>JAIOJX010000004.1:90793455-92119288 GCA_022376925.1 Tragulus kanchil | reverse complement strand
CAAAACAAGGTCCTCTGACTCTCACTCGTGTCTTCTGTTATATGCCTTGTTGAGAATATTCCTTGGAGAGAGGGAACAGGCAACATCAGCCTTCTTTTCCAGATGGAAACCGAAATGACTGAGAGGTGATTCACCTGAAAACCAGGAGACTAATGGATATAGCGGCTTGGGGGTGGGGAGAACAGTGGATCAGAAGTCAGGGGAGCTTCCCTGCTCCCACAGCGGACCTTCAGCAGGACGCATCTCCTCCCCATTCTCTGAGCCTACCCCTAGCCCAGAGACGGACAAAAGTGACCACTAGGCATCTGCAGCCCCCGCCAGTCCAAGGCTCCTCAGCAGAGTGTGCGTGTGGGCTCCGGTTCCGCCCTGTGTCGCAGCGCGTCCATGCTGAGCCCAGGCACAGGCGATGCTAAATCAGTCCTTCTTCCACTCCCCTCCTGTATCCCCGAGTGCCTCTCCAAGGAGCCTTGGAAAGATGAGGCCACCCCTGGGACCCCCCGCCCCTGGCCAGGCTGCTGCATTGATTATGCACATCCTGAGCTGGGAAGCTCTGGGGAGCCCCTAGCCGGGGATGATGGTCTCAGGTTCTTCCTCTGGAGCATTCTGCAAAGTGGTAAATAGACGCTAACGAGCCTCTGGCTCCTCCGTGATGTGCCACAGCGTCTCCACAGGCTCTATCAGTCGCTGAGCTTCATTCTTCCAGAAAACGTGGCTCTGGCCTTCCTCTTAGCCCAAGAAAAAAAGGAAACTAGCCAGGGAGTTTATGGAAAACCAGTCAGACAAAGAAAAATAAAAAGGCCCCCAAATCATAACAAAATATTTGCACTAGTTATTTCTGAGTGATTTGTTTTCTTTTTAGGGAGTAGATATCAGTTCTCCAAAGAGACAAAGTCTACAACAATTTCCTTATGTTTATCCAGGCAGGCATTCAAGAAGGCATAAATTGCCTGAACTTCCCGCTTTCATCTTTGCCACTGCCAAGAGAATCTAAGCTGTGGGCAGCGAGGGGCTGCCAGAGAAGCCCAGCACCCATGGGCAGGCAGGCCCATCTTAACTGACCCAGGCACCCGAGGCCATGGGTACAAATGAATGGGTAGATGATTAAAACTCAGATGGAACTGTAGTTAAAGAACTTGTCTGTCCACCTGTCCCTCAACTCCTCATCTCTCAGGAACTTGAAAAAGTAACTCCAAAGCCCTGTGCTAAGCAAAGTTCTAAAGCTATCTCGGAGACATACAATAGCAAAGACAATCAGAGTTTAGTAATGGGCCAAAAAGAAGTTTAAAATTAACTGATCGAAGGGGGGGAACAAAAGCTTCCTGCTCCCACAGCGGACCTTCAGCAGGACATCTCCTCCCATTCTCTGAGCCTACCCCTAGCCCAGAGACGGACAAAAGTGACCACTAGGCATCTGCAGCCCCCGCCAGTCCAAGGCTCCTCAGCAGAGTGTGCGTGTGGGCTCCGGTTCCGCCCTGTGTCGCAGCGCGTCCATGCTGAGCCCAGGCACAGGCGATGCTAAATCAGTCCTTCTTCCACTCCCCTCCTGTATCCCCGAGTGCCTCTCCAAGGAGCCTTGGAAAGATGAGGCCACCCCTGGGACCCCCCGCCCCTGGCCAGGCTGCTGCATTGATTATGCACATCCTGAGCTGGGAAGCTCTGGGGAGCCCCTAGCCGGGGATGATGGTCTCAGGTTCTTCCTCTGGAGCATTCTGCAAAGTGGTAAATAGACGCTAACGAGCCTCTGGCTCCTCCGTGATGTGCCACAGCGTCTCCACAGGCTCTATCAGTCGCTGAGCTTCATTCTTCCAGAAAACGTGGCTCTGGCCTTCCTCTTAGCCCAAGAAAAAAAGGAAACTAGCCAGGGAGTTTATGGAAAACCAGTCAGACAAAGAAAAATAAAAAGGCCCCCAAATCATAACAAAATATTTGCACTAGTTATTTCTGAGTGATTTGTTTTCTTTTAGGAGTAGATATCAGTTCTCCAAAGAGACAAAGTCTACAACAATTTCCTTATGTTTATCCAGGCAGGCATTCAAGAAGGCATAAATTGCCTGAACTTCCCGCTTTCATCTTTGCCACTGCCAAGAGAATCTAAGCTGTGGGCAGCGAGGGGCTGCCAGAGAAGCCCAGCACCCATGGGCAGGCAGGCCCATCTTAACTGACCCAGGCACCCGAGGCCATGGGTACAAATGAATGGGTAGATGATTAAAACTCAGATGGAACTGTAGTTAAAGAACTTGTCTGTCCACCTGTCCCTCAACTCCTCATCTCTCAGGAACTTGAAAAAGTAACTCCAAAGCCCTGTGCTAAGCAAAGTTCTAAAGCTATCTCGGAGACATACAATAGCAAAGACAATCAGAGTTTAGTAATGGGCCATAATTTGTTAAATGGGGTATGTACAGGTTGGCGTGAAAAGATACTCAGAAAATGCTGATGGTTATTTAAAGTTACATCCACATTTCCATTCTAAAGGAGCACAGAGACCAGAGTCTTCACCCAGCAAACTGGTCTATATGTTCCGCGGGTACAATCCAAACCTCTCCATACCATGCCACAGTGACCTTTGACAAAGGGGGATCTCCTAAAAACATCTAAGCACTAACTTTGACAAGAAAAAAACAAACCTATAATGAGTATGTTGGGAAAAGAAAGACTTTTCAAAATCAAAACCGAGATCTAGGGAATTCTCTAGTGGTCCAGGGGTTAGGACTCCACACTTCCACTGCTGAAGGTGCAGGTTCAATCCCTGGTCAGGGAACTAAGATGCCGTAGGCCAAGCAGCATGGCCTAAACAGAAACAACAATAGCAAACACACAAAACTGAGATCTGTGGCCAAGACCTGGAAACTGAGGGAACAACTGACTGTTCCTGTAGCAGCACAAATAATGATATCAAGACCTTACCGGGTGTGGGGCACTGTGTCGCCCTCACCCAGAACTCAGCATTTCACGTCAGCCACCCTCACACCTCCTCTCTCGTCTCTCCACATGATAACCACAGAAGGAGGGCATGGCATGGCAGGTATTTTTATCCGGAATAGATTGGAAAAACAAACGGAAGGAAAGGAAAGGACTGTGAGCTTGTGGAAGGACGATGCCAATTTCCTTTTCTCAGCTCTACGTTGAGGCAAATGAGTGGAAAGTTGCCAAGATGCAACCACCAAAGAATACCCCTGATGCATTCATCGCTCAGGAGACTTGAACTCAGAGAAGCCCAGCACCCATGGGCAGGCAGGCCCATCTTAACTGACCCAGGCACCCGAGGCCATGGGTACAAATGAATGGGTAGATGATTAAAACTCAGATGGAACTGTAGTTAAAGAACTTGTCTGTCCACCTGTCCCTCAACTCCTCATCTCTCAGGAACTTGAAAAAGTAACTCCAAAGCCCTGTGCTAAGCAAAGTTCTAAAGCTATCTCGGAGACATACAATAGCAAAGACAATCAGAGTTTAGTAATGGGCCATAATTTGTTAAATGGGGTATGTACAGGTTGGCGTGAAAAGATACTCAGAAAATGCTGATGGTTATTTAAAGTTACATCCACATTTCCATTCTAAAGGAGCACAGAGACCAGAGTCTTCACCCAGCAAACTGGTCTATATGTTCCGCGGGTACAATCCAAACCTCTCCATACCATGCCACAGTGACCTTTGACAAAGGGGGATCTCCTAAAAACATCTAAGCACTAACTTTGACAAGAAAAAAACAAACCTATAATGAGTATGTTGGGAAAAGAAAGACTTTTCAAAATCAAAACCGAGATCTAGGGAATTCTCTAGTGGTCCAGGGGTTAGGACTCCACACTTCCACTGCTGAAGGTGCAGGTTCAATCCCTGGTCAGGGAACTAAGATGCCGTAGGCCAAGCAGCATGGCCTAAACAGAAACAACAATAGCAAACACACAAAACTGAGATCTGTGGCCAAGACCTGGAAACTGAGGGAACAACTGACTGTTCCTGTAGCAGCACAAATAATGATATCAAGACCTTACCGGGTGTGGGGCACTGTGTCGCCCTCACCCAGAACTCAGCATTTCACGTCAGCCACCCTCACACCTCCTCTCTCGTCTCTCCACATGATAACCACAGAAGGAGGGCATGGCATGGCAGGTATTTTTATCCTGAATAGATTTGAAAAAACAAACGGAAGGAAAGGAAAGGACTGTGAGCTTGTGGAAGGACGATGCCAATTTCCTTTTCTCAGCTCTACGTTGAGGCAAATGAGTGGAAAGTTGCCAAGATGCAACCACCAAAGAATACCTGATGAATCCTCTTTCTGCATCTTTTTTCTTTTCCTTCTCTCATATTCACTTTCCTCCTTACTCAAGACATGCCAACTATTCTCAAACACGTGGTTGTTTCTGATATTCATCAAGATCACTCTTATTTCAAGGTCTTTGCATCTGCTGTTCCCTATGCCTGGAATGGATTCTAGCAGGGACTGTTCAAATATTAGTTCCCTAGAGACACCCTCCTGTACACATTTTCTAATGTGGAGCCAGACACCTCCCACCCCAACTTTCTTCCACCCCATCACCCCATTTTGTTTCTGCAGGAAAGGACTTTGGGTCTAGAAAGGATCCGTTAAGCTTCCTGAAAATGAAATGTGACCCCTGCTCTCCCAGATATTACATCTTCACCTAGGTATTCCCTTAGAGAATTTCTGTTCTGGAAGCATTCACCATTGTATGTCCTGGAAAATGATGCTGATCTCTCTGTCATGAGACCAGTGCCAACTTCCTTTAGTATCATTAGGTAAGGTATATTTTGTTTGATTTCTCTAAGAATTGTCAAAGCCTTGTCTTTCCAGTAATGCAATTCTACTATTATTAACACTGTGAGCATATTGTGCAACTTACTTTTGTGCTGAGGCTGTTAATTTTCCTCAGTATCTATTCTCTTGTTCCTTCATTTAAAAAAAGTCTTTTTGACACTGATGAAAGAAATCAAAGAAGACATACACAGATGGAGAGATAATCCATGTTCCTGGGTTGGCAGAATCACTATCGTAAAAATGACTGTCCTAACAAATGTAATCTACAGATTCAATGTGATCCCTATCAAACTACTAATGGCATTTTTTTTTAACAGAACTAGAACAAAAAATATCACAATTCATATGGAAACATAAAAGACCCTGGATAGCCAAAGCAGCATTCTCAAAGCATTCTTTGTTGAGAAAGAAGAACGGAGCTAGAGAAATCAACTTTCCTGACTTCAGACTATACTACTAAGTGACAGACATCAAGACGGTATGGTACTGGCACAAAAACAGAACTATAGACCAATGAAACAAGAGAGAGAGCCCAGACATAAATCCACGCCCTTATGGGTACCTTATTTTTGACAAAGGAGGCAAGAATATACAATGGGGCAAAGACAGCCTCTTCAATAAATGGTGCTGGACAGCTGGACAGCTACATGTAAAAGAATGAAGTTGGAACACTCCCTAACACCATACACAAATATAAACTCAAAATGGATTAAAGATCTAACTATAAGACCAGAAGCCATAAAACTCTTATAGGAAAATATAGGCAGAACACTCAGTGACATAAATCAAAGCAGGATCTTCTATGACCTGCCTCCTAGAGTAATGGAAATAAATACAAAAATAAACAAGTGGGGCGAACTAAACTTAAAAGCTTTTGCTAATGTGAGCCAGACACCTCACCCCAACTTTCTTCCACCCCATCACCCCATTTTGTTTCTGCAGGAAAGGACTTTGGGTCTAGAAAGGATCCAAAAATATTACATCTTCACCTAGGTATTCCCTTAGAGAATTTCTGTTCTGGAAGCATTCACCATTGTATGTCCTGGAAAATGATGCTGATCTCTCTGTCATGAGACCAGTGCCAACTTCCTTTAGTATCATTAGGTAAGGTATATTTTGTTTGATTTCTCTAAGAATTGTCAAAGCCTTGTCTTTCCAGTAATGCAATTCTACTATTATTAACACTGTGAGCATATTGTGCAACTTACTTTTGTGCTGAGGCTGTTAATTTTCCTCAGTATCTATTCTCTTGTTCCTTCATTTAAAAAAAGTCTTTTTGACACTGATGAAAGAAATCAAAGAAGACATACACAGATGGAGAGATAATCCATGTTCCTGGGTTGGCAGAATCACTATCGTAAAAATGACTGTCCTAACAAATGTAATCTACAGATTCAATGTGATCCCTATCAAACTACTAATGGCATTTTTTTTTAACAGAACTAGAACAAAAAATATCACAATTCATATGGAAACATAAAAGACCCTGGATAGCCAAAGCAGCATTCTCAAAGCATTCTTTGTTGAGAAAGAAGAACGGAGCTAGAGAAATCAACTTTCCTGACTTCAGACTATACTACTAAGTGACAGACATCAAGACGGTATGGTACTGGCACAAAAACAGAACTATAGACCAATGAAACAAGAGAGAGAGCCCAGACATAAATCCACGCCCTTATGGGTACCTTATTTTTGACAAAGGAGGCAAGAATATACAATGGGGCAAAGACAGCCTCTTCAATAAATGGTGCTGGACAGCTGGACAGCTACATGTAAAAGAATGAAGTTGGAACACTCCCTAACACCATACACAAATATAAACTCAAAATGGATTAAAGATCTAACTATAAGACCAGAAGCCATAAAACTCTTATAGGAAAATATAGGCAGAACACTCAGTGACATAAATCAAAGCAGGATCTTCTATGACCTGCCTCCTAGAGTAATGGAAATAAATACAAAAATAAACAAGTGGGGCCGAACTAAACTTAAAAGCTTTTGCACAGCAAAAGAAAATACAAACAAGGTGAAAAGACAACCCTGAGAATGGGAGAAAATAGCATATAATAGCAAATGAAACAACAGACAAAGAATTAATCTCCAAATATACAACACCAAAAAACAAACCACCCAATCAAAAGATGGGAAAAAGTCCCAAACAGGCATCTCTCCAAAGAAGACATACAGATGGCCAACAAACACATGAAAAGATGTTCAATGTCACTCATCATTAGAGAAATGCAAATCAAAACTACAATGAGATATCACCTCACACCCATCAGAATGGCCATCATCAAAAAGTCTACAGACAATAAATGGTGGAGAGGGTGTGGAGAAAAGGGAACCCTCTTGCACTGTTGGTGGGAGTGCAAACTGATACAGTCACTATGGAAGACAGTATGGAGATTCCTCAAAAAACTAGGAACAGAACCACCTTATGACCCAGCAATCCTACTACTAGGCATATGCCCTGAGGAAATCAAAATTGAAAGAGACACATGTACCCCGTTTTTCATTGCAGCACTATTTACAATAGCTAGAACATGGAAGCAACCTAGGTGTCCATTGACAGATGAATGGATAAAGAAGCTGTGGTTCATACATACAATGGAATATTACTCAGTCGTAAAAAGCAATGCATTTGAATTAGTTCTAATGAGGTGGACCTATTATAAAGAGTGAAGTGTGTCAGAGAGAGAAAGATAAATAGTATATACTGACACATATATATATGGAATCTAGATGCTGTGGGACTAGGGGATGTCAAATAGGGGTTCTGTGGTGACCTGGAAGGTTAGATGGGGAGGGAGATGGAGGGGGAGGTTCGGGAGAGGATGAGACATATGTATACCTATAGCGGATTCAGGTCAATGTGTGGCAGTAAGCAACAAAACCCTGTAAAAATAAATAAATAAATAAAATAAAATAGTCTTTTTAGCTGGGTACATGTTGCTTAGTACGAAAACTACACTTCCCAGACTCCCTGCTTCTGGGTGTGGTCATATGACTAAGTACTGACCACTGGGATGTGAATCAGTTATGAGCACACCCTCCAGGTCACATCCTTAAAAGGAAGGGCAGTGTCTCCACTTTCTCTTCCTCCGCTCACTTACCTAAATGTAACTGACAGAAAGTGGTGAGCCATCTCCCACCTTGGCAAATCAGCAAGACAGAAGAAACCTGGGTCTCTGATGCCACAGGGCTGCTAACTGTCCTAGACTGCTCACTGCCAGAGTGTTACATGAGAAACAAATTAAATTCTGTATTGTTACTTGGTCTTTCTGTTAGGGCAGCCAATCTGTACTCTGGCTAACAGAACCTAAAACCATCATATTTATTGCATATTGTTCTCTACTGCTCCTAGAAAATAATTTTAAGAGGACAGAAACTTCTATCCTGGGTCATCACTGAGAACTTGGAATGGTGACTGGTGAATCATAAGAACACATTAGACAATAAGCCATATATTTTCCATGAATGAATAAGGGAAAGTAGAAATGAATCACTTACTTTCATTGGCTGATTGAGATTTTTTCTGCCCGGGTTTGTGCTTTTCCCCTTCCTTTCTGTCCCTCTCTTTTAGGTTGTCTATCCCTGTTATAAAAGACAGCTCTGTACTGGGGGTGCCCCCATCTCTTGCACCTACATAACTAACCTTAACGTGGAGGAGGAAGATTTCTGCCTCCAGAATCTCAATGTTTCCTCAGTTCTTTGCTGCCCCCAGTGAGTTTGGATAGACATTTTTGGCATAAGATCACACTTCAAAGAAAGTCTCATGGGGTATCCAAGGCCATCTGGTCCCTTTCCAGGTACCACCATCATGCTCTTCCTTTTCATGATGAAATATCAAAACACAGGCTTTTGGCATGACTTGAGGCTGTGAGTCCAAAAGCCCGTCAGCCTAGAACAATGCTGTCCGATGAAAACATAATGCATACCACAGACACAAGCCATGTGGGGTATAGTAGTCACAGTACATTTTAAAAGGAAAAATAAACCAGTGAAAATAGTTCAATAGTATATTTAAGCTAACATGCTCAAAATATCATTTCAATGTGTACAAAATTAAAAATCAATACAAAGGTTAACTGGTATTTTCTGTTTTATGGTAAATCTTTGTCTTCGACAGCACGTCTCAGTTCAGACTCACCACATCTCAAGTCTTTGATAACCACATGTGACCATCACACTGGGTGGCCGAGGCCTCAGGGAAAATGTGCTGAGTTAGCCTGTGTTCAGGTTCTGTCATAGGCTGATCTCAAGGTGATCTGACCTTCAGCGTCCTCATCTATAAAGCGGGGCTGATTTTACCTGTTTCACCATGTCTGGGGGTGACTTAAAGAGCTAATATGAGTAAAAGTGTTGAATAAGTGTGGGACAGTGTGTTTTTTGTGAAAAATAAAAACAGGTGCCAGCACACTCTGCCTCCACTGCTCCTCTCTCTCCATGCCGTTATCCAGCAGGGAGAAGAAGAAGGCCTCACCTCCCTGGTCAGTGGATGAGTCCTGGGTGACCTGACCACTGCCATCGTCCACCCCGGACTCCAGGAGAGTCGGCGGGGGTGGGGAGTGGGTACTTTGTTAGGGTTCGCCAGAGAACCAGAACCAAAAGGAGATAAAGGTATAGATATTATCTAGACAAAAAGAGAGAGAGATTTATTACCCACTGAGAACCTGAACAGAACAAAAAGGAAGAAGCAGGGGGGCAAATCTGCTGTCTGCTAACACCAACATTCATCTGCCTTCTCCTGTCCTTTGCTGCCCCAGTGAGTTTGGATAGACATTTTGGCATAAGATCACACTTCAAAGAAAGTCTCATGGGGTATCCAAGGCCATCTGGTCCCTTTCCAGGTACCACCATCATGCTCTTCCTTTTCATGATGAAATATCAAAACACAGGCTTTTGGCATGACTTGAGGCTGTGAGTCCAAAAGCCCGTCAGCCTAGAACAATGCTGTCCGATGAAAACATAATGCATACCACAGACACAAGCCATGTGGGGTATAGTAGTCACAGTACATTTTAAAAGGAAAAATAAACCAGTGAAAATAGTTCAATAGTATATTTAAGCTAACATGCTCAAAATATCATTTCAATGTGTACAAAATTAAAAATCAATACAAAGGTTAACTGGTATTTTCTGTTTTATGGTAAATCTTTGTCTTCGACAGCACGTCTCAGTTCAGACTCACCACATCTCAAGTCTTTGATAACCACATGTGACCATCACACTGGGTGGCCGAGGCCTCAGGGAAAATGTGCTGAGTTAGCCTGTGTTCAGGTTCTGTCATAGGCTGATCTCAAGGTGATCTGACCTTCAGCGTCCTCATCTATAAAGCGGGGCTGATTTTACCTGTTTCACCATGTCTGGGGGTGACTTAAAGAGCTAATATGAGTAAAAGTGTTGAATAAGTGTGGGACAGTGTGTTTTTTGTGAAAAATAAAAACAGGTGCCAGCACACTCTGCCTCCACTGCTCCTCTCTCTCCATGCCGTTATCCAGCAGGGAGAAGAAGAAGGCCTCACCTCCCTGGTCAGTGGATGAGTCCTGGGTGACCTGACCACTGCCATCGTCCACCCCGGACTCCAGGAGAGTCGGCGGGGGTGGGGAGTGGGTACTTTGTTAGGGTTCGCCAGAGAACCAGAACCAAAAGGAGATAAAGGTATAGATATTATCTAGACAAAAAGAGAGAGAGATTTATTACCCACTGAGAACCTGAACAGAACAAAAAGGAAGAAGCAGGGGGGCAAATCTGCTGTCTGCTAACACCAACATTCATCTGCCTTCTCCTGTCCTTAGACACGGATGCTCCCGGTCCTCAGGCTTTTGGACTCAGGCAGGGATTTACACCAACCGCACAGACATCTGCTCCCAACCATCCTGGTTCAGACCCACCACACCCCAGCTAT
The DNA here is from genome assembly GCA_022376925.1 of Tragulus kanchil. NCBI lineage: Eukaryota > Metazoa > Chordata > Mammalia > Artiodactyla > Tragulidae > Tragulus > Tragulus kanchil. Next base: position 92,108,606 of record JAIOJX010000004.1, on the reverse strand, counting down.
TCTCAGTTCTGCCCTCACACACAGAAGAGAGACACCAGCCCCGAGTGGAGTGATTCAGGATGCTCTAGAAAATGCTTTGTTTCCAAATGTCTTCCCACGGTGCCTGAAAGCCACCATAATGGGTCCTTCTGAATGGGCTTCAGTCACTGTCCTCTACCCATCCCGCCTCCAACCGGACACTGTACCTACTGCTGAGGTTAAGGACACTCAAGAACACAGCAGTTCCTAAACTCGTGGAATCAGCAAGTCTCGGTATGGAGCCTGGGAGTCAGAGCGCTTCACCCGCACTCAGAAGAGATTTGTGGAGCCTGCTCTGAGCAACACACGGCCCTTAAGTCAAAGTGTGAGCTTCATTGTCTAGTGCTCTCCTCCTGAGGTCGCTGAAAACACAGACTGCTCACAGGTCAGCCTTCCACGCCACTCTGGCCACAGAGTAGCTCTGAACTGCTAGAGGTCTGAGCACTACGGACTCTGAATGCTTATGCATGTGGGTGCACACAGACATTCTCTCTCCCTTCTTCCCTCTCTCTCACTCTCTTGCTCTCTCTCACACACACACAGATGCTAAACGCAGCATCCCTGCAGTGTCTGGTCTGAACCCAGATCGCCAGCCGGCCTGCCTCTTGGGCTCCAAAGCTTTCAAAAACACTGAGAAGGTCACAGGCCTCCTCCTCCTCCCACAGACAAAAACACAGCTCAGAGGCAGGCGGCAAATTCCGGCCTTAGGATGCATAGCTCTGGGCTGATTAAATAAACACCACTTAATTAAATTAAAGTAAGATCAGAACCTAACTAAACTCTGCAGGCAGTCCAGCTCAGTCTCTCATGAATTTTTCATTTTTATAAATGAAACACTGTTTACCTGCTATGGGGCTTTCCCTAATGGAAGAGGGGCCTCTGGGTAGAAGTGGCTCCCTCTGGTCACAGGAAAGCAAATACGGGGCATTTTTATTTAAGGAGCCAAGGGGCTTTGGAGCCTCTTTGTGCTTTTTGCTGGGGAGCAAGCATCATGCCTTGTTAAGAGGCATAGGATGAGTATGACTGAGGTTGTTCTCCTAAATCCAGAAGGTTGTTAAGAGTCTAGAACAGTCGACCAAAGATTTGGTGTAAAGAGACAGAAGCAGAGAGGGCAAAAGAGACAGAGCCAGAGGCTGAACACAGGTAAAGCTGCAAACTTTTTTTTTTTTTTTGATCCCGTGGAGAAGGACATGGCCATCCACTCCAGTATTCTTTTTTCTTCTCTTTTTCCCCATTATGCCTCTTTTTATTTATATTTATTTTCAACCATCTTTTTATTCTTTGGCCTGTGTGGGCCTTCCACTGCAGCGGCCTCTCTTGCTGCTGAGCCCTGGCTCTGGGATCATGCACTCCAGAGTGCTGACTCGTAATTGGATACACCGGTACAGTCGCTCGGTGGCACGTGGGATCTTCCCAGGCCAGGGATCGAACTGGCGCCCCTTGCACTGCAAGGCAGACTCTTTACTCACTGGACCACTAGGGAAGCACCAAAGCTGCAAACCTGCCCACAGGTGAAGCTGTTAGGAATATGACAGACTTTGAGTGGTATTGGTTGCTGCCAGGAATCAGCAGGAAGGAAAAAAAAAAGTCTTCGTTTTTGAAAATATTCTCAAAACAGGAGTTAAAAGAGATTAATTTAAAAAAAAAAAAAGCAACTGTGGTCTGCCTTAAAATGTAAACAGTGCTGTGTGTCAGTTATGTCTCAATAAAACTGGAAAGAAGAAAAGCAACTGTGCAAGCCTTGGGGAATAGATAGAATTCCTCTGCTCAACGGGGTCAAGCCCACATTTGCCCACAAGGTTTGCCTCGGGGGCCCATGAGAAAGAGCGTCTTGGCACAGCTGTAGGCCGGCAGGTTCAGGGCTCTCCCCAGGAGCCTAGCTGACTGGGTCACCTGTGCTGAAAAGGAGATGCGGGCATGGCAGGGCTTTGACCACCTTAGGGAAGTCCAGACAGAGGGCCCAACGCCTGCACCCTGCCTGCATCCCCGTCTAAAACTTAGAGCAGGAGAGGCAGTGTGAGCAACAGCCTGGTCTCCAACCAGCCAACCTGGGGGTCTCTGGGGACCTGCCTCCTCAGTCCTATCCATCTCCTCTAGCAGGCTGCGAAGGAAAGGACGAAGAGGAGAAATGCACATTTTGCAAATTCCAGTGGAAAACCTTTGGGGAAGGAAGTTGAAACTAATGGGCAAGCTGTGGCTTTCATTCAACCTAGAGCCTGTCGCTTCCATTAGCCCGGAAATGTGAGAGGAGGACTGTGCAATCTATCGTTGTCCTTTGTGTGTGCCAGCGACCCAGCTGACAACGCTGTTTTCTGGCTTCCAACGCACCCTCACAGCAGGACTTCTGCTCAAATTTCTGATAGAATTTATCAATTCTTTACAATCTTTTTTACAATCTATCAATTCATTATCAGTTTCTTACATCACCTCATAGACTCTTTAAATTCCATCACTGGTTTCCCACTTAGTTTCTCTCTCATCTGTCCCTACTACCAACCCAGACTCAGAAACAACTGAGTAGACATGGCTACTCCTATACCCCTACGTACCTGTTTCCACTTTTAAGCCCTGATCTGAGGTGTATCCCAGCATGGACTATCTCTCCACTAGTTTTCTGACCAGCAGTAGACCTGTCTTCTTGCCATTCTGATCAAGTGCTCCCTACCCAGGGAAGCCTTCCAGACTGCTTTTCCAGTTCCCTTGACTCTAGCCTCTTCAGCGATCCTCGAGCCATGAGGATCAAAGGAGAAAGTGTGCTCTACACTATGGGGCATTTCACTAGACCAGGGTACACTGTCATGTGTCGTGGCTGGCTCTAAACTTTGAGCACATTAAAGAGCCACTTATTAAAACCTAATGGGGGCTTCCCTGGTGGTCCAGTGGGTAAGGACACCGCCTTGCAGTGCAAGGGGTCCCAGTTCGATCCCTGGCCTGGGAAAATCCCACGTGCCGCGGAGCGGCTGGACTGATGTGTCCAATTACCGAGCCCGAGCTCTGGAGCGCATGCGCCCAGAGTGGGTGCTCTGCAACAACAGAGGCCATTGCAATGGAAGGCCCACATGAGCCAAAGAACAAAGATGGATGGAAATAGATAAATGAAAGACCAACAGAAGTGGCCCACCTGCTCCCCTCCGTACCCACCCTACTCCTACCCCCGCCAAAAAATAAGCAAAACTAAAAAAAAAAAATCATTTAAAAAAACCTAATGGACCAAGGGCTGCTAGTTAAAAGTGACAGATTCAGTCCTCAGATTTGTTGATCTCCTCTCTACAAAGAATCCAAGAGACAGCTCTTAAGACTTGAGATTTTAAGACCACTCTGTTACATGTAAAGCAGGTGGAGGAGTGTTAGATGGGAGCTGGGAAGAAGAGGTTTCAGAGAAGACAGAGACAGTGGAGGGCAGGAGTGAGGAATCGGTGTAGAAACCGGGTCACCTGTTGAAAGTCTGTACACAGAAGAACACCCCTGGCATTTCCCACTAACATTCCTGCTTGCAAAACATCTGGCATCCAGGTATGTACATCCAAGCCTGGGAGGGAAAAAAGACTGGAATTAAAGCTGAAACTGTCTCTACAAGAAATGTGAATGAACCTCCTGGAAAGAACGGCACATCCAGTGTGAGATATGGTGTGTCACTGACACCCTCTCATTCTGACACACAGAGACCCTCCAGGGGAATGAGTGGCTGCCTTCTCCCTCACTGAAGCCGAGCCCACCATAGTCAACCAGCTCACCCATCAACACAGGGCTCCTGGGCTACCCTGCTATGGCCTCATTCTTCAACAGCCAAGATCACCAGACTATTGAGAAAAGCCTATGATATGAAAGAGAATAGTGATAGTGATCGATAGTCATTCAGTTCACATCCAACTCTTTTCAATCCCGTGGGGCGTATCGTTTGCCAGGCTCCTCTGTCCACGAAATTCTCCAGGCAAGAGTACCAGAGTGGGCTGTCATTTCCTTCTCCAGGGGACCTTCCTGACCCAGGGAAGAGAAAGACTAAGAGTAATATGTATTTAAAAAATCACATGACCTTGGAGGAAAAATAAAAAAGAAAATTAAAGTGGGAAAAACTTTTAATTAATATTTCCAGAGACAGATGAACAGATGTTGCATCCATAAAATACAAATGTACAAAAGAGACCATCAGAGGGAAAAAAAAGTCTTCAAAGAGAAAAATATGAGTGCTAAAATTTTGTTAATGAGTTGAAAGATTAAATTCCTGAAAATATCTGAGAATACAGAATATTAAGACAAAAGAGGCAAAAAGAAGGAGTAGAAAAGAGAAGATGTGCATAGGAACAATTCACTGAATAGGACTCCTAGAAAGAGAAAAAAGAGGAAATGATAGGATGGAGATGAGTGAGATAACAGAATTTTAAGACCACTCTGTTACGAAGATGGAGGAGTGTTAGATGGGAGCTGGGAAGAAGAGGTTTCAGAGAAGACAGAGACAGTGGAGGGCAGGAGTGAGGAATCGGTGTAGAAACCGGGTCACCTGTTGAAAGTCTGTACACAGAAGAACACCCCTGGCATTTCCCACTAACATTCCTGCTTGCAAAACATCTGGCATCCAGGTATGTACATCCAAGCCTGGGAGGGAAAAAAGACTGGAATTAAAGCTGAAACTGTCTCTACAAGAAATGTGAATGAACCTCCTGGAAAGAACGGCACATCCAGTGTGAGATATGGTGTGTCACTGACACCCTCTCATTCTGACACACAGAGACCCTCCAGGGGAATGAGTGGCTGCCTTCTCCCTCACTGAAGCCGAGCCCACCATAGTCAACCAGCTCACCCATCAACACAGGGCTCCTGGGCTACCCTGCTATGGCCTCATTCTTCAACAGCCAAGATCACCAGACTATTGAGAAAAGCCTATGATATGAAAGAGAATAGTGATAGTGATCGATAGTCATTCAGTTCACATCCAACTCTTTTCAATCCCGTGGACGTATCGTTTGCCAGGCTCCTCTGTCCACGAAATTCTCCAGGCAAGAGTACCAGAGTGGGCTGTCATTTCCTTCTCCAGGGGACCTTCCTGACCCAGGGAAGAGAAAGACTAAGAGTAATATGTATTTAAAAAATCACATGACCTTGGAGGAAAAATAAAAAAGAAAATTAAAGTGGGAAAAACTTTTAATTAATATTTCCAGAGACAGATGAACAGATGTTGCATCCATAAAATACAAATGTACAAAAGAGACCATCAGAGGGAAAAAAAAGTCTTCAAAGAGAAAAATATGAGTGCTAAAATTTTGTTAATGAGTTGAAAGATTAAATTCCTGAAAATATCTGAGAATACAGAATATTAAGACAAAAGAGGCAAAAAGAAGGAGTAGAAAAGAGAAGATGTGCATAGGAACAATTCACTGAATAGGACTCCTAGAAAGAGAAAAAAGAGGAAATGATAGGATGGAGATGAGTGAGATAACAGAATTTTCTGAAGCAGAAGGATACAAGGATGAGATTGAAAGGTCTCATGATGTTCAGAACAGTCCATTTTTAAGAGCCCTCTGTTAAATCACATCACTATGACACTTTGGAACAAAAACAACAGTAAAATTGTAAATGCATCCAGAGAAAAGAAAAGAGGTTCTTGGCTGCAACAACAACAAAAATAATCAATGTGGTAACATATATGGAACAGAACTGCATTGGAAGGATGCTGGGTGGACTACCTATTAAAGGAACTGCTGAAGAAGGCTCAGAAAAACAGGCAAAAATAAAAGAAGGCCAAAAAAAAAAGAGTCAAGGTCATGCCACAGAAACAGCCTGATTCCAATAGCACAGCCACTATGGCTGGGTCCTGCACGCCGCTTCCAAGACCATGACCACTACGTGAGCACTTACCCAGCCAGCAAAGTCTGCACCATTCACTCCAGATTCAAAGTCTCAGATGGGAGCATCTGATTGGCTAAGCTTAGGCACATGCCAACTTCCCAGTTTTTAGAAGTGAGAGGAGAAAAAAATGATCTGGCCTTCTGCATGGAAACTGGAACCCTGCCTCCCACCCAGACTCACACAGAGGCGGATTCCTCAAGCTTCAGAAGATCTTCAGATGCCCAAATAAGAAATGTCAGCTATATTTTACCCTCGACTCTTCACCATCTTTATATACACCTCTCTCCATAGTTACAGCTATAAAACAAACATTAAAGTGTTCATAACTACCATCTGCAACCATCTTCACCCTCACCCCCTTCATAAAATGAAAGCCTCATGAGTTGGTACATCCAGTAACAATCTAAGACCCATTTTTCCTCTACCCTCTAACACAATCTCTTATTAAATTGTACAACTTTGGGGCTAAATAACCTATACAGAACAGTGAGATAAAGAGAGAAATGAAAAACAATTTAAATATATTTATATAAATAAAATGAAAACTGGGTGAAAATGACAGTCTTCATTTCCACACTCATCAGAAGGCCACGTGAGCTTTAATTCTTCTCAGCTAGTAATGGCAGTAGACATATTGTAGGTAATAAAAATAAACCTAAATTTAAGAATCTATGCTGATGAGGACAAAGCACCACCCTCCATATAACAGAAATAATCTAACTTTCCCCATGGCACATGGCTGACCCTCTCTGAGTGCCATACTGGAGTCCAGGTTGCACAGGCAGAGTGCACACTGAGAGGGGCCGTTTATTAAGAATCCCTCGTGCAGTAGGGAGTCTCTGGTGAGCAGCCTCATGAAACACAACTATTCTCACACTTTGTTAATCTGGAAAAGCCGATGTTCACAGCTCTTCCCAACCCTCCCACTGTCCTGTCCTCTTGTGTTGCTCCTTTCAGATCCAAACCACGATGTGCAATGCATGAAGCAGTGTACACACTTTCCTCAGGGTCACTCTCTTTCCATGCAAACAAGAAGTAAGACACACTGTTCAAACCTCTGCCCACTAACAGGTTTTCTCTTCCCCAGTGTCCTCAGGGTGAACCCAGGTGAAGCTGCTGCTCCAGTTTGATGCCAGGACATTGAGCTCTGTGTGACTGATGTTCAGTTTTCAGTACCTGCCTAGCCTCTTTCACTCCCTCCCACAGCTATAGTCACCCCCAAATAAGATTTCGACCTTTTTCAGCTGCAGGTCCCGTTCCTAAGCATTAGAGGCAAGATTCCCCATTATGGATACAAACATATGTATAGCAGCTCAGGAAAGACCCTAGAGTTCTTCTGGTCCAGCCTTGCCCTGATCATCCTCTCTTTCAGACCTACTCACAGCCCTCAGCTAGGGGTCAGTCACATGGTGAACACTCACACGGTTGCTGATTGGCTGAACTGAAAAGGCAGAGATTTAAGACCCCAGATGCTGTTTGAGGTTGAAGGGGCTGCCGGTATTTATTATGTTATTTAAAAGTAAATATACCATAACAGATTGAGTTTCCAGGAAGCATATTCTGAAATGGGTATTGATGGGCAGACGATTTACTTTGGAAAATTCTTGGAATCAACACTTTTGAAAGCAAAGAGAAATGTAGGATTGAGCCCAAGGAGCACAAAATCTGTGATACCACATCAGAGAAGGTTTCAGCAACCTTGTTGGGAAGCTTGGAAGCTGAAATGGCCTTTCAGAGTGGTCCTCAGTTGGGGCAGAGGGTGCCTGGTCTCCAAACACTAAATTTTCATTGGATATACTTTATCAATATTTAGATTTTTAAAAAGTCGATTCATATACCCAAGTTGTTCCAAACACACCTAACATTTTCCAATAACAAAACTGCACACCAGGTTTTACATTGCGTGTTCAATAAAAATTTTTAAATAGATAAATAAATAAAGTGAGAGTACGTAAAATTTAAAATGCAGTTTCTTGATGGAACCAGCCCTATTGCAAATACTCAATAGCCACATGGGGCAAGTGGCTGCCGGTGTGGACAGTGCAGGCCTATACTATACAAACCATATATGTGTACTCCTTGTGCCAGAAAGGATACGGCTTCAGGTCCCAACTGCCTCATTTACTCATCTTCAACTTGGAGCCAATAATGTAGAATACATACATATACAAGTCATTACCAAGTCCATATCGGCCAACTTATGAAAATAAATGTACACAGGGACCACTTTTTCCATGAAGCTTTTAGAAAGTCTGTGCTTCAGAAATGGGTAAAAGAGAAGAAACTGAAAAGTGAGGCCAACCTAGGCAGGTTCCAGGCAGCATACCAGGAAAGACCAGTTGGTCTGTAAGATTTTGCCCTGACTAAGGATCTCAACCCCTAATTCCAGAAGGTCAGATTGTCTACTTTCCTTTTTCATAGTGATCACAGTTCTACCAATTAGAGATTCCTCTGCTTCTATTTTAACAGTCCAAACAACTCTTATAGATACACAACTACTAGTCATTCCTGTCTTACAGATGGTTTGATCAGATGGTTTTCCTCCCTAATACCTAAGTGAGATCAACAGTGAATTCAAGATCATTCAGTAAATTGGAAATTTGGGGGTATGAGTCACCAATGGCAGGTCAGGGCACCTGGGCGTGGTTCCTCCTTGGGAATCTTCAGATAACCTGGAAGCACTGGGGAGTCTGGGGCGGGACATAAGGATGCAGAAGAAGGAGAAGAAGTGCAGAAATACAGGAGACCCTGCCAGGGAGGTGACAGCGAGCGCAGTCCTGTGGTCGAAAAGGAACAATGGGACCCTTTTCCGACCTTACCTTCTCGCTAGTTCTTTTCTTGTACTTCTTCTCTTTCCTCTTCTACCTCCTCTTCTTTCCCTGTCCTCTTCCTCCTCCTCCATCTCCTTCATCCTTCCTCCCTTTCTCATTTCCTCTGCCTTCCCTGTTTCTGCTCTCCTTGCTCAGCTCCACTAAGACCCTCTGCTCCCAGCTACCAGCAATCAGGCTCATATCTGCAGCATGTCCCAACTACATACCTACTTAAATTTCCTTTTTTGGACTATCCTGGGAATGGATCCCTGCATAGAAATATTATTTTTGTAAGAAAATACGTTTCTAATGCCAAACAACTCTTTGCTGAGCTGGTTCCTCCTTGTATATAGACTCTGGTATGCAGTGTGTTGCCCATAGTAAAGCTCAATAAATATTGGTTTATTAGAAATAAACAAAGATGTTGATGTTCTTGGGTGTAAATATATCCCTTCACAAAGAAACAAACCAAACACATTCTGGTAGGCTAGTGGCCAGGTTTAGACCAGATTGGGATTCAAACATTACCTTTTTCCATGAAGAGAAGAAAAAAAACTGAAAAGTGAGGCCAACCTAGGCAGGTTCCAGGCAGCATACCAGGAAAGACCAGTTGGTCTGTAAGATTTTGCCCTGACTAAGGATCTCAACCCCTAATTCCAGAAGGTCAGATTGTCTACTTTCCTTTTTCATAGTGATCACAGTTCTACCAATTAGAGATTCCTCTGCTTCTATTTTAACAGTCCAAACAACTCTTATAGATACACAACTACTAGTCATTCCTGTCTTACAGATGGTTTGATCAGATGGTTTTCCTCCCTAATACCTAAGTGAGATCAACAGTGAATTCAAGATCATTCAGTAAATTGGAAATTTGGGGGTATGAGTCACCAATGGCAGGTCAGGGCACCTGGGCGTGGTTCCTCCTTGGGAATCTTCAGATAACCTGGAAGCACTGGGGAGTCTGGGGCGGGACATAAGGATGCAGAAGAAGGAGAAGAAGTGCAGAAATACAGGAGACCCTGCCAGGAGGTGACAGCGAGCGCAGTCCTGTGGTCGAAAAGGAACAATGGGACCCTTTTCCGACCTTACCTTCTCGCTAGTTCTTTTCTTGTACTTCTTCTCTTTCCTCTTCTACCTCCTCTTCTTTCCCTGTCCTCTTCCTCCTCCTCCATCTCCTTCATCCTTCCTCCCTTTCTCATTTCCTCTGCCTTCCCTGTTTCTGCTCTCCTTGCTCAGCTCCACTAAGACCCTCTGCTCCCAGCTACCAGCAATCAGGCTCATATCTGCAGCATGTCCCAACTACATACCTACTTAAATTTCCTTTTTTGGACTATCCTGGGAATGGATCCCTGCATAGAAATATTATTTTTGTAAGAAAATACGTTTCTAATGCCAAACAACTCTTTGCTGAGCTGGTTCCTCCTTGTATATAGACTCTGGTATGCAGTGTGTTGCCCATAGTAAAGCTCAATAAATATTGGTTTATTAGAAATAAACAAAGATGTTGATGTTCTTGGGTGTAAATATATCCCTTCACAAAGAAACAAACCAAACACATTCTGGTAGGCTAGTGGCCAGGTTTAGACCAGATTGGGATTCAAACATTTGTCCATCAACTCAGAAGTCACCTTTTGTTATAAAAACAAAAAACCTTCCAATAACTGGAGGCCATATGTTAAATAGAAATGAGGAAATATTTCCATCCATAAATGTCAGGTTTTTACATTTAAAGCTGTCAAAACGATGAGTTCTAAAATTGCATCTAAATTTGGTTTCATATTTATAAATGGGAAGTTATTTTTCTGTTTCTAACACATGAAAATAAGCAAATGTCACCTTCAAATTTGACTGAATTCCCTAGATACATTTTCAAATTAGTTAAGAAATGTCTTCACGTAATTTGCATTAAATGCTGGTTTTGTGTTTTTTCTTTTGTCTGAATCTACATAAAATGAAGACTATTCTGTCTGTGGGGAAAAAGTGCTTTGGTTTGTTCTTACTGTTATCATCGGTTACATAAACAAAATCATCAGAATGATATTATCAGAAAGGAAAACTTTGCTCATCATTTTACCACCTCTGCAAATCAAAATGTTTCTATTTCTTTAACTTTATAACTAGAACCTCCATCAGGAGATAGGTAAGACTGCCACACATATTGGTGTCATTAACAAATTAATTATGCAAACACGTACTCCTCAAATACTACCATGTATATTACCATCCTTGGAGCTTTATAGCTGAGAAAATAAGTAATATAGTTCATGGAAAGCCAGCTCACGATTCGCCACGAGTGCAGCCTTGACCCTGCCTCCCACGCCCTCAAGCACACTGGAGCCAAAGCAAGCTCTTCTTCCAGCTCCTCACAAACAGCCGCTTCTGTGTGGCACTGTCAGAGGCCTGGATCAAGGAGAGTCACTCGAGCATAGGAGCAGGGGCCTGCCTGCCATCAGCAATGCAATTATCTTTGGAAATTAAAGGGTGGCTCAGAAAGTTGTCATGCACTGAGAAGTCCTAACGTAGACTCTGCCAATCAAAGTGGTTGAACCTTGGGCCTCAGCCTGACTAGCCTGACTCTCCCCTCTCAGGGTGGACTGCCAGAGCCTGGTCACACTATAAAGCAATAAAGTTTATTAGAAATAAACAAAGATGTTGATGTTCTTGGGTGTAAATATATCCCTTCACAAAGAAACAAACCAAACACATTCTGGTAGGCTAGTGGCCAGGTTTAGACCAGATTGGGATTCAAACATTTGTCCATCAACTCAGAAGTCACCTTTTGTTATAAAAACAAAAAACCTTCCAATAACTGGAGGCCATATGTTAAATAGAAATGAGGAAATATTTCCATCCATAAATGTCAGGTTTTTACATTTAAAGCTGTCAAAACGATGAGTTCTAAAATTGCATCTAAATTTGGTTTCATATTTATAAATGGGAAGTTATTTTTCTGTTTCTAACACATGAAAATAAGCAAATGTCACCTTCAAATTTGACTGAATTCCCTAGATACATTTTCAAATTAGTTAAGAAATGTCTTCACGTAATTTGCATTAAATGCTGGTTTTGTGTTTTTTCTTTTGTCTGAATCTACATAAAATGAAGACTATTCTGTCTGTGGGGAAAAAGTGCTTTGGTTTGTTCTTACTGTTATCATCGGTTACATAAACAAAATCATCAGAATGATATTATCAGAAAGGAAAACTTTGCTCATCATTTTACCACCTCTGCAAATCAAAATGTTTCTATTTCTTTAACTTTATAACTAGAACCTCCATCAGGAGATAGGTAAGACTGCCACACATATTGGTGTCATTAACAAATTAATTATGCAAACACGTACTCCTCAAATACTACCATGTATATTACCATCCTTGGAGCTTTATAGCTGAGAAAATAAGTAATATAGTTCATGGAAAGCCAGCTCACGATTCGCCACGAGTGCAGCCTTGACCCTGCCTCCCACGCCCTCAAGCACACTGGAGCCAAAGCAAGCTCTTCTTCCAGCTCCTCACAAACAGCCGCTTCTGTGTGGCACTGTCAGAGGCCTGGATCAAGGAGAGTCACTCGAGCATAGGAGCAGGGGCCTGCCTGCCATCAGCAATGCAATTATCTTTGGAAATTAAAGGGTGGCTCAGAAAGTTGTCATGCACTGAGAAGTCCTAACGTAGACTCTGCCAATCAAAGTGGTTGAACCTTGGGCCTCAGCCTGACTAGCCTGACTCTCCCCTCTCAGGGTGGACTGCCAGAGCCTGGTCACACTCATTCACGGCACTGTTACTGGAGCCAATTAGTAAAACAGGGCTCTCTCCACGGGAATGACGCTAACAAAGGGTGATGGGAAGAGAGAAACAGGGCCCCACACAATCTTACAAATAGATATTAGGAGCTTAACAAATATTCCGCTTGCTGGCTTACATGTCTAAAAGTACACGATTGATAAGCTCAATGAAAGGTGAAAGGGTTACTCGCTCAGTCATGTCCAACTCTTTGCGACCCCCTGGACAGTAGCCCACAAGACTCCTCTGTCCATGGAATTCTCCAGGCAAGAATATTAGAGTAGGTTGCCATTTCCTAGTAAGACGTCTTAGTAGCCACAACTCAAATCAAGGAAAATAGCATTATCAGCAGTTCAGAAGCCTCCCCAGAGCCCTGAAGTCACTCCGTTTCCCCAATAAAGTTAAATACTATCCTCATTTGCAACACTATAGTTTATTCAATTTATAGCCATGGCATCTTACACAGGAAAGACAATAAATGTTCATTTTAAGACTATAATTTAGATCTCTGCTTTGAACTTTATACAAATGCAATTGTACAGTGTATGTTTGTGAAATTCATCCATGTTGAAGCATATCATTGTAACCGAATTTTTTATCTACTACTGCATTCAATTACATGTGTAGATCATGATACATGGGCTTCCCAGGTGGCTCAGTGGTAAAGAATCTGCCTGCCAAAGCAGGAGGTGCAGTAGACGTGGGTTCAATCCCTGAGTCGGGAAGATCCCTGGACGAGGAAATGGCAACTCACTCTAGTATTCTTGCCTGGAGAATCTCATGGACAGAGGAGACTGGCAGGCTACAGTCCACGGAGTTGCAGAGCTGGATACTACTGAGCAACTGAGCACACACTGTATTGTGATACATAGGTGCACCTTTCCCACTGGCGAAAGTTACCTGGGGCTTCCCTAGTCACTCAGTGGTGGGGAGTTTGCCTGCCAACGCAGGAGACACAGGTTCGATCCCTGATCCGGGAAGATTCCACATGCTGTGAAGCAACTAAGCCCATGAGCCACAACTATTGAGCCTGTGCTCTAGAGCCTCGGATCCACAATTGTTGAGCCCATGTGCTGCAACTTCCAAAGCCGGTGAGCCCTAGAACCCAAGTTCCACAACAAGAAGAGTCACCGCAACAAGAAGCCTACTCACCTCAACTAGAAAGTAGCCCCCACTCTCTGCAACTAGAGAAGAACCTGCAGCAGCAGTGAAAACCCAGAATAGCTAAAAATAACAAATAAATGAAAGAAAGTTATCTGGGTTGTTTCAGTGTTAGGCTACTACCAATAGTGCAGCAGTGAACAGTCTCATCCATCTTTCAGTGTTCATATGTATCCATTTCTGTTGGGTGGAAATCTAGGAGTGAATTACTAGGTTCTGGAGTATATGTGGGCTTCTCAGGTGGCACTAGCGGTAAAGAATCTGCCTGTCAATGCAGGAGACATGGGTTTGACCCTGAGTCAGGAACATTCCCTGGAGGAGGGCATGGCAACCCATTCCAGTATTCTTGCCTGGAGAATCCCATGGACAGAGGAGCCAGGTAGGCCAAAGGTTGGACCTGACTGAAGTGACTTAGCATGCACGCACACACAGAGTATATGTAAATTTAACTTTTTTTAGAAGACGCCAAACTTTTCCAGAGTGGTTGCATCAATTCGCACACCCACCAGGAGGAGTCCTAATGGTTCCACATCTTTGACAACACTTGTATTTTCAGTCATTTCTAGCATAATTCACTCTGGCAAGTGCAAAGAGTTATTTCGTGGTTTTCCATTTAAATATTCCTGACAGTAAAATAAGCAGTTTTTCATATGTGTAACAGACATTAAATATCCTTATTTGCAAAGTTTTTTTTCAGGTATTTTACCTTTTTAAAAATTTTATTTATTTTTGGCTGCATTTGTAGTACTATTGTAGTTCTATTTGTAGTGTACAGGTTCTTCCGTGGGGCAAGCAGACTTCTCCCTAGTTGTGGCATGGGTCCCAGAGTGCGGAGCTCAGCATCTGCAGTACATGGGTTTAGCTGCCCCCATGGCATGATCTTAGTTTCCTGACCAGAGATCGAACCTGTGTCCCCTGCACTGGAAGGTAGATTCCCAATCACTGGGCCACTAGGGAAGTCTCTGCTCATTTTTGAAATTAGATTATCTTTTTTCTTATTGATACAAAGAGCCCTTCTCATATTCTACAAATGATTCCTTTATTACTCGTACTGCAAACATCTCTCACTCAGTGACTTGTTTTTCCAACCTGTAATGGTGTCTTTTGATAAACAGAAGATCTTAATGCAAATGCAGTCCAACTTACGAATCTTTATTTTCTGAGCAGTGTTTCTGTGTTTTGTTAATCTTTGTCCTCCCATGATCATGGGGATACTCTCATAGGGAATTTTCCAGAAGAGTTCACATCCAATCTACAATCTGCCTGAAATTTACTTATTTTATGTATTAGAGGTTAAGATTTGTTTTTTTTTTGCCAAATGAATATATAATTGGTCCAGCAACATTTACTCAAAATATCATCTTTTCTCTATTATTTAAGAATTCCACTTATGGCATAAATAAGGTGTTCATACACATGTAGGTCTATTTCTGAACTTTATTCCATCTACTTTTTTTAAGGAAAGGAGGGATTTGTTATCTTTGCATTAGTATACTGCTTTTTAAATTATTGCAACTTTAATATAAGATTTGATATTGATAAAAATAAGTCCTCCAGCTTACTTCTTCCCCAAGATTGTGTTGGTTATTCTTGGTCCTTTGCAATTCCAAACAAACTTTATAGTTGGCTTGTCAATTTCCACCAGAATAGCTGCTAGGATATTGAATGGATTACAGTCAATTTATAGGTCAATTTTCAAAGAACTGATGTCTTTAAGTTGAGTTATATAGTCATAAACATAATCAATCCCTCCATTCATTTAGGTTTTAATTTTCTCTCAACAATGTTTTATAGTTCTCATTGTGGAGGTCTTATACACAGCTTTTTATTAGATTACTAGGTATCTGAAACATTTTGGTGTTATTATAAATGACAATTTAAAAATCATTTTCTATTTTTTGTCCCTGAAATAGAGAAATATGTTTTCTTTTTACATATTGACCTTTAGCCAGTGATCTTGCTAAATTCACTTACTAACATCAATAGCTTACCTACAGATTCTTTTATGTTTTCTATATGCATGACTATGTCATCTATAAATCATGGTACTTTCATTCAGTTACTCTTTCAAAAAATTGTATTGCTTATTGCACTGCCTAGAGCTTCCAACACAATGTTGAACAGAAGTTGTAATAGAAAGCACACTTGTCCCACTTTCAATTCCTGAAGGAGAACATTCAGTATTTCATCATTAAGTGTGATGCTTGCTATAGATTATTGTACATACCTTTTGTTTGGCTAAAGATATTCTTCTGTACTAGGAAAGAAAGTTTTATATTATATTACAGGTTAATCACCAAAAGGATGTAGCCTATAAGCATGCTATAAATTATATATTTATTATGTTTATAGGCTACAATTAGACTGTAGCCTGCCAGGCTCCTCTGTCCATGGCATTTTCCAGGCAAGGACACTAGAGCAGGTAGCCATTCCTTCCTCCTGGGGATCTTCCCAACCCTAGGATCAAACCCAGGTCTCCTGGATCCTTTACCATCTGAGTCACTAGGGAAGTCCAAGTTATACATAATGGCCCATTTCTGAGAACCCTGCCTCCCAGATAATGAGCTTAAGATAAAGTATTTCTGTTTAGCTCACAGGAAATATTCTGATCAGGAACCTGTGAAGACTGCAGGAAGAAAGAAATGAACACATCCCCTCCAGAGGCGGACAGGAACCAGGAAATGTTTGACTTTACTCCCTCCTCTTTTAGTAGAAAAGAAGCCTGAATTCTAACTCAGACACAGTGCTTCTTTGGGACTCAGGTCTACGATCTTCTCAGTCTGACAGCTTTTCAAATAAAGTCACTATTCCTTGTCCCAACAACTTGTCTCTTGATTTATTGGCCTGTCATGCCGTCTTCAACAATGTTTTATAGTTCTCATTGTGGAGGTCTTATACACAGCTTTTTATTAGATTACTAGGTATCTGAAACATTTTGGTGTTATTATAAATGACAATTTAAAAATCATTTTCTATTTTTTGTCCCTGAAATAGAGAAATATGTTTTCTTTTTACATATTGACCTTTAGCCAGTGATCTTGCTAAATTCACTTACTAACATCAATAGCTTACCTACAGATTCTTTTATGTTTTCTATATGCATGACTATGTCATCTATAAATCATGGTACTTTCATTCAGTTACTCTTTCAAAAAATTGTATTGCTTATTGCACTGCCTAGAGCTTCCAACACAATGTTGAACAGAAGTTGTAATAGAAAGCACACTTGTCCCACTTTCAATTCCTGAAGGAGAACATTCAGTATTTCATCATTAAGTGTGATGCTTGCTATAGATTATTGTACATACCTTTTGTTTGGCTAAAGATATTCTTCTGTACTAGGAAAGAAAGTTTTATATTATATTACAGGTTAATCACCAAAAGGATGTAGCCTATAAGCATGCTATAAATTATATATTTATTATGTTTATAGGCTACAATTAGACTGTAGCCTGCCAGGCTCCTCTGTCCATGGCATTTTCCAGGCAAGGACACTAGAGCAGGTAGCCATTCCTTCCTCCTGGGGATCTTCCCAACCCTAGGATCAAACCCAGGTCTCCTGGATCCTTTACCATCTGAGTCACTAGGGAAGTCCAAGTTATACATAATGGCCCATTTCTGAGAACCCTGCCTCCCAGATAATGAGCTTAAGATAAAGTATTTCTGTTTAGCTCACAGGAAATATTCTGATCAGGAACCTGTGAAGACTGCAGGAAGAAAGAAATGAACACATCCCCTCCAGAGGCGGACAGGAACCAGGAAATGTTTGACTTTACTCCCTCCTCTTTTAGTAGAAAAGAAGCCTGAATTCTAACTCAGACACAGTGCTTCTTTGGGACTCAGGTCTACGATCTTCTCAGTCTGACAGCTTTTCAAATAAAGTCACTATTCCTTGTCCCAACAACTTGTCTCTTGATTTATTGGCCTGTCATGCCGTAAGCAGTATGAACTTGGACTCTGTAACATTTCTATTCTTAGCTTTCTAAGAAGTTGCTATTATATTATTACAAATAGCTGTTGAAGTATATTAGATAATTGTTTGCCTATTGAGGTAATTGTACAACTTTCTCCCTTATTTTGTTAATGACATGAATTACACTGATTGACCTTTGAATGCAAGAATCAGTATCACATTAATAGAATAAAGCATAGTCATGATACATTATCCTTTTTCTATACCAGTGAATTTAATGTGTAATATATAGTTTAGGATATTTTCATTTCTGTTCATGAAAGAGACTCCTTTGTAATCCTTATCTTTTGTAAATAACTGTCAGGCTATGGTGTTTTAAAATTAGTTGGAAAGTTTTTCTTCTCCTTATTCTCTAGAAGAGCTTATCTAAGAGCAGTGTTAATTTTATTCTTTCACAGTAATTTTGAACTCTGATGAAGCCATATGGGCCTGAAGTTTATTGTGTGAAAAGTTTTTCTGTATTGATCCAATTTCTTTTAAACCTATGGGACTCTTCATTTTATTTCTTCTTTGTCACTTTTGGTAAGTTGAGCTTTTTTCTAAAGATTTTATCAATTTCAATGAAGTTGCCTAATTTATTGGAATAAAGTAGTTCATATCATTTCATTATTTTTTGAATATCTGTAATATTTATAGTTTTGTCCTCTTTTTCATTCTTGAAATTATTACATTATGCCTTCTCTCCCGGGATCCTTTACCATCTGAGTCACTAGGGAAGTAAGTATACAAGGCCCATTTCTGAACCCTGCCTCCCAGATAATGAGCTTAAGATAAAGTATTTATGTTTAGCTCACAGGAAATATTCTGATCAGGAACCTGTGAAGACTGCAGGAAGAAAGAAATGAACACATCCTCCAGAGGCGGACAGGAACCAGGAAATGTTTGACTTTACTCCCTCCTCTTTTAGTAGAAAAGAAGCCTGAATTCTAACTCAGACACAGTGCTTCTTTGGGACTCAGGTCTACGATCTTCTCAGTCTGACAGCTTTTCAAATAAAGTCACTATTCCTTGTCCCAACAACTTGTCTCTTGATTTATTGGCCTGTCATGCCGTAAGCAGTATGAACTTGGACTCTGTAACATTTCTATTCTTAGCTTTCTAAGAAGTTGCTATTATATTATTACAAATAGCTGTTGAAGTATATTAGATAATTGTTTGCCTATTGAGGTAATTGTACAACTTTCTCCCTTATTTTGTTAATGACATGAATTACACTGATTGACCTTTGAATGCAAGAATCAGTATCACATTAATAGAATAAAGCATAGTCATGATACATTATCCTTTTTCTATACCAGTGAATTTAATGTGTAATATATAGTTTAGGATATTTTCATTTCTGTTCATGAAAGAGACTCCTTTGTAATCCTTATCTTTTGTAAATAACTGTCAGGCTATGGTGTTTTAAAATTAGTTGGAAAGTTTTTCTTCTCCTTATTCTCTAGAAGAGCTTATCTAAGAGCAGTGTTAATTTTATTCTTTCACAGTAATTTTGAACTCTGATGAAGCCATATGGGCCTGAAGTTTATTGTGTGAAAAGTTTTTCTGTATTGATCCAATTTCTTTTAAACCTATGGGACTCTTCATTTTATTTCTTCTTTGTCACTTTTGGTAAGTTGAGCTTTTTTCTAAAGATTTTATCAATTTCAATGAAGTTGCCTAATTTATTGGAATAAAGTAGTTCATATCATTTCATTATTTTTTGAATATCTGTAATATTTATAGTTTTGTCCTCTTTTTCATTCTTGAAATTATTACATTATGCCTTCTCTCTTTGTGATTGCTATTGCCAAAAGTTTATCAATTTTATCAGTATCTTTACAGAAACTAACATCTGACTTTTCTTTTCACATGGAAACACAAAAGCACCTAAATACCCAAGACAATCTTGAGAAAGAAGAGCAAAACTGGAAGGTTCATGTGCCCTGATTGCAAACTATACTATAAAGCTACATTAATTAAAGCAGTATAGTACTGGCACAAAAATACCACATAGATAAATGAAATGACATAGAGATCCCAGAAATAAAACCATGCGTATATGGTCAAGTAATATATAAGAAAAGAGGCAATAATACACAATGGTGAAAAGACAGCCTCTTCAATAAATGGTGTTGGGAAAACTCAACAGTTACATGCAAAAGAAACAAAACTGTATATCAACAGTTTTTATATATCAACATATACAAAAAAATCAAGTGGATTAAAGACTCAAATGTAAAACTCCTAGAAGAAAACATAGACGGTTTACTCTTTGACACTGGTTTTAGCAAATTTTTTTTTTTTGGCCATGTCTCCTCAGGCAAATGAAACAAGGGCAAAAATAAATAAATGGAACTACATAAAATCAAAGGGTGCTTGCAAAGCAAAGGTAACTATCAATACAATGAAAAGACAGCCTACTGAATAGAAGATATTTGCAAACTATGTATCTGAAAAGGGGTTAATATCCAAAATATACAAAGAATTCATACAACTCAAAATAAAAAATAACCTGATTAAAAAGTGGGCAGGGGAATAGACATTTTTTCCAAAGAAAGCATACAGATGGCCAATAGACACATGAAAACATACTCAACATCACTAATCATCAGATAAAGGTAAATCAAAACCACAGTGAGATACCACCTCACACCTGACAGAATGGCATCATCAAAAAGACAACAAATAACAAGTGTTGACAAATAGAACTATCATATCCAGCAATTCTACTTCTGGGTATTTCCCCAAAGAAAACAAAGACACTGATTTGAAAAGATACATGCATGCATTCCAGTATTCACTGAAGTATTATTTACACTGGCAAAGATATGGAAACAACCTAAGTGTCCACTGATAGATGAATGGATAAAGAAGATGTGATACAATGCATGATCAAATATTTCTTAGCCATAAAAATGAAATCTTGCTGTTCGTGGCAGCATGGATGGACCTGGAGGACATAATTCTATGAGAAATAAGTCTGACAGAGAAAGGCAAATACTATATGATCTCTCTTACATGTGGAATTGAGAAAACAAAACAAAATGAAACAGACTCAAACATACAGAGAACAAATGGATGGTTACTAGAAGGAAGTGGGTGGCAGGATGGGCAAATAGGTGATGGGGATTAACAAGCACAGCCCTCCAGCTGTACATGAGTAAGTCACAGAGATGTAATATACAGCACAAGGAACATGGTCAACAATATGGGAGTAACTTTGTGAGGGGAAAGATAGTTACTACATTTTTCCTAGTGATCATTTCATAAGGTATGCAGATATGAAATCAATCATTATTTATTTTTTTGCCTCTAAGTCATCATTTATTTTCCATAGATCTTTATTCTTTGGCATGCATGGACCTCCCATTGCAGTGGCCTCTCTGGCTGCAGAGCATTGGCTCTGAGAGCATGCACTCCAGAGCACTGGCTCCTAATTGGACACACCAGCCCAGCCGCTCCTCAGCACATGGGATCTTCCTGGGCCAGGGATCAAACCAGTGACCCTTGCACTGCAAGGTGGACATCTTTACTCACTGGACCACCAGGGAAGCTCCAATAATTTTTATACCTAAAACTAATATAATATTGTATGTCAACTGTATTTCAATTTAAAAAAAAATTTAAGTCAAAATTGAGTAGCTAAAAGATTAAAATAAAGAAAAAGATTCCATTTATATCAGCAAAAACTACTGTAAAAAGAAAGATAAATTTCTTAGAAATGAATTCAATAATAAACACATAATTTTAAAACTTCATCAGAAAATGCCAGAGTACACAGCAGAATATATATAAACAAACAGGAAAGCATATCATATTTTTAGACAAGATGACTCAATGTCATTTTCGTTTCTTGTATCACGAGTATGCTGATCTTCCTAATTTAATTTTAAATTCAGCATAATCTCATTAAACCTGTAAATAGGCTCTTTTTTTTAAATTGACAAAGGTATTTTATAGTTCATATTGGGAAATAAGTGAAGAAAACTTGCAAAGGAAGCTTTGATTGAAAAATCAAAGAAGAGGGATTATCAGATACAAAAATATTCTCCAAAGCTCAGTAATTAAAGCAATCAAGTACTGGCTGATGAATAGGTGAACCAGTAGAATAGAAAGTAACGTCCTGAAAAAGAACAAATACCAAGTCAGTGGGGAAAACAAATTCTCAAATAACAGTAGAGCAACTAGGTAGCTGTATGTGAGTGAAAGTCACTCAGTCGTGTCTGACTCTTTGTGACCCCATGAACAGCAGTGAGCCAGGTTCTTCGGTCCATGGAATTCTTCAGGCAAGAATACTGAAGTAGGTTGCTATTTCCTTCTCTCCAGAATCTCCCCAACCCAGGATTTGAACCTGGGTCTCCTATATTGTGGGCAGATTCCTTACCATCTGAGCCAACAAGGAAGCTCAGGTAGCTATATGGGAAATGCTAATGTCGTACTCATATATCTTTTTGTGTTACAAGATATGCTCCCAATGGATCAAAAATAAATACAAATAAATAAACTAGGACTTCCCTGGTGGTGCAGTGGATAGGAATCTGCTTGCCAATGCAAGGACCTTCCCTGATCTGGGAAGGTTCCACGCGTCAAGGAGAAACTAAGTCTATGTGCCACAACTACTTGCTCGAACTCTAGAGCCTGCAAGCCATAACTATGAGCCCACATGCCTAGAGCCCGTGCTCCAAAACAAGAGACGCCCGTGTGCCACAACAAAGAGTAGCCCCACTTGCTGCTACTAGAGAAAGCTCCCACAAAGCAACAAAGACCAAGTACAACCAAAAGTAAGCAAATAAATAAAATTACATTTTAAAAAACAATCAATCAATAAAGGTAGTAAGTGAACAGATGGGACAATTTTTCATAATCTTATAGTGTGGAGGGTTTTTTTTTTTTTAAACTTTTATTTATTTATTTTTGGCTGTGCTGGGTCTTCGCTGATGTGTGGGTTTAGCCGCTCTGTGGTATGTGGGATCTTCCTGGATCAGGGATCGAACCTGTGTCTCCTGCATTGGCAGACGGGTTCTTATCCACTGAGCCACAAGGGAAGCCCTGGAGGGTTTTTTAACAATGACCCCAAATCCAGAGACCATGGAAAAAATATCAATACATTCAACTATATAAAAACAAATTTTTAAATCCGGGCCTAACAAAAGTAAACCCCATCATTACAAAAAAGAAAAAAGACCACCTGGGAAACATAATTACAACTCATCACAGACACAGAAAGATCTTCCTAGTATATAAAAAGCTCTAGAGATTGATAACAATAAAAGGCCAATAACCCATTAGAAAAATGGACAAATATTATAAACAATTTAAAGAAAGATTCTTAAATGCTCAGACTCTTTGTGACCCCATGAACAGCAGTAGCCAGGTAACTGCAAGTAGGTTGCTATTTCCTTCTCTCCAGAATCTCCCCAACCCAGGATTTGAACCTGGGTCTCCTATATTGTGGGCAGATTCCTTACCATCTGAGCCAACAAGGAAGCTCAGGTAGCTATATGGGAAATGCTAATGTCGTACTCATATATCTTTTTGTGTTACAAGATATGCTCCCAATGGATCAAAAATAAATACAAATAAATAAACTAGGACTTCCCTGGTGGTGCAGTGGATAGGAATCTGCTTGCCAATGCAAGGACCTTCCCTGATCTGGGAAGGTTCCACGCGTCAAGGAGAAACTAAGTCTATGTGCCACAACTACTTGCTCGAACTCTAGAGCCTGCAAGCCATAACTATGAGCCCACATGCCTAGAGCCCGTGCTCCAAAACAAGAGACGCCCGTGTGCCACAACAAAGAGTAGCCCCACTTGCTGCTACTAGAGAAAGCTCCCACAAAGCAACAAAGACCAAGTACAACCAAAAGTAAGCAAATAAATAAAATTACATTTTAAAAAACAATCAATCAATAAAGGTAGTAAGTGAACAGATGGGACAATCAATCAATAAAGGTAGTAAGTGAACAGATGGGACAATTTTTCATAATCTTATAGTGTGGAGGGTTTTTTTTTTTTTAAACTTTTATTTATTTATTTTTGGCTGTGCTGGGTCTTCGCTGATGTGTGGGTTTAGCCGCTCTGTGGTATGTGGGATCTTCCTGGATCAGGGATCGAACCTGTGTCTCCTGCATTGGCAGACGGGTTCTTATCCACTGAGCCACAAGGGAAGCCCTGGAGGGTTTTTTAACAATGACCCCAAATCCAGAGACCATGGAAAAAATATCAATACATTCAACTATATAAAAACAAATTTTTAAATCCGGGCCTAACAAAAGTAAACCCCATCATTACAAAAAAGAAAAAAGACCACCTGGGAAACATAATTACAACTCATCACAGACACAGAAAGATCTTCCTAGTATATAAAAAGCTCTAGAGATTGATAACAATAAAAGGCCAATAACCCATTAGAAAAATGGACAAATATTATAAACAATTTAAAGAACATGCAAATTATTCCAAAATATATTCTTAAATGCTCAGTTTTACTCATAGTAAGAAACATGCTAATTAAAGCTTCCCTAAGATACCATTTTCACCATAAATTTGGCCAAAATCCAAAATTTGATAGCATGTTCCATTGCCAAGGCTGTGGGAAACAGGCACTGTCATAAACTGCTGGTGGGAGTATAAATTTGCACAACCCAGATGGACAGCAGTTTAGCAAGAGCTATCAAAATTCCAAACGTATGAGCTCTTGGATCCAGCAACCCCACTCTAGAGAGTTTACCCTACAGGTATATTTGCATATCTACAGAATAGCACACATACACCTCACAAACTGCAGCACCACAGTCAACAGGGAAAGACTGGAGAGAATCTGGATATCCATCAGTGACAAACTGGTTAGATAAATTCACTGAAATGTTCTATAACTATAAAAAAAATAAGAAAGCTCTTTATATATTAATATGGAAAACTTGCTAAAACATATTAAGTGAAAAAAAAGCAAAGTACTGAATGATGTATATAGCTTGCTAACATCTATAATACAAAGAAGGAAAATGATATGTTTGTTTTATTTATGTTTATTTTCAGAATCACTGGAACAGTAAATAAAACAGTGGTAATCTGGCCATTGGAACCTAGGAACTGAGAACATAAATGACCAATGAGGAAAGGAGGTTTTTACGGTAAGCTTTCTCATATTTTCAATGTTAGTACACATATGAGTGTGTTATTATTAAAAACTGTTCAATAATTTAAAGCAAAGGACCATCCTGACAATACTGTCAGATACACTGAATTCCACACATGGTTTAAATGCACTAACTCTAGAAAGTTATCTGTAATTCTAGCAAGGCCCTCTGTGCCACTGTTATTAATAGGCACATCCGTTAGGATGTTTTGGACTGTAAAGTGTTGAAAAAGGTTAAACAATAAGATAATTTAATATCCCAAGTAATAGAAATCCAAAAACAGATGGTCCCATGGCTGGAATTGCCTCTGCAATTTCAGGCATCACATAGGGACCTGACATGAGCAACCAACAGGCAATGCTCACGACTTACCATGCATTACCTAGAGGCCCCCGGTAGACTTCCTCACAGGTCCACTTGCCAGTAACATAATATGCCCACACCTAAGCTTCAGGAGAGACTGGGTCATAATATCAATAATAACAACAAGAATCACTAATGTTCATCAAGTTTCCCTGGTGGCTCAGACAGTAAAGAATCTGCCTGCAAGGCAGGAGACCCTGGTTTGAATCCTGGGTGAGGAAGATCCCCTGGCAAAGGGAACAGCTACCCACTCCAGTATTCTTGCCTGGAGAATTCCATGGACAGAGGAGCCTGGTGGGTTACAGTCCATGGCATTACAAAGAGTTGAACACAACTGAGTGACTAATACTTTCACATTTTTCTTGCATGCCAGCTACCATCATCATCACTTTATGTGCATTAACTCATTTACTCTTCAAAGCCACGTGTGAGGAATGTGGTATTATTGTGCCTATTTTACAGATGAGAAAACTGAGACTCAAGGAAGCTAAATATGGTCACAGTGAGTAAGTGTAGAACTGAGATTCACATTTTGGCCATCTGGCTCCAAAATCACTGATTTCAGCTGCCATGTGTATTACCTGCAAATCTTCAATGCCTTCAATGCAGGAGGCTGATTCTACCAGCAAGCAATAAGGGAATAAGATTGGCTACTGGATACAGAACAGGCAGTGTTTCTGCCTAGGAACAGATTGCCCAGGCAGTAAGTAACCTTTGACTGGCACGGGCCAAGCCCTCGGCGACAGACACTCACCACTTTGTTAACACTTTCCATGTTCCCTAGAACTGTGTGCTCATTTAACAGGGAGCAGAAACCTCTGGGATCTTTCTGGAAGGAATAGTAGCAACAGTTGCACCTACGGAAATCTCCAAACCAGTAATCACCATGCCTACCAGGGGACACGGGATGAGCTCTGGGGAACAGACTCGCTTCCTCTCACTGGCAGAATGGCAACTGGAGGCTGGGGACCCCCATGGAAGACTCCGGGGTGCTCTCATGGACAGCCACATAACCATAGTTCACCTCAAGCCCAAGATTCCCTGCTTCTCTGTACTCAGACAGAAGTGGAGCTGCACTTCCCAGCCCAGCATCTGACTTGTACCAGCAGAGATGCACCCTGGGGATCAGATGGAGGTTTTGGCTTGTGAGGAGGCCAGCCACACTTGGGCTTCACAGACTAATCCCCCTAGCCATTCAGGTCTGCTCTTGAGAAGGTCCTCACGGGGCTTTTGCCCACTGCAGTCTTCCCCAGGCCCCGTCTGTACCTCACCTTCCATTCGAGAGCCCTCATTGCAAAATACATCTAAAATACTGAAGGCGAAGAAGCTCTTTTTCAAATAGAAACCTTCATCTTCTAGGACTTTACAGCAACTAACTGCCCTTGTATGCTAAAATATCCCTTTTTCGCTGTCATTAATCCAGTAGTTTTTTTTTCATATATTTGTCTTTTCATAGAGTCAGAGATGCAAAGTTACTTCAATTCACAGCCCTTCATCATCACTTTATGTGCATTAACTCATTTACTCTTCAAAGCCACGTGTGAGGAATGTGGTATTATTGTGCCTATTTTACAGATGAGAAAACTGAGACTCAAGGAAGCTAAATATGGTCACAGTGAGTAAGTGTAGAACTGAGATTCACATTTTGGCCATCTGGCTCCAAAATCACTGATTTCAGCTGCCATGTGTATTACCTGCAAATCTTCAATGCCTTCAATGCAGGAGGCTGATTCTACCAGCAAGCAATAAGGGAATAAGATTGGCTACTGGATACAGAACAGGCAGTGTTTCTGCCTAGGAACAGATTGCCCAGGCAGTAAGTAACCTTTGACTGGCACGGGCCAAGCCCTCGGCGACAGACACTCACCACTTTGTTAACACTTTCCATGTTCCCTAGAACTGTGTGCTCATTTAACAGGGAGCAGAAACCTCTGGGATCTTTCTGGAAGGAATAGTAGCAACAGTTGCACCTACGGAAATCTCCAAACCAGTAATCACCATGCCTACCAGGGACACGGGATGAGCTCTGGGGAACAGACTCGCTTCCTCTCACTGGCAGAATGGCAACTGGAGGCTGGGGACCCCCATGGAAGACTCCGGGGTGCTCTCATGGACAGCCACATAACCATAGTTCACCTCAAGCCCAAGATTCCCTGCTTCTCTGTACTCAGACAGAAGTGGAGCTGCACTTCCCAGCCCAGCATCTGACTTGTACCAGCAGAGATGCACCCTGGGGATCAGATGGAGGTTTTGGCTTGTGAGGAGGCCAGCCACACTTGGGCTTCACAGACTAATCCCCCTAGCCATTCAGGTCTGCTCTTGAGAAGGTCCTCACGGGGCTTTTGCCCACTGCAGTCTTCCCCAGGCCCCGTCTGTACCTCACCTTCCATTCGAGAGCCCTCATTGCAAAATACATCTAAAATACTGAAGGCGAAGAAGCTCTTTTTCAAATAGAAACCTTCATCTTCTAGGACTTTACAGCAACTAACTGCCCTTGTATGCTAAAAATATCCCTTTTTTCGCTGTCATTAATCCAGTAGTTTTTTTTTTCATATATTTGTCTTTTCATAGAGTCAGAGATGCAATGAGTCAGTTTCCTCACCTCCCAGGCATCTCGCCCAGGGAAGGGGGTGGATATATTCTTAGCCTGAGAGCACTTTGCTCTGCTTTATGTAAACCCCCGGGAGATGGATGTCTCTAGACTCTGATAAAAAGGAGCCCAGGGTGAGCAGGAGAGACCAGAGAATGATGCTCCTGAACAATGAGTCCATCTCTACAGAACCACTTGCTACTGGCAGATCTGAAATAGAGCCGATGGCCTGGGGGAACATCACCTTCTGAGAGTGGTAAGCAAAGGAGAAATTCTGCTTCATAGTTCCTCTGCCAGAGGTGTCAGAACAGTTCATACAGAGGGCCCCCTGTCTTCTCATCATCCTGAGAGCTGGTGGCTCTGCCAAGGAGGGGCGATGGGTTCTGGCCACCAGGGCACCAGGACCCCCCAGCAGAAATGGTTAGAATTGTAAGAATAAGATAGAGCATGTTTCGCTGGCCATCATGACCAAGCATCTCCAGACTGCAGAGGCCAACTCATGTTCACATAGGCCCCAGCCATCATGCTACTGATTTGACTTTTCTAGAGCCAAGAAAGCCACAGTCGCTTATCTGTTCAAGGCTGTGCAGTCTGTTTGAACCATCTGTCTTTGAAGGTAAAGTGCAAAAAGGCCAAAGATCTAAGAGACATGTTTAAATTCTGACAAGGCCTTGTCTGGTTTTATAATGTCTGTTTTCTCTGGTTCTGGTGTAGTCATGATTTTGGTCAAGTCATGGCGCTTCTCTGGGTCTCCATGGCCCCATCTTGATGGGGGAGGCAGGTTCTGATCTCCACCAGTCTATCCAGTTCAGCAGTTCTGAGTTGCACGAGTGGCCTTTACTTCCCTTTAATGGGTGGAAGTACCCTGTATCTGGCTTCAGGTCCCTTTACACTTTCCATTCAGCCCTTCCCAGTATCTAGTGGAAACTCTGGGCAGACCTCCTCACAAAGGTTGCAACATTTTCTCACCCTTATGCTAAAAATATCCCTTTTTTCGCTGTCATTAATCCAGTAGTTTTTTTTTTCATATATTTGTCTTTTCATAGAGTCAGAGATGCAATGAGTCAGTTTCCTCACCTCCCAGGCATCTCGCCCAGGGAAGGGGGTGGATATATTCTTAGCCTGAGAGCACTTTGCTCTGCTTTATGTAAACCCCCGGGAGATGGATGTCTCTAGACTCTGATAAAAAGGAGCCCAGGGTGAGCAGGAGAGACCAGAGAATGATGCTCCTGAACAATGAGTCCATCTCTACAGAACCACTTGCTACTGGCAGATCTGAAATAGAGCCGATGGCCTGGGGGAACATCACCTTCTGAGAGTGGTAAGCAAAGGAGAAATTCTGCTTCATAGTTCCTCTGCCAGAGGTGTCAGAACAGTTCATACAGAGGGCCCCCTGTCTTCTCATCATCCTGAGAGCTGGTGGCTCTGCCAAGGAGGGGCGATGGGTTCTGGCCACCAGGGCACCAGGACCCCCCAGCAGAAATGGTTAGAATTGTAAGAATAAGATAGAGCATGTTTCGCTGGCCATCATGACCAAGCATCTCCAGACTGCAGAGGCCAACTCATGTTCACATAGGCCCCAGCCATCATGCTACTGATTTGACTTTTCTAGAGCCAAGAAAGCCACAGTCGCTTATCTGTTCAAGGCTGTGCAGTCTGTTTGAACCATCTGTCTTTGAAGGTAAAGTGCAAAAAGGCCAAAGATCTAAGAGACATGTTTAAATTCTGACAAGGCCTTGTCTGGTTTTATAATGTCTGTTTTCTCTGGTTCTGGTGTAGTCATGATTTTGGTCAAGTCATGGCGCTTCTCTGGGTCTCCATGGCCCCATCTTGATGGGGGAGGCAGGTTCTGATCTCCACCAGTCTATCCAGTTCAGCAGTTCTGAGTTGCACGAGTGGCCTTTACTTCCCTTTAATGGGTGGAAGTACCCTGTATCTGGCTTCAGGTCCCTTTACACTTTCCATTCAGCCCTTCCCAGTATCTAGTGGAAACTCTGGGCAGACCTCCTCACAAAGGTTGCAACATTTTCTCACCCTTGCGTACCAAAAACAATCAATGAATTATTTATAGAGTGTAGTAGTTCAAGTAACGTCCCCAGCCCCATATTCACAACCCAGTTCCTGAAACCTGTGAATATATTATATTAATGACAAAAAGGACTTTGAAAATAGAAAGAAGGTAATTAATCCATTACCTTAAAATATGGAGATTATCCTAGATGATCCAGGTAAATGCAATCTAATCATTTAAACCTTAACTAAAAAGCAGAGACTTTTCTCTGGCTGGGAAGTCAGTGTGATGCAGCAAAAAAGAAAGATCAAAGAGATTCAGAGCATGAGAGGTGAGCCACATGGAAAGCATGAGATGGAAAATGGGCAGGAAGCCTTTAAAAGCAAAAGGCTAGCCTCCCTACCTCACCCCAGAAGCCACTAAGTAAATCTCAGTCCGATAACCAAAAGGAGTCAAATTCAGCCAACCATTTGAATGAGCATTGCAACGGATTCATTTCCAGAAAGGAATTCAACCCTTCCAACACCTGTGAGAATCTAAATAGAGGACCTTCAAAGCCATCCTGTATCCAGAATTATGACTACAGAACTCTGAGAAAACAAACGGGTGTTGTCTTCAGGCATAACATTTGTGGTCATTTGTTAACAGCTGCAACAGCAAATGACTACATAGGATGTCCCAGATAACTGCAGTATCTTAGCATGGAAAGCCTGTCCACCCTGGGCACCTCCTTCTGCATCTGGAGGCAGGATGGCAAAACCTGGCACAGACCACTGGGCTCTGTCTTGCTTCTAGCAATGGGCATATCTCAGAAGCTTGAAAGAAGGAGAGAGGGAGAGATGGAAGAAGGGAGAGAGGAAGACAAGAACTGGCCCTGATACTGTTATGACTATAACCCTCATAGGCATCAACATCCCAACAACATTCTCTTTGTAATTAAGAAATGTGAGGTTGGCTGCAATGACCATATGGAGAAGGAGGGGCCCGG
This sequence comes from Tragulus kanchil, assembly GCA_022376925.1. NCBI lineage: Eukaryota > Metazoa > Chordata > Mammalia > Artiodactyla > Tragulidae > Tragulus > Tragulus kanchil. The sequence continues at coordinate 92,077,949 of JAIOJX010000004.1, read as the reverse complement.
AGTGCCCTGGAGATGCTCTGGAATCCAGCAACTTAAATATCTGCAGAGAACATCTTGTGAGCAGTCCTTTGGCTGTGAAAATGCAAATGCGCCAGACTGGCGGCCAAGTGTCACCTGGGAGGCCCAACTGAAACAGGAGTTGGAGTGGAGCTCCCTTCTCCACTCTTCCTCCCATAGCCCCAAAGTGGCAAGCACTCAGAGCAAGTCATACCAAGCCCACCCAAGGGTGCTTGGCCAAGGAAGCAGGGAGCTCCCTCCCTGCACAGCTCTGGACTGCCCCCCTCACCTCTGGAGAGTGAGGCAATGTCTCTCTGTCTCACACTCGCCTCTCTTGGCTCCCTTTCAAATTCCAAAGCTATAACTGAAAACTACCCCTGCCCTCTCCAGCTCTCCTTCCTCCTGTATCTTCTCAGATTTATGTAGTGAGATTGTACTATTCATTTCTCTTCCTCATAAACAGGAATGGGCAAAATTTCAGAGGTCCTTTCAAAGACCTTCTTTCTCTAGCTCTGAAGAGTCACCCCATGCCTACACAGACCATGCGCCTCCACACACACTCTGACCACCTCCCAGCAAACTCCTGTTACTCAGGCAAGAGTGAAGCAGACAGCTGGGAGTAGAGAAAAGGTGACCACAAATAATCTACTATGGGCGAAAAACCATTTTGAGATTATCAGTAGCATTTAGGCCCTAAGAAAGTCTGAGAGCTCCATCTTTTAGGGCAAAATAACTACAGTGACTAAATTAATTCCTCACACAGCCTCAACACCCAATGGGGAATGGGTGCTCCATTTTAACAGTCACAAAAACTGGGGATACAAATCCATGACCTACGTCTATGTTTTCCTGAACTTCTAATTTACCACCTTCACACAGAGGAAAAGAGAAATGTAGTAAGAACTAAAGAACAGGAAGGACTTACCCCGTGGTCCAGTGGTCAAGAATCTGCCTTCCTATTCAGGAGACACAGTTTGATCCCCAATCTGTGAAATAAGGTTCCACATGCCCCCGGGCAAAGAAGCCTGCAAGCAGCAACTAGAAAGGGTTCCATGCCACAACGACTGAGTGCTGCAACTAAGAAAGAAAAAGGAAGGAAAGAAGGAAGAGCTGGCTGGCAGAAGTCTCCCTTCCCTGGATGCTCCCCTGTTCAGATAAATACCACTTCATCCACTTGTCCTTCCAACTGCTAAATACACCTGTGTACAAGTATACACACGTGTGCACACATGTCAGCCCCCTGCTTTATTCCTCTATGTCCAAACCCCATTTCAGTACCAACTCCAGCCTACTTGGGAATGACACATAAAATGCAACTGGTAAGGGATCTCACACAGGGGCTCTGTGGTGACCTGGAGGGGTGGAATGGGGAGGGAGATGGTGGGGGACATATGTATCCCTATGGCGGTTTCAGGTTGATGTGTGGTAGTAAACAACAAAACTGTTAAAAAAAAAAAAAAAGAAAAAGAAAAAAGTAAAACAAAATAATAATAAAAAATAAAAACCCAATCAAAAATTTGGAAATAAATAAAATGCAACTGTGTCAGAAGGGTTCCTCTTCTCATATGGGTCAGCTTGGAAAAAGAGAAAGTTGCCAAACTCAGACACATATGCCAGGCTGGAAGCAGAGCCACGTGCAAGAGAGGACATTGGAGACCAAAGTGGGTCCTGCCAGCCAGTTGTCCCTCTGAGAAGGAAATCCATCGGCCCCAGTGCAGGTTTTAAGATCCACAGAGCCCTTCCTGACCCCACCGAGCTGCTGCCATCCCGTCCCCTTGGACCCAGGGCCCCAAACGTCTAATGTGATTTTACTCAGGAGACTCAAGTGAAAAATCTGTCACAGCATTTGGAAAAGAATGTCCCTTGATTTGATCATTGTTCTTTCTCCAGTGCCATCTGTTGATGGCTATTACTCCATGAAACACAGGCTGTGACAGTACTCGTTTCTCTTTCTCGCCTTTTTCCAATCCTATGATACATACAAATAATTCGCCAAAAAGAAATTTTCAGCATTTGAGTCCCTGCCCATTGAAAAACAACATAACACAGAGTCATTATCAAATACTAAGCCCTAGTCAAAGTACTTTACATAAATTAGCTCCAGCAGGCCTATGAGATAGATTCTCTTATTATCCCCATCTAACAGTCAAGGAGATTGAGGCAAGGGATGTGAAGTGGACAGCCTGCTGTCAAAGAGTTAGTAAACAGCAAATCCAGGATTCTAATTAGACGGCAGAGCTCCAGAGTCCACAGCCCTACATCTTAACCACCGTGCTTTCAAGATTCCCAAGCACTGTACATGAGGACCTGTCCAGACTGTAAGAAGAAGACAGTGAGGAAACAACACAGACCAACAGCACACTGCAAGAGAAATGTGTTCTTGGCAAACACATTCCTACAGTCACTCATTCCCTCTGTGTGTGTTTGTGTGTGTGTGTCTCCTTTGCTCACATACACACTTAAACATACAGTCCTGTCATATCTGAATCTAGTACCGCCATGCAATGGGATTTAACCCTGACTCAGGGTTATCTTTTCTTAAGATGCTTGCTCCTTAGAATAAAAGCTATAACAAACCTAGACAGTGTATTAAAAAGCAGAGACATCACTGCCAACAAAGGTCCATATAGTCAAAGCTATGGTTTTTCCAGTAGTCATGTATGGATGTGAGAGTTGGATCATAGAGAAGTCTGAGTGCTGAAGATGATGCCTTTGAACTGTGGTGCTGGAGAAGACTCTTGAGAGTCCCTTGGACAGCAAAGAGATCAAACCAGTCAATCACAAAGGAAATCAACCCTGAATAATGATTGCAAGGGCTGATGCAGAAGCTGAAGCTCCTGTCCTTTGGCCACTGATGTGAAGAGCTGACTCACTGGAAAAGACCCTGATACTGGGAAAGATTGAGAGCAAGAGAAAGGGGTGACAGAGGATGAGATGGTTCAATGGCATTATGGACTCAATGGACACGAGTTTGAGCAAACTCTGGGAGATAGTGAAGGACAGGGAAGCCTCTGTGCTGTATCCCATTTAGTCACAAAAAGTCAAACACAACTTAGTGACTGAACAACAACAACAATAGGGTTATCTAGACTGTGTGGACACAAACACAGACTCTTCTCCTCACCTTATTACCTCAGGCACTTGGATGCTGTGATGTGGCACAGCCAGGCTGTGACAGCTGACATGGCTGTGCCACAGTGCCCAGATAGTTGGCCAAACATCGTTATTATTAACATCAATGACAAACAGATGCATGACGGCCCTGAGAGCCCATGCTTCTCTTTCAAAGCAGAACCTACTCCGCATGCAGAAAGCAGTCAATGGCATTCTGAGGATCACAAACCACCAAGGAGTTCTATTCCATTCTTTCTTACTCAGGTTTGTTGCTGTTGTTGTTCAGTCGCTCAGTCATGTCCAACTTACTTATTCGGCTTGCTTCACCATTTGTCTGACCACTTTCCTCCCTCAAAATGATGGCAAATATGGTTGGGAAAAAGATAAGCCAATCAACTCATTGGTCCTTTTCCTTTCAGACCTTCCTTACTGACCAGTAAGCTGAAGATAGAGTGTTGGTAGAATGTACCCATATCAAGAATTGAAATGAACACAATTGAGTTTCTTTTGTATAGCATTTCCATTGTTCAGGTGAAGAATACAATACATACACAGGTACAAGCTACGATATACAATTTGTGTGGTTTCAGTTACTCTGCCTGTCAGTTGAATTCTCTTACATTTGCATTTAAAACTAGCATTGCACCATATAAAGATGAACTGTGAAATTCACGCTAACGATTTAAATTTATAATCTTTCTTCCCATAGAATGACATTAAACAGCAAATTTTTAAAAATACCCTATGACAGGAGACAGACTGTGGAAGAAAGAAAAAGGTGTTATATTTTCATATGTATCTTTAACAAGTTTTTCCTGTTATTTGATCAAATGACCCCTTGTATTTATTTGGTACTAGGGCCTTGAGAAATGACGTCTATTCTGCTGTGTGTGTGTGTGTGATTCCAATGATTATAATTCTTTTTAAAATCACACATGATCAAAAATTTATTTTAAAGATGGGTGCTTCTGGGTTTTCCCTGGTGGCTCGGTGGTGAAGAATCTGCCTGCCAATGCAGGAGACATGGGTTGGATTGCTCATCCAGGAAGATTCCACAGGCCATGGAGCAACTAAGCCCCTGCACCACAAGTACTGAGCCTGTGCTCTAGGGGAGCCTGGGAGCTGCAATTACTGAAGCCCATGCACCCTAGAGCCTTGCTCCACAACAAGAGAAACCATCGCAATGAGAAGCCCACGCATCACAACTAAAGAGTAGCCCCACCTCACCACAACTAGAGAAAACCCAGCATGGCAACAAAGACCCAGCACAGTCAAAAGTAAAATAAATAAATAGTGTGGGCTATGATCAGGAAGGAGTCTCTCCAGAAGGTCACCATGCTGGCATCTTGACCTTGGACTTCCCAGCCTCCAGAACTATGAACAATACATTTCCGGTTTGTTTTTGTTTTGTTTTTTAAATTAGCTCCTTCATTGGAAATGAGAGGTTACAGACTAGAGAATTTCAAACTCATCAAAGACATTCTCCTGTGGAATTTTTACTAATAGAGGGAAGTTTTCTTATATGCCAATACTACCTAAATCACACCTTGCAAATCCAGTGCACAAGTATGTTTGCCTTTTTCTTTGAGAGCAATGGTCTTTCTTTTTCTCTTGCCAGCAGCATTATTCAGCGCTAAGAACTTCTTTCCTGTTCACATCAGCTTTTTCATCCATTGTCATGTCAAACACAAAGCGAGAAGTTCACACAAAGCAACTGTATCTCCTCTGTGGCTGGCTGCCTTTCTCTGTGGGTGCATCTTCCTCGTTGCTATTCATTTCCCTCTCATTTTTAATGCAAACCATGCTCCTGAAATAACACACAACTTACATCCAATTCTTATCATAACAAAGCAAACAACTGTGGAAGAAAGAAAAAGGTGTTATATTTTCATATGTATCTTTAACAAGTTTTTCCTGTTATTTGATCAAATGACCCCTTGTATTTATTTGGTACTAGGGCCTTGAGAAATGACGTCTATTCTGCTGTGTGTGTGTGTGTGATTCCAATGATTATAATTCTTTTTAAAATCACACATGATCAAAAATTTATTTTAAAGATGGGTGCTTCGGGGTTTTTCCCCTGGTGGCTCGGTGGTGAAGAATCTGCCTGCCAATGCAGGAGACATGGGTTGGATTGCTCATCCAGGAAGATTCCACAGGCCATGGAGCAACTAAGCCCCTGCACCACAAGTACTGAGCCTGTGCTCTAGGGGAGCCTGGGAGCTGCAATTACTGAAGCCCATGCACCCTAGAGCCTTGCTCCACAACAAGAGAAACCATCGCAATGAGAAGCCCACGCATCACAACTAAAGAGTAGCCCCACCTCACCACAACTAGAGAAAACCCAGCATGGCAACAAAGACCCAGCACAGTCAAAAGTAAAATAAATAAATAGTGTGGGCTATGATCAGGAAGGAGCTCTCTCCAGAAGGTCACCATGCTGGCATCTTGACCTTGGACTTCCCAGCCTCCAGAACTATGAACAATACATTTCCGGTTTGTTTTTGTTTTGTTTTTTAAATTAGCTCCTTCATTGGAAATGAGAGGTTACAGACTAGAGAATTTCAAACTCATCAAAGACATTCTCCTGTGGAATTTTTACTAATAGAGGGAAGTTTTCTTATATGCCAATACTACCTAAATCACACCTTGCAAATCCAGTGCACAAGTATGTTTGCCTTTTTCTTTGAGAGCAATGGTCTTTCTTTTTCTCTTGCCAGCAGCATTATTCAGCGCTAAGAACTTCTTTCCTGTTCACATCAGCTTTTTCATCCATTGTCATGTCAAACACAAAGCGAGAAGTTCACACAAAGCAACTGTATCTCCTCTGTGGCTGGCTGCCTTTCTCTGTGGGTGCATCTTCCTCGTTGCTATTCATTCCCTCTCATGAGAGCTTTCTCATCTCTCCATCTCTGTAATGCAAACCATGCTCCTGAAATAACACACAACTTACATCCAATTCTTATCATGACACATTCAGGAAAAGTGTCTGTAATTATGATGCTTTGAAATCTTGACAAGCTGAAAAGAAACATCAAAAGTTGAGAATCTAAAAATCAAGGTGCTGTCTAGAAAACAGCATCCAAAGTCTCAAAGAAAACTAATTCCACGGACAGAAGAGCCCGATAGGCTATAGTTCAAAAGGGTCGCAAAGAGTCAGACACAACTGAGTGACTACCACACACTTGTTACATCTGGCTTATCAAATCAATTCCTTGTCATATTATACATGAAGTTGAAGCCAGGGCCTTAAACAACTCCTATAAGACCTTGAACTTGGTGACAAGAGTTACACTACACATACAAGTATCTTGACTCCTGATTGAGAACCTCTCTGTGCCACTCCAATAAAAACACTTTGCAGAAAGAAGTCCTTGAGTTAATCTCACACAGGGGAGCCCAAAGCACTGAAAGGAAAATCCTGGAGTCTCTTTCTAAAATTCTGGAGTTTCTTTTGAAATTTAATTTTTAGTTTCTTTCTAAATTTAATTTGAAATGAAACAGACCCTTCCACTGAAGTGGTTAAAACTCAAAACTTGTGGGCTTCCCTGGTGGTCCAGTGGGTAGGGACACCGCCTTGCAGTGCAAGGGGCGCCGGTTCGGTCCCTGGCCTGGGAGGATCCCACGTGCCGTGGAGCGGCTGGACCAATGTGTCCAGTGACCGACCTGGAGCTCTGGAGCGCATGCGTCCAGAGCAGGTGCTCTGCGACAACAGAGGCCACCGCGATGGGAGGCCCACATGGGCCAGATAACAATGATGGATGAAAATGGACAAATGAAAGACCAACAGAAGTGGCCCACCTGCTCCCCTCCCTCCCCACTCCACCCCCACCAAAATAAATAAATAAATGTTTAAAAAAAAAAAAAAAACTTGTGAAGAAAGTAGCTATAGTCATTGCTCTGTGAGAAAAGCAGATCCTTCAGGGGTGCTGTGTGATGGTCAGGAGGGGTGGGAAGGGGGGGATATGCACATGACTAATCTGGGAACATATATATCTGTAAACAACAAAACTCTGTAAAAGTTAAAAGTAAAATAAAAGTTTAAAAAAAAAAAAAAACACTCAAAACTACCCTAAGAAATGCACTCACTCTGAATCTTCAGTCAGCACTTTAGCAATGTAAGATAACCTTCATTTTAAGTTTCTTAAAATGAATGAAGTATACTGAGATCAGCAGGTGCCTTTCCTCTGAGTCCTCCTGATGCCTCAAGTTCAGTGGACAAGGCAGCCATGCACCCCAAAAGAGGCACAGATATTTAAATATATTTCCATATTGAATGAGAAAATTGCTATTTTCTGAGTTAAGTCAGTAATGATCATTTGCAGTCTGGCTAGCCATATGTGAAACACTATCCAAGTTAAGATTACACAGATGAAAGAGAAGACCCCTGTCCTGATGTTCATAACCAAGATGAGAAAGTAGGCACTGAAACAGCTAAGGGTGATATTATGAGGTGAGAGCCACACCTTTTCCATAAACTGAGTGCTTGTAAGACCACAGATGAGGAAATGTTGATCCTGACTGAGGGCTCCAGGAAGACTTGAAGGATATTTTTAACTTACAGGTATGCCATGACAAGGGGGGGAAAGGTTTATAAGTGAGTTCTTTGAATATTCCTTATACTCCTTAGAGATGTGAAAATTAATAAACAGAAACCTTATTTAAAATGGAATTGGGGGCTTCCCTGGTGGTCCAGTGGGTAAAGAGTCCACCTTGCAGTGCAAGGGGCTTCGGTTCGATCCCTGACCCGGGAAGATCCCACGTGCTGAAGTGTGGCTGGACCGGTGTGTCCAATTACGAGTCAGCACTCTGCAGTGCATGCTCCCAGAGCTGGTACTCTGCACGGAGAGAGGCTACTGCAATGAGAGGCCCACACATGCCAAAGAATAAAAGATGGAAATATAAATAAAAAAGGCATGATGGGGAAAAAAGAAGAAAATATAGTCCATAAAATGGAATTGGGGCTTCCCTGATGGCTCAGTGGTAAAGAATCCGCCTGCCAACACGGGAGACACAGATTCAATCCCTGGTCCAGGAGGATCCCACCATGTGGCAACTCCAACCATGTGCCACAACTACTGAGCCTGTGCTCTAGAGCCTGGGAGCCACAACTACTGAAACCCAAGCACCCTGGAGCCTGTGCTCTGCAACAAGAGAAGCTGGCTCACCACAACTAGAGAGTAGCCCCCAGTTGTCACAAGCAGAGAAAAGCCTGAGCAGCAAGGAAGACCCAGCATAACCAAAAATAGATAAATACATAGAAATTTTTAAAAATAGTAAAATGGAATTGGGTGGATGAAACTAGAGTCTGTCATACAGAGTGAAAAAAGTTAGAAAAAGAAAAACAAATACCATATATTGGTTTTTTAACTTTTATTTTACTTTTAACTTTTACAGAGTTTTGTTGTTTACAGATATGTATGTTCTCAGATTAGTCATATGTATAGCCCCCCCATCCCACCCCTCCAGACCATCATACAGCACCCCTGAAGGATCTGCTTTTCTCACAGAGCAATGACTATAACTGTTTTCTTCACATATGATAGTACAGGTCTTAGTCATATGATATTGAGGTGAGAGCCACACCTTTTCCATAAACTGAGTGCTTGTAAGACCACAGATGAGGAAATGTTGATCCTGACTGAGGGCTCCAGGAAGACTTGAAGGATATTTTTAACTTACAGGTATGCCATGACAAGGGGGGGAAAGGTTTATAAGTGAGTTCTTTGAATATTCCTTATACTCCTTAGAGATGTGAAAATTAATAAACAGAAACCTTATTTAAAATGGAATTGGGGGCTTCCCTGGTGGTCCAGTGGGTAAAGAGTCCACCTTGCAGTGCAAGGGGCTTCGGTTCGATCCCTGACCCGGGAAGATCCCACGTGCTGAAGTGTGGCTGGACCGGTGTGTCCAATTACGAGTCAGCACTCTGCAGTGCATGCTCCCAGAGCTGGTACTCTGCACGGAGAGAGGCTACTGCAATGAGAGGCCCACACATGCCAAAGAATAAAAGATGGAAATATAAATAAAAAAGGCATGATGGGGAAAAAAGAAGAAAATATAGTCCATAAAATGGAATTGGGGCTTCCCTGATGGCTCAGTGGTAAAGAATCCGCCTGCCAACACGGGAGACACAGATTCAATCCCTGGTCCAGGAGGATCCCACCATGTGGCAACTCCAACCATGTGCCACAACTACTGAGCCTGTGCTCTAGAGCCTGGGAGCCACAACTACTGAAACCCAAGCACCCTGGAGCCTGTGCTCTGCAACAAGAGAAGCTGGCTCACCACAACTAGAGAGTAGCCCCCAGTTGTCACAAGCAGAGAAAAGCCTGAGCAGCAAGGAAGACCCAGCATAACCAAAAATAGATAAATACATAGAAATTTTTAAAAATAGTAAAATGGAATTGGGTGGATGAAACTAGAGTCTGTCATACAGAGTGAAAAAAGTTAGAAAAAGAAAAACAAATACCATATATTGGTTTTTTAACTTTTATTTTACTTTTAACTTTTACAGAGTTTTGTTGTTTACAGATATGTATGTTCTCAGATTAGTCATATGTATAGCCCCCCCATCCCACCCCTCCAGACCATCATACAGCACCCCTGAAGGATCTGCTTTTCTCACAGAGCAATGACTATAACTGTTTTCTTCACATATGATAGTACAGGTCTTCATGCTATTTCCTTTACACCTCTCACCCACTGTTCCTTCCCCACAATGTCCATATGTGTCTTTCCTTCGCTTCACTGCATGTGCCATCATCACCATCCTACTAGATTCCATATATATGTGTTAGTACATTGTACTTGTCCTTCTCTTTCTCATTGACTTCACTTTTTATGATAGGTTCTAGATCCAGCTACCTCATTAGGGCTGATTCTTCTGCATTTCTTTTTACAACCATGTATTATTAATGCATAAATGTGGAATCTAGAAAAATGGTACAGATGAATCTAAATCCAGGGCAGGAATAGAGATGCAGACGTAGAGAACAGACATGTGGACACGGGGGCAGAGGACAGAGAGGGGAGGGTAAGATGAATTGGGAGATTGGGTGGAAAATAGAGAGCTGGTGGGAACCTGCTATAAAGTACAGGAAGAGAAGCTCAGTGCTCTGTGATGACCTAGATGGGTGGGATGAGAGGGGCTAGGGGGAGAGAGGTCCAGGAGGGAGGGGATAAATGTATACATAATGCCGATTCACTTCACTGTACAGCAGAAACTAACACAACAGTATAAAGCAATCATTCTCCAATAAAATAAAATGAATTTGCAAGGCCATAAGGGGCACCTCTCATACCCTATTACTTGACATCAACTGCAGCCCCAACAGGAAGAGATGTACCTTGCATGTCCAACAGGATGAAGTCTACTGCGTGAGCTGCCCTGTTTCAAAGGGTTTCCTTTAAGGAAACATAGCTCTGGGAGCTGCCCTGGAAACAGGGGCTGATAACAGCATAGCTCTCTGTCCCGCCACCCCAGGTATTGTGAAGACATACCTGAGCTATCGTAAAGGACACCTGGAGCCTCGGTCAACAGATGAAAAGGGCTTGAGGGACTTTATGCCCTGGAACCATTGTAATCTAAAGAACTTTGTATAGGTTTTTAGTTAACCTAGTTAATGACATACCAGGAGGTAATACCTAGTTAATGACCTGCCTGATGGTAACTAACAGGATGCTAGGTCCGAGAAACCTGGCCTAACGCACATACACACTACTGTTTGCTGTGTGTTATCTGATTTTGAGAAGTACAAAATGTATGAGCAAATTCAATAAACTTGTCAGCAACTTGTCAGCAACCTGCAGAGTTGTCTGCCTCTTTGCTGTCCCTCTCAACCCCATTCTTTCTGTCCTTCTTTCTTTCTTAGCCGTTCTGCCGCTCTCTTTAGGTTCTGTTCGACTGCCGGCTGGACCGGCAGTTTACTGTTTGACTACCCAGCAGGAGGAAGGAAGAATTTCTCCTTACCAAGCAACAGCCCAACCAATGGAAGACTGTCACAATTCAACCAATAAAAAGCCACTGCACTTGAAACTTTTTCCAATGGATTCTCTGTTTATAACAGCCCCTCCCAACTTCCCCATCTCCACTATAAAAGAATGTTCTCCTTTTTCTCTGGTTTCTCCTATGGTTATGCCTAGATTGGGTGGAAAATAGAGAGCTGGTGGGAACCTGCTATAAAGTACAGGAAGAGAAGCTCAGTGCTCTGTGATGACCTAGATGGGTGGGATGAGAGGGGCTAGGGGGAGAGAGGTCCAGGAGGGAGGGGATAAATGTATACATAATGCCGATTCACTTCACTGTACAGCAGAAACTAACACAACAGTATAAAGCAATCATTCTCCAATAAAATAAAATGAATTTGCAAGGCCATAAGGGGCACCTCTCATACCCTATTACTTGACATCAACTGCAGCCCCAACAGGAAGAGATGTACCTTGCATGTCCAACAGGATGAAGTCTACTGCGGTGAGCTGCCCTGTTTCAAAGGGTTTCCTTTAAGGAAACATAGCTCTGGGAGCTGCCCTGGAAACAGGGGCTGATAACAGCATAGCTCTCTGTCCCGCCACCCCAGGTATTGTGAAGACATACCTGAGCTATCGTAAAGGACACCTGGAGCCTCGGTCAACAGATGAAAAGGGCTTGAGGGACTTTATGCCCTGGAACCATTGTAATCTAAAGAACTTTGTATAGGTTTTTAGTTAACCTAGTTAATGACATACCAGGAGGTAATACCTAGTTAATGACCTGCCTGATGGTAACTAACAGGATGCTAGGTCCGAGAAACCTGGCCTAACGCACATACACACTACTGTTTGCTGTGTGTTATCTGATTTTGAGAAGTACAAAATGTATGAGCAAATTCAATAAACTTGTCAGCAACTTGTCAGCAACCTGCAGAGTTGTCTGCCTCTTTGCTGTCCCTCTCAACCCCATTCTTTCTGTCCTTCTTTCTTTCTTAGCCGTTCTGCCGCTCTCTTTAGGTTCTGTTCGACTGCCGGCTGGACCGGCAGTTTACTGTTTGACTACCCAGCAGGAGGAAGGAAGAATTTCTCCTTACCAAGCAACAGCCCAACCAATGGAAGACTGTCACAATTCAACCAATAAAAAGCCACTGCACTTGAAACTTTTTCCAATGGATTCTCTGTTTATAACAGCCCCTCCCAACTTCCCCATCTCCACTATAAAAGAATGTTCTCCTTTTTCTCTGGTTTCTCCTATGGTTTGCCAATGACTGTGTGTCCTGAATCATAATTTTTTGCTGTTCCCAAATAAATCAGTTTTGCTGATAAAATAGCTGGCTGTTTTGTGTCAACAAAGTAGTAATAACTTGTTATTCACTTAGTTTATTTATATATCCTCTAGACAACTCAGTATTATCTCTCTCACAAAGCCTCTCTCATTGACCAAACCTTCATCAGGGTCCCGAGTCCTCTTCTCAACTAAGCTTTGATGTTGGCTCTCATCCTTGCTGGGCCGGCACAGACCTATGTTAGCAAGAATCCTATTAAGTCAATTTAACAGGAATCCCCTTACTCTTAATGTTTCTCATTAGTACTTCTCCATCCACTGACTCTCTCCCAACTCTGCTTTTTTGGTTGTAAGTCCCCAGCTGTCTTGGTTGTATATGGAGTTGAGCCCAATCTCTCTCCACTGTCGCCCTTGGCTCCTATTGCAACAGTCAGGAATAAGGCTATTTTCACAGCTTCCCTGGTGGCTCAGGTGTTAAAGAATCTGCAATGCAGGAGACTCGGGTTCAATCCCTGGGTCAGGAAGATCCCCTGGAGAATGGAACATCAACTCACTCCAGTGTTCTTGCCTAGAGAATTCTAAGGATTGAGGAGCCTGGCAGGCTATAGTCCATGGGTCACAGAGAGTCGGACATGACTGAGCAACTAACACTTTTGCTTTCACTTTACCATTTTCACAAGTGTCAGAATAATTTTCTCTTTAACTTGACTTTCAAAATCACCAACTCCTGGGTATTATTTTTATCTTTTACTAAATTGAGAGCAGTATAGCATTAACATATATACAGTATCATGTGTAAAATAGATAGCTAGTGGGCAGCAGCTATAGAGAACAGGGAGCTCTTCTTGGTGCTCTGTGACGACCTAGGGCAGGCAGCAAAGCGGGTGGGAGGGAGACTCGAGAGGAAGGGGATATGTGTATATACACAGCTGGTTCATGCAGTTGTACACCAGAAGCAAACACAACATTGTAAAGCAATTATCCTCCAATTAAAAAAAGTTTAGTGGTGCCACTGCACTTGAAACTTTTCCAATGGATTCTCTGTTTATAACAGCCCCTCCCAACTTCCCCATCTCCACTATAAAAGAATGTTCTCCTTTTTCTCTGGTTTCTCCTATGGTTTGCCAATGACTGTGTGTCCTGAATCATAATTTTTTGCTGTTCCCAAATAAATCAGTTTTGCTGATAAAATAGCTGGCTGTTTTGTGTCAACAAAGTAGTAATAACTTGTTATTCACTTAGTTTATTTATATATCCTCTAGACAACTCAGTATTATCTCTCTCACAAAGCCTCTCTCATTGACCAAACCTTCATCAGGGTCCCGAGTCCTCTTCTCAACTAAGCTTTGATGTTGGCTCTCATCCTTGCTGGGCCGGCACAGACCTATGTTAGCAAGAATCCTATTAAGTCAATTTAACAGGAATCCCCTTACTCTTAATGTTTCTCATTAGTACTTCTCCATCCACTGACTCTCTCCCAACTCTGCTTTTTTGGTTGTAAGTCCCCAGCTGTCTTGGTTGTATATGGAGTTGAGCCCAATCTCTCTCCACTGTCGCCCTTGGCTCCTATTGCAACAGTCAGGAATAAGGCTATTTTCACAGCTTCCCTGGTGGCTCAGGTGTTAAAGAATCTGCAATGCAGGAGACTCGGGTTCAATCCCTGGGTCAGGAAGATCCCCTGGAGAATGGAACATCAACTCACTCCAGTGTTCTTGCCTAGAGAATTCTAAGGATTGAGGAGCCTGGCAGGCTATAGTCCATGGGTCACAGAGAGTCGGACATGACTGAGCAACTAACACTTTTGCTTTCACTTTACCATTTTCACAAGTGTCAGAATAATTTTCTCTTTAACTTGACTTTCAAAATCACCAACTCCTGGGTATTATTTTTATCTTTTACTAAATTGAGAGCAGTATAGCATTAACATATATACAGTATCATGTGTAAAATAGATAGCTAGTGGGCAGCAGCTATAGAGAACAGGGAGCTCTTCTTGGTGCTCTGTGACGACCTAGGGCAGGCAGCAAAGCGGGTGGGAGGGAGACTCGAGAGGAAGGGGATATGTGTATATACACAGCTGGTTCATGCAGTTGTACACCAGAAGCAAACACAACATTGTAAAGCAATTATCCTCCAATTAAAAAAAAAAGTTTAGAGAAGTGGTCTTTAATCAGAATAAAACAACACCCTATGTTAGTCAGTTGTGAAATGAGAAATAAATAAAAAATGTAGTCACAATAAAATATTAGCTTCTAATATGATTTCCTGAACAGTCCCTGTCATCAACCGTCTCCCCTGCCTCCCGTTAAGGGGCTTGTATGCCTTAGATGAGACCTCCGTCGGGCTTCATAAAACTCACTCTTTTGGTATGAACTGACAAATCCGACCCTAGTCTGGGAACTCCAAAGCACTCCACCCATGGACCCCAACACAGGCATATCTCAGGTCCTCTCTCTCTCTGTCTTCACTCTGCCTTGACCTTTTCATGTGGCCCCTTGAAGCATGCCATGTTCTTCCTCCAGGACCTGTGAGGAATAAACTCAAGTTCCCTGTGGTCTGCAGTTGAACTGCAACTCACCATCTGGCACTCTACACTCCATATAACAGCTGTTAATTTAACAAAGTCATAAGGTCCACAGAACACAAACTCACAGATAATGCCATACTCAACAGTGAAAAGCTGAAAGCTTTTCTTCTAAGATCAAAAACAAGACAAGAATGCTTACTCTCACTATATCTACTCAACATAGTCCTGAAAGTGCTAGCCACAGTAATTAGGCAATATATAAATAAATAATAGACATTCAAATCAGAAAGGAAAAAGTAAAACTGTCTCTATTTGCAGGTGACATCATTTAATAGAAAACCTTAAATATGCCATCAAAAAATAAACTGTTAGAACAAATAAATGAATTCAGTAAATTTGCAGGATACAAATCAATATACAAAAGTCAGTTGTATTTCTCTACACTAACAGTCAACTGTCAGAAAGATAAATTACTTTTTACAAATTGAAGTTGTGTGGCAACCCTGTTGACAGATGATGCTATTATTTCTTAGCAATGAGGTTTTTTAATGAAGGTATAAACACTGTCTTCTTTAGACATAATGCTTTTGTGCACTTAATAGACTACAGTATAGTGTAAGCCTGACTTTACATGCAATGAAATCAAAACATTCATTTGACTCAATTTAGCGTAATATTCACTTTATCACAGTAGCCTGGAACCAAACCTGAAATATCTCCAAGATATACCTGTATACCAGAAGCAAACACAACATTGAAAAATTATCCTCCAATTAAAAAAAAAAGTTTAGAGAAGTGGTCTTTAATCAGAATAAAACAACACCCTATGTTAGTCAGTTGTGAAATGAGAAATAAATAAAAAATGTAGTCACAATAAAATATTAGCTTCTAATATGATTTCCTGAACAGTCCCTGTCATCAACCGTCTCCCCTGCCTCCCGTTAAGGGGCTTGTATGCCTTAGATGAGACCTCCGTCGGGCTTCATAAAACTCACTCTTTTGGTATGAACTGACAAATCCGACCCTAGTCTGGGAACTCCAAAGCACTCCACCCATGGACCCCAACACAGGCATATCTCAGGTCCTCTCTCTCTCTGTCTTCACTCTGCCTTGACCTTTTCATGTGGCCCCTTGAAGCATGCCATGTTCTTCCTCCAGGACCTGTGAGGAATAAACTCAAGTTCCCTGTGGTCTGCAGTTGAACTGCAACTCACCATCTGGCACTCTACACTCCATATAACAGCTGTTAATTTAACAAAGTCATAAGGTCCACAGAACACAAACTCACAGATAATGCCATACTCAACAGTGAAAAGCTGAAAGCTTTTCTTCTAAGATCAAAAACAAGACAAGAATGCTTACTCTCACTATATCTACTCAACATAGTCCTGAAAGTGCTAGCCACAGTAATTAGGCAATATATAAATAAATAATAGACATTCAAATCAGAAAGGAAAAAGTAAAACTGTCTCTATTTGCAGGTGACATCATTTAATAGAAAACCTTAAATATGCCATCAAAAAATAAACTGTTAGAACAAATAAATGAATTCAGTAAATTTGCAGGATACAAATCAATATACAAAAGTCAGTTGTATTTCTCTACACTAACAGTCAACTGTCAGAAAGATAAATTACTTTTTACAAATTGAAGTTGTGTGGCAACCCTGTTGACAGATGATGCTATTATTTCTTAGCAATGAGGTTTTTTAATGAAGGTATAAACACTGTCTTCTTTAGACATAATGCTTTTGTGCACTTAATAGACTACAGTATAGTGTAAGCCTGACTTTTACATGCAATGAAATCAAAACATTCATTTGACTCAATTTAGCGTAATATTCACTTTATCACAGTAGCCTGGAACCAAACCTGAAATATCTCCAAGATATACCTGTATACAACAAACTCATGCAACTTAATAACAAAAAATAATCCAATCTTAAGGTGGGCAAAGGACATGAATAGGCATGTTTCAAATAAGACAAAGGACCAACGGGTATATAAAAAGGCGCTATATATCAATCACAAATCACTTAGAAATGAAAATCAAAAACTATGAGATATCACCTTACACCTGTTAGGAGATCTATCAAAAAACAAGAGCTAACAAGTTTTAGTGAGGATATGGACACAAGAGAGTACCTGAACACTCTCAGTGGAAATACATAAACTTGTACAGCCCCAGTGAAAAGCGACAGGGAGTTTCCTCAGAAAATTCAAAATAGAACTACCATATGATCCAACACTTCTGGGTACATATACAAAGAAAATAAGACTCTTATCTCAAAGAGATATTATCACTGCCATGTTCATTGCCACATTCTTCACAATAGCCAAGGTATGGAAACAATTCAAGTGTTCATAGGCAGATAAATGGTTACAGAGAATGTGGTACATGTACTCACAGTGGAATATTATTTAGCCTTTAAAAAGCAGGAAATTCTGCCACTTGTGATAACATGGATGAACCTGGAGGGCATTATGCCAAGTGAAATAAGCCAGAGGGGAAAACACAAACACTGCATGCTATCACTTCTATGTAGAATCAAAATAAGAAGTTGAGCTCATAGAAAGAGAGAATAGGCAGTGGTAGCTAGGGGCTGTGGATGGCAGGTGGAGACATAAACAAGAGAGAGGCTGGTGAAATAATACAGACTTTAAGTTATCAGATGAATAAGGTCTGAAGAGCTAATGTATAACATTGCAACTATAGTCGAAAATGTGTTTGTGCTTAGTCGTTCAGTCGTGTCTGACTCTTTGTGACCCCGTGAACTGTAACCCTCCAGGTCTTCTGTCCATGGGAATTCTCCAGGCAAGAATACTGAAGTCAGTAGCCATATAAACACTGTCTTTAGACATTGCTTTTGTGCACTTAATAGACTACAGTATAGTGTAAGCCTGACTTTTACATGCAATGAAATCAAAACATTCATTTGACTCAATTTAGCGTAATATTCACTTTATCACAGTAGCCTGGAACCAAACCTGAAATATCTCCAAGATATACCTGTATACAACAAACTCATGCAACTTAATAACAAAAAATAATCCAATCTTAAGGTGGGCAAAGGACATGAATAGGCATGTTTCAAATAAGACAAAGGACCAACGGGTATATAAAAAGGCGCTATATATCAATCACAAATCACTTAGAAATGAAAATCAAAAACTATGAGATATCACCTTACACCTGTTAGGAGATCTATCAAAAAACAAGAGCTAACAAGTTTTAGTGAGGATATGGACACAAGAGAGTACCTGAACACTCTCAGTGGAAATACATAAACTTGTACAGCCCCAGTGAAAAGCGACAGGGAGTTTCCTCAGAAAATTCAAAATAGAACTACCATATGATCCAACACTTCTGGGTACATATACAAAGAAAATAAGACTCTTATCTCAAAGAGATATTATCACTGCCATGTTCATTGCCACATTCTTCACAATAGCCAAGGTATGGAAACAATTCAAGTGTTCATAGGCAGATAAATGGTTACAGAGAATGTGGTACATGTACTCACAGTGGAATATTATTTAGCCTTTAAAAAGCAGGAAATTCTGCCACTTGTGATAACATGGATGAACCTGGAGGGCATTATGCCAAGTGAAATAAGCCAGAGGGGAAAACACAAACACTGCATGCTATCACTTCTATGTAGAATCAAAATAAGAAGTTGAGCTCATAGAAAGAGAGAATAGGCAGTGGTAGCTAGGGGCTGTGGATGGCAGGTGGAGACATAAACAAGAGAGAGGCTGGTGAAATAATACAGACTTTAAGTTATCAGATGAATAAGGTCTGAAGAGCTAATGTATAACATTGCAACTATAGTCGAAAATGTGTTTGTGCTTAGTCGTTCAGTCGTGTCTGACTCTTTGTGACCCCGTGAACTGTAACCCTCCAGGCTCTTCTGTCCATGGGAATTCTCCAGGCAAGAATACTGAAGTCAGTAGCCATATCTCCCTCCAAGGATCTTCCTGACCCAGGGATTGAGCTCAGGTCTCCCACACCGCAGGTAGATTCTTTACTGTCTGAGCCACCAGGGAAGCTCAAGATTACTGAAGTGGGTAGCTTATCCCTTTTCCAAGGGATCTGCCCAACCCAGGAATCAAACAGGGGTCTCCTGCATTGCAGGCAAATTCTTTACCAGCTGGGCTACCAGGGAAGCCCATACTGTTGGATAACTGAAATTTGTTAACAGAGTTGAATTTAAATGTTCTCGCCAAAAAAAAGATAAATATTTAAGGTGACTATAATGATAACTCTACAGTGATATTCCTTTCACAACATATACATATGTCAAATCATCACATTGTACAATTTTATCTGTCAATTGTACCTCAATAAAGTTGGGAGAAGAAAAAATAGGAGATCACAAGTCTTGACTGAAGGGAAATAACAGACTCAAAAATCTCAAATAACTTATCCAAGGTCCCAAAGCTTACAGATGGAGACAAAGCTGGGAACTTAAGCTTTTCTCAGTTTCAACCTCAAACATTAGGTCTTTCCTACCACAGGACAGAAGCATTAAGCCTTAGAACATAACAAACATGAGAAAAGAACACAAACCCGTAGATAATGAGACCTCACAAAATTGCTAGGAGGACTGGATGAGGATTGGGTAAAAGGCCACTATAGGGAAATTGCAGGTGGATGCCCACCACTCCTCCATTCTGCCCAGCAAGATGCCTGACATCTTAATGGGAATTTAAATTGCTACCCTTCCCAGGAGTAACTGCGTTCGACATAAAAGACATAGAATTTCAGGTACCCAGTCAGCTGGAAGATAATTGGAGACCCAGGGTTCAGTTCATGGGTGGCGGTGGTTTAGTCGCTAAATCGTCTGACTCTTGCAACCCCATGGACCATAGGCTGCAGGCTCCTTCATCCATGAGATTTTCCAAGCAAGAATACTGGAGTGGATTGCCATTTCCTTCTCTAGGGAACCTTCCCGAAATCGATGAGACTCAGGATTTCCTGCACTGCAGGCAGATTCTTTACCAACTGAGCTACAAAAAAAGCCCCAGTTTGTGGGAGGAAGCCACATTCGACTCATCCTGCTCAAAAATACAGCCAAACGGCACCAATCTCCTTGAGCTTCTCCACCAGGTTTTGCTGAGGGAAGAAAGGAATTCCTTGCTTTAGTGCTCGGAGAACAATGGCAGACTAACACTGGTTACAGGCTAACTAATGCCTCTTAATAAGCCCCTCGCTGGGGGAGGCCTGGGACGACATCTGCTCTGAGAGCCGCTTCCGCCAGGCTGCTAGGGGACTGTCATTTAAAATCTGTCCGTCTCCGAAGACAGCGCCTTGTCACATGACAGCTGAGCCGGGGGAAGCAGGATGTTACAGGCTGACGTGTCCTCTCTAATGACACATGCGGAACAGCAGGAAGAACTTGCTGGGGATGAGGCCACGGCAGGGAGCAGGGAGTAACACAGCAACCTGGGCAGCAGCGGCTTGGAGGCCACAATGCTCGGAGGAGCGTCTTCCGATGGGCGTTTAAGAGGAACGGCAGATAACAGTGTAATTGCGTTGACTCAGACCTCGTTTCCCAAGGGTTTAGTCTATGATTTGTTCAAACTTTTGTTATAAAAGGAAAGTCATTCTGCATTCAGGAAGCACTATCGATCCTGGCTAATCTGGTCTATAAGGGGCCATTTAAACAGACAGGTTGCCATGGTAATGTTCCTGTTTTATTTATAGTAACAAGTTCAAGGTATGGGAGGCAGCATCTCTCTGCTGTGATTTTCAAATGGTGTTCTGAGGGAAAGGAAAAGACGCTGAAAGCTGTGAGATTGGGTGCGAGTTGTGGCTCCCACCTCCACCACACCCAGAGCAGCCTCACCGTGATCTCTTTCACACTTGAGAATTGCTCAGTCTCAAAAAAATTAGAGACAAAGAAAACCAGAGGACGGGCATAAAAGCACTGACTCATGACTTAGAAGGCTAGGTCCTCATTCCTTTGTACCCCGAACGGGCAGTGAGATTTTCCAAGCAAGAATACTGGAGTGGATTGCCATTTCCTTCTCTAGGGAACCTTCCCGAAATCGATGAGACTCAGGATTTCCTGCACTGCAGGCAGATTCTTTACCAACTGAGCTACAAAAAAAGCCCCAGTTTGTGGGAGGAAGCCACATTCGACTCATCCTGCTCAAAAATACAGCCAAACGGCACCAATCTCCTTGAGCTTCTCCACCAGGTTTTGCTGAGGGAAGAAAGGAATTCCTTGCTTTAGTGCTCGGAGAACAATGGCAGACTAACACTGGTTACAGGCTAACTAATGCCTCTTAATAAGCCCCTCGCTGGGGGAGGCCTGGGACGACATCTGCTCTGAGAGCCGCTTCCGCCAGGCTGCTAGGGGACTGTCATTTAAAATCTGTCCGTCTCCGAAGACAGCGCCTTGTCACATGACAGCTGAGCCGGGGGAAGCAGGATGTTACAGGCTGACGTGTCCTCTCTAATGACACATGCGGAACAGCAGGAAGAACTTGCTGGGGATGAGGCCACGGCAGGGAGCAGGGAGTAACACAGCAACCTGGGCAGCAGCGGCTTGGAGGCCACAATGCTCGGAGGAGCGTCTTCCGATGGGCGTTTAAGAGGAACGGCAGATAACAGTGTAATTGCGTTGACTCAGACCTCGTTTCCCAAGGGTTTAGTCTATGATTTGTTCAAACTTTTGTTATAAAAGGAAAGTCATTCTGCATTCAGGAAGCACTATCGATCCTGGCTAATCTGGTCTATAAGGGGCCATTTAAACAGACAGGTTGCCATGGTAATGTTCCTGTTTTATTTATAGTAACAAGTTCAAGGTATGGGAGGCAGCATCTCTCTGCTGTGATTTTCAAATGGTGTTCTGAGGGAAAGGAAAAGACGCTGAAAGCTGTGAGATTGGGTGCGAGTTGTGGCTCCCACCTCCACCACACCCAGAGCAGCCTCACCGTGATCTCTTTCACACTTGAGAATTGCTCAGTCTCAAAAAAATTAGAGACAAAAGAAAACCAGAGGACGGGCATAAAAGCACTGACTCATGACTTAGAAGGCTAGGTCCTCATTCCTTTGTACCCCGAACGGGCAGAGCCTGGTGGCCATGGTGTTTCCTGACCCAGTCAGCCTCAGGCTTTGGGCCAGAACTTCCACTCAACTCAGTGTACTCCTAGGGTGCTGGGGCTTAGTCACAGAGCTGTTCCTGTGTCTCACCCTTGCCTTCCCCTTCCTCCCCCACCTCCTCCATGCCCAAGAGGTGGCATATGGGCAGCCAGTCCCCTTCTTAAAGTCTTGCTTCTCCTCTTTCCTGTGGTGGCCTTCACCTCCTCCTTCCAGGGTCAAAATGGCAGATAGGATGCAGAGAAACAACAAAGGGAAGAACACAGACTGTTGTCTGTACAGCACCCACTGGCCTGAGTGCAGCACGTTTTTAAGCAGGGTCTGGGTTCCGAGGGCTTGATGACAAGTGCAGCTCTTCCATCAGCCTTAGCTGCTGAGGCTTCCTTCTCTCCAGTCCCACCCCACCCCTCCGTCCTCTCCTCTTCCCCATCTTCTCTGCTATTGAGGAGGCCCTATTCACCTGCATAAACACTGGAGAGGAAGCACATGTTGCAACAGCCCACTCTGCAACCTCAAGATTCTCCTTCCTTGACAAAGATTCCAGGGTCTGTTCAAAAACAGGTAAACCCAACCCTCCAAGCTGTTGGGCTGTGCATGTGTGTCTTCCCACTGGGAGAGGACAAGCGATAGGGCTGGAGCAGAAACCAGGACCAGAGGCAAGCCAAGCATGGAGGCTCGGAAGAGCCTAGAAAAGAGGTTAAGAATGGTGCACAGGGGACTTCCCTGGTGGCCCAGTGGGTAAGGACACTGCCTTGCAGTGCAAGGGGCGCCGGTTCGATCCCTGGCCTGGGAAGATCCCACGTGCCGCGGAGCAGCTGGACTGATGTGTCCAATGACTGAGCCGGAGCTCTGGAGCGCATGCGCCCAGAGCCGGTGCTCTTCGACAAGAGAGGCCACTGCGATGGGAGGCCCACACAGGCCAAAGAACAAAAATGGATGAAAATAGACAAATGAAAGACCAATAGAAGTGGCCTGCCCACCCCCCTCCCTCTCCACTCTATCCCCCAAAATAAATAAATAAATGTTTAAAAAAAAAAAAAAAGAATGGTGCACAGGGGACTTCCCTGGTTGCCCAGTGGTTAGAACTCCAAGCTCCCGGTTACAGGAGGCCCAGGTTTGATCCCTAGTCAGGGAACTAGAGCTCACATGCTGCAACTGAGACCCCACACAGCCAAACGAATAAATAAATATTAAAAATAATAAATACATAAAGAATGGCGCACAGTCCTCTGCGTAGGCATGCATGAGAGCAACAAAGAGACCCTGACTTGTGGCATTCACTAATGTCTGTGGTTTACAAAGAAACATCCCTACCATGATCAATTCCAAGTTACCAATGTGATGCCATCAAATGTGATGTGATGGAGCTGGGAAGAAATGTGCAACAGTACATGATTACACAGTATCTCTCCCACATAAATACAGTAGATGGAAATAACTCCAGGAGCACAGGCAACAGCAATAATGGTAAAACAATTAGAAAGCAGTGTTGTGTATATATTCATTATCTTGGTTTTAAGGTAAGTTATTTAACTGTACATTTATATCATTTAATTTCTAAAAGCAACACGGTTCCTGAGAAGTCAAGAGTCGGCTCTGATGTGCTGGTGTAAGTCTGCTCCAATTTACCACCGCACCTGCTCCACTCCTGCTCTCCCTACTCCCTGCCCTGCTGCAGGGTGGAATTTATGAGGAAAATTCTCTGTATCAATGATTCAAAAATAACTACAACACAAAGGTACAAGTTCTTTCCAAATCTAAAGTGACAGCTATTCATTTCTGACCCAGTATGTATTTTCCTGAGTTTTGTCTGCCTCTTGGCCTCAGTAAGGTCTCTTCTCATATTACCTTGGGCCTGTGCAACCAAGCCCTGCCCTAGAGTCTACACTTGGAAAGGCCCTGCTCTGGCCCCACTTCATCTTTGCCCCTAATCACTGGATGAGGAGTTTAGGGAGCTAAGAGGATGTGCCCCCAAGGACCACATGCCTCCCTTCTAGCTCAAGCATGTAGGATCCCAGAATTCCCTGCCCATGGACCATGATTCTGCTTCCAGAACTCTGTGGGCCCCTTTCCTGGATCTTCCTCCTAAGGGCAAACTCCACTGATGCTCCTGTGCATACACAAAGGCCTGAGTGGAGACCCAAGGGAGGCTCTTGTGGCAGGGGGCCATGGATGGAGGCTGGACATTCAGGTCAGGATGGCCTCAGTTTTGTGTGCAACGCTCCTCATAGTACTAGCTGAATCTGAGGATGGCACAAGAAGGGGGTCTCTATTTGCGCTCTAGCTCAGGGTCCCGACAGCATGGGGCTCTATAACGAGCCTCCGTGAGCCCCCTGCTTGAGCCCCCTGCTTGAGCCCCCAGCTCTACAGAACCCATCTTTCTTACGTCTTGCCCCTCTCATGACTACCAGGTCCTGCTCCACAAATATTAGGGAAGGAGACTCAGTCAAAATCTAAACCTGATCATTTCTTCGGTGTGAGAGCCTATCTCAACCTTAGCAGAGCTAACACAACTGTCCTTGAAGAATAGGTGATGACAAGTCCTACCAACACGATGACAAGCTGTCAGAACCAGGTCTGCAACTCATGAACCTGAAAAACTTCCCTGAAGGCCCCAGGTCCTCCAGCGGAATGGGAAATCTAAATACCTATTCACTTCAGACAGCATTTGCTGAGTGCTTGTTATGGGAAAGCACTTTCATCGCTGCTTTATGCCTAATCATGTGAGAAAGGCATTAGGCTCTGCTGTCAAGGAATATATCACCTAATAAAATGAAGAAGGTAGGGGCTGATGAGGCTTGAATGTAAAAAACTATAACAGCAGATAAAATACTTTCAATGTGATAAAAGGTTAAAAAGTACATGAGAAATTGCCAAAATGCAACCAAGATGTCCTTCCATGGATGAATGGATAAACAAACCATATGTTCATAAAAATGCCATATTATTCAGCAATGAAAAGAAACGAGCTATCAAGTCATCAAAACACAACACAGAAGAAACTTGAACTGCTAAGTGCAAGAAGTCAATCTAAAAAGGCTTCATGCTGCGTGATTCCAACTATATAATATTCTGGACAAGGAAAAATTATGCAGTAATTTTTAAATAAAATAAAATAATTTTTAAAAAATCAGTGGATGCCAGTGTTTCAGAGAGAGGGAGATGAAGAGGTGGAACACAGGGAATTTCTAGAGCTGTGAAATTACTCTGTACCATACAATGGTGGATACATGAGATGAGGCATTTACCAAAACCTAATACAGAGTGAAGTTTTAAATGAACTATGGACTTTAGTCAGTAATACTGCATCAGTATTTGTTAATTGTAACCAATGCACCACAGTAATACAAAATGTTAGTAACAGGGAAACAGAAGGTAACAAGTGTTAGGATGTGGAGAAACTGGGGTACTGTGTGCAATGCGGACAGGAACATAAAATTGTGCAGTCACTGTGGAGAACAGCATGGAGGCTCCTGCAAAATTCAACACAGAATCCACCTATGATCCAGCAATCCTAAGGCTGGGTACACATCAAGAGAACTGCAAACAGAGACTTGAACAATTACTCGTACACCCAGACTCACTGCAGCATTATTCACAATACCCAAGAGGCGTAAATAACCCACATGTCCACCAGTATAAGAATAAACAAAATGTTGTATCTACACATAATGGAATATTATTCAGCCTTTAAAAGGAATGACAGTGTGACACACACTCCAACCTGAATGAACCTTGAATACATTATGCAAAGTAACATCAGCCAAACATACAAAAAAAAAAAACACACAGTTTGATTCCACTGTTCTACATGTTGTCTAGAATAGGCAAATTCACAGAGATAGAAAGTAGAATAGAGGTTACCAGAAATTAAGGAAAGGAGGAACGGGAAGTTACTATTGAATGGGAACACAATTTCAGTTTAAGGAGATTAAAGAGCTCTCTGAAGATGGATTGGGGTGATGGTTGCTTGGATGACAATGTGTGAATGGACTTAAGTGCTACAGACGTCTACACTTAAAAATTCTTAAAATGGCAAATTTTTATGCTATGTATATTTTACCACAGTAAGTAATGATAAAAGAAGAAGCCATGCAGGGGCAGGGGAATATATCAGAACTCTCCATATTACCTGCTTAACTTCCCATAAACCCAAAACTGTTCTAAAAAGTAATTAAAATTTTTAAGTACGTGAAAGTACACTTAAAATTAATATAGTGATATATATGTGTGTGTGTGTATATATGTGTGTACATAAGTGGCAACTTGTGTTAGCCATTCAGTCGTATCCAGCTCTTTGTGACCCCATGGACTGTAGCCTCTGACCATGGAATTCTCCATAAGAATACTGCAGTGGGTAGCATTCCTTTCTCAAGGGGAATCTTCCCAAGCCAGGAATCAAACCCAGGTCTCAATCGGTCAGTTATATCTCAGGTTTTTAAAGCTCATGAGAGATTAAAGCAAGAAGAGATTCCATCCAAACAAGGGTATAGGTCAGGAGAGCCTTATAGAGGGGACAGTCTCTAAGACAAGTCTTAAAAGATGCCAGAATTTCAACAAAGGAAGAAGTGAGAATGGGAAAACCATTACAGATAGGAGCAACAATACGAGCAAATGCACAGCAAAAATAAAGGATAGATGCTTGGGGTGCATGACCAGTTTGACTGCAATCGATAGGGATGCAGGTGGACAATGACAAAAATATTCAGAAACACAAGTACATTCACTTATTAAACAATAATTATTAAAATTTTTCTATGTGTTACAGGGAATTCCCTGGGGGCCCCATGTCTAGAACTCCGTGTTTTCACTGCCAAGGGTGTGGGTTCAATCCCTGGTTGGGAACTATAATCCCAAAAGCCACGTACCATGGCCAAAAACCAGCTGTTTTTTTGTTTTGTTTTACAATGTGCCAGACAGTTACAGGTAAGGGTGGAACAGTCCTGGTCTACATGTTGTTCATGTTCTAGTGAACTATACAACAGAGATTTTGAATGTCAGATCAGTGTTTGTATTTAATTCATCAGTCAATGGGGAGCCATAGGACGTTCTTGAGCAGAAAAACTAATACACATTTTTTCCCAGGCAATTACCATGGCAATTTAAGAGCAGTGGGGTTAGAGATTATTCCTTTTACTGTAATGTAACCTCATGACGTGTACTGAAGACTGTGACCTTCTTCTAGAAAATCTCATTATGTCTCTCTGTTAATGAGTCGTACAACAGTCCAAAACCATTATACACGGGATTCTCAATGGCTGGTGAGGGGCAAGATGGTTCTCCAGTCCTCAGGAAGCTGAGAGGGAATTTTAATATAGATTAAATTTAAGATTATGTACACTTTTAAGGATTCTGAGACATCTCTCAAGAAGCATGACATCCATACACACACACTCTATAAAACAGGACTTGGTCAGAAAAAGAGTAACCGGTATTTCAAGGAAGGAATTTAATTTAGGGAACTGGAGACTTACAAAACTGTTGGGAAGGCTGAAGACGCAAAGTCAGGGAATGGTATTATTAGCTTCCAAGAAATCTGGCACTACAGGTGTTTGAGAAAATTACCACTGCCAACCTCAGCTTACTGTAATACCAAAGGAGACCATTTACAGGAGGACATCCAGAAGTTACTGCAAAAATCTCACACTTGCCATCTATTAATGCCTGTATCTTTACCTGCTGCTACTGCTGCATACTCAAATCAGTCAAGTCCGACTCAGTGTGATCCAATGGACTTCAGACCGACACACTCCTCTGTCCTCTGGCAAGAATACTGGAATGGGTTGCCATGCCCTCTTCCAGAGGGATCTTTCCAACCCAGAGATGGAACCTGGGTGTCTTGCATTGCAGACAGATTCCTTATCACTGAGCCATCAGAGATGCCCCATATAGCTATAGCTATAGCTATATACATTTGAGATCCCATGGGCTGTAGTTCGCCAAGCTTCTTTGTCCATGGAATTTTCCAGGCAAGAACACGAGTGGGTTGCCATTTCCTTCTCCACCTGTTGCTACTGCAGAAACATTAACAACTCCATTGCACAAATGACCCTTATCAGCCCCAAATAAAGCAGAACTCTGATACTCAGGGATTCTGAAGAATATAGTTCTCAGGATTCCAGACTTTGCACTACAGGAGAACATACAGATGGAATATGACTGAATTCTTGTTTCCAAAAAATACCCCTGGTTGTAGCTTGACTTGTCTCTCCTAAAAGAAATGTTCAAAAAAGGCAATTACCATGGCAATTTAAGAGCAGTGGGGTTAGAGATTATTCCTTTTACTGTAATGTAACCTCATGACGTGTACTGAAGACTGTGACCTTCTTCTAGAAAATCTCATTATGTCTCTCTGTTAATGAGTCGTACAACAGTCCAAAACCATTATACACGGGATTCTCAATGGCTGGTGAGGGGCAAGATGGTTCTCCAGTCCTCAGGAAGCTGAGAGGGAATTTTAATATAGATTAAATTTAAGATTATGTACACTTTTAAGGATTCTGAGACATCTCTCAAGAAGCATGACATCCATACACACACACTCTATAAAACAGGACTTGGTCAGAAAAAGAGTAACCGGTATTTCAAGGAAGGAATTTAATTTAGGGAACTGGAGACTTACAAAACTGTTGGGAAGGCTGAAGACGCAAAGTCAGGGAATGGTATTATTAGCTTCCAAGAAATCTGGCACTACAGGTGTTTGAGAAAATTACCACTGCCAACCTCAGCTTACTGTAATACCAAAGGAGACCATTTACAGGAGGACATCCAGAAGTTACTGCAAAAATCTCACACTTGCCATCTATTAATGCCTGTATCTTTACCTGCTGCTACTGCTGCATACTCAAATCAGTCAAGTCCGACTCAGTGTGATCCAATGGACTTCAGACCGACACACTCCTCTGTCCTCTGGCAAGAATACTGGAATGGGTTGCCATGCCCTCTTCCAGAGGGATCTTTCCAACCCAGAGATGGAACCTGGGTGTCTTGCATTGCAGACAGATTCCTTATCACTGAGCCATCAGAGATGCCCCATATAGCTATAGCTATAGCTATATACATTTGAGATCCCATGGGCTGTAGTTCGCCAAGCTTCTTTGTCCATGGAATTTTCCAGGCAAGAACACGAGTGGGTTGCCATTTCCTTCTCCACCTGTTGCTACTGCAGAAACATTAACAACTCCATTGCACAAATGACCCTTATCAGCCCCAAATAAAGCAGAACTCTGATACTCAGGGATTCTGAAGAATATAGTTCTCAGGATTCCAGACTTTGCACTACAGGAGAACATACAGATGGAATATGACTGAATTCTTGTTTCCAAAAAATACCCCTGGTTGTAGCTTGACTTGTCTCTCCTAAAAAGAAATGTTCAAGTCTTAAGCCTAGAACCTGTGAATGTGGTTTTCTTTTGAAGTGGGGGTTTGTAGACATAATCAAGTTTAAATGAGGTCATATTGAATTAGGGTGGGTCATAACCCAATGGTTAATGTCCTTATAAGAAGGAAATGCAGATACAGAGGAGAATGCCGAGTGAAAATGGAGATTGGAGTGATACATCTACACACCAAGAAATGTCAAAGACTGCCACCAGCCACCAAAAGAAACAAGTCCTCCCCCACAGCCTTTAAAAGGAACATGACCTTATTGACGTCTTGGTTTCAGACTTGTAACATCCAGGAAACAACAAAGTTCTATTGTTTGGAGTTTATATTTATTTATTTATTTATTTATTTTTGGCTGTTCTAGGTTTTCACTGCTGCCACAGGCACTTCTCTAGTTGCAGGGAGCAGGGACTCCTGTCTAGTGAGGTGAGCAGGCTTCTTGTTGCGGTGACTTCTCTTGTTGTGGAACTCAGGCTCTAGGGCACTCGGACTTCAGTAGTTGGAGTACACAGGTTCCATAATTGTGGCTCTGAGGCTCTAGAGCACAGGCTCCATAGTTGTGGCTCACGGGCTTAGTTGCTCCACAGCATGTGGGATCTTCCTGGATCAGGGATCAAACCTGTGTCTCCTGCATTGGCAGGCGAACTCTTTACCACTGAGCCACCAGGGAAGCCCAAAGTTCTGCTGTTTTAAACTATCAGATTGTGGACGTTTGCTACAGCGGTCCTAGGACACAAATACACCACCCTGTCACACAGACACACACGTTTGTGGACAGTCCAGTGCCCTTTGTTGTTCTTGCTTAGTTGTGTCCAACTCTTCGCAAGTCCATGGACTGCAGCACACCAGGCTCCTCTGTCCTCCAGGCTCTTCTGTGCTCCAGTATCTTCTGGAGTTTGCTCAAATTTAAGTCTATTGACTTGGTGATTCTATCTGACCATCTCATCCTCTACCACCCTCTTCCCCTTTCGCTTAAAACATTCCAGACTTTGCACTACAGGAGAACATGGAATATGACTGAATTCTTGTTTCCAAAAAATACCCCTGGTTGTAGCTTGACTTGTCTCTCCTAAAAAGAAATGTTCAAGTCTTAAGCCTAGAACCTGTGAATGTGGTTTTCTTTTGAAGTGGGGGTTTGTAGACATAATCAAGTTTAAATGAGGTCATATTGAATTAGGGTGGGTCATAACCCAATGGTTAATGTCCTTATAAGAAGGAAATGCAGATACAGAGGAGAATGCCGAGTGAAAATGGAGATTGGAGTGATACATCTACACACCAAGAAATGTCAAAGACTGCCACCAGCCACCAAAAGAAACAAGTCCTCCCCCACAGCCTTTAAAAGGAACATGACCTTATTGACGTCTTGGTTTCAGACTTGTAACATCCAGGAAACAACAAAGTTCTATTGTTTGGAGTTTATATTTATTTATTTATTTATTTATTTTTGGCTGTTCTAGGTTTTCACTGCTGCCACAGGCACTTCTCTAGTTGCAGGGAGCAGGGACTCCTGTCTAGTGAGGTGAGCAGGCTTCTTGTTGCGGTGACTTCTCTTGTTGTGGAACTCAGGCTCTAGGGCACTCGGACTTCAGTAGTTGGAGTACACAGGTTCCATAATTGTGGCTCTGAGGCTCTAGAGCACAGGCTCCATAGTTGTGGCTCACGGGCTTAGTTGCTCCACAGCATGTGGGATCTTCCTGGATCAGGGATCAAACCTGTGTCTCCTGCATTGGCAGGCGAACTCTTTACCACTGAGCCACCAGGGAAGCCCAAAGTTCTGCTGTTTTAAACTATCAGATTGTGGACGTTTGCTACAGCGGTCCTAGGACACAAATACACCACCCTGTCACACAGACACACACGTTTGTGGACAGTCCAGTGCCCTTTGTTGTTCTTGCTTAGTTGTGTCCAACTCTTCGCAAGTCCATGGACTGCAGCACACCAGGCTCCTCTGTCCTCCAGGCTCTTCTGTGCTCCAGTATCTTCTGGAGTTTGCTCAAATTTAAGTCTATTGACTTGGTGATTCTATCTGACCATCTCATCCTCTACCACCCTCTTCCCCTTTCGCTTTCAATCTTTGCCAGAATCAGTCTTTTCCAATGACTTGCCTCTTCGCATAAGGTGTCCAAAGTATTGGAGTTTCAGCTTCAACAACAGTCCTTCCGATGGATATTCAGGCTTGAATTCCTTTAGAATTGACTGGTTTGATCTCCTTGCTGTCCAAGAAACTCTCAAGAATCTTCTCCAGCACCACAGTTCAAAAGCCTCAGTTCTTTGGTGCCCAGCCTTCTAAATTTTTTTTTAATTTTACTTTTACAGAGTTTACTGCCACACATAAACCCAAATCAGCCCTAGGTATACACATGTCCCCTCCCACTTGAACCTCCCTCCCATCTCCCTCCCCATCCCAGCCCTCCAGGTTGTTGCACAGCCCCTGTATAAGTTCCCTTAGTCTTACAGCAGATTCACATTGGTTGTCTGTTTTACATATGGTACTGTAAGTTTCCATGTTACTCTTTCCATACATCTCGTCCATTCCTCCCAATGTCCGTAAGTCTGTTCTTTATGTCTGTTTCTCCATTGCTTCTCTGCATATACATTTATTAATACCATTATTCTAGATTCCATATATATGTGTTAGTGTACAATATTTATCTCTCTCTTTCTGATTGCCTAGCTCTCACATCAAAACATGACTACTGGGGAAAACCACAGCTTTGACTATATGGACCTGTGTCAGAAAATGTCTCTGTTTTTTAATATGGTATCTAGGTTTGTCATAGCTTTTCTTCCAAGGAGTAACTGTCTTTTAATATCATGGCTCTAGTTACGCTCCACAGTGATTTTGGAGCCCAAGAAAATAAAGTCTGCCACTGTTTGATTTCTTCCCCATCTATTTGCCATGGACTGGATGCCATGACCTTAGTTTTTGAATGCTGAGTTTTAAGCCAGCATTTTCACTCTCCTCTTCCACCTTCATCAAGAGGCTCTTTAATTCCTTTTTCCTTTCGGCCATTAGGGTGGTATCACCTGCATTTCTGAGGCTATTGATATTCTTCCCACCAATCCTGATTTCAGCTTGAGTTTCATGGAGCCCAGCATTTTGCATGATGTACTCTGCGTATAAGTTAAACAATCAGCGTGACAAAATACAACCTTGAGGTACTCCTTTCCCAATTTTGAACCAGTTCAGTTGTTCCATATCTGGTTTTAACTGTTGCGTCTTGACCCACATACAGGTTTCTCAGAAGGCAGGTAAGGTGGTCTGGTATTCCTACTTCTTTAAGAATTTTCTGCAATTTGTTGTGATCTACACAGTCAAAGGCTTTAGGGTAGTCAATGAAGCAGAAGATGTTTTTCTGGAACTGCACAGTGCCCTAGGGAGCTGCTATTACAGATAGGAGTGTGTTTGGGAGCACAGACTGAGAGATAAACAATTACTGCTTGTCAAGTGGGGTTCCCCTAAACTTAGAGGAGAGGGCTCTTCAAAGGAAGCAAGAAGATAACAATCAGGCCCCAATGCCATAGCCCAAACAAGACTGTGTTGTAGTTGTTCAGTCACTAGGTCATCTCCAACTCTTTGTCACTGTGACAACTGTGGCACACCTGCCTCTTCTGTCCTCCACCATCTTCAAACCAGATAGAAGTACCTAAAAGATGATTCTGGTTTCCCTGGAAATGGAAAATTGGTTACTTCCTTGCCCTTGATCATTGCTGAAGGAGTTATATATCTTTGGCACAAATTAGCACACAAAGTATTTTTCATTGAATTAGTATACAGCTATACTCATTTTGACTATATGGACCTGTGTCAGAAAATGTCTCTGTTTTTTAATATGGTATCTAGGTTTGTCATAGCTTTTCTTCCAAGGAGTAACTGTCTTTTAATATCATGGCTCTAGTTACGCTCCACAGTGATTTTGGAGCCCAAGAAAATAAAGTCTGCCACTGTTTGATTTCTTCCCCATCTATTTGCCATGGACTGGATGCCATGACCTTAGTTTTTGAATGCTGAGTTTTAAGCCAGCATTTTCACTCTCCTCTTCCACCTTCATCAAGAGGCTCTTTAATTCCTTTTTCCTTTCGGCCATTAGGGTGGTATCACCTGCATTTCTGAGGCTATTGATATTCTTCCCACCAATCCTGATTTCAGCTTGAGTTTCATGGAGCCCAGCATTTTGCATGATGTACTCTGCGTATAAGTTAAACAATCAGCGTGACAAAATACAACCTTGAGGTACTCCTTTCCCAATTTTGAACCAGTTCAGTTGTTCCATATCTGGTTTTAACTGTTGCGTCTTGACCCACATACAGGTTTCTCAGAAGGCAGGTAAGGTGGTCTGGTATTCCTACTTCTTTAAGAATTTTCTGCAATTTGTTGTGATCTACACAGTCAAAGGCTTTAGGGTAGTCAATGAAGCAGAAGATGTTTTTCTGGAACTGCACAGTGCCCTAGGGAGCTGCTATTACAGATAGGAGTGTGTTTGGGAGCACAGACTGAGAGATAAACAATTACTGCTTGTCAAGTGGGGTTCCCCTAAACTTAGAGGAGAGGGCTCTTCAAAGGAAGCAAGAAGATAACAATCAGGCCCCAATGCCATAGCCCAAACAAGACTGTGTTGTAGTTGTTCAGTCACTAGGTCATCTCCAACTCTTTGTCACTGTGACAACTGTGGCACACCTGCCTCTTCTGTCCTCCACCATCTTCAAACCAGATAGAAGTACCTAAAAGATGATTCTGGTTTCCCTGGAAATGGAAAATTGGTTACTTCCTTGCCCTTGATCATTGCTGAAGGAGTTATATATCTTTGGCACAAATTAGCACACAAAGTATTTTTCATTGATTGACTTAGTATACAGCTATACTCATTTTGAAGCAGGTATAAAATCCATTTCTAAAAAGGAGGGCTATCTTCTAAAAACATATCTAGTTACCAAGTTCATGATGTGCTTGGACCCATGGCTTAGAAGGGAAGAACTGCCTCTATTTTTCTAACTTTTCCTCAACCTATAGAGCCATTCCTCACACAACTCCTATCCAAGACATTTCAGCATATATTTGACTTAAAGACTCATTTTTTTCTTAGACACATTTCCCAGAATTAAATAGAAAAGTCCTGGGAGTAGGCAGGTTGGCAGAAAGAAGAAAGAAGGCTTATTCGGCAGGGTCACATGGGTGGAGGTAAGAAATAAGATGATGCCACAAATCTACAAATACTGTGAGATTTTTAAGCTGTAGTTCTTAAGAAACTCATTTTATTTTTGGACTGGTATCAATAAGACTATTTTATCTGCATTTTCCTGAGAAGTATTTCTCCAATAGAGTAAAACTAAGAAATTACAAAATACAGAGAAGTAGCAACTGCAATCCTATGTCTTGGGAACTCAGAACTGAGCACTTGCTTCATTTGGCTATCAGGGAAGGTGACTAAGAAACAGAACTGAATTCTGTGTAATTGGCCTAGTCTGAAAGCAGACTCGCCTAGAGGCAGGAGACTGATGCCATTGACCCCTGGGACAACTTTCCGGCTGTGATGTGTGTTGGATTATACCAGTGGCTTCTCTGACTGTAGCAGCAGAGAAGCTTACTCTTGTATGGGGCTTGTCAAGTGGGGTTCCCCTAAACTTAGAGGAGAGGGCTCTTCAAAGGAAGCAAGAAGATAACAATCAGGCCCCAATGCCATAGCCCAAACAAGACTGTGTTGTAGTTGTTCAGTCACTAGGTCATCTCCAACTCTTTGTCACTGTGACAACTGTGGCACACCTGCCTCTTCTGTCCTCCACCATCTTCAAACCAGATAGAAGTACCTAAAAGATGATTCTGGTTTCCCTGGAAATGGAAAATTGGTTACTTCCTTGCCCTTGATCATTGCTGAAGGAGTTATATATCTTTGGCACAAATTAGCACACAAAGTATTTTTCATTGATTGACTTAGTATACAGCTATACTCATTTTGAAGCAGGTATAAAATCCATTTCTAAAAAGGAGGGCTATCTTCTAAAAACATATCTAGTTACCAAGTTCATGATGTGCTTGGACCCATGGCTTAGAAGGGAAGAACTGCCTCTATTTTTCTAACTTTTCCTCAACCTATAGAGCCATTCCTCACACAACTCCTATCCAAGACATTTCAGCATATATTTGACTTAAAGACTCATTTTTTTCTTAGACACATTTCCCAGAATTAAATAGAAAAGTCCTGGGAGTAGGCAGGTTGGCAGAAAGAAGAAAGAAGGCTTATTCGGCAGGGTCACATGGGTGGAGGTAAGAAATAAGATGATGCCACAAATCTACAAATACTGTGAGATTTTTAAGCTGTAGTTCTTAAGAAACTCATTTTATTTTTGGACTGGTATCAATAAGACTATTTTATCTGCATTTTCCTGAGAAGTATTTCTCCAATAGAGTAAAACTAAGAAATTACAAAATACAGAGAAGTAGCAACTGCAATCCTATGTCTTGGGAACTCAGAACTGAGCACTTGCTTCATTTGGCTATCAGGGAAGGTGACTAAGAAACAGAACTGAATTCTGTGTAATTGGCCTAGTCTGAAAGCAGACTCGCCTAGAGGCAGGAGACTGATGCCATTGACCCCTGGGACAACTTTCCGGCTGTGATGTGTGTTGGATTATACCAGTGGCTTCTCTGACTGTAGCAGCAGAGAAGCTTACTCATTTGCTAGGACCACCTCCTAAATCACATGGTTAGTCATGCTGAGAGGTGTTCCATGGGCAGAAAAATCTTACTGCCTTTTCCAATTACGTGAAGCTTCATGTCAAAAAATCATCATGGCAGAATTTTCCTGGCAAGACCAAGCACATGCTTGTTTTGCCATACCAGTCTCCTTCTGCAGGTCTGGCAGGAGAAAGCAGCACAGCAGTGAGCTCCATGACACTGACGTGTTCCGCCCTAAGCCACATGCTCAGATACTATAATCCCCAGGGCCATCTTTGCATGACATTCATCCCAGTTTTTCAGTCCTGAGTCTCCTCTTTGACACGAGCCCAGAAAAAGTAGAGGCAACAACCAGGCGGTGAATGCACATTTGCAGGGTTTGCCCAAAGGTGATTTCTTTTCCTTCATCAGAATTCATTATCATCAAGATGGTAGGTTATCTCATTAATAACTATGACAGTGACCAGCCCTCCTCATTTATCAACTTATTGCTCATCCCAAAATGTCAAGTGATCTAATCTGATTAGGGAGCTGTACGTGTCTCCTAGATCAGTCCTCTTCTGAACAATGTAGGAAACAACCTTTGCCTATGCACAAAACTAATTATTAAAGAGGCTACTCAAGACTGTGGAATCACAGGGCTCAAAGAAGTCTCAAAATGTTTGTCAATTTATACTTTCTATCTTTAAACAGAAGCCCGTGCAAGCCATTTTAGTACCTAACCCATACCCCAAACTATGAGAAACAGATATAATATACACACATATATATATATACACACTAAGTCACTTTAGTCGTTGCAGCCCTATAGACTGCAGCTGTCAAGCTCCTCTGTCCATTGGGATTCTCCAGGCAAAAATACTGGAGTAGGTCACCATGCCCTCCTCCAGGGGATCTTCCCCCCCCAGGGATCAAGCCTGTATCTCTTAGGTCTCCTGCACTGACAGGTAGGTTCTTTAGACATGAGTGCCACCGGGGAAGCCTAATACATATATACATACATACTTTCTATACTCATATATACATATAAACCCAAATTTATTTGGGTTTTTCTGTAAGATGTGGAAAATATATGTAGATGTGAATACAGTATGAGTGAATATAGCACTATATTAAGTAGTTTACATGCATTATAACTACCCTATGAGATATTTATTTTGTTACCAGTTCATACAAGTATAAATAAAGGCTTAGAGGAATTAAATAACATTCAAATAAATGGCAAAGATGAGATTTAAAGACAGTTATCATTACTATATCATTACTATATCATTACTATAACTTGTGACTAGAAAAATTGTATTCTTATTGTTGTGGTTGTTCTTTTCCCATGAATCCATAGGGGAAGGGCAAAAAAAACACCGTTTTTTCTCTATGCCCTAAAAGTGTCTAGGACCCTGAGTATGAGATTCACAAAAGACAGCTTAACAGGAGAAAGGTTTACTATTACATACGTATATGGAGGACTTCACAGAAAAATGAAGACCCCCAAAACAGATGGGCCTGAGAGCTGACATTTAACAAAGAATGATAAACTGTGCAGACATGACGAGACAAAGGAAAAAGGAGTTTGGGATGGACTGGCAAACTGTTGGAAAGTGACTAGGAAATATACAGGAGAAACTGGAAGAGAAATGTTATTTTTGTTTTCTGAAAAAGGTTATTTTAATAATGTTCATTTGAAGACCAATCTCAATGTTGTTTTTCCATCCTATATGCAACAAACTAATTATTAAAGAGGCTACTCAAGACTGTGGAATCACAGGGCTCAAAGAAGTCTCAAAATGTTTGTCAATTTATACTTTCTATCTTTAAACAGAAGCCCGTGCAAGCCATTTTAGTACCTAACCCATACCCCAAACTATGAGAAACAGATATAATATACACACATATATATATATACACACTAAGTCACTTTAGTCGTTGCAGCCCTATAGACTGCAGCTGTCAAGCTCCTCTGTCCATTGGGATTCTCCAGGCAAAAATACTGGAGTAGGTCACCATGCCCTCCTCCAGGGGATCTTCCCCACCCAGGGATCAAGCCTGTATCTCTTAGGTCTCCTGCACTGACAGGTAGGTTCTTTAGACATGAGTGCCACCGGGGAAGCCTAATACATATATACATACATACTTTCTATACTCATATATACATATAAACCCAAATTTATTTGGGTTTTTCTGTAAGA
Organism: Tragulus kanchil; assembly: GCA_022376925.1. Taxonomy (NCBI): domain Eukaryota; kingdom Metazoa; phylum Chordata; class Mammalia; order Artiodactyla; family Tragulidae; genus Tragulus; species Tragulus kanchil. Next base: position 92,039,700 of record JAIOJX010000004.1, on the reverse strand, counting down.
TGTGGAAAATATATGTAGATGTGAATACAGTATGAGTGAATATAGCACTATATTAAGTAGTTTACATGCATTATAACTACCCTATGAGATATTTATTTTGTTACCAGTTCATACAAGTATAAATAAAGGCTTAGAGGAATTAAATAACATTCAAATAAATGGCAAAGATGAGATTTAAAGACAGTTATCATTACTATATCATTACTATATCATTACTATAACTTGTGACTAGAAAAATTGTATTCTTATTGTTGTGGTTGTTCTTTTCCCATGAATCCATAGGGGAAGGGCAAAAAAAACACCGTTTTTTCTCTATGCCCTAAAAGTGTCTAGGACCCTGAGTATGAGATTCACAAAAGACAGCTTAACAGGAGAAAGGTTTACTATTACATACGTATATGGAGGACTTCACAGAAAAATGAAGACCCCCAAAACAGATGGGCCTGAGAGCTGACATTTAACAAAGAATGATAAACTGTGCAGACATGACGAGACAAAGGAAAAGGAGTTTGGGATGGACTGGCAAACTGTTGGAAAGTGACTAGGAAATATACAGGAGAAACTGGAAGAGAAATGTTATTTTTGTTTTCTGAAAAAGGTTATTTTAATAATGTTCATTTGAAGACCAATCTCAATGTTGTTTTTCCATCCTCTTTCTGGCTATAAAGCTACTCCAGGAGAGGGGTTTTATGGCAGTCCTCATTTCTCGGGAATTTCTGCGTATAGTCAGATAAGGAAAGATGTAAGGTTTCTTTCTGCATCTGTTGATTCTCATTTGCCTCTACCTCAAAATAATCACGCCAAAGCGGCATATTTGGAGGAGGAATATTCTTCAAATCCCCTTCAAATCCATGTTGTCTTTTATTTTTTCTTATTTATTTTATTTTATTTTTTACAGGGTTTTGTTGTTTACTGCCACACATCGACCTGAATGCACCATAGGTATACACATGTCACCCCCGCAAACTCCCCCTCATCTCCCTCCCCAGCCCACCCCTCCAGGTCACCACAGAGCCCCTGTTTGAGATCCCCTAGTCCCACAGCATATTCCCCTCCCTCCCCACAATGTCCATAAGACTGTTCTCCATGTCGGTCTTTCCACTGCTGCTCTGCATAGACATTCATCAGCACCATCTCTCTAAATTCCATATACATGTGTCAGTATACACTATTTATCTTTCTCTCTCTGACACACTTCATTCTGTATAATAGGTTCTAGATTCATCCACCTCATTAGAACTAATTCAAATGCATTTCTTTTTATGGCTGAGTAATATTCCACTGTATATATGAACCACAGCTTCTTTATCCATTCATCTGTCAATGGACACCTAGGTTGCTTCCATGTTCTAGCTATTATAAATAGTGCTGCAATGAACAATGGGGTATATGTCTCTCAATTTTGATTTCCTCAGGGCATATACCTAGTGGTTGTTCTTTTCCCATGAATCCATAGGGGAAGGGCAAAAAAAACACCGTTTTTTCTCTATGCCCTAAAAGTGTCTAGGACCCTGAGTATGAGATTCACAAAAGACAGCTTAACAGGAGAAAGGTTTACTATTACATACGTATATGGAGGACTTCACAGAAAAATGAAGACCCCCAAAACAGATGGGCCTGAGAGCTGACATTTAACAAAGAATGATAAACTGTGCAGACATGACGAGACAAAGGAAAAAGGAGTTTGGGATGGACTGGCAAACTGTTGGAAAGTGACTAGGAAATATACAGGAGAAACTGGAAGAGAAATGTTATTTTTGTTTTCTGAAAAAGGTTATTTTAATAATGTTCATTTGAAGACCAATCTCAATGTTGTTTTTCCATCCTCTTTCTGGCTATAAAGCTACTCCAGGAGAGGGGTTTTATGGCAGTCCTCATTTCTCGGGAATTTCTGCGTATAGTCAGATAAGGAAAGATGTAAGGTTTCTTTCTGCATCTGTTGATTCTCATTTGCCTCTACCTCAAAATAATCACGCCAAAGCGGCATATTTGGAGGAGGAATATTCTTCAAATCCCCTTCAAATCCATGTTGTCTTTTATTTTTTCTTATTTATTTTATTTTATTTTTTACAGGGTTTTGTTGTTTACTGCCACACATCGACCTGAATGCACCATAGGTATACACATGTCACCCCCGCAAACTCCCCCTCATCTCCCTCCCCAGCCCACCCCTCCAGGTCACCACAGAGCCCCTGTTTGAGATCCCCTAGTCCCACAGCATATTCCCCTCCCTCCCCACAATGTCCATAAGACTGTTCTCCATGTCGGTCTTTCCACTGCTGCTCTGCATAGACATTCATCAGCACCATCTCTCTAAATTCCATATACATGTGTCAGTATACACTATTTATCTTTCTCTCTCTGACACACTTCATTCTGTATAATAGGTTCTAGATTCATCCACCTCATTAGAACTAATTCAAATGCATTTCTTTTTATGGCTGAGTAATATTCCACTGTATATATGAACCACAGCTTCTTTATCCATTCATCTGTCAATGGACACCTAGGTTGCTTCCATGTTCTAGCTATTATAAATAGTGCTGCAATGAACAATGGGGTATATGTCTCTCAATTTTGATTTCCTCAGGGCATATACCTAGTAGTGGGATTGCTGGATCATATGGTGATTCTGTTCCTAGTTTTTTGAGGAATCTCCATACTGTCTTCCATAGTAGCTGTATCAGTTTATACTCCCACCAACAGTGCAAGAGGGTCTCCTTTTCTCCATACTCTCTCCAGCATTTATTGTCTGTAGACTTTTTGATGATGGCCATTCTGACAGGTGTGAGGTGATATCTCATTGTAGTTTTGATTTGCAAGGAGGTAAGAATATACAATGGGGCAAAGACAGCCTCTTCAATAAATGGTGCTGGGAAAACTGGACAGCTACATGTAAAAGTTGGAATACTATCTAATACCATACACAAAGATAAACTCAAAATGGATTAAAGACCTAACTGTAAGACCGAAAGCCATAAAACTCTTAGAGGAAAACATAGGCAGAACACTTGATGACATAAATCAAAGCAGGATCTTCTATGACCCGCCTCCTAGAGTATTGGAAACAAAGACAAAAATAAACAACTGAGATCTAATTAAACTTAAAATCTTTTGCACAGCAAAACTAAAAACAAGGTAAAAAGACAACCCTGAGAATGGGAGAAAATAATAGCAAATGAAACAACTGACAAAGAATTAATTTCCAAAATATACAAGCAGCTCAGACAACTCAACACCAAGAAATAAACAACCCAATGGAAAAACGAGAAGACCTAAACAGGTATCTCTCCAAAGAAGACATACAGATGGCCAACAAACACAAGAAAAGATTCTCAACATCGCTCATCAGTAGAGAATTTCATGCTGTTTTCTTTGAATATAGTTAAGCAAATATTTTGAATGCCTACAAGATGCATATTCCTTCCCTCATTTCTTTAAATCAACTAGATGCTACAAACTCTTCTCACGGTTCCATTAATGCTTCCTAATCCTTCCTTAGGAAGACTAAGGACATTCTTCATAGTTTAATTTTCACACCTCCCACTGCAATGCAAGTCCACCTCTCCTTATTGTGTCTTGAAGGAAAGCAGATCAGATGTGTTTTGTTTTGTTTTTTTAACATGGTTGACTTTTATTGATTCGTCTATGTCTGTATATTGGTGGTGGGGAGGGATTTCTAACCACAGAAAGCAATGATTTTTCCATCAGTAATTAAGAGGCGACTTGCCCTTTGGCAGATACTCTCAAGCTTCTTTACATATTCAGATCATTTCACTTGCATCGTTCACTGTCACCGTCAAAAACGGAAGATGCAGTGTGACATTTATACCACCGCCACCGCCTAGCAGGCCTCTTCTGAGATTTAGAAACTCAATGACAGGGGCTTCCCCTGGTGGTCCAGTGGGTAAGGACACCGCCTTGAAGTGCAAGGGGCGCCAGTTCGAGCCCTGGCCTGGGAAGATCCCACATGCCGCGGAGCAGCTGGACCTATGTGTCCAATCACCGAGCCGAAGCTCTGGAGCGCATGCGCCCAGAGCCGGCGCTCTGCAACGACAGACGCCACCGCGATGGGAGGCCCACAGGAGCCAAAGAACAAAGACGGATGAACATGGAGAAATGAGAGACCAATAGAAGTGGCCCGCCTGCTCCCCTCCCTCCCCAACTCGACCCCCGCCCAAAATAAATAAATAAATAAATCTTTAAAAAAAAAAAAAAGAAACTCAATGACATTCCTGACTTATGAAGAAGCAGTGCCTACTCCTCATGGTCTACAACCGTGGCCCAAATTGATCAAGGGGAAAAAAATTTAATGCAGCATCCAAGCTCCAAGTAATGAAGACTTACAGGAACCTCAGAGAAACCATTTGACTTTTCAAAAGTTCTTCCAGGAATCAACAGAATTCACTTTATCAGAAGCAGCAGCAAAGTCTGGCTTTGAGAACAGATGCATATGTTAAAACAGGATGAATTTCTGAATGTCTTTAAAGTTAGAGATATCTAGGCCAACAGGCACATGAAATGATGCCCAACATCACTAATTATTAGAGAAATGCAGGTCAAAACTACAATGACGTATCACCTTACACTGAAGAGAATGGCCATCATTAAAAACCCTGCAAATAACAAATTCTGGAGAGTTTGTGGAGAAAAAGGAATCTTTTCACACTGTTGTGGGAATGTAAGTTGATGCAGCAACAGTGGAAAATAGTATGGAGATTCTTCAGAAAACTAAAAATAGAATTATGATCCAGCAATCCCACTTCGGGGCATATACTCAGAAGGATACATGCACCCCTATGTTCATAGTATCACTAATCACAATGGCCAAGACACAGAAGCAACCTATTAATAAATGCTCATCAGCGGAAAGAAGATGTGATGTACATATACAATGAAATGCTACTCAGCCATTTAAAAAAGAACAAAACAATGCCATCTGCAGCAGCAGGGCTGCAACTAGAGATTATCACACTACGTGAAGCAAGTCAGAAAGAGAAAGACAAGTACTGTGTGACATCACTTACATGCGAAATCTACTATAGCACACACATGAACCTATCAAGAAGCAGACTCACAGACAAAACAGACTTGTGGTTTCCAAGGGGAAGGGGTTTGGGGAGGGATGCAGTGAGAGACTGGGGTTAGCAGATGTAAACTTTTCTATTTAGAATGCATAAGCAACAAAGTCCTACTGCGTAGCACAGAGAACTATATTCAATATCCCATGATAAACCATAATGGAAAAAGAATATTAATAAAAAGAATGTATACCTAAGTATAACTGAATCACTTTGCTATACAGCAAAACACAACACTGTTACTACAACACTGCAAATCAACTTTACTTCAATTTTTTAAAAAGTTGACTACAGTTCGAGATACTTAAAAGGCAGGAAATGGGGCTTCCCTTGTGGTCCAGTGGGTAAAGAGTTCACCTTGCAGTGCAAGGGGCACAGGTTCGATCCCTGGCCCAGGAAGATCCCACGTGCCACAGAGCGGCTGGATCGGTGTGTCCAGTTAGAAGCCAGCGCTCTGGAGCTCATGCACCCAGAGCCAGTGCTCTGCGACAAGAGAGGCAGCTGCAATGGAAGTCTACACAGGCCAAAGAATAAAGAAGGATGAAAATAAATAAATACAAAACCAATTAAAAGAGGCCAAAATTTTAAAATGTATATATTAAGACATAATTCTCTAATCTGGGATCATACATATCTGTAAACAATAAAACTGTAAAAGTAAAATAAAAAATTTTTTAAAAACCCATAATTCTCAACTTTAAAAAAATGATACATAAAAAGGGGGAAATTGATCCTTAATGATCAGTTTTTAATTGTTTAATTTTTTTTTTTTAATTTTGGCCTCTTCCTTTATGAAAGTAGACGCTTTGAACACATGATACCAGAGACATGACTATTCTCTAAGACAAGAGACCAGTGCTACAGGTCAATATTTAGTTTCAGGGAGCCAAATGAACAGAATTCAGCCAGGCTTTAACTTTTTCTATCCCATCATAATCAGGACGATGACAATTGCATACCATGATACTGTTTTCAAATGAAGTGTTCATCAGCATTGTCTGAAGAAGCACTAATGCATCCTGAGTTGTTAGCCTAGGAGTCTGCTTTTTTTTTTGGGAAATTCCTCCAGTGAAGCTGATGATCAACCAGGTTTAGGGACCACTGGTCAATAGTGCTATAGACCTGGAAGTCCGTAACCAGAATTGAGACCTGGGCCAAGGGAAGAATAGCGACCAGCAAGGTTGTCTCAAGGAGTTGGAAGATCTGTGAAAACACAAAGGAATGAGAGAGGATAACTATATTCAATATCCCATGATAAACCATAATGGAAAAAGAATATTAATAAAAAGAATGTATACCTAAGTATAACTGAATCACTTTGCTATACAGCAAAACACAACACTGTTACTACAACACTGCAAATCAACTTTACTTCAATTTTTTAAAAAGTTGACTACAGTTCGAGATACTTAAAAGGCAGGAAATGGGGCTTCCCTTGTGGTCCAGTGGGTAAAGAGTTCACCTTGCAGTGCAAGGGGCACAGGTTCGATCCCTGGCCCAGGAAGATCCCACGTGCCACAGAGCGGCTGGATCGGTGTGTCCAGTTAGAAGCCAGCGCTCTGGAGCTCATGCACCCAGAGCCAGTGCTCTGCGACAAGAGAGGCAGCTGCAATGGAAGTCTACACAGGCCAAAGAATAAAGAAGGATGAAAATAAATAAATACAAAACCAATTAAAAGAGGCCAAAATTTTAAAATGTATATATTAAGACATAATTCTCTAATCTGGGATCATACATATCTGTAAACAATAAAACTGTAAAAGTAAAATAAAAAATTTTTTAAAAACCCATAATTCTCAACTTTAAAAAAATGATACATAAAAAGGGGGAAATTGATCCTTAATGATCAGTTTTTAATTGTTTAATTTTTTTTTTTTAATTTTGGCCTCTTCATTCATGAAAGTAGACCCTTTGAACACATGATACCAGAGACATGACTATTCTCTAAGACAAGAGACCAGTGCTACAGGTCAATATTTAGTTTCAGGGAGCCAAATGAACAGAATTCAGCCAGGCTTTAACTTTTTCTATCCCATCATAATCAGGACGATGACAATTGCATACCATGATACTGTTTTCAAATGAAGTGTTCATCAGCATTGTCTGAAGAAGCACTAATGCATCCTGAGTTGTTAGCCTAGGAGTCTGCTTTTTTTTTTTGGAAGTTCCTCCAGTGAAGCTGATGATCAACCAGGTTTAGGGACCACTGGTCAATAGTGCTATAGACCTGGAAGTCCGTAACCAGAATTGAGACCTGGGCCAAGGGAAGAATAGCGACCAGCAAGGTTGTCTCAAGGAGTTGGAAGATCTGTGAAAACACAAAGGAATGAGAGAGGATAACAGGTGGAGGAACGAGGGGGCTAAAAGAAAAAAAAAAGGTAGAAAGCCAACCTTGGCCCAGGTCTCAACCCAGCTAGGGAACTGCTCAACGGAGGAGCAGGCTTGATGACTGACTCCATGACAGTTATAGCTTATGGCCCAGGGGGTGGGAGAGAGCATACACCCTGCAGTTGAATGGCCTGGCTGTGAACCCAGCTCTGTCACTAGCAAGTTTTGGGGCCTTGGGCAAGTTACATAACCTCTCTGGGTCTTGGCTCCTGAATTTCCAGAACAGGGATAACATAGTAGCTACTGTAGGAATGGTGAAAGGATTAAAAGTTTCAAGTGCTCAGCACAGTACCTAGTTCCTAGTTCCCAGAAGCTAGGGCTATCTCTCCCCATTGTGACCAAGGCACGCAGCTGTTAATACTAAGGCAGGAACTACATGTATATAAAGTACATTTAAACATTAGCATTGTGGTGATGGTTTCATCCATGGCTTGAACCTTACAAACACTTCCCACTAACCCATTGGGCCATCCAGTCACCATTTTACGAAGGAGGTAGATCAAAGTTTGAAAATTGCAACAGTCTAGAGGAACGTAGCATAATTTTTCAGTAAACTCTTCTGAAAGTATATCACATATAGCGAAGAAGACCAATTATGTAAGTTGCAGGAGATCTAAAGCTGCTTATAATTATTCAGTGATCTTGTAGGAGGGCATGATTGAGTCAGATCACTAACCATGGTCCTTCTCAGAGCATCATTTCTCTTACCCATAATATAGGAGTCCTAATATCTTCAGTAGAGGACAGTGAGGGTTACATAAAACAGTGGGAGCAGACAGTAGCACTGTGAGAAATATGTGGTCATTATTACAGTTTCCTCGCAGCATCATTTCACCCACATAGCTATTCAGAGATTCCTAAAACACGAATTTAAAGTTACCAATAAGTAGGCTATGTATCTTCAGTGCTTATTAACAAATGTCAGAAAATAACCAGGAAAGCTGTTTTACTTTTGTGTTTGAAGATCTTGTGTTTTGTTTGTTGGGAGGGAAGCTGGGAGGGAGGGAGAAGATAAACTGTTTATTGACAGACAATAGGCTTTTGCTGAGAAAGTGATAATGACCAAGGAAGCAGCAAGACAAATGCCCCGGATTCATTTTCTGCCTCATTCCCCCTGGGTCTTAGTTCCCTGGAAGGAGCTTAGGCCTTGGGCCAACCTGAGCTACAGACCAGGGTCACTCAAGGCTATTTATAGTGCCAGGCTGTTGGGTAGCTCTCTTCTTGTGGGTATTTCCAGCTCTTTCTAATTCAAAACAGCTCTTGACAGCTCTGGGCCATAACAGTGTATGTTTAAGTGCTTTTACATATCAATATCTTGGGTCTCACAGGATGCATAGATTAAAACAATATTAGTCATCCTGGTTTATTCCATGAAGCAAAATAAATTAATCAGTAGTAGCCACGCATTATTCTCCTTTGTATTGCAGGAGAAAGATCTAGCTACTATTGTCACTGATTTCTTTTCTATCCTCTGGATAAATAAAACTATCTATAACAATGGCATCAGCTGTGCTTGTTTTAAATATGTTTATTCCTCTTCTCTCTTAATAAAGATACTGAGATCACAGTGTGGCCTCTGCTGAATTTAGATGGTGTTATGAATTATGGATACACACCCACTGTGAGGCCCATCCATCACTGATATTGAATAGCTCTGATGAAATATTGTAGCCAGCTTAAATTGTTTTCCAGAGACCCCGACTATTGATAAAACAGCTTCAATTGCCAAAGCCAGTTCATGGTAAGGAGTGTGTCTTCATTTGGTAAGAAAGCATGAGCACCCTTAGATCACCATCAAAACTGAAGAGGATTGGAGGAAAAACGCAAACGGAATGAAGAATGATAGGCTTTTAAATCCTATTTTTCTTGGGGTTTATTTTCCATTACTGTGAATTAGGAGGAGGTGGGTGTGGAATGGCTGTTGTCTTCATGTTTTTCCAGCAATTACGGATAAAAATGAAAATTTAATGCATACTCACTAGTGTCTATGTATCTTCAGTGCTTATTAACAAATGTCAGAAAATAACCAGGAAAGCTGTTTTACTTTTGTGTTTGAAGATCTTGTGTTTTGTTTGTTGGGAGGGAAGCTGGGAGGGAGGGAGAAGATAAACTGTTTATTGACAGACAATAGGCTTTTGCTGAGAAAGTGATAATGACCAAGGAAGCAGCAAGACAAATGCCCCGGATTCATTTTCTGCCTCATTCCCCCTGGGTCTTAGTTCCCTGGAAGGAGCTTAGGCCTTGGGCCAACCTGAGCTACAGACCAGGGTCACTCAAGGCTATTTATAGTGCCAGGCTGTTGGGTAGCTCTCTTCTTGTGGGTATTTCCAGCTCTTTCTAATTCAAAACAGCTCTTGACAGCTCTGGGCCATAACAGTGTATGTTTAAGTGCTTTTACATATCAATATCTTGGGTCTCACAGGATGCATAGATTAAAACAATATTAGTCATCCTGGTTTATTCCATGAAGCAAAATAAATTAATCAGTAGTAGCCACGCATTATTCTCCTTTGTATTGCAGGAGAAAGATCTAGCTACTATTGTCACTGATTTCTTTTCTATCCTCTGGATAAATAAAACTATCTATAACAATGGCATCAGCTGTGCTTGTTTTAAATATGTTTATTCCTCTTCTCTCTTAATAAAGATACTGAGATCACAGTGTGGCCTCTGCTGAATTTAGATGGTGTTATGAATTATGGATACACACCCACTGTGAGGCCCATCCATCACTGATATTGAATAGCTCTGATGAAATATTGTAGCCAGCTTAAATTGTTTTCCAGAGACCCCGACTATTGATAAAACAGCTTCAATTGCCAAAGCCAGTTCATGGTAAGGAGTGTGTCTTCATTTGGTAAGAAAGCATGAGCACCCTTAGATCACCATCAAAACTGAAGAGGATTGGAGGAAAAACGCAAACGGAATGAAGAATGATAGGCTTTTAAATCCTATTTTTCTTGGGGTTTATTTTCCATTACTGTGAATTAGGGGGAGGTGGGTGTGGAATGGCTGTTGTCTTCATGTTTTTTCCAGCAAGTTACGTAAGATAAAAATATGCATTAATATTAACTTTGCATGCATGCATACTCACTCACTAGTGTCTGACTCTTTGCAACCCTATGGACTGTAGCCTGCCAGGCTCCTCTGTCCAAGGGATTCTCAAGGCAAGACCACTGGAATGGGTTTCCATTTCTTCCTCCAGGAGATCTTCCCAACCCAGGGATCAAACTGGCATCTCCTGTGCCTCCTGCATTGACAGGTAAGGATTCTTTTACCACTGAGCCACCTGGGAAGACCCAGTATTAACTTTGGTGGGTATTTAACTCGTATTAACTAGTCATCCAATTGACAGTAAAATGAATGTCTTAATAGTAAAAAAAAACTTATATAGAAAAGCCACTTTTCAAAAGAGTGGCAGAGAATCCCATGAGACTTTAAGCACTCTTTGTTATGGTATAAAGACATTGCCACTATGCTGGGCTACACTACACACTTGCTATTTTTTCTGGGCTTTTCCACTTTTTTTTTTTTCTAGAACTTCTATGTAAACTTGAGACCCAGAACATGAGAGCAGAGGTCAGCTGAGTCATGGAGTCCTTACTTTTCTCCCTCATTTTTTCCTTTTCTAATTATAGAACTAATATTTGTTCAATGCAGAAAATTTGGAAAACATAAAAGGTATGAAGAAAAAAACTACTCATTATCGCACACCCAGAGGTAACAATTGTTCACGTCATCTTTCTAGTCTTTTTTTCTTTGCATATACATACATACATGTGCATATTTTTTACCAAACTAAGGACATACTACCCATTTATTTTATATTTGACTTTTGTCACTTAGCAAGTTATTGTAAATACTCTTCTGAGATGATAAATTTGATCTTTAATGGCTGTACAGTTTCCTAGAACACGATGTTCCACAACTTAATAAATCCACTATATTTGTATCATAGGTTGTTTACCTTTATAAAAACTGAAGAGGATTGGAGGAAAAACGCAAACGGAATGAAGAATGATAGGCTTTTAAATCCTATTTTTCTTGGGGTTTATTTTCCATTACTGTGAATTAGGAGGAGGTGGGTGTGGAATGGCTGTTGTCTTCATGTTTTTTCCAGCAAGTTACGTAAGATAAAAATATGCATTAATATTAACTTTGCATGCATGCATACTCACTCACTAGTGTCTGACTCTTTGCAACCCTATGGACTGTAGCCTGCCAGGCTCCTCTGTCCAAGGGATTCTCAAGGCAAGACCACTGGAATGGGTTTCCATTTCTTCCTCCAGGAGATCTTCCCAACCCAGGGATCAAACTGGCATCTCCTGTGCCTCCTGCATTGACAGGTAAGGATTCTTTTACCACTGAGCCACCTGGGAAGACCCAGTATTAACTTTGGTGGGTATTTAACTCGTATTAACTAGTCATCCAATTGACAGTAAAATGAATGTCTTAATAGTAAAAAAAAACTTATATAGAAAAGCCACTTTTCAAAAGAGTGGCAGAGAATCCCATGAGACTTTAAGCACTCTTTGTTATGGTATAAAGACATTGCCACTATGCTGGGCTACACTACACACTTGCTATTTTTTCTGGGCTTTTCCACTTTTTTTTTTTTCTAGAACTTCTATGTAAACTTGAGACCCAGAACATGAGAGCAGAGGTCAGCTGAGTCATGGAGTCCTTACTTTTCTCCCTCATTTTTTCCTTTTCTAATTATAGAACTAATATTTGTTCAATGCAGAAAATTTGGAAAACATAAAAGGTATGAAGAAAAAAACTACTCATTATCGCACACCCAGAGGTAACAATTGTTCACGTCATCTTTCTAGTCTTTTTTTCTTTGCATATACATACATACATGTGCATATTTTTTACCAAACTAAGGACATACTACCCATTTATTTTATATTTGACTTTTGTCACTTAGCAAGTTATTGTAAATACTCTTCTGAGATGATAAATTTGATCTTTAATGGCTGTACAGTTTCCTAGAACACGATGTTCCACAACTTAATAAATCCACTATATTTGTATCATAGGTTGTTTACCTTTATAAAAAAATTCTACAGGGAACACGTTTTTGGCATATATATTTTGGTAATAACACTGCCGATTTCTTCAAGATGGATTCCAAAAAACTTACTTTTAAAGCTTACACTCACAGTTAATTACCTCCAGAAATCAGGCAGCTCTTAACCCTCTCAAGACTAAGTATACTTCTGCCTGTTTTGCCTATACCCGCACTATCAGTGGATATTATTATTTTTAAATAAAAATTTGCTGATGTGATACCAAAAAGAACAATGGTAATACTGTCTCATTGCTTTCCCTTTTCACATTTTGATCCTTAAACTCATGCATATACTTGTATATACTGTTAATATTTTCCCTTTAGTCTTTTCTTTAGACTTGTCCATCCAGGCTATTAGCTATTTTTACACCAAACTGTTTATATATCTTTCCGGTAAATTTGTAACAGATCTTGTTTTTAAAATAAAATCAGTGTTTAATCTAGCATTTATTTTACAAGTATGTTTCTTAACTTTCTGTCGTGTTATGTTTTATGACATCATAAGTTTGTGTATTTGTGTATTTAAATTTATTATTCTTGTCTGTGCTTTCTTTTCAACCTTACACAGTCCTTCCCCTTTACCACTCTGAGACTATATAATATTTATCTAGTTTTATTTTTATTTGGGCTTCATTTCTAAGCCAAAAGAAATGGTTTAGTTTTTTTTTTTTTTTTTTTTATCAGTTAAGCATTTACTGTAGAACTAACATAATACTGTAAATCAACTATACTTGTATAAAAAATCTTTTTAAGAATTTCTTTGGAGGTAAATAATGAGTTAGGGAACTTGTTTCCCAGGTAATTAGCTGCTGAAAACTCATCTATGGCTTCCTTTTTCTCTCTAATTTGAAATGGAAGCTTTGTTACATGTTAACTTGAAAATATATACTTAAGATCTATTTATAGGCTTTTTAAGCTTTTTCCAGTTTTTCTTTTTATTTATCTACCATTTAAAAATATCTGAATTATGTGACTTTATGAATGTGTTTTGGCATCCGGTGGTGACAGATACACCGTTATTCTTAACATGTGCTATTACTGTGCTCTTTGCTTATTCTCCCAAATAAACTGGAGACTCATTCTTAAGTTAAATTATAATGTTTGGAAATTTACTGGAATTGTGTAATTAATTTATAATTTCTTCAAGATGGATTCCAAAAAACTTACTTTTAAAGCTTACACTCACAGTTAATTACCTCCAGAAATCAGGCAGCTCTTAACCCTCTCAAGACTAAGTATACTTCTGCCTGTTTTGCCTATACCCGCACTATCAGTGGATATTATTATTTTTAAATAAAAATTTGCTGATGTGATACCAAAAAGAACAATGGTAATACTGTCTCATTGCTTTCCCTTTTCACATTTTGATCCTTAAACTCATGCATATACTTGTATATACTGTTAATATTTTCCTTTAGTCTTTTCTTTAGACTTGTCCATCCAGGCTATTAGCTATTTTTACACCAAACTGTTTATATATCTTTCCGGTAAATTTGTAACAGATCTTGTTTTTAAAATAAAATCAGTGTTTAATCTAGCATTTATTTTACAAGTATGTTTCTTAACTTTCTGTCGTGTTATGTTTTATGACATCATAAGTTTGTGTATTTGTGTATTTAAATTTATTATTCTTGTCTGTGCTTTCTTTTCAACCTTACACAGTCCTTCCCCTTTACCACTCTGAGACTATATAATATTTATCTAGTTTTATTTTTATTTGGGCTTCATTTCTAAGCCAAAAGAAATGGTTTAGTTTTTTTTTTTTTTTTTTATCAGTTAAGCATTTACTGTAGAACTAACATAATACTGTAAATCAACTATACTTGTATAAAAAATCTTTTTAAGAATTTCTTTGGAGGTAAATAATGAGTTAGGGAACTTGTTTCCCAGGTAATTAGCTGCTGAAAACTCATCTATGGCTTCCTTTTTCTCTCTAATTTGAAATGGAAGCTTTGTTACATGTTAACTTGAAAATATATACTTAAGATCTATTTATAGGCTTTTTAAGCTTTTTCCAGTTTTTCTTTTTATTTATCTACCATTTAAAAATATCTGAATTATGTGACTTTATGAATGTGTTTTGGCATCCGGTGGTGACAGATACACCGTTATTCTTAACATGTGCTATTACTGTGCTCTTTGCTTATTCTCCCAAATAAACTGGAGACTCATTCTTAAGTTAAATTATAATGTTTGGAAATTTACTGGAATTGTGTAATTAATTTATAATTAATTTGGGGAGAACCCATATCTCTACAATAGTGAGATTTATCATCCAGAAACACAGTCCTCCCTTTGTCTAGCTGCTTTTATTTTATTTTTTTTACTGACATATAGTTGATTTACAATGTTGTGCTAGTTTCCGGTGTATAGCAAGGTGATTCAGTTATATACATGTGTGTGTGTATATATCACTTAGAGGTGATTACAAAATACTGAGTATAGTTTCCTATGCTATACAGCAGGTACTTGTTGGTTATCTACTTTATATATTGTGTAACTGTTTCTTTTTTTTTTCTTTTTTTTTTGGTGGGGAGGCTATGTTTGGTTTTCAGTGCTGCTCAAACTTTTCTCTCTAATTGCAGTACACAGGCTTCGCTTGTTGCGAAGCACAGGATCTAGGATTCAAGGGCATAGTAGTTGCGATTCCTAGGCTCTAGAGCACAGATTCAATAATTGTGGCTGGCGGGATTAGTTGCTCCTCAGCATGTGGGATCTTCCTGGACCAGTGATCGAACCCGTGTCTCCTGCACTGGCAGGCAGACTCTTCACTACTGAGCCACCAGGGAAGCCTTCGTCCAGCTGCTTTTACAGTTTCACAGTTTCCTTTATATGTGTACTGTGACCTTTATAAGGATCTACACCCTAATTATTTTGTATTTTGGATGGCTATTTTGAATGTTAAAAAAAAATACTGATTTTATTGTATTCTCTCATTAATTCTGAAGAGTTTTTCATTGGTATTCTTGGATTTTTTCCCGGTGGTCAATTTTATAACACATAAATAATGATCATTTTATCTTTTCTTTTCCAATATTTGACCCTATTTAATTTTTTATGTCTAATTGCTTTTTATATTTTCCAGAATGATATTAAACAAAAAGAGTATTCTCATGAGTTTTTATACTTTAGCAATAGTTAATATTCTTTACATATTAACCCACTGAATCCAATCAAACGCCCAAAGGTAAGTACTTTTATTCCCATTTTATGGGGAAATAAATTGATTTACTGAGCATCATGCACAAGTGCATACTACAAGTAATTAGAAGAATCAAGATTTAAAACCAGGCATTACGACGAGCAGGGCAGTGATAGCACACAATGTCATCAATTAACATATTCTCTGATCATGGGCTGAAATATGACATAGGTTGAAAGGGCTCAGCAGTATCTCTAGCATCTCATACTGCCAATGCCAACCTAAAGAGGAAAGCCACCACTGAACTTCCCAGCGTCATTGAGGATGACAAGATTCCAGAAAAGCAGAGGCCAGGCAGTAGAACATGGCCATCAGAGGAAATGGCGGGCCATCAACATTATGGGGACAAGGTCACAGTGGTATCCAGGGCTGTCATGCTGTTCCTGAGGTCAACACAGATGGCCAGACAATAAGTGTATTGCTTCTCAGCTACCCCAGTGGAAAGTCATGATCATTCACTAAGTCTCCAGACCTGAGCCAATTGTCAGAAGATTCAGAACCACTCAACTGAAAGACGGTCTTGAGAGCTATTCAAGGGCATAGTAGTTGCGATTCCTAGGCTCTAGAGCACAGATTCAATAATTGTGGCTGGCGGGATTAGTTGCTCCTCAGCATGTGGGATCTTCCTGGACCAGTGATCGAACCCGTGTCTCCTGCACTGGCAGGCAGACTCTTCACTACTGAGCCACCAGGGAAGCCTTCGTCCAGCTGCTTTTACAGTTTCACAGTTTCCTTTATATGTGTACTGTGACCTTTATAAGGATCTACACCCTAATTATTTTGTATTTTGGATGGCTATTTTGAATGTTAAAAAAAAATACTGATTTTATTGTATTCTCTCATTAATTCTGAAGAGTTTTTCATTGGTATTCTTGGATTTTTCCAGGTGGTCAATTTTATAACACATAAATAATGATCATTTTATCTTTTCTTTTCCAATATTTGACCCTATTTAATTTTTTATGTCTAATTGCTTTTTATATTTTCCAGAATGATATTAAACAAAAAGAGTATTCTCATGAGTTTTTATACTTTAGCAATAGTTAATATTCTTTACATATTAACCCACTGAATCCAATCAAACGCCCAAAGGTAAGTACTTTTATTCCCATTTTATGGGGAAATAAATTGATTTACTGAGCATCATGCACAAGTGCATACTACAAGTAATTAGAAGAATCAAGATTTAAAACCAGGCATTACGACGAGCAGGGCAGTGATAGCACACAATGTCATCAATTAACATATTCTCTGATCATGGGCTGAAATATGACATAGGTTGAAAGGGCTCAGCAGTATCTCTAGCATCTCATACTGCCAATGCCAACCTAAAGAGGAAAGCCACCACTGAACTTCCCAGCGTCATTGAGGATGACAAGATTCCAGAAAAGCAGAGGCCAGGCAGTAGAACATGGCCATCAGAGGAAATGGCGGGCCATCAACATTATGGGGACAAGGTCACAGTGGTATCCAGGGCTGTCATGCTGTTCCTGAGGTCAACACAGATGGCCAGACAATAAGTGTATTGCTTCTCAGCTACCCCAGTGGAAAGTCATGATCATTCACTAAGTCTCCAGACCTGAGCCAATTGTCAGAAGATTCAGAACCACTCAACTGAAAGAGTGGCTGGGTCTCCTTGTGGAGAAGTCTGCACTGCCACAGCTAGTGTGCAAAGGAGTGATTCTAGCGGTCTTTCCCGAGGCAGCAGAGCCATTCACCTGAGTAATTGTACACCAGAGAAAGAAGAATGTATATATGATTTTTCAAAAGCTACTGGGTACAGGATATGGGCTGACACTAACATATAGGGATCCTAAACATCACCAGAGGTGGCACTGGTGGTCAGGCAATTAATGGGATTGGGGGCCAAGCCTACAGCCTACTTAATAGTCTTAGTGTGTTTATGGACTTTCCCTGAGGTCATTTTCCTAGTTTCTTTTATTTTTTGGGGGGGTGCTATGCTGGGTCTTTGCTGCTACACAGGTTTTTCTCTAGTTGTGGTGAGCGGGGCTACTCTCTGTTGTGGTGTGCAGGTTTCTTATTGCAATACCTTCTCTTGTTTCAGAGCACAGGCTCAGTAGTTGTGCGGCACAGGCGTAGTTGTCCTATGGGACATGGAATCTCCCTGGACCAGGGATCGAACCTGTGTCCCCTGCACTGCAATGCAGATTCTCAACCACTGGACCACCAGGGAAGTCCTCCCTAGTTCTTAGATACATAAGTTGGATGAATATTCACTGGAAGACTCTCACAGTGGTGGCCTGACTTGGGACACAAGAGCCCTCTGGTAGTTTCGAAGCTATTGTCTTTCAACTTCAACCGCACCCCTCTTCCTTTGTCCTGCTCTGTGATGCTGGGTTTGTACCTCTGCAAACCACATTTCTGCTTCACCAGGAGACTCTACATTCAGCACTGCCAATATGGGATACTAGCAGAGTAAGGAGACATGTGCTTCCTATCTGTTTTGCATTCCTGTCAGCATCGCCTTTGTCTCATTCCTCACCCCAGCACTGGCAGTTGGTTGCCGTCACAGCAGTTGAGTCCAATTCACAGGTTTTTTTTTGTTTTGGTTTGGTTTTTTTTAAGATTTATTTATTTATTTATTTTGGGCGGGGGTCGTGTTGGGGAGGGAGGAGAGCGGGCAGGCCACCTCTATTGATCCTTCATTTCTCTATTTTCATCCATCTTTGTTCCTTGGCTCCCGTGGGCCTCCCATCGCGGTGGCGTGTGTAGTTGCAGAGCGCCGGCTCTGGGCGCATGCGCTCCAGAGCTCCAGCGCTCCGGCTCGGTAATTGGACACATCGGTCCAGCCGCTCCGTGACACGTGGGATCTTCCCAGGCCAGGGATCGAACTGGCGCCCCTTGCACAGCAAGGCGGTGTCCTTACCCACTGCGCCACCAGGGGAAGCCCCAATTCACAGTTTTTTCCAACACACGCAGGACCCTTGGAAACCCCAGTACAAGTTTGGCCAGGGCCTCCTCAGGGTTCTGGACCACAGCCCATGGCCCTCTCCTTTTGGCTCACAAGCTGAGAGGTGGCCCCTTTCAAAGGCCTGAGTTTCAACTCCTATTTCAAGCATCTAAGTGACAAATTCCAACTTCTCCTATTCCCCCAGCCCTAAGAATAGTAACTGCTACCTGCAGGGTCTAGAATATCTTAGTGTTCTCTCTTTGCCTTTCAACGAGCTTTTCAAAACTACTTAATAACTCTTTACATTAAATCTTCCTTTTAAAAATAACTTACGTAGTATCTGTTGCTGACTGGACCCTGATTGACACTGCAGGAAAGGCAGGTGTAAAACCTTGAAAGTGTCCCTGTCTCCTAGTGACAAGGCAATCATAAGCAATGCTCAATCACAGGCAGAATGGCAGAGATGTGGGCCACCATCCAAGACCTTCCAGAGACTGGGGCTTCAGGAGGCTGGTAAAACCTGACAAGGTTTAGCTATTGTCTTTCAACTTCAACGCACCCTCTTCCTTTGTCCTGCTCTGTGATGCTGGGTTTGTACCTCTGAAAAGCTTCACCAGGAGACTCTACATTCAGCACTGCCAATATGGGATACTAGCAGAGTAAGGAGACATGTGCTTCCTATCTGTTTTGCATTCCTGTCAGCATCGCCTTTGTCTCATTCCTCACCCCAGCACTGGCAGTTGGTTGCCGTCACAGCAGTTGAGTCCAATTCACAGGTTTTTTTTTGTTTTGGTTTGGTTTTTTTTAAGATTTATTTATTTATTTATTTTGGGCGGGGGTCGTGTTGGGGAGGGAGGAGAGCGGGCAGGCCACCTCTATTGATCCTTCATTTCTCTATTTTCATCCATCTTTGTTCCTTGGCTCCCGTGGGCCTCCCATCGCGGTGGCGTGTGTAGTTGCAGAGCGCCGGCTCTGGGCGCATGCGCTCCAGAGCTCCAGCGCTCCGGCTCGGTAATTGGACACATCGGTCCAGCCGCTCCGTGACACGTGGGATCTTCCCAGGCCAGGGATCGAACTGGCGCCCCTTGCACAGCAAGGCGGTGTCCTTACCCACTGCGCCACCAGGGGAAGCCCCAATTCACAGTTTTTTCCAACACACGCAGGACCCTTGGAAACCCCAGTACAAGTTTGGCCAGGGCCTCCTCAGGGTTCTGGACCACAGCCCATGGCCCTCTCCTTTTGGCTCACAAGCTGAGAGGTGGCCCCTTTCAAAGGCCTGAGTTTCAACTCCTATTTCAAGCATCTAAGTGACAAATTCCAACTTCTCCTATTCCCCCAGCCCTAAGAATAGTAACTGCTACCTGCAGGGTCTAGAATATCTTAGTGTTCTCTCTTTGCCTTTCAACGAGCTTTTCAAAACTACTTAATAACTCTTTACATTAAATCTTCCTTTTAAAAATAACTTACGTAGTATCTGTTGCTGACTGGACCCTGATTGACACTGCAGGAAAGGCAGGTGTAAAACCTTGAAAGTGTCCCTGTCTCCTAGTGACAAGGCAATCATAAGCAATGCTCAATCACAGGCAGAATGGCAGAGATGTGGGCCACCATCCAAGACCTTCCAGAGACTGGGGGCTTCAGGAGGCTGGGATAGCAGCCATCACATTTCCATTTAGGACACCAGCCTGTCCCCTGGGAAAAGTCAACAGGATCATGTTGCTGTTGGTAGACTACCACCGACTCAACGAAGCACTAACGCCATCCACAGCTGCTGCTCCAGATGCAGTACCTTTATTTATTACAACAAATCAACACAGCCTCTGGCACTTGGTATAAGGCTACTGAATTGGAAAATGTGTTCTTTTCAACCCCCATGAGAAAAGAGGATCAAAGCAATTGCTGTCACTTGGAACAGACAGAAACATATATTCACTGGCACACCCTCAGGGCTACGTTAACCTCCCTGCTCTATGTCACAATAGAGTTGAACAGGATCTTGATCATCTGAGTGTTCTGTTCAAGGTCACGGTGTTTCATTGTACCAATGACATCACTGAATTGTGACTGGGGAGCAGAAGTGCTAAGTACTCTGAATGTAAGGGTCAGGCCCACGTGGACTAGAGAGATGACATGAACTTCAGAAACAATCAAGGGCTTTGCCTGGATCAGTAAAGTTTTCAAGGGTCCAGTGATCTGGGACCTGCCAGGTCATTCCAAGGAAAGCAAATTAGTGTACTTTGTACCTCCAGTTACTGAGAAAGTAGAACTCTACTCAGTAGAAATTTCCACATTTTGAAGGTAACATCCATCATACTTGAATACTCCTCTGACCCAATTATTAGTGAGTCAGAAGGCTGTCAGTTTTGAGTGCATGCTATGGGTTGCCTGGTGTCCCCTTATTGATATACTGAAGTCCTATCTCCTAGTACCTCAGAATGCATTGATATTGGGAAATAGAGCCTTTAAAGAGGTGACTGAGTTAGAATGAGATAACTGAGGTGGGTCCTTATAAGAAGAGGAAATACTAAGAGACACCATTTGCCTTTCAACGAGCTTTTCAAAACTACTTAATAACTCTTTACATTAAATCTTCCTTTTAAAAATAACTTACGTAGTATCTGTTGCTGACTGGACCCTGATTGACACTGCAGGAAAGGCAGGTGTAAAACCTTGAAAGTGTCCCTGTCTCCTAGTGACAAGGCAATCATAAGCAATGCTCAATCACAGGCAGAATGGCAGAGATGTGGGCCACCATCCAAGACCTTCCAGAGACTGGGGGCTTCAGGAGGCTGGGATAGCAGCCATCACATTTCCATTTAGGACACCAGCCTGTCCCCTGGGAAAAGTCAACAGGATCATGTTGCTGTTGGTAGACTACCACCGACTCAACGAAGCACTAACGCCATCCACAGCTGCTGCTCCAGATGCAGTACCTTTATTTATTACAACAAATCAACACAGCCTCTGGCACTTGGTATAAGGCTACTGAATTGGAAAATGTGTTCTTTTAAACCCCCCATGAGAAAAGAGGATCAAAGCAATTGCTGTCACTTGGAACAGACAGAAACATATATTCACTGGCACACCCTCAGGGCTACGTTAACCTCCCTGCTCTATGTCACAATAGAGTTGAACAGGATCTTGATCATCTGAGTGTTCTGTTCAAGGTCACGGTGTTTCATTGTACCAATGACATCACTGAATTGTGACTGGGGAGCAGAAGTGCTAAGTACTCTGAATGTAAGGGTCAGGCCCACGTGGACTAGAGAGATGACATGAACTTCAGAAACAATCAAGGGCTTTGCCTGGATCAGTAAAGTTTTCAAGGGTCCAGTGATCTGGGACCTGCCAGGTCATTCCAAGGAAAGCAAATTAGTGTACTTTGTACCTCCAGTTACTGAGAAAGTAGAACTCTACTCAGTAGAAATTTCCACATTTTGAAGGTAACATCCATCATACTTGAATACTCCTCTGACCCAATTATTAGTGAGTCAGAAGGCTGTCAGTTTTGAGTGCATGCTATGGGTTGCCTGGTGTCCCCCCTTATTGATATACTGAAGTCCTATCTCCTAGTACCTCAGAATGCATTGATATTGGGAAATAGAGCCTTTAAAGAGGTGACTGAGTTAGAATGAGATAACTGAGGTGGGTCCTTATAAGAAGAGGAAATACTAAGAGACACCAGGGGCACATACACAGCAACAAGGCTATGTGAGGACGCAGCAAGGAGGTGGTCATCAGCAATTCTAGCAGAGAGACCTGAGAAGAAACCAAACCTGTGGACACCTTGACCTAGACCTATTGTCTTCACTACTGCGAGACAATACATTTCTGTTGTTTAAGGCAACCGTTCTGTGGTATTTGGTTATAGCAGCCCAAGCAAATAGATACACAGTAGGCCTGGAGCAAGAGAGAATGCTGAAGCTGGCCCAGGTGTGGTACAAGCAACCCTAGGGCTTAGGCTCTATGACCAGAGGATCCTATGGCACTCAAGTCTGTAGAGTCTTTGACGAGCCTCAACAGGACAATCACAATGCAGGTCTGAGCACACCCACGGCACCTGCAAGAGAGGGCTCTCAACTGATAGAAACTGATAGAAACTGATAGAAAGCAGCTCCTGAGTGCTTCTGGGCACATGGATGGTTGAGGGCCTGAGCATGGGGCATCAAGGGACCGTGCAACCAGCACTGCTTTGTATGAGTCAGGTATTATCAAATCCACCAGATTGCAAGGGTTGCACAGAAGAAATATATCATTATCTGGGACTTAGATCTGTCAGAGTAACTCATAAAAGACTAGGTTACTCCACAAGGCAAGCCACCTAACTCTGCAGAAATGCTGGCCAAGGAGGAAGGGCCTCTCCAAAGAGTGGAAGAGAAGAGAAACAATGGATCAGAAAAGCTTTCAAGGGTCCAGTGATCTGGGACCTGCCAGGTCATTCCAAGGAAAGCAAATTAGTGTACTTTGTACCTCCAGTTACTGAGAAAGTAGAACTCTACTCAGTAGAAATTTCCACATTTTGAAGGTAACATCCATCATACTTGAATACTCCTCTGACCCAATTATTAGTGAGTCAGAAGGCTGTCAGTTTTGAGTGCATGCTATGGGTTGCCTGGTGTCCCCCCTTATTGATATACTGAAGTCCTATCTCCTAGTACCTCAGAATGCATTGATATTGGGAAATAGAGCCTTTAAAGAGGTGACTGAGTTAGAATGAGATAACTGAGGTGGGTCCTTATAAGAAGAGGAAATACTAAGAGACACCAGGGGCACATACACAGCAACAAGGCTATGTGAGGACGCAGCAAGGAGGTGGTCATCAGCAATTCTAGCAGAGAGACCTGAGAAGAAACCAAACCTGTGGACACCTTGACCTAGACCTATTGTCTTCACTACTGCGAGACAATACATTTCTGTTGTTTAAGGCAACCGTTCTGTGGTATTTGGTTATAGCAGCCCAAGCAAATAGATACACAGTAGGCCTGGAGCAAGAGAGAATGCTGAAGCTGGCCCAGGTGTGGTACAAGCAACCCTAGGGCTTAGGCTCTATGACCAGAGGATCCTATGGCACTCAAGTCTGTAGAGTCTTTGACGAGCCTCAACAGGACAATCACAATGCAGGTCTGAGCACACCCACGGCACCTGCAAGAGAGGGCTCTCAACTGATAGAAACTGATAGAAACTGATAGAAAGCAGCTCCTGAGTGCTTCTGGGCACATGGATGGTTGAGGGCCTGAGCATGGGGCATCAAGGGACCGTGCAACCAGCACTGCTTTGTATGAGTCAGGTATTATCAAATCCACCAGATTGCAAGGGTTGCACAGAAGAAATATATCATTATCTGGGACTTAGATCTGTCAGAGTAACTCATAAAAGACTAGGTTACTCCACAAGGCAAGCCACCTAACTCTGCAGAAATGCTGGCCAAGGAGGAAGGGCCTCTCCAAAGAGTGGAAGAGAAGAGAAACAATGGATGAACATCTTGGGACAAACTATGGTAGTAGGCAGTGAGACCCTGAGCCTACCAATCTTCCT
Organism: Tragulus kanchil; assembly: GCA_022376925.1. Classification (NCBI taxonomy): domain Eukaryota; kingdom Metazoa; phylum Chordata; class Mammalia; order Artiodactyla; family Tragulidae; genus Tragulus; species Tragulus kanchil. The sequence goes on along the minus strand of JAIOJX010000004.1, from coordinate 92,015,509 downwards.
GTTGTAGGTTCTTTTGCTTTTTCTTCTTGACTTTGAGGAAACACGACAGGGTAGAGTAACAGCACAGGGTACAGGGTTTGTGAGTGGTGCAAAATCTGGACTGTAACAGATGCTGTTGGTGACCTGCCCAGACTCTCATCCTCTGCTCTTCAGAGCACATCAACCATCTACCAGTCAGCACCTCGGTTTCTTTGCCTAGGGGTTTTCTCTGGCCTACAGAGCAACTCTACTCCTGTGCATAGCACCCAGATGTACCAGGAAAGTGACACCATGCCCTCGGGAGTCACCTTGAACTAATAACTAATAGAAAAGTGAAAATGCTAGTTGCTCAGTCATGTTCAGCTCTTACAATCCCATGGACTGTATCCTACCAATTTCCTCTGTTTATGGGATTCTCTAGGCAGGAATACTAACAGGAACATGTGTATAAATATCCCATCTCCAATATTCCAGTTCATCTCTTTAGGTGGGATAACTCCAGTCACCTACAGGGCTAACTTGCTTGACAAGAGCCTTCATATACTTCCCTCTCCTCCCTGTGTTACTAACTCCCTCACAACACTTTCCTATGATCATTTTCAAAATAAATAACTTGCTTTATTGTCTCAATGTTGGCTTCTGGAGGACCCCAAACTAAAATCAGACAATGCATCTATCAACATACAGACAATCTCTGTTGTTGTGTTCAGTCACTAAGTCATCTGACTCCATGGACTACATGCAGCACATCAGGCTTCCCTGCCCTCCACTATATCCCCGAGTTTGCTCAAACTCCTGTCCTTGAGCCAGTGATACCATCCAACCATCTCATCTTCTGTAGCCTCCTTCTCCTCTAGCCCTCAATACTTCCCAGTATCAGGGTGTTTTCCAATGAGTAAGCTCTTTGCATCAGGTGGCCAAAGTATTGGATCTTAAGCTTCAGCAACAGTCCCTCCAGTAAATATTCAGGCTTGATTTCCTTTAGCATTGACTGGTTTGATCTCCTTGCCGTCCAAGGGACTCCCAAGAATCTTCTCCAGCACCACAATTTGAAAACATTAATTCTTTGGTGCTCAGCCTTCTTTATGGTCCAACTCTCACAACCATACATGACTACTGGAAAAAAATATAGGTCTGACTATACAAACCTTAGTCAGTAGAGTGAGGTCTCTGCTCCCCAATAAGCTGTCAAGGTTTGTCATATCTTCTCTTCAAGGAGCAAATGTGTTTTAATTTTGTTGCCACAGTTACCACTCACAGTGATTTTGGAGTCCAAGAAAATAAAATATGTTACTGTTTCCACTTTTTCCCCATCTATTTGCCATGAAGTGATGGGACCAAGTAGCTCTAATCAACAGCACATTTCCCATTCCTTCTCACTGTTGTCCGGGATTGCTTTCTCTCGTGTCAGCAGAAAAATGAGGTAGTGAGTTTGGGAAGTAATGGGAAAAGAGCACTTTGGCCACATGTAACCTGCAAGGTCAGGCAACTACACTATTTTCTATGTTCAGCTCTTACAATCCCATGGACTGTATCCTACCAATTTCCTCTGTTTATGGGATTCTCTAGGCAGGAATACTAACAGGAACATGTGTATAAATATCCCATCTCCAATATTCCAGTTCATCTCTTTAGGTGGGATAACTCCAGTCACCTACAGGGCTAACTTGCTTGACAAGAGCCTTCATATACTTCCCTCTCCTCCCTGTGTTACTAACTCCCTCACAACACTTTCCTATGATCATTTTCAAAATAAATAACTTGCTTTATTGTCTCAATGTTGGCTTCTGGAGGACCCCAAACTAAAATCAGACAATGCATCTATCAACATACAGACAATCTCTGTTGTTGTGTTCAGTCACTAAGTCATCTGACTCCATGGACTACATGCAGCACATCAGGCTTCCCTGCCCTCCACTATATCCCCGAGTTTGCTCAAACTCCTGTCCTTGAGCCAGTGATACCATCCAACCATCTCATCTTCTGTAGCCTCCTTCTCCTCTAGCCCTCAATACTTCCCAGTATCAGGGTGTTTTCCAATGAGTAAGCTCTTTGCATCAGGTGGCCAAAGTATTGGATCTTAAGCTTCAGCAACAGTCCCTCCAGTAAATATTCAGGCTTGATTTCCTTTAGCATTGACTGGTTTGATCTCCTTGCCGTCCAAGGGACTCCCAAGAATCTTCTCCAGCACCACAATTTGAAAACATTAATTCTTTGGTGCTCAGCCTTCTTTATGGTCCAACTCTCACAACCATACATGACTACTGGAAAAAAATATAGGTCTGACTATACAAACCTTTGTCAGTAGAGTGAGGTCTCTGCTCCCTAATAAGCTGTCAAGGTTTGTCATATCTTCTCTTCCAAGGAGCAAATGTGTTTTAATTTTGTTGCCACAGTTACCACTCACAGTGATTTTGGAGTCCAAGAAAATAAAATATGTTACTGTTTCCACTTTTTCCCCATCTATTTGCCATGAAGTGATGGGACCAAGTAGCTCTAATCAACAGCACATTTCCCATTCCTTCTCACTGTTGTCCGGGATTGCTTTCTCTCGTGTCAGCAGAAAAATGAGGTAGTGAGTTTGGGAAGTAATGGGAAAAGAGCACTTTGGCCACTTAATGGGTCAACACCTGCAAGGTCAGGCAACTACACTATTTTCTGATGGGTACAATCCCGAGGTCTCTGTCTAAGGCAGTAGAGAGTACACTGTCTCCTGACATCTTTCAGTTGCCACTCCTGCATGATCTGAAACCTGAGTGTGCCATAAGGCATTGCTTAAGTCTACTGCATTTGCCTTTAATGTAATGAGGAGGGATTCCTCCAAGATCATAGCGTTTGTCGTCCATCAGTGTTTCTTTCAGTCATCACTGTAAATTTCCACATTTCTCTTGTCTTTGCTTTCTATGCTGCCATAGGCATTGTAATGAAGGTTGAATGAGACTGCATGGCACAGCCTCCTAGCCATATGATATTTTGATCTGAATGTTTGCAGTATTCCATCTCAAGAAGCAGTGACATGATAAAATAAAAGATGGAATTCCAAAGACACATGGAGGCTATCCTGGAAGAAGACCACCTTTCCATGTAGAGATATACTGTCACCAGAAATAATCAGCATTAGATGCAGAACTGGACATTTAAGTCTGCATAAGCATGGTTCTTTAAATGAATCCTAAGAAAATTATTCATTAGCTTGGGAAAGACAAGGAGAGAGAGGCGGGGAGGTGGGTCTACATTTCCAAGAGGCCTTAAGTCATAGCTATTTCTCCAGAGATCTAAACTGGGCATTCAATAGTGCTTGGAATATCTGGGGAAGAATTAAAGAACTATTTCATATTGAAGTTAGCATCCTCAATTATTTCATCCTGCAAGTGACATTTTAATGGCCAAACAATCACAGTGCTGCAATAAATTCTGGAAGTGTAAAGGTTATTGTCCTTTTGGGCTAGGTCATGATTTGAGGGATTTTCATTGGTTAAGTTCCATTATTATCTGGGTGACACTTCTTGTAATATCTTCTCTTCAAGGACAAATGTGTTTTAATTTTGTTGCCACAGTTACCACTCACAGTGATTTTGGAGTCCAAGAAAATAAAATATGTTACTGTTTCCACTTTTTCCCCATCTATTTGCCATGAAGTGATGGGACCAAGTAGCTCTAATCAACAGCACATTTCCCATTCCTTCTCACTGTTGTCCGGGATTGCTTTCTCTCGTGTCAGCAGAAAAATGAGGTAGTGAGTTTGGGAAGTAATGGGAAAAGAGCACTTTGGCCACTTAATGGGTCAACACCTGCAAGGTCAGGCAACTACACTATTTTCTGATGGGTACAATCCCGAGGTCTCTGTCTAAGGCAGTAGAGAGTACACTGTCTCCTGACATCTTTCAGTTGCCACTCCTGCATGATCTGAAACCTGAGTGTGCCATAAGGCATTGCTTAAGTCTACTGCATTTGCCTTTAATGTAATGAGGAGGGATTCCTCCAAGATCATAGCGTTTGTCGTCCATCAGTGTTTCTTTCAGTCATCACTGTAAATTTCCACATTTCTCTTGTCTTTGCTTTCTATGCTGCCATAGGCATTGTAATGAAGGTTGAATGAGACTGCATGGCACAGCCTCCTAGCCATATGATATTTTGATCTGAATGTTTGCAGTATTCCATCTCAAGAAGCAGTGACATGATAAAATAAAAGATGGAATTCCAAAGACACATGGAGGCTATCCTGGAAGAAGACCACCTTTCCATGTAGAGATATACTGTCACCAGAAATAATCAGCATTAGATGCAGAACTGGACATTTAAGTCTGCATAAGCATGGTTCTTTAAATGAATCCTAAGAAAATTATTCATTAGCTTGGGAAAGACAAGGAAGAGAGAGAGGCGGGGAGGTGGGTCTACATTTCCAAGAGGCCTTAAGTCATAGCTATTTCTCCAGAGATCTAAACTGGGCATTCAATAGTGCTTGGAATATCTGGGGAAGAATTAAAGAACTATTTCATATTGAAGTTAGCATCCTCAATTATTTCATCCTGCAAGTGACATTTTAATGGCCAAACAATCACAGTGCTGCAATAAATTCTGGAAGTGTAAAGGTTATTGTCCTTTTGGGCTAGGTCATGATTTGAGGGATTTTTCATTGGTTAAGTTCCATTATTATCTGGGTGACACTTCTTGTAATAATACCCTTGCTTTGTTCCCCATCTTGTCATATTTATCTTTCTTAACCAGCTGCCATTCACACTCTGACCCTGTGATAGTACCTAGTCTGCCCTGACCTTTGCAGCTATTAAACCCAAGGGAGCTAATAAGCTACCAACTCACACCAACCCTAATTAGTTATTTCCAACCATTGAAAGAAAGGGGCAGTTTTTAGTGATCTTTCAATCAAGAAAACTGAAAGTTAACCCATGCTGGAAAGAAAAAAATCAAAAGGAAAACACCTTGGAAAATCCAAGAAGCTTTTCATTCAGACTTAAATTCATTTTAGCACTTCCAAACCCTTCCAGCGTGACTCTGAACACTTACTATGGGAATAATGATATTGACTCAAAGATTCACACACACGTTCAGTGTGATGCACTCCAAAGGTGCTAGGAGCTAAAGAATCATAAGACAATATAAAAGAGCTGGCCTAGCAAATAAGATGCATTACAGGGCTTCCCCTGGTGGTCCAGTGGGTAGGGACACCGCCTTGCAGTGCAAGGGGCGCCAGTTCGAGCCCTGGCCTGGGAAGATCCCACGTGCCGCAGAGCGGCTGGACTGATGTGTCCAATCACCGAGCCGGAGCTCTGGAGCGCATGCGCCCAGAGCCGGTGCTCTGCGACAACAGACACCACCGCGATGGGAGGCCCACACGGGCCAAAGAACAAAGACGGACAAAAAATAGAGAAATGGAAGACCAAGAGAAGTGGCCCGCCCGCTCCCGTCCCTCCCCAACCCGACCCCTGCCCCGCCCCCCCAAAAAAGATGCATTACAGTGCTTCCCTGGTGGTCCAGTGGGTAAGGACACTGCCTTGCAGTGCAAGGGACGCCAGTTCGATCCCTGGCCTGGGACGATCCCAAGTGCCGCAGAGCGGCTGGACCGATGTGTCCAATTACCGAGCCGCAGCTCTGCAGCGCATGCGCCGGGAGCCGGTGCTCTGCGACAACAGAGGTCACTGCGATGGGAGGCCCACACAGGCCAAAGAACAACGATGGATGAAAATAGATAAATGAAAGACCAATAGAAGTGGCCCACACCCCCTCCTCCCTCCCCAACCCGCCCCCCACAAAAAAAAGATGCATTACACATTTCAATAAAAATATTTGGGTCACTTGGACATCTTCCTGAATCTCCCATTTAATCCTGTCTGAGAATATGCTTTGAAATCATGTCATAACTACATCTTTTTAACCAGCAATGAAAACCCCACAGAACAGTGTTGGGGGCTTTTTGTTTTTTTTTTTAAACTTTAATATGCATTATAAGTCTACCTGGAAAGGTCATTTCAAGCCTCAGATGGTCTGGGATGGAACCTGAGAATCTGTATTTTTTAATTTTATTTATTTATTTTGCCTGTACTGGATCTTCACTGTGGTGAGTGGGCTTTCTCTAGTTACAGTGTATGGGGGCTTCTCTCTAGTCGTGGTGCTTAAGTTGCCCTGTGGCATGGGAGATCTCAGTTCCCCAACCAGTGACTGAACCCATGTCCACTGCAATGGAAGGCAGATTCCTAACCACTGGACTACATGGCTAGTCCTGAGAATTTGTATTTAAACAAATATGGATGAAGTTTATGTCTGAATTCTGATTTTAAAAGTTCCAATGGGGCTTCCCTGGTGGTCCAGTGGGTACAGTCTGCAGTGCAAGGGGCACTGGTTGGATCCCTGACCTGGGAAGATCCCACATGCTGCAGAGCGGCTGGACTGGTGTGTCCAATTACAAGCCCGTGCTCTGGAGTGCATACACCCAGAGCTGGTGCTCTGCAACGACAGAGGCCACCGCAATGGGAGGCCCACAGGAGCCAAAGAACAAAGATGGATGAAAATGAACAAATGAAAGACCAATAGAAGTGGTCAAAAAAAAAAAAAATGTTCCAACGAATAAACATCAAAACAGAACTGTGGTAAAATCCAAACCTTCGCCATGATTTAATATCTTTGCCAGTGGGGACGATATATGCAAACAGAGCATCAGAGATGTCAGAATGAATCAGACTCTTCCAGCCCACAGGCCCCATGGCTGTTGGAGTTTTTATTACATTTTTCAACTGGTCCTTTTATATCCAAACTGCTCTTAAAATAAAAAGTATCCCCAGGACAAAAAAAATTCAGCTTTACTCACTGAGCAACTAGTTTGTCTAGAACTGTTCTAATTATTATAGGCAAGACAGAAGTAGAGGAAAAGACATGGGCCCTGTTCTCAAAGAACTAAGAGTCTATATCATAACCTAACAAAACCAGAAATCACATTTCAATAAAAATATTTGGGTCACTTGGACATCTTCCTGAATCTCCCATTTAATCCTGTCTGAGAATATGCTTTGAAATCATGTCATAACTACATCTTTTTAACCAGCAATGAAAACCCCACAGAACAGTGTTGGGGGCTTTTTGTTTTTTTTTTTAAACTTTAATATGCATTATAAGTCTACCTGGAAAGGTCATTTCAAGCCTCAGATGGTCTGGGATGGAACCTGAGAATCTGTATTTTTTAATTTTATTTATTTATTTTGCCTGTACTGGATCTTCACTGTGGTGAGTGGGCTTTCTCTAGTTACAGTGTATGGGGGCTTCTCTCTAGTCGTGGTGCTTAAGTTGCCCTGTGGCATGGGAGATCTCAGTTCCCCAACCAGTGACTGAACCCATGTCCACTGCAATGGAAGGCAGATTCCTAACCACTGGACTACATGGCTAGTCCTGAGAATTTGTATTTAAACAAATATGGATGAAGTTTATGTCTGAATTCTGATTTTAAAAGTTCCAATGGGGCTTCCCTGGTGGTCCAGTGGGTACAGTCTGCAGTGCAAGGGGCACTGGTTGGATCCCTGACCTGGGAAGATCCCACATGCTGCAGAGCGGCTGGACTGGTGTGTCCAATTACAAGCCCGTGCTCTGGAGTGCATACACCCAGAGCTGGTGCTCTGCAACGACAGAGGCCACCGCAATGGGAGGCCCACAGGAGCCAAAGAACAAAGATGGATGAAAATGAACAAATGAAAGACCAATAGAAGTGGTCAAAAAAAAAAAAAATGTTCCAACGAATAAACATCAAAACAGAACTGTGGTAAAATCCAAACCTTCGCCATGATTTAATATCTTTGCCAGTGGGGACGATATATGCAAACAGAGCATCAGAGATGTCAGAATGAATCAGACTCTTCCAGCCCACAGGCCCCATGGCTGTTGGAGTTTTTATTACATTTTTCAACTGGTCCTTTTATATCCAAACTGCTCTTAAAATAAAAAGTATCCCCAGGACAAAAAAAATTCAGCTTTACTCACTGAGCAACTAGTTTGTCTAGAACTGTTCTAATTATTATAGGCAAGACAGAAGTAGAGGAAAAGACATGGGCCCTGTTCTCAAAGAACTAAGAGTCTATATCATAACCTAACAAAACCAGAAAGGAGCAATGAAATTCTCAACTGGCCCCTGACCTTAAGAATTAAGAGATCCATGCAGGTTACAGTGCCTGAAGAAGGTTTCATGTGGAGGGAGGTGGGAATTACACTGAAACTAGTCTTAAAAGGAAACCTGGGTTGGACTAGAAAAAATAAGTAGAAATTATTCAATATTTGGAATGAACACACACGTCAGAAATTTAAACCAAATAAATGCCTTAGGTGCTACCAGATGATTGGACTTATCCATGGGTCCCCTGTCTTACAGAGTTTTATTTATTTTTAAAAACAACCCCAGGGCTTCTCTGGTGGCTCAGTGGCAAAGAATTCACCTGCCAACACCATGGACACAAGTTTGATCCCTGATCCTGGAAGATTCCACATGCTGCAGAGTCACTAAGCCCATGCGCCATGACTATTGAGCCTGTGCTCTAGAGCCTGGGAACCACTAACTACTGAGCCCACCAGCTACAACTACTGAAGCCCACAAGCCCTAGCTCCACAACAAGAGAAGCCACCACAATGAGAAGCCCCCCATTCACCAAAACTAGAGAAAAGTTCATGCAGCAATGAAAACCCAGCACAATCAAAAATAAACACTTACAATTATGTTTTAAAAAACAACGCAGAGCTATTACAGTATTGTTGACCATATTTTCTTTTTTTAAAAAAAAATATATATTTATTTGGCTGTGTTGGGCCTTAGTTGCAGTATATGAGCTTTTCATTGAGGAGCGAGAGCTTCTCGCTAGATGTGATGCTGGGCTCAGTAGTTGAAGTTAGTGGACTTAGCTGCTCTGTGGCATGTGGGATCTGGACCAGGGATTGAACCCTCATGCCCTGCACTGGAAGCCAGATTCTTAACCATGGGACCACCAGGTAAGTTCCTCATATAGCGTTAGAAGAGAAGAACTCATAGGGTACGAGAGATGAATCCAACTTATAACCTTCAGAGTGATTTGGGAGGAGGAAAAAATGAGTCTCTAGGTTGGCATAAGCACTGAACTGGGCTAGCCCTGGGCCCATCGCCCAGATCTGCTTCTGCCTGCCACATCATCTGGATCTCAGTCTCACCTCTCTGTGGCATGGCCTCATTCTCCCTGTTCCTCCAAGGTGGGACCAACACTGCTTACCTCATAAAAATCTCCTTGAGTTCTGAATAAATGAGAGGTACCTGCAAAGGGCTGAGATGTCATTGATAAAAGGAGGTTTGAGAATTTATAAAGCCAAAAGAAAAGAGAGTAACCAGTAACCGAGGTGAGAAGAACTCCTTGGGGAAGCCTAAGGGTTGGGTCAGGAGAGTAAGTCAAATGCTCTACTGCCTGGGACCAGCAATTGGAGAGGAAGGAGGCCCCTCAAAGAGCCAGGGGCACAAGCCCCAGACGTGAGCAGGAGCATACAAAAGCCACACTTTGTAAACATCTTTAAAAGAGGCCCCATGACAACCTGACAGTGAAACAAAGAAAAGGACAAGATGTGTTTGATAGCTGACAGTTATAGGCAACTTCAAGGTTTGCTGCCAGCCTCTAGCCGCCCATGGAGGGATCTATTCTCCTTCCCTTATGCACAGATCACTTCCATCAATGCCAAATTAGACCTAATCCCACCCCCATTCCTCCTACCCAGGAAAGCAGATCCAAAGGTATTTAAGTAACTAGGACACAACAGATCAGACAAATGTCTTCCAAAGAGAAACGCTTTGTCTCCTGATGTAAATCTCAAAGAGGATGTTTCAGGTCAGAAGCTTTTCGGTTTTTCTTTTAATCTTAATGCTATTTTTCATGTTAATGCTATTTTTCAGGAACAAATCCAAGCAGAAAGTTACAGGCAACAACATGGTGACATCTGTCATCATTTTGGAGTCCGTTTACCTCCTTTGAATTGCTTTGCTTATAATTGGGTATTTTAACCAGGTAAGTGGTGGTGTTTGGATTAATTATACCTTACGAGCAGAGAAGGACTCAGCATGTGTAAGCACTAAGTACCCCACCCTTGTAAATCTTTTCTAGAATGAGTCCATCAGCAATGGCTTGATGGCCTCTTGCAGTGAGTGGACCCCGCCTGTCTGTACATTTCTGAATGGAGTAAAAGACTCAGTACTTCTCTCAGGTCTGACTGCAGATTGTCAGTTGCCTATTGATGAGCTCGGGCTCAGACCATGTGGAGTTCAGGGCCCTTATCCAACATTGTCAAGCTGCTTGCTAACCTCAGAGCCAACAGGGGAAGCCCCATATCAAAGATTGGTGTTGGTTTGATTGTTGATTTGCTCACTGAGCATTTGTGACTATGTGCTATGTGTCTCGGCCTGATGCTATGTACAAGAGGCATTATGATGGGCAGCTAGTATTAAAGAAAGTGAAAGTAGTTCAGTCGTGTCAGACTCTGCAACCCCGTGGACTGCAGTACGCCAGCCTCCTCTGTCCATGGAACTCTCCAGGAAAGAATCCCGGAGCAGGCAGTCATTCCCTTCTCTAAGGAATCTTCCCAACCCAGGGATAGAACCGAGATCTCCTGCATTGCAGGCAGATTCTTTACTGTCAGAGCCACCACGGAAGCCCATGTTTATCTTGAGGGCAACGGCAAATCTTTTTGGAAGGGTTTGCTGCCAGCCTCTAGCCGCCCATGGAGGGATCTATTCTCCTTCCCTTATGCACAGATCACTTCCATCAATGCCAAATTAGACCTAATCCCACCCCCATTCCTCCTACCCAGGAAAGCAGATCCAAAGGTATTTAAGTAACTAGGACACAACAGATCAGACAAATGTCTTCCAAAGAGAAACGCTTTGTCTCCTGATGTAAATCTCAAAGAGGATGTTTCAGGTCAGAAGCTTTTCGGTTTTTCTTTTAATCTTAATGCTATTTTTCATGTTAATGCTATTTTTCAGGAACAAATCCAAGCAGAAAGTTACAGGCAACAACATGGTGACATCTGTCATCATTTTGGAGTCCGTTTACCTCCTTTGAATTGCTTTGCTTATAATTGGGTATTTTAACCAGGTAAGTGGTGGTGTTTGGATTAATTATACCTTACGAGCAGAGAAGGACTCAGCATGTGTAAGCACTAAGTACCCCACCCTTGTAAATCTTTTCTAGAATGAGTCCATCAGCAATGGCTTGATGGCCTCTTGCAGTGAGTGGACCCCGCCTGTCTGTACATTTCTGAATGGAGTAAAAGACTCAGTACTTCTCTCAGGTCTGACTGCAGATTGTCAGTTGCCTATTGATGAGCTCGGGCTCAGACCATGTGGAGTTCAGGGCCCTTATCCAACATTGTCAAGCTGCTTGCTAACCTCAGAGCCAACAGGGGAAGCCCCATATCAAAGATTGGTGTTGGTTTGATTGTTGATTTGCTCACTGAGCATTTGTGACTATGTGCTATGTGTCTCGGCCTGATGCTATGTACAAGAGGCATTATGATGGGCAGCTAGTATTAAAGAAAGTGAAAGTAGTTCAGTCGTGTCAGACTCTGCAACCCCGTGGACTGCAGTACGCCAGCCTCCTCTGTCCATGGAACTCTCCAGGAAAGAATCCCGGAGCAGGCAGTCATTCCCTTCTCTAAGGAATCTTCCCAACCCAGGGATAGAACCGAGATCTCCTGCATTGCAGGCAGATTCTTTACTGTCAGAGCCACCACGGAAGCCCATGTTTATCTTGAGGGCAACGGCAAATCTTTGAAGGGTTTCAGGCTAACCCTAGGGAGTACATTTCTTAGGTCTGCATTTCAGAATTGCAGTGTAAGCCACGGATGGTGAGAAATGGCTGTCATCTCCCTCTTAACTTGAAGAACACACGTGCAGTCCTGGAAGCCTTTCAAAGGGAGGTGGAGAGGAGGAAATACCTCCTTACCACAGGGGATGCCCACATCCCTGATGGGCTCAGGCCATTTCCAAGCCATCCGTATACCTTGCTGTTCCCCTCAGTGTCCCCACATTACACACAGCACCTAAATCCACTCAAGTCACAGAAGACAGACAACGTAATTATTGAAGGGTGGTTGCTCAAATCAGCTCTTTATAGACTGAATTGTATCCTCCCAAAATTGATATGCCAAAGCCCTAACCCCAATGGAACTTCTGACAATTGTAAAACTGAGTCAACCTAAAAAATATCCAGAACTTTATTCCCTTTCTTATCCCCTCTGACCTCAATCTTGTGCTAAGTGAACACTATCCACCACAGTCAGATTGTAATGAGAGTCAATTTTGATTCTTCAAGGCTAGATTTGTTTTTTTTTACTTTAACCTGTGCTTTTTGCCCTTTTGTTATTATAATCATACATAATGACCTGCCTCAGAGAATGTTACCCCTCTGCCTGACTGTGGAGCTAAAGTGCCTTTCTTTATTTTTTTTTTTTTTAAACCTTTATTTTACTTTTAACTTTTACAGAGTTTTGTTGTTTACAGATATGTATGTTCTCAGATTAGTCATATGTATATCCCCCCTTCCCTCCCCTCCCGACCATCACACAGCACCCCTAAAGGATCCCCTTTTCTCACAGAGCAATGACTAGAGCTATTTTCTTCACTTATGATAGCACAGGCCTTCATGCTACTTCCTTTACGCCTCTCACCCTCTGTTCCTTCCCCAAAATGTCCATATGTCCACTGTCCATGTCTGTCTTTCTGTCGCTTCACTGCATGTGCCATCATCACCATCCTACTAGATTCCATATATATGTGTTAATATACTGTATTTGTCCTTCTCTTTCTGACTGACTTCACTTGTTTATGATCGTTCTTTACTGTCAGAGCCACCACGGAAGCCCATGTTTATCTTGAGGGCAACGGCAAATCTTTGAAGGGTTTCAGGCTAACCCTAGGGAGTACATTTCTTAGGTCTGCATTTCAGAATTGCAGTGTAAGCCACGGATGGTGAGAAATGGCTGTCATCTCCCTCTTAACTTGAAGAACACACGTGCAGTCCTGGAAGCCTTTCAAAGGGAGGTGGAGAGGAGGAAATACCTCCTTACCACAGGGGATGCCCACATCCCTGATGGGCTCAGGCCATTTCCAAGCCATCCGTATACCTTGCTGTTCCCCTCAGTGTCCCCACATTACACACAGCACCTAAATCCACTCAAGTCACAGAAGACAGACAACGTAATTATTGAAGGGTGGTTGCTCAAATCAGCTCTTTATAGACTGAATTGTATCCTCCCAAAATTGATATGCCAAAGCCCTAACCCCAATGGAACTTCTGACAATTGTAAAACTGAGTCAACCTAAAAAATATCCAGAACTTTATTCCCTTTCTTATCCCCTCTGACCTCAATCTTGTGCTAAGTGAACACTATCCACCACAGTCAGATTGTAATGAGAGTCAATTTTGATTCTTCAAGGCTAGATTTGTTTTTTTTTACTTTAACCTGTGCTTTTTGCCCTTTTGTTATTATAATCATACATAATGACCTGCCTCAGAGAATGTTACCCCTCTGCCTGACTGTGGAGCTAAAGTGCCTTTCTTTATTTTTTTTTTTTTAAACCTTTATTTTACTTTTAACTTTTACAGAGTTTTGTTGTTTACAGATATGTATGTTCTCAGATTAGTCATATGTATATCCCCCCTTCCCTCCCCTCCCGACCATCACACAGCACCCCTAAAGGATCCCCTTTTCTCACAGAGCAATGACTAGAGCTATTTTCTTCACTTATGATAGCACAGGCCTTCATGCTACTTCCTTTACGCCTCTCACCCTCTGTTCCTTCCCCAAAATGTCCATATGTCCACTGTCCATGTCTGTCTTTCTGTCGCTTCACTGCATGTGCCATCATCACCATCCTACTAGATTCCATATATATGTGTTAATATACTGTATTTGTCCTTCTCTTTCTGACTGACTTCACTTTTTATGATACGTTCTAGATCCAGCCACCTCATTAGGGCTGATTCTTCTGCATTTCTCTTTACAGCTGTGTAGTATTCCATTGTGTATATGTACCAGAGCTTTTGGATCCATTCGTTCGTCGATGGGCATCTAGGTTCCTTCCATGTTCTAGCTATTGTATAGAGAGCTGCAATGAACATTGGGGTACAGGTGCTTCTTTCAGATTTGATTTCATCAGGGTATAAGCCTAAGAGTGGGATTGCTGGATCATATGGTGCTTCTATTTTTAGTTTTTTAAGAAATCTCCAGACTGTCTTCCATAGAGGCAGTATCAATTTACACTCCCACCAGCAATGCAGGAGTGTTCCCTTTTCTCCGCAGCCTCTCCAGCATTTATTGCCTGTCAATTTGTGGATGACGGCCATTCTGACGGGTGTGAGGTGATATCTCATTGTAGTTTTGATTTGCATTTCTCTAATTATTAGTGAAGTTGAGCATCGTTTCATGTGCTTTTGGGCCATCTGTATGTCATCGTTGGAGAGGTGTCTGTTTAGGTCCTTTTCCCATTTTCTGATTGGGTTGTTCGTTTTTCCAGTGCTGAGTTGTCTGAGTTGCTTGTAGATTTTGGAGATGAATTCTTTGTCTGTTGTTTCATTTGCTATGATTTTCTCCCACTCTGTGGGCTGTCTGTTCAGCTTTTTTGTAATTTCTTTTGCTGTACAAAAGCTTTTAAGTTTCATTAGGTCCCACATGTTCATTTGTCTTTTTAGTTCCACTATTCTAGTAGGTGGGTCAGAGAAGATCTTGCTTTGATTGATGTCCTTGAGGGTTTTGCCTATATTCTCCTCTAAGAGTTTGATGGTTTCTGGCCTTACATTTAAGTCTTTAATCCATTTCGAGTTGATCTTTGTGCATGGTGTCAGGGTATGTTCCAACTTCATTATCTTGCATGTAGCTGTCCAGTTTTCCCAGCACCATTTGTTGAAGAGGCTGTCTTTGTCCCACTTAATATGTTCGCCTCCTTTGTCAAAAATAAGGTACCCATAGGTGAGTGGGTTTATCTCTGGGTTCTCGATCTTGTTCCATTGGTCGATATTTCTGTTTTTGTGCCAGTATCATACTGTCTTGATGACTGTTGCTTTGTAGTAGAGTCTGAAGTTGGGGAGGCTGATCCCTCCAGCTCCATTCTTCTTCCTGAGGATTGCTTTGGCTATTCGAGGTCTTTTGTGTATGTATGTACCAGAGCTTTTGGATCCATTCATTCGTCGATGGGCATCTAGGTTCCTTCCATGTTCTAGCTATTGTATAGAGAGCTGCAATGAACATTGGGGTACAGGTGCTTCTTTCAGATTTGATTTCATCAGGGTATAAGCCTAAGAGTGGGATTGCTGGATCATATGGTGCTTCTATTTTTAGTTTTTTAAGAAATCTCCAGACTGTCTTCCATAGAGGCAGTATCAATTTACACTCCCACCAGCAATGCAGGAGTGTTCCCTTTTCTCCGCAGCCTCTCCAGCATTTATTGCCTGTCAATTTGTGGATGACGGCCATTCTGACGGGTGTGAGGTGATATCTCATTGTAGTTTTGATTTGCATTTCTCTAATTATTAGTGAAGTTGAGCATCGTTTCATGTGCTTTTGGGCCATCTGTATGTCATCGTTGGAGAGGTGTCTGTTTAGGTCCTTTTCCCATTTTCTGATTGGGTTGTTCGTTTTTCCAGTGCTGAGTTGTCTGAGTTGCTTGTAGATTTTGGAGATGAATTCTTTGTCTGTTGTTTCATTTGCTATGATTTTCTCCCACTCTGTGGGCTGTCTGTTCAGCTTTTTTGTAATTTCTTTTGCTGTACAAAAGCTTTTAAGTTTCATTAGGTCCCACATGTTCATTTGTCTTTTTAGTTCCACTATTCTAGTAGGTGGGTCAGAGAAGATCTTGCTTTGATTGATGTCCTTGAGGGTTTTGCCTATATTCTCCTCTAAGAGTTTGATGGTTTCTGGCCTTACATTTAAGTCTTTAATCCATTTCGAGTTGATCTTTGTGCATGGTGTCAGGGTATGTTCCAACTTCATTATCTTGCATGTAGCTGTCCAGTTTTCCCAGCACCATTTGTTGAAGAGGCTGTCTTTGTCCCACTTAATATGTTCGCCTCCTTTGTCAAAAATAAGGTACCCATAGGTGAGTGGGTTTATCTCTGGGTTCTCGATCTTGTTCCATTGGTCGATATTTCTGTTTTTGTGCCAGTATCATACTGTCTTGATGACTGTTGCTTTGTAGTAGAGTCTGAAGTTGGGGAGGCTGATCCCTCCAGCTCCATTCTTCTTCCTGAGGATTGCTTTGGCTATTCGAGGTCTTTTGTGTTTCCATATGAACTGTGTTATTCGTTGGTCTAGTTCTGTGAAGAATGTCATTGGTAGTTTGATAGGGATCGCATTGAATCTGTAGATGATATCAGAACCCTGTCTACCAGAGGATGGCAGGAAGGAAGAAATTTACACATTCCGTTGCCACAGGGTTGCCACTTTAGGAGATATTTGCAAGATTAAATGACTTTTTTTAAGCTGTGTTTCTTCACCTTCCCGCCCCCCACCCCATCTGTAATCCATAAAAGAACCTGGCCTCCAGACCCTGACAGGATGAATATTTTGAGATGTTAGTCTGCCATCTTCTTGGTCAGAGAGCTTTCCAAATAAACGCCTATTCCTTCCCTCAGCACCTCATCTCTCTTGGATTCACTGGCCTCTGGTGTGGGTGGCAGAGTGAGCTTAGACTCGGTAACACAATGCCTAAAATTGTTGTCGTAGATATCACCATTAAGATACAAAATCAGATGGCTTCTCCAAGGGCCTGATGAGCTAGACAGCCGCATCTCACCTTCCCCCCAGTCATGGACAAAGCCTGGCCAGAAAATCATAAACTGGAGACATCCTGACTCCTAAAACTGTAATTAAGAAATGTCACAAACACAGAAAACAAACTAATGACCTCCAAAGGGGAAGGTGAGGGGAATGAGAAGGGATGAATTAGGAGTTTGGGATTAGTAGATATAAACCACTATATATCAAACAAGTAAACAGTAAGATCCTACTGCATAGCACAGGGATATTATATACAATATCTTATAATATATGAAAAAATCTGAAATATGCATACATATATATGTGTGGCTGAATGAATTTGCTGTACAACAGAAACTAACACAACTTGTAAATCAACGGCACTTCACTGAAAATAAATAAATGTCACAGAAATGCCACAAGCATTTATTAATTTATTAATTTATGTCAGCTTCTTCGTTCTTCCCCTTTAAAAATACCCAGAATTCAAAGATCCAGTGGGAGTGGGTCTGAGGCTTATCTCCCACTCCCTAGTTCGGCATCCTGAAGTAATCCTTGTGGGTGCTCACTCAGTCATGTCTGACTCTTTGTGACCCTATGGACTATAGCCCGCTAGGCTCCTCTGTCCATGGAATTCTCCACCCAAGAATACTGGAGTAGGTTACCATGTCCTCCTCCACGGATCTTGAAGGAAGAAATTTAACAAAAAACCTGTCTACCAGAGGATGGCAGGAAGGAAGAAATTTACACATTCCGTTGCCACAGGGTTGCCACTTTAGGAGATATTTGCAAGATTAAATGACTTTTTTTAAGCTGTGTTTCTTCACCTTCCCGCCCCCCACCCCATCTGTAATCCATAAAAGAACCTGGCCTCCAGACCCTGACAGGATGAATATTTTGAGATGTTAGTCTGCCATCTTCTTGGTCAGAGAGCTTTCCAAATAAACGCCTATTCCTTCCCTCAGCACCTCATCTCTCTTGGATTCACTGGCCTCTGGTGTGGGTGGCAGAGTGAGCTTAGACTCGGTAACACAATGCCTAAAATTGTTGTCGTAGATATCACCATTAAGATACAAAATCAGATGGCTTCTCCAAGGGCCTGATGAGCTAGACAGCCGCATCTCACCTTCCCCCCAGTCATGGACAAAGCCTGGCCAGAAAATCATAAACTGGAGACATCCTGACTCCTAAAACTGTAATTAAGAAATGTCACAAACACAGAAAACAAACTAATGACCTCCAAAGGGGAAGGTGAGGGGAATGAGAAGGGATGAATTAGGAGTTTGGGATTAGTAGATATAAACCACTATATATCAAACAAGTAAACAGTAAGATCCTACTGCATAGCACAGGGATATTATATACAATATCTTATAATATATGAAAAAATCTGAAATATGCATACATATATATGTGTGGCTGAATGAATTTGCTGTACAACAGAAACTAACACAACTTGTAAATCAACGGCACTTCACTGAAAATAAATAAATGTCACAGAAATGCCACAAGCATTTATTAATTTATTAATTTATGTCAGCTTCTTCGTTCTTCCCCTTTAAAAATACCCAGAATTCAAAGATCCAGTGGGAGTGGGTCTGAGGCTTATCTCCCACTCCCTAGTTCGGCATCCTGAAGTAATCCTTGTGGGTGCTCACTCAGTCATGTCTGACTCTTTGTGACCCTATGGACTATAGCCCGCTAGGCTCCTCTGTCCATGGAATTCTCCACCCAAGAATACTGGAGTAGGTTACCATGTCCTCCTCCACGGATCTTCCCAACCCAGGGGTCAAACCTGAGTCTCCTACAGCTCCTGCACTGGCAGACAGATTCGTTACCACGGAGCCACCTGGGAAGCCTGCACTAAAGCCCTTACTTTGCTGTAAACACCCACTGCCGGAGTTCAGCCTTCATGCTCCAGGCACATGAGTCCCTGGTTGGTTACAACTGGGCCTATCAGAAAGTTATAAAAATCAAATGAGGTCCTGAGAGTGGAGCCTCATCTGATAGGGCTGGTGGCCTTATCAGAAGAGACACCAGAGATCTGCCTTCACACAGGCATAGAGAGAAAGCCATGTGAGGACACAGCAAGAAGCCGAGGTCTACAAGCCTCACCAGACACCAGCCCTGACAGTACTTTGATCTTGGACTTATAGCCTCAGAACTGTGAGAAGATGTATTTCTACAGTTTAAGTCACATAATCACTGGTATCTTGATATGGCAATCCTAACAGACTAATACAGTTTTAAGTTGAGAAAATTACAAAAGCTTTCTATTTGCATGTTCTGTGATGATAAATATTTTCAGCCAAGTTTCCCTTATGATGAAAGAGTGGAAGGGCTGGAGAACAATTTGTTTTTCAAGAGCAGCAAGACTTCTTCTAAATGAGTGAGGAAAGAAGGCAGGAAAAGATTTCTAGGGATTACACTGCTTGATGCAGTGGTTTCAATCATTAAAATCTCTTTAATGAGATTACCCATGACTCCACAGAAGCTAAATCCTCTGACAGGAGGGCTTCAGGTATTTGCCACAACCAGCCGGACACTTAGGAAAATTCAGCCATCAACACAGAATTAAGCAGATGTTCCTGAAATATATTCGGAAATACATTTCCTTTCCTTCTTTTTTTGTTTTAAAGCAAAGCCTAGCAGTAGAATATTTTCTGCCTTCCAATTAGTTCCTGAACATCCCTAAATAGGACCAGCAGTGAGCAGTCAGGAACTGGTTACGACGTATCCTACCTTTCGGTCAAAGAACTCGTAGTTGAGAGAAAGAGTCCATGCCACTGGAACAGGAAAGTACTGGAAGTAATGTTAGCAAATAAGTAGACTGCTGTGTCAACCAGAAGAGGCTAGGTTCTGCTGCAGTAGCAAAAATCTCAGTGACTTAACCCAAACAAGGTTTATAATACTTCTCACTCACACAAAGTCTGCTGAGGGTGCCTGTCAGTTCCCATCCAAGGCATGAGCTGGGGTTCCAGGCAGCTAGTGAGTGAGTGCTCAGTCACTCAGGTATGTCCAACTCTTTGTGACCCCATGGATTGTAACCTGCCAGGCTCCTCTGTCCATGGCATTTTCCCAGCAAGAATATGTAAGTGGGTTGTCATTTCCTCCTCCAGGGTATCTTTCCAACTCAGGGATCAAACCTGTGACTCCTGCATTCCAGGCAGATTCTTTACCACTGATCCACCTGAGAAGCCCTCCAGGCAGCTAGAATCCCTACCATTCTGTAAATGCATCTTCTGGAACACAAGGCCACCACACACACTACAGTAGAGGAAGAGAAGCTAGAGGATAGTAAATGAGTGTCTGCCTGCCTCAGCCGGAAAGTGACACGTCACATTTCATTGGCCTCAACTAGTCACGAGGCCCCCTCCAAACTTCAAGGCATTGGGAAGTACAATTTCCCATGCACCCAGAGGAGGCATGTGAAAATGAATTTGATGAACACGCAGCTTTATCTCAGTCATGGTTGCCAAACTGTGAAAACTACCAAGTAGAGAGAAGCATTCTTGATTATCAGACACCAAACTGAGTTTTAAGTGGAACAGTTCCTCGATGTGTGGTTACAGAGCTGGAACTCAGATGCCCCTCACCCGTCTCCCCTCTGGGGACTTGGCAGATGAGCTGTCTACATAAACACCACCGGACACATAAAAACAGAATACTCAGCTGTAGATGACCAAGCAAGCTGTAATACCCCAGCATAAACCCTGGTCATGACGGCACAGAGGACATGTCTTAAGGTGGACGATGAAATGGGCTTCTTAGGTTTTTAATCGATTGATTGACTGATTTTTTGGCTGTGCTGGCTCTTTACTGCTGTGTGAGGCCTTCTGCTAATTCTGGCAAGTGGGAGCTACTTTCTAGTTGTGATGCTTGGGCTTTTCACTGCACAACTTCTCTTGTTGTGGAGCACAGGCTCTAGGGCACACAGGCTTAGCTCTAGAGTACAGACTCAGTAGTTGTGGTGCACGGGCTCGTTGCACCATGGCACGTGGAATCTTCCTGGACCAGGGAGAAAACCCACGTCTCCTGCATGGGCAGCCAAATTCTTAACCACTGGACCACAGAGGAAGTCCTGGGCTTCCTTTTTTCTGATCCTTCCTCCCTGGACTTAAATCTTGTAAGAGAGAGAATGACCCAACCCGACCAACAGCATGGACAATGGCAGCAGGCCTGGCTCACCCAGCCAGGCAGCAGAAAAAGTATATTTATTATATATTGTTTAATTTTCAAAGTAACTACCACTATCCCCATTTTACAGATGAGGAAACAGGTAAAGCAGTAACTTGTCTAAGTCCACGCAGACAGTCACGGTGAAGCCAAGACTTGAACCTCCGTCTGTCTGACTCCAGAGCTCAGACTCCTAACCACTCCATAAATGCAAAAAAAAAAAAAAAATGGATGGAAGGAAAGATTTCCTATTCTTACATGGTAGTACTCCAAGCACAAGGTAAAAATCAGTTCTCCCAATTCCATAAGTCAGACAGAGATGCCTACAAACTTGTGATGGTGAGTCCATGCTGAGTGCTGAATACTGATACAGCCTCTGGGCTCAGTTTAGCAAAAACTAATCCAGCCCCTGGACCACTCCAAAATCAGTCTGAGCTACAGCAAGTCACAGAAGGGAGGCTTCTCACTTCTCAATCTAGCCATCAAGAAAAATTAAAAGTTCCAAATCTTTCTAGTCAACTGTAGTATTATCTGATAGAAACTGGAAGGCAAAATACTGTTGGGAAAAATACACAAAAATATATTTGTATATATTTGTAAAGTATCTTCAGATTTTTCTGTAACAGCCTGTGAAAAACCCGAACGCACTTTCTGGCCATCCCAATACCTTGTGCTATTTCCTTGGGTTTCATGGCTACTTCTGGGTTCAAAAGAGCCACACGGTTTTATCTTCCTTCACATCTGTGATTAGCCTGTTTCCTGCCCTTTGATTCACTCGGCCAACAGCTCCCAGAGTTCCCTGGCCGGGAAGATGAGATGCCAGGGGTTAAAGCAGCCGTGGCCCCACACCACTGCTGCAGAGGCGGGCATGCACTTGTGGGCGATGGATCCAACCCTCCAGTGGACAGGGAGGGCCGGCTCAGAGTTGCATTTCACGAGCATAATTCGACCCAGATGGGGAGTAACTGTTTCTGGCTGAGGGAGCTGGCTGTCCGGCCAGTCACTCCCACAGCAGAAGCAGGTGAGGCTGACCTCGTCTGAGACCACCTCCATGGGCCCGGCTGGCCCCCATCACAGACAGAAAGGGGAGGCTCCCAACAGCATGCAGCCTCGCTTCCCAGTCTAGAGACCCCTTCTAGAGACCCAACACACACCTGTTTCTTCACTACAGTGAATATTTGCATGGGGGTTCTACTTACCTGGCCCCTGCGCTGCCCCCTGCCACCCCATCCTCAACTGTGTGTGAGGATCTGCAGTCTGCTGAAGGAGAACCCAGTCGCCCTCTGGATTCTTCACACAGCCTGGCCTCTGACCTGCCGTCCAAATGGTTTCCTGGCAAAATCCAATTAGCCCAATATACATCATGTGTCTGGCTAGAAACGTCTATTCAGATAAACCTCAGCCTAGAAAAAAAAAATGCTGCTTCTTTTTAAACAAGGTAATAGGGATGAATTGTTTGGGTTTCCTGAACAATTATCTTTTAAAGAGGGAAATCCTCATCTGTATGCTAAAATATAATGGGCTTAACCAGTGTGGGCCTGGCGATGACTCATCCCGTCCGGTCAGACGGGAGGCCAGCAGACGAAGCTCACAATTCCACTTCAGAGCAATTGAGTTCTGAACTGCAGAAAAATTCAATTGTGATTTCATCACAAAGCGAAACATAATTAGAGAACTTTCATTACCTACTTGCATGCCTAAAGCTGAGCAGAATGCCAAGTTATTAAATTTTTTCCCCTTTGGATGTAGCTTTTGGCAGGGTTTATACCATTACAGCACCTTTCATTTTAGAACTCAAATGGCTGCCTAGTTTTGCATTAATTATGGGACTGTAGCTATTTATCATGATAGAGAGCCAGTATCAGGACCTTCATTTTTCAAACAGAACACCTAAAACACAATCAAATTAAGTGGTATAGCTAAAGTCGCAAAGACTGGCTCTCTGGAAACACTGTTGTTCAAGTTTCTCAAATTCCTTTTCCTCTGGAACGTTCTTTGCATCTTCGCATTCCCACATCATACTCTCAGCAATTTTCACCTGGTTAATTCCTAGCCCTTCTTCAGATCTCAGTTTAAATATCCCTTTCCTTATTATATGCTTTCACAACTATGCACCTATTTTTCAGAGCACTTACTATAATTTGAAACCATAGATTTATTTTTTCAAAAACCATACAGGTAGTTTTGTGTTTACTTGATTAACAGCTGTCTCCCCCCACTGAATGGAAGCCTGTGGGAGGCTGGGGCTGGTCTGTGCTCGCCTACCACTGCATCCCAAATGCCCAGCTCGGTACACAACATAATCCGCTTACTGAGCACGTGTTGAACCGATGGAGAGAGGGAGGTAGACAGATGGATTTGCTTTCTGTGTGTCATACAATTTTGCACAGCCGAATGGCATATTTAAATGCCATTGTGTTACTAACCAAAAGGTATAGTCATGAGTAAAATGACTTCCTGCAATCCAATTAGCCCAATATACATCATGTTCTGGAGAAACGTCTATTCAGATAAACCTCTGCCTAGAAAAAAATGCTGCTTCTTTTAAACAAGGTAATAGGGATGAATTGTTTGGGTTTCCTGAACAATTATCTTTTAAAGAGGAAATCCTCATCTGTATGCTAAAATATAATGGGCTTAACCAGTGTGGGCCTGGCGATGACTCATCCCGTCCGGTCAGACGGGAGGCCAGCAGACGAAGCTCACAATTCCACTTCAGAGCAATTGAGTTCTGAACTGCAGAAAAATTCAATTGTGATTTCATCACAAAGCGAAACATAATTAGAGAACTTTCATTACCTACTTGCATGCCTAAAGCTGAGCAGAATGCCAAGTTATTAAATTTTTTCCCCTTTGGATGTAGCTTTTGGCAGGGTTTATACCATTACAGCACCTTTCATTTTAGAACTCAAATGGCTGCCTAGTTTTGCATTAATTATGGGACTGTAGCTATTTATCATGATAGAGAGCCAGTATCAGGACCTTCATTTTTCAAACAGAACACCTAAAACACAATCAAATTAAGTGGTATAGCTAAAGTCGCAAAGACTGGCTCTCTGGAAACACTGTTGTTCAAGTTTCTCAAATTCCTTTTCCTCTGGAACGTTCTTTGCATCTTCGCATTCCCACATCATACTCTCAGCAATTTTCACCTGGTTAATTCCTAGCCCTTCTTCAGATCTCAGTTTAAATATCCCTTTCCTTATTATATGCTTTCACAACTATGCACCTATTTTTCAGAGCACTTACTATAATTTGAAACCATAGATTTATTTTTTCAAAAACCATACAGGTAGTTTTGTGTTTACTTGATTAACAGCTGTCTCCCCCCACTGAATGGAAGCCTGTGGGAGGCTGGGGCTGGTCTGTGCTCGCCTACCACTGCATCCCAAATGCCCAGCTCGGTACACAACATAATCCGCTTACTGAGCACGTGTTGAACCGATGGAGAGAGGGAGGTAGACAGATGGATTTGCTTTCTGTGTGTCATACAATTTTGCACAGCCGAATGGCATATTTAAATGCCATTGTGTTACTAACCAAAAGGTATACATTGTTTTCTAACCTTGATGTAAAAATGGAAAATTATGACTTCAAAATAAAAGCCCAGGTCGCTTCCCTCAAACACCACCACTGACTGCTTGCCACTTTGTCTCCACTGCCATGAGAGAGCCCTTTGTTAAAGGGAAGAGATCATTCTTCCTCCAAACATGAACACATGGCATGCAGACACACGGAGTAACACTGGAGCATCAAGTTGTAGGAAATAACTGGCTGAGTTTTCCATACCTCAACGATATCTACAACCCTAATGTTCAGTTTAGTGGAACCGAGATGCACCGAGATGCAACAGAATCGCCCACGTGATTTCTCAAATAAGTAAGCATCTCTAAGATTGCAGTGTGCCTCAAGAATATTAAGCACAGCTATCGTGACTTGCAGGTTTTAATTCCTTCAGTATCCAAAGATCGTTAATGACACCACCAGTCAGCCAGTCAAAGAAGGTCTTTGTAGGAAACTCAGTGAAGAATCAACAATACAGACAGCAACGTGAAAGTGTGTATGAAGCTTTTGCCTTCTCCCTCCCCACAACCCTTCATTTATTTTTTTCCTCCCCCGGCTCTGCCACATGTTGAGTGAGATCTTAGTTCCCACCCCCACCCCCCACCCCCGCAGGGATTCGAGCCCAGGCCCTCAGCAGTGAAAGCACCAAGTCCTTACCACTGGACCACCAGGGAATTCCCTGCCTTCCCCTTTGGATGCAGACTTCCCTATGCCAACTACAGGGCAGACTTAGTCCCTGATGATGCTAGGAAGCAGGTGACATCTGCCTCAGATCCTGCCCGCCTCTTTCCAGCAACCCTCTCACCTCACATTTTCCTATTCTCAGGGTTGTGCCCTTTGTTCCTCTTACAGCTCAATGCTCAGTCCCCCCTCCAAGGTTCAGAACACCTGCTCAGTCCATTCACCCCTACACCTAACCTGTTCCCTGGCCACTAATGGGGGCTGCCTCTCTTGATCACTGTCCATGCACCAGGTCTCATCCGGGATTCTCAGGGTTGTGCAAACCAGGTTTTATGTGGTACCGAGGCTTTATTCTTCGTACATAAAATCCCATGATTTAGACATGTTCCATGTGTGTTCATACAATTTTACACAGCCGACTGGCATATTTAAATGCCATTGTGTTACTAACCAAAAGGTATACATTGTTTTCTAACCTTGATGTAAAAATGGAAAATTATGACTTCAAAATAAAAGCCCAGGTCGCTTCCCTCAAACACCACCACTGACTGCTTGCCACTTTGTCTCCACTGCCATGAGAGAGCCCTTTGTTAAAGGGAAGAGATCATTCTTCCTCCAAACATGAACACATGGCATGCAGACACACGGAGTAACACTGGAGCATCAAGTTGTAGGAAATAACTGGCTGAGTTTTCCATACCTCAACGATATCTACAACCCTAATGTTCAGTTTAGTGGAACCGAGATGCACCGAGATGCAACAGAATCGCCCACGTGATTTCTCAAATAAGTAAGCATCTCTAAGATTGCAGTGTGCCTCAAGAATATTAAGCACAGCTATCGTGACTTGCAGGTTTTAATTCCTTCAGTATCCAAAGATCGTTAATGACACCACCAGTCAGCCAGTCAAAGAAGGTCTTTGTAGGAAACTCAGTGAAGAATCAACAATACAGACAGCAACGTGAAAGTGTGTATGAAGCTTTTGCCTTCTCCCTCCCCACAACCCTTCATTTATTTTTTTCCTCCCCCGGCTCTGCCACATGTTGAGTGAGATCTTAGTTCCCACCCCCACCCCCCACCCCCGCAGGGATTCGAGCCCAGGCCCTCAGCAGTGAAAGCACCAAGTCCTTACCACTGGACCACCAGGGAATTCCCTGCCTTCCCCTTTGGATGCAGACTTCCCTATGCCAACTACAGGGCAGACTTAGTCCCTGATGATGCTAGGAAGCAGGTGACATCTGCCTCAGATCCTGCCCCGCCTCTTTCCAGCAACCCTCTCACCTCACATTTTCCTATTCTCAGGGTTGTGCCCTTTGTTCCTCTTACAGCTCAATGCTCAGTCCCCCCTCCAAGGTTCAGAACACCTGCTCAGTCCATTCACCCCTACACCTAACCTGTTCCCTGGCCACTAATGGGGGCTGCCTCTCTTGATCACTGTCCATGCACCAGGTCTCATCTTCTTGGGTACTATACCACTCAACTGGGTCCCAGGAAACTGAGCTTTGACCAAATGTTGGTAATGGACAACAGGTTTTATGTGGTACCGGAGGCTGTATTTTAATTAGGAACACTATCACCCCCACAGAGTGAGATGATCAGGCATCTCTTGCTGATGGTGTGTTGTCAGGTATCAGTTTTGAAATAGCCAGGTACCCCAAAATTAGAATATACTGAGACCTAACTTCTCTATACATAAAACAACTTCATCCATCCCAGATTCTCTCTGGTGTAGCAAAGGACCCAAGAAGCTAGAATCGTATCATTGTTTTACCTCTAAAATGTCTGAGACTCTTTTTGTATAGCTGCCAGATATCTTAAAAAGACCTATCTTCCCCCAAACAAAACAAACAAAAAAAACCCTGAACTGCCTGTGTCCTCGGCAACTCCCTCCAATCTCCACAACAGAAAAGTAAGGGTCTTTCTTTTTTACCAGCTTCATATACCTTGAGCTGAAAGGCTACAGCACAACAAAATGGATGTAGTCAATAAGTCACTTTGCAATGAGAATCTGCAGTCAGCATTATGCCCTGTGGAAAAAACAGAAGATCCCCCTGCTATTTTGCCCGAATGTGGTTCTTTATCTGTTCTGGGATCTTTGAAGGTGAAGTCTATTTCAGACAACAAAGAACAGCGATCATGCAAGGTTAGATAAGAGTTCCCTTCTGAGTCCACCAGCAACAGCAGGACAGGCTGTCCTGTCTCAGGGAGAGAGCCATCCAGAGAGTCCTCCCTCCATTCCCCTCTCACTGTCTGCCCCCAGTCCAGACTCTATCTGCAGCAACCACTTAGCCCAGTGACCCGCACCAAGCTGAGGGCTCTCCCAGCAATCCTCCTCGCTCATGACTGGTATAACCTATCTAAACACAGTGTATGGGCTTGTATAGTGGAAGGTCTGGCTGAGTTAATAAATGTGAATGGATAAAATCTTGCACCAAGCTCTCAGAGCTTGCTTAATCTGGGGAGCAATTTATTTCATTTTTTCATCTCTCTGTTGAGCTGGTAGGAGAAAGAGCTGGCGTTTAGAATGAGATATTCCTAACAACTGTACCATGTAACAAACAAAAAAGTATACAGAACAGTCTTCCCTTCAGTAAAAGACAAGATTCAGAGAAGCTATTTGGGCTAGAGTAACATTAGCCATGAGGTAGGGGTCTGAGATGGGGTGGTGATATCTGTATATTACAGGTTGTGTATATTACATTGACTTTATTTTTCATTTTATTTATTTATTAATGGCTGTGCTGGGTCTTTGTTCCTGAGTGGGCTTTTCTCTAATTGTGACGAGTGGAGGCTACTCTCTGGTTGCCGTGCACGGGTTTCTCGTTGTGGTGGCGTCTCTTGTCACAGAGCAAGGACTCTGGGGGACACGGGCTCCAGTAGCTGCAGCACATAGGCTCAGAAGTTGGAACTCCTGGGCTCTAGAGTACAAGCTCAGTATTTGTGACTCACCAGTGTAGTTGCTACATGGTTTGTGGAATCTTCCAGGACCAGGGATCAAACCTGTGTCTCTTGCTTTGGCAGGCAGATTCTTTTCTTTTTTCTTTTTTTTTACTTTGATTCTTTTTTTTTTTTTTTTTTTTATTTTTTTTTTTTTTTTTTTTGGGGGGGGGGGGGGGTGGGGGGGGGGGGGGGGTAGGCGGGCCACTTCTATTGGTCTTTCATTTATCTATTTTCATCCGTCTTTGTTCTTTGGCCCATGTGGGCCTCCCATCGCGGTGGCCTCTGTTGTCACAGAGTGCCGGCTCTGGACACATGCGCCCCAGAGCTCCCGCTCGGTAATTGGACACATCGGTCCAGCTGCTCCATGGCACGTGGGATCTTCCCAGGCCAGGGATCCAACTGGCGCCCCTTGCAAGCCGCTGCAAGGCGGTGTCCTTACCCACTGGACCACCAGGGAAGCCCAGGCAGGCAGATTCTTATTCGCTGTATCGCCAGGCAAGTCCTCCGTTGTGTATAGCACATGGAAGTTTCTTTAACATAAATGAGCAGTGCATTCTGTACTTCAAATGTTTTTTAAAAAGCGTTAAAAATCCACTGTGAAGTCTTCTCACCACTCCTGACTTCTTTTCTTTTTTTCTATCAGCGCAGCAACTACTATTATTTTGTTGTGAATTCCTGATTTTGCATATGCCATGTATAAATGCTTAAATGAGAACAAGTACCATGTAACAAACAAAAAGTATACAGAACAGTCTTCTTCAGTAAAAGACAAGATTCAGAGAAGCTATTTGGGCTAGAGTAACATTAGCCATGAGGTAGGGGTCTGAGATGGGGTGGTGATATCTGTATATTACAGGTTGTGTATATTACATTGACTTTATTTTTCATTTTATTTATTTATTAATGGCTGTGCTGGGTCTTTGTTCCTGAGTGGGCTTTTCTCTAATTGTGACGAGTGGAGGCTACTCTCTGGTTGCCGTGCACGGGTTTCTCGTTGTGGTGGCGTCTCTTGTCACAGAGCAAGGACTCTGGGGGACACGGGCTCCAGTAGCTGCAGCACATAGGCTCAGAAGTTGGAACTCCTGGGCTCTAGAGTACAAGCTCAGTATTTGTGACTCACCAGTGTAGTTGCTACATGGTTTGTGGAATCTTCCAGGACCAGGGATCAAACCTGTGTCTCTTGCTTTGGCAGGCAGATTCTTTTCTTTTTTCTTTTTTTTTACTTTGATTCTTTTTTTTAATTTATTTTTTAAATTTTTTTAATTTTTTTTTTTTTGGCGAGGGGCGGGTTGGGGAGGGAGGGGGGTAGGCGGGCCACTTCTATTGGTCTTTTTATTTATCTATTTTCATCCGTCTTTGTTCTTTGGCCCATGTGGGCCTCCCATCCTGGTGGCCTCTGTTGTCACAGAGTGCCGGCTCTGAGCGCATGCGCTCCAGAGCTCCGGCTCGGTAATTGGACACATCGGTCCAGCTGCTCCATGGCACGTGGGATCTTCCCAGGCCAGGGATCCAACTGGCGCCCCTTGCAAGCCGCTGCAAGGCGGTGTCCTTACCCACTGGACCACCAGGGAAGCCCAGGCAGGCAGATTCTTATTCGCTGTATCGCCAGGCAAGTCCTCCGTTGTGTATAGCACATGGAAGTTTCTTTAACATAAATGAGCAGTGCATTCTGTACTTCAAATGTTTTTTAAAAAGCGTTAAAAATCCACTGTGAAGTCTTCTCACCACTCCTGACTTCTTTTCTCTTTTTTTTTTCTATCAGCGCAGCAACTACTATTATTTTGTTGTGAATTCCTAGAGTTTCTTTCTGCATATGCCATGTATAAATGCTATGCAAGTCTCAACATTTTTAAGCAAAATGTAGCATAGATTCTGCTTCTCACTCTTTTTTATAGTTGTATTTTGTTGTATGGATACACTATGATTAACTGGTCCTCTGTTGATGAACATTTGTGTTGCTTCCAATCTTTTGTTATTACAAATGGTGCTGCAGTGAATTCGCCTGTACAGAATTCATCTGGCGCCTGTGCAAGTGTATCTGCAGAATGAATTCGTTGGCAGTGGAATTGCTCTGCCCTTTTTCCATCTGCTTTTAGTGGGCATCACAACAGCCCTGGCTCAAGATGTGTGCATCAAAACAACCACATCAGCTCTGACACACGATGGAAAAGCTATTTTAATATTAATAGCACTGCCAATGTTAGAAAAAAGGTTGGTCCAAGTTCAGCTTCTACCAACGCCTTTCTTGAAAATTGTGGGCATGTGTTGTTTTCTTGGCCACTCAAACCAAAAACCCTTAAAACTGGCCTGGTACCAAACTTTCAATAGTACCTCTCCTGTTTACATTTCCCAGAAATAGAAATGACCTCAGGCAAAAAAATCTACACTGAATCACAGCAAGTGCTTAATTGTTCCTTTAGATAGTCAGAGACTTGGCCGGAGCAAGATAAGAGAAGTGCTGAAAAAGAAGAAGGATGTTTGGAGGAAAACTTCACAGATGAGCCCTTCGGACTTGGGCCTGGAAAATGAGACTATCTGTGCTCCATGTACACACATGTCCACCCCCGGGCACTGGTATGGAAGCAGCCTTTAACAAGCAGGTTGTTCTGTATATACAATATAAATCAGGACAAGCATATAAAAGAAATCTTCAATACATGGAGAGACAAATGTTGTTATTAGATTAAAAGACTCAGTATTGTAACAAGTAACTCAGCCCAGCCTCACTCCTGAACTCAGACCCATATTTCCAACTGCCTGCTTCACATCTTCATTTGAATATCTTACCCTTACTGTGTCCCAAAGTGAACTACCGACATGCCCCTCAAAACTCTGCTTCAGGTGGAATCTTCCCCATCACAGCTGAAGCCTGATCCATTCTTCCAATTGCTCGAGCCCAAAACCAAGACTCATCTTTGATGCTTCTTTTCCTTATATATCACCACATCTGGTCTATAAGAAACCATGTTGGTTCTAACTCCAAGAATAAAAGAAAATGTTTATCTTGGCTGCACTGGGTTTTCATTGCAGCGTGCAGGCTTCTCTTGTTGTGGCACGCACACTCTAGAGCATATCAGCTCAGTGGCTGCAGCGCTCAGGCTTAGTTGCCATATGTGGGATCTTTAGTGCCCTGACCAGGGATCAAACCCAGGTCCCCTGCATTGGTACTGTGGAGTCTTATCCACTGGACCATCAGGGAAGTCCCTTAACTGGTCTATTGATTGCCCCTGAATAAGGTACTTGCATGGTACCCTCAAAACACTTTATATGTCTTAGTCTGAACTCATTCTCATGTCTTCCTTTACTACCAGGTTCTCCATCAGGTTAGCTTCCTCCTCTTTGGTGGACAGTACCTATGCTAGTAACTCATTTCTAGGCAATAGGATGTAGTCATGAAGCTCTTCTCCCTGTTTTCATCATCAATAGCTCCAGCAGATTCTCAGTTTACTAGTAGAACTGCTCTGGATTCATCCTGTTTTCAGCTACAGACAGAAATTTCCAGGGTAAATACCTGCACCTCAAAACCTTCATCCAAGTGACATGGGTAGAAGAACATTCTGATGCTCATAATCCCCATCAGCCACCCCCAAACAAAGGTATCATCTAAGTGATGGACAGACATGCCTGCAACTGAAAGTCAGGTGGTATAGTGGTCAGGTGCACAGATTCTCCAGTAAGACATTATGCCCTTTCTTCAGCACTTTTCAATGACCCTGGGCAAGTTACAGTGTCCCAAATGGGAACTGAAACAGTGAGACTAGTAATAGAATATCTGGACTTCCCTGGTGGTTCAATGGGTAAAGAGTCCACCATGCAGTGCCGGGGGCACTGGTTTGATCCCAGGTCCGAGAAGATTCCATGTGCCGCAGAGCAGCTGGACTGGTGTGTCCAATTACAAGCCAGCGCTCTGGAGCACATGTGCCCAGAGCCAGTGCTCTGCAACAAGAGAGGCCACTGTAATTGGAGGGCCACACATGCCAAAGAATAAAAAGAAAAAATGGACGAAAACGAATATAAATAAAAGAGGCATGATGGGGGAAAAGGAAAAAAAAATATTTGGGGGATTAAACGAATCATGTGCACTACAAAGGAATTTTTCAACAAGTGACGGTTGAAATTGTGATGCAGGCTCTGAGACAGAATAGCTCCCAGCTGCCTCATTTGGAACCATATCCATATCCCTAAACCCCTTTCATTTAGAAAGTTTGCAGGAACCTCTGATTTAGACGGGATTTGCCAAACATTTCCTGGTTTTCTGTGGTTACCACTTGACTAGCTCTTCAAAGCAGATGTCTATGTGCCCATGGTATAAGGGTGTCTGCACAGAAACACCCTCCATCCCATACCTGAACTCAGTAAGTGCTCAGTGAAGAATCAAACAGCCCGAAGAGCACAGGCCACTGAAGGAACACCTAGCTCAGGTCTGAGGGCAATGGCAAGGTAGACATTTCCAAACGGAATCTGGTACCGAGGAGAAATCACCCATCCCATAGTCAAGGTTTCCACGACCACCTCAGTCCCACATTTCTGCAGCCCCCAATACTGTTCTTCACTGGTGTTGCTAGATAAGACTCACCAGTCAAAGTGTACAAATGCCATTAAAACTGGAGGCCTAGTTCATTTTCCATTTTAGTCAAAGATATCAATGCCAAACAAATTCTTGAAAAGATAAGAGTTTCTAGAACTCTGTGCCCAAATCTTGGACCAAGAGCTGGGAAACCCCATGTCACCCCCACCTCACAAAACCCGCCCAGGTTTCAGACATGTTACCCAAGTGATCTCATCTGGATGGAAAGGAAATCTTATTTATTGCAGAATTGTGTTGTGTTCTAAATGGATTAAGATAATTTGTTTTATTTGCCATTTAGTCCTTGTCCTCCAAGAAGGCCTCACAGGAATGGATTGTGAGTCTGATGGGTTTTGTGTTTTGCCCAATTGCAAGAGATGGGAGGGGACATGTAGGCACAAAGAATCAATTCCACTTAGAAATATCACACTGCACATGGCCAGTTAATATTTGTTGAGATACAGTCAGTCGTGGACGATGTTATGTGTTGTGGGACAATTTAGAGGCATCCATGCCACCGGAGGGTGGATTGCTCCCATCTGCTCGGGCAAAGTGTGGTATCCAGGTGCCCCCTGTAAAGTGAGGGAGGACATTCCTGCCAATAACAGAGGGACTCAAGGAAAGAATGTTGTACCAGCACAAAACCAGAAATGTAGATCAATGGAACAAGATACAAAGCCCAGAGATAAACCTATGCACCAATGGGCACCTTATCTTTGACAAAGGAGGCAAGAATATACCAAGGGGAAAAGATAATCCCTTCAATAAGTGGTACTGGGAAAATTGGACAGCTATGTGTAAATGAATGAAAGAACACTTTCTAACACCATACAAAAAGATAAACTCAAAATGGATTAAACACCTAAATGTAAGACCAGAAACTATAAAACTCTTAGAGAAAAACATAGGAAGAACACTCTTTGGTATAAGTCACAGCAAGATCTTCTATGATCCACCTTATAATGTAATAGAAATTTTAAAAATTAAAAAACAAATGGGACCTAATTAAACTTAAAAGCTTTTGCACATCAAAGAAAACTATAAACAAGGGAAACCCAAAAAATAACAGATAAGAGTTTCAAAAGGAGGCCTAGTTCATTTTCCATTTTAGTCAAAGATATCAATGCCAAACAAATTCTTGAAAAGATAAGAGTTTCTAGAACTCTGTGCCCAAATCTTGGACCAAGAGCTGGGAAACCCCATGTCACCCCCACCTCACAAAACCCGCCCAGGTTTCAGACATGTTACCCAAGTGATCTCATCTGGATGGAAAGGAAATCTTATTTATTGCAGAATTGTGTTGTGTTCTAAATGGATTAAGATAATTTGTTTTATTTGCCATTTAGTCCTTGTCCTCCAAGAAGGCCTCACAGGAATGGATTGTGAGTCTGATGGGTTTTGTGTTTTGCCCAATTGCAAGAGATGGGAGGGGACATGTAGGCACAAAGAATCAATTCCACTTAGAAATATCACACTGCACATGGCCAGTTAATATTTGTTGAGATACAGTCAGTCGTGGACGATGTTATGTGTTGTGGGACAATTTAGAGGCATCCATGCCACCGGAGGGTGGATTGCTCCCATCTGCTCGGGCAAAGTGTGGTATCCAGGTGCCCCCTGTAAAGTGAGGGAGGACATTCCTGCCAATAACAGAGGGACTCAAGGAAAGAATGTTGTACCAGCACAAAACCAGAAATGTAGATCAATGGAACAAGATACAAAGCCCAGAGATAAACCTATGCACCAATGGGCACCTTATCTTTGACAAAGGAGGCAAGAATATACCAAGGGGAAAAGATAATCCCTTCAATAAGTGGTACTGGGAAAATTGGACAGCTATGTGTAAATGAATGAAAGAACACTTTCTAACACCATACAAAAAGATAAACTCAAAATGGATTAAACACCTAAATGTAAGACCAGAAACTATAAAACTCTTAGAGAAAAACATAGGAAGAACACTCTTTGGTATAAGTCACAGCAAGATCTTCTATGATCCACCTTATAATGTAATAGAAATTTTAAAAATTAAAAAACAAATGGGACCTAATTAAACTTAAAAGCTTTTGCACATCAAAGAAAACTATAAACAAGGTGAAGACAGCCCTCAGAATGGGAGAAAATAACAGTAAATGAAAGAACTGACAAAGGATTAATTTCCAAAATATACAAGCAGATCGTGCAGCTCAATACCAGAAAAACAAGCAATCCAATCCAAAAGTGGACAGAAGATCTGAACAGACATTTCTTCAGACATACAAATGACTAAAAACACATGAAGAGATGCTCAGCATCACTAATTGTCAGAGAAATGCAAAACAAAACCACAGACTGGCAAGCTGCAGTCCATGAGGTCACAAAGAGTTGGACACAACTTAGCATGTGAACAACAAAAATCAAAACTACAATGAGATATCACCTCACAATGGTAAGAATGGCCATCGTCAAAAAAACTACTAACAATAAATGCTGGAAAGGGTATGAAGAAAAGGGAGCCCTCTTGTACTGTTGGTAGGAATGCAAATTGATACAGCCACTATGGAAAACAGTATGGAGAGTGTTTAAAAAACTAGAAATAAAACTATCATGTGACCCAACAATCCCATGACTTGGCACTGTACCCTTAGAAAACCATAACTGAAAAAGACACATGTACCCCAATGTTCATGACAGCACTGTTTGTAACAGGTAGGACATGGAAACAACCTAGATGTCCATTGACAGATGAATGGATAAAGAAGTTGTCATACATACATTCAATGGAATATTTCTCAACCATAAAAAGGAATGCATTTGAGTCTGTTCTAATGAGGTGGATGAACTCAGAGTGTATTATACAGAGTGAAGTAAGTCAGAAAGAGAAAAACAAATATCACATATTAATGCATATATATGGAATCTAGACAAATGGTAGACTAGGTACTGACGAACCTATTTGCAGGGCAGCAACAGAGATGTAGACATAGAGAACATACCTGTGGGCACAGTAGGGGAAGGAGAGGTAGGATGAATGGAGAGAGCAGCATGGAAACACACACACAACCACTGGTAAAACAGGTAGCCAGTGGGACTTTGCTGAACAACACACGGAGCTCAAACTGCTGCTCTGAGACGACCTAGAGGGGTGGGATGGGGTGGGAGGTGGGAGGGAGGTTCAAGGGGGAGGGACATAGGTATACCTGTGGCTGGTTCATGTTGATGTGTGGCAGAAACCAACACAACACTGCAAAGTGATTATCCTCCAATGACAAGTAAATAACTTCCTGAAAATAAAAGAGTGCCCAGGGAATGCAGAACACCAGTCTGAAACCTACTACGAACAGTATTAGGAAACCATCTGTTCTCTGGGCCTCGGTTTATCTTCTGTAAAGAGAAGATGGAGGCTCTCAAGGTCTCCAACTCCAGCTGCAGGAAATGGAAGACTGCTTCCTTTCACAAAGGCTCTTTGTTGCAGAACTCCTTGCTGCTGACCCTGCGGACCCCAAGCAAGCACAATCTTTAGAAATTAGCATTTTATTGACTTTGACAGGTGCTGTCACTGACGCTTCTGTTTTATGTGTTTTAATTAAATGTTATTATTTGCCACCATGTCTCAAGGCCACGTGTTGGGAAGAGCGAGATTTCATAAATCAGACCCAGACGTCTATGTTGGGAGTTCATTGATTCTTCTCATTGTTGGAAGGAATGCAAATTGATACAGCCACTATGGAAAACAGTATGGAGAGTGTTTAAAAAACTAGAAATAAAACTATCATGTGACCCAACAATCCCATGACTTGGCACTGTACCCTTAGAAAACCATAACTGAAAAAGACACATGTACCCCAATGTTCATGACAGCACTGTTTGTAACAGGTAGGACATGGAAACAACCTAGATGTCCATTGACAGATGAATGGATAAAGAAGTTGTCATACATACATTCAATGGAATATTTCTCAACCATAAAAAGGAATGCATTTGAGTCTGTTCTAATGAGGTGGATGAACTCAGAGTGTATTATACAGAGTGAAGTAAGTCAGAAAGAGAAAAACAAATATCACATATTAATGCATATATATGGAATCTAGACAAATGGTAGACTAGGTACTGACGAACCTATTTGCAGGGCAGCAACAGAGATGTAGACATAGAGAACATACCTGTGGGCACAGTAGGGGAAGGAGAGGTAGGATGAATGGAGAGAGCAGCATGGAAACACACACACAACCACTGGTAAAACAGGTAGCCAGTGGGACTTTGCTGAACAACACACGGAGCTCAAACTGCTGCTCTGAGACGACCTAGAGGGGTGGGATGGGGTGGGAGGTGGGAGGGAGGTTCAAGGGGGAGGGACATAGGTATACCTGTGGCTGGTTCATGTTGATGTGTGGCAGAAACCAACACAACACTGCAAAGTGATTATCCTCCAATGACAAGTAAATAACTTCCTGAAAATAAAAGAGTGCCCAGGGAATGCAGAACACCAGTCTGAAACCTACTACGAACAGTATTAGGAAACCATCTGTTCTCTGGGCCTCGGTTTATCTTCTGTAAAGAGAAGATGGAGGCTCTCAAGGTCTCCAACTCCAGCTGCAGGAAATGGAAGACTGCTTCCTTTCACAAAGGCTCTTTGTTGCAGAACTCCTTGCTGCTGACCCTGCGGACCCCAAGCAAGCACAATCTTTAGAAATTAGCATTTTATTGACTTTGACAGGTGCTGTCACTGACGCTTCTGTTTTATGTGTTTTAATTAAATGTTATTATTTGCCACCATGTCTCAAGGCCACGTGTTGGGAAGAGCGAGATTTCATAAATCAGACCCAGACGTCTATGTTGGGAGTTCATTGATTCTTCTTGTGATGTCATTGTAATTATTTCCCTTCAATCGATAGAGAAGCTTTGATGTTCTCTTTAGAGCTGAAAGAGGCTTCTTTCCATTTATCTCCCACCTTGTTGAAAACACACAAAGCCCTTCTCTAAAAATCACCCTCCTAAAACACACAAAGCCTTTCTCCAAAAATCACCCTCCTGAAAACACACAAAGCCCTTCTCCAAAAATCACCCTCCTCTGATACAAAAATGAGGATCTTGTTTTGTTTTCAGAGTGGTTGCTATTACTAGATGCTCAGAGCCAGAGCCACTGGAGGCCTATGAGGCCATTTTACTCTGTGGCAAGAAGTCAAACCCTGCGATGATGGCTTCTATCTGTTTCTCTCTTTGCCCCTGCCTTGGTGAGGCCTGTGTTTCCTACCCACTGCACCACAGGCTCTGGACCAGCTGCTGGCTTGGTTGGTTTTTGGTTTTTTCCAAACATGCTTAGATTTATTTATTTTTAATTGGAGGGCGATTGCTTTACATGATTGTGCCGGTTTCTGCCATACATCAACAAGAATCAGTCACAGGTACATACATGTCCCTTCCCTCCTAACTCTCCCTCCCTGGACCAACATTAATGTGAACCTTCTAGAGGCTCCCGTTGTCGGGGATGGCACTATCTCCTTTCTCCACACCCTACATGCCTGCCTTGTATAAAGTTAGTGCTCAGCGAACAGTGGTTGAATTTAGTGAAGGTGAAAGATGAGGATTGTGCACTTCTCCCAAGTAGAATCATCCTAGAGCAGCTGAGACTCAGCCCGACCCTGAAACCAATTGAGACAGGAAGCACCTCCAATGACAAGTAAATAACTTCCTGAAAATAAAAGAGTGCCCAATCCAAGCAAAGCTATTGCAATCTTCGGTAAAGAGAAGATGGAGGCTCTCAAGGTCTCCAACTCCAGCTGCAGGAAATGGAAGACTGCGTCCTTTCACAAAGGCTCTTTGTTGCAGAACTCCTTGCTGCTGACCCTGCGGACCCCAAGCAAGCACAATCTTTAGAAATTAGCATTTTATTGACTTTGACAGGTGCTGTCACTGACGCTTCTGTTTTATGTGTTTTAATTAAATGTTATTATTTGCCACCATGTCTCAAGGCCACGTGTTGGGAAGAGCGAGATTTCATAAATCAGACCCAGACGTCTATGTTGGGAGTTCATTGATTCTTCTTGTGATGTCATTGTAATTATTTCCCTTCAATCGATAGAGAAGCTTTGATGTTCTCTTTAGAGCTGAAAGAGGCTTCTTTCCATTTATCTCCCACCTTGTTGAAAACACACAAAGCCCTTCTCTAAAAATCACCCTCCTAAAAACACACAAAGCCTTTCTCCAAAAATCACCCTCCTGAAAACACACAAAGCCCTTCTCCAAAAATCACCCTCCTCTGATACAAAAATGAGGATCTTGTTTTGTTTTCAGAGTGGTTGCTATTACTAGATGCTCAGAGCCAGAGCCACTGGAGGCCTATGAGGCCATTTTACTCTGTGGCAAGAAGTCAAACCCTGCGATGATGGCTTCTATCTGTTTCTCTCTTTGCCCCTGCCTTGGTGAGGCCTGTGTTTCCTACCCACTGCACCACAGGCTCTGGACCAGCTGCTGGCTTGGTTGGTTTTTGGTTTTTTCCAAACATGCTTAGATTTATTTATTTTTAATTGGAGGGCGATTGCTTTACATGATTGTGCCGGTTTCTGCCATACATCAACAAGAATCAGTCACAGGTACATACATGTCCCTTCCCTCCTAACTCTCCCTCCCTGGACCAACATTAATGTGAACCTTCTAGAGGCTCCCGTTGTCGGGGATGGCACTATCTCCTTTCTCCACACCCTACATGCCTGCCTTGTATAAAGTTAGTGCTCAGCGAACAGTGGTTGAATTTAGTGAAGGTGAAAGATGAGGATTGTGCACTTCTCCCAAGTAGAATCATCCTAGAGCAGCTGAGACTCAGCCCAGACCCTGAAACTCAATTGAGACAGGAAGCACCTTATTGGGAGGAGGACGAGATCGTGAGTCTATTTTTATTTTTAAAGCATCACTGGGCATGTGGATAAATCCAAATAATATTACGTTCAAAATCCCATTATACATAGTAAATTCCCAGAATATCTGAGGGGATGGAGGACGGAAAGGTGAGAGAATTGTTTATCAACCATTTTTTTGCTCAGCTCAACAAATATTTCTCGCGTACACAGCCTTGCAGAAATTAGGGACCAGAGCAAATGTAAGAATCCCTCAGGCTCTGCTCTCTCCCTGAATCCAAATCCAGCCCCTACAAGAAGCAGAGCCTCCCACAACACTAACATCTTCATTTTCCCAAATTCCTAAAGCCACAAGGGTTGTTTTATTATTATTATACTTTTTAAAAAACACATTTATTTATTTATTTTTATTTATTTGGCTGCACTGGGTCTTAGTTGCAGCATGTGGGATCTAGTTCTCTGACCAGGATTCGAACCCGGGCCCCCTGCATTGGAAGCAGAGAGTCTTAGCCACTGGACCACCAGGGAAGCCTCTGATTATACTTTTATTCATTTAACAAAATCTTGTAGAACAAAGTGTGCCAGGCATGACTCTGAACACATCATATATAACAACTCATGCAATCCTCATAAGAAGCCCATGAGATGTGGTGATTATTAATCACAGTATTATTAATCTTGAATTTCCTGATGAGGAAAACGAAGCACAGAAGAACTAAATAACTTGGCCAAGGCCACACAGCTAGTAGGCACCAGAGTCAGGAATTAATCACAGTTAAGCCTCAGAGCCCATTTCTTTTTTTTTTTTTTCAAAATGACTATTTTTATTCATATATCTTTTTTATTATTTTTTTTATTTTTAATTCTTTATTTTAAAGATTTTACAGAGCCCATTTCTTGACCCCTATTCCAGGCTGCCTCCAGCGTGGCCATGGACTGACCACTGGCTGTTTCATTCAGCTTGGACTCCAGCTGCACTGCCTGCTTCCTGATGGATGGGACCACAACTCCAGTGCCTTCATCACATCCTCCCACCACGTTCATTCAAGAATTAGTTACTAAACACCTCCTCTGTATCTGGAACATTCTAGATTCTAGGAACACAGCCATGAACCAGACTGTCAGGGCTCCTGCTTCACACAGCTTCCATGCTGACGAGGGGAACCACACTACATTAGGTAAGCCAACTGGCCAACCAAGTGAGAAGGCAATGACCAGTCATCACAAGTGCAATGAAAGGAGTGAGAGAAAACCAAGGACCAGGCGGCTCTGAGGCAGAGAAACCTTATTAGATGATGTCCTGGAAAAGAGACTCAGAGGAGGTCATGTGTGTGCTGATTCTTAAAGAGAAACAGGAAGCCACATGAGGATTTGAGGGAGGAGAACTCCAGCTAGAAGGTCAGCAGGTGCAAAGACCCTGTGGCAGTAAGGTGCCTGGAGAATAACAATCAAGAAGGGAAAGGGACGCCCTGCCCCACGACGGGACTGGGGTCTGGTGCGGACAGCCCTACTTTCTGGGACACGGGGCTCAGCTGGAAAGGCGGAGCCTGCCTGTCTGTCATGCACTGCCTGTTCATAGGGTAACTGGTGCTAAACCATTCCTAGACGACCTGCTTCTCCGTTGGGGTTTTGAACATAGTGGAGCAGCTCCCTCCCTGCTATCTATCAAAAGTCAGCCCTGGACACAAGGGTTTGACAGAAAAAAAGAAATCGTTTTTTTTTTTTTTTTTTTAATAAATAAAAACACCAAAAATAGATAAATAGGGGAAAAGGAGGGAAGCAGATCTCAGACGGTGAGATCTCAGAATCTGGATTCTTTGTGCTATGTTGCAAAAAACCAAGGGACGTGCACAGCACTGAGTGCCCTAAGCACTTTAAGTGACTTCCACTTCTCTAAGCCTGTGCACCCTCAGCACAGCAAGCTACCTGGGACCCCCACGCTCTGCCTCCAGGGGGTCTGGTTAGCCTGTACATCATCAACCTTTTCAGTGGGCACAGTGGATAACGCCTCGGACCTGGAGTCAGACTTCCTGGGTTTCAGTCCCTGCTCTCCTATTCACTAGTTGAATGGTTTCGAGCAAATGACTGAACCTATGCTTCACTTTTCTGGCCTGAAAAATGGGATCCTAAAGTATATATTCCAGAAGATTACTGAGAAAATTAAATGAGATGAGGAGTGTCGCATGCTCAGCACAGTGCTGGGGCGAGGGAACAAACACTGAAGGCAGTTTTTATGTTGCTTTTTTTCGGGGGGGTGGGGGGCACTTCTATTGATCTTTCATTTATTTATCTTTGTTCTTTGGCCCGTATGGGCCTCCCATCGCAGAGGCCTCTCTCATCGCAGAGCACTGGCTCTGGGCGCATGCGCTCTAGAGCTCTGGCTCTGGAGTTGGACACATCGGTCCAGCCGCTCCGTGGCACGTGGGATCTTCCCAGGCCAGGGATCGAATCAGTGCTCCTTGCACTGCAAGGCAGTTTCCTTACCCACTGGACCACCAGGGAAGCCCTGTGCTGGTTATTTTTATATTACTCTTGGTAGGTGACCAGCCCTCAAGTGTAATCACTGCTTGATAGAAACTTCTGGAATCACTGACATCAACTCTCTCGGTTTCTGAGCTGACCACAGCATATTGGTGAAGAGGAAAAGAAAAAAAAAAAAAAATAGCATAATTCAAAACATCTACCATTCTCCAAAATAATGTGATCTCTATGAAATTTTGCCATGCAACATGCTGGAAAGTTCCAATCTCATTCATTCAGCATCCTTCCCCAAGTTCCATTCTACTTCACGTTAGTGTAGGTACCAAGAAAATATCAGAAGTGACGTGACCCTCTAATGGAGAGTCACAAAATTATAATGTCCGGCACCATGATAGGAAACTCAATTTTTTTAATAAATAAAAACACCAAAAATAGATAAATAGGGGAAAAGGAGGGAAGCAGATCTCAGACGGTGAGATCTCAGAATCTGGATTCTTTGTGCTATGTTGCAAAAAACCAAGGGACGTGCACAGCACTGAGTGCCCTAAGCACTTTAAGTGACTTCCACTTCTCTAAGCCTGTGCACCCTCAGCACAGCAAGCTACCTGGGACCCCACGCCTGCCTCCAGGGGTCTGGTTAGCCTGTACATCATCAACCTTTTCAGTGGGCACAGTGGATAACGCCTCGGACCTGGAGTCAGACTTCCTGGGTTTCAGTCCCTGCTCTCCTATTCACTAGTTGAATGGTTTCGAGCAAATGACTGAACCTATGCTTCACTTTTCTGGCCTGAAAAATGGGATCCTAAAGTATATATTCCAGAAGATTACTGAGAAAATTAAATGAGATGAGGAGTGTCGCATGCTCAGCACAGTGCTGGGGCGAGGGAACAAACACTGAAGGCAGTTTTTATGTTGCTTTTTTTCGGGGGGGTGGGGGGCACTTCTATTGATCTTTCATTTATTTATCTTTGTT
The DNA here is from genome assembly GCA_022376925.1 of Tragulus kanchil. Classification (NCBI taxonomy): domain Eukaryota; kingdom Metazoa; phylum Chordata; class Mammalia; order Artiodactyla; family Tragulidae; genus Tragulus; species Tragulus kanchil. Next base: position 91,972,557 of record JAIOJX010000004.1, on the reverse strand, counting down.
CTTTGGCCCGTATGGGCCTCCCATCGCAGAGGCCTCTCTCATCGCAGAGCACTGGCTCTGGGCGCATGCGCTCTAGAGCTCTGGCTCTGGAGTTGGACACATCGGTCCAGCCGCTCCGTGGCACGTGGGATCTTCCCAGGCCAGGGATCGAATCAGTGCTCCTTGCACTGCAAGGCAGTTTCCTTACCCACTGGACCACCAGGGAAGCCCTGTGCTGGTTATTTTTATATTACTCTTGGTAGGTGACCAGCCCTCAAGTGTAATCACTGCTTGATAGAAACTTCTGGAATCACTGACATCAACTCTCTCGGTTTCTGAGCTGACCACAGCATATTGGTGAAGAGGAAAAGAAAAAAAAAAAAAAATAGCATAATTCAAAACATCTACCATTCTCCAAAATAATGTGATCTCTATGAAATTTTGCCATGCAACATGCTGGAAAGTTCCAATCTCATTCATTCAGCATCCTTCCCCAAGTTCCATTCTACTTCACGTTAGTGTAGGTACCAAGAAAATATCAGAAGTGACGTGACCCTCTAATGGAGAGTCACAAAATTATAATGTCCGGCACCATGATAGGAAACTCAATTCTTCGAGGAAAAGAGAATAGAATTTAACCCAAGGAATTCCGAGGCCAGGACTTTTGTTCAGATCGCCCGATAAACCGAGTTTCACCCCAAAGCAAAGGCTGGAGCTACACTAGGCGTTTTCTTTTCTTCGGCGTGCTCAGGATCCGTTAGGAACCAAGCCCTGGTGCCATCTTCTGGCCATCTCCAGAACTGAAAAACAGATACTTAGAGGAAACCCTCTGCCTCCTTGACAGAAATTAAGTTCAGGGAAAAGCCTGGTAATTTCATAGTAACTTCTGTGTATTCGACCTCCTGTGAAACATCCAAACTGAGAAAAGCAGATGGTAACAGTCTCAGCCATTTACAGTCCCCACGAGGGACAGTCCCTGCTATGCCACCGCTTCTTCTGCTCCTGGAAGAGCTTATCACCCAACAGGGGGGCACCCAGAGACAGAGACAGCATATTTATTTTCCAGTGTGCCAATGCTCAGCTCCCCTCCTGCCAACTTACCCAGTCTTACAAGAGGATAGTCTCCGCTGCCCCAATTTTTTTTTAAATTTTTTGGCCTCTTTTATTGGTTTTTTTATTTATTTGGATACATCTTTATTCTTTGGCCTATGTGGGCCTGCCATTGCAGTGGCTTCTCTCGTTTCAGACCACCGGCTCTGGGCACATGCACTTTAGAGCGCTGGCTCATAATTGGACACACGGGTCCAGCCGCTCTGCCGCACGTGGGATCTTCCCGGGCCAGGGATCAAACCGGTGCCCTTTGCACTGCAAGGCGGTGTCCTTACCCACTGGACCACCAGGGAAGCCCTGCCCAAATTTATATCCTTGAATACTTCCCCTTACAGGAGATACGTCACACAAATAAATCACGTGTGGAATCTGCCTTCAAAGAGCTAGACTGGCAGCTCACTATCCCACTGCAAGCCTAAATTCTCCTCTGTCCCCAGAATCCCATGATAAGGATCAGTCTGGGATGTGCTCTCACTAAGCTAACAAAAGATGGCTGCCCTTGTCATCATGGCTGCTTTCATTTTCTAAAGCTTTGGAACAGGTGACTTCTTGGCTTGGGTACCTTCGGCAGATTGTGTCTAGCTCCATACACACCATAAAGCCAGGTAACTTGGCCTCAGTAGGCACACAGCCTGAAACTAAACGTGCAGTCTGGCTGACCAAGCAATGAACCAATATCCCAAAGAATTCTGGTTCATTCCTCCTGGGGAATAAGCAGGACAGTTTTGAAGACAGAAAAGTCACTGGTTTGGCTGGAGCCTCCTTCTTACCTCAAGAATATATATTTACTTATTTAAAGTGCATTGAGTCATATGTCCCTGGTGGTGCGGTGGATAAGAATCTGCCTGCCCCACCTACTAGAATAGCGGAACTAAAAAGAAAAATGAACATGTGGGACCTCATGAAACTTAAAAGCTTTTGTACAGCAAAAGAAACTACAAAAAAGCTGAATAGATAACCCACAGAATGGGAGGAAATCATAGCAAATGAAACAACAGACAAATCCTTGGAGAGTACCCACAGGGCTATGCCACCGCTTCTTCTGCTCCTGGAAGAGCTTATCACCCAACAGGGGGCACCCAGAGACAGAGCACTATTTATTTTCCAGTGTGCCAATGCTCAGCTCCCCTCCTGCCAACTTACCCAGTCTTACAAGAGGATAGTCTCCGCTGCCCCAATTTTTTTTTAAATTTTTTGGCCTCTTTTATTGGTTTTTTTATTTATTTGGATACATCTTTATTCTTTGGCCTATGTGGGCCTGCCATTGCAGTGGCTTCTCTCGTTTCAGACCACCGGCTCTGGGCACATGCACTTTAGAGCGCTGGCTCATAATTGGACACACGGGTCCAGCCGCTCTGCCGCACGTGGGATCTTCCCGGGCCAGGGATCAAACCGGTGCCCTTTGCACTGCAAGGCGGTGTCCTTACCCACTGGACCACCAGGGAAGCCCTGCCCAAATTTATATCCTTGAATACTTCCCCTTACAGGAGATACGTCACACAAATAAATCACGTGTGGAATCTGCCTTCAAAGAGCTAGACTGGCAGCTCACTATCCCACTGCAAGCCTAAATTCTCCTCTGTCCCCAGAATCCCATGATAAGGATCAGTCTGGGATGTGCTCTCACTAAGCTAACAAAAGATGGCTGCCCTTGTCATCATGGCTGCTTTCATTTTCTAAAGCTTTGGAACAGGTGACTTCTTGGCTTGGGTACCTTCGGCAGATTGTGTCTAGCTCCATACACACCATAAAGCCAGGTAACTTGGCCTCAGTAGGCACACAGCCTGAAACTAAACGTGCAGTCTGGCTGACCAAGCAATGAACCAATATCCCAAAGAATTCTGGTTCATTCCTCCTGGGGAATAAGCAGGACAGTTTTGAAGACAGAAAAGTCACTGGTTTGGCTGGAGCCTCCTTCTTACCTCAAGAATATATATTTACTTATTTAAAGTGCATTGAGTCATATGTCCCTGGTGGTGCGGTGGATAAGAATCTGCCTGCCCCACCTACTAGAATAGCGGAACTAAAAAGAAAAATGAACATGTGGGACCTCATGAAACTTAAAAGCTTTTGTACAGCAAAAGAAACTACAAAAAAGCTGAATAGATAACCCACAGAATGGGAGGAAATCATAGCAAATGAAACAACAGACAAAGAGTTAATCTCCAAAATCTACAAGCTACTCAGACAACTCAACATGGGAAAAATGAACAATCCAATCAAAAAATGGGAAAAGGACCTAAACAGACACCTCTCCAAAGAGGACATACAGATGGCCAACAAACACATGAAACGATGCTCAACCTCGCTGATAATTAGAGAAATGCAAATCAAAACTACAATGAGATATCACCTCACACCCATCAGAATGGCCATCATCCATAAATCGACAGACAATAAATGCTGGAGAGGGTGCGGAGAAAGGGAACACTCTTGCATTGCTGGTGGGAATGTAAATTGATACAGCCTCTATGGAAGATAGTATGGAGATTTCTTTAAAAACTAAAAATAGAAGCACCATTCATTAGGCTTATACCCTGATGAAATCAAAACTGAAAGAAGCACCTGTACCCCAATGTTCATTGCAGCTCTCTATACAAAAGCTAGAACATGGAAGCAACCTGGATGTCCATCGACAAATGAATGGACACAAAAGCTATGGTACATATACAATGGAATACTACACAGCTATAAAAAGAAATGCAGAAGAATCGGTCCTAATGAGGTGGCTGGATCTAGAATCTATCATAAAAAGTGAAGTCAGTCAAAAAGAGAAGCACAAGTACAATATACTAACACATATATATGGAATGTAGTAGGATGGTGATGATGGCACATGCAGTGAAGCGACGAAAAGACAGACATGGACAGTGGACATATGGACATTGTGGGGAAGGAACAGTGGGTGGGAGGCATAAAGGAAGTAGCACGAAAACCTATACTATCATATGTGAAGAAAATATCTATTGTCATTGAGCTGTCGCTGTGAGAAAAGGGGATCCTGTAGAGGCATAGAACTGGTGTCCCTTGCACTGCAAGGTGGACTCTTTACCCACTAGACCACCAGGGAAGCCCTATGTGGAATCTTTTTTAAAAATCATACAAACCAACTTATTTACAAAATAGAAACAGAGTCACAGATGTAGAAAACAATCTTACGGTTACCAGGGAGGCGAGGTGGGGAGGGATAAATAGGGAAGTTGAGAGTGACTTATATACACTACTATATACAAAATAGATACCTATATACAATTATATATAGCACAGTGAACTCTACTCAATCTGCAATTATCTACACGAGAAAATAATCTGAAAAGAGTAGATATACATGTGTAAAATTGGTTCACTTCCTGTACACCTGAAACTAACGCATTGTAAATTAACTATACTACAATAAGAAAAATGTTAATATAAAAAATAAATAAAATGCATTAGCCTTTTCTGCTTGCCAGATAAGCACTTCACGTACAGTTCATCACTTAATCTCAACAAAAATCCACATACTGGGCTTCCCTAGCAGTCCACTGGGTAAGGACACCACCTTGCAGTGCAAAGGGCATCGGTTCTATCCCTGGCCTGGGAAGATCCCATGTGCCGTGGAGCGACTAGACCAATGTGTCCAACTACTGAGCCAGAGCTCTGGAGTGCATGCACCCAGAGCCAGGTTTTGATGAGAGACGCCACTGCGATGGGATTGGCAGCTTCTCTTATACAAAAGCTAGAACATGGAAGCAACCTGGATGTCCATCGACAAATGAATGGACACAAAAGCTATGGTACATATACAATGGAATACTACACAGCTATAAAAAGAAATGCAGAAGAATCGGTCCTAATGAGGTGGCTGGATCTAGAATCTATCATAAAAAGTGAAGTCAGTCAAAAAGAGAAGCACAAGTACAATATACTAACACATATATATGGAATGTAGTAGGATGGTGATGATGGCACATGCAGTGAAGCGACGAAAAGACAGACATGGACAGTGGACATATGGACATTGTGGGGAAGGAACAGTGGGTGGGAGGCATAAAGGAAGTAGCACGAAAACCTATACTATCATATGTGAAGAAAATATCTATTGTCATTGAGCTGTCGCTGTGAGAAAAGGGGATCCTGTAGAGGCATAGAACTGGTGTCCCTTGCACTGCAAGGTGGACTCTTTACCCACTAGACCACCAGGGAAGCCCTATGTGGAATCTTTTTTAAAAATCATACAAACCAACTTATTTACAAAATAGAAACAGAGTCACAGATGTAGAAAACAATCTTACGGTTACCAGGGAGGCGAGGTGGGGAGGGATAAATAGGGAAGTTGAGAGTGACTTATATACACTACTATATACAAAATAGATACCTATATACAATTATATATAGCACAGTGAACTCTACTCAATCTGCAATTATCTACACGAGAAAATAATCTGAAAAGAGTAGATATACATGTGTAAAATTGGTTCACTTCCTGTACACCTGAAACTAACGCATTGTAAATTAACTATACTACAATAAGAAAAATGTTAATATAAAAAATAAATAAAATGCATTAGCCTTTTCTGCTTGCCAGATAAGCACTTCACGTACAGTTCATCACTTAATCTCAACAAAAATCCACATACTGGGCTTCCCTAGCAGTCCACTGGGTAAGGACACCACCTTGCAGTGCAAAGGGCATCGGTTCTATCCCTGGCCTGGGAAGATCCCATGTGCCGTGGAGCGACTAGACCAATGTGTCCAACTACTGAGCCAGAGCTCTGGAGTGCATGCACCCAGAGCCAGTGGTCTGTGATGAGAGACGCCACTGCGATGGGAAGCTCACACAGGCCAAAGAACAAAGATAAATAAATGAAAGATCAATAGATGTGTCCAAAAAAAAAATCCATGTACTTGGTATCATTTTGTTTCCCCTTAACAGACAAACAAACAACAACAAAAAAACAATACAGGCTTAGAAAGAGCTTACCTAACTTGCCCAAGTACAGCAGAAATTAAACACAACACAACTGCTTTGATTAGAACCAGAGCTGAAACAAGTATAAATAAGATATAATGAATTTAAGGAGAGAGAGGTTTCCCTTAGAAAGACAGTGCAAGTCAACTGTACTTTAAAATATCTTTTATACATGAAGTAAATTTTTTAAAAAATAAGGTAAAGGGGGTTCAGAGCTCTCTCGCCAAAAACCTCTTTAAATAAATAAACAAATAACTTGCCCAGGATCTGAGAGCAAGTAACTAGTAGATGCAGGATTCGGACTCATACATCCTAAGTCCTTTTACTCACCCCAAGTGTCTCACAGGACTTAGGCGTCTCACGGGCACTGATGAAAACATAGTCTCTCCTTATATTCCGCAGGATGAATGAAAAGGGGGACTCTCCCTAGATAAAGAAGACTCTCTCCAAGGCCCTGTGGGTGTGGGTGTGGTAGAAAGAGGAGGAGGTGGGTTCAGCACCCAGCACCACCAGTCCTGCTTCTTTTTCACCACCACACACCAGCATAAACCCCTCCCCTCGTCTCCACACCCTGGAGGCACTCACTGAGCCGCAGCCCTCCGCCCCAGCCAGCTTCCCCCGACCCTGACCGTGATTTTCTCACACCAGCCATGTCTGACGATTGATTTCTCATGGTTATTTGCAAAAGCACAAATACAAATGCTATTAGCTGGTAATAAAACTAGCCAGCCGTTTCTAAAACCCAGTGCTGGCAACTGCTCTGTGGTCTTTGGGGACCCTTCATGTGCCAGCGCCTACTAAAGCAAATAGTTCTTTCTGATATGAAAATGCCAAAGGAGGAAACCCTGTCTTTCGCTCTTTCCAAAATGATGAGGTCTAGCTGTCTTTTAAGAATTGTAGAAAGTCTTCAGGATTCCTGAGTCCAGAAAGCACCCACCAGACTCAATATAGAGATTTCATGCTTTTTTCCCAAATAATATATATACATTTGCATTTTTTAAATTTTGGCCTCTTTATATTGATTTTTTATTTATTTATTTTTCACCCATCTTTGTTCTTTGGCCTGTGTGGGCCTCCCATCGCAGTGGCCTCTCCCGTTGCTGAGCACCAGCCCTGCACACATGCGCTCCAGAGCGCTGGCTGGTAATTGGACACACTAGTCCAGCCGATCCATAGCATGTGGGATCTTGCTGGGCCAGGGATCGAATCGGTGCCCCTTGCACTACAAGGCTGACTCTGTCTACCCACTGGACCAACAAGGAAGCCCCTAAATAATATATATTTTTAAGTAGGACTTTAATAAGAATTTATTAGCCAGGCTTTCCTGGTGCTCAGTGTGAAAGAATCCGCCTGCCAATCAACAGGCACAGGTTCAATCCCTGGTCTGGGAAGACCCCATACCCGGTGTAGCAACCAAGACTGTGTGCCACAAGTATTGAGCCTGGGCTCGAGAGCCCATGGGCCACGACTACTGCTACCTGAATGCCTAGAGCTCATGCACTGCAACAAGAAAAACCAATGAGAAACCCACACACCACAACTAGTGGAGAGCCCCCACTGACCACAACTGGAGAAGGCCTGCGGGCAGCAACAAAGACTCAGTGTAGCCATAAATAAATACATCTTTAACAACAACAAAAAGTGTCAGCCATCTGCTGGGTTCCTGGCACTGAGCTAAGCACTGTAGATCCCACAGAAAGGCTGCTGTACCTGTCCTCCAGGTGCTTACAACCTAGTTAGGGAGACACGACCCCCACAGGAAACAACTCAAGAATAAGACAAGGCAGGCCTCAGTCAGGAGCGAGATGCCAAGGTACAGAGAATAGGAACTGTCATGCTCAGAAGTGAAGGTGGTCAGTCTGTTAAGGTCAGTCAAAGGGTCAAGTTCCCAGCTCTGCTACTCACTAGCCCCTTGGCCTCAGACACCTCGTCGCACCCTGGTTATGGGATCTACAAAGCGACAGCGCTCAGCCACTCACACAACAAGGTTGTTTTGAATGCTGACCATAAACCAGGCATTATTGTGGTTCTGGTGGTACGATGTGGAACAAGACAATGACGTGCCCAATGGTCTGGTGGGGGGAAGGGGTAATAAGGCAGACAGTGCACAGACGAGAGGAATATGATACTACATGGCAGCAGCGACAAATAAATGCAAGTAGGGAACAGGGAGGGGCGGGCGGCTAGGTCACTCAGGTGATGAGGGGAATCTCACCAATCTAAGACCATGAGGAACATCTGAGTGAGGATGTGGCTGATGTGAGCGAGACGCACTGGTGTCTTTGGGATGAGTGGTCCTGGAAAAAGAAAAGCAAGGCTCGAATCTGAGATAAGATTCGAGGTAAGCCACTCTTATCCCGAGATAAGGACGGCTCACAATGTCTGAGGAACAGGACGGATGCTGGCATGGCTGGATCGTCATGAGTGTCTGGGGGAAATGAAGAGCAGCCAGGAGCCAGATCATGATGGACCCAGAGGGCCAAGGGAGGAGTTCAGATGGGAAGCTTGGAAGGCTTCTGAGTAAGTACCAGAATATCCAAACCGTCTCTGATGCCCAGACGTGGACTTGAGCAAGAAACGGTCCTAACGAGTAGGATCTAGAATTGAGGAGTCCGCACTGCAAAAAACCCCACACACCACAACTAGTGGAGAGCCCCCACTGACCACAACTGGAGAAGGCCTGCGGGCAGCAACAAAGACTCAGTGTAGCCATAAATAAATACATCTTTAACAACAACAAAAAGTGTCAGCCATCTGCTGGGTTCCTGGCACTGAGCTAAGCACTGTAGATCCCACAGAAAGGCTGCTGTACCTGTCCTCCAGGTGCTTACAACCTAGTTAGGGAGACACGACCCCCACAGGAAACAACTCAAGAATAAGACAAGGCAGGCCTCAGTCAGGAGCGAGATGCCAAGGTACAGAGAATAGGAACTGTCATGCTCAGAAGTGAAGGTGGTCAGTCTGTTAAGGTCAGTCAAAGGGTCAAGTTCCCAGCTCTGCTACTCACTAGCCCCTTGGCCTCAGACACCTCGTCGCACCCTGGTTATGGGATCTACAAAGCGACAGCGCTCAGCCACTCACACAACAAGGTTGTTTTGAATGCTGACCATAAACCAGGCATTATTGTGGTTCTGGTGGTACGATGTGGAACAAGACAATGACGTGCCCAATGGTCTGGTGGGGGGAAGGGGTAATAAGGCAGACAGTGCACAGACGAGAGGAATATGATACTACATGGCAGCAGCGACAAATAAATGCAAGTAGGGAACAGGGAGGGGCGGGCGGCTAGGTCACGAAAGGTGATGAGGGGGAATCTCACCAATCTAAGACCATGAGGAACATCTGAGTGAGGATGTGGCTGATGTGAGCGAGACGCACTGGTGTCTTTGGGATGAGTGGTCCTGGAAAAAGAAAAGCAAGGCTCGAATCTGAGATAAGATTCGAGGTAAGCCACTCTTATCCCGAGATAAGGACGGCTCACAATGTCTGAGGAACAGGACGGATGCTGGCATGGCTGGATCGTCATGAGTGTCTGGGGGAAATGAAGAGCAGCCAGGAGCCAGATCATGATGGACCCAGAGGGCCAAGGGAGGAGTTCAGATGGGAAGCTTGGAAGGCTTCTGAGTAAGTACCAGAATATCCAAACCGTCTCTGATGCCCAGACGTGGACTTGAGCAAGAAACGGTCCTAACGAGTAGGATCTAGAATTGAGGAGTCCAGAGGCTAAGTGCCTGCACATAAGAGGGTCTGGGTTCTTTTGCACGTAATAGTAATTTAGTTTGAGAAGTAACCAAACTAAGGGGGTGAAAAATTAGGAGCATAATCCTCAAGACTTCGGAGAGTCACAGGGATTTCAAGAGCAGATTGAAACAGTGCCTCTGACGCTCTTTGGGCAGACAGAGCCCCGAAGCCATTCTTCTCCTGCGCAAAGACCCCCAGTGTGGTACCCGAGGAGAACCATGCGAGATGCCTCCTTCTGGACGACAACCTGCCATTCGTGGTGTGAGACACTCACTCCTCAGTGTCTCATGGCCACAGTTATCTCCACAATAGATAACAGATGGGTGTTAACGTTGAATAAATCCAAGCTAACTGGTAGCGCTTTTCAAGTTCTCCACACTTTGTTAACCATTTCTTCCTCAGAAGACAGAAAATGTGTGGCCCCCAAATGCCTGGAAGATGTGCTATAAAACAGCCCACTGCCAGTGGGAAATTAATTGAAACTGCATGTTTCCTCTTAAGACTGATGTGAACATTGCATTTTATTTCAGATCTACCTGTAAGAACTTCACAGCCATGTTTCCTCATACTCAAGGAGCAAATCACAGCCCTTTAAGAAGACAGCCTATGCTCTGCCACATACTTGGTACACTGTCCCATGTCCAAGCTGGACAAACTCAACTGGAAGTGGATAAAAGTGACTCAAAACACTCTTCTCGGCAGAAGGACCCTAAGGAATTACTGATATTTGGGATTTCAAGGACCCTGAGCCACTGCTGGGGGCAATGTGTGAGCAGAGGGCTCCTAAAGCAGGTCTGGATGTTTCTTAAATAAAGTCTCTAATGCTAGGCTTGATTTCACAACTATTTGTTTAGGCAAGAGGGCCTAAGGGAGGACGTTCAGATGGAGTGTCTGGGGAAATGAAGAGCAGCCAGGAGCCAGATCATGATGACCAGAGGGCAGGGGGTTCAGATGGGAAGCTTGGAAGGCTTCTGAGTAAGTACCAGAATATCCAAACCGTCTCTGATGCCCAGACGTGGACTTGAGCAAGAAACGGTCCTAACGAGTAGGATCTAGAATTGAGGAGTCCAGAGGCTAAGTGCCTGCACATAAGAGGGTCTGGGTTCTTTTGCACGTAATAGTAATTTAGTTTGAGAAGTAACCAAACTAAGGGGGTGAAAAATTAGGAGCATAATCCTCAAGACTTCGGAGAGTCACAGGGATTTCAAGAGCAGATTGAAACAGTGCCTCTGACGCTCTTTGGGCAGACAGAGCCCCGAAGCCATTCTTCTCCTGCGCAAAGACCCCCAGTGTGGTACCCGAGGAGAACCATGCGAGATGCCTCCTTCTGGACGACAACCTGCCATTCGTGGTGTGAGACACTCACTCCTCAGTGTCTCATGGCCACAGTTATCTCCACAATAGATAACAGATGGGTGTTAACGTTGAATAAATCCAAGCTAACTGGTAGCGCTTTTCAAGTTCTCCACACTTTGTTAACCATTTCTTCCTCAGAAGACAGAAAATGTGTGGCCCCCAAATGCCTGGAAGATGTGCTATAAAACAGCCCACTGCCAGTGGGAAATTAATTGAAACTGCATGTTTCCTCTTAAGACTGATGTGAACATTGCATTTTATTTCAGATCTACCTGTAAGAACTTCACAGCCATGTTTCCTCATACTCAAGGAGCAAATCACAGCCCTTTAAGAAGACAGCCTATGCTCTGCCACATACTTGGTACACTGTCCCATGTCCAAGCTGGACAAACTCAACTGGAAGTGGATAAAAGTGACTCAAAACACTCTTCTCGGCAGAAGGACCCTAAGGAATTACTGATATTTGGGATTTCAAGGACCCTGAGCCACTGCTGGGGGCAATGTGTGAGCAGAGGGCTCCTAAAGCAGGTCTGGATGTTTCTTAAATAAAGTCTCTAATGCTAGGCTTGATTTCACAACTATTTGTTTAGGCAAGCACAAGCCACATCAACTGTAACTGGTGCTACCAGCACGAGCTGCAAACAGGCTGCATCTTAACCATCTCTGAGCATCAGCCGCATAAGAGCACATGTGATCTGGCACAAGCCTCGGTGAATTCCTTCAGTATCAGGCGCTCTGAGGAAACAATGCTGTTGCCATGAATAAGAAAGCATTCACAAAGAAACTGACACTTTTTCTGTTTCTTAAATAGTAGTGTACAGCATCTCTGAGGGGCTATATTGCTCATATTGTGTTTGTTTAATATTTGACAATATCTTGGCTCATACCATAGTAGACTTGAGATTAAATGATTACTTGTTAAAGGCACAGTTGCCCACACAGATGGGAAAGTGTTTATTTGGGAAAGCAAAAGAAACTAAAAGGAGAAAACCCTCCACGAGGCGTGCATCAATACTACTATGGTTACACAATACTATATTAGCAATATTTAGAGGGAGTTACTCTAAATAACCGTCCTTCCTTCCAACTCAGCATCCACGCAATTACAGCTTTCTAGCTACTAGGAAAAAGGAGCGGCAAGTGGCGAACACGGCCCTCACCAGGGAGATGAGTGGGCGGCTGCTGCCACACCGTGGCGACTGTTGGGATGGCAGCCATCGGAAGCTTTGCCTGCTCCCAGCCAGAGAAAACATGAAATATTTTGAATTACCAGTTTTCTATGCAATTCTTGCTTTCAATTCTCTCACATGAACAGCAATTATAGTAAATAACAAATACAGAATACTTTATGTAGCCCCAGCTGCACTGTGCAACAAATATGTACTGAATATATAAACATTTCTATATTACTGATATGTTTAATATATATTAAATATATAAACATATAGTTAAATGGAAACATACTTTACGTTGTCATTATGCCTTATTCTCTAAATATCTAGCTTATGTTGTAATTATGTAGAGGTTACTTTTTAAAATTTTGGTCTGATTTATTGTTTTTATGCTTAATAAAGTGAATATTCCAAATCAAAAAAACTATCACTTCTGCTTTAGGGTATGAAAATAATATCTCAGTTTCTGATGACAGGTTTTTTACTTTCTTTCTGAGTAAGCTAAGCATTGATTTTATGTAGAGTTCTCCTACCTAAAAAATTTCAAGAATTTTTATATATTAAATGGAAGCTTTATTTAACACAAAAATTAAGTTTTAAACTGGACATGTAAACAGTATTTTTTAAGTTTAACTTATTTATTTTTATTTTTTTCTTGGGCTCCAAAATCTCTACAGATGGTAACTGCAGGCACAAAATTAAAAGACACTCGTTCTTGGAAGAAAAGCTATGAGGAAACAATGCTGTTGCCATGAATAAGAAAGCATTCACAAAGAAACTGACACTTTTTCTGTTTCTTAAATAGTAGTGTACAGCATCTCTGAGGGGCTATATTGCTCATATTGTGTTTGTTTAATATTTGACAATATCTTGGCTCATACCATAGTAGACTTGAGATTAAATGATTACTTGTTAAAGGCACAGTTGCCCACACAGATGGGAAAGTGTTTATTTGGGAAAGCAAAAGAAACTAAAAGGAGAAAACCCTCCACGAGGCGTGCATCAATACTACTATGGTTACACAATACTATATTAGCAATATTTAGAGGGAGTTACTCTAAATAACCGTCCTTCCTTCCAACTCAGCATCCACGCAATTACAGCTTTCTAGCTACTAGGAAAAAGGAGCGGCAAGTGGCGAACACGGCCCTCACCAGGGAGATGAGTGGGCGGCTGCTGCCACACCGTGGCGACTGTTGGGATGGCAGCCATCGGAAGCTTTGCCTGCTCCCAGCCAGAGAAAACATGAAATATTTTGAATTACCAGTTTTCTATGCAATTCTTGCTTTCAATTCTCTCACATGAACAGCAATTATAGTAAATAACAAATACAGAATACTTTATGTAGCCCCAGCTGCACTGTGCAACAAATATGTACTGAATATATAAACATTTCTATATTACTGATATGTTTAATATATATTAAATATATAAACATATAGTTAAATGGAAACATACTTTACGTTGTCATTATGCCTTATTCTCTAAATATCTAGCTTATGTTGTAATTATGTAGAGGTTACTTTTTAAAATTTTGGTCTGATTTATTGTTTTTATGCTTAATAAAGTGAATATTCCAAATCAAAAAAACTATCACTTCTGCTTTAGGGTATGAAAATAATATCTCAGTTTCTGATGACAGGTTTTTTACTTTCTTTCTGAGTAAGCTAAGCATTGATTTTATGTAGAGTTCTCCTACCTAAAAAATTTCAAGAATTTTTATATATTAAATGGAAGCTTTATTTAACACAAAAATTAAGTTTTAAACTGGACATGTAAACAGTATTTTTTAAGTTTAACTTATTTATTTTTATTTTTTTCTTGGGCTCCAAAATCTCTACAGATGGTAACTGCAGGCACAAAATTAAAAGACACTCGCTTCTTGGAAGAAAAGCTATGACAAACCTAGACAGTGTAATAAAAAGCAGAGACATCACTTTATTCACAAAGGTCCATATAATCAAAGCTATAGTTTTATCAGTAGTCACGTACAGATGTGAGAGTTGGACCATAAAGAAGGCTGAGCACCGAAGAATAGATGCTTTTGAATTGTGGTGCTGGAGAAGACTCTTGAGTCTTGGACTGCAAGGAAATCAAACCAGTCAACCCTAAAGGAAATCAACCCTGAATATTATTCATTGGAAGGACTGATGCTGAAGCTCCAATATTTCGGCCACTTGATGCAAAGAGCCAACTCACTGGAAAAGACCCTGACGCTGGGAAAGATTGAGGGTAAAAGGAGAAGGAGATGACAGAATGGGATGGTTGGATGGCATCGCCAACTCAAAGGACATGAGTTTGAGCAAACTCCGGAAGATAGTGAAGGACAGGGAAGCCAGGCATGCAACAGTTCAGGGGTTGCAAAGAGTCAGACAGAACTTTTCGACTAAACAGCAACAACTAAACCTTTGCTCTACAGAGTATGATATTCAAGTCCATATCTAGAGCTAAATAAAATAAACAAGGGATCCCAAGTGCCCTCCTTCCACCAAAGTGTTCAGTCTTTCTAAATAACTTCAGGTCAAATATTTCAAGAATACTGGCTTGAAAATACATCAGATTTGGGCCTCCTTCCCCAAACCCAAAATGTTCAGTCCTTCAGGAATGTAGAGGTTACTTTTTAAAATTTTGGTCTGATTTATTGTTTTTATGCTTAATAAAGTGAATATTCCAAATCAAAAAAACTATCACTTCTGCTTTAGGGTATGAAAATAATATCTCAGTTTCTGATGACAGGTTTTTTACTTTCTTTCTGAGTAAGCTAAGCATTGATTTTATGTAGAGTTCTCCTACCTAAAAAATTTCAAGAATTTTTATATATTAAATGGAAGCTTTATTTAACACAAAAATTAAGTTTTAAACTGGACATGTAAACAGTATTTTTTAAGTTTAACTTATTTATTTTTATTTTTTTCTTGGGCTCCAAAATCTCTACAGATGGTAACTGCAGGCACAAAATTAAAAGACACTCGCTTCTTGGAAGAAAAGCTATGACAAACCTAGACAGTGTAATAAAAAGCAGAGACATCACTTTATTCACAAAGGTCCATATAATCAAAGCTATAGTTTTATCAGTAGTCACGTACAGATGTGAGAGTTGGACCATAAAGAAGGCTGAGCACCGAAGAATAGATGCTTTTGAATTGTGGTGCTGGAGAAGACTCTTGAGTCTTGGACTGCAAGGAAATCAAACCAGTCAACCCTAAAGGAAATCAACCCTGAATATTATTCATTGGAAGGACTGATGCTGAAGCTCCAATATTTCGGCCACTTGATGCAAAGAGCCAACTCACTGGAAAAGACCCTGACGCTGGGAAAGATTGAGGGTAAAAGGAGAAGGAGATGACAGAATGGGATGGTTGGATGGCATCGCCAACTCAAAGGACATGAGTTTGAGCAAACTCCGGAAGATAGTGAAGGACAGGGAAGCCAGGCATGCAACAGTTCAGGGGTTGCAAAGAGTCAGACAGAACTTTTCGACTAAACAGCAACAACTAAACCTTTGCTCTACAGAGTATGATATTCAAGTCCATATCTAGAGCTAAATAAAATAAACAAGGGATCCCAAGTGCCCTCCTTCCACCAAAGTGTTCAGTCTTTCTAAATAACTTCAGGTCAAATATTTCAAGAATACTGGCTTGAAAATACATCAGATCATTATTCTGCCCACGGAGCCCTCAAGCCTCTTCCAGCCCCTTCTAAACTTCAGGAAGACAAAACTACCAGCTTTTTCGGTCCAAAGCAACCCTGGTGATATACTGATACTCTTGGATGAACAGCTGAAAAACATTCCGAGGATAATTTTCAGAGATAAAATAAGGAATAAAACAGAAGGGCAAATGTTTTGGTTTTTTTTTTTTTCTTTTCCTTTTTTTTGATGTCTATTGCTTTTAATTTTTTTTAATTAAATTTTTTTTACAGAGTTCTGTTGTTTACTGCCACACATCAACCTGAATCTGCCATAGGTATACATGTGCTTCCCCCGAACCTTCCCCTCATCTCCCTCCCCATCCCACCCTTCCAGGTCATCGAAGAGCCCCTGTTTGAGATTCCCTGGTCTCACAGCATATTCCCCTCCCTCACCCCAATGTCCATAATTTTGTTCTCCATGTCTGCCTCTCCAAATACTGCTCTGCATATACATTTATCAGAAGAGCAAATGTTTTAAATTAACACATGTACTATACATATGCACGCACATATATTCATACATAATCATCCTATGTAAGTAAAAAAGACACCATGGGAATTTCGAGGGGGAAAAAAAAAGTGTTACTTTATCTTCCATAGGCATTTAACCATTGTCTGAAGTTCATTAAATACCTAAACTCTCACTCCACCCTTGATGTCTGGTGATAGGAAAAATCATTAGGAAAAAAAAAAAATCATCAAAAACCGCAGGAGCAGCCACAAGAGAGAAAGATGGGATCTACTTTTATTTTTATTTGAATTTTGATTTTAGAAAATAGGATAATTCCTATTTTGTGCTCTTGTTCTAACTCAATGATGATGCAACACAAACAGTCTCGTCGACTCCCATGACTCCCAAACACAGCAGATTTATTTGGAACAGGAAATTGGCAGACACTGATAGAGGAAGTTTTAATTTAATGCACGACCATCAATTGCAGAAATGTGTCCATGCATTAGAAGCTCCTTGGAAGGAATATTTCTTTGGAAATAAAAAACAAGGGATCCCAAGTGCCTCCTTCCACCAAAGTGTTCAGTCTTTCTAAATAACTTCAGGTCAAATATTTCAAGAATACTGGCTTGAAAATACATCAGATCATTATTCTGCCCACGGAGCCCTCAAGCCTCTTCCAGCCCCTTCTAAACTTCAGGAAGACAAAACTACCAGCTTTTTCGGTCCAAAGCAACCCTGGTGATATACTGATACTCTTGGATGAACAGCTGAAAAACATTCCGAGGATAATTTTCAGAGATAAAATAAGGAATAAAACAGAAGGGCAAATGTTTTGGTTTTTTTTTTTTCTTTTCCTTTTTTTTGATGTCTATTGCTTTTAATTTTTTTTAATTAAATTTTTTTTACAGAGTTCTGTTGTTTACTGCCACACATCAACCTGAATCTGCCATAGGTATACATGTGCTTCCCCCGAACCTTCCCCTCATCTCCCTCCCCATCCCACCCTTCCAGGTCATCGAAGAGCCCCTGTTTGAGATTCCCTGGTCTCACAGCATATTCCCCTCCCTCACCCCAATGTCCATAATTTTGTTCTCCATGTCTGCCTCTCCAAATACTGCTCTGCATATACATTTATCAGAAGAGCAAATGTTTTAAATTAACACATGTACTATACATATGCACGCACATATATTCATACATAATCATCCTATGTAAGTAAAAAAGACACCATGGGAATTTCGAGGGGGAAAAAAAAAGTGTTACTTTATCTTCCATAGGCATTTAACCATTGTCTGAAGTTCATTAAATACCTAAACTCTCACTCCACCCTTGATGTCTGGTGATAGGAAAAATCATTAGGAAAAAAAAAAAATCATCAAAAACCGCAGGAGCAGCCACAAGAGAGAAAGATGGGATCTACTTTTATTTTTATTTGAATTTTGATTTTAGAAAATAGGATAATTCCTATTTTGTGCTCTTGTTCTAACTCAATGATGATGCAACACAAACAGTCTCGTCGACTCCCATGACTCCCAAACACAGCAGATTTATTTGGAACAGGAAATTGGCAGACACTGATAGAGGAAGTTTTAATTTAATGCACGACCATCAATTGCAGAAATGTGTCCATGCATTAGAAGCTCCTTGGAAGGAATATTTCTTTGGAAATAAAAAGAAAATGTGATTTGAAAGAAATGTAGTTTAGGTTATTATTTCTCTGTGTAAAGAAGCTAAATCTTGCCCCAAAATAAATATTGTTGTCTAGACAGCAGTCTAGAGGGAAATGAGACTGTAATCTACTCATTCCTCTTGCTTTCACAATAGAATCAATCACAGTTGTGATGAGAATCATCCCAAATTATAAGGCATAAAAACTGGCAGTGCCTCACATGGTATTAGTTTATTTGCAGATGGCACCACAATTTACAACCCAGTCCTATTACAAGAAACGCTGATTCCACAGATGCTCTTCTAGGGCGCAGGAATAAAATGTTCAGGAGTCAGGGCCATATTCTGCTTAAGCTTTCCAAAATTCACAGTTCTTGAAAATTACAGGAAATAGCTCTATCATCTTCAAGCCATTACAAATATTTTTGGATCAAATGTGCACATAAACTAATATATATCTTTGTTGCTCTCTAATCACAATTATGCATAAGTATTTCATAAAGTGGGAATTTTAAAGGACCTAATTAATACACTGAACAGGGCTTCCCTGGTGGCTCAGACGATAAAGAATCTGCCTGCAGTGTGGGAAACCTGGGTTCGATCCCTGGGTCAGGAAGATCCCCTGGAGAAGGGAATGGCTACCCACTCCAGTATTCTTGCCTGGAGAATTCCATGGACAGAGGAGGCTGATAGGCTACAGTCCATGGGGTAGCAATGAGCAGCACTGAGTGACATACACAATGTGTTGGACGATTAGCATACATAGCCAACAAAACTTTAGTTGTGATTCTTCTAGCATGAAATAAAAAATATTGAGTGCATAACTGTCCAATCCAAACATCATCTTTTTTTTCTTTCAAAGCTTTCTCTCCCAAGCTTCCTTTTCACCTGGTTCCTCTCCCACTTGCATCCAGTGGATCAGCAGGTCCTTCGGGCTCTTATAGAATATTCGCCCAAATGTTACCACATATGACCCCTTTTCAACATCTTCTTTGCTAAAACACTAGTCCAAACTCCTCTTATGGGCTTCCCTGGTGGTCCAGTGGGTAAAGATACCGCCTTGAAGTGCAAGGGGCACCGGTTCGATCCCTGGCCTGGGAAGATCCCACGTGCCATGGAGCGGCTGGACAGATGTGTTCAGTTATCAAGCCAGAGCTCTGGAGCGCAAGTGCCCAGAGCTGGTGCTCTGCAACGAGAGGGGCCACTGCGGTGGGAGGCCCACAAAGACCAAAGAACAAAGATGGAAATAAATGAAAGATCAACAGAAGTGGCCAAACAAACCCCTCTTACTTCTCCCTTAGACAAACTCCCACAGCCCCTCCACCTTCATTCTTGCCCATGGTTATCCTATTGTACCCCTAACAGTTTAACACATCCACTAGAGACAACATTCCAAACTGTAATCATAAATCAGCCACGTGCTTATAACTCTCCATAGACTCCTGTGTGCAACTGGAAGAAACTTCATCCTCCTCACCACAGCCAACAAAGCTCCCCGTGATCTGACTCTCGCTTACATCTTCAGCCTCATTCAGATTGGTCTGGTCCCACTGACCTTTCATCCCCACATATCAGCTCAATGAAAAAAAGACTGGATATATGTGTGACTGATTCAGTTTACTATAAACTAACACAGCATTGAAAATCAACTATATACCAACAAAAAAATTAAATAAATAAATAAAACAGCTAGACCTAATAGAACACTTTACCCAACAACAATGAACATATACTGTTCTAAAGTATACATGGGACATTCTGGAGTAGAGATTGTATATTAAGCCATAAAATGAGACTAAATAATTTTACAAAATTGAAAATAGATTGAATATGCTCTCCAGCCACAATGGAATAAAACTAGAAGTCAATGACAGAAGAAAATTCACAAGTGTGTAAATTAATCAGCACACCCTTAAAGAACCAACTAAGACAAAGAAGGAATTACGACAAAAGAAGTTAGAAAATATTTCCATATGACTGAGAACTAAAATATAGTACATTAAAACTTCTGGAATGGCACTAAAGCAGTGCTTAAAGGCAAATTTATAGCAGTATATTCCTGTATTAAATTTCTTTATATCTTGAATAACAACGACTTTCTTTCTTAAGAAACTAAAAAAAGAAGGGCAAATTAAACCTAAAGCAAGAAGAAAGAAGGAGATAATAATATTAAAGCAGGAAATTAGTTAACTTAAAAATAGAAAGATAATAAAGAAAGCTAATAAAACCCAAAGTTACTTCTCTGAAAAAGTCAACAAAATTGACAACATTTAGGTAGATTGATCGAGAAAAGATGGAAAGACACTCATATTATGAAAATCAGGAATGAAACAGGAGATAAAAATACTGACCTCACAAAAGTGAAATGATTATAAACAAACACAATTAACAACATATGGAACAAATCATATAACCTAGATGACATGGACAAATTCCTAGAAATACACAAACTATTAAAACTGACTTAAGAAAGAACACACCGGGCTTCCCTGGTGGTCCAGTGGGTAAAGAGTCCACCTTGCAGTGCAAGGGGCACCGGTTTGATCCCTGGCCCGGGAAGATCCCACGTGCCAAGGAGTGGCTGGACCAGTGTATCCAATTATGAGCCAGTGTTCTGGAGCATATGCACCCAGAGTCGGTGCTCTGTGGTGAGAGAGGCCACTGCGATGGGAGGCCCACACATGCCAAAGAGTAAAGATCGATAAAAATAAAAATGAAGACTTAAAGGCAATAAAAAATAAAAAAGCTATTTAAAAAAAATAATAAAAAGAAGGAACAGACCTATGATTAGTAAAAAGATGTAATTAGTAATCCAGTACCTACCCACAAGTAAACCCCAGGACCAGATAGCTTCAATGGTAAACTCTACCAAATAAAGAAGAATTAGCAACTCTTTACACTCTTCCAAACTCTTCCAAAAGTTTGCAAAGGAAAGAATTCATTTTAATCCATTCATCTGAATGAATCTGACTCTTACAGGACCAGTGTTACCAAAACTAGACAACACATCATAAGTATATTAATGGTAGCAAGGGGCTAGGAGAGAGGAGAATGGAGAATGCCTGTCAGTGGGTGTGGGGTTTCTTTCTGGAGTAATGAAAACAGTCTATAATTGAATAAGAGTAATTATCACTTCATGGCAAATAGAAGAAGAAAAAATGGAAATGATGACAGATTTTCTTTTCTTGGACTCCAAAATCACCGTGGATGGCGACTGAACCCATGAAATTAAAAGACGCTCGCTCCTTGGAAGAAAAGCTACGACAAACCTAGACAGAGCATTCCAAAGCAGAGACATCACTTTACCAACAAAGGTTTTTCCAGTCGTCATGTACAGATCTGAGAGTTGAACCATAAACAAGGCTTAGTGCTGAAGAATTGATGATTTCAAGCTGTTGTGTTGGAGAAGACTCTTGAGAGTCCCTTGGACAGCAAGGAGATCAAACTAGTCAATCCTAAAGGAAATCAACCCTGAATATTCATTGGAAGGACTGATGCTAAAGCTGAAGCTCCAATACTCTGACCATCTGATGTGAAGAGCTGACTCACTGGAAAAGACCCTAGAAAAGATCGAAGGCAGGAAGAGAGGGGAAGACAGAGGATGAGATGGTTGGATGCCATCACCGATTCAATGGACCTGAATTTAAGCAAATTCTGGAGGACAGTGAAGGACAAGGCAGCTTGGAGTGCTGCCAGCTATGGGGCTGCAGAGTTGGATACAGGTGAGTGACTGAACAACAACAATGGTTACACAACTCCAAATACTTTAAACCCCACCAAACTGCAGGCTTTTAAAGGTTAAGAATCCACCTGCCAATACAGGGGACACGGCTTCAATTCCTGGTCCAAGAACTAAGATCCTAGATGCTACAGAGCAACAAAGCCCAGGTGCCTAGAGCCTGTGCTCTGCAACAAAGTAAGCCACTGCCATGAGAAGTCCACGCACCACAACTAGAGAAAGCCATCATACAGCCACCGAAGACCCAGTGCTGTCAAAACTAGCTAAATAAATAAACAAATAAATAAAATTTTAAAATACTGAAGCCATTCTGGATGAGTTATCTTTAATACTTACTTTATTGGATTTTTCTTTCAAACTAAAAAAGGAAATACATTTTTATTGCCTTTTATTACAAGCCGCCCCTCCAATCCTAAAGGTATCAAAGAAAACCCCAACATTATTTTCCTTCCCTGTGACCCTCACTTCCACTACCACCCCTCCCTGAAGAGTATAAATATTAATAGCTTAATGCCCACATTCTTCTCGATTATGTTCATAGCCATGCACCCAAATGAAAATCTTCACGCTAATATAAGGTTTTTCTCCAATTTTACAAAACTAGGTCATGCCTCACACATTTCAACTTGCTCTCTTGCGGCTTTCCCTACAGTTTTTTGACTTGTGTTGAACCCATAAAAAGACGCTCCTTGGAAGAAAAGCTCCCCTTCCAAAGCAGAGACATCACTTTACCAACAAAGGTTTTTCCAGTCGTCATGTACAGATCTGAGAGTTGAACCATAAACAAGGCTTAGTGCTGAAGAATTGATGATTTCAAGCTGTTGTGTTGAGAAGTCTCTTGAGAGTCCCTTGGACAGCAAGGAGATCAAACTAGTCAATCCTAAAGGAAATCAACCCTGAATATTCATTGGAAGGACTGATGCTAAAGCTGAAGCTCCAATACTCTGACCATCTGATGTGAAGAGCTGACTCACTGGAAAAGACCCTAGAAAAGATCGAAGGCAGGAAGAGAGGGGAAGACAGAGGATGAGATGGTTGGATGCCATCACCGATTCAATGGACCTGAATTTAAGCAAATTCTGGAGGACAGTGAAGGACAAGGCAGCTTGGAGTGCTGCCAGCTATGGGGCTGCAGAGTTGGATACAGGTGAGTGACTGAACAACAACAATGGTTACACAACTCCAAATACTTTAAACCCCACCAAACTGCAGGCTTTTAAAGGTTAAGAATCCACCTGCCAATACAGGGGACACGGCTTCAATTCCTGGTCCAAGAACTAAGATCCTAGATGCTACAGAGCAACAAAGCCCAGGTGCCTAGAGCCTGTGCTCTGCAACAAAGTAAGCCACTGCCATGAGAAGTCCACGCACCACAACTAGAGAAAGCCATCATACAGCCACCGAAGACCCAGTGCTGTCAAAACTAGCTAAATAAATAAACAAATAAATAAAATTTTAAAATACTGAAGCCATTCTGGATGAGTTATCTTTAATACTTACTTTATTGGATTTTTCTTTCAAACTAAAAAAGGAAATACATTTTTATTGCCTTTTATTACAAGCCGCCCCTCCAATCCTAAAGGTATCAAAGAAAACCCCAACATTATTTTCCTTCCCTGTGACCCTCACTTCCACTACCACCCCTCCCTGAAGAGTATAAATATTAATAGCTTAATGCCCACATTCTTCTCGATTATGTTCATAGCCATGCACCCAAATGAAAATCTTCACGCTAATATAAGGTTTTTCTCCAATTTTACAAAACTAGGTCATGCCTCACACATTTCAACTTGCTCTCTTGCGGCTTTTCCCATACATTATTACATATAAATCAAACTCCTCATTTTGCATAGTTACATAATATCCAAAACTAGGACCATGCCACAGTTGATTCAGCTACTCTATTGGTAACATTTAAGATGTTTCTTTTTTTCTCAGCTAATGTATACCTTTATATACTTACCTACAAACCAACTCTTTTACTTTTGTAGGATAAAATTATTCAACCCCAGCTTTAAAGATGCAGAAAATCATGTCTTTGCATGACAATAACAAGGTCTTGAAGTTTATTAAATATCCTGCTTGGCGGAAATGGGAAAATGTATTTCTCAGCTCTGACTCACAGCCCATTGACAGACTGGGCTTTTGTTGCAGATGCATAAACAAAATACAAATCATAAGTGCTTGCCAAACAAGGTGTTAGATTCTACGTGTATGAGGGGGCAAAGGATGTGTCGTAACAGACCCGTTTCCTGATACAGGAAAATGAGCAGCTGAGGAAGGAAGCGGTTTAGGGAAGCACATTGACTCTTTAACTGCAAAATTCCTCTGACTACAAAAAATCCCATGAGACTCCCAGGTTCAGAGTTAGGTTTAGGAGTTAGGTTTAGGGGTAGGCTCAGGGCTTTCCTGATGGCTCAAATGGCAAAGAAGCTGCCTACAATGTACAACCCAGGGTTGGATCCCTGGGTGCGAAAGATCCCCTGGAGGAGGGCATGGCAACCCACTCCAGGATTCTTGCCTGGAAAATTGTGTGGACAGAGGAGCCTGCCAGGCTACAGTTCGTGGTGGGTTGTAGAGTCAGGCATGACTAGAACTTTTACTTTCAATTTGGGGCTAGGCTTAGGCTGGAACCAGGATTCCTTCCAAACCATGGATTCTCTTATATAGCTTTCTACTTTGCTTCTTCTCTTCTTCTGGAGCAGTTTTCTTAAGAAGGGGATGTGGATGGTATATTCCCTGTGCCCTAATATATCTAAGGATCACTTTCTGTTGTGGTCATACAAAAACACAACATGGCTTCTTTTCTTTTTTTGACTACCCCTGCAGCATGTAGGATCTTAGTCCCCTGATCAGGGATCAAACCCATGCCTGCTGCAATGGAAGCATAGAGTCTTAATCACTGGACCACCAGAGAAGTCTTCACTGTGGCTTATTTGAAATACTTGGGTCACAGCCTTGTCTTCCTCCAAATTCCACAGATCCTGTACTTTTAAAAACCTTGTGGGGTGCAGTGATTCTGAAGACAACCCAATTTTGGTTTCTCTGTTGATAACTTATGCATGTGCATGTGTACAGAATATAAACACAGCGAACTAGAAGTGCACTTTCTGTCGTTAAAATGGCCAACAGCTAAACTGTCTGCTCAGATATACTCAGAGCTTATCCAAAATGAAAAGACAAAGAAAGAACTCCACATGAACTATGCCTCTAGCAATATGACCGTTACATCGGTAATTGTGAGTCTCGAGGTCCCCAGATAGTCAGACCACAGCAAAGTAACCTGAGGCAAACAGATTTTATTTTTATTCTTCTCTTGCTTCAAGTTATTCAGTGCCTTCAGAAGCAGGTGCCCTACCCGGCTGTTCCAGAACGCTTCACACCATTTATTTTGGGACATCAGCAATTCAGTTTGTCACAGCGCCACCCTCTGGTGCACCTAGGGAAACCAGAACGCATAATCTTGCCGGTATGTGCTGTGGGCTGACATTTAGAGGCGAATCCAACGGCTTTCTTCCTCATCCTGGCCAGTTCCCCAGCCCTCCGAAATCTGTCCTTCTCTTAGGGTCTCTTGCCAACTTTAGCAAAAGGAGAATTTATGGAAACAATATAGGGAAACATCCTCAAACTCGAAAAACAAAACAACCGACAGGCTTGAAAACACAGAAACAGAGCTACTCCTGGAATTTCAGTTGCAGAAACTGACAACGGATATTGCGCAACTAGAGTGAAAGAGCAGACGCAACTACCTTCTGTCTTCTTGTTAGTTCTGTTAGCGTCCCAACTCTAGACAGAGACTGGTTTTTTTTGGTCCAGTCACATTCCTTCTTAGCAGGAAAGGATAAAGAATCTGACAGTTCCATTGTACTGACTCAGGTGGGAAAGAGGCAAATCCCCAAAGAGTCCCAGAATATTTTCAGCCAAAAAAATAATAACAATAATAATAACAATGCTGTATTTGTCCCTCCAGTTTGTAGATAAACTGCCTTTCCAAGTGGGTATCTGTCGGATTTTTTTTAACTCATGTAATTCAAAATGTTTTCCTTGGGTATATCTAGATCTGAGTCCCTACTGTTTTTGTCTGGAACCTACTGAGCCCTTTGGCCTGAGTACTTAGGTGCTGTTTCATCCTTTACTGGACAGAGGAGCCTGGCAGACTATAGTCCATGGGATCGCAAGAGTCAGACACGATGCAGCGACTCAACTACACCAATCACATTTCATATGTTCTGCAATCTTCACTAAGAACACATAATTTTCATATGTTAGAACTTTGCTCTGGCTTTCATTTTCTGTTTCCTTCTGTTTTGTGTTTTTTTCCTACATCTTAGAAAAGTTTTCCAAATCTGTTTTCCACATAACTGATGCTGATTTACATGTAACCAATCATGTATCAATAATATCAATGGGAAACAATGGAAACAGTGACAGACTTTATTTTCTTGGGCTCCAAAATCGCTGCAGATGGTGACTGCAGCCATTAAATGAAAAGATGCTTGTTCCTTGGAAGAAAAGCTGTGACAAACCTAGACAGAGTATTAAAAAGCAGAGGCATCACTCTGCCTGCAAAGGTCTCTGTAGTCAGAGTTACGGTTTTTCCAGTAGTCATGTACAGATGTGAGTACGTACTTGGACGATGTGAGCTGTGGGCTGACATTTAGAGGCGAATCCAACGGCTTTCTTCCTCATCCTGGCCAGTTCCCCAGCCCTCCGAAATCTGTCCTTCTCTTAGGTCTCTTGCCAACTTTAGCAAAAGGAGAATTTATGGAAACAATATAGGGAAACATCCTCAAACTCGAAAAACAAAACAACCGACAGGCTTGAAAACACAGAAACAGAGCTACTCCTGGAATTTCAGTTGCAGAAACTGACAACGGATATTGCGCAACTAGAGTGAAAGAGCAGACGCAACTACCTTCTGTCTTCTTGTTAGTTCTGTTAGCGTCCCAACTCTAGACAGAGACTGGTTTTTTTTGGTCCAGTCACATTCCTTCTTAGCAGGAAAGGATAAAGAATCTGACAGTTCCATTGTACTGACTCAGGTGGGAAAGAGGCAAATCCCCAAAGAGTCCCAGAATATTTTCAGCCAAAAAAATAATAACAATAATAATAACAATGCTGTATTTGTCCCTCCAGTTTGTAGATAAACTGCCTTTCCAAGTGGGTATCTGTCGGATTTTTTTTAACTCATGTAATTCAAAATGTTTTCCTTGGGTATATCTAGATCTGAGTCCCTACTGTTTTTGTCTGGAACCTACTGAGCCCTTTGGCCTGAGTACTTAGGTGCTGTTTCATCCTTTACTGGACAGAGGAGCCTGGCAGACTATAGTCCATGGGATCGCAAGAGTCAGACACGATGCAGCGACTCAACTACACCAATCACATTTCATATGTTCTGCAATCTTCACTAAGAACACATAATTTTCATATGTTAGAACTTTGCTCTGGCTTTCATTTTCTGTTTCCTTCTGTTTTGTGTTTTTTTCCTACATCTTAGAAAAGTTTTCCAAATCTGTTTTCCACATAACTGATGCTGATTTACATGTAACCAATCATGTATCAATAATATCAATGGGAAACAATGGAAACAGTGACAGACTTTATTTTCTTGGGCTCCAAAATCGCTGCAGATGGTGACTGCAGCCATTAAATGAAAAGATGCTTGTTCCTTGGAAGAAAAGCTGTGACAAACCTAGACAGAGTATTAAAAAGCAGAGGCATCACTCTGCCTGCAAAGGTCTGTCTAGTCAAAGCTACGGTTTTTCCAGTAGTCATGTACAGATGTGAGACTACACGACTGACGTTGGAAGGACCGATGCTGAAGCTGAAGCTCCAATATTCTGGTCACCTGATGGGAAAAGCTGACTCACTGGACAAGACCCTGATGCTAGGAAAGATTGAGGGCAGGTGGAGAAGGAGACAGCAAAGGAGGAGATGGTTGGATAGCATCGTCAGCACAATGGACACGAGTTTCAGCACAGTGAAGACTCTCGGGAGACGGTGGAGGCCAGGAAAGCCTGGTGCGCTGCAGTCCACGATGTCACAAAGAGTCAGACACAACTGAGCAACTGAACAGTTTTTAAGTGGACGCATTTTATTCTGCTTATGTTTACTCATTTTCAAACAAGGCAAGATTTATCCAGACTCACTAACAGGTAACAGGTAGGCATTTGCCCTTGACCTTTGCCTCTGTCTGCTTAGATATGAATCAAATAATCTACCTAAGCCTACAACTAAAGGATAGATCAGTGTTCCCAGCTCAAAGCTTATTTCCCAGACAGTCATCTTGAGCAACAACCTGCCGGTGAGCTCACCTCTCTCCCTGCCCCACGGGCCAGTTCTCTGATAAGCCCCACTAAGATACAATATCATACTTCTCAGAAATATCACCTAGCACCCGGGTCCCATGTTTCAGAGAACCCACTCTGGCTGTTTTTTGGTTTTGTGCTCCCTACCAAGAGAGGAATCTGCAAGACAAATCTGCAAGTCCAAGAAGACTTGCCCACCCAGGGCTCTTCTATACCACCTTATGGTCAGAACCCTGGAACTCTCTGCCCAGCAGCCCAAGTTCATTTGCCAAGTCTGCACAGACCACATTCACAAGCCCACCCTCCTGAGGATACCCAAGCCACAGCCATGTGCACTCCCAGGGCCAACGAACGGCCAAGGGCAGCTGTTCACAGGGGCTGTGGATACTCTGGTGGGGGTACCACTCACATGTGCTAACTCTGCTTGCAATACAGGAGACAGGGCTGGGGAGAGAAGGGGACCAAGCTGGGGCTTAAAGAACTTGAGGCCAGAATTCTCCAAATCACCAACATGTCAGCATGCAACTCCAAGGAAAGGAAATTCTATATTTGAACCTGGCTTTCCAGATTATTTTAAAGGTATATTTGTTGAGGTAAAATGATAGCATTTATTTTCTTTTGTCTTAACTTGAATTTTTAATAATTTAGACTTCAGATACATAGGCCTATGTTTCTGTTCCTCGTCCCAGATCCTACAAATATTAAGCTGGGGGGTGTGGGTGTGGGGCTGTTGTCTATGGTACTTTCCTGGTGGTTCAGTGGCTAAGACGCTGTGTTCCCGATTAGACAGGACCCAGGTTCAATCTCTGATCAGGGAACTAGATCCCACATGTCAAAACTAAGGGTTCACATGCTGTAACTAAAGATCCTGCATGCCACAATGAGGACCTGGTGCAACCAAATAAATTAAATTAATAAGTATTTTTAAAAGATATTATGGAGGCCTAATAAACAGTTTCCTGCCACCCACACAAAAGCATCTCTGTTTAGGAATAGGTTAGTTTCAGAAGCTCTTCATCAGTTCGTCATAAAGTTAAAAAAAAAAAAAAAGAAGGATATAGGCAGCCCCTGAATGGATTCCAACTAAATTAGGGCATGAGTTGGCCCTTGGAAGTTATATGCCCATACAATATCATACTTCTCAGAAATATCACCTGGCACGCGGGTCCCATGTTTCAGAGAACCCACTCTGGCTGTTTTTTGGTTTTGTGCTCCCTACCAAGAGAGGAATCTGCAAGACAAATCTGCAAGTCCAAGAAGACTTGCCCACCCAGGGCTCTTCTATACCACCTTATGGTCAGAACCCTGGAACTCTCTGCCCAGCAGCCCAAGTTCATTTGCCAAGTCTGCACAGACCACATTCACAAGCCCACCCTCCTGAGGATACCCAAGCCACAGCCATGTGCACTCCCAGGGCCAACGAACGGCCAAGGGCAGCTGTTCACAGGGGCTGTGGATACTCTGGTGGGGGTACCACTCACATGTGCTAACTCTGCTTGCAATACAGGAGACAGGGCTGGGGAGAGAAGGGGACCAAGCTGGGGCTTAAAGAACTTGAGGCCAGAATTCTCCAAATCACCAACATGTCAGCATGCAACTCCAAGGAAAGGAAATTCTATATTTGAACCTGGCTTTCCAGATTATTTTAAAGGTATATTTGTTGAGGTAAAATGATAGCATTTATTTTCTTTTGTCTTAACTTGAATTTTTAATAATTTAGACTTCAGATACATAGGCCTATGTTTCTGTTCCTCGTCCCAGATCCTACAAATATTAAGCTGGGGGGTGTGGGTGTGGGGCTGTTGTCTATGGTACTTTCCTGGTGGTTCAGTGGCTAAGACGCTGTGTTCCCGATTAGACAGGACCCAGGTTCAATCTCTGATCAGGGAACTAGATCCCACATGTCAAAACTAAGGGTTCACATGCTGTAACTAAAGATCCTGCATGCCACAATGAGGACCTGGTGCAACCAAATAAATTAAATTAATAAGTATTTTTAAAAGATATTATGGAGGCCTAATAAACAGTTTCCTGCCACCCACACAAAAGCATCTCTGTTTAGGAATAGGTTAGTTTCAGAAGCTCTTCATCAGTTCGTCATAAAGTTAAAAAAAAAAAAAAAAAGAAGGATATAGGCAGCCCCTGAATGGATTCCAACTAAATTAGGGCATGAGTTGGCCCTTGGAAGTTATATGCCCTTCTTACTTTACATCCTATCAAATACTTTGTTCTAAAATTGAACTATTCCATCTACATCAAAAATCTCTGTATATTAAACTCATTCACAGAGCCATTAAGCACTTATGGAGAGTTTTATTCTCCCCACATTCAGCTGTCAAAAAATGTTCCAATATGGACAATACAAGGATTTTTTTTTTTTTTTCAAAAAAAGGGCTTCTCTAGTGGTCCAGTGGGTAAAGACACTGCCTTGCAGTGCGTGGGGCACCGGTTCAATCCCCGGCCCAGGAAGATCCCACATGCCGCGGTGTGGCTGGACCAGTGTGTCCAATTGCGAGCCAGCACTCTGGAGCGCATGCACCTGGAGCTAGTGCTCTGCAACAAGAGAGACCACTGCAGCAGGAGGCCCACACAGGCCAAACAATAAAGATGGATGAAAATAAAGAAAGAAAAAACCAATAAAAGTGGCCAAAAAAATTTTTTTAAGTTAAAAAAGAAAACCAATAAAATAGGCCATAAAATTAAAAAAAAAAAAATTAAAAACCCAACTCTTGGGCTTCCCCTGGTGGTCCAGTGGGTAAGGACACCACCTTGCAGTGCAAGGGCAGCCGGTTCGATCCCTGGCCTGGGAAGATCCCATGTGCCGCGGAGCGGCTGGACTGACGTGCCCAATCACCGAGCCGGAGCTCTGGAGCGCATGCGCCCAGAGCCGGCGCTCTGCGACAACAGACGCCACAGTGATGGGAGGCCCGCAGGAGCCAAAGAACAAAGATGGATGAAAATAGAGAAATGAAAGATCAATAGAAGTGACCCGCCCGCTCCCCTCCCTCCCCAACCCGACCCCCGCCCAAAAATAAATAAATAAATAAATCTTAAAAAAAAAAAAAAAAAACAACTCTTTAGGCAAACATCACCCTTCCTCCCAACGCCCTCACTCCCTTGGTGATCTCCAGTAGTGTTCTAAGGAATCCTCAGCAACCATGGTTGGGTGCTCCAACCAGAACTCCTTGAATCCCTTTCACCATTTCTGTCCACTCTTCCTGAGTCTGTGTGCTTCTGCCTTGAGCAGCCTGAGTCTGTGATAACTTTCAGGGGACTGCCATCAAACCATGAAAGCCTCACTTAGGCACAGAGCTAGAAACACTTGGGAATTTGCATCTCTCCAGAGTGACCCTGGCCAATGACCAACTCGTGTTAAAATATAAAACCCAGCTCCCAGGTCTGAATCTGGAAAAATGCTAAAGGTAACTCTCACATCAGAGTTCCCCTGCTAAATCAAGCTGAGGCTACTCTCCACGAGGCCTTACCTGAATACACATGCTTTCTCTCATCTTTACACGCAGAACTTATCATTTGTTTCATTATTTTGAATCTGTGAAATTATCTTGATTTTCATTTTCATCACAATCATATGCCTCTTCTTACTAGTAAATTTAACACTCTTTGCTTTCTCACTTTCAGACATGATTGTATTAAAAATTTTATAAAATATTCCCACAATTAGCAAACATGCTCCACATCACATAATGTGTGTGTGCTAAGTCACCTCAGTCATATCCAGCTGTTTACAACCTCACGGACTGTAGTCTACCAGGCTCCTCTATCCATGAGATTTTCCAGGTAAGAATATTGGGATCTTCCTGACCCAGGGATCGAACCTGTGTCTCTTACATCTCCTGCATTGGCAGGTGGGTTCTTTACCAGTAGCGCCATCTGGGAAGTCTATCATATTGTAGTTATACATAATATATTAAAGAAGGGTGGAAATCAAAATGCCTGCTCATCACGTCCTTCTTGTGGTGGGAACTCACAAAACTGCCATGATTTTCCCTGTGTCTGAAAATATTTCTACAATAGCACAGGTATAGTCAATTCATGGTTCAACTTGAACTTAATGCAAACAATCTAATCTCTTTATTATTATCTATAATTAATCTGGTCTTCCTACCATAATTTTTCAGCACTGGTTAGCAGAGACAAATTAACTTAATGCCCAATACAGTTTAAAGTTTAGCCCAATCCAGGACTCCGCTGATTGTCCAGTGGCTAAGACTCCATGCTCCCAATGCAAGAGGCTGGAGAACTAGACCCCACATGCAGCAACTAAGAGTTTGAATGCAGCTAGATGACTCCTTGTGATCCCTCGTGCCACAACAAATATTAAAGACCCTGCATGCTGCAATAAATAACTAAAATAAACTTTAGTTCAATCCAGTAACTTAAGTTGTCTCTTTAGATAGCCTCAGCCTCTTAAATAAAACAAACACTTGGCCTCTCAGATGGCTTGCCTCATCCTCAGTTCTCTCTAAGCTGTCAGAAGGGATGGTGGCTTATGGGTCCCCTAAGGTTGGAACACATAGGGTTCCCACTTCAGCCAGTCCTTGAACGTGCCCTGTCCTCTGCTGGGGGTTCTCAGGTGCTTGTTGCCCAGCTGAAAGCTGCCGCCATCCCACCCTCTGGTGCTGTAGTTGGCAACTGCTCATCTTCTAAACCATTCTTTCAATTTGGACATTCTGCAAGGGAACTGGCCCTCTCCCCTTTGCTCACTCTCCTTTGGCCTCTTGTGAGCCAGCTGCCTTTGGCCTTCTGCTCCATCCTCCACCTACCACCTCCATTCCCCCCATCAGCCTGGCTGTTAGGCCACCTCACCTCACTATAGCGTGCCCACCAAAAATGTGGCAAGTCACCTCAGTCATATCCAGCTGTTTACAACCTCACGGACTGTAGTCTACCAGGCTCCTCTATCCATGAGATTTTCCAGGTAAGAATATTGGGATCTTCCTGACCCAGGGATCGAACCTGTGTCTCTTACATCTCCTGCATTGGCAGGTGGGTTCTTTACCAGTAGCGCCATCTGGGAAGTCTATCATATTGTAGTTATACATAATATATTAAAGAAGGGTGGAAATCAAAATGCCTGCTCATCACGTCCTTCTTGTGGTGGGAACTCACAAAACTGCCATGATTTTCCCTGTGTCTGAAAATATTTCTACAATAGCACAGGTATAGTCAATTCATGGTTCAACTTGAACTTAATGCAAACAATCTAATCTCTTTATTATTATCTATAATTAATCTGGTCTTCCTACCATAATTTTTCAGCACTGGTTAGCAGAGACAAATTAACTTAATGCCCAATACAGTTTAAAGTTTAGCCCAATCCAGGACTCCGCTGATTGTCCAGTGGCTAAGACTCCATGCTCCCAATGCAAGAGGCTGGAGAACTAGACCCCACATGCAGCAACTAAGAGTTTGAATGCAGCTAGATGACTCCTTGTGATCCCTCGTGCCACAACAAATATTAAAGACCCTGCATGCTGCAATAAATAACTAAAATAAACTTTAGTTCAATCCAGTAACTTAAGTTGTCTCTTTAGATAGCCTCAGCCTCTTAAATAAAACAAACACTTGGCCTCTCAGATGGCTTGCCTCATCCTCAGTTCTCTCTAAGCTGTCAGAAGGGATGGTGGCTTATGGGTCCCCTAAGGTTGGAACACATAGGGTTCCCACTTCAGCCAGTCCTTGAACGTGCCCTGTCCTCTGCTGGGGGTTCTCAGGTGCTTGTTGCCCAGCTGAAAGCTGCCGCCATCCCACCCTCTGGTGCTGTAGTTGGCAACTGCTCATCTTCTAAACCATTCTTTCAATTTGGACATTCTGCAAGGGAACTGGCCCTCTCCCCTTTGCTCACTCTCCTTTGGCCTCTTGTGAGCCAGCTGCCTTTGGCCTTCTGCTCCATCCTCCACCTACCACCTCCATTCCCCCCATCAGCCTGGCTGTTAGGCCACCTCACCTCACTATAGCGTGCCCACCAAAAATGTGGCAAGCAGAACTTAGAGAATTCCCTCTGCTAAACCACACAGTGCTACCAAGTTTAGTTATTGTTACGCGACTGTACTCAAAATGGTTAGGGGCAGCCCAAGAGGCAGCCCCTCCTCGGGTCCAAACAAGTCCAGCCAAGCGCCTCCTGCCTTCATACTGCCTCTCAGTTTACACAGCATGCCTCCCTGTCTATGGGATCCAAACCCCGAATGGGCACTTCTGAAAACAAAAACCTCACAGCTTTGTTCTCTGGCCTCACTCAACCTGACCCCTTCCCACAAGGAACGAACCTACTTTACGTAAAATTCTACTGTCACATACCAAGCAGGGTCTCTACGAAAAAGACCAAGCAAGCCATTCTCAAGACAAGTAGCTTGCAAAGTAGTTACCTTGCTGGAAATTCATATATTTAATGTCAAAAAATGAGTTTCTATATACTTTCTGCACTATCTCTCATCTTCACCTAGGCATAGGCCTTGGGTTGATGAGGGTGAAGGTGTGTACTCCACAAGGTAAGAGAAGCAGACTGTTTTCAAAATGCTATCTGTTGAAATTTCTAAGTGTAAGAGCTCTGTGTTGCTTCATTCATGGGAGCTACTCCTCGAACAGAAAATTTACCAACTCCATCCCCCATCTCCAAACCCTTCCTGTAGAGTGACTGTGTATCTGTGTGTGTGTGCATGTGTCTGTGTGTGTGTGTGGTTTGTGTTGCTGCCTCTGAGAATAAGCTGTGGAGGAGGAGGGAAAGGACGGCCTCAGAAATCAGTACCAGGGAGCAGAGAGATGGGCGCTTCACTGGGACAGGCTCTGAGCACCTGGTTTGGTGCCCACAAGTGACAGAACTATCAAATATCTTTCTCCTTTTGAGAGTGATTTCTGTTATAATACTTAGAGGCAATTCTCAGATTTCTGGTGCTGTTTTCCCCTTTATGCTTCAGTGTTGCTGAGACCTTTCTTCTCTTGCTGTGTCTTCCTTCATACGGGTTTTAAACACATAGCATCTGCTCGGGGCCCAGGGGTGGAAGGGAGGGGAGAGGCAGGGGGAGCTGGTGTTTAAGTGGGACAGAGTTTCAGTTTAGGAAAGGGAAAAAATCAAGGATGATGGTGAAGCTCCACAACATTGTGAATGTCCTTAGTGCCACTGGAGCGTACAATCAAATACGGTTAAAATAGTAAGTTTTTATTATGTGATTTTTACCAAAATTAAAAAAAAAAAACATTTAAAAAATATATAGCATCTACTCAGGAGGCAGCTACAAAATGCTGTTTTCAACCAAAAGTCCTAGATCCCTGGCCTGTCCTCAGGCACATCTGCAACAGATGCCTCTTCTGTCTGCTCCCTGAATACTCTTGACTTTCCTTTTTCATTGCAGTTACAGGTACCAGGTATGCCTATAGGTATAGATAGATACAGGTGTATAATACACAGCCAGTTACTTACTTTTCAGTCTTCCCAGAAAAACCATAAGCTCCTTTAAAAGAATAATCATGCCTTACTTTATTTTCCTTTATTTTCAATCACCAGTAGCTAACACAGTGCCTGACATGTTAATGGTATGAAGTGGACCTAGGTGCTTTCATGTTCCTCATCAGAAATGTTTCTGACCAGGCACAAATCCATAATCTTTCATAATCTTCATAATTCATTAACTTAGCCTCCTGGAAAAAACTCATAAGGTAAGAGAAGCAGACTGTTTTCAAAATGCTATCTGTTGAAATTTCTAAGTGTAAGAGCTCTGTGTTGCTTCATTCATGGGAGCTACTCCTCGAACAGAAAATTTACCAACTCCATCCCCCATCTCCAAACCCTTCCTGTAGAGTGACTGTGTATCTGTGTGTGTGTGCATGTGTCTGTGTGTGTGTGTGGTTTGTGTTGCTGCCTCTGAGAATAAGCTGTGGAGGAGGAGGGAAAGGACGGCCTCAGAAATCAGTACCAGGGAGCAGAGAGATGGGCGCTTCACTGGGACAGGCTCTGAGCACCTGGTTTGGTGCCCACAAGTGACAGAACTATCAAATATCTTTCTCCTTTTGAGAGTGATTTCTGTTATAATACTTAGAGGCAATTCTCAGATTTCTGGTGCTGTTTTCCCCTTTATGCTTCAGTGTTGCTGAGACCTTTCTTCTCTTGCTGTGTCTTCCTTCATACGGGTTTTAAACACATAGCATCTGCTCGGGGCCCAGGGGTGGAAGGGAGGGGAGAGGCAGGGGGAGCTGGTGTTTAAGTGGGACAGAGTTTCAGTTTAGGAAAGGGAAAAAATCAAGGATGATGGTGAAGCTCCACAACATTGTGAATGTCCTTAGTGCCACTGGAGCGTACAATCAAATACGGTTAAAATAGTAAGTTTTTATTATGTGATTTTTACCAAAATTAAAAAAAAAAACATTTAAAAAATATATAGCATCTACTCAGGAGGCAGCTACAAAATGCTGTTTTCAACCAAAAGTCCTAGATCCCTGGCCTGTCCTCAGGCACATCTGCAACAGATGCCTCTTCTGTCTGCTCCCTGAATACTCTTGACTTTCCTTTTTCATTGCAGTTACAGGTACCAGGTATGCCTATAGGTATAGATAGATACAGGTGTATAATACACAGCCAGTTACTTACTTTTCAGTCTTCCCAGAAAAACCATAAGCTCCTTTAAAAGAATAATCATGCCTTACTTTATTTTCCTTTATTTTCAATCACCAGTAGCTAACACAGTGCCTGACATGTTAATGGTATGAAGTGGACCTAGGTGCTTTCATGTTCCTCATCAGAAATGTTTCTGACCAGGCACAAATCCATAATCTTTCATAATCTTCATAATTCATTAACTTAGCCTCCTGAAAGAGAAATGATGCGATGCTCTATGGGAAAGTTACTAAAGAAAAAAGAGAAAGACTGCTTTTATGCCTTACCTTGCCTACTTGGAATTTAGATATTTATTTTTAATTAATCTAATTTTGCAGTAAGTCACCCAAAAATTCTTTTGGAATCTGAAAGATATGTGTTTGAACACCCCATAGGCATTGTGCCAGAACTGTACAATCATCTCCAGTTGATAATAAAAATAGAAAAAGTTTAACCTAAGCACCTCCATCTATGGATGGGTTTTTACATCTCAATGACATAAATACGTTTGCCTTTAACTGCTTCCTACCAACTTTCTTACTTCTCGGTCTGTGGCTCTGGCACTGGACAGTCTGGCCTTTCCACTGTGAATACTTCCATTGCTACAGTAATAAACCTAGGATGATATACAAGGTATCATGGTGTCAGACCAGCAGCATTTGTTACAGCTCTTCCCAAGTTCCCATAAAATATCTAACAAAAAGAAAAGGACTACATCAGTAATAATATAACAAGTAACATTAAGAGAAGACTCACAAAAGCCCAGCTGCATCATCAAGAGGGATGGACTGGGGAATAAATGCTGGGCGTCAGCAGATTGACGTAGTCTCTCCCAGAAAGCAGAGATGTTCTGGCTCAGTTTCATCTTCCCAACACAGAAAGAATCCACTGATGGTGGAAAAAGCAGCCATTCCACCACTGTACACAAACTGTCTTTGGAACTGGTGGATAGCAGGTCCTTCCACTTCTTCTTCAGCCATTTACATCATTACACCTGCTGACCAACTGTAGCCACTATCAAGATACCACTAAGCCTACCTGTGCTAAGCCAAGCTGGGTAGCCAGCACTAGCAGTCCAGGTGGCCAGAACACATCATATACCCGCTACGCACTCAGATAGCCCTGAAATGCCTTCTCATGGGAGTCATCAGGGATGAAGAAGACGGAAAACGGAGGTCCAGTTGTCACTTGCATGGTACTTATTCCTTGAAAGTAAGTGGAAGTGTCAGTTGCTCAGTTGTGTTTGACTCTTTGGAATCCCATGGACCACAGCCCACCAAGCTCCTCTGTCCATGGAATTCTCCGGGCAAGAATACTGGAGTGGGTTGCCATGCCCTTCTCCAGGGGATCTTCTCCACCCAGGGATCAAACCCAGGCCTCCTGCATTGCAGGTGATTCTTTACCATTGGAGTCATCAGGGAAGAAGTCTTTAAAGATGTGATTGTCTTAGCTGGGTCTGCTCTATCAAATCACCATAGATTGGGTGGCTTATAGACAACAGAAATTCATTTCTCACCATTCTAGAGACTGGAAATCTGATCAGGGGGCCAGCCTTCTTCCAGGCTGCAGATTGCCAACTTCTAATTGCGTCCTCATTGGGATGGCCCCAAAGTTCGTTCACGTTTTCCCATTAACACCTTGCGGAAAACGGCTATATTGGGCCAACCCAATATAAGGACGCTAATCCCACGTATGAGGTCTTTCCCCTCATGACCTAATTACTTCCCAAAAGCCGTGTGTCCCAATACCATCACAATGAGATGAGGGTTTAAACATAAGAATTCTAAGGGGCCCATTCAGTCCATTGCAACTTTGCTGATAATTATGAACTATATACAAAAGAAATTAGAATACTAGAACTAGAGAGAGTAAAGGAATATCCAATAATAAAAATCACCAGCTGAAACACTGGAATGAAACGTTAACCACCAAAGCCACTCGGTCGCTGCTGAACACAGTGGTTGCCTCTTGAAAAGATACACCTCCAGACAGCTTGCACTGTTGTCTTTCTACTGCAGAGGGCAGCAGAGGACAAATCTCTTCAGAGCCAGGTACAGGACTTAAAGGGCTTCCCTGGTGGCTCTGGTGGTAAAAAATCTGCCTGCAGTGCAGGAGGCCTGGGTAAAGATCCCTGGGTGGAGAAGATCCCCTGGAGAAGGGAATGGCTACCCGCTCCAATATACTTGCCTGGAGAATTCCATGGGCAGAGGAGCCGAGTGGAGTACAGTCCAAGGGGTTGCAAAGAGTCAGACACAACTGAGCCACTAACACTTTCACAGGACTTGTCAAACCATGAGGCTATTTCAAGACCACAGTCCCAAGTGATGAGCAGCTTCATGGTGAGGTTCAAGATTTCTATGACCCTAAAGAGCCAGCCTGCTCCCCTGTCCTTCTATAAGCGTCAGACTCTACAGAGCCAGCGCTGATGAAATAAAGATGATCAGGCCTGCTAAACTCTGCCAGTCTGGAAGCAGTGACTGTGAAGGCTCTTGGGGACAGGGCTGTGAGACTAAATCTGAAAGGAAGTACGGTTACTTCCTTTTCCCAGCACCACCTTCTTCATATATGAGAGAGATGCCTGTATTTCTCTCTTGGCACACAAGATCTTTAAGTCTTTCTCCTTTGATTATCTCTGAATTTGGGGTGGTTCAGAGTATGCTACCCCCAAAATATGCTGCTAAAAAAGGGACTGTTTTGAGCTGAAGGCAATTGAGAAGAAACAGACATGAGAAAAACTCAGCTCTGACGCTCTGCCAGATTCTTAACCACCTGAACCGATTCCAGGTTCACCTTAGAGATCATACCAGGGTCAGCTACATAGCAAACCTCATTCAAACAACCCTCATCTTCCCTTAGCTTCCCCCACACGTTCACCTGCCCACCATCTGCTGCACCTAGAAGCACAAAATCCCTTTATCTGTCACTTCTCTACAAATGTATTATTCTTTTTGTTCTTTTTTTTTTAATTTTTACGTTACTTTTTACTTTTACAGAGTTTTGTTGTTTACAGACATGCATGATCCCAGATTAGTCATACGTATATCCTCCCCATCCCACCCCTCCAGGCTGTCGCACAGCGCCCCTGCAGGATCCCCCTTTCTCACAGCGCAATGACAACAGCTATCCTTTTCACATATGACAGTATAGGTTTTCATGCTGCTTCTGAAAGTACTATTATAAGCCCAAGTTCTAACCAGCAGTTTGAGTTGCTCAAACTCTTAGTTTTCCTCTATGTGTACTCAGATGCGCACACTAACAAACTTCTGACTATTTTTCTCCTGTCAATCCATCTTTTGATGGTCTCATTTGCAGCACCCCAGTCAACAAACCTGAGATGGGTACAGGAAAAGTTTTGTTTCCTTCCCTGCATCTCCTTCCCATCTGTCTGTCCCTCAAACAAAGTCAGTTATTATCACCATCTCTCTCTTAACTTCCCAGCCAGGAACTGGCAGCCCTGCCTCCAGGGAAGGCACACAGTTCTCGAACAGACCTGGACAGAGGGAGGGTGGGGCGCCAGGGCAGCCTGCGGGGTCTCTCTGGGGCTGTCTGCACAGGCAGGGCATAGAGCGGAGTCCACTGAACTGCCCGTTTCTCAATGTTGGATTTTTGTTAATCCATCTCTCTCATTTCATTCATTTTACTTTTCAAAGTTATTATTTACTTTTAATTATACAAATGAACACAAATACATTTCCCAAGCAAAAATATTAAATGATACTTAGAGCTAACTATTTCCCAGAACCTCTAAATCCCAATCTCTTCACAGAAATAACCATCACTGGTAGTTTGGCTTGAATACTTATAAGTGACTTTCTATGCTTCGGTTCCATATAGATATTTGTTGTTGTTCAGTCACTCAGTCGTGCTGAGCTTTTTGCAACCCCATGGACTGTACTATGCCAGACTTCCCTGTCCTTCACCATCTCCCAGAGTCTGCTCAAACTCAAGTTCATTGAGTTGATGATGCCATCCAACTATCTCATCCTCTGTCGTCCCTTTCTCCTCATGCCTTCAATCTTTCCCAGCATCATAGTTATCAAAATACACCATTTCATTTTGTCATCACTGATTATTTTTACTTTACTTTACTTATGACCTTAAATCATACCTACTGAGCTGTAGGTATGATTTCCTTTTCTCCATTCAACAATAGATTGTCAATACTGTCCATGCAACTCTCTAGACCCTTAGGTCTACCTCACACTCAGAACATGCTATGGGACATTCCCTGCATGTTCACATTGTTCACTTAAGTACTCCAGTAATGATGAATATTTAGATTTTCTCTAATTTTTACTATAAATAATAATACAGCAAATGGCTGTGTATTTGTAAATGTTTTGTCACAATAAATCCTAGGAAGTAAAATGGCTGGGCAAAAGATATAGACATAGATATAGTTAAAAGTCTTAATGTGATTTTAAAACTTTCTCAGCTTGACCTTGAGAATGATGAGCAGGGTACAGCAGAGATGAAGAAAAGTTCAAGGAGCCCAGATGTGCCAGGGCTAAGACACCTAAGACCGCTGTGACAGCCAGGTCTGTTCCCACGAGGACATCTGAAGTGAGCTATGAAAACCCTCAGTGGACAAAGGCTGCTCACACTGATTTGAGAAAGAGCGAGGTATGGCCATGGAGTTCATCAGTAAAGCATCGGCTAGTCACTGGCAGCAAAAAAAAAAAATCTCCTCCACTCTGGGATCCATCGTGGTCCTATGACACAGTTCTTTCTCCGAATGACAAAGGCAATCCTGAGGAAGTAGGTGTGAACACCACCTAAGTCCTGCAGAAGTGGGAACAAAGACTTTTCTCAGCCTTTCCTTCAAGAAGTAGTTGGTTGATGGACAACCTGCAATGATCCAAGCTCAGTGAGCACAGGCTGATAACCTCCTTGACCTCGTGTACACGGCTTGGTCCAGCTCATGCAACCAATGTCCAGAGCTTGGCTGAATTATTACAGGTGATGAAAACATGCTGTTGTAAAACTAAATTATCAAGATGATGTGTAAGAAGAGA
The DNA here is from genome assembly GCA_022376925.1 of Tragulus kanchil. Taxonomy (NCBI): domain Eukaryota; kingdom Metazoa; phylum Chordata; class Mammalia; order Artiodactyla; family Tragulidae; genus Tragulus; species Tragulus kanchil. The sequence continues at coordinate 91,930,766 of JAIOJX010000004.1, read as the reverse complement.
TCAGTGGCACGCACGATGGATTTATACTTGGTCTCTGATTATGACTCAGATGTGGACATTTTGAGCCAGAATGGAAAGGGCTCCTCACCTGTAACCATTTCTTCCAAATGCATGCCCTCCACAACCACTGCTTCCACTCATGGAAGTAGGACAGCCAGCAGGCACAATCCAGTAAACAAAAAAAATGAGGGGTGCCAGCCTATTCACACGAACATGATTTGGACAAAAGGCAAGATTTCATGTAAGTTCAAGAACAGTCTCTGTCAGAGGTCAATGAGATGATGGATGTGGAAGTTTAACTATGTCTGCAAGTCCATAGCTAAGATAATCATAGAACATCCTGGACCATACCTGCCTCTTGGTGTTAACTAGTCATATCATGAAGATTATAGATTAGACTCAGCAATGTTCTGTAAGTCACCATCAAGGACGTACCACACAAAACCAAAGTCTGTTGGCTCTTCTATACCTATATCCTACTATTTTTTAATTATTACAAATGATACATGAAAGGATTTCAGTTTCACCAATGGACCACATATAAATTCAAGAGGCTTAACATCAGTCCCATGAAGATCTTCCAGGGCTAAGACACCTAAGACCGCTGTGACAGCCAGGTCTGTTCCCACGAGGACATCTGAAGTGAGCTATGAAAACCCTCAGTGGACAAAGGCTGCTCACACTGATTTGAGAAAGAGCGAGGTATGGCCATGGAGTTCATCAGTAAAGCATCGGCTAGTCACTGGCAGCAAAAAAAAAAAATCTCCTCCACTCTGGGATCCATCATGGTCCTATGACACAGTTCTTTCTCCGAATGACAAAGGCAATCCTGAGGAAGTAGGTGTGAACACCACCTAAGTCCTGCAGAAGTGGGAACAAAGACTTTTCTCAGCCTTTCCTTCAAGAAGTAGTTGGTTGATGGACAACCTGCAATGATCCAAGCTCAGTGAGCACAGGCTGATAACCTCCTTGACCTCGTGTACACGGCTTGGTCCAGCTCATGCAACCAATGTCCAGAGCTTGGCTGAATTATTACAGGTGATGAAAACATGCTGTTGTAAAACTAAATTATCAAGATGATGTGTAAGAAGAGATCAGTGGCACGCACGATGGATTTATACTTGGTCTCTGATTATGACTCAGATGTGGACATTTTGAGCCAGAATGGAAAGGGCTCCTCACCTGTAACCATTTCTTCCAAATGCATGCCCTCCACAACCACTGCTTCCACTCATGGAAGTAGGACAGCCAGCAGGCACAATCCAGTAAACAAAAAAAATGAGGGGTGCCAGCCTATTCACACGAACATGATTTGGACAAAAGGCAAGATTTCATGTAAGTTCAAGAACAGTCTCTGTCAGAGGTCAATGAGATGATGGATGTGGAAGTTTAACTATGTCTGCAAGTCCATAGCTAAGATAATCATAGAACATCCTGGACCATACCTGCCTCTTGGTGTTAACTAGTCATATCATGAAGATTATAGATTAGACTCAGCAATGTTCTGTAAGTCACCATCAAGGACGTACCACACAAAACCAAAGTCTGTTGGCTCTTCTATACCTATATCCTACTATTTTTTAATTATTACAAATGATACATGAAAGGATTTCAGTTTCACCAATGGACCACATATAAATTCAAGAGGCTTAACATCAGTCCCATGAAGATCTTCCTCCTGTTGCTTCCTGTTTAACTGCATCGTATGAAATTTTGCTCACAGTTCAGAAATAGTTCTGAAAAAGAACAGTTCTGATTTTGGTTTGAATTCCTTGGTAAAACCCTAAAATCTTGCATTCCACGATTTTTCAGGATATTATTATTATTCAGCTTTATTAAAGGAGAGAGATAGCATCCTTTAATACTCTGGTTATGGTCTGCAGAGCTCTTTGTAAAATCTAAATCCTCAGTGTATTTATTAGAACCTGGAGCCCACCACTAGCCAGAATCATCTGCTTGCTTCCTTGATTACCATAAGAAGAAAGCTTAGAGGAAGTCTGTTGTAACAGGTTGAGCAAAACAACCTCCCTAAACTTGCTCAGGACACAGAAATTTCCCAAGTCATTGAAATGAATGGAGCTGTAACTCTTTTGACAGAATTCCTTCATTCTAAAAATAAGCATGTGGCAACATGAAGCTATAGGGTTTTTGCTCAAATATGTGAGAATGAGCCACCATTCGGTTGAGTTCACTAGCTCTCTCTTTCTTCAGAACTGAGCAAGTGGCTTGAACTGAGGCAGTGGTTTTAAATGAGCCCATTGGGCTTGGATTTAATTGACTATTTCCAAAATGATCCTGGCTGTGCTGAGAATGTCGAGGCTATGGTGGTGGCTTAGTCATTAAGTTGTGTCCAACTCTCGTGATCCTATAGTCTCTGTAGCCCACCAGGCTCCTCTGTCCACGGAATTTCCCAGGCAAGAATGTTGGAGGAAATTGCCATTTCCTTCGCCACAGGATCTTCCCAGCCCAGGGACTGGACCCACATCTCCTGTACTGCAGGTGGATTCTTTACTGCTGAGCCACCAGGGAAGCTGAAACATGAAACCATGACCACCACCCAGATGCTGACCAGTTTGCTGATCTGGGACACACCGAAGGATTATAAGATTAGACTCAGCAATGTTCTGTAAGTCACCATCAAGGACGTACCACACAAAACCAAAGTCTGTTGGCTCTTCTATACCTATATCCTACTATTTTTTAATTATTACAAATGATACATGAAAGGATTTCAGTTTCACCAATGGACCACATATAAATTCAAGAGGCTTAACATCAGTCCCATGAAGATCTTCCTCCTGTTGCTTCCTGTTTAACTGCATCGTATGAAATTTTGCTCACAGTTCAGAAATAGTTCTAAAAAAGAACAGTTCTGATTTTGGTTTGAATTCCTTGGTAAAACCCTAAAATCTTGCATTCCACGATTTTTCAGGATATTATTATTATTCAGCTTTATTAAAGGAGAGAGATAGCATCCTTTAATACTCTGGTTATGGTCTGCAGAGCTCTTTGTAAAATCTAAATCCTCAGTGTATTTATTAGAACCTGGAGCCCACCACTAGCCAGAATCATCTGCTTGCTTCCTTGATTACCATAAGAAGAAAGCTTAGAGGAAGTCTGTTGTAACAGGTTGAGCAAAACAACCTCCCTAAACTTGCTCAGGACACAGAAATTTCCCAAGTCATTGAAATGAATGGAGCTGTAACTCTTTTGACAGAATTCCTTCATTCTAAAAATAAGCATGTGGCAACATGAAGCTATAGGGGTTTTTTCCTCAAATATGTGAGAATGAGCCACCATTCGGTTGAGTTCACTAGCTCTCTCTTTCTTCAGAACTGAGCAAGTGGCTTGAACTGAGGCAGTGGTTTTAAATGAGCCCATTGGGCTTGGATTTAATTGACTATTTCCAAAATGATCCTGGCTGTGCTGAGAATGTCGAGGCTATGGTGGTGGCTTAGTCATTAAGTTGTGTCCAACTCTCGTGATCCTATAGTCTCTGTAGCCCACCAGGCTCCTCTGTCCACGGAATTTCCCAGGCAAGAATGTTGGAGGAAATTGCCATTTCCTTCGCCACAGGATCTTCCCAGCCCAGGGACTGGACCCACATCTCCTGTACTGCAGGTGGATTCTTTACTGCTGAGCCACCAGGGAAGCTGAAACATGAAACCATGACCACCACCCAGATGCTGACCAGTTTGCTGATCTGGGACACACCGAGGACATTATCAGTGGACACCCCAGCTGTTTGTCAGCTGTCCACGTTTTATACTGATCCATAAATTGTGAACAATGGTGACAATACAAATAGATTTGGGGACTAATTCCAGGGGAAGTGCACAAAAATAGATAATATAGAACTTTTAAAACTCTAGCCTTTGTTCAGCAAAATAATAAATGTAAAAATAGAACAGACCTTGCTTGCTTCGAAGTAGCTCTTTAACTTTTTGTTTTGAATAATGGTGAAGCTTTTAAAGTTAGTTCTAAATAGTGTTCTAGCAATTTCTAATTTTTAAGAAACAAGTAATAATGTAGAACAAAGTTTGGCAAATTAAAGCCTGCAGGCCAAATCCAGCCCACTATCTGCTCTTGTACAGATCCTAGGGTTTCCCTAGTGGTTCAGTGGTAAAATATCTGTCTGCCAACCAGGGATGCAGGTTAGACACAACTAGGGACTAAACTATCATCCCAAGATTAGATTTGTTTTTACTTCTTTTAATGTTTGAGGGGATGAAATCAAAAGAAGAATGATACACAATTTTATGTGCAAATTATATGAAACACACAGGTGGCACAGCGGTAAAGAATCCGCCTGCCAATGCTGGAGTCACAAGACGCCAGTTCAATCCCTGGGTCAGGAAGATCCCCTGAAGAAGGAAATTAAAAAGAAGAAGAAGAAGAAGAAGGAAATAGCAACCTGCTCCAGCATTCTTGCCTGGGAAATCCCAGAGACAGAGGAGCCTGGTGGGTTACAGTCCATGTGGTCACAAGAGTCAGACATTACTGACTGAGTGCTACCAATAAAGTTTTTCTGAAACATCACTCATTAGCCCACAGGGGTTCTAACCTGCTTGGTCAGTGTCCATTTCTTTTTCTGTTAATTGTCTATTAACATCTTTGATGTATTGAAATAGATCTCTTCCTATCTTTTAATTTGTATTTCCCTGATTACTAGAGTGTTATGTGTTCTTTAATGTTTATTGGTCATTTTTTACTTCCTGTTCTGTGAATTGCTTGTTCATATCTTTGCCAGTTTTTCTACTGTGTTGCTTGCCTTGTTCTTATTAATACCGAATTTTTAAGATTTACTCTTGGTTAGGGGGTCTCAAAGTGCAGTCAGTTTTCAGAAAGCAAACATAATCTGACGCAACAACCTAAATTAAACGCTTGTCCAAGCCAGTCCTGGGGTTAGCATACTGCCACTTGTTTGTGTCACACACCTACAGGAAAGCAAAGCAAACTGCCAGATAATAAATTAGTTATCTCCGCCAGCAAATGCCACATGCCTTTTCTTTCCTCTTCTAATAAGCTATCCAAAGAAAGAAGGAAATGGATCGTTAAAAATAGCCGCTGGTTTCATCAGCAGCACTCAGTAATAATCAAAATCAGTTTGGGGCTCAGACAGCAACAGCGTGTATTAGACATCCTCCATGCGTGCAGTAATGCTGGTAATTCCTTACGAAGCTAGCAAAGGACTTTCTAGATCTCCTGGGGGTGTAGGGTGGGAGGCGGTGGTGCTAAGCAAGGCCAGATCAGTCCACCAGGGGATAAGGTGCTAGAAGGAATCCGAGTTAAAGTCCTTATAGACTGTCATGGTCAATCCAGGGAACAGGGATGAACTGACAAGTCCAGTGAGCAGGAACAGGGCCAAAAGCAGGAAACAAGATTTAGGACATGGATGGACCTGGAAATGAAGGGGAGGAGGAAGTGAAGAAAGGCAAGCCCTGGAAGCTTGCTGTTCCACATCGCCAACCTGTTGCCATAACATCCACAACACAGCTTACCTGAGTCCCCGGGTGGGAGTGGCTTAAAGCAAGTTCTACTCTCTGAGTGGGCAACCCACAGAGTCCTTGGCTCCTCCACAGGGAGATGGATTCGGTGGCCTGGGGCAGAGTCCAGGCAACCATATTTTTTTAAAACACGAAGCTTGGGACTTTCCTGGTGGTCCAGTGGGTAAGGACACCTCCTTGCAGTGCAAGGGGCACCAGTTTGATCCCTGGCTGAGATCCCACATGCTGCGGAGCAACTGGGCCGGTGTGTCTAATTATGAGCCAGCACTCTGCAGTGCATGCGCCCAGAGCCCATGCTCTGCAGTGAGAGAGGTCACTGCAATGGGAGGCCCACATGGGCCAGAGAACAAAGATGGATAGGATGGATGAAAAGAAATGAAAAAAAATTAAAAAACACGTGAAGCTTAGGTTGAAAACTAGGCTTAAAGAGTCAATCAGCTGATAAAGAAGGAAGAGACATGACTATAGTCTTGTATATTTTACAGTCACCCCTCAATATCCATAGGGAAGTGTTCCCAGGACTCTCACTCTTAGCATACCATTTTTAAAAAGGAAAGCAAAGCAAACTGCCAGATAATAAATTAGTTATCTCCGCCAGCAAATGCCACATGCCTTTTCTTTCCTCTTCTAATAAGCTATCCAAAGAAAGAAGGAAATGGATCGTTAAAAATAGCCGCTGGTTTCATCAGCAGCACTCAGTAATAATCAAAATCAGTTTGGGGCTCAGACAGCAACAGCGTGTATTAGACATCCTCCATGCGTGCAGTAATGCTGGTAATTCCTTACGAAGCTAGCAAAGGACTTTCTAGATCTCCTGGGGGTGTAGGGTGGGAGGCGGTGGTGCTAAGCAAGGCCAGATCAGTCCACCAGGGGATAAGGTGCTAGAAGGAATCCGAGTTAAAGTCCTTATAGACTGTCATGGTCAATCCAGGGAACAGGGATGAACTGACAAGTCCAGTGAGCAGGAACAGGGCCAAAAGCAGGAAACAAGATTTAGGACATGGATGGACCTGGAAATGAAGGGGAGGAGGAAGTGAAGAAAGGCAAGCCCTGGAAGCTTGCTGTTCCACATCGCCAACCTGTTGCCATAACATCCACAACACAGCTTACCTGAGTCCCCGGGTGGGAGTGGCTTAAAGCAAGTTCTACTCTCTGAGTGGGCAACCCACAGAGTCCTTGGCTCCTCCACAGGGAGATGGATTCGGTGGCCTGGGGCAGAGTCCAGGCAACCATATTTTTTTAAAACACGAAGCTTGGGACTTTCCTGGTGGTCCAGTGGGTAAGGACACCTCCTTGCAGTGCAAGGGGCACCAGTTTGATCCCTGGCTGAGATCCCACATGCTGCGGAGCAACTGGGCCGGTGTGTCTAATTATGAGCCAGCACTCTGCAGTGCATGCGCCCAGAGCCCATGCTCTGCAGTGAGAGAGGTCACTGCAATGGGAGGCCCACACAGGCTGAAAAATAAAGATGGATAGGATGGATGAAAAGAAATGAAAAAAAATTAAAAAACACGTGAAGCTTAGGTTGAAAACTAGGCTTAAAGAGTCAATCAGCTGATAAAGAAGGAAGAGACATGACTATAGTCTTGTATATTTTACAGTCACCCCTCAATATCCATAGGGAAGTGTTCCCAGGACTCTCACGAATACCAAAATCCAAGGATGCCCAGTCAAATCAAGTCGCTCAGTCGGTCCAACCCACTGAGACCCCATGGACGAGCCGTGGAATTCTCCAGGCAAGAATACTGGAGCGCGTAGACTATCCCTTCTCCAGGGGATCTTCCCAATCCAGGGATGAAACCCAGGTCTCCCACAATGCAGGCAGAGTCTTGTTTATTTTTTTAATCATTGTGATTTTTTTTTATTTTACTTTTTATTTTTACAGAGTTTTGTTGTTTACAGATATGTACAATCCCAGATTAGTCATATATATATCTATATCCCTGGCCCCCTCCCGCCTCCATCCATCACCCCAGTTCTCCCCATCCCAGCCCTCCAGGCCATCACACCCCGCCCCAGCAGGGTCCCCTATTCCCACAGCGCAATGACAGTAGCTGTCTTTTTCACATGTGATAGTACAGGTTTTCATGCTACTCCCTCTATGTGCAGTCAGATTCTTTACCATCTGAGCCACCAGGAAAGCCCAAGGATGCTCAAGTCTCTTATTTTAAATGGCAAAATATTTGCATATAACCTATCCATATAGCCTCCCACAGACTTTTAGGCCTCTCTACAGGACTCATAATACCTAATGCTGGGCTTCCCTGGTGGTCCAGTAGGTAAGGACACTGCCTTGCAGTGCAAGGGGCGCCAGTTCGATCCCTGGCCTGGGAAGATCCCACGTGCCACGGAGCGGCTGGACCGATGTGTCCAATTACCAAGCCGGAACTCTGGAGTGCACGTGCCCAGAGCCGGTGCTCTGCGACAATAGAGGCCACCATGATGGGAGGCCTGCACGGGCCAAAGAACAAAGATGGATGAAAATGGACAGGTGAAGGACCAATAGAAGTGTCCCGCCCACTCCCCTTCCTTTCCACCCCCTCATAAATAAATAAATAAATCTTAAAAAAAAAAAAAACCTAATGCCATATACATCTGCTAGGTAAATAGGTTCACTGTGCATATCAAGCTTTGCCCTTTGGAATTTTCTGTCATTTTTCTTCTGACTATTTTTCGTTGGTGGTTGGTTGAATCCACAGATGTGGAACCTGTGGATATGGAGGTGGGACTGGAGGTGGGGGTGGTGGGGCGACTGTAATAACTGCTGTGCTCAGAAGTCCAAGCCCTGGGTGGACTGCTGCTCTAGACCACCCAGTCAGGCCTGAGAGGGAAATCAAGCCCAAGTGTCCCAAAGAAAGAGTGCTCCAAGGCTGGAAGACCTGTGGTACCGCTACTTAACCCAGGAAACACGGCTGAAGGGGCTAGTTTGAACAGAAGATAACTACATCAACTTGTTTCCATTAGAAATACAGACGGATTGCTCCCCAGAGAGCTCTGGCTAAGAATGTGCATTAGGAAATCGCTAAGAGTCGTCCTGAACGGGACTGTTCCCCTCCCCTCAATCCCTATGTTGAAGCCTTAGCCACCATCATGATGGGGTTTAGAGATGGGGCTTTGGGGAGAGTTAGGTTTAGAGGACGTCACAAGGCGGCATACCTTGTGATGGGATTAGTGCCCCTTCTAGAAGAGACGGCAGACAGCTGGCACTCTTTTTCTCTCCTCCACGTAAGGACACAGCAAGAAGGCAGCATGTACAAGCCAGGGAGAGCATCTTCACCAGAAAATGACCATGCTGGTGTCTCGATCTTGGACTTGCAGCCTCCAGAACCATGAGAACATACATTTCTACTGTTTCAACAAATATTCTGTGATGGCCATTTGTTATGACAGCCCGAGCTGACCAATACAAGAACTGTGGGAAACAGAAACTCCAGGAGTCTGACATTTAAGGTAGGGCAGAGTAAAGAGATCCAGGGGTGGGCAAACAAGCCATCAAAGAGATAGAAAGAAAACGAGGAATGCACCAAGAGAGGAGATTTCAAGAAAGCAGGATGTGGAGAGCCACTGGAGGGAAAGGCACAGTGTGGGGGAAGGAGCAAGACCTTTCAGATCGTGGGCAGTGAAGTCACTGCTAACCTCAGAGAGACAATTCCAGACAAAGGAAAGAGGGTTTTCTCTCCTTCCACTTGTAGGGCAGCCTGCCTGGCCTGCTCGGCCCAGCTACAGAGCCTGAGAACTGTGGATGGAAATTAATATATTTTTTAAATTTTGGCCTCTTTTATTGGTCCTTCATTTATTTATTTTCATCCATCTTAACTCTTTGGCCTGTGTAGGCCTCCCATCGCGGTGGCCTCTCTTGTCGCAGAGCACCAGCTCTGGGCACATGTGCTCCAGAGTGCTGGCTCGCAATTGGACACACGCAGCCACTCTGTGGCATATGGGATCTTGAGAGGAAATCAAGCCCAAGTGTCCCAAAGAAAGAGTGCTCCAAGGCTGGAAGACCTGTGGTACCGCTACTTAACCCAGGAAACACGGCTGAAGGGGCTAGTTTGAACAGAAGATAACTACATCAACTTGTTTCCATTAGAAATACAGACGGATTGCTCCCCAGAGAGCTCTGGCTAAGAATGTGCATTAGGAAATCGCTAAGAGTCGTCCTGAACGGGACTGTTCCCCTCCCCTCAATCCCTATGTTGAAGCCTTAGCCACCATCATGATGGGGTTTAGAGATGGGGCTTTGGGGAGAGTTAGGTTTAGAGGACGTCACAAGGCGGCATACCTTGTGATGGGATTAGTGCCCCTTCTAGAAGAGACGGCAGACAGCTGGCACTCTTTCTCTCTCCTCCACGTAAGGACACAGCAAGAAGGCAGCATGTACAAGCCAGGGAGAGCATCTTCACCAGAAAATGACCATGCTGGTGTCTCGATCTTGGACTTGCAGCCTCCAGAACCATGAGAACATACATTTCTACTGTTTCAACAAATATTCTGTGATGGCCATTTGTTATGACAGCCCGAGCTGACCAATACAAGAACTGTGGGAAACAGAAACTCCAGGAGTCTGACATTTAAGGTAGGGCAGAGTAAAGAGATCCAGGGGTGGGCAAACAAGCCATCAAAGAGATAGAAAGAAAACGAGGAATGCACCAAGAGAGGAGATTTCAAGAAAGCAGGATGTGGAGAGCCACTGGAGGGAAAGGCACAGTGTGGGGGAAGGAGCAAGACCTTTCAGATCGTGGGCAGTGAAGTCACTGCTAACCTCAGAGAGACAATTCCAGACAAAGGAAAGAGGGTTTTCTCTCCTTCCACTTGTAGGGCAGCCTGCCTGGCCTGCTCGGCCCAGCTACAGAGCCTGAGAACTGTGGATGGAAATTAATATATTTTTTAAATTTTGGCCTCTTTTATTGGTCCTTCATTTATTTATTTTCATCCATCTTAACTCTTTGGCCTGTGTAGGCCTCCCATCGCGGTGGCCTCTCTTGTCGCAGAGCACCAGCTCTGGGCACATGTGCTCCAGAGTGCTGGCTCGCAATTGGACACACCGGTCCAGCCACTCTGTGGCATATGGGATCTTCCCAGGCCAGGGGTCGAACCAGCGTCCCTTGCACTGCAAGGTGGACTCTTTACCCACTGGACTACCAGGGAATCCCCCAGAAAGTAATTTTTTAGGGTCCTTCTACAGCAGCTGGTCCACCAGGATGCTCTGCTGCCTGTATCTGGAGACCAAGAAGAAGCAAACAATGCTTAGCTCATCCCCAGTTTGCCTGGTCCAACCACTGAGTAGGCCTTATGTTCATGTGTGTGTGCTAAGTCACTCAGTCACGTCTGAATCTTTGCAACCCTATGGACTGTAGCCCACCAGGCTCCTCTGCCCATGGGATTCTCCAGGAAAGAACACTGGAGTAGGTTGCCATGCCCTCTTCCAGGGGATCTTCCTGATCCAGGGATTGAACCCACATCTCCTGTGTCTCCTTCACTGCTGGTGGATTCTTTACTGTTAAGCCCTGGCTTTATGCCTATGGCCCAAGTTACCAGATGGAACTCCACTGAGGTTGGATCCCAGATCCCAGATCCCAGCCCCAGCTTAATGAAACAGAGACCTCAGCTCCCTCAGCTACCTGCTGCTGGCTCTTTTCTTAGGGGCTGATTCTTGCTTCCCTTTATTAGCTTAGCAAACCTCTGCTTTATACTTTGGACACTTGGATGCAACCCAAAGCATCTTGGTCCCCTTCCTCATCACACCCCTACCTCACGTCAGTTTATAGTTTTCTCACCGCCCCATTTCCTCTGCGCTGGGGCCCCCAACAATGCTATGGATTGGGGGCCACAGTGCTGATAAGCAGGCACTCACACTTTTTTCTGATCGTGACTGGCCTTTCTAAGTGAGTGCCTCAATGCTCTGCCAATAAGGGAGTTCCTTAATTCAAAAAAAAACGTTAACAGATATATCAACACATTTATCTCAATCATAAGTCAACAGAGAAAATTCAAACAGTTAGCAGAGTAAACATAAGTAGGCCTCCCTTTTATTGGTCCTTCATTTATTTATTTTCATCCATCTTAACTCTTGGGCCCTGTGAGCCTCCCTAGTTGCACAGCACCAGCTCTGGGCACATGCGCTCCAGAGTGCTGGCTCGCAATTGGACACACTTGTCCAGCCACTCTGTGGCATATGGGATCTTCCCGGGTCAGGGGTCGAACCAGCGTCCCTTGCACTGCAAGGTGGACTCTTTACCCACTGGACTACCAGGGAATCCCCCAGAAAGTAATTTTTTAGGGTCCTTCTACAGCAGCTGGTCCACCAGGATGCTCTGCTGCCTGTATCTGGAGACCAAGAAGAAGCAAACAATGCTTAGCTCATCCCCAGTTTGCCTGGTCCAACCACTGAGTAGGCCTTATGTTCATGTGTGTGTGCTAAGTCACTCAGTCACGTCTGAATCTTTGCAACCCTATGGACTGTAGCCCACCAGGCTCCTCTGCCCATGGGATTCTCCAGGAAAGAACACTGGAGTAGGTTGCCATGCCCTCTTCCAGGGGATCTTCCTGATCCAGGGATTGAACCCACATCTCCTGTGTCTCCTTCACTGCTGGTGGATTCTTTACTGTTAAGCCCTGGCTTTATGCCTATGGCCCAAGTTACCAGATGGAACTCCACTGAGGTTGGATCCCAGATCCCAGATCCCAGCCCCAGCTTAATGAAACAGAGACCTCAGCTCCCTCAGCTACCTGCTGCTGGCTCTTTTCTTAGGGGCTGATTCTTGCTTCCCTTTATTAGCTTAGCAAACCTCTGCTTTATACTTTGGACACTTGGATGCAACCCAAAGCATCTTGGTCCCCTTCCTCATCACACCCCTACCTCACGTCAGTTTATAGTTTTCTCACCGCCCCATTTCCTCTGCGCTGGGGCCCCCAACAATGCTATGGATTGGGGGCCACAGTGCTGATAAGCAGGCACTCACACTTTTTTCTGATCGTGACTGGCCTTTCTAAGTGAGTGCCTCAATGCTCTGCCAATAAGGGAGTTCCTTAATTCAAAAAAAAACGTTAACAGATATATCAACACATTTATCTCAATCATAAGTCAACAGAGAAAATTCAAACAGTTAGCAGAGTAAACATAAGAGCTGTCTCCAGGCTACAGTAACCTTCTTGCTAGAACGCAGGCAGACATAACAAACCTCCTTTCCTCTCCCTCCCACTACATCCTTCACACCAGGCCCATCGCCTGTCATTCTTGGACCCTGATGATCCCAGCAATGAATAAACAATTAGGCTGGAAGCAAGTTTCCGGACCAAGCTGAGCCCACGCTGCCTGTGATGAATGATCAGGGATCTTGGGAAATGGTGTGCGTCATATTTCACCCAGGGCATCATTTCTCGGTGTTAACTTTTTAAAAAGTGATTTCTAAGAAGGCAAAGAAGAAAAGAAACCTATAAGACATCACCACACTCGTTCAGTTTTGTAGAATCCTTTGATATGCTCAGATGAAAGAGACAGCCCTACATAATCATTCTGAACCTGCGCACCATCCCCTAAGGTCTAATTGGTCCAATGGGTATTGGACCAAGCCTGATGGATGCAGGGGAGGCAGTACAGGGTGTTCCAGCCCTCATTTCTGCTGGCCCCAAGGACAGTTAGATGAGCCCTGTGCCTTCTGTCATCTCTCTGAAAAACCAGGGGCTCTGCTGAAACCCTGCACACACAGCAAGGTGGTGATCACCTCCGGCCCTGGCAAAACTGCTGAACTGCCTCGGCGTCTCCAGGGGGGCGGAGGGTGGGTGCAGCTTAGAGCACACACAGTGTGTGTCGCTCCTGATCCTATTCTAGGCCAACGTGCACCCAGGCTCCACCCCAGCCCCTCTCTCCTGTGCTAAGTCACCCCATTCCAGGAGGAGAGCCACCATGGTCAGCCCACCGATCCCCAAATCATTATCTCCAAGAAATGATGCTGGACCTCCTTCCTCAGAACCCGGATGCCACTGCTCTGTGACGATGTCTCCACCCACCTGTGCCGTCATCCATCCTGACAATGAACTACTACACCTGGAAGGCTTCCATGTCAAGGGTGCATTAACAAACATCATTTGTAGATCCAATGTGTGTGTACAAGGACACACACAATGCTCTGAAATAATAAAACTGAACTATGAGGGTTCTCTTTTTAAAAAGCCTGGATATTGCTAAGTTCTTCCAGTGGTGAGATGCTATCTGCTTCCTCAGGTCCTAGGTATTGATCTGTGATCACCATGTCTGTTTTTCTCAGCCAACCCCATAATCCTTGGGTGGGTGAAGGATATTAAATGGAAATACAGATAACACGGCCTGGGAAGTCTGCCTCACTAAACATATGAATCTGTGCACACATACATCTATTCTACCATGAGTCCAGCATTGGGACTAAAGATAAGCCAATGACTTTCAGAGTGGCCCGGGCCAGAGGCTCATTAGTGGAGTGACGAGAGTGATGGCAGAGACAAGCCGCCCACGGCTCACGGGTAGCAGCTGCCAAGCGTCAGAACGGCCAGCAGCAAACAGTGGGAACATTGCATCCCCGTCCTGGGCTTGGTCCCCGGGTCACTCTAGGACTTCTCTCCCTGCCTCACCTCCCTCCGCTGCCGTAGGAGAACACTGGCTGCCGCCCAGGAAGGGCCAGGTTGAGAAGTCCCTAATGAGGGACTTGGCAGCAGTTGATCGCTGTCCTGTGGAACAGCACGTCCTTGTTAGCCCACGTCCCCCGCCTCCCCTCAAGAGATGAGCGGCGGGCGGCTCACAGCACAGACACCCACGGGCCTGGCAGCTCCGCGAGCCCCTCTGGGAGGTCTGGAGGCCACTCACTGGATGGTTGCGGCTTATAACAATACAATGCCTGCGCTTCTGTTTCCTCCAGTGATAACTCATTTGCTTAGGAGACTTAATAAAAGCCAAGCATCATCGCCTCGTTGCCAGTTCACCACGGTGGTGTTCATTTGATTAATATGGCGGAGGTTTCGATGTGGAGTCTGTTCTGGATTCAGGGCATTACTAAGGGGCTCGTGGTCAATGTGAGTGAGGTGACTGTTCAGGGAAGACCTCTGCCTGCCCAAGCAGTGGTGAAAGCTCAGCTCTAAGCCCATCTTTTAACTCGCTTCTCTCTACTTGGCATCTTGCTTCACATCGCTTAAATAAACTGTGCCTCTCTCGAAGATGTGGAGAAAAAGGGAATCCTACTGGCCTGTTGGTGGGAATGTAAATTGATTGAGCCACTGTGGGGAACAGTATGGAGATTCTTTAACAAACTAGGAATAAAACTACGATGTGACCCAGCAGTCCCACTACTGGGCATATAGCCTGAGACAACCATCACTGAAAAAGACACATGTATCCCAATGTTCACTGCAACATGATTTACAACAGCTAGGACATGGAGGCAACCTAGATGTCCATTGACAGATGAATGGCTAAAAAAGCTGTGGTACAAGATACAATGGAATATTACTCCTCCATAAAAAGGAAAGAATTTGAGTCAGTTTCGATGAGTTGAGTAAACCTAGAGCATATCATACAGAGTGAAGTAAGTCAGAAAAAGAAAGACAAAAAGTATATTAATGCATATATATATAGAATCAAGAAAAATGGTCCTGATGAACCTCCTTGCAAGGGAGGAACAGAGACACAGATGAAAAGAAGGAATATGTGGACACATCAAGGGAAGGAGGGGGTAGGCCAAATTCAGAAAGTAGCATTCTCATACATCATGATCAAGTTGGGTTCATCCCAGGCATGCAAGATTCTTCAATATCCACAAATCAATCAACGTGATACACCATATCAACAAATTGAGAGACAAAAAACACATGATCATCTCAATAGATGAAGAAAAAACCTTCAACAAAGTACAACATCCATTTATGATAAAAACTCTTCAGAAAATGGGCATAGAAGGAACCTATCTCAACATAATAAAAGCCATATATAAGAAGCCCACAGCGAACATTATCCTCAATGGGGAAAAACTGAAAGCATTCCCTCTAAGATTAGGAACAAGACAGGGGTGTCCACTTTCACCACTACTATTCAACATAGTCCTGGAAGTTCTAGCAACAGCAATAAGAGAAGAGAAAGAAATAAAAGGAATCCAGATTGGAAAGGAAGAAGTCAAGCTATCTCTTTTTACAGACGACATGATATTATACATAGAAAATCCCAAAAACACTATTACAAAGCTACTAGAGCTAATCAACGAATTCAGCAAAGTTGCAGGATACAAAGTCAACACACAGAAATCACTGAATTCCTATACACAAACAATGAAAAATCAGAAAACAGAATCAAACAGGCAATCCCCTTCCAAAAAAAACCAAAAAATTTCCCAAAGAAACAAAAGAATTGTACACAGAAAATTATAAGACACTCATGAAAGAAATTAAAGAAGACTTAAACAGATGGAGAGATATTCCATGTTCCTTAAAAACCATCACTGAAAAAGACACATGTATCCCAATGTTCACTGCAACATGATTTACAACAGCTAGGACATGGAGGCAACCTAGATGTCCATTGACAGATGAATGGCTAAAAAAGCTGTGGTACAAGATACAATGGAATATTACTCCTCCATAAAAAGGAAAGAATTTGAGTCAGTTTCGATGAGTTGAGTAAACCTAGAGCATATCATACAGAGTGAAGTAAGTCAGAAAAAGAAAGACAAAAAGTATATTAATGCATATATATATAGAATCAAGAAAAATGGTCCTGATGAACCTCCTTGCAAGGGAGGAACAGAGACACAGATGAAAAGAAGGAATATGTGGACACATCAAGGGAAGGAGGGGGTAGGCCAAATTCAGAAAGTAGCATTCTCATACATCATGATCAAGTTGGGTTCATCCCAGGCATGCAAGATTCTTCAATATCCACAAATCAATCAACGTGATACACCATATCAACAAATTGAGAGACAAAAATCACATGATCATCTCAATAGATGAAGAAAAAACCTTCAACAAAGTACAACATCCATTTATGATAAAAACTCTTCAGAAAATGGGCATAGAAGGAACCTATCTCAACATAATAAAAGCCATATATAAGAAGCCCACAGCGAACATTATCCTCAATGGGGAAAAACTGAAAGCATTCCCTCTAAGATTAGGAACAAGACAGGGGTGTCCACTTTCACCACTACTATTCAACATAGTCCTGGAAGTTCTAGCAACAGCAATAAGAGAAGAGAAAGAAATAAAAGGAATCCAGATTGGAAAGGAAGAAGTCAAGCTATCTCTTTTTACAGACGACATGATATTATACATAGAAAATCCCAAAAACACTATTACAAAGCTACTAGAGCTAATCAACGAATTCAGCAAAGTTGCAGGATACAAAGTCAACACACAGAAATCACTGAATTCCTATACACAAACAATGAAAAATCAGAAAACAGAATCAAACAGGCAATCCCCTTCACCATTGCAACCAAAAGAATCAAATATCTAGGAATAGACCTACCCAAAGAAACAAAAGAATTGTACACAGAAAATTATAAGACACTCATGAAAGAAATTAAAGAAGACTTAAACAGATGGAGAGATATTCCATGTTCCTGGGTCAGAAGAACCAATATTGTGAAAATGACCATACTACCAAATATCATCTACAGATTCAATACAATACCTATTCAACTGCCATTGACATTTTTCACAGAACTAGACCAAAGAATCACACAGTCCACATGGAAACACAAAAGACCTTGAATAGCCAAAGCAATCCTGAGAAAGAAAAACGGAGCTGGAGGGATCAGCCTCCCTAACTTCAGACTCTACTACAAAGCAACAGTCATCAAGACAGTATGGTACTGGCACAAATACAGAACTATAGACCAATGGAACAAGATTGAGAACCCAGAGATAACCCCACACACCTATGGGTACCTTATTTTTGACAAAGGAGGAGAAACTATAAAATGGGACAAAGACAGCCTCTTCAACAAGTGGTGCTGGGAAAATTGGACAGCTACATGCAGAAAAATGAAGTTGAAACATTCCCTGACTCCATACACTAAGATCAACTCAAAATGGATTAAAGACCTCAATGTAAGACCAGAAACCATCAAACTCTTAGAGGAGAATATAGGCAAAACCCTCAAGGACATCAATCAAAGCAAGATCTTCTCTGACCCACCAACTAAAATAGCGGAACTGAAAAGAAAAATGAACATGTGGGACCTCATGAAACTTAAAAGCTTTTGTACAGCAAAAGAAATTACAAAAAAGCTCAACAGACACCCCACAGAGTGGGAGAAAATCACAGCAAATGAAACAACAGACAAAGAATTAATCTCCAAAATCTACAAGCAACTCAGACAACTCAGCACAGGGAAAATGAACAACCCAATCAAAAAATGGGAAAAAGATCTAAAGAGACGCCTCTCCAAAGAGGACATACAGATGGCCCAGAAGCACATGAAATGATGCTCAACCTTGCTCATTATTAGAGAAATGCAAATTAAAACTACAATGAGATATCACCTCACACCCGTCAGAATGGCCATCTTCAAAAAATCTGCAGACAATAAATGCTGGAGAGGGTGCAGAGAAAAGGGAACCCTCTTGCATTGCTGGTGGGAATGTAAATTGATACAGCCTCTACGGAAAACAGTATGGAGATTCCTTAAAAAAACTAAAAATAGAAGCACCCTATGACCCAGAAATCCCACTATTAGGCTTATATCCTGATGAAATCCAAACTGAAAGAAGCACCTGTACCCCAATGTTCATTGCAGCTCTCTATACAATAGCCAGAACTTGGAAGCAACCTAGATGTCCATCGACGAATGAATGGATACAGAAGCTCTGGTACATATATACAATGGAATACTACTCAGCTGTTAAAAGAAATGCAGAAGACTCAGTCCTAATGAAGTGGCTGGCTCTAGAACCTATCATAAAAAGTGAAGTAAGTCAAAAAGAGAAAGACAAATACAGTATACTAACACATATATATGGAATCTAGTAGGATAGTCTTGATAACACACACAGTGAACTCATGGAAAAACAGACAGAGCATAGACATAGGGACATTGTGGGGAAGAAATAGGGAGGTGGAGGCATGGAGGGAGTAACGTGGAAACCTATACTGTCATGTGTGGAAAAGATAGCTATTGTCATAGTGCTAAGGGAATAGGAGTGCTTACAATGGCATGGGGCGATGGTCCGGAGGGGTGGGATGGGGGGAACTGGGGGGGTGGGGACCATGGATATGCATATGACTGATCTGGGAACATACATGTCTGTGAACAACAAAACTCTGTAAAACCTTTAAAATAAAGAAATTTTAAAAAATAAAAAATAAAAAAAAAGTACCATTGACATATAAACTATCACAGGTAAAACAGATGCTAGTGGGAAGCTGCTATATGACACAGGGAGTCCGGCTTGATGGCCTGTGATGGCCGGAGAGATGAAATGGAATGGGGGATGGAGTATGAAGAGTGAGGGGACAGAGATATAACTATGACTGATCTGCACTCTTGTATGGCAGAAACCAGCACAACACTGTAAAGCAATTATCCTCTGATTTAAAAAATGAAAAATAAATAAACCATCTCTCTTGGGTGAAACTGGACCTTGGGTCACAAGGAATTACTCTTGGGGTGACCAGGAAATTGCATTAGGCATTCCATAATAGACAGCCCTCTGTGAACTAAAAATAAAAACTAGAACACCCACGAGCCAATAAATGCTGGAGAGGGTGCAGAGAAAAGGGAACCCTCTTGCATTGCTGGTGGGAATGTAAATTGATACAGCCTCTACGGAAAACAGTATGGAGATTCCTTAAAAAAACTAAAAATAGAAGCACCCTATGACCCAGAAATCCCACTATTAGGCTTATATCCTGATGAAATCCAAACTGAAAGAAGCACCTGTACCCCAATGTTCATTGCAGCTCTCTATACAATAGCCAGAACTTGGAAGCAACCTAGATGTCCATCGACGAATGAATGGATACAGAAGCTCTGGTACATATATACAATGGAATACTACTCAGCTGTTAAAAGAAATGCAGAAGACTCAGTCCTAATGAAGTGGCTGGCTCTAGAACCTATCATAAAAAGTGAAGTAAGTCAAAAAGAGAAAGACAAATACAGTATACTAACACATATATATGGAATCTAGTAGGATAGTCTTGATAACACACACAGTGAACTCATGGAAAAACAGACAGAGCATAGACATAGGGACATTGTGGGGAAGAAATAGGGAGGTGGAGGCATGGAGGGAGTAACGTGGAAACCTATACTGTCATGTGTGGAAAAGATAGCTATTGTCATAGTGCTAAGGGAATAGGAGTGCTTACAATGGCATGGGGCGATGGTCCGGAGGGGTGGGATTGGGGGAACTGGGGGGGTGGGGACCATGGATATGCATATGACTGATCTGGGAACATACATGTCTGTGAACAACAAAACTCTGTAAAACCTTTAAAATAAAGAAATTTTAAAAAATAAAAAATAAAAAAAAAGTACCATTGACATATAAACTATCACAGGTAAAACAGATGCTAGTGGGAAGCTGCTATATGACACAGGGAGTCCGGCTTGATGGCCTGTGATGGCCGGAGAGATGAAATGGAATGGGGGATGGAGTATGAAGAGTGAGGGGACAGAGATATAACTATGACTGATCTGCACTCTTGTATGGCAGAAACCAGCACAACACTGTAAAGCAATTATCCTCTGATTTAAAAAATGAAAAATAAATAAACCATCTCTCTTGGGTGAAACTGGACCTTGGGTCACAAGGAATTACTCTTGGGGGTGACCCAGGGAAATTGCATTAGGCATTCCATAATAGACAGCCCTCTGATCGCCAGAGCCTCACCTCTGGCAGCTCACCGTTTCTCTTCTCCTCCTCCTCCTCCTGGTTCCTTCTCCCCCGGGAGCAGCAGTGGCAGCCACTCAGTGCTGGAAACCATAACTGCATGATGAGTTCTTCCCTCAGAATGATTATTAGGAGGAAGGGTAGTCATTGTTTTCACTGGGTCTGTGGTCATATGATCAGAGACCCAGGAACAAATTCTGCTCTGCAATTACATCCACTCCCTACTGCAAGATTCTAGGAAGGTATATGCAAAGTGCAGTGGCAGAATGAGCATTTTTAAAACAACTTATCAACAGCTTTCAAACGCCTAACATGCTGAAAAGAGTTCTGTGAAAAATGTGGAGTAGATTCTGCCTGACTGGACTTACTCTTTCCCGTGCACCTGATCTAGAAACTAACAAGTTTAGATGCATTTCTAAACAGGAATAAAGAGATCGATGACCCTCAGAGCTCCCCAGGGTAATCCAACTCCTTAGACTCAACATGAAAGAGGAGGAACTGACAGTTTACAAATCCTACAGAATCAAGTGAGTGAAAAAGAACAAGAGAGAGGTGGGGGCCCAAAGATATTACCTTTCAAGACACCATGCTCCCACCCACCAGTCATTGTCTGGGACTCTGTTCCATCATCAGATTAGCAAGCCTTCAGCCCTTGAGGAGGTGGACAAAGGTCAGTGCTCCTGAGTGGGATGAAGAGGAAGCAGTGTTCCCTCCCTTACAAGTAACATCATCACTGTTGCTGTGATCGAGCCTAGACAAACACCCCCTTGTCTGTGCAGCCATTCTGGGGAACTACTGTTTATTTACCCTGTGTCTCCTATGGACTCGCCATGAAGCATGATACTCTACCACCTCAATAGAGCTCTCCCCAGTGATCAGGGCCAAGACAGCACTATTAACTCAGACATTACATTTCAGGGCACAACTGGGATTGGAAGGGTACATTGAAACTGGTTAGTGAGGCCCCAAAGATAGACCTAGAAATGGAGTTAGAAGTTCCTGTCTTAGAAATGGAGTTAGAAATGGAGCTCATGGTAGAGTAGGCACTTAGCTTCAGGTCATGGAGAAAACTCACCTAAGAAATTAATTCTGGGGCTTAGAGAGTAAAGAGCCCAATGTCCAGCCAAAAGTAACCCGGGTTATGCAGCTAAGCAGACAGGCATGCAGAGCCCACCAGGGTTGAAAAGGGGTGCTGAAAAGGAAAGGAAGGAGGCAGAAATGGTGAAAAAACACTCAAGATAAAATCTGAAGATAACTAGCAACCATTTTTTTCCAAGTTATGGAAGGGTGGGGAAGATGACCAAGGAAAGACTGACCCAGGCAGATGGAAGCGGTGTAAGGGAACAATGAGAGTTGGCCACTTGTAGATACGAAGTAACTATTGAGAACTAGAGAAAGAAACAAGACATCTGTTGAGGGTGGGGGAATTTATTTCTGTCTTAAGTTCAAAAGTGGACATTTCTGAGCTGACGTATCAACCCCCAGAGTCTTCACTGGTCTGGACTCCTATCTTGTGACTCCGTACACTACCATTGGATCATTGCCTCACCATCCAAGACAACTACCTGAGCTCCGGTCGTGGCATCTGCAGTGAGGAGATATGTCATCTTGGACAATTACTATACATAAAATGTAAATAATGATTTGAAGGAGATGATGTAATACACAATTGAAATAATTCAAGCAAAATATATCTGTGATTTTACCTATGCCAAGCCCCCACTAGCATAGCTCAGATTGTAATTACCTTTGCTAAAATTACTTCAATAGAGAACAATGTTGGTGACATGTTAAATGACAACATGAATTATTAAAAACCATCAGTGCTCCTGAGTGGGATGAAGAGGAAGCAGTGTTCCCTCCCTTACAAGTAACATCATCACTGTTGCTGTGATCGAGCCTAGACAAACACCCCCTTGTCTGTGCAGCCATTCTGGGGAACTACTGTTTATTTACCCTGTGTCTCCTATGGACTCGCCATGAAGCATGATACTCTACCACCTCAATAGAGCTCTCCCCAGTGATCAGGGCCAAGACAGCACTATTAACTCAGACATTACATTTCAGGGCACAACTGGGATTGGAAGGGTACATTGAAACTGGTTAGTGAGGCCCCAAAGATAGACCTAGAAATGGAGTTAGAAGTTCCTGTCTTAGAAATGGAGTTAGAAATGGAGCTCATGGTAGAGTAGGCACTTAGCTTCAGGTCATGGAGAAAACTCACCTAAGAAATTAATTCTGGGGCTTAGAGAGTAAAGAGCCCAATGTCCAGCCAAAAGTAACCCGGGTTATGCAGCTAAGCAGACAGGCATGCAGAGCCCACCAGGGTTGAAAAGGGGTGCTGAAAAGGAAAGGAAGGAGGCAGAAATGGTGAAAAAACACTCAAGATAAAATCTGAAGATAACTAGCAACCATTTTTTTCCAAGTTATGGAAGGGTGGGGAAGATGACCAAGGAAAGACTGACCCAGGCAGATGGAAGCGGTGTAAGGGAACAATGAGAGTTGGCCACTTGTAGATACGAAGTAACTATTGAGAACTAGAGAAAGAAACAAGACATCTGTTGAGGGTGGGGGAATTTATTTCTGTCTTAAGTTCAAAAGTGGACATTTCTGAGCTGACGTATCAACCCCCAGAGTCTTCACTGGTCTGGACTCCTATCTTGTGACTCCGTACACTACCATTGGATCATTGCCTCACCATCCAAGACAACTACCTGAGCTCCGGTCGTGGCATCTGCAGTGAGGAGATATGTCATCTTGGACAATTACTATACATAAAATGTAAATAATGATTTGAAGGAGATGATGTAATACACAATTGAAATAATTCAAGCAAAATATATCTGTGATTTTACCTATGCCAAGCCCCCACTAGCATAGCTCAGATTGTAATTACCTTTGCTAGAATTACTTCAATAGAGAACAATGTTGGTGACATGTTAAATGACAACATGAATTATAAAACTAAGCGAAGAAGCCCATAGGGTCGAGTGGAAAAAAAAGGCCAAACATGGAGCTTCTGTGGTCCTCGTGGAGTCAGGGACATATTAATGGATAACAGTACACACTGAATATGGCCTCAAGGGAAGCCCACCTGAGCCTGGGTGTTGAGTTTGTATTTGGGCTCAAGCATATTGTGAAAGGGAAACCTCACTAAAAGGGAGTCAAGAGGAAGGACAGCACTCTCACGTGTGTACCACTCAGCACTAGTACAGATGCCAGCAGGAAGTGATGGCACCTTACTGCATCAGCAGGAGGAAGGAAGATTCTCTCTGCCTGGCAATGGCCGGGCCAAAAACAGACTGTTACAACTCAGTCAAGGAAAAGCCACTGTGTTTCAAACTCCCAGGTTTCCTCCAACCAATTTTTTGTTTATAACAGCCTCTCCCAATTTTCCTTTCTCCCTTATAAAAAGGTTTCTCTCCTTTGCTTCACTAAAATTGCATGTGGTCTGCCACAGTTGCATGTCCTGAATTACAATTCTTCGCTGCTCCTGAATACATTTGTTTTTCTAGTTAAATAACTGTCTGCTTTATTATTTTAGGTTAGCATCACATAACCCATGTGACTAAACTTTAGCCTCCAGCCCCCTCAGAGGTCAGGCTGATACCTATAATCTCCAAGCCCTTTGAGACACAAACTGATACTAGTGGTAATGGGCCCAAAGCCGCCAGTATAAATCACCTTGCTGACTCTCTGGTGGCCAAAGTCCCTACGCAAACAAACATACTCCTATCAGACACAGTACTCCAAAGACCTGGAGATCATCCTCCAGCAGCTGAGGCGAAAGGCCAGACTTCTCTTCAGGTAAGGTTTATCCTTCACTGCACAAGAAGGAAAAGTAGTGCCATGTCAACAGCATCTCATACCCCCAAGTAACTTCAATTCAGGTCAGCAGAACTAAGGTCAAGCAATAAATTCAGTTAAGGAAGCACTTGTGAGACATTACAGGTAAGCACTTGTAAGCCATCATGTGAGACAGTCAATGGAAACAAATAACAGATTTAGACCCCTAGAGGCTGGCCATATTAGAACTCTCACACTTGGAATACAGACTACCTATACAGAAAATATTTAAATAAATGAACACTGGAATTTGAAATATGGGAAAAAAAAAAAGATACTGCAAGGAAGAGCTGGCACATTTGAAAAAGAATGAATGGCACTCGTAAAAATAAAAAGGGAATTAGTAAACTGGAAAACAGAGGTGAAGAGATTACCCATACTGCAGTACAGAGAGTGAGTGTATGGAAAATATGAAGGGAAGAAAGCAGATGTGCAGGATAGATGAAGAAGGCCTAAACGTTTGAGAATGTGTCTTACTCAGGTGTGGTAGGAAATGCAGACACAGAAGTGACTATCATGAAGGAAGAAGTTGTTATACCCACAGATCCCTAGAAAAAGAAGGCACAACATGCCACACTGGACCACACGGGGAAGCCCTGGGTTGGTTAGAAGTCAGAGGGAGTAAGGGGGAAATACAGGCAAGAGCTTTTATTATAGTTTCTGTGGGAAGGAATGAGCAAAGCAAGGTAAGCAAGCTCAGGGTTGGCTACTTTGAAAAATTTCAGTGTGCTAATGGAGTATACAAGCTCCCTATTTGTCTGGTACCTGGCCTGGGGTGATCAGGGCAGGAGGAGGAGAGTCCAATAGAGGGGTGTGGGCTTTGAACTGGTTAGTTTCCATGTGAATGGCACATCCCCAGCGGAGTAATTTACTATCTCTAGGAACTGGCCATCCCTGACAGGCTGATACCTATAATCTCCAAGCCCTTTGAGACACAAACTGATACTAGTGGTAATGGGCCCAAAGCCGCCAGTATAAATCACCTTGCTGACTCTCTGGTGGCCAAAGTCCCTACGCAAACAAACATACTCCTATCAGACACAGTACTCCAAAGACCTGGAGATCATCCTCCAGCAGCTGAGGCGAAAGGCCAGACTTCTCTTCAGGTAAGGTTTATCCTTCACTGCACAAGAAGGAAAAGTAGTGCCATGTCAACAGCATCTCATACCCCCAAGTAACTTCAATTCAGGTCAGCAGAACTAAGGTCAAGCAATAAATTCAGTTAAGGAAGCACTTGTGAGACATTACAGGTAAGCACTTGTAAGCCATCATGTGAGACAGTCAATGGAAACAAATAACAGATTTAGATCCCTAGAGGCTGGCCATATTAGAACTCTCACACTTGGAATACAGACTACCTATACAGAAAATATTTAAATAAATGAACACTGGAATTTGAAATATGGGAAAAAAAAAAAGATACTGCAAGGAAGAGCTGGCACATTTGAAAAAGAATGAATGGCACTCGTAAAAATAAAAAGGGAATTAGTAAACTGGAAAACAGAGGTGAAGAGATTACCCATACTGCAGTACAGAGAGTGAGTGTATGGAAAATATGAAGGGAAGAAAGCAGATGTGCAGGATAGATGAAGAAGGCCTAAACGTTTGAGAATGTGTCTTACTCAGGTGTGGTAGGAAATGCAGACACAGAAGTGACTATCATGAAGGAAGAAGTTGTTATACCCACAGATCCCTAGAAAAAGAAGGCACAACATGCCACACTGGACCACACGGGGAAGCCCTGGGTTGGTTAGAAGTCAGAGGGAGTAAGGGGGAAATACAGGCAAGAGCTTTTATTATAGTTTCTGTGGGAAGGAATGAGCAAAGCAAGGTAAGCAAGCTCAGGGTTGGCTACTTTGAAAAATTTCAGTGTGCTAATGGAGTATACAAGCTCCCTATTTGTCTGGTACCTGGCCTGGGGTGATCAGGGCAGGAGGAGGAGAGTCCAATAGAGGGGTGTGTGGGCTTTGAACTGGTTAGTTTCCATGTGAATGGCACATCCCCAGCGGAGTAATTTACTATCTCTAGGAACTGGCCATCCCTGACAGGGGCAATCTCTCCTGGCTCAGCAAGTCATGAGACATCAAAGGACTAGAAAATACAAAAAAAAAAAAAAAAACCATGATTAATACACTAACATATCTAACATGATTGTAAGTGGGAAAAAATACCAAAGATGGAAAAGGGACAGTGTTTGAAGAGATAATGACTAAAATTTTACAAAACTGGTGATAATCATGAATCCACAACACAACGTATCCCAAAAAGGGAAACAAAAAGGGAAATCCACACCTAGATATATTGTAGTGACACACAAAGAACCAGATAAGAGAGGACAATGAAAATTAGTCAGAGACCTGACAGATTACCTTCAAAATAATGGCAGTTTAGGGGCTTCCTTGGTAGTCCAGTGGACAAAGAGTTCACCTGGCAGGGCAGGGAGCACCAGTTCAATCCCTAGCCCAGGAAGATCCCACGTGCTGCAGAACGGCTGGACCAGAGTGTTCAATTAGTAGCCAGTGCTCTGGGGTGCATGCACCCAGAGTAGGTGCTCTGCAACAAAAGAGGCAAGGGGAGGCCCATACAAGCTGAAGAATAAAGATGGATGAAAATAAATATATAAAAAAAGCAATAAAAGAGGCCAAAATTTTAAAATAATAATAATAATAATGGCAGCTTAATTGAGAGCAAATCTCTCAATTGTAATAATGAGTAGTTAGAAGGGAAATAAAAATAGCTATCAACTTAGAGCTGTTTTCCCCAACAAGACCATCGTTCAAAAATGAGAATAGAGTCTTGGCTCCAAGTAAGATGGAGCAAACACGTCTGTATCATCTCTCATTGAATGCAGCTACAAACCATGAACCATGACCAGAATGTATGGGACATCTATCTGAGGAATCTTAAAAGTAAATAATAGATAACAGAAAGATTGGGAAAGGAGGTCAAGCAGCTCAACATCAAAAAAACAAACACATGGCAGAAAGAAATATGTATATATAGGCAGAAGACCTGAATAGACATTTCTCCAAAGAAGATACCCAGATGGCCAGTAGGCACATGGAAAAAATGCTTAGCAGCACTAATTGTTAGAGAAATACAAGTCAAAACTATTAAGGCACAAACTTTTACTATAAAATAAATCATGGGATGTGAACATATATAAATAAAAAGTTCTATCTACAAGCATTATAAAAACAGAAGATACTCAGAAATAAATCTAAAGTGATATATAAGACCTATAAGGAGAAAACTTTTGAATTTCATCTGTTGTTTAATTGCTCAGTTGTATTCAACCTCTTGCAAACCCCTTCACTGCAGCCCTCAGGCTTCTCTGTCCATGAGATTCTCCAGGCAAGAATACTGGAGTGGGCTATAAACAACAAAACTCTGTAAACGTAAAATAAAAATAATTTTTTAAAAAAAGGAAAGAAAAGGAAAAACGAATACTGGAGTGGGTTGTCATTCCCTTCTCTGGGGAATCTTCTTTTATATATATATATATTTTGTTGTTTATTTATTTATTTATTTTTGGCTGTTCTGGGTGTTCGTTGCTGCACAAGGGCTTTTCTCTAGTTGCAGTGAGCAAGTTTCTCATTGCAGTGACTTTTCTTGTTGCAGAGCACGGGCTGTAGGGCACACAAGCTTCAGTAGCTGTTGCACATGGGCTCAATAGTTGTGGTTCCTGGGCTTAGTTAGTCCGCAGCATGTGGGATCTTCGCAGATCAGGGATTGAACCTGTGTCTCCTGCATTGGCAAGCAGATTCTTTACCACTGAGCTGTGAGGGAAGCCCTCCAGGGAATCTTCTTGACCCAGGGATCAAACCCGCATCTCCTCATGGGCAGGTGGACTCTTTACCACTGAGCCACCTGGGAAGCCCTTTTACATTTCATTGGAGGGCATTAAAGAAAGCCTAAATAATCGGTGAGATATGTCATGTTTAATAAGACAACTTAATGCCATAAGGATATCAATATAATCCAAACTTATTTATAGATTTAATAAAATAAATCAAAATTCCAACATATTCTTTCTCAGAGGACTTAGAAAGCCATTTCTAAGATGTATATGGAAGAACAAAAGATCAAGAATAACAGACACTCCTGAAGAAAATCTGTTTGAGGGGACTGTCCTAGCAGATACCAAGATTTATTATAAGACATTAGTTATTAAAACAGAATGGTATCAGCATAGAAATAAATTGACCAATGAACCAAAAACAGACCTTAGAATCAGATCCAGGTACATGTGAAATCTTGAATAGACTACAAAAGTGGCCTTGTAGATCATGAGAAATACCCTCCTGTCTAAAAGGAAGTGACACAGCTGTGACAGGGACAGAGTAGAGAGGCAAAGTAGGTAATAAAATAGTTAATCTCACTAGCGGGGTTGTAAGTAAAGAAAAAAGTATGGGAGAGGGCTTCCCTGGTGGTCCAGTGGGTAAAGAGTCCACCTTACAGTTCAAGGGGCGCCAGTCCAATCCCTGGCCCTGGAAGATCCCACATACCGTGGGGGGGCTGGACAGGTGTGTCCAATAACGAGCCAGTGCTCTGGAGCACATGCACCCGGAGTCAGTGCTCTGCAATGAGAGAGGCCACTGCAATGGGAGGCCCACACAGGTTGAAGAATAAAGATGAACAAATAAAAAGCCAATGAAAGAGGCCAAAAATTTTTTAAAAAAGTATAGATGACCCCTGCAAGTTAAGAATCACTCAAGAAACTGGGTTTGCTTAACCATGAAACCAAGCAGGCTGGCACAGCAACAAAACCATGCAACAGAAGCATGAGAAGTACCCCCAAAGAATAAAATAACGGTGGCATGACACCCACATCCAGCCCAGTGAGCTCCAGAAGTTAAGGATTCCTAGGACACACTCCTCTGCACACACTAAAAACAAAAGATAAGGAAAAGGTGACTGGTTAAAACCTGAAATGATTTACTATTTTTAGCATATGCTACTTCCTTTTTGCTCATTTCCATTGGGCCATAACAGTCTAACAGGACCGTGTAGGGACAAGAAAGCTCGTCCACCCAACATGGAGGAGGAACTGACGATGGAAGCATGAGATCTACTCAAATGAGGAAGAAGCTCATCTTTCCCATCCCCACTTTTCCTTGATTATGAAACGTGTTTAGGCCAATTCCAACATATTTTTCAGAGGACTTAGAAAGCCTTTTAAGATGTATATAAGACAAAAAAACCCTCCTGAAGAAAATCTGTTTGAGGGGACTGTCCTAGCAGATACCAAGATTTATTATAAGACATTAGTTATTAAAACAGAATGGTATCAGCATAGAAATAAATTGACCAATGAACCAAAAACAGACCTTAGAATCAGATCCAGGTACATGTGAAATCTTGAATAGACTACAAAAGTGGCCTTGTAGATCATGAGAAATACCCTCCTGTCTAAAAGGAAGTGACACAGCTGTGACAGGGACAGAGTAGAGAGGCAAAGTAGGTAATAAAATAGTTAATCTCACTAGCGGGGTTGTAAGTAAAGAAAAAAGTATGGGAGAGGGCTTCCCTGGTGGTCCAGTGGGTAAAGAGTCCACCTTACAGTTCAAGGGGTGCCAGTCCAATCCCTGGCCCTGGAAGATCCCACATACCGTGGGGGGGCTGGACAGGTGTGTCCAATAACGAGCCAGTGCTCTGGAGCACATGCACCCGGAGTCAGTGCTCTGCAATGAGAGAGGCCACTGCAATGGGAGGCCCACACAGGTTGAAGAATAAAGATGAACAAATAAAAAGCCAATGAAAGAGGCCAAAAATTTTTTAAAAAAGTATAGATGACCCCTGCAAGTTAAGGATCACTCAAGAAACTGGGTTTGCTTAACCATGAAACCAAGCAGGCTGGCACAGCAACAAAACCATGCAACAGAAGCATGAGAAGTACCCCCAAAGAATAAAATAACGGTGGCATGACACCCACATCCAGCCCAGTGAGCTCCAGAAGTTAAGGATTCCTAGGACACACTCCTCTGCACACACTAAAAACAAAAGATAAGGAAAAGGTGACTGGTTAAAACCTGAAATGATTTACTATTTTTAGCATATGCTACTTCCTTTTTGCTCATTTCCATTGGGCCATAACAGTCTAACAGGACCGTGTAGGGACAAGAAAGCTCGTCCACCCAACATGGAGGAGGAACTGACGATGGAAGCATGAGATCTACTCAAAAATGAGGAAGAAGCTCATCTTTCCCATCCCCACTTTTTCCTTGATTATGAAACTGTAGCCTGTAAATTCTCAGGGCACAGAGTCTCTCACCCACCTACTTGTGAGCCTTACAGGCATCCTATTCTAATGGATCACTTCTTATCTATAGTTTTGCCTTTCACTGAATTCTTTCTGTGCTGAAATATAAAGAACTGGAAACTCCTCAGAGCCCTCCAGGATGCCACCTAGTGGTTTCAGTTGGTTAGTCATAAGAGGTAAAAATGGAATAGGATTCCTACCTCTGGAACCTAGCAATATCACACAGATTAAGGACTCAAATCTGAAAAGCCAAACTTCAAAACTACTAGAAGATAATGCATGCATATGTCTTTCTTGAGGCCTGGAAATTTTTCTCAAACAATGTATAAAAATGGAAATCCCTGGTGGTCCAGTGGTTAAGGTTCTAAGCTTCCACTGCCAGAGACACGGGTTCACTCCCTAGTCAGAGAACTAAGATCCCACAAACTGCATGGTATGGTGAAAAAAAGATTATCTATCTATCTATCTATCTACATCTATATATACATATATATATATATATATACACACACACATACATATATGTATCTACAGACAGACAGAGCACAAAGTAACAAAGGAAAGAGTGATACATTTGGCTACCATAAATTAAGAGCTCACTGGCTACACTAGTGAACAACCATAGTCTAAACAGTTGAATATTCCTATACCCTTACCCAGTAAGTCTACTCCTAAACAAGTTCCCTACAGCAGTGGTTCTCAAATACAAAGCATCAGAGTACCTGAAGGGCCAGTTAAAACACAGATTTCTGGGTCCACTCTGGAGAGTATGATTCAATGGGTCTGGGATGAAGTTCAAGAATTTGCATTTCTAACCACTTTTCAGGCAATAACTGACACTACCCGATATGACATGTATACAAACATTCACTGCAGCTCTGTAATAGCAAAAAAGTATAGAAACCTACACAACCAACATCAGAAGAACAGAGTTGTGTAAAGTATGATATAAGCACACAATAGAACACTATACAAAACTGGAAATGATATGTTCTCAAAAAAAGCAACATGGACCAAACTGCATCCATTCACAAAAATAGAATGCTGATTTTTCTGGAATCAATTCCAAGAAGATCACAGACAAAATGATGCTTATTAAAAATAAAACTCAAAAACAAATAATATATTACTTGAACACAGATTAAGCCATTTTTATTTTAAAAGTAAGGGAATGAAAAACACAAAATTTAGGATAGTCATTACCTCAGAGGGTAGAGAGGAGGAATAAAGAATAGAGTATATTCATAGGTGTTTGTTGTATTATTATGCCTTAAAAGGTATATATATGTCATATTATTTTGATGTATATATAAAATGTAATAAGGAAAATATAAAATTAAGATAAAACTGCATAGCATAAAATCTTAAACATGTTAAAAAAAAAACCAAAAAAACATGTATTTATAGATGCAAAGAAAATAATCTGGGAGAAAAAAATATCAGAATGTTAACAGTGGTTATTTCTAGATTGTGAAGTTTGGATACATTTTTTCTTTTTGTATAATTGTATGTTTTCTACATAAATATGCAATGCTTTATAATTAGACAAGTTTGTTTCTTTTTATCTTCAACACATATGGGATTCTACTTGCTGCACTCAGTTAATCCCCAAACCCTCTGCTCATCCCTGCACCGCCTCAGTACCAGCCTCTACAAGGATCCATTTCTATTCTCTACAGTGCGCGCCTCAGATGCCTTTTCATGTGTCCACCAGTGGTAACAATAACAAGTGTTCTTACCTTCTAAGTGTTCAGTGAATAAATCTGGTTAATCTTTACAAAAACTCAAGAGCTAGGTATAATTATTTTTCTCATTGTTCAAATGTAGAAAAAGAGGTACAATGCCTAATTAAAGTAGCCTGGATAAATTGCTTGCCCAAGGCCACACAGCTAAGCAGGTGGTTTCCATGCATATCAGTTAAAGAGGAAAGCAACAGTTTGCAATTAAGCTCGAAGTCCTGGTTTAGGGCCCATGTTCTCAGAAATTGCTTGGTGAGATTATTCCACATACCAACCAAAAATAGGGAGAGGATTCATGGAAAACTTATTAGATTTCCTGATCTAATAAATTTAAAAAGCAATTGTAATTACTACCCATGACAGAACTTCCTGGCCAAAATCAATATCTGTCTCAGGGAGCAGTGTTTGGCTATTCTCAGTCTAATCAAGACAAGCAGAAACCTGGATGACATCAGCAGTGGTCAAAGAGCCCCCAGCTTCCTCAGGCCCTAGGAACTCCTGCAGTTTAGTTCACCTTCTAAAGAGGAGAGTCAAAAAATTCATGATCTAGAAAACATTTTGATGACGATTTCACTCACAAACTGAAAGTTATTTCAGTGTGCATCTATTTGGAGGCAATATCCATGCGCATATATATTTTATCTTTCATGCTGAGATAATCAATCATCTTACTTGCCAAATACAATGGAAAATAGATGCTATTGATCTTTTCTGGCAAAATCATGTTGGAATAACTGAGGCCACGTCAGTCCACAGATACAACTTTTTCACCCAAAGTGGCCTGAGTCATCAATCACCCAGCACCTTACTTAATTTTACTCTAATAAAATCCCCAAATACATCACTTATTCTATCCAGGCTTAGTACCAAGGCTTCCTGGGAATTTCTTGTTTCTATTTTCTTCTGTTTCTACCTTCTTCATACCTCAGAGACAACTTAAGAATCACTGAAAATCCCAAATTTCTTCCTTTTCCTTTAAAAAAAAAAAAATGTCTATTTAGTTTCAATTTTAAGAAAGTAAGCCTGTTGATAGAAAACCCCAAATCTAAAATCTATGATGGTAACAAAGTGTGGGAGACAGGGGGGCTTCCCTGGTAGCTCAGTGGCAAAGAGTTCGCCTGCCAGTGCAGGGGACACAGGTTCAATTCCTGATCCAGTAAGATCCCACAGGCTGCAGAGCAACTAAGCCCGTGAGCCATAACTATGAGCTCTAGTGCAAAGTAGCCTGGATAAATTGCTTGCCCAAGGCCACACAGCTAACCAGGTGGTTTCCATGCATATCAGTTAAAGAGGAAAGCAACAGTTTGCAATTAAGCTCGAAGTCCTGGTTTAGGGCCCATGTTCTCAGAAATTGCTTGGTGAGATTATTCCACATACCAACCAAAAATAGGGAGAGGATTCATGGAAAACTTATTAGATTTCCTGATCTAATAAATTTAAAAAGCAATTGTAATTACTACCCATGACAGAACTTCCTGGCCAAAATCAATATCTGTCTCAGGGAGCAGTGTTTGGCTATTCTCAGTCTAATCAAGACAAGCAGAAACCTGGATGACATCAGCAGTGGTCAAAGAGCCCCCAGCTTCCTCAGGCCCTAGGAACTCCTGCAGTTTAGTTCACCTTCTAAAGAGGAGAGTCAAAAATTCATGATCTAGAAAACATTTTGATGACGATTTCACTCACAAACTGAAAGTTATTTCAGTGTGCATCTATTTGGAGGCAATATCCATGCGCATATATATTTTATCTTTCATGCTGAGATAATCAATCATCTTACTTGCCAAATACAATGGAAAATAGATGCTATTGATCTTTTCTGGCAAAATCATGTTGGAATAACTGAGGCCACGTCAGTCCACAGATACAACTTTTTCACCCAAAGTGGCCTGAGTCATCAATCACCCAGCACCTTACTTAATTTTACTCTAATAAAATCCCCAAATACATCACTTATTCTATCCAGGCTTAGTACCAAGGCTTCCTGGGAATTTCTTGTTTCTATTTTCTTCTGTTTCTACCTTCTTCATACCTCAGAGACAACTTAAGAATCACTGAAAATCCCAAATTTCTTCCTTTTCCTTTAAAAAAAAAAAAATGTCTATTTAGTTTCAATTTTAAGAAAGTAAGCCTGTTGATAGAAAACCCCAAATCTAAAATCTATGATGGTAACAAAGTGTGGGAGACAGGGGGGCTTCCCTGGTAGCTCAGTGGCAAAGAGTTCGCCTGCCAGTGCAGGGGACACAGGTTCAATTCCTGATCCAGTAAGATCCCACAGGCTGCAGAGCAACTAAGCCCGTGAGCCATAACTATGGAGTCTGTGCTCTAGAGCCTCAGAGCCACAACTCTCGAGCCCACGTGCCCTAGAGCCCGAGTTCCACAACAAGAGAAGTCTCCACAGCAAGAAGCCTGCTCACCTCAACAACAGAGTAGCCCCCACCCTCTGAAAAAGAGCCTGCAGCAGCAGCAAAAACCTAAAATAGTCAAAAATAAATAAATAAATAAATATTTGAAAAAAGAAAAAGAAACTTCTTTAAAAAAAAAATAAATGTGGGAGATAGGCTGAGCACTCTGAGTTAAGGTCCGACCAGGCCAAGAGTGACCATGGAGGCCAACGGCTTGGGTCAGCTGGCAGGAAGGGCAGACACACACCCCAGCCCAGCACCAGAGCACAGAGGATAGTCTAGGCAGAGAAAACAAGGCCTAGTGATCCCAGCGTATTCCCAAGGGCCCCTAAAAGATAGAAGGGAACAATGGAAGAGGGAACCAGAGGCACGCCAGCCTGAGATGGACTCGGCCTGATGCTGCTGGCTTTAAAGCTGGAGGAAGGGGGCCATGAGCCAAGGAAAGTGGGCAGCCTCTGAATACTGGAAGCAGCAGGAAATTTTTTTTCTGAATTTATTGTTAGACTCTACTTACAAATAGAATCTATATCCTCTTGTGAGCCATGCAAATAGCCCTTCATACTCCCACTTCTATTTCCTGTAATTTTCTAAGTTTCTCTATGTCTCCAAATAGAGCAGAGCACAAAAGCTGTGATGCAGTTGCTAGTACAGGCTACGCCTATCCCTCAGAAACCCAGGAAGCACAGCATATCCCTGGCTACAAGCTTAATCCAAAACCCAGGAATTCCTCAACTGTTTTGTTCCTCTGACTTTGAAGAACCTTATGTCATTTAAAGATATTCTTTCATACAACAAGGATTGATTGCACTTATGTCATGTTCTAGGCTTTGGGCTTATCTTTGGCGATCCAGTGGCAAGCAAGCTAAACATCGTCCTTGTCCTTGGGAAGCTATGGAGGGTAAAAAGGTAGTAAACAATCACATGTTTTGAGAAAAGCAAATACATAAGACACTCTTTTAGGTATTAATATACATTAACATTTTGTTTTCTCAGCAGTCCTAAAGGTTGTTATTGTTTATGTCCCCATTACACAGATTAGAAAAACAGATTTCAGAGGCTTCAAGTAACTTGGCCAAGGTGATGTCTAAATACCTAATGGAGCTAGGATTCAAACCCAGGTCATCAGAGCCCAGACTCTATGTTCTCAATCTTTTCAATACATTATCTCTCTGTGACTCTGAATACAGATATTCCTTGTTCTATTCATGTTTACTCTGCAACAAGATTCCATTTTATCTAGAGTGACAGACCAGAAATAAGATTACTAAAAATTTTACAGGGCAGAGAAAACTATGATCAGAGTCAAATGCCTGACACTGAGCTCAGAAGCCTAGTCTAGTTTGAGGGGGAACCTGTTGCGTGGTCCAAGAAATGAGGCCAGTGTGAAGCCCTAAAAATCGTTTAGTTTGCCCCAGAGAAGTGAGACTTCCCTGCAGATCACAGTTTTGGATGAGCCTGCTCGCATGGAAGAGGGAACCAGAGCGCCAGCCTGAGATGGACTCGGCCTGATGCTGCTGGCTTTAAAGCTGGAGGAAGGGGCCATGAGCCAAGGAAAGTGGGCAGCCTCTGAATACTGGAAGCAGCAGGAAATTTTTTCTGAATTTATTGTTAGCCTCTACTTACAAATAGAATCTATATCCTCTTGTGAGCCATGCAAATAGCCCTTCATACTCCCACTTCTATTTCCTGTAATTTTCTAAGTTCTCTATGTCTCCAAATAGAGCAGAGCACAAAAGCTGTGATGCAGTTGCTAGTACAGGCTACGCCTATCCCTCAGAAACCCAGGAAGCACAGCATATCCCTGGCTACAAGCTTAATCCAAAACCCAGGAATTCCTCAACTGTTTTGTTCCTCTGACTTTGAAGAACCTTATGTCATTTAAAGATATTCTTTCATACAACAAGGATTGATTGCACTTATGTCATGTTCTAGGCTTTGGGCTTATCTTTGGCGATCCAGTGGCAAGCAAGCTAAACATCGTCCTTGTCCTTGGGAAGCTATGGAGGGTAAAAAGGTAGTAAACAATCACATGTTTTGAGAAAAGCAAATACATAAGACACTCTTTTAGGTATTAATATACATTAACATTTTGTTTTCTCAGCAGTCCTAAAGGTTGTTATTGTTTATGTCCCCATTACACAGATGAGAAAAACAGATTTCAGAGGCTTCAAGTAACTTGGCCAAGGTGATGTCTAAATACCTAATGGAGCTAGGATTCAAACCCAGGTCATCAGAGCCCAGACTCTATGTTCTCAATCTTTTCAATACATTATCTCTCTGTGACTCTGAATACAGATATTCCTTGTTCTATTCATGTTTACTCTGCAACAAGATTCCATTTTATCTAGAGTGACAGACCAGAAATAAGATTACTAAAAATTTTACAGGGCAGAGAAAACTATGATCAGAGTCAAATGCCTGACACTGAGCTCAGAAGCCTAGTCTAGTTTGAGGGGAGAACCTGTTGCGTGGTCCAAGAAATGAGGCCAGTGTGAGATCGCCCTAACCAGATGTAAGAACTCTTGATTATTCCCAGTGTCCTTGCCCCAGAGAAGTGAGACTTCCCTGCAGATCACAGTTTTGGATGAGCCTGCTCGCACCCCATAACAGATCCCTGACTTCATCAGAAAAAGAATCAACTTATCATCTCTCCTACTGCAAGAGCCTGAAACTCTGCCTGAGACTTTGCTCTAAGGAAATGCAACTGTGTTTCCTTTATGCAATCACTAAGAAACCTGCCCTCGGCCAAAAACCACCTGCTCTCCTTGCAAAACTCAAACATGACCAGCTCAATGGTAGGCACTGCCCAGCAGTGCGCAGCTGCAAGTGGAGGTCTGTGGTGTCCACTGTGAAAGAGCTCCCAGTGCAGGAGGACCCCCATGCTTTGTGAAAGGCTCTTTCCCTGAGGATATACCCAGCACAGTCTGCAGAATACACCAGTGTGTGTCTAAGAAGGAAAGAAATAGAAAAAAAGGGGGGGGGGATGAGACCCCTAAACTCTCTAGCATCTGCCGCCTAAGGTCAAAGAGATCCCAGTTAGGTCTCTGTAAAAGACATGGACATAGAGGATAAAGCCAAAAGAGTATTAGAGCTTTTCCCCAACCTTCTCTGAGGGCCTCTGGATGAACAGACTGGACCATAGCTCAGAAGGTCTCGCTTTGGCTGGTCTAGATTGACCTGAGTTGTTGGTGGTGGTGTTTAGTCACTAAGTCATGGCCAACACTTTGCAACCCTATGGACTATAGCCTACCAGGCTCCTATGTCCATGGGAATTCTCTAGGTAAGAATACTGGAGTGTGTTGCCATTTCCCTCTCCAGGGGATCTTCCCAACCCAAGGACTGAACTCACATCTCTTGCACTGGTAAGCGAATTCTTTACCACTGAATCACCCATGAAGCCCAGACTGACCTGAGTATCTTGATTTAAAAACCATTTGAGTGGCTTGTTCCACTCAAGATCCACACCTTCTCTGAGTCCTGGAGATTTCACCAGGGTGAAAAGAGGCAGGGAAAGATAAATCTATGAGAAAATACACCCCAAAGGAGGGAGTCTGTCCCATAAGGTCCTCAGGATTGGCCTAAAGCTACCTACACAGGAGGCAGAGGAGAAGGAAGCCTCCCAGGAACCAGATGTAAGAACTCTTGATTATTCCCAGTGTCCTTGCCCCAGAGAAGTGAGACTTCCCTGCAGATCACAGTTTTGGATGAGCCTGCTCGCACCCCATAACAGATCCCTGACTTCATCAGAAAAAGAATCAACTTATCATCTCTCCTACTGCAAGAGCCTGAAACTCTGCCTGAGACTTTGCTCTAAGGAAATGCAACTGTGTTTCCTTTATGCAATCACTAAGAAACCTGCCCTCGGCCAAAAACCACCTGCTCTCCTTGCAAAACTCAAACATGACCAGTTCAATGGTAGGCACTGCCCAGCAGTGCGCAGCTGCAAGTGGAGGTCTGTGGTGTCCACTGTGAAAGAGCTCCCAGTGCAGGAGGACCCCCATGCTTTGTGAAAGGCTCTTTCCCTGAGGATATACCCAGCACAGTCTGCAGAATACACCAGTGTGTGTCTAAGAAGGAAAGAAAAAGAAAAAAGGGGGGGGGGGATGAGACCCCTAAACTCTCTAGCATCTGCCGCCTAAGGTCAAAGAGATCCCAGTTAGGTCTCTGTAAAAGACATGGACATAGAGGATAAAGCCAAAAGAGTATTAGAGCTTTTCCCCAACCTTCTCTGAGGGCCTCTGGATGAACAGACTGGACCATAGCTCAGAAGGTCTCGCTTTGGCTGGTCTAGATTGACCTGAGTTGTTGGTGGTGGTGTTTAGTCACTAAGTCATGGCCAACACTTTGCAACCCTATGGACTATAGCCTACCAGGCTCCTATGTCCATGGGAATTCTCTAGGTAAGAATACTGGAGTGTGTTGCCATTTCCCTCTCCAGGGGATCTTCCCAACCCAAGGACTGAACTCACATCTCTTGCACTGGTAAGCGAATTCTTTACCACTGAATCACCCATGAAGCCCAGACTGACCTGAGTATCTTGATTTAAAAACCATTTGAGTGGCTTGTTCCACTCAAGATCCACACCTTCTCTGAGTCCTGGAGATTTCACCAGGGTGAAAAGAGGCAGGGAAAGATAAATCTATGAGAAAATACACCCCAAAGGAGGGAGTCTGTCCCATAAGGTCCTCAGGATTGGCCTAAAGCTACCTACACAGGAGGCAGAGGAGAAGGAAGCCTCCCAGGAAGAAGTCTCCAGACTCTCTCACTGTGTTGACAGAGGGAGCATTCCAGAGGAGACAGCTGCTGCCAGAACACCCACAGGGGAGAACAGGGATCAGTCTCATGGGGAAGATTCAGGAAGGAACCTCCATGCCAAAAAATCTTGAGCAAGAAGAAGGACTCAATTGTCCTTTTCTATTTGACTCAATTGTCCTGACAAATAGTAATAAAGTTAGAAAGGAAAAACTTTTTTAAAAATTTAGCACCTAGGACTATACTTATTATTCAAATATCGATATTTGTTTTTCTCTACCCAGAAAAACTGCCAGACTTCCAAAAACGGGTTGAGGATCCTATAAGCCATACTGAATCCAAAAGGCTAGTAAAATTTGGGCACGTTTAGCCCCAAGCTCCCCTGCTTGTTTTGATATGAGACATCCCATTTGGAACTCTACCTCCAGAAGCTTCCAGGCGCCTCCTTCTTGGGGGCAGGAATGGACTCAAAAGTTGCTGAGATGCAACAGTGAAACTCCTCTGTTACGTCCCACAATGTCTGAAACAAATCCTACAGAAGCCAGGCACAAATTCAGAGCACAGAAAATGGTTCCGTGTTCAGGTACTGTTCCTATATTTAAACTCATTTAGTCCTCCTGTGTCAACAGGATCAGCTCAAAGAGGGAAAAGTGAACTGCCTTCTTGGAGACTGGGTGTCATGGTCTGAACAGGGTGGCAGTGGCTTTATGAGACTGTCTCATCTAAAGAGAGGTGTGTTCAGACCTTCATGTCACACTGAAGAAAGTATCCATTTAGTTTCTCCTGTTTTCAACAGGATCAGCTCAAGGGAAAAGTGTTGCCATTTCCCTCTCCAGGGATCTTCCAAACCAAGATGAATCACCCGCATGAAGCCCAGACCTGACCTGAGTATCTTGATTTAAAACCATTTGAGTGGCTTGTTCCACTCAAGATCCACACCTTCTCTGAGTCCTGGAGATTTCACCAGGGTGAAAAGAGGCAGGGAAAGATAAATCTATGAGAAAATACACCCCAAAGGAGGGAGTCTGTCCCATAAGGTCCTCAGGATTGGCCTAAAGCTACCTACACAGGAGGCAGAGGAGAAGGAAGCCTCCCAGGAAGAAGTCTCCAGACTCTCTCACTGTGTTGACAGAGGGAGCATTCCAGAGGAGACAGCTGCTGCCAGAACACCCACAGGGGAGAACAGGGATCAGTCTCAGGGGGAAGATTCAGGAAGGAACCTCCATGCCAAAAAATCTTGAGCAAGAAGAAGGACTCAATTGTCCTTTTCTATTTGACTCAATTGTCCTGACAAATAGTAATAAAGTTAGAAAGGAAAAACTTTTTTAAAAATTTAGCACCTAGGACTATACTTATTATTCAAATATCGATATTTGTTTTTCTCTACCCAGAAAAACTGCCAGACTTCCAAAAACGGGTTGAGGATCCTATAAGCCATACTGAATCCAAAAGGCTAGTAAAATTTGGGCACGTTTAGCCCCAAGCTCCCCTGCTTGTTTTGATATGAGACATCCCATTTGGAACTCTACCTCCAGAAGCTTCCAGGCGCCTCCTTCTTGGGGGCAGGAATGGACTCAAAAGTTGCTGAGATGCAACAGTGAAACTCCTCTGTTACGTCCCACAATGTCTGAAACAAATCCTACAGAAGCCAGGCACAAATTCAGAGCACAGAAAATGGTTCCGTGTTCAGGTACTGTTCCTATATTTAAACTCATTTAGTCCTCCTGTGTCAACAGGATCAGCTCAAAGAGGGAAAAGTGAACTGCCTTCTTGGAGACTGGGTGTCATGGTCTGAACAGGGTGGCAGTGGCTTTATGAGACTGTCTCATCTAAAGAGAGGTGTGTTCAGACCTTCATGTCACACTGAAGAAAGTATCCACCTGTATTAGGAACTTTCCAGGTGGCTCAGTGGTAAAGAACCTTCCTGCTAACGCAGGAGACACAGGCTCGATCTGTGGGTTGGGAAGATCCTCTGGAGAAGGAAATGGCAACCACTCCAGTGTTCTTGTCTGAGAAACCCCATGGACAGAGGATCCTGTGGGCTACAGTCCATGCGGTCAGCAAAGAGGCGGATGCAACTCAGTAACTAAACCACCACCACCAACACTGTACTGAGAAGACCTCTCAGTAAAGGTGACTCCCCAGCTCCTAGCTGAAACAATAGACAGACTAAACGTCAGCACATTAACACTGATATTCAAACAGAACCTTCACCCACTTCATTGTATCATATTACAC
This sequence comes from Tragulus kanchil, assembly GCA_022376925.1. Lineage (NCBI taxonomy): Eukaryota > Metazoa > Chordata > Mammalia > Artiodactyla > Tragulidae > Tragulus > Tragulus kanchil. Next base: position 91,889,163 of record JAIOJX010000004.1, on the reverse strand, counting down.
CTACTTTCAGCTCCTCTGTGTGTCTGTGTGTGAAGGAAGAGTTCAAAAGAATTCACGGCAAAACGCCCACCCCTGATTCATTTATGAAGTATGGTCTGTTTGCACGGGTCTACATTGGAGGAGAAATTATGTTCACCTTTTCCTGAGGGACATCATTAGCAGACTGATAATTAATGAAAGGCAGCAGCTGTAGTTTGGTAAATGATTAATGGTTTCAATCATCCAGACAGCCCCTGTCTGCAGTTGTCCCTGGCGACAGTGGGGAAGAGCTCTGGGCAAACAGGGGTGGTGGAGAGAGAACCAGAGCTGTGTGTGTATCTCTGCTTCCCAGAGTCTGTACACACGGACTCAGCCCTTCTCATCCGAGCAGGCTGGGTTTTCACACAGAAGTGTTCAAGAATTAAGATTGGGAGCAAGTGGGAGGATACCATCAGATCCTCCCTATTGACCAAGAGGAAATTAGTCCTTCTTGGGGGCAGGAAGGGAAAAAGGAATGCAACAGTGAAACTCCTCTGTTACGTCCCACAATGTCTGAAACAAATCCTACAGAAGCCAGGCACAAATTCAGAGCACAGAAAATGGTTCCGTGTTCAGGTACTGTTCCTATATTTAAACTCATTTAGTCCTCCTGTGTCAACAGGATCAGCTCAAAGAGGGAAAAGTGAACTGCCTTCTTGGAGACTGGGTGTCATGGTCTGAACAGGGTGGCAGTGGCTTTATGAGACTGTCTCATCTAAAGAGAGGTGTGTTCAGACCTTCATGTCACACTGAAGAAAGTATCCACCTGTATTAGGAACTTTCCAGGTGGCTCAGTGGTAAAGAACCTTCCTGCTAACGCAGGAGACACAGGCTCGATCTGTGGGTTGGGAAGATCCTCTGGAGAAGGAAATGGCAACCACTCCAGTGTTCTTGTCTGAGAAACCCCATGGACAGAGGATCCTGTGGGCTACAGTCCATGCGGTCAGCAAAGAGGCGGATGCAACTCAGTAACTAAACCACCACCACCAACACTGTACTGAGAAGACCTCTCAGTAAAGGTGACTCCCCAGCTCCTAGCTGAAACAATAGACAGACTAAACGTCAGCACATTAACACTGATATTCAAACAGAACCTTCACCCACTTCATTGTATCATATTACACCTACTTTCAGCTCCTCTGTGTGTCTGTGTGTGAAGGAAGAGTTCAAAAGAATTCACGGCAAAACGCCCACCCCTGATTCATTTATGAAGTATGGTCTGTTTGCACGGGTCTACATTGGAGGAGAAATTATGTTCACCTTTTCCTGAGGGACATCATTAGCAGACTGATAATTAATGAAAGGCAGCAGCTGTAGTTTGGTAAATGATTAATGGTTTCAATCATCCAGACAGCCCCTGTCTGCAGTTGTCCCTGGCGACAGTGGGGAAGAGCTCTGGGCAAACAGGGGTGGTGGAGAGAGAACCAGAGCTGTGTGTGTATCTCTGCTTCCCAGAGTCTGTACACACGGACTCAGCCCTTCTCATCCGAGCAGGCTGGGTTTTCACACAGAAGTGTTCAAGAATTAAGATTGGGAGCAGGTCCCTCTGGCAGATGGTAGGATACCATCAGATCCTCCCTATTAAATGACCAAGAGGAAATTAGGTCTGGTCCCAGGGACCTGTTAGCACACTGCAGGGAGGCACGGGTAGGTCTTTTATGGCCACCGAAGATATAGGGGGCCAGAGGGTAAAACTGAGAACCGCATTAGGAAATCAGTGCCAACGTGTAGCTGAAGAGTGTTTCCAAAAGGGTTATCAGAGCCAACAGGTTGGAAGCAAATGTCAGAGTCTGAGATACACAGACAAAAGGAACCACAGGCAACCTGGGAAAATGAGTCAAGAACACCGAGCAGGAACAGGTGAAAGAAAAGACGAGAAAGACAAATTCCCAGGGGAGAGGGATTCAGAGCCATAGCAGGGATCTTTCGTCCTCCCTAGTCCACCTGCACAGGTCCCCCTTAAACAGAGCCTTTTTGTTGCATAAAATCATAAGCTCCTTGAAGGTGGTGACTTGACCACTTTCTTCTCTGGCACATACCTGGAGCCTTTCGCAATGCCTGACCCCTGAAAGACAGAACCAGGGGTTCCCAGGAGGGAGGGGGCAAGATAGAGGTAGGGACTAAGGAATACAAACCACTATGTGTAAAATAAATAAGAAACAAAGATACATTGTATAGCACAGGGAACATAGCTAATACAGTAACTTTAAATGGAGCATAATCTATAAAATATTGAATCACTATGTTATATGCCTGAAGTTAATATGATATTATAAGTCAACTATGCTACAATTAGAAAATGCTTGTTGAATAATGAATAAGGGGACAAATGAGTGGATACAGCTATCTTACCATGCTAGATATTAGCTAAAGGAAAAGAAATGTCAATAAGCATTTTTTCAAGAAAACCACATCCATTGTTACTTTAAGAAACAAAGAATTGGAGCTTCCTTGGTAACTCAGTGGTAAAGAGTTTGCCTGACAATGCAGGAGACACCGGTTCGATCCCTGACCCAGGAAGGTCCCACATTCTGTGGAGCAACTAAGTCCGTGAGCCACAACTATTGAGCCTGTGCTCTAGAGCCTCAGAGCCTCAACTATTGAGCACAACTACTGAAGCCTATGTGCCCTAGAGCCTGAGTTCCACAACAAGAAAATGTCACTGCAACAAGAAGCCTTCTCACTTCAGCTAGAGAGTAGCCACCACTCTCTGCAACTAGAGAAGCCTGTGGCAGCAGTGAAAACCCAGAATAACAAAAAAAAAAAAAGAGAGAGAGAGAAGAATTTACTGACAAGATCAGAGAGTAGAAAGGTTTGCAAAATACATAAGCAAACAGCAAGTAACCAGACAAATGATCATTAGTTATTTATGTTTTTCCCATAGGTTCCTTTTCCAAATGTCTTCTTGTTCCCCAACAGAGCACGCAAGCACTCTTTCACTCTGTCTCTCCCTCTCTCTCTTCCTACCATCGCTAAGTGCAAAATAAAAACAAACAGTTCTTTCCATATCACCTGTATTTAAGAAACCACTCCTCCAATCACGAATTGACTTGAAGAGAGATGCCATTCCCACATACCATCTTGGAGCCCTTGGTACTGCTTCTCTCTCTGGGAGTGTGTGCTGAGCCTTTGCGATCTCCAGCCACAGACAGGCTTGGGAAAGTGTGAGGCAGATAGATACGGCTGGTGCCAGTATTTTCCTACAGGGCCCTGATACCTCAGTCTTTCTGTCATCACCAAAAAAAAAGGCTATGGAAAACCCACCCTAATAATAAGTGTGAGTATATGGGAAGTTTGGATCTTTCAGGAGTATCTGCTTTTTACATCAGAATCACAAGCAAAGGGAGTCTGGGGAAATGTCTTTTGTGGGGACTGGTCTAGTGAACAGAAGGTCAGTTACTGAATAAAACCAACTCTATGAATTAGAGAACCACCTTAAATTTGTCCCCAGGACTCAGGGAAACTATCAAGGCAAAACAGAGAAAAGATACAGTTCATATAAATATAGATATGAGATTCTATATTTATAAAAAAGGAATCCCAGAAAGAGACCTAAACACAGCAGAGAAACATTAATCAAAGAAATGAGAAAAGCATTTTTCATTTAATCAAAAAATCTTGAATCTTTTCATTAAAAGGGCTCAACAAGATTCAAGCCAGATTATGGAGACAGATCTAGACCAAGTAACCCTGAGTGATATTTCTGAAGTTCAAGTATAGAAACTAATCTCTACTCAGAGACTGAGGGAGATTTAAGACTCCTATCAAAAAATGACAATTACAGTGAAAGATTTCCCTTACCCCAATGCCAGAAAACAACAGGTCAACAGCATGACAGGAAGCTTCCACATCAATTTCTAAGCGTTCGCTCCTTGAAAAAGCAAAATAAACACAAATTCAAGTATGCAAGTAATTAGAAACATGATACCCAAGTACCCAGTCCTCCAAAAGTCACTAAAAGAAAGATTCCCATGAATTGGAATAAATAGCCCAAGAGTTGAGACAATGTTAAGAAGAATTAACAGTGAACAATACCAATAAAACTTAGAATTAAGTCCAGAAAAGTGTTGCTATTAGTTGGATAGTTTAATGCAAATATTAATATGATTCCTAAGATGAAAATGTAGAAAATTTTAAATGTATTTAAAAAGAGACTAGAAAGCACCGTGGATGATGTGAGCTTAAGATTCTACAGGGGCTTCCCTGGTGGCTCAGGGGAGAGTCCACCCGCCAATGCAGGAGACATTGTTCCACCCATGATCTGAGAGGATCCCACCTTGCTGCAGGGCAACTAAGCCCATGTGCCCCAAGTCCTGAGCCTGTGTTCTAGAGCAGGGGAGTCACAACTACTGAGCCCCTGGGGCCCAGCTACTGAAGCCTGCACACCCTAGAGCCCATGTTTCGCAACAATGAAGCCACCGCAATGAGAAGCCTGCTCACTGCAACTAGAAAGTAGCCCTCAGTTGCTGCAACCAGAGAAACACCCGGGCAGCAATGAAAACCCAGCACAGCCAAATACATAAAATTATTTAAGAAGAAAAAGGATTCAACTACAGGAAATACCCTTGCAGTCCAAGGGTTAAGGACGTCACACTTTGATTACCACAGTCCAAGTTCAATCCCTGATCAGAAGTGATCAGTAAGTTAGAAAATCTATCCATAAGTCCACCATGTCAAGCAGACAAAGTGAAGCATCAGGCAGCACAAACAAGACTAGAACAGCACTGTTGGAGGAAGTTCATGATGGGGACAAGAGCATAGCAGGTGTATGGATTTCCAGTGCCTGTCCAGAAGCAGACAGTAGCCTCTCAGAAAGGGACCCAGGCCCTTACCTATGGGAAGTGTTAGCCACTCACCTGGCAGGATCAAGGGCTATACCTGTAGAACATGGCGGAATCTTAGACTCAAGCCCCGATCTTTCCAGCCTCAGAGTTCCTCCAAGATCGACTGCTCAACCACTAGCTTGTATCCAAGGAGTCAGCTAGGGGCTGCCTACTCTCTGGGAGGTAGACTAAGTCAGTTTATTAAAAGGTAAGTACAGGGCTTCCCCTGGTGGTCCAGTGGATAGGGACACCGCCTTGCAGTGCAAGGGGCGCCAGTTTGATCCCTGGCCTAGGAAGATCCCACGTGCTGCAGAGCGGCGAGACCGATGTGTCCAATTACCTAGCCGGAGCTCTGGCGCGTGTGCGCCCAGAGCCGGCGCTCTGCAGCGACAGACGCCACAGCGATGGGAGGCCCACAGGAGCCAAAGAACAAAGACGGATGAAAACAGAGAAATGAAACACCGGTGGAAGTGGCCCGCCTGCTCCCCTCCCTCCCCAACCCGACCCCCGCCCAAAATAAATAAATAAATAAATCTTTAAAAAAAAAAAGATAAGTACAATTAAGTAAAGCACTAACAGAATTAATAGATTAAACAGGATAAAAATGATTATTTCAATAAATGCAAAAAAATTCTTTGACATTTAATACACATTTATTTTTTAATTTATTTTTATTGATGAATAGTTGAATTACAGCATTGTGTCAATTACTGCTGTACAGCAAAGTGATTCAGTTATACATATATATATATATACATTTTTTTCATACTCTTTTCCACTATGGTTTATCACAGGATGTTGAATATGGTTCCCTGTTCTATAGAGTAGGACCCTACTGTTTACCCATTCTATATATACCAGTCTAAATAGGTTTTTGAAAACTTTTTTAGTTGGAGGATCATTGCTTTACAGTATTGCACTGGTTTCTGGCCTACACCAACATGAATCAGCCATAGGTATACATATGGCCCTTCCCTCCTGAACCTTCCTCCCACACACCACCCCATTTAAGAAAAAAAACAAACAAAACTTCTCAAACCAAGAATAAAAGTAAAATCCCTCAATGTAAGAAAGAATATATATTCTCTTAATGCACACCCACACATTTCCTATTAAGCTTGAGAAGCACTGTCACTAGCCTCTCAGAAAGGGACCCAGGCCCTTACCTATGGGAAGTGTTAGCCACTCACCTGGCAGGATCAAGGGCTATACCTGTAGAACATGGCGGAATCTTAGACTCAAGCCCCGATCTTTCCAGCCTCAGAGTTCCTCCAAGATCGACTGCTCAACCACTAGCTTGTATCCAAGGAGTCAGCTAGGGGCTGCCTACTCTCTGGGAGGTAGACTAAGTCAGTTTATTAAAAGGTAAGTACAGGGCTTCCCCTGGTGGTCCAGTGGATAGGGACACCGCCTTGCAGTGCAAGGGGCGCCAGTTTGATCCCTGGCCTAGGAAGATCCCACGTGCTGCAGAGCGGCGAGACCGATGTGTCCAATTACCTAGCCGGAGCTCTGGCGCGTGTGCGCCCAGAGCCGGCGCTCTGCAGCGACAGACGCCACAGCGATGGGAGGCCCACAGGAGCCAAAGAACAAAGACGGATGAAAACAGAGAAATGAAACACCGGTGGAAGTGGCCCGCCTGCTCCCCTCCCTCCCCAACCCGACCCCCGCCCAAAATAAATAAATAAATAAATCTTTAAAAAAAAAAAGATAAGTACAATTAAGTAAAGCATTAACAGAATTAATAGATTAAACAGGATAAAAATGATTATTTCAATAAATGCAAAAAAATTCTTTGACATTTAATACACATTTATTTTTTAATTTATTTTTATTGATGAATAGTTGAATTACAGCATTGTGTCAATTACTGCTGTACAGCAAAGTGATTCAGTTATACATATATATATATATACATTTTTTTCATACTCTTTTCCACTATGGTTTATCACAGGATGTTGAATATGGTTCCCTGTTCTATAGAGTAGGACCCTACTGTTTACCCATTCTATATATACCAGTCTAAATAGGTTTTTGAAAACTTTTTTAGTTGGAGGATCATTGCTTTACAGTATTGCACTGGTTTCTGGCCTACACCAACATGAATCAGCCATAGGTATACATATGGCCCTTCCCTCCTGAACCTTCCTCCCACACACCACCCCATTTAAGAAAAAAAACAAACAAACAAAACTTCTCAAACCAAGAATAAAAGTAAAATCCCTCAATGTAAGAAAGAATATATATTCTCTTAATGCACACCCACACATTTCCTATTAAGCTTGAGAAGCACTGTCACTAAAGTCAAGCATCAGTAAGATATCAGCTCTACTGACATTACACTGGCACATCTACTCAGTGTAATAAAACAGTATGTAAAAGTGTAAGAATTAGAAAGGAATTGAAAACTGTCCTTATTTTCAGATAACATGATCGTCTACATAGGAAATCCAACAGAATATAGTAAGAAACTATTTAAAGCTCACTAATGGGAAAGTTCAGGAAAATTACAGAATCGCACCAGTGTATAAACACGGCATGCAACATTCCTATGCACAAATAAACCAATTATGAAAGATGATATCATTAGAAAGCATACATAATAGCACAAAAATGCTCAATAATAAATGCAAAACTTGAAAAATGCTAAATACTTACTAAATCCAAAATCTATATGAAGAAAACGATTCGTTATTTTAAAATTCAAACTTAGGGCTTCCCTGGTGGTGTGGAGGTTAAGACTCCACACTTCCACTGCAAGGGGCACAGGTTCCATCCCCAGCTGGGAAGTTCCCCTGCTACATGGTGTGGTCAAAATATAAGTTAAATAAAATGAAATTCAAACTTAAATTGAGGTGATTTTAAGTTTATTCTTTCTTGTTAAAGCCTGTGGTTCAAGTACAGTCAAAACCAATCTGGACTGAAGCTTATTGGTTTTATATCCCAGTTGCTCAAACACAGAATATTAGATGTGATCGAAAAAGGTCAAATCAGTGTCCAAATATCTCAGTCAGAAGGGGAATCATAGAGGTCTGCCTGTCTGAAGCCCTGCAAGGCTGGGCAGCTAATGAGTGGCAGGGCCGTGAATGGAAACCAGGCTTCCAGCTTCCTCTGCAGTGCTGCTTCCATGCTGGTGAAACCACACTTGAGCTGGAATCTACAGCAGATCTAGAGAAGCTCCAGGTTCCTTCGAGACTCAGAACTTCAGCCTTCTCTTCCTACAAGCGTCTCTCTCCCGTGTTTCCTTTCCCTGGCATCTACCATCTTCCCAGCCTTTCAGAGTCTTCATTTCCTACATCTCCACGAGTTCAGTGGCTTCCAGATTTTTTAGACTGGTCAAATTTCCCCCAAAATTCTGGCATTTGTTTTGTTAATGGAAACATTAGGAAAACAGTCACTACCTATTTCCACAATCATTTCACGAAAGAACATTTTAACACTGAAGTTGAGGATTTTCCTGGCAGTCTAGTGGTTAAGACACCATGCTTCCAATGTTTTAAGAGCCAAGGGTTTGATCCCTGGTGGGGGAAATAAGATCCCACAGGCTGTGTGGTACAGCCAAAAATAAAAATAAAAACATTGTTTATAAATGAACACTGGAAATGAAGGGAATGTACATTTCAAAAGGATAGATTTTATTATATACAAATTATACCTAAATAAACCTAACTTTTTAAATGCAAGTATGTTACACTTTGAATTAAAACAATTAGAAACAGGGTATGGCACTCACATCTCCACATCATTTCACTACAGATGAGAGAAAACACCATCAGGGACACAAGGGTTCTGGGAAACTACAGCTTCAAACTTTTCCTGAATGATCTCTCTCGTCACTACTCCAATCCATTCCTACTGCTCTTCGCCATCCAGGCCCTCATCACTTCTTTTCTGGGCTTCTATGATATCCTCCTGCCTGCTCCGTCTGTGCCCATAGTCTCTCTCTCTGGTCCTTCCTTCAGTGTGCAGAGAGCTTCCTAAGTTATGGCCCTGGCCACACTATTTTGTTACCAGGAATAAAGCCTTGGCTCCTCGCCCCACCACCAGAGCCACCGTGTCTCCCCTTTTATATGATTTTACACCACATGGACTCTGCACTTAGGTTCCCTGTATACTTTCATTCACACTATTTCCCACATCATAAGTAAGCTTTCCCAATCTTCACCTTTGGAAATACACATACTTCAAAGAATATTGAAACACCACTCATGTGTTCTTAGTTCATTTTTCTCCCTGTCTAGTATTAGACATAGCATGTCTTAGAGTGAACCTCTCACCTTATGGCAGAGACCTGGCTGTCATCAGTTTCTATCTTGTGTATATACAATGATTGAATGAACAGTCTGTTTCATCTTCTCCTCAGCAGATGACTTTATATACTACTTCCCTTGGAAAATAGAAGTCATAAAATAAGGACCCCCAACTTCCTGCCACTGCACTTGCAAAGTCACTTGCATCTGCAAAGTCACCTGCATCTGTCCACATCATGTTCTCCCATCTTCCCACTTCTCCTGAAAGCTAATCTTCTTCTCAGCTCTGAATCCCATCCCCTCATCCCCAACAAGAGCCTCGCTTCATCAATTCTCTCTGCTTTCTTTTACATTGTTAACCTCTTCCTTGTTGCTCTGATGTTTCTTCTAACAGTTCAAGGAACACCAGCTAGAAATATCTGCATAAGTTATTTTCAAGTCAAAATAATTTTGCTGATAGACCCTCAAAACTAGATACTCTGAAGAGCACAGCCACTCTTGGGAAGGTAAATGAAACAAAGCATGAACACACATTAGCCAGGTAAAAGAGAATTCTATTCATCCATCACTGAGACAAGACTGAAAGTTGACGCCAGGACACCACCCTCCTCACTCTCAGTCCTACTTTCCCATGAGATATCCCTGACCTATGAACATCTGTTAATACAACCTGGCACCTGATCGAGGCCACTGTGTACACCCAAGGGGACACAAAGAACTATTCACAGGGGTAGTCACTTGTGCCTCTCCTCATCTGGCATTCATCTGCAGAGAGTGCTCAGTCTTCTTTCAGTTCCTCAAGCGTGTAGAAATCTATCCTGGCTCTGAACTTGTCATTTACTCTGCCTGAAGCCCTTGTCATTTCTCCTCCTTCCAACCACTCTTTTTGACATGACTCCTTACCCTTCTACTCTCAGTTCAAATAGCACCTTTCCTGACCACTCCTTTGATAATCACCATGTCCTTCACAGAATTATTCATGGCTTATCATTTTTTTCTTATTTCCTCTTAATTTTTCTCACCACTAGACTATCAATCACTAGACTATAAACTCTATGAGAACAGGAATTATGTCTATCTTACTTACCATTATGTTTTTAATACCTAGCACATGGAAAGTACTCAAAAAAATGCAGAAGGAATGAATTACATTAAAAACTAGCTCAGCATTATGTAGTGACTCTAGCACAGGAAGCTTAGCAGAACCACCTCAGATTCTTATTTAAACTAAACAACCCCAAACCCTCTTCCTAAACTCCACTTCAAACTGTCAAAGTAAAACTATAGCCAGATAGTAGTTGAAGCCATAAATAGAGATTTTATTCTGGAATAAATTTCCTATCACAATAAGGAAAAAGAGACTTCAGTACAGAAGGGAGCTCGGGTCCAAATACAGGATAGGCAAGCGGGAGTTTACAGCCAAGGGACAGGGGAGTGGAGGGGTCAATGAATGGAAAGTTACTAACAGGTAAAAGGGAGACCCTGGCTAAGCTGAAGACCTTTGTGAAGGCGGGGCCAGGGTGGTCTGACATTGCTGAGAGAGAGGTGGAGAGTAAGGAACTTGACCATATTTGGAGAGTGATCGATGTCCAGGGTGGGGAATTCTTGATAAACTGATTTAGCAGAGCTCTTGCAAATGCAAGGAAATACACTGATGGGTCTAGAACAAGGTTCAGGAGCCTGCCTAAAGTATGGTCAAGCCAGGGGCTTCCCTGGTTCTCCAGTGGGTAAGGACACCGCCTTGCAGTGCAAGGGGTGCCAGTTCGATCCCTGGCCTGGGAAGATCCCATGTGCCACGGAGCGACTGGACCGATGTGTCCAACTACTGAGCTGGAGCTCTGAAGTGCATGCACCCAGAGCCAGTGCTCTGCAATGGGAGAGGCCGTTGCAATGGGAGGCCCACACAGGCCAAAGAATAATGAAGGATTAATAGAAGTGGCCAAAAAAAAAAAGGAATCTCTGTCAGTGCCTCGCATCAGCCATGCCATTTTCTGGACTAGGAGTGGGCAGAAGTACACACATAGACTGTGTCCCTCACAGCCCTCCATATTCTGGCATAGGGTGAGGAGTATAATCTCAGAAACCACCATGGGAAGAGGAGTGGTCGTGCAATTGAGAAAAGGGCTCCAGCAATTCTCACATGCTCTCCCAGGCTTCTGTGAGAACCACTGCTCCATTCCTATGCCTTACCGTGTTACTCCCCACATCTTTAGATAGAGCAGATTGTCAGCTCTCAGACCCCCAATCTTTCAGATAATCTCAGAAAAAGGAAATGGAAACCTATTCCAGTATTCTTGCTTGAGAAATCCCATGGACAGAGGTGTAACAGGAGGGAAAGGGGCAGGGCACAATTTTTGAAAGAATGACATAGCCCAAGGACACAACATAAACCCATTAGAATCAAATGGATTCAAGATGGCCAACTAGATCTTGATCCTCAATCAGCAAGCTAAATGCAACACCCAGAGGTGCCATGACAGTTCCGCCCATTCCCCAAAAGAGATGGAATAATCCTCCCACTCTAGCATCTGAAATTACCCAGCCCATAAAACCTAAGCACGTCACATTTTCAGGGCCGCTGCACTTGTCCTCTGCAATGGCCCACAGTCTGTGCAGTGTGCTTTTCTCTGAATCTGAATAAATCTACTTTTCTTACTTACCACTTTGTCTCTCACCGAATTCTTTTCTGCAATGAGACATCAAGAACCTGAGCTCCATGAGATCCTGAAACCAGGTATCACGGGGTTTGGCTGGGTTTTGACTCCCAGCCACGTGGGTGCAAGTACCAAGCAGGGTCTTGGCCGGATTCAAGTCTCAAACTGGGTTTTGGGTTTAAGTTCCAAATTCAAGGTAAACAGTTTCAGAGGAGCCTGGTGGGCTACAGTCCATGGGGTCGCAAAGAGTTGGCCACAACTGAGCGAACACACACTATTCATGCACAGAAAGTCTCTAGGGTACACTTATGGATGCTTCCATATGGACACCAACTTTGCTCATTGAAACTTTCTCGATTTTTAACATTCTTGTCTTCTCCACAGGGACCTTCAATCATTAAACACACTAAGATATTCTATTTGAAGAGGAGCTCTAATACTGATAAAATGAGAAGGCAGTTACTTCTAACAAGCTACTTAGGATTAAATGTTGCCACCACTAATGTAAAATGTTATTAGCACTATGAACTTAAAATTTAGGCTCCCACACAAAATTGTCAGAAGAAGCCTTTTCATACACAGCCCACAGATTCTCCACCTCAGTTCCCCCGCAAGTCCACACTAGCTGTGTTAAACAAGAAAGGAGGATGATATAGTAGGGGTAAGGATGAGGGGTACAAATTAAAGGGGGTTAGAGCAATATTCTTATTCTTTTCTTTGAACTACAAAGCCCTCCAACACTTCTCGCTTTGGAGAGAAACATTCCAGCATTAAAAAGGAAACAGTTCTGAGTGTTGTCCCTGAGAGTGCTGCCTATGGACAGAGGTGTAACAGGAGGGAAAGGGGCAGGGCACAATTTTTGAAAGAATGACATAGCCCAAGGACACAACATAAACCCATTAGAATCAAATGGATTCAAGATGGCCAACTAGATCTTGATCCTCAATCAGCAAGCTAAATGCAACACCCAGAGGTACCATGACAGTTCCGCCCATTCCCCAAAAGAGATGGAATAATCCTCCCACTCTAGCATCTGAAATTACCCAGCCCATAAAACCTAAGCACGTCACATTTTCAGGGCCGCTGCACTTGTCCTCTGCAATGGCCCACAGTCTGTGCAGTGTGCTTTTCTCTGAATCTGAATAAATCTACTTTTCTTACTTACCACTTTGTCTCTCACCGAATTCTTTTCTGCAACGAGACATCAAGAACCTGAGCTCCATGAGATCCTGAAACCAGGTATCACGGGGTTTGGCTGGGTTTTGACTCCCAGCCACGTGGGTTCAAGTACCAAGCAGGGTCTTGGCCGGATTCAAGTCTCAAACTGGGTTTTGGGTTTAAGTTCCAAATTCAAGGTAAACAGTTTCAGAGGAGCCTGGTGGGCTACAGTCCATGGGGTCACAAAGAGTTGGCCACAACTGAGCGAGCACACACTATTCATGCACAGAAAGTCTCTAGGGTACACTTATGGATGCTTCCATATGGACACCAACTTTGCTCATTGAAACTTTCTCGATTTTTAACATTCTTGTCTTCTCCACAGGGACCTTCAATCATTAAACACACTAAGATATTCTATTTGAAGAGGAGCTCTAATACTGATAAAATGAGAAGGCAGTTACTTCTAACAAGCTACTTAGGATTAAATGTTGCCACCACTAATGTAAAATGTTATTAGCACTATGAACTTAAAATTTAGGCTCCCACACAAAATTGTCAGAAGAAGCCTTTTCATACACAGCCCACAGATTCTCCACCTCAGTTCCCCCGCAAGTCCACACTAGCTGTGTTAAACAAGAAAGGAGGGATGATATAGTAGGGGTAAGGATGAGGGGTACAAATTAAAGGGGGTTAGAGCAATATTCTTATTCTTTTCTTTGAACTACAAAGCCCTCCAACACTTCTCGCTTTGGAGAGAAACATTCCAGCATTAAAAAGGAAACAGTTCTGAGTGCTGTCCCGGAGAGTGCTGCCTATGCACAAACCAACGGTCAGAGCAATTTCCTCACCTTATTTATTTAGGACTGACCTGAATGGGAAGAGTTAAGGTACTCAAGAAGATTAGACTTTCAATTGAAATGCTTTCTGGAAAAGCAGTGGACCATGAAACTAGTCAATAACCCTTTTCAGTTTCAAAAGCTTAAAATGCGACACATTTCAATCACAGCTAAGCCTGGTATTCAAATGGAAATGTGGCTCCCCTAAAATACATTGGCACCCCCAAGAGCTAATGTCTATTAAAGAAAGAAGTGTTTTCTAGGGAATTTGGGAGTCCATACAGCCTGTTCAATTGCCTGGGGGACACAGAGAGAAAAGACAAATCTTTGGAGTCGGAGAAGTTAGAGCTGAAACCATGATTTATTTAGGCTTGGTGATTGAGCTAGTTCTGTCTTCTCTCTTGGTGTCTGCTTCCTCCTCTGGGGGAAAAAAATAGTATCTTGCAAGATCATTAGGAAGGCCAACTGTGCTAACAGGAACACTGAGAACACTGTAAAGGGCAACTGTGTATAAGTATGTGTTTACACACCATACTCTAGTTCCCCAGGAATCAGTGGACGGACTTAGCTTTAAATTCTCTTACTACACAGGTGCCTCCTGAGCTTGCATTAGGAGGAAGCCACTGTTCTTCTCAAGATGCTTTTTCCTAAACATTACTTAGTTTGATTTAAAGTCCTAGAAATGTCACCTCAGATAAGCACTCAGGAACATTTAAAAGTTTCTAAACTTTACATTTAAGATGTCTGTATTTCTCAAGTTGAACCTGCTCTCATCGATTTTCACTTATTCCCTTCAAAACTGCTGAAATGAATGCTTTTCTTTGAACCGACAACCTTCCCAAGATTGTGTATTAAACAGTCTCATATGCTGAGAGCACTTAAACTAGCTATTTATCTTCAGTCTCATATGCTGAGAGCACCTAAACTAGTTATTTATCTTCCTTTAGACAAAAAAGCAACCCCCAAAGAGTCTACTTTTTTTGTTGTTAGCCAATGCATATTTTCTAATAAAGGAGTTGTCCAAAAAAAGTCCTAATTTTTCCAATGGCCTTTTAAAAATTTTTTGGTCTCTTTTTATTATTTATTTATTTTCATCCATCTTTAACTTATTCGTTGGCCTTCGTGGGCCTCCCATTGCAGTAGCCTCTCTTCTTGCTGAGCACTGGCTGGGCGCATGCGCTCCAGAGTGCTGGCTCGTATTTGGACACATTGGCTCAGCCACTCCGCGGTACATGGACTCTTCCCTGGCCAGGGATTGAACTAGTGCCCCTTGCACTGCAAGGTGGATTCTGTACCCACTAGACCACCAGGGAAGCCCTCCAATGGCTTTTCATGTGACTAAAGGCTGAAACAATTTCTCTTGTTTTGTCTTTCCTGTTTAAGGGTTCTGGCTAAAAGTTTTAATAAACAAAATGTATCAACTCAACTCCAACCATCTACATTTCATCTCTCTCTGTCTCTCTCTCTCTCACACACACATACACACACCTCACACCACTGCAATAAAAGAAAATTAATGTACCAAAGTTTGTGTGGCAAACTCCTAATTAATGATGAAAACTCCTCTGAGCCCCAGTGCTGTTCTCCCAGTGGACTATTTTTAAAATATATCTCCTTGAAAACAAAAGCATGATTAATCCCACCATTCCTATTTAAATTACTTATGCAGAAACAACAACGCACTAGGAGCAATTATGAAAAACACTTTATTATTGTATAATTTGTACATGTTCTCTCAAGATGCTTTTTCCTAAACATTACTTAGTTTGATTTAAAGTCCCAGAAATGTCACCTCAGATAAGCACTCAGGAACATTTAAAAGTTTCTAAACTTTACATTTAAGATGTCTGTATTTCTCAAGTTGAACCTGCTCTCATCGATTTTCACTTATTCCCTTCAAAACTGCTGAAATGAATGCTTTTCTTTGAACTGACAACCTTCCTAAGATTGTGTATTAAACAGTCTCATATGCTGAGAGCACTTAAACTAGCTATTTATCTTCAGTCTCATATGCTGAGAGCACCTAAACTAGCTATTTATCTTCCTTTAGACAAAAAAGCAACCCCCAAAGAGTCTACTTTTTTTGTTGTTAGCCAATGCATATTTTCTAATAAAGGAGTTGTCCAAAAAAAAGTCCTAATTTTTCCAATGGCCTTTTAAAAATTTTTTGGTCTCTTTTTATTATTTATTTATTTTCATCCATCTTTAACTTATTCGTTGGCCTTCGTGGGCCTCCCATTGCAGTAGCCTCTCTTCTTGCTGAGCACTGGCTCTGGGCGCATGCGCTCCAGAGTGCTGGCTCGTAATTGGACACATTGGCTCAGCCGCTCCGCGGTACATGGACTCTTCCCTGGCCAGGGATTGAACTAGTGCCCCTTGCACTGCAAGGTGGATTCTGTACCCACTAGACCACCAGGGAAGCCCTCCAATGGCTTTTCATGTGACTAAAGGTTGAAACAATTTCTCTTGTTTTGTCTTTCCTGTTTAAGGGTTCTGGCTAAAAGTTTTAATAAACAAAATGTATCAACTCAACTCCAACCATCTACATTTCATCTCTCTCTGTCTCTCTCTCTCACACACATATACACACCTCACACCACTGCAATAAAAGAAAATTAATGTACCAAAGTTTGTGTGGCAAACTCCTAATTAATGATGAAAACTCCTCTGAGCCCCAGTGCTGTTCTCCCAGTGGACTATTTTTAAAATATATCTCCTTGAAAACAAAAGCATGATTAATCCCACCATTCCTATTTAAATTACTTATGCAGAAACAACAACGCACTAGGAGCAATTATGAAAAACACTTTATTATGTATAATTTGTACATGCTTCAATATGTGATGCTTGGGGTGATTTTTTTTCCAGGTTGTGACATCATCTACCAAGATTTACCCAATGTAATTTTCATCCTGTCGTGCCACCTACAGAAAAATACGATTTTCCAAGTGAAGTTCTTCTTTAGTTAAATATCCACTTTTAAAAGCTGGTCAGAGAAAATAAAGATAGAATACTTTGCACACATATCAACACCATACAAGGCATTACCCTTCACACAGTAACATCTAATGTGTTCGTTTTATTTGGAAACAGCAGGAAAAGAGCCCCCTTTTTCTCAGAGGGAAATGCAAACTTTGTTGCTAAAGCCAAACTCTGGGGATGAAGGTGTGGTCCCCTGGGGAAAGTGGGGAGGGGGCCTTATGGAGAAGGGTGGACGCCTCACAAGCACTTCAGGAGGAAGGAATTGCAGGAGGTTCCTCGGGGACAGTCGCACAGCTTCCCAATCCTAGCTCCTTTTCGAACGGCACACTGCTCTCCCGCGTCACACTGCAAACAACATAATGTGTAGTCATCCCGCACAAGCATACCCATGCTCCCAACAGGCGCATCTCCCCATCAACGCAAAATCTGCCTCTTGTGAGAGATAGATGAACCCTACCACCAGCCCCATGGGTCTAAGTATAGTCAGACTTGAAAGAAGGAGAGCCTTGTGCTTATAATTTTAGTGAGAGAACATAAAAAGAAAGAAATTTAAATTACTGAACCCCTCCTACTGTCTTCTACTTTTTGCAAGGGAGTTACATTTCCTGGTTCCTTTCATTGTTCATCCAAAAGGAAAAAAAGTCAACCAACCCTTTTAATCAAAGAAGTAAACAATAGACCTCACCAATCCCTACTCCCTCCTCATCCCAAAAAGAATGATTAAAATATGTGTGTGTGTGTTATTCAAGGAAGGTGATCAGACATGAATAAAGATTTTTGACCCTAGAATTTAGGTTTTTAAAAATTGGCAGTGATTCAGAAGGCAGGAAGCAAATTAGAGAAACAAGAACTGACTGGATTTAAGGGCTCCTCCAATCAGAGAATTCTTTGTGAGGTGAAAAAAAGAAGAAAGAAAAAAAAAACACACATTTTCAGGAAATACTGCTTTTTACAGAAACCCAAAGGCCGATTTCTAATCCCAGGTGTTCGATCCTCCAGAATGGCCACTCTACTCTTTAACCTTAGAAATCAGGAGGCAAAGGCTGTCCATAGGAACAAAGGGGAGCAAGGTGGAATCCTGCAAACCCATTATCTGAATGATTACCCACATCCGGGCAGAAAGTTTGTGTAAGACAAGGTGGTGCGTTTCCTCTTGGAAGAGCACGGGGAGGGGTGACCCCAAAGCCTTACCATAGGGACTTGGCCATACTTCTTCTCATAAATTGGAATACGTTTACTCTTGAGCTTCTTCAGAACTTCCTGCAGCGCTTCAATCTGCAACACACCGCCCCCAGAGCCCCAAGTTGCCGCCTTGGCTGAGCGCCCAGCCCAGGTGCTCACTTTCAGCCCTAGTCATAAGGAGCCCCGGAACCACACTCACTCCTCCCCTGGACTCCACAAAGAGGGAGGATGTTCAAGGGGTGGAAACTTAGCGAGCGCTGTCCCAGGTCCCGACCGCAGGGCCAGGAGTCGCGGGAGACTCCTGTTGCTCTGAGAAGCCCTTGGGCTCAAGACGTTCTTCGGGTGACAGCAGGAGCCGGGGATTTGTGCCTACCTCCCCAGACCCTGACTCTAGGAATCGGGGTTGGCAGGCAGGGAGAGAGAAGGACGCGTATAAAGGAAGGAAGGAACCTCGCGGCAGCCCAGGGGAGTTCTGGGGCGAGAGGGGTACCGACCAGCTCCTTCTCATGGGAGGCATCCTCCACGGCCGAGTAGATGTCCAGGGCTCGCGGCTGGAGCTCGGCGTCCTCCTGGGCTAAGGCGCCCAGCAAAGGCAGCAGCAGCAGCAGGGCGGCACCCAGGAGGGGCAGCAGCCGCAGGCGGGGGCTCTCCATGGTGCTGAAACTCGCGCTACTGGGCCACCCCGCGCTTCCACCTTTTATAGCGAGCCTGAGCCGGGGCTCAGGGAAGAAGGAGGGGGCGATGAAGGAAGAGGGTGTGGAGGAGGGTCCAGGTCAACCGTCTGTAGGCAGCGCTTCGCCGCTGCTTGACGTCAATGCCCGCCGGGCTCCAGGCGCCCCGGAACGAGGTTCTGCGCACAGATGGGCAAGAGCGCAGAGAACAGGGACCCTGCGCCCCCAAGTGCTGTCAGCCCCGCGGCAAGGGACGCTCCCCGAGGGGCCTGAGCTGAAGTCCAGGGGCGAGAGGTGAGGGATAGAGAGCGGGAGGGGACTAGGAAATGGAAAATGCCTTCGAGTCAGCACAGACAGAAGAGTCGCTCCCCATCACCTAGCAGCCAGGAGCAGCTGCACGATTCACCTCACAGCACTGACTTGTTTCCTACCCCAGCCCCGCCGGCGGCACCCAGGAGATGGTGTTGCCTCTAGGCAGGTATGTTTGCTGAGCACTTTGCTAGGCACTCTGTGATGGAGGGGAGGCAAATATAGTACATAAAAGAAAGAGAAATCATGGCCTTCCTCCTGCTGGGTTATTTGATGGAGTCTGTATGATAATGAGAAGAAAAGGAAAACAGACTAACCCCAACTCAGCTTCGCTGTGGAGAGTGTAGGGAGTCAGATTCTGGCTTCAGTCCTGGCTCTACCCTTCAAGCTGTGTGACTTTGGGCAAAATAAAGAACATATCTAAACCTCACCTTTTGGAAAAAAAAAAAAAAAAACTGGAATTTTAAAATGTACCTCACAATGTTTTCAGGAGAAGGAAATAACAGATTAGGTATGTAACCCCCCTGACCCTTATCACAGTTAGCACCAAGCCTCTCCTTCGAACTTTGAGACTGACCAGACAAGTGGCGGAGTGCAGCATCTCAGCTTTTCTTTAGGGCAAATGCAACCATCCTCAGCATCCCTTCTACTGCCCACCTGAGATCTAAGAAGCCTGACCAGAAAGAAAGCAAAAAGGGTGGGGAAAAAATGCAACCTCCTGACTATGGAAATATCTCCAAACAGCAAAAGACAATGGTGGGCTAGGTCCTCAGTGAAGACACTGTGTTTTCAAAGGTCTGCGTTCCTACAGCATGAAACGCAAATGCAATTCCTACAGGAGAGGCGGTGGTTTCCCACTGAGACCTAGAAGCTTACCCCACCCACCGTCCAGCTTCTCCTTTCACCTACCTTCTCTCACCTGCTCCTGAATCCATCCTCTCTCGTCCGCCCCCACTCCTACAGCCCAGCTCTGGACAGCTTCCCCAACCTACTTCTTGTCTGCCTCCAACTCCTACCCTGTCTTCTCTTGCTTTCCTCTAATCCCTAAGTCATCCCCAGCCAGAGTGCTTTTCCCTTAAAATACACTAATGTCTCCCCATTACTTCCCATACGAGGCCCTGAAGTAGTACTCTGTCTTGGCCTACAGAGTACTACTTGATCTGCACCCCGCCCCAGCCTCACTCAGGTCCTACCGTCCTGCCCCAGGCCCTCCACCCCAGTCTCAATAGCCTTCGTCTTGGTCTTATATCAGGTCAATCTCATTCCCACTTTCAATCCTTTCCACTTACCTTGCCTAGAAAGGCCTTCCTTCATCTCCAAATGATCGATGGTTTCCTGTCACTAAAACCTCAGTTTAAGTGTCCTTGACCACCCCACCTAAAGTATCTACTTATTTATTCTCCCACAGATTTATTGTTGAGCAGAAGGTTGGGGTCTCTGGGATAATTAACACATAATATGTGTCTGGTTATTTTGTCTATCAAGCATTTAATGAGTACTCAAACACATACTGGGAAGCAATTCAAGAAGTAATATCTCAGGACTTCCCTGATGGTCCAATGGCTAAGACTCCACACTCCCAGGATGCCCAGGTTCAATCCCTGGTCAGGGACCTAGATCCTACAAGCAGCAACTAAGAGTTTCCATGCAACAACCAAAGATCCTGCATGCCACAACTAAAAAGGATCCCACATGCTGCCACTAAGACCATTTATTTATGGCTAAATAAATAAATAAACATTAAGAAAAAAAAAAAGAAGTGGGTTTCTCTGGTAGCTCAGTGGTAAAGAGTTTGCCTGCAATGCAGGAGACATAGGTTCTATCCCTGATCCAGGAAGATCCCACATGCTGTGGAGCAACTAAACACGTGAGCCACAACTATGAAGCCTGTGCTCTAGAGCCTCAGAGCCACAACTAAGGAGCCCATGTACTGCAACTACTGAAGCCCATGAGCCCTAGAGCCCGAGTTCCACAACAAGAGAAGTCACCGCAACAAGAAGCTTGCTCACCTCAACTAGAAAGTAACCCCCACTCCCTTCAACTAGAGAAAAGCCTGGGGCAACAGTGAAAACCCAGAATAGCCAAAATAAATAAATTTTTAAAAATGTATTTCTAAAAAAGAAGAAGAAACAATATCTCCCTTAATAAGCAGCACACATACTAATAAATATTTTTCTTTGGGATAAATGTAACTTGAAAATTAATCTGACCCCTCTCTTCATTCCACTTTTCACACATACCTTACAATTCTACACAATACAACTTTAGTAGCAGCATATCTTGCCATTTAAACCTTCCAGATACATGTTGCCACTCATTGTGAAACCCATCTCCAGGGATCAAAGTAGCCTAAGCTTTAGAAGAAAAATAGTTCCAAATAAAGTTTTAGCCCATCCTCCTGCAAAGATGAGGATATTCCCAACGTAGTCCTCTCTCCATCCAGACACACAAAACAGTTCTTCCTTTGTGCCACTCCTCTGGAAAAATAGCTCAAAACTTCCAGCCCCATTGATGCTGGGTCAGTGCTATTCTTTTCACATAAGAAGGGCACTACATTAGTTGAGGAGTTGAGAAAGGGACCCTTGGACAATCCTATAAAGCAAGCTGCATGTATTGTGGCCATTTACATGCTGCAATGCTTTTTTATCTATAAACAGCATGACTTGATAAACTGTCATTAGGAGTCATATGGTACAGTAAGACTTAAATCATCATCTTCTTCCCCAAGACAATTTACATGAGTTATGACAAGGAGGGGCACAGAAGTATGAGATGCTCTACAGTCTGTTAACCATGCCCTGGCAAGAGAATTTATATATTTTTGCTACTTTATAATGACTCCATTAAAAAAAATAAAAAAGGCCACCTTTAATACTGCTAAGTAAGCAAAGTCATAATTGGATTTAATCTCAGAAATCTACTTCTCATCTCAGATACAGAAATGAGAGTCCAGTTACCTCACAAAAGAGAAGCAATGGCCAGGATATGTCCTTGGAGTTTTACTATAGAGAACCCTCTCCTAACCACTCCTTCTAAGATAGAGTAGGGCTGCCCGGGTCGTCCAGTGGGAAACGAGTCTGCCTTGCAGTACAAGGGGCACTGGTTCCATCCCTGGCCCAGGAAGATCCCACGTGCTGCAGAGCGGCTGGACCAGTGTGTCCAATTACAAGTCAGCGTCCTGGAGTGCATGCGCCCAGAGCCAGTGCTCTGCAACGAGAGAGGCCACTGCAATGGGAGGCCCACACATGCCAAAGAATGAAGAAAAAAGAAAGAAAAGATGTATGAAAATAAATATAAATTTTTAAAAAAGGCATGATGGGGAAAAGAAAAAAAAAAAAAAAAACAGGATAGAGCAGACCTCAAGTTCTGCTCTTTGAAACAACTCAGGAAGAATAATCTCATCAGCATAGAGTGGAGAAATTAGTACCAGTAAGATTTACTTGTAACATACTGCTATCTGAATTCTAAAGACTGAAAACATCTCTTCTGATTGATGTCTATCTCTTGGAGTTCTAAAACTTTCACTATATAGAAAAAAACCATCGACTGATTTGTAACTTGGCAAGAGAAGAGAATCTGGTTCTGGTCTAAAAGTCCTTAAAATACAGGGACTAGGACTTCCCTGACAGTCCAGTGGTGAGGACTCCTCACTCCTCCGGCCAAGGGTACAGGTTCAATTCTCTATCAGGGAACTAAGATCACATGCACCGTATGGTGCAGTCAAAAAAAATTTTTTTTAATATACAGGGGCTGGTCAATATCACTAAATGACAACTCTAGAGCCACTTAAGTGTTAAATAATGAGAAGATCATGGAGAATCAGATAACAAAATGATGTTTCTCCCCAACTCCAGTACTCCCCTCTCCCTCCTTTCAAATTTTGAATCATCTCTTTTCATACATGGCCCACAACAGGGAACTGTCATATTATGCAAATGGAAGACTACTTTGTTGTTCATTAACCCCCTTTCCATCTCCCCACTACCAAGTCTAACTCAACAGTAAAATTCTTTGGTATCATTAACTTCTTAAATATTTGTATTAAGATGGTTTCTCTTTACCTGTGTTTGCTGCACTTACCCCTCCCCAAGTTAAACATCATTCTGCTTTCTTTGGTACACATTTATAATCTCTTGAGTGGGGGGCACACTTTCTTTTCTACATTGTCTGCTCTCCACACTCCCTGCTCCCAGAAGAGAGATGACTTTCCACTGACGTTCTGTTCACTGACTTTCCGGCCATAGCCTTCCTTCCGAAGGAGCTGATGTTCACTCTGTTCTGACTAAACATCTTTATCACTATCTGAAAGAAAACAATCTTTCAGAGGACATTTGGTGTTGGTGCTAAATTGGGAGGTGTTGGAGATGTAGTAGGAAGAACATGTGCCTTACAGACAGTCTCCAAAAGAATAAAGCAGCGGAAATTAGACAAAGCTTTCCATTAATTTTTGTTTATTAAACAGGAAGAATAATCTCATCAGCATAGAGTGGAGAAATTAGTACCAGTAAGATTTACTTGTAACATACTGCTATCTGAATTCTAAAGACTGAAAACATCTCTTCTGATTGATGTCTATCTCTTGGAGTTCTAGAACTTTCACTATATAGAAAAAAACCATCGACTGATTTGTAACTTGGCAAGAGAAGAGAATCTGGTTCTGGTCTAAAAGTCCTTAAAATACAGGGACTAGGACTTCCCTGACAGTCCAGTGGTGAGGACTCCTCACTCCTCCGGCCAAGGGTACAGGTTCAATTCTCTATCAGGGAACTAAGATCACATGCACCGTATGGTGCAGTCAAAAAAAATTTTTTTTAATATACAGGGGCTGGTCAATATCACTAAATGACAACTCTAGAGCCACTTAAGTGTTAAATAATGAGAAGCTCATGGAGAATCAGATAACAAAGTGATGTTTCTCCTCAACTCCAGTACTCCCCTCTCCCTCCTTTCAAATTTTGAATCATCTCTTTTCATACATGGCCCACAACAGGGAACTGTCATATTATGCAAATGGAAGACTACTTTGTTGTTCATTAACCCCCTTTCCATCTCCCCACTACCAAGTCTAACTCAACAGTAAAATTCTTTGGTATCATTAACTTCTTAAATATTTGTATTAAGATGGTTTCTCTTTACCTGTGTTTGCTGCACTTACTCCTCCCCAAGTTAAACATCATTCTGCTTTCTTTGGTACACATTTATAATCTCTTGAGTGGGGGGCACATTTTCTTTTCTACATTGTCTGCTCTCCATGCTCCCTGCTCCCAGAAGAGAGATGACTTTCCACTGACGTTCTGTTTACTGACTTTCCGGCCATAGCCTTCCTTCCAAAGGAGCTGATGTTCACTCTGTTCTGACTAAACATCTTTATCACTATCTGAAAGAAAACAATCTTTCAGAGGACATTTGGTGTTGGTGCTAAATTGGGAGGTGTTGGAGATGTAGTAGGGAAGAACATGTGCCTTACAGACAGTCTCCAAAAGAATAAAGCAGCGGAAATTAGACAAAGCTTTCCATTAATTTTTGTTTATGCTTTCAATTAAAAGGCTTCCAATTTTGAAGCTTTCCATTTTTAAAAATATGAGTGCCCAATATGTTCCAGCACCACAACATCCTAGGAGGACTGCTAAGATAATCCAAAGTGCTTGCCCTTGATCTTTGGGTCTGGTCATGCCCACAAATACCCATAATACAACAACTGTGTGAAGTCGGGGTCCTACAGAAGTCAGAGAAGCCCAGAGAAGTCAGAGATTAATTCCCTCTAAATAAAGGAAGCTTCAGTGAAAAAATGGGAAATGAGCTGCTGGATCCTAGAGAGTGGGTAGAATTTCAGCAATGACAAACATCCCACTCTGGAGCCTCAGGTGCAAGTGGGCTGTGTAAATGAAGTCCCAGAGGCAAAGGCATCTGGGGAGACCCTGGCCGATCTGGTTTGCTGGTGAGTAGGCTACATGGAGAATGTGAGAGGTGGCAATGTGTGAAGGGAAACAAGACTAAAAAGGAACGATAAAGCAGAAAAAAAAAAATCCAAAGCAGCCAATAAACAACTCCAAATTTGGGTCCAATGAACAGGAAGCAGGAGAATGGGTGCACTCAAGTAATTCATATTTTAAAAATACTAACACTAAGACAAGCTTTCTGACCTGAAAGGTCTAGTCTAAGAAAAGTAGAGCATAGGAAAGAGTCACTGATGAAGACTCATTCCAGGACAAAGCCGTCTTTCTCTGGTTTCCTTTGCACAGCACACCTGGTGCGCAGAAGATGGAGCGCCACACCCAGCCCACACTTCCTGTGCCACATCTATCCCAGCTTCTCCTCGAACTCTTCTGGATCCAGACCTCCTAATCTTACAGAAAGTACAGCTTGCTGCTGCTGTTGCTTGTCACTCAGTTGTGTCTGACTCTTTGGGACCCATGGACTGTAGCCTGCTAGACTCCTCTGTCCTTGGGATTTCCTAGGCAAGAACACTGGAGTGCATTGCCCTTTCCCTCTCCAGTCTTCCCAATTTAGGGATTAAATCCATGCCCATGCATTGACAGGTGGATTCTTTACCCACTGACCCTCCATGGAAGCCCCCAGAAGGAAGCAGAGGGTCAGCACTAAAGCAGGAGACGGGGATGCCCCAAGAGATGAGCTCTCTGACTTACTGGAGCAATGTGAACCCTCCAGTGGCTGCTCGCTGCTTAGAGTTCCTAGCGAACTTCAGACAAATAGCAAAGGATAGTTTCTCATAATTTGGTCCATATGTTCAGTCTCATTTTCACTCCACTCCCAACAAGTCCATCAGATATCCTGTATCTTATATTGTAGGCACACCCTACTTATGTCTTAATTCGGCACTGACTTAGAGAAATAGACCAGGCTATGCTAAGTAACAAGCAATCCAAAATCTCAGTGACTTGGGAAAAGCAAGTATATTTTTCACTCATGTCCACGTGCACCAAAGGTTGTGTTCATCATAGTCACTCAAGGACTCAGACTGACAGAGGAGTCATCATTCCTGATATTGCCAGTGGTTTTCAGAAAACATTTTTAAAAATTAAAAAGCTCTGGACAGTCTTGAACAAGTTATTAAAAGCTTTGGCCCAGAAGGGATATTTCAACTTTTGTTTCCAACTCACTGTGTTAAACTAGTCACATGGCCCCACTAAAGTAAAAGGGACAAAATAAGAAGTGCAACGGGACCAGGTACCTAGACTGCATTAGTGACGACCACATACACTGCATGTTTACACCTCTGCCTCTGTTCCTGTCCTTCCCTACAGACCACACTTTGAACATCTAGAAACCTCATGCTCCGAGATGTATCCCACCTGATGCCTTCCTCGTCCACTGCTCCACCACACCACCAGGCCTGCCTTGCTTTTGTTCCCATGGAGTTCTGTACAGATACCTCTCAAAGCACCTATCTTACACCCTAGACCAGATCTCTGAGGGCAGAGAACTTATCTCGTCACCTGTGTATTCTAGCATGTAGCGTGGCACCTGACACACAGATAAGGAGAGGAACATTCGCTGCCATGATGAAAGATTACCTTTAGACACTAAAAAGATTCCCATCCAATAGAGCATAATACAGTCTACTGCTGAATAGATTCATCCAAGCAGTGTAAAAGTACTACCAATTTAATCTCCAGAAACACCATTTTTACTCTTGTATAAGGAGAAAATATGTGCCAGAGAGGGTAAAATGATTTCTTTTTCAGTAGTCAGTTTCAGAAGTAGGATTTCTGAGGTTCAGACTATGGCCTTGCTCATCATTTCCTCCTGAAACAACTAAAGACATTTCAGCTGCAACATGGAACATTTTTGTCCCAAGTGCAAAACTAGCTGTATCACTAGAAAGAAGGCTGCCAACTCAATGCTCTTTGTATGGACTTCATTACTTCCTCCCCACCCTATGGTGTATTATAGGCAAAGAACTGGAATAGGATCAATACCCCCCAAAAAATTCATGAGAAGTTGAACGCCTGTTCCTGATCACCAGTGTTCAAATTGGGGAGATGTGAATATTGACTCCTGTATACTGGGCAGGGGTTTGGCTTAGATGGCATCTAAGGTCAGTTTAAAACCACTGTTCTGGGACTCTTCTTTGCCTCCTCCAGAACTCATCAAAGTGAAGTCTATCTCTTTTGACATAAACTATAACCTCAAGAGAAATAGGATACCATCTGGCATGATCCAAAGAGGCAGGGCCTGAGGGCAAAAGTATATTTTATAGGAAGAAAGATCTTCAACAAGTTTTCCTCTCTACTTTTTAGAAGGTCTCTGGTCCTGACCTTTCTCTACTGCACATCAACAGATGTTTAATCTGGCTCCAGTTTGAAAGGTAGACTCATCACACTTGCCTGTCTTACCAGCTAAGTCAGACCCGCTTCTCCTACCTGGCAAGCTACATATATCGGCCATCAGGTCTCTGTTCTTCCCATCACACTGCCTTTCTAAAGCCAGCCTGGCAGCCTCTGAGATGGATGGGCTTATCTCGTCACCTCCCAAGCACCTATCTTACACCCTAGACCAGATCTCTGAGGGCAGAGAACTTATCTCGTCACCTGTGTATTCTAGCATGTAGCGTGGCACCTGACACACAGATAAGGAGAGGAACATTCGCTGCCATGATGAAAGATTACCTTTAGACACTAAAAAGATTCCCATCCAATAGAGCATAATACAGTCTACTGCTGAATAGATTCATCCAAGCAGTGTAAAAGTACTACCAATTTAATCTCCAGAAACACCATTTTTACTCTTGTGTAAGGAGAAAATATGTGCCAGAGAGGGTAAAATGATTTCTTTTTCAGTAGTCAGTTTCAGAAGTAGGATTTCTGAGGTTCAGACTATGGCCTTGCTCATCATTTCCTCCTGAAACAACTAAAGACATTTCAGCTGCAACATGGAACATTTTTGTCCCAAGTGCAAAACTAGCTGTATCACTAGAAAGAAGGTTGCCAACTCAATGCTCTTTGTATGGACTTCATTACTTCCTCCCCACCCTATGGTGTATTATAGGCAAAGAACTGGAATAGGATCAATACCCCCCAAAAAATTCATGAGAAGTTGAACGCCTGTTCCTGATCACCAGTGTTCAAATTGGGGAGATGTGAATATTGACTCCTGTATACTGGGCAGGGGTTCGGCTTAGATGGCATCTAAGGTCAGTTTAAAACCACTGTTCTGGGACTCTTCTTTGCCTCCTCCAGAACTCATCAAAGTGAAGTCTATCTCTTTTGACATAAACTATAACCTCAAGAGAAATAGGATACCATCTGGCATGATCCAAAGAGGCAGGGCCTGAGGGCAAAAGTATATTTTATAGGAAGAAAGATCTTCAACAAGTTTTCCTCTCTACTTTTTAGAAGGTCTCTGGTCCTGACCTTTCTCTACTGCACATCAACAGATGTTTAATCTGGCTCCAGTTTGAAAGGTAGACTCATCACACTTGCCTGTCTTACCAGCTAAGTCAGACCCCGCTTCTCCTACCTGGCAAGCTACATATATCGGCCATCAGGTCTCTGTTCTTCCCATCACACTGCCTTTCTAAAGCCAGCCTGGCAGCCTCTGAGATGGATGGGCTAGTGACCGTTCCTTAAGCTCCTCCAACACTGCAGGACGTCCACAGGGACTGCGAGTATTACTCAGGAAGGGGAGATTAGAGTGGGCTTTGAGAAGACTGAAATGCAGAGAACTGCGAGCTTGTGCAAGGTGACCTGTCACAGTTTTCCTCTCCAATTAATGACTGCTGGAAGATAGAAGTTTGACAACCCAGATGAACAGGATTATAGACAAGGAAGGTTCTTATACTGCTATACAAAAGAAGCTTAGGGACTTGAGGGAAGGCAATCCAGTCAGAGGAGTGGTGCCAGAGGGGCAGGACTTAAAGCTGCACCTGCCAGAGAGTTCACTGTTTTAGGAAGCTGTAAGAGATGACAATGAAGATAATGGATATGCTTTATGAAAATCCTCAACTTTCTTCAGTGCCCTGTATTCTCTTAATTTTCCACCCTTCTCTGAGAAAGATAGTTCTTTAATAGTATTCTCCTGTCTGAGGCTCTGGGGCCTCTATTCCCATTCATCTGAGGATGTGAGCAAATACTTCTGTTTTCTATTCATCACAGCAGTCTGTGGCTACCACTCCATCTAATGGTATATTATATATTGTGTTTCTGTTCACCACTACTTAATGCCCCACCGTGGGGAAGGATTATACTTTGGGTCCCAGTGAACTCATATGTGGCCACATGACTCACTTTTGGCCAGTGAAACACTAGGTAGAAGTATGATGTATTGTTTTCATGGGGAAGTTTTAAAAGTCAGTGCAAACTTGGCCTCCTTTTCCTCTTCCATGATGACTAGCAATGTTCCAAGATGGAGTGTCAGTCTGCGTTATGGAAGGTTTTGGAAGCAGGAAAATGTTGAGCACAGCAATAACCAACCTTCAGTAGATGTATAGTGTGTTTAAAGAATAAACTTTTATAGATATGCACCATTGAACGTTGGGAGCTATTTGTTACTTCAGCATAATTTATCTTAATCTAATCAGTTCAGACAGACAGACTACCATACCCATCAACATATCTCATAGATAGTATTAGTTATCTATCACTATAAGTAAATTACTCCCAAAGCTTAGTGGCTTAAATCAATCCATGCTTATTATGTCACCGTTTCCATGGGTCAGGAGTGCAAGTGTGACTTAGCAAGGTCCTTTAGGGTTTGCTCTGGGGCTACAATCAAGGGATCAGCCCAGCGTCTGTCAGAAGGCTGCAATCGCAAGAAGCTGACTGGGGCAGCAGTTATCTCAAGGCTCAACTAGGGCAGGATCCACTTCCAAGATAACGCTGTGGATGCTGACAAGACTCACTTCTTCACAGGCTGTTGCACTGAGGTCTTAATTACTTGCTGGCTTGTGACCAGGGGACACCCTCGATTCTTTCTAGGTAGTCCTCTCCATCACAAGGAGCTTGTGAGAAGAGCCTGAGAGAGAATGCCAGAAAAAGAACAGGTTCAGCCTTTCCTTACCTAATCACATAAGTGCCCTTCCATCATTTTTGCCAAATTCTATTCACTGGGTGCTGCCCACATTTAAGGGCAGGGGGTTACATAAAGGCATGATTATCAAGAGGCAGGGATCACTGGGATCCAGGTTAGAAACCATCTACCACAATGACTCAGTCACAGACCAAAAAAAAAAAAAAAAAAAGCACAAATTGTGCAAGAACCTAGGCTTGACTGCTGAGATGAAGAGGAGAATTATAGGATTTTACAGCTGGGCTCTGAAGCCCAAGAAGTCTAAACACGTTGCCTAAAACATACAGTCAGAAGTCAAGCCAGAACTAAAATGCAGACCAAGGACTTCCTCTGGTGGTCCAGTGGTTAAGAATCTACCTTCCAATTGGATGCGAGTTCAATCTGTGGTTGGGAAACTAAGATCCCACATGCTGAGCAACGCAACTAAGCCTAAGCACTGCAACTAGAGAAGCCCCTACGTGCTACAACGAGAGAAGGAACCCACTCACAGCCAAAATACCCCCCAAAACTAAAAAGCAATTGTTGCAGTTTTCTAAAGCTAGTTTGAAAAATTCTATCTGAAATGATCATATTCATTTATGCGGTATAGTATCACTTTGCATATAATGTAGAGTGTGTGTTATATGTGCTAAGCTGCTTCAATTGTGTCTGCCTCTTGCAACCCTATGGACTATAGCTCACTGGTCTCTTCTGTTGACGGGATTCTCCAGGCAAGGGTACTGGAGTGGGCTGCCATTCTCTCCTCTAGGGTATTTTCCCAATCCAGGGATCAGCCCAGCGTCTGTCAGAAGGCTGCAATCGCAAGAAGCTGACTGGGGCAGCAGTTATCTCAAGGCTCAACTAGGGCAGGATCCACTTCCAAGATAACGCTGTGGATGCTGACAAGACTCACTTCTTCACAGACTGTTGCACTGAGGTCTTAATTACTTGCTGGCTTGTGACCAGGGGACACCCTCGATTCTTTCTAGGTAGTCCTATCCATCACAAGGAGCTTGTGAGAAGAGCCTGAGAGAGAATGCCAGAAAAGGAACAGGTTCAGTCTTTCCTTACCTAATCACATAAGTGCCCTTCCATCATTTTTGCCAAATTCTATTCACTGGGTGCTGCCCACATTTAAGGGCAGGGGGTTACATAAAGGCATGATTATCAAGAGGCAGGGATCACTGGGATCCAGGTTAGAAACCATCTACCACAATGACTCAGTCACAGACCAAAAAAAAAAAAAAGCACGAATTGTGCAAGAACCTAGGCTTGACTGCTGAGATGAAGAGGAGAATTATAGGATTTTACAGCTGGGCTCTGAAGCCCAAGAAGTCTAAACACGTTGCCTAAAACATACAGTCAGAAGTCAAGCCAGAACTAAAATGCAGACCAGGGACTTCCTCTGGTGGTCCAGTGGTTAAGAATCTACCTTCCAATTGGATGCGAGTTCAATCTGTGGTTGGGAAACTAAGATCCCACATGCTGAGCAACGCAACTAAGCCTAAGCACTGCAACTAGAGAAGCCCCTACGTGCTACAACGAGAGAAGGAACCCACTCACAGCCAAAATACCCCCCAAAACTAAAAAGCAATTGTTGCAGTTTTCTAAAGCTAGTTTGAAAAATTCTATCTGAAATGATCATATTCATTTATGCGGTATAGTATCACTTTGCATATAATGTAGAGTGTGTGGTGTATGTGCTAAGCTGCTTCAATTGTGTCTGCCTCTTGCAACCCTATGGACTATAGCTCACTGGTCTCTTCTGTTGACAGGATTCTCCAGGCAAGGGTACTGGAGTGGGCTACCATTCTCTCCTCTAGGGTATTTACCCAATCCAGGGATCAAACCCACGTCTCTTACATCTCCTCCATTGGCAGGCAGGTTCTTTACCACTAGCGCCACCTGGAAAGCCAATATGAATAATTCCCAGAACATTTTAAAAAGTTTTAAAGTTAAATTCAGATCAGTATTATTTCCACTAGATAGAGATAAGGGAAAAATTAAATAGCAATATAAGACAAATTGCATTCAACTAAAAGAAAAACTAGCCATCAACTGCTAATTGAATTGCAAAATAAGTAATTTAGACCAAGAGTGAATAAGAAGTACAGAGAAGACGAGCTCTTTAGGCTGGAGCAAATGGAAGGTAGGTCATGATACAAGCTAGGCTTTGAAGGGTGTAATACTTGGGCAGAGAAAAAGGGAAAAGGGTTCTTAGGACTGGCCAAACTGAGGCTTCTTTAGGGAATGCTAGTGTCATTGGGAAAAGTTGCCCCACATGACTCTGATATAAGCTGTTATAATCCCTTGGTTGAAGACCACTCCTCAGGGGATCTTTGCATCATCTAGTGAGGTGTCAAGCAGCATGCTTTGCCCTACAAAGATCTTCAAGGCCAAGTCTTTCCAGAATTCCAACATGCTCTCCTCATACATGAATAGTTCAATAGCTATATAGACTCTACCCAGTACTGATGGAGTCAACCCACTGTCAGTTCAGCAAAGACTTCTATGGTCCCCTCATCTAAAGGGTCACGAACATACCCCAAAGGGCCTTGCAAGAGCTCCTGGCATGCAGAGATAAGACCCCATGGTCATAATAAGTAATTAAACCTCGAAGAAAGACGTATTTATGTTCACATTGGGCTGATACTGTGTTTTCAAATCTGTAAGCGGTAACACTGATAGTTTAAAATAATTGGATCCGGGTCCCCAAACAAGTGGGAAGGAAGTTAGACCTTAATCCTCTGAAAAACTAGTGTTTCACACGCAGTGAACCTATGGAAAAACAGACAGAGAATAGATATATGGACATTGTGGGGAATGAATAGTGGGTGGGAGACATAGAGGGAGTAACATGGAAACCTATACTACCATCTGTGAAACAGACAGCTATTGTCATTGCGCTGCTGGAATAGGAGTTCCTGCAGGGGCTCGGTGCCATGGCCTGGAGGGGTGGGATGGGGGGCCTGGGATGGGGGAGGGGACCAAGGATATGCATATAACTGATCTGGGAACATGCATGTCTGTGAACAGCAAAACTCTGTAAAAATTTAAATTAAAAATAAATGAAAACGAGTGCTTCCTTCTTTGTATCTTCCATTTTATTTTATCAACTTGATCATTTTGTGAAGGAGGTGGGGAAAAAAAGAGGGAGCGAAAGAGGAGACAGTAAAATTTGAATTCTAAAATAATTTTGAAATACAGTAAAAGATAGTCCCTAACTGTTTAAGATTCCCTTTTCTCCCTGAGAAACCAAGTCATTTTCCATTGAAAGCCACAAAAATGGCAGATGACGTCTCCGAGTGTAAGCTCTGACTTTCCAAATGTGAACTGGGACTGGCCACGTTATGACAGAGATCTTAATGCCGGGTAGACAGGAGAGGCCTTTAGGGCCTTTTAACCGATGGAGGAGCAAAGACCTCTCAGCCCATGCAGACACAAAGCCCCCCATGCCTGACTGATGAGGAGGGACCCCAGGAGCCACAGCAACGGGCATTCGCAATGCTTTGTACCCAGACGCAAATGTCATCTTCTGCCATTTGCACTCTTGGCCCGGCAGCCTTGGATGAAGACACTGCTGATGGACATGGCCTTTGTCCAGAGCCCCACAGCGGGGGTCATCCGACAGCTGTAGCCTTGCCCACAGCAGCCAACAAATACCCACAGAGACCAACGTCCTCCAGAGTGTGCTAACGAAATCTCTCCTCTGGGGGTGAAAAGGACTTCAGTGAAACCTGTCAAGTTTATTGTATTTTTTATGATTATGTTTTATTTCTGAGGCATAAAACACATGATTATGCTTTATTTCTGAACATAAAAGACCAAGTAGCTTCTAAATGTTTCCTGTTTCCTAGGAATCTTAATATTTATCATAAGATAATCTTGATGTTCAAGCATTTCAAAAGAAGACTGAAATAATTCTTTGTCCCTTTCTCATCTTCTCTCTCCAGAATTCTATAAAATCTTAGCTCTGGAGGTACAGACATAAGAGTCAAAGGTATCCAGGACGGGGGCTTCCCTGGTGGTCTAGCAGGTAAAGAGGCCGCCTTGTAGTGCAGGGGGTGCCAGTTCCATCCTTGGCCCAGGAAGATCCCACATGCTGCGGTGTCCCATTTACGAGCCAGCACTCTGGAGCACATGCGCCCAGAGTCAGAACTCTGCAACAAGAGAGGCCACTGCAACGGGAGGCCCACACAGGTTGAAGAATGGATGAAAAATAAATAAATAAAAAGAGGCCAAAATTTAAAAAAAAAAAGTGTCCAGGACTTTCCTGGTGGTCCAATGACTAAGACTCTGCACTCCCAATGCAGCGGGCCTGGGTTTGATCCCTGGTCAGGGAACTAGATCCTACACGTGGCAACTAAAAGATCCTACATGCCACAGCTAAGAGCCAGCACAGTCAAATAAGTAAATATATTTTTAAAAAGTCAAAAGGCCCCAATTACATGTGAGTAAATCAGGATGAGGTGACTAGGACTACCCTAGAGGTACTGGGAGACAGATAAAAACCACAACTTTGATTCAAGACTCTATAAGCCTATTTGTCTGACACAGAGACCTGAGGCTGGGATACTACTTATGGGCAAACCCTAAGTGGACGTTCCTAACTTGGCTGTGGATTAGAACCACCTGGGGAGCTTCTAAAGCAATCCCTATCTATCCTCAGACTCTGATTCAATCAGCCTGGGATAGTGCCCAGGAAAGGACAAGTTTAAAAGCTCTCCAAATACCTGTTAATGGACACTTAGCTTGCTTCTGTGCCTTGGCGGTTGTGAAAAGTACTGCTCTGAACACAGGGGTGCATGTCTCTTTTCAAATTATGGTTTTGTCCAGACATATGCCCAGGAGTGGGATTGCTCAATCACACAATAACTCTGTTTTTAATTTGCTGAGGAATCTCCATAGTGTTTTCCATAGTGGCTGCACAAAATTACATTCCCACCAACAGTGAAGGAGGGCTCCCTTTTCTCCACACCCTCTCCAGCATTTGTTATTTGTAGACGTTTTAATGATGATCATCCTGACTGACTCTTGGTGAAGGTAAAAAAGAAGAGTGAAAAAGCTGGCTTAAACTCAACATTCAAAAGACTAAAATCATGGCATCCAGTTCCATCACTTCATGGCAAGTAGATGAGCAAACAAGGAAACAATGATAGACTTTTCTTGGGCTCCAAAACAACTGTGATGGTGACTGCAGCCATGAAATTAAAAGACACTTGCTCCTTGGAAGAAAAGCTATGACAAACCTAGATAGCGTATTAAAAAGTAGAGACAGTACTTTGCCTACAAAGGTCCATCTAGTCAAAGTTATGGTTTTTCCAGTAGTCATGTACAGATATGAGAGCAAGACAATAAAAAAAAAGCTGAGCACCAAAGAAATGATGCCTTCAAAGTGTGGTGCTGGAGAAGAGTCTCTTGGACAGCAAGGTGATCAAACCAGTCAATACTAAAGGAAATAGTCCCTGAATATTCATTGGAAGGACTGATGCTGAAGCTGAAGCTCCAATACTTTGGCCACCTGATGTGAAGAACCAACTCACTGGAAAAGATCCTGATGCTGGGAAAGACTGAAAGCAGAAGGGGACGACAGAGGATGAGATGACTGGATGGCATCACCAACTCAACAGAAATGAGTCTGAGAAAACTCCAGGAGATGGTGAAGAACAGGGAAGCCTGGTGAGCTACAGTCCATGGGGCTGCAAAGAGTCAGACACGACTGAGTGACGGAACAATAACAACAATCCCGACTGGTGTGAGGTGACACCTCATTGTAGTTTTTAAACATATTTATTATTTATTTTTGGCTGTGCTGGGTCTTCATTGCTGCGAGGGCTTTTCTTGCTGTGTTGAGTGGGGGTTACTCTCTCGTTGCAGTGCTCTGGCTTCTCATTGCAGTGGCTTCTCTTGTTGCAGAGCACAGGCTCTAAGGGTACACAGGCTTCAGTAATTACAGCATGTGGGCTCAGTAGTTGTGGTTATCAGGTTCTAGAACATGGGCTCAGTAGTTGCACAGGCTTAGGCACTCCATGGCATGTGGGATCTTCCCAATCAGGGATCAAACTTGTGTCTCCTGCATCATCAGGCAGATTCTTTACCGCTGAGCCACCAGGGAAACCCTACCTCACTGTAGTCTTGATTTGCGTTTCTCTAATAACATTGTAAATCGACTATACTTCAAGATAAGTAAATAAATGCAAGCTGGACAATTATCTTCCACTCTTTCCAATGATCAGTTAGCTTTGTTCTAGTCTGAGGTTACAAGCTCAGGTATTTAAGAAGACCTAGTAAGGATAAGGCCTATGCACTAAAGTAGGCTTTGGAAGAAAAGCTATGACAAACCTAGATAGCGTATTAAAAAGTAGAGACAGTACTTTGCCTACAAAGGTCCATCTAGTCAAAGTTATGGTTTTTCCAGTAGTCATGTACAGATATGAGAGCAAGACAATAAAAAAAAAGCTGAGCACCAAAGAAATGATGCCTTCAAAGTGTGGTGCTGGAGAAGAGTCTCTTGGACAGCAAGGTGATCAAACCAGTCAATACTAAAGGAAATAGTCCCTGAATATTCATTGGAAGGACTGATGCTGAAGCTGAAGCTCCAATACTTTGGCCACCTGATGTGAAGAACCAACTCACTGGAAAAGACCCTGATGCTGGGAAAGACTGAAAGCAGAAGGGGACGACAGAGGATGAGATGACTGGATGGCATCACCAACTCAACAGAAATGAGTCTGAGAAAACTCCAGGAGATGGTGAAGAACAGGGAAGCCTGGTGAGCTACAGTCCATGGGGCTGCAAAGAGTCAGACACGACTGAGTGACGGAACAATAACAACAATCCCGACTGGTGTGAGGTGACACCTCATTGTAGTTTTTAAACATATTTATTATTTATTTTTGGCTGTGCTGGGTCTTCATTGCTGCGAGGGCTTTTCTTGCTGTGTTGAGTGGGGGTTACTCTCTCGTTGCAGTG
Source organism: Tragulus kanchil (assembly GCA_022376925.1). Classification (NCBI taxonomy): domain Eukaryota; kingdom Metazoa; phylum Chordata; class Mammalia; order Artiodactyla; family Tragulidae; genus Tragulus; species Tragulus kanchil. The sequence goes on along the minus strand of JAIOJX010000004.1, from coordinate 91,852,301 downwards.
CTCTGGCTTCTCATTGCAGTGGCTTCTCTTGTTGCAGAGCACAGGCTCTAAGGGTACACAGGCTTCAGTAATTATAGCATGTGGGCTCAGTAGTTGTGGTTATCAGGTTCTAGAACATGGGCTCAGTAGTTGCACAGGCTTAGGCACTCCATGGCATGTGGGATCTTCCCAATCAGGGATCAAACCTGTGTCTCCTGCATCATCAGGCAGATTTTTTACCACTGAGCCACCAGGGAAACCCTACCTCACTGTTCTTGATTTGCATTTCTCTAATAACATTGTAAATCGACTATACTTCAAGATAAGTAAATAAATGCAAGCTGGACATATCTCACTCTTCCAATGATCATATGGCCTTTGGTGCCTATGCACTAAAGTAGGCTTTGGGTCAGTTAGCTTTGTTCTAGTCTGAGGTTACAAGCTCAGGTATTTAAGAAGACCAGTAAGATAAGGCATGAAGGGGGCCATATACATGGCAACAGAGCAGGGTAGAACTTGCAGCTTTTCAGCTGGAAATGGAAATTGGGATTTTTACATTAAACTTCCTGATTTTAAAGTGTTGACAACTTATTCAACATGAGACTCTTTGAAGGTACACAAGGCAGCAACCTTAGTTCCCACTCATAGCATTTCTTCCACTGGGTCCTCAGATGACCTGGTTATCTCTTTCTTTGCAGGATAAACTAGCAGAATTAAGAAAAGAGAGAACAGGTCAACAGAACTTGATTGCATGACCTGGTAAACACAGGCCCACATCAATATGGGGAAGAGAGGTGGGTTCTCACTTTTACCCTTGTGTTAATTTATTGGTTGTGCTGAGTCTTTGTTGCTGCACGGGCTTTCTCTAGTTGAGGTGTGTAGGAGATACTCTCTAATGTGGTTCACAAGCTACTCCTTGCAGTGGCTTCTCTGGTTGCAGAGCACAGACTCCAGGGAGCACAGGCTTCAGCAGTTGTGGTGCACAGGCTCAGAGGCTCTGAAGCATGTGGAGTTTTCCTGGACAAGAGATCCAACCTATGTCCCCGCATTGGCTGGTGGATTCTAATCCACCATACCACTAGGGAAATCTCTACCCTTATGTCTTTTTTTTAAAAATTTGGCCTCTTTTATTGGTTTTTTATTTATTTATTTTCATCCATCTTTATTCTTTGGCCTGTGTGGGCCTCCCACTGCAGTGGCCTCTCTTGTTGCAGAGGACTGGCTCTGGGCACATGCGCTCCAGAGTGCTGGCTCATAATTGGACACGCTGGTCCAGTCACTCCACAGTATGTGGGATCTTCCCAAGTCAGAGATTGAACCAGTGCCCCTTGCACTGCAAGGCAGACTTTTTCTTTACCCACTGGACCACCAGGAAAGTCCTCCCTTATGTCTTTAATTGCACTTAGTAAGATTGTAGTTACAAGGAAGGCACCAGCATATACCCATAACCAAGTTGGGTAACCCTGAGCCAAAGGCTAACCCTAGTCTAACTCTGAGCCCAGGCTTTAGTCAAGGACAGGCCATGGGGTCCAGGACTTCAGAAGAAATTCAACAGAAATAAGAAGGAAGATAACCGAACCCCAGGAGATCACTGTTGAGACTTTTTATTAAGATCATCAGCAAAAGCGTGTGATGTATAGGAAAAAGCTTAGAAACTAAAGCCAGGCACTTACCCACTATACAACACTAGACAAACCAGACTGTCTACCAGACTCCACTCCATAACCTGGGCATAAAAATACCTCCCCCACAGAGCTGCAATGACAATCCACAATGGATACAGAGCACTCAGCACAGGGCCTGGCACACACAAGGCACTCCATAAATCCCGATCAGAAAAGGCAATCATTTACATTCCTTTGTAACTGAATTAAATCATTCCGGAACACTTACAGTTGGAGAGCTCTCCCAAATATCTAACTTAATTCTAAAACCCTTCCGTTTAACTCCAACAGCTGGCAAACACATGTTCTTTCCACATACAGGACACCAGTAAAAAAAAAATTTCCCCTCCCATCACAGCTCCTTGTCCTTCCAGCACTTTCCCAAGGTTCCAGAGCTTCCTGCTGCCCTCTGGATTGGCCTCCCTTCCCACGTACCTGAGGTACGCCATGTATTACTACATCTGTTGTATCATCTGCCACTCAGCTCATCAGGATGTGAAAACACCACACCTTAGCAGTCTGCATACGGTCTCCTGACAGAATCACCCTTAGGGAATGGACTGTGTGTCCTTTACCTTTTCATCCTCTTCAGACACAAAACATCACCCAGGAGACCACAAGCGCCACTCAAGCCACATTCTCCCAGCTTCTCTCCGCAAAGCCCTATCTTGCCTCCAGCACCCACAGCCAGTTCTGAAATGACATTTTCTGTCTTGATGGGCTTTGCATTCCACAAAACAGCGACAGTCATGGCTCACCATCTTCCATGACATCTGTTTACCTGCAGTGTAATTTACAAACAGGTAGTGACTTCGATCTCCAGCTGCTCTACTACGGTCTTGAGAGGATAAGCTAAACAGTACAGTGTCCTTTACCTGATTTCCCACATTTATAGAACAAGTTTTCCTGAGGGGATGACATCCCATCTGTGGTTAAGTGGGTTTTTATGAACGCTTCTCTGCTCTGTATCTTTGCCAAGATATCTGCCACCAATGCAGATTCCCTGGCCCAGAAGTGGAGTGGGTATGGTACGACCATTCACTAAGCTGATTTTTTTGTTAATTTATTTTGATCACGGTAACAACTGCTTATCACACTGCGTAAGTCTCACGGGTACAACATTATATTTCTACTTCTCTACGCACTACAGCATGTTCACCACCACACGGTTGAAACCTTTTAGCTATTTTGTCCCCTCGTCCCTCCATCTTTTCCCCCTCTGATCACCACAACTCTGTTCTCCATATCTATGTTTGTTTTTGTTTGGTTGAGTGTACTTACTTATTCTGTTGATTTGCTTTTTATATTCCACATGTGAGTGAAATCATACAGTACTTGTCTTTCTCTGACTGATTTCACTTAGTGTAACACCCTCCTTGTTGTGGCAGATGGAAGATTTCACCTTTTTTATGGCTAAGTCGTAGTCTATGCCACCTCTTCTTTATCCATTCGTCCACTGATGGGCACTTAGGTTGTTCCCATATCTTGGCTATTATCAAGAGCTATGGTGTGCAAACAGATCTGGAAGGAGATCAGGATATGCTACCCCCAAATAAGAACTTTAGCCTAAGGATTATTTCAATAAGAATTTGAGCTGAAGACAACTGAGAATCAATTGGCACAGGCACAGTTTTCTGTCCTCCCCTTATCTGACTATAAGCAGAAAATACGTTTTTCTGTATTAGAAGAGGAGAGTGGCCCTTATCATCAAAGATTCAGAGACAGTGCCAAGATGAGTCTGCAGAAACAAAACTCACTAAATGGCCCTCATCTTCCATTAGTTCCCCTCAAGTATTTCCTAATCACTTCCTTACAATTTATTGTCCCTTGAAGCCCCAAATCTCTTTCCTTTGTTAAGAAGGGCATATAAGCTCCCAAGTCTAACTGCTTCTCTGAGTTTCACTTCTTTTCTGTGAATTCCCATTGCATGTAAATAGTAATAAAAATTGTGTGGTTTTAATTGTGTTAATACATCTAATATCAGTCAAATATGAAGACACCCAAACACTGAATCTAAGAGGGAAAACTTTTTTTCTTCCTAACAGTTTCTTGTGCTGGGCCTCTGCTCCCAAGCTCCAGCCAAAACCCTCCTGAGTCAGCCTCAGGGAAGGCCGAGCCACCGCCAGTCAGAGCATCCGGTATGAGCAGAGCTTGCAACGGTGTCAGTAAGTGACCCTGAGTGCCGGGTGACATCATACATGACCTGGCAGTGGACTTTCAATGCGGCCCAGCATGAACTTCTTCATAAGAACCGGAAAATACAGATTTGATGCCCTGAGAAAGAGATGGCTGCAATCTCATCTCCTAGGGATCAAACAGATAGTGCTGAAATGGGTGATGATAATGCCCACTGATTGCCTCTCAAGGGCCATTTCCCTGAACTAAGCCTGGGTCTTGTCATCAGAGAGCTTATTCCTTTAGAGCCGCATCTACTGGGAACATTTTAGTTCTAAAATATATAGCATTAGAGACATGGAAAAAAAACCTTTTAGGACTGTGTAGTGAAGAGGGGTGCATAATCATCGAGTCAATTTTTAGGGTACCATAGAGCTTATTGAAGAGTGGCCCCGAAGGGAGGATGCATTAGATGACTTTGAAAAGATGATGACTCTGACATCAGAACCCCACCATGGATGCTAGTGGAGCCCTTCCTCTGGGTCAGGCACTGAGCAAAGCTCCAGGCATTTCTCATTGAAAATGAGGGTCAGAAATCACGTTCCTGTTTTCACTTGAAGAAACTAAGGCTCAGAGAATGTACGTGGTCACACAGCTTATGAGTGGTGAGACTGAGCCCTTTGCCACATGGCTCCATGAGTTCTTCCTGCCATCATCTCTGTGCTTGCGAACGTGCAGGTCAGCAAGAAAGCCAGGGGAGGTAACCAAGTGAACATCCACCATCCACCGCCGCACTGTCCACTCCCTGTCCCCACCCAGGTGGCCTCATCCCCAGCGGCCCCAGGCAGATGGCTCTCAAGGCTGCCGCCTGGAAACAGGACCTCTGGAGGAGAACAAAGAGCTGGAGGTTCAAAGCCTCAAGACCCTCTCCCATCACGGACTAAGAAAGCCCCCAGTCGCTCTCATCCAGCGCCCCCGCCATGCAGGATGCTGATGACATGGCTTTCAAACAGTAACAGTACTCAGCATGAGTCACCACATTTCTAGTGAACGTGAAAATACTGTGCTTTCAATAAGCTGCTCTTTCAAAGCTCCAAGACATAGCTGAATCTAACGGGTGCCCTTTAAATATAATCCAGCATATATTTCTTTCCTGATATATAATTACTATTATTATTGCATTACCATAGAATTATATAATAATAGTAATAAGTGACTACTGTTTACTGACTATGTGTTGATGAATTCCTTAGATATTTCTCTTAAACAGCTGTATCATGAATAATGCACACTGTACTAACATTTTGCATGTGTGCTTGCTAAGTTACTTCAGTCGTATCCAACTCTTGGCAACCCTATGGATTGTAGGCTCCTCTGTCCATGATATTCTCCAGGCAAAAATACTGGAGTGGACTGTCATGCTCTCCTCCAAGGGATCTTCCTGACCCAGGAATCAAACCTGTATCTCTTACATCTCCTGCAATAGCAGGTGGGCTTTTTACCAGGGCCACCTGAGAAGCCCTAGTATTTTAACAGCTATTACTTTAATAGTTATTAATAGTATCTCGACACCATGAATTCACTATTAAAGTATCTGTTTCAACTCATTTGCAAAATTAGTAATTTGATTCTTTCAGGCTTTTATAGCAATTACAGTTTAGAATAGAGCTGGCCCTGTAAAGACTGGAGTAAGAAACGGCAATCCACTCCAGTATTCTTGTTTGGGAAATCCCATGGACAAAGCACAGTCCATGGGGCCACAAAGAGTCAGACATGATTGAGCCCTGGCATTGGCACTAGAAAGATTAATTCATTCAGTTCTTAACAACACGACATTATTATGCCCACCTCTTTTTTCTGAAGACGAGAAACCAAGCCCAGAGAGACTAAGTAATTCACTCAGTGTCACACAGCCGGGAGAGATTTGAACCCTGGCAGTCTGACTTCAGAGTCCCAAATTTACCTCTATCTTGCTGCTCCAAGGACCCCCTCCAGGCTGCCCCCCACCCAGGTGGCCTCATCCCCAGCGGCCCCAGGCAGATGGCTCTCAAGGCTGCCGCCTGGAAACAGGACCTCTGGAGGAGAACAAAGAGCTGGAGGTTCAAAGCCTCAAGACCCTCTCCCATCACGGACTAAGAAAGCCCCAGTCGCTCTCATCCAGCGCCCCGCCATGCAGGATGCTGATGACATGGCTTTCAAACAGTAACAGTACTCAGCATGAGTCACCACATTTCTAGTGAACGTGAAAATACTGTGCTTTCAATAAGCTGCTCTTTCAAAGCTCCAAGACATAGCTGAATCTAACGGGTGCCCTTTAAATATAATCCAGCATATATTTCTTTCCTGATATATAATTACTATTATTATTGCATTACCATAGAATTATATAATAATAGTAATAAGTGACTACTGTTTACTGACTATGTGTTGATGAATTCCTTAGATATTTCTCTTAAACAGCTGTATCATGAATAATGCACACTGTACTAACATTTTGCATGTGTGCTTGCTAAGTTACTTCAGTCGTATCCAACTCTTGGCAACCCTATGGATTGTAGGCTCCTCTGTCCATGATATTCTCCAGGCAAAAATACTGGAGTGGACTGTCATGCTCTCCTCCAAGGGATCTTCCTGACCCAGGAATCAAACCTGTATCTCTTACATCTCCTGCAATAGCAGGTGGGCTTTTTACCAGGGCCACCTGAGAAGCCCTAGTATTTTAACAGCTATTACTTTAATAGTTATTAATAGTATCTCGACACCATGAATTCACTATTAAAGTATCTGTTTCAACTCATTTGCAAAATTAGTAATTTAATTCTTTCAGGCTTTTATAGCAATTACAGTTTAGAATAGAGCTGGCCCTGTAAAGACTGGAGTAAGAAACGGCAATCCACTCCAGTATTCTTGCCTGGGAAATCCCATGGACAAAGCACAGTCCATGGGGCCACAAAGAGTCAGACATGATTGAGCCCTGGCATTGGCACTAGAAAGATTAATTCATTCAGTTCTTAACAACACGACATTATTATGCCCACCCCTTTTTTCTGAAGACGAGGAAACCGAAGCCCAGAGAGACTAAGTAATTCACTCAGTGTCACACAGCAAGTCGGAAGCAGAGATTTGAACCCTGGCAGTCTGACTTCAGAGTCCCAAATTTACGGCCTCTATCTTTTGCTGCTACAAGTGATCCCCCAAATGGTTACCTCTTGAGAAAGCAAATGATTACTACATAAAGCTAATAATTGTTAAAAAAAAAAAAAAAAAGACAGAAAAAGAAAAGAAAAGGATTAGCAGATTCAGACAAGTCCATCCCATGACCGAGTCAGAATGACACACATTTCTTAGGAACACTTTAACACACCGAAAGTGAAAGTGTCAGTCGCTCAGTTCTGTCCAACTCTTTGCAACGCTATGGATAGCAGGCCACCAGGCTCCTCTGTCCATGGGATTTTCTAGGCAAGAATACTGGAGTGGGTTGCCATTTCCTTTTCCAGGGATCTTTCCGACCCAGCATTCAAACCCAGGTCTCCTGCATTACAGGGAGATTCTTTACCATCTAAGCCACCAGTAAAGCCCTTCTGAGTTGAGATTTTAAAAAAAGAATTAAGTGCTTAAAGTTACACATTACAGAGATCTTTTTATTATTATTATTTAAACATTTTTATTTATTCATTTATTTATTTTCATCCATCTTTATTCTTTGGCATGTGTGGGCCTCCCATTGCAGTGGCCTCTCTCGTTGCAGAGCACCGGCTCTGGGCACATGCGCTCATAATTGGACACACCAGCCCAGCTGCTCCGTGGCATATGGGATCTTCCCAGGCCAGGGACGGAACCGATGCCCCTTGCATTGCAAGGCGGACTCTTTACCCACTGCACCACCAGAGAAGCCTGAGGTCTTACTTTTTTCAGATTAAGTAAATAAAGACTTAGACGTGCTTACAACACTTAGCATTTCTTTTTTTTTTTTTTTTTCGTTTATCTGTTTTGTTTTGTTTTGTTTTTAAGATTTATTTATTTATTTTGGTGGGGGTGGGGTGGGGACGGAGGAGAGCAGGCGGGCTACTTCCATTGGTCTTTCATTTTTATTTATTTTTCATCCATCTTTGTTCCTCGGCCCGCGTGGGCCTCCCATCGCGGTGGCCGCTGTTGTCGCAGAGCGCCGGCTCTGGGCGCACGCGCGTCAGAGCTCCGGCTCGTAATTGGACACATCAGTCCAGCCGCTCCGCGGCACGTGGGATCTTCCCAGACCAGGGATCGAACTGGAGCCCCTTGCACTGCAAGGCGGTGTCCTTACCCACTGGACCACCAGGGAAGCCCAACACTTAGCATTTCTAACTGTAATTTGTTAGTGTCTCATTTATAAATCAACAGGTACAGTGTGAAATATGTTCACTGGATATTCCTGCTGTCAGTGGATACTCAGGTAAAACCCATACGCAGATGGATCTTGGGGAAATATATTTCATTAGTTGTGTGTGTAACATATAGTACCCTACAAGGCTTATTTGTGGGAAGTAGGACCCTCAGGTAGAATAGGTAGTGTGTCCACCATCACACCTGAATCGCTGGTGGAGCCAGGCTCTGCAATGGATCTGATGCAAAGCCCACATCCATTCTACTTACTCACTACACTGTCTTTCTGAAAATAGGATGAGAAGAGATTTCAGCTATGTTTGCCTATAAAACCTTGAATTTATGTTAAAAGCTATTCATCAAGAGGAGATAAACAGACCTAAAACTCATAAACTATAATCTATCTGCCATTCTTTGATCTATTTATTTTCTATCTTCCATAAATTTTGTATCCCCAGAGTCTTTCATAAGTCATATTGGCTGTCATTAAAAAGACTATTTAATTGATTATTTTTACTTAAAATTCTGTGAAGTTTGCTAAATGCTTGGAATCCATGTTTTACAATATTTCTTTTCAGTGTCCCATAGACTAATAGTTTCTTTCTTCTAAATGACTAATTTTAACTGCCGCCCCCCAAATAGCAACGGAAGCCAAAGAATTTTGTGGGAAACCTATGTGGGTGCATATTGTTACCATTTTGTTGAAATCATGATTCTTATCATAATGGTGACAGACAAGATAATTCTGGATCATATATTGTCTACAAAGTCAGTGAGAGAAAAAGGGAAGAATTGAGAAAAAATGGTTAGACCTCATCACAGCTGGGTCATGTACACAGAACAAATGCCTGTAAGCTGTTCTTTCAACTGTTTTATTTAAAATTACAATTTTCTCTTTTTTGCCTTTAACTTCGTCTTTGAGGCGTGTTTCTACCCTTTGCTTTGCTTCAACTAGCTAGCTAACCCTAAGGTCATTCAAGATGACTTCTTAAATGTCAGGCGCGCATAGAAAAGGATCATGGCTGCAGGGTTTAAGACTCAAGCAGCTCCTGCCAGAACGGACCTGTCTGGTGTGGGGATCCAGCTACCCCAGCCCCCCACCAACTTGAAGAAACAAGTGGTTCACTGAAGGCCACTTGCCTGTGAGGGTCTCTCAAACCACTTAAGAGACTGGGTGAAGGTCGGGGACAGGAGTGAGCCAAAGCAAAGCCCTGAGTGTTCACAGGCTGAGGCTCTTCCTCTGCAGCCACACTGATGTGCTCTTCTGTGTCCGGAGCACTCCTAAAAGCATAGTTCTTCCCAGACAACGGGCTGAGCCTGACCCACCTTCCGCAGCTGCCCTGTGGAGTGAGTGCTACCATCTGCGCCCTTGCCCAGAAGTGGAAAAGGAGGTGCTGACTGGAACTATCCAAGCTGACAAGCTGGCCCCAGCGCCCACTACCAAGGACCACAAATCTGCCCGCAGGGCATCCCAGCACTCTAGCAGGTGTTTTGGAGCAATAGGGAGTAGGAAGTTCAGGGACTTAGAAAGAGAAGGGGAAGCCCAGAGCAGGGGTCTGAGGACCAAGGGAAAAGCTCACCATCTGCATCATGTCCTCCACCCCCTGAGCCTGGAGAGTGAGCATAAGCTTCCAGACCCACCTTCAGAGCTGCCATGCTGGTCCTCAGCAGCCTGAAGGAGAGGAAAGGGGGCTACACTTGAATTTTCCAAAATACTTTGAGCCTGCTAAAATGACTAATTTTAGCAGAAGGTCTGCTTCTGTTCCTGGAAATGGACTTTACAAGACAGGATGGACAGCCCTCTCAGATACATACTGAATGTCCTTCCATCAAACCAGGACATTCTGCTCTTGCCCTACTCCGGCCCCAGTGAAATCCTCTTTTCTCTTCTGTCTGCTCCTTTCTTTCTTGCTCTCTGTAAGTCTTCAGTAATTTGATGGCTTGAAATACTCTACTGCTGGTCCAAAATATGATGACGCCATCCAATAATTTCTTGACCTCCTTGCTATACAGACAAATAAATAGTTTGGGGCTCAGTAATAAGACTTACTATGTCAGATTGAAAAAGAAATAGCACTTAAATGATCTTGTCCCCACAATCCCCTTAGCTCAAATATCTTTAAAAATCAATAATTAAAATTAAAATGTTTTCTAATAAATAACTTAGAAAACAGCCTGCAGGGTAGCTGTGGAATCCAGCTACCCCAGCCCCCACCAACTTGAAGAAACAAGTGGTTCACTGAAGGCCACTTGCCTGTGAGGGTCTCTCAAACCACTTAAGAGACTGGGTGAAGGTCGGGGACAGGAGTGAGCCAAAGCAAAGCCCTGAGTGTTCACAGGCTGAGGCTCTTCCTCTGCAGCCACACTGATGTGCTCTTCTGTGTCCGGAGCACTCCTAAAAGCATAGTTCTTCCCAGACAACGGGCTGAGCCTGACCCACCTTCCGCAGCTGCCCTGTGGAGTGAGTGCTACCATCTGCGCCCTTGCCCAGAAGTGGAAAAGGAGGTGCTGACTGGAACTATCCAAGCTGACAAGCTGGCCCCAGCGCCCACTACCAAGGACCACAAATCTGCCCGCAGGGCATCCCAGCACTCTAGCAGGTGTTTTGGTGCAATAGGGAGTAGGAAGTTCAGGGACTTAGAAAGAGAAGGGGAAGCCCAGAGCAGGGGTCTGAGGACCAAGGGAAAAGCTCACCATCTGCATCATGTCCTCCACCCCCTGAGCCTGGAGAGTGAGCATAAGCTTCCAGACCCACCTTCAGAGCTGCCATGCTGGTCCTCAGCAGCCTGAAGGAGAGGAAAGGGGGCTACACTTGAATTTTCCAAAATACTTTGAGCCTGCTAAAATGACTAATTTTAGCAGAAGGTCTGCTTCTGTTCCTGGAAATGGACTTTACAAGACAGGATGGACAGCCCTCTCAGATACATACTGAATGTCCTTCCATCAAACCAGGACATTCTGCTCTTGCCCTACTCCGGCCCCAGTGAAATCCTCTTTTCTCTTCTGTCTGCTCCTTTCTTTCTTGCTCTCTGTAAGTCTTCAGTAATTTGATGGCTTGAAATACTCTACTGCTGGTCCAAAATATGATGACGCCATCCAATAATTTCTTGACCTCCTTGCTATACAGACAAATAAATAGTTTGGGGCTCAGTAATAAGACTTACTATGTCAGATTGAAAAAGAAATAGCACTTAAATGATCTTGTCCCCACAAATCACCACTCTTTCAAGCCTGCAACAAATATCTATAATTAAGTATCAAATTAATAAATAAAATTAAAATGTTTTCTAATAAACCCTAATTCTTAGAGCAATAAAAGTTGTGTGACCACATCCCTGTAAATCCTTTTTTTTTTTTTTTTCCCTGTTGGTCTCCCATGTTCACATTCAGCTAAAGGTTCAACAGGAATTCATCTGTGGATCAAGATGAATAGCTCCCTGGCTAAAGGGCCCTGAAGTGACTGCTGGCATTGCTTCTCAGAGACAAGGTTCACCTCTGGGGAATTTTTCCATTAGTCATGGGTCATTACCATTCTCAAAACGTATTAAGTTTGTGGCTACATATGACCCTGTAAGGGAGAGAAATGTTTACTGAGTGCTTTGGCATTAAACAGGCCTGGGTCAAAACCCAGCCAGCGATTCTATCCTTCCCCATGTGCATAACAAATTGTGGACATGGATGAACACTGCACCACTGTGCTTGGCAGAAAAACAAACGAAGCATACTGCTATGCTGGAATACTATACAAAAGCTAGAAGAAGTGACCTATATGTCTCCAATAGCATACATTCATCAAGTACTTACAAGAGAATAACTGGACAAATTTCTGTTCTATAGCTAATGATTTCAAACCCACCTCATGCAACAATACTGGTAATGCTTGCTTGAGGACACATGAGGGATTCAGTGGAAATCTGTATCAGCGATAGAAATAAACAATGCAACCGCTTTGCCTTAGTGATGGACAGCCAGGGGTGTCTTTCATGGATCCACAGATACAGCTCAGATACATACTGAATGTCCTTCCATCAAACCAGGACATTCTGCTCTTGCCCTACTCCGGCCCCAGTGAAATCCTCTTTTCTCTTCTGTCTGCTCCTTTCTTTCTTGCTCTCTGTAAGTCTTCAGTAATTTGATGGCTTGAAATACTCTACTGCTGGTCCAAAATATGATGACGCCATCCAATAATTTCTTGACCTCCTTGCTATACAGACAAATAAATAGTTTGGGGCTCAGTAATAAGACTTACTATGTCAGATTGAAAAAGAAATAGCACTTAAATGATCTTGTCCCCACAAATCACCACTCTTTCAAGCCTGCAACAAATATCTATAATTAAGTATCAAATTAATAAATAAAATTAAAATGTTTTCTAATAAACCCTAATTCTTAGAGCAATAAAAGTTGTGTGACCACATCCCTGTAAATCCTTTTTTTTTTTTTTTTCCCTGTTGGTCTCCCATGTTCACATTCAGCTAAAGGTTCAACAGGAATTCATCTGTGGATCAAGATGAATAGCTCCCTGGCTAAAGGGCCCTGAAGTGACTGCTGGCATTGCTTCTCAGAGACAAGGTTCACCTCTGGGGAATTTTTCCATTAGTCATGGGTCATTACCATTCTCAAAACGTATTAAGTTTGTGGCTACATATGACCCTGTAAGGGAGAGAAATGTTTACTGAGTGCTTTGGCATTAAACAGGCCTGGGTCAAAACCCAGCCAGCGATTCTATCCTTCCCCATGTGCATAACAAATTGTGGACATGGATGAACACTGCACCACTGTGCTTGGCAGAAAAACAAACGAAGCATACTGCTATGCTGGAATACTATACAAAAGCTAGAAGAAGTGACCTATATGTCTCCAATAGCATACATTCATCAAGTACTTACAAGAGAATAACTGGACAAATTTCTGTTCTATAGCTAATGATTTCAAACCCACCTCATGCAACAATACTGGTAATGCTTGCTTGAGGACACATGAGGGATTCAGTGGAAATCTGTATCAGCGATAGAAATAAACAATGCAACCGCTTTGCCTTAGTGATGGACAGCCAGGGGTGTCTTTCATAAACGGCAGCAAACATGAACAGCGGTCATGGAGCGCCTTCCGTGTCAGGCACTCTTCTGCACACTTTACATGTTTAACTCAGTTTCTGCCCCAACAATGCCTTAAAGACGACAAGAACCTACACATCACAAATAAAGAAATGAAGACCCAAAGAAAACAGAGAATTTGCCCAAGGTCATACAGCACAGGTAAAGGTAGCACTGGAATTCAACCCAGACAGTCTGACTTCAGACCCTGGTTCTAACCACACTGCTGTCTGTATCTCTATTGGAATCAAAAGGATAGATGTCAGAATAAAATGTGAATGGGGACAAAAGGATGCATTATGCAAGATATCACTTATGGAAACTTTAAGAATACATGTACATTATAATATTATCATGTGTGAGTTGTGCTGTGATTAGCTGCTCAGTCATGTTCAACTCTTTGAGACCCTATGGACGGCACCCCGTCAGGTTCCTCTGTCCATGGGGATTCTCCAGGCAAGAATACTGCAGTGGGTTGCCATGCTCTTCTACAGGGGATCTTCCCAACCCAGGGATCGAACCCAGGTCTCCCACACTGCAGGCAGATTCTTTACCATTTGAGCCACCAGGTGAGCCCCAAAATACTACGAGTGGGTAGCCTATTCCTTCTCCAGGGGAACTCACATATTAGCTACCAGCATACAAATGTACTATGTAAAAGCATTTTTATATGTTCATTAACACAAAAAAAACCCAAAGCCAGCGATTCTATCCTTCCCCATGTGCATAACAAATTGTGGACATGGATGAACACTGCACCACTGTGCTTGGCAGAAAAACAAACGAAGCATACTGCTATGCTGGAATACTATACAAAAGCTAGAAGAAGTGACCTATATGTCTCCAATAGCATACATTCATCAAGTACTTACAAGAGAATAACTGGACAAATTTCTGTTCTATAGCTAATGATTTCAAACCCACCTCATGCAACAATACTGGTAATGCTTGCTTGAGGACACATGAGGGATTCAGTGGAAATCTGTATCAGCGATAGAAATAAACAATGCAACCGCTTTGCCTTAGTGATGGACAGCCAGGGGTGTCTTTCATAAACGGCAGCAAACATGAACAGCGGTCATGGAGCGCCTTCCGTGTCAGGCACTCTTCTGCACACTTTACATGTTTAACTCAGTTTCTGCCCCAACAATGCCTTAAAGACGACAAGAACCTACACATCACAAATAAAGAAATGAAGACCCAAAGAAAACAGAGAATTTGCCCAAGGTCATACAGCACAGGTAAAGGTAGCACTGGAATTCAACCCAGACAGTCTGACTTCAGACCCTGGTTCTAACCACACTGCTGTCTGTATCTCTATTGGAATCAAAAGGATAGATGTCAGAATAAAATGTGAATGGGGACAAAAGGATGCATTATGCAAGATATCACTTATGGAAACTTTAAGAATACATGTACATTATAATATTATCATGTGTGAGTTGTGCTGTGATTAGCTGCTCAGTCATGTTCAACTCTTTGAGACCCTATGGACGGCACCCCGTCAGGTTCCTCTGTCCATGGGGATTCTCCAGGCAAGAATACTGCAGTGGGTTGCCATGCTCTTCTACAGGGGATCTTCCCAACCCAGGGATCGAACCCAGGTCTCCCACACTGCAGGCAGATTCTTTACCATTTGAGCCACCAGGTGAGCCCCAAAATACTACGAGTGGGTAGCCTATTCCTTCTCCAGGGGAACTCACATATTAGCTACCAGCATACAAATGTACTATGTAAAAGCATTTTTATATGTTCATTAGGGAAAGAGGGGGATACAAGACATAAGGAGGAAGACGTGAGAAAAGAGATTGAACAGGGGCTCCCCTGGTGGTCCAGTGGGTAAGGACACCGCCTTGCAGTGCAAGGGGCGCCGGTTCGATCCCTGGCCTGGGAAGATCCCACGTGCTGCGGAGCGGCTGGACTGATGTGTCCAATCACCGAGCCGGAGCTCTGGAGCGCATGCGCCCAGGGCCGGTGTTCTGCAAGGAGAGAGGCCACTGAGATGGGAGGCCCACAGGGGGCCCAAAAAACAAAGATGGATGAAAAATAGAGAAATGAAAGACCAAGAGAAGTGGCCCGCCTGTTCCTTCCCTCCCCAACCCGCCCTCTCCAATAAATAAATAAATAAAATCTTTAAAAAAAAAAAAGAGATTGAACAGAACTGTATCCCTAATATTTAATCTCTTTAAGAAGGTTTCTTCAGCTTCCCCCAAATGTGTGAAGTCAATGCACTGCCCTTTCAGTTTTTCCAGTACTCTTACAAAATGTCTCGTCTTTTTCCTGTTGTTCATATTTGCAAAGCCTAGAATCCATGAACATGCCTTAAATTCAATCCTGACAACTAATATTTGTATCAATAGGAGACATCTTAAATGACATTTACTTTTATTGAGTTATGCATTTTAATTGTAGGAAAAGACCTGAAAGAAAAACCGTATAGAGTAAGTAAACAAACTTTACTTTCTTATGATAAAAGTGATGCAGATACATTTTAGAAACTTCAAAAATACATGTACATTATAATATTATCATGTGTGAGTTGTGCTGTGATTAGCTGCTCAGTCATGTTCAACTCTTTGAGACCCTATGGACGGCACCCCGTCAGGTTCCTCTGTCCATGGGGATTCTCCAGGCAAGAATACTGCAGTGGGTTGCCATGCTCTTCTACAGGGGATCTTCCCAACCCAGGGATCGAACCCAGGTCTCCCACACTGCAGGCAGATTCTTTACCATTTGAGCCACCAGGTGAGCCCCAAAATACTACGAGTGGGTAGCCTATTCCTTCTCCAGGGGAACTCACATATTAGCTACCAGCATACAAATGTACTATGTAAAAGCATTTTTATATGTTCATTAGGGAAAGAGGGGGATACAAGACATAAGGAGGAAGACGTGAGAAAAGAGATTGAACAGGGGCTCCCCTGGTGGTCCAGTGGGTAAGGACACCGCCTTGCAGTGCAAGGGGCGCCGGTTCGATCCCTGGCCTGGGAAGATCCCACGTGCTGCGGAGCGGCTGGACTGATGTGTCCAATCACCGAGCCGGAGCTCTGGAGCGCATGCGCCCAGGGCCGGTGTTCTGCAAGGAGAGAGGCCACTGAGATGGGAGGCCCACAGGGGCCAAAGAACAAAGATGGATGAAAAATAGAGAAATGAAAGACCAAGAGAAGTGGCCCGCCTGTTCCTTCCCTCCCCAACCCGCCCTCTCCAATAAATAAATAAATAAAATCTTTAAAAAAAAAAAAGAGAGAGATTGAACAGAACTGTATCCCTAATATTTAATCTCTTTAAGAAGGTTTCTTCAGCTTCCCCAAGTGTGTGAAGTCAATGCACTGCCCTTTCAGTTTTTCCAGTACTCTTACAAAATGTCTCGTCTTTTTCCTGTTGTTCATATTTGCAAAGCCTAGAATCCATGAACATGCCTTAAATTCAATCCTGACAACTAATATTTGTATCAATAGGAGACATCTTAAATGACATTTACTTTTATTGAGTTATGCATTTTAATTGTAGGAAAAGACCTGAAAGAAAAACCGTATAGAGTAAGTAAACAAACTTTACTTTCTTATGATAAAAGTGATGCAGATACATTTTAGAAACTTCAAAAAATTACTATATGCAAAATGACACTTCCAGTGCTTCCAGCATACAAATGCTGGAAGTTCCAGGAATGAAGAGCCTTAATACACTCAGTTAGGTGGTCCAGTAGTTAGGAATCCACCTGCCAAGGCAGGGGACACGGGTTCGGTCCCTGGTCAGGAAAGATCCCACACGCCACGAGGCAACTAAGCCATCCTCTATGAGGATGAGCCACAATTACTGAGCCTGCCTGCTGCAGCTACTGAAGCCCGCACACCTAGAGTCCGCGCTCTGCAACAAGAGAAGCTGCTGCAGTGAGAAGCCCACGCACTGCAATGACGACTCAGCCCAGCCAAAAATAAATAAGTAAAAAGATAAAATTTTAAATGACTGAAAAACAACCAATACTTCATTGAAATACCATGGTTTATGGTCCCATGGATCTTGTTCCAGGGATATTCTATGATTAAATAAACATACATAATTTTTATATAAAATGACCTTATACTGTATACCCATCTCCATAAACTGCTGTTTTCCACTTAATACACAGGAAATGTCTTTAAATGTACTTCTGCATTAAACAGCTATGTGTGTTTGATTATATGGATGTACATAAATTGTTAACTTCCATCCCCCAAAATAGGAAGGTTAAATAGAGACATGTTTGGAATAGTGAAAGCTGAAAGAATCTGTTGCTAGCAGACCTATACTACAAACCAGCATGAAAAGAAGTTCCTACGGCTGAAGGAAAATCATTCCAGATGGAAACTCAGATCCTCACAAAGGAATGAAGAGCCTCAGATAGTAAATATTTGAGTAAACAACTTTCTGGTTTTTTTTTTTTTTTAACATTTCTACAAAAGATAATTTAAAGCAAAAACAAATAACAGTGTATCATAGGTTTTATAACAAAAGTAAAATTAAAAGATATGACAATAACAGCACAAAAGATGGCAGGAAAAATGGAAGCAAACTCTGGAAGCAAACTCATATTATTCAGAGAGTGGTATAATATTATTTGAGGTAAAATGTGGTAAGATGCACACTGGAGACCCTGCTACAATGGCAGCAACTGCTATATAACTAAAACAAAACGTTTGAAATAAGACAGTAACTGTATGATTCAAAGTAACAACTGATATTTAAAGAAAGGAAGAACTTACTTTAAAAGCTTTTATACAGTAAAGGAAACCATCAAAAGTGAAAGACAACCTACTGAAAAAAATATTTGCAAATGATATGACCAATAATGGATTAGTAACCAACATATATAAACAGCTTATTCAACTCAATATCAAAAAAAGCAAACAACCTGATCAAAAAATAGACAGAAAACCTGAATAGACCTTCTTCTGAGGAAGACATGCAGTTGGCACATGAGAAGAGGCTCCATTTCCCTACGCATCAGGGGGATTGCAAATCAAAACCACAATAAATTATCAATGGACACCTGTCAGATGGGTTTCATCTAAATGAACACAAATAACAAAAGCTGACAAGGGTGTAGAAAAAAGGGAACCTTCATATGCTAAATGAACACAATAACAAAACGACTGTACTTCATTGAAATACCATGGTTTATGGTCCCATGGATCTTGTTCCAGGGATATTCTATGATTAAATAAACATACATAATTTTTATATAAAATGACCTTATACTGTATACCCATCTCCATAAACTGCTGTTTTCCACTTAATACACAGGAAATGTCTTTAAATGTACTTCTGCATTAAACAGCTATGTGTGTTTGATTATATGGATGTACATAAATTGTTAACTTCCATCCCCCAAAATAGGAAGGTTAAATAGAGACATGTTTGGAATAGTGAAAGCTGAAAGAATCTGTTGCTAGCAGACCTATACTACAAACCAGCATGAAAAGAAGTTCCTACGGCTGAAGGAAAATCATTCCAGATGGAAACTCAGATCCTCACAAAGGAATGAAGAGCCTCAGATAGTAAATATTTGAGTAAACAACTTTCTGGTTTTTTTTTTTTTTTAACATTTCTACAAAAGATAATTTAAAGCAAAAACAAATAACAGTGTATCATAGGTTTTATAACAAAAGTAAAATTAAAAGATATGACAATAACAGCACAAAAGATGGCAGGAAAAATGGAAGCAAACTCTGGAAGCAAACTCATATTATTCAGAGAGTGGTATAATATTATTTGAGGTAAAATGTGGTAAGATGCACACTGGAGACCCTGCTACAATGGCAGCAACTGCTATATAACTAAAACAAAACGTTTGAAATAAGACAGTAACTGTATGATTCAAAGTAACAACTGATATTTAAAGAAAGGAAGAACTTACTTTAAAAGCTTTTATACAGTAAAGGAAACCATCAAAAAAGTGAAAGACAACCTACTGAAAAAAATATTTGCAAATGATATGACCAATAATGGATTAGTAACCAACATATATAAACAGCTTATTCAACTCAATATCAAAAAAAGCAAACAACCTGATCAAAAAATAGACAGAAAACCTGAATAGACCTTCTTCTGAGGAAGACATGCAGTTGGCACATGAGAAGAGGCTCCATTTCCCTACGCATCAGGGGGATTGCAAATCAAAACCACAATAAATTATCAATGGACACCTGTCAGATGGGTTTCATCTAAATGAACACAAATAACAAAAGCTGACAAGGGTGTAGAAAAAAGGGAACCTTCATATGCTTGATGGGAATGTAAACTGGTGCAGCCACTGTGGAAAACAGTATGGAAGATTTTCATAAAACTAAAAACGAACTACCATATGACCCAGCAATTCCACTCCTGGGTATGTATCTGAGGGAAAAAACAAAAGCGCTAATTCAAAAAGATACATACACCCCAGTGTTCACAGCAGCACTCTTTATAATTGCCAAGGTACAGAAGCAACCTGTTTCCATCAGCAGGTGAATGGATGAAGATGTGGTTCACACACACACACACGCACACACACAATGGAATACTACTCAGTCGTTAAAAGGAACAAAGTCTTGCCATTTGCAGCAGCATGCTTGCACTTAGAGGGCATCATGCTGAGTGAGTAAGTCAGACACAGCAGGACATACTGCATGTCATCACCTGTGGGATCCTAAAAATACAACAAACCGGTGAACGTAACAAAAAAGAAGCAGGCTCACAGATACAGAAAACAAAAGAGTCGCTACCAACGCGGACAAGGGGGAGAGGGGCAATCTAGGGACTGGAGAGTAGGTGTACAAACTGCTGAGAGTAAGACAGGCTACAAGGATTCATCGTACAACACTGGGAATATAGCCAATATTTTGTAGTAACTGTAAATGGAATGAATCCTTTAAAATTGTTTACCAATTTTTTAAAAGTTTAAGGTAAATAATAAAAATTAAAGAAAGGAAGGACTCATCATTGAGAGATGCAGGCTGACTTCCATCATTTTTTACCTGCTGCTCTTCCAGTAATAAAAACATCCTCTAAAAGAAAAAAAGAAAGAAAAAACATCCTCTAACATTTTGACTCTAGTCTACTTCCTTAGTCTCACCCATCAACTCAAAATATGGAGACATTCAAACCCAAGCAAACTTTTAAAGAAAATGCACATAGACAAATAGTCCAGAGGGCCCACAGAGAGAACTGAACTAGCCAGGTATCCTTTCGTGGGCCCAGGATCTAACCAGAGACGCTTGGGTCCGGAAGGTTAGACATTAATCATCTTTATTCAATTTTAACACTGTTTATTCACCACTGACGACATGTCAGATTCACTTGTTAATGCAGTCTCATGTATTAGAACCAAAGTGGAAGTCTGCGGCCATTTTCAATATCAAGGGATACATTTTTCTGCGACTCCGTTCCTTTTTGCATCCACCTGTCCACAGAGACAGAACACAGCGACTTGGCTTGAATGAGCCCTTGGGGAACAGCCAGCTGTTGATTCCTAATAAATCGGAACCTGGGTGATGAAAATCAGACAGACTTTCTGAATCATCCCATTTTGTTGCCTCGATCCCGGCACAGCTCTGCGTGTCTCTACAGGTCGTCTTGTTCAGTGAAGTGCAGCCAGTGGCTACAGGTCTTGGGCAGCTGGGAATTTCTGTATTGGTTCATCAATCTCAAAATATAGTTGTCACTCTAGACCCATCCCAGACTTCCTTTGTGTCTATAGGCAAACCACTTGGCCTCTTAGAATCTTGCATTTGTCCATGGTAACTATTCTATTAATTAAACCGAACACTTGGGCCTTAATATGTGCCCTGAATGGACTCTAAGTGACTATATGATACACAGATACAATATATAACACACAGGTATAGTATAATAAATAAAATACTGTAAATAAATAATACATATGCACTTAATCCTCACAACAGGATGAAACTGGGAAAGAGGGAATTTGAGTAACTTGCGCTCAAGTTACAAAACGAAGAAGCAACAAAGCCGAGGCTTCAAACCCAAGACTTGGCTCCCGCTCTTCACTTTCATAACATACAGCCTCCAGTAAAGGAATGGTGAGAGTCTGAGTCAACACAACATCAACTCATTTTTAGCACCAACTTCAAGGTGATGGAAGCCAAACCCTGGGACAGAATGCAGGAACCTCACCTCCTACTTATGTCCCTACTACCAACTTGCTGCCCCACCACCTTCCCTTGACTGCCCCGAATGTCCATCTTACATTTAAACGTCTAAATCATCTACATGTTCAACAAGCACCTCCCCCGAAGAGGGAGAAACAGTTCCCCACAGTCACTGCAGAGGGTCCGTCTGTGTCTGAGACTCCTTCTAGTGCTGGAGTGTCAAGCCAAGCTGGCTTGCTTGCCCTTAAGGAATGCACTCATACGTTCATATGTTCATTCAACCAGTATTTATCAAGGACCTATTCCATGCCAGCCTGGGCACTGTGCCAGGAACTGGGACTAAAGAGCTAGATAAACAGGTAATAAACCTGTGCCCTAGAAGAATATACAACCGAGTAAAGGAGACAGACAGTGAACACATAAGAGGGAGAGAAAACAGGGAAGATGTAACAGAAGACCTGGCATTTGAGCAGAAATTTGAAAGTTTAGTGGGAGTTTGTCAGTAAAACAAGGAGAATAAATTCCAAGTTTGCAGACAAGCATATCCAAAAGCATGAAAGAGGGACATACACGGCTGGTGGGAATGTAAGTCGGTACAGCCACTATGCACTATGGATAACAGGATGGAGGTTCCTTAAAACCCAAAGACAGAGCTGCCACTTGATCCAGCAGTTCTGTCCCTGGGCCTACATCCAGACAAAACCGTAATTCAAGAAGATCCATGCAAAAAGAAAAAAGATCCATGCAGCTCAATGTTCACAGCAGCACTGTTTACAACAGTCCAGACGGAAGAGTAATCCAAATGTCCATCAACAGCTGAATGGATGAAGATGATGAAATTATTCATATATATACATAAAATTACACATATACCATATACATGGATTATATGCAATGGAATATTACTCAGCCATTCAAGAGAATGAAAATAATGCCATTTGCAGCGACGTGGATGGACCTAGAGATTAGCATACTAAGTGAAGTAAGTCAAAGACAAATATGGTATCACTTATATGTGGAATCTAAAATATGACACACACATACTTAATAAAGTAAGTCAGACAGAGGAGAAATGCCATATAATAGGGATCCCTTATATGTGGAATCTACAAAGAAATGATACAAATGCACTCATTTACAAAACAGGAACAGGCTCACAGACATCTAGAACAAGCTTATGGTTGCCAGGCAGGCAGGGGTAAGGATGAGGGTAAGGAATAGCTAGGGAGTTTGGGATGGGCATGTACACACAGCTATATTTAAAACAGAAAACCAACAAGGACCTACTATATAGCACTTGAAACTCTGCTCAATGTTATGTGGCAGCCTGGGCGAGAGGGGGGTTTCAGGGAGAATAAATACATGTATATGGATGGCTGAGTCCCTTCATTATTCACCTGAAACTATCACAACATTGCTTATTAATTAGCTATGCCCCAATACAAAATTAAAAGTTTAAAATATGACACAAAAGAACTTATCTAGGAAACAGAAACAGACTCACAGACATAGAGAACTGATTTGTGGTTGCCCAGGGGGTGGGGTTGGGGGAGGGATGGATTGGGAGTTTGGGATTAGTATCCATCCTATATTATATATAGGATGGATAAACAATAAGGTCCTACTGTACAGCACTGGGAACTATATTCAGTATCCTGTGATAAACTGTAATAGAAAAATATACGAAAAAGAATATATATATATATATATATATACACACACACACATATACATATATATAGCTGAGTCACTTTGCTGTACAGCAGAAATTAACACAGCATTGTAAATCAACTATACTTCAATACAGATTTTTTTTAAAGGAAAAAATAAAAAGGAGGAAAGAGATTGCAGGATTCCATGACTGTGGCACTAGAGGCAGATGAGAGCAAAACAGGAAATCAGGTACAAGAGATGAGGCGGGCTTAGAAGGTAAACTTAAGCAAGGATGTGTGTCTCCTCACCCTCTTTACACACCAGTGAAAATGACAGAAAGGGGCACAAGAGGAATAAGCCCACAACCATGCAGATGCAGGAAGGGGGCCGTCAGTGATGTACCAAGATGAAAAGCACTAGAAATGGTGTTGACTCATAGAGCACAGTGGATGACAGACATCTAAACGTGAGCTTTTCACCAAAGCAGACCCTGAAACAACTTGTGTACAGTTACTTTATTTGGGAGGTGATCCCAGAAAAGCATAATGAAGGAGATGGGAAAGAATGGGACAAAAATTCAATAAAGTGCATGTTAATTTGAAGGTTTTTTTTTTAAGATTTATTTATTTATTTATGGGGGGGTGGGGTGGGGGGGGGAGGGGGCAGGTGGGCTACTTTTATTGGTCTTTCATTTGTCTTTTCATGTTTTTTCCTTTTGGGCCTCCCATCCTGTGGCCTCTATTTAAAACAAAAAAAGCTACTATAGCACTTGAAACTCTGCTCAATGTTATGTGGCAGCCTGGGCGAGAGGGGGGTTTCAGGGAGAATAAATACATGTATATGGATGGCTGAGTCCCTTCATTATTCACCTGAAACTATCACAACATTGCTTATTAATTAGCTATGCCCCAATACAAAATTAAAAGTTTAAAATATGACACAAAAGAACTTATCTAGGAAACAGAAACAGACTCACAGACATAGAGAACTGATTTGTGGTTGCCCAGGGGGTGGGGTTGGGGGAGGGATGGATTGGGAGTTTGGGATTAGTATCCATCCTATATTATATATAGGATGGATAAACAATAAGGTCCTACTGTACAGCACTGGGAACTATATTCAGTATCCTGTGATAAACTGTAATAGAAAAATATACGAAAAAGAATATATATATATATATATATACACACACACACACACACATATACATATATATAGCTGAGTCACTTTGCTGTACAGCAGAAATTAACACAGCATTGTAAATCAACTATACTTCAATACAGATTTTTTTTAAAGGAAAAAATAAAAAGGAGGAAAGAGATTGCAGGATTCCATGACTGTGGCACTAGAGGCAGATGAGAGCAAAACAGGAAATCAGGTACAAGAGATGAGGCGGGCTTAGAAGGTAAACTTAAGCAAGGATGTGTGTCTCCTCACCCTCTTTACACACCAGTGAAAATGACAGAAAGGGGCACAAGAGGAATAAGCCCACAACCATGCAGATGCAGGAAGGGGGCCGTCAGTGATGTACCAAGATGAAAAGCACTAGAAATGGTGTTGACTCATAGAGCACAGTGGATGACAGACATCTAAACGTGAGCTTTTCACCAAAGCAGACCCTGAAACAACTTGTGTACAGTTACTTTATTTGGGAGGTGATCCCAGAAAAGCATAATGAAGGAGATGGGAAAGAATGGGACAAAAATTCAATAAAGTGCATGTTAATTTGAAGGTTTTTTTTTTTTTTTTTTAAGATTTATTTATTTATTTATGGGGGGGGTGGGATAGGGAGGGAGGGGAGCAGGCGGGCCACTTCTATTGGTCTTTCATTTGTCCATTTTCATCTGTCTTTGTTCTTCGGCCTGTGTGGGCCTCCCATCGCGGTGGCCTCTATTGTCGCAGAGCACCGGCTCCGGGCGCATGCGCTCCAGAGCTCTGGCTGGGTCACTGGACACATCGGTCCAGCCGCTCCGCGGCACGTGGGATCTTCCCAGGCCAGGGATCAAACCGGAGCCCCTTGCACTGCAAGGCGGTGTCCTTACCCACTGGACCACCAGGGAAGCCCCCAATTTGAAGGTTTTCTGTGTGTGTTTGTCACTCTGTCATGTCTGGCTCTCTGCGACCCCATCAACTGTAACCCACCAGGCTCCTCTGTCCATGGAATTCTATAGGGAAGAATCATGGAGTGGGTGGTCATTCCCTTCTCCCCAACCCAGGGATCAAACCCAGGTCTCCTGCATGTCAGGCAGATTCTTTACTGTCTGGACCACGAGGGAAGCCCCAGTTTGAAGGTTACTAGTGGCAACTAGGGCTCCATTCCACTGGGGACATAATGGACCTCAGAACTGGAGTATTTATCTAACAAATTCCACCCCTCACTGGTGAGAGGTTACCCCTGGAGGCTCCAGGTTACCCCTGGAGGCTTTCAGGCTGCCCTGCATGCTGAGCCAAGTCCTCCTGGCCTAGAAGAGGGCCTCCGTGCAGGCAGAGGCAGGCCCCTGAAGCAGGAAATGGCAGTATCTGTAGGCACCAGGCCTGCAGGTGAACTCAGAGGCGGGCCGCAGGGGTGTGATGCTAGGCATTAGCAGTTTCTGCTATGTAAAAGGTTCCAGACTTGGAATGTGTGAAGGACAGCAGGAATGGGGCAGGGATTGACTAGAAATTTGCTGAGACTCAGTTCACCAAGCAAATGTTCTCCCACAACACCATGCCTGGTAGGCTCTGCAGCCACATCATTACCCTTCCCCCCCTGTTATTCATCCAAAACTGAAAGGTTATGAAGGGTGGTAATACCATACTCAAGTATGCTTCCTCCAAAATTCAAAAAGGCCTGCCTAGTGCTGGGCCTCCTTTCCTTGGTAGACTTGAAAGATACAGCAACCTGTCTCTCACCTGGTAGGCACTATTTTCAACTGGACCCTCAGCAACTTCACTAGGAAGACAGACCCCTAAATGTTTATAGGCTTTATCTCCCACCCCAGGTTCACATATGCCTTATTAAGGCATCTTAAGTATTTGCTACTTTCAGCTCATCAGAGCTAATTAATATAGACATCAAAATAGTGGTGAGTGTAACACTGTACTGAATGCCAAAATGTCCAAGGCTTTGGTGGACTATGTTGTAACAGAGGGCAGAACCAGTTGTGCACACCCAAGGAAAGACTGGAAACATACTATTGGTTCTTTCAGGTAAAAGCAAATCACTTCTGATGCTTACAAACTGGCAAAGAGAAAAGGCATTTGCTGGGTCAAAATCTGAGTGTCAGATGTTTGTGTGCTTATCAGGCAATTCTATAGGGAAGAATCATGGAGTGGGTGGTCATTCCTTCTCCCCAACCCAGGGATCAAACCCAGGTCTCCTGCATGTCAGGCAGATTCTTTACTGTCTGGACCACGAGGAAGCCCCAGTTTGAAGGTTACTAGTGGCAACTAGGGCTCCATTCCACTGGGGACATAATGGACCTCAGAAGTGGAGTATTTATCTAACAAATTCCACCTCTCACTGGGGAGGGGTTACACCTGGAGGCTCCAGGTTACCCCCGGCGGCTTTCAGGCTGCCCTGCATGCTGAGCCAAGTCCTCCTGGCCTAGAAGAGGGCCTCCGTGCAGGCAGAGGCAGGCCCCTGAAGCAGGAAATGGCAGTATCTGTAGGCACCAGGCCTGCAGGTGAACTCAGAGGCGGGCCGCAGGGGTGTGATGCTAGGCATTAGCAGTTTCTGCTATGTAAAAGGTTCCAGACTTGGAATGTGTGAAGGACAGCAGGAATGGGGCAGGGATTGACTAGAAATTTGCTGAGACTCAGTTCACCAAGCAAATGTTCTCCCACAACACCATGCCTGGTAGGCTCTGCAGCCACATCATTACCCTTCCCGCCCTGTTATTCATCCAAAACTGAAAGGTTATGAAGGGTGGTAATACCATACTCAAGTATGCTTCCTCCAAAATTCAAAAAGGCCTGCCTAGTGCTGGGCCTCCTTTCCTTGGTAGACTTGAAAGATACAGCAACCTGTCTCTCACCTGGTAGGCACTATTTTCAACTGGACCCTCAGCAACTTCACTAGGAAGACAGACCCCTAAATGTTTATAGGCTTTATCTCCCACCCCAGGTTCACATATGCCTTATTAAGGCATCTTAAGTATTTGCTACTTTCAGCTCATCAGAGCTAATTAATATAGACATCAAAATAGTGGTGAGTGTAACACTGTACTGAATGCCAAAATGTCCAAGGCTTTGGTGGACTATGTTGTAACAGAGGGCAGAACCAGTTGTGCACACCCAAGGAAAGACTGGGGAAACATACTATTGGTTCTTTCAGGTAAAAGCAAATCACTTCTGATGCTTACAAACTGGCAAAGAGAAAAGGCATTTGCTGGGTCAAAATCTGAGTGTCAGATGTTTGTGTGCTAAGTGGTATCTAACTCTGTGCAACCCCATGCACTCAAGCCGTCCAGGCTCCCCTAGGGATTCTCCAGGCAAGAATAATGGAGGGGGTAGTCATTTCCTTCTCCAGGGGATCTTCCCGACCCAGGGATTGAACCCAGGTCCTACATTGCAAGCAGATTCTTTACCTTTTTAACCACCAGGAAAGCCCAGTAATGAGGAAGACAAGACACAGACTCGAGTTTATTTGAGTCTGAAGCTCATGCTCTTAGTGACTCATCTACAATAGTTTCTAGAAAAATGGAGGAATTAAACCAAACAGGTTAAACCATGGCCCACACCAAAATCTCTGAAGAATTGTAAGGTAGACCTCTTTGTAGAACAGTTTTGGTAGCATGCTTTATCCATTTTCAACTAACAAACCTTTCCTAAATGCCCACTCTGCCCTAAAATATCACCTAGATCACCTGGCCAACCAGTACCAGCATCCCATAGTCTTCTATTAAAGTGTGGTCCACAGATCACAAGTCTTAGCATCAGTAAAAGCTCAATATAAATGCAGTCTAAGACGCTACCCCAAACTTAGTAGACTAGAACTGCTTTTCAGTAAGATCCTCAGGCAATTCATATGCACATTAGAGTTTGAGGGCTGTACTGCCCTACAGCACCCCAGACAGCTGGGCTCCTCTCATCTTTCCTGGGACAGTGAGCTCCATGACAACCCAATTCCCATTGTCAGTAAATTCCTACTACAGCTTCTCTGATCATCCTACTCCTTCCCCTCCAGTCTGCCATCTCAGCTTACAAGTGGCAACGCTGCAAATTTTGGAAATACATATTCCATCCTCCCATGGTCCTCCCTAAATTCCTTCAATATTTTCCAGATTACGCTCCTCATTCCCTTCATATCAGTGGTCCTGACCTAACATGTACATTGGAATCACCTGAAAACTGTCCAGAGGTAGCTCCAAGGCATCTGTATCTTTTTACATACTGCCCCAACCACTGCCCTGCATGCCCTCTAGTTTCTTACTGAGAATATGCTCCCTAGAATCCAGCCTACAGAGCTGAAGACAATGACTTGCCCTGAATATTGGCTTATCTATTAATGAGAGCAGCCTAAAGTGGGACTAGCTCTTGTCAGGAGCTTCATCACACTGTTAACCCTTATCAAGCCTACTGATAACCAAAACTTCAGGGCCTTTTTTTCCCATATGAACTGCTACAAAGCCAGATTTCCCCAGTTCTACAACAGAAGCTTTTTATTCTCCTTTCAAATTTGATCTAGGGCTAAATACTTTTTCCTCTTAAATTTCTGCTTGTTGTTTTGACCCCTTCATTTCCCCTGCCAGGAGCTCTACATCTTCAGTCCATTGTTTACTGGAAGGCAATGAATAGAATGTGACCAGTTGGGCTCTAGCATCAGACCTGCTTGGGTACAATCAGATTCATTTTATTGAGACAAATGACTCATGGCTCAAGGCAAGTTTCTGTAACTTAGGCCAGCTCAGTGCCTGACAGGAGATGCTGGTGTAATATATTTGTCGAATGAATTAATGATGGAATGACTGATGTCAGTGATAACCAGGGAGACTGGTCAGGAGGCTCTTGGACTGATCTCAGTGAGAACAGATGAAGGTCTGAATTGAGATCGGTTCTGTGATCAAGAAGGAAGATTTAGAGAGCTATGGCAAGGCACAGTCAATAATATTTATTGGGCAAGAATAAGAATGTTAAGGCAAGGAAGAAGGAGCAATCACAATGACACCTATGTGTCTAAACAGAGCACCTAGGAAGATGCGGGTGCCTGGCACAGGACCATCCCTTCTCCTACCTCAGCCCATCGCACATGACTGCTACAGGCTCCAGGGAAATAGAAATGTTCTCAATCACCTGTGTGCGTGTTTAATTGAAATAAAGCTGACGACTTTTTGGACCTAACTCAATTGTGACACGGATATAATTGATTAAAAATAAACTCCGGATAATCTTGAAGACGTGATGCTAAGTGAAATAAGCCAGACACAACACAGAAGGAGAGATACTGCGTGACTCCACTTATATAAGATACCTAAAACAGGCAAATTCATAGAGACAGAAAATAGAAGGGCCTGGGGGAAAGGGAAGAATGGCGATTATTTTTTAATGCACACAGAGCTTCGGTTTGGGAAGATGAAAAAGTTTTGGAGACGCACAGTAGTGACGGTCACACAACAATGTGAATATACCAAACACCATGAATTGCACACTTAAGAATAATTAATAGGGACATTTGTATGTGTATTTTATGACAATCAAAAATCTTTTAAATGTACCTCAAATTATCAACCACTGTTGATGAATATTCCACTTCTTTTTTCTAGTTAACGGTTGGCTGGGAGAGAGGAACTGACAAAAGTCCTCAGAGATTTAAACCCTCTGTTTAATTCACTGAGAAGTTACAACAGAGGCACTAAGGCATAAAGAAGTGAAGTAGAAAACAGTTCTGTGGAAGCAATATGTCAGCCCTGGGATGCCCCTGATGTAGACTGCCTCTCCCATTTTTGCCTGTTTTTGCTCTTACTTCTTTCCATTGCCTTGAATAAATCTCATTAGCAACTTTTAGCTACTGGTATCCACTTTCAGCGAATAGCCTGAAATGAGGTACATTTAGAGCTCCAGGCAAGTTTTTATCTGGGCTGTGAGTTATATCTAACATCAGATGTATATACAATCTGAAATTTCAAATTTTAAATTTATGGAAGTGTTTTGAGATAAACAGTGCTCCGTTCTAAATTCTCCTGATCTAGCCACACCCTGTGAAGTGACTCTCAGCCTCGGCCACACACTGGAATCACTGGAGGGAGTTTTACAAATTGCCGATACCTGTGTCCGAAACTGAACGATTTAGCTGTCTGGGGTCCAGTCTTGGCATCAGAATTTTTTACAACCCAAGCTCCTCAGGTGATTCCAGTGTTCAGTCACCGGCTTAGACGCTAAGACAAAGTACCCCTATCCTGAAAATGTGAGACAGAGAGAAATGTAGCTAACTAAAAACCTAGGAGAGCGATCATATCATCACAGCAGAAATTAACCTTAAGATCCTAAAACTTTAGAAGGAGCTTCAACATAGTGTAGGGGGTCAGTGGGTCTCAAATCGTGATACCCAGACCAGCAACATCTGCATCAGCAGGAAATGTGTTAGAAAAGCATATTCCGGGGGTCCACTCCAGACCTATGGAATGAGAAGCTGAGGTGGAGCCCAGCTACCCGTGTTTTAAGAGGCCCTCAAAGCCATTCAGCAATCAACTAAATTTGAGAATCACTGTTCTAGGGCTGTTACCGGGAACTTTGAACAATATCCCATCATGCCTTAAAGATTCTGATTCACGGTTCTTTGTTTTTTTTGGTTTAAACCTAACTGATTTCAGTGTAAAACTGGGGTGAAAAGCCACTTATCCAGTTCTGCCCCTGTATTTATTAAGAGATAAGGAAAGACTAGCCCAAGATCAGACTGCTAGTTTGATCTGCCAGTACCACCAGCTGGAAAAGAGCCCAAATCCCTCGATTCTAAACTGGGCTGTCCAGCAGCCAATTCAGGCTTTCCTACTCAGAATGCTAGATTCAGTCCAGTATAGATTTAAATTGTGACCCAGTTCGAAGACTTCATTGTCCCTTGTAAGGCTCAGTTCTAGCAACTTGATCTTCTGGTTACCTTTCCTGTATCTCTCATGATGCAGAGAAGAAGACAGGCCATGTTAAAATTAACACGATGTAGGGAAACATAAAATTAAAATACCATGTGTGTGTACGTGCTCAGTCGCTTCAGTCCTGTCTGACTCTTTGTGACCCTGTGGACTGAACCTTGCCAGGCTCCTCTGCACTGGAGTGGTTGTCATTTCCTCCTCGAGGGGATTCTCCCGACCCAAGGATCAAACCTGCATGTATCTCCTGCATTGGCAGGTGAGTTCTTTATCATGATCACGCCAAAATAAAAACAAAGGTGTTTACATTTCAAAAGGGACTGTGGACAATCTATTTACCACTCATAGAAGACCAGAACTTTGGTCTTAAGTCTACCAAAAGGTCACTTAAGCCTACTTACGAAGTTAATTTTGTGTGTCTTGGTAGAAAGTGTCAGTCACTCAGTTGTGTCCAATCCTGAAAATGTAGCGAAATGTGCTCTAAAACCTAGGAGAGCGATCATATCATCACAGCAGAAATTAACCTTAAGATCCTAAAACTTTAGAAGGAGCTTCAACATAGTGTAGGGGGTCAGTGGGTCTCAAATCGTGATACCCAGACCAGCAACATCTGCATCAGCAGGAAATGTGTTAGAAAAGCATATTCCGGGGGTCCACTCCAGACCTATGGAATGAGAAGCTGAGGTGGAGCCCAGCTACCCGTGTTTTAAGAGGCCCTCAAAGCCATTCAGCAATCAACTAAATTTGAGAATCACTGTTCTAGGGCTGTTACCGGGAACTTTGAACAATATCCCATCATGCCTTAAAGATTCTGATTCACGGTTCTTTGTTTTTTTTGGTTTAAACCTAACTGATTTCAGTGTAAAACTGGGGTGAAAAGCCACTTATCCAGTTCTGCCCCTGTATTTATTAAGAGATAAGGAAAGACTAGCCCAAGATCAGACTGCTAGTTTGATCTGCCAGTACCACCAGCTGGAAAAGAGCCCAAATCCCTCGATTCTAAACTGGGCTGTCCAGCAGCCAATTCAGGCTTTCCTACTCAGAATGCTAGATTCAGTCCAGTATAGATTTAAATTGTGACCCAGTTCGAAGACTTCATTGTCCCTTGTAAGGCTCAGTTCTAGCAACTTGATCTTCTGGTTACCTTTCCTGTATCTCTCATGATGCAGAGAAGAAGACAGGCCATGTTAAAATTAACACGATGTAGGGAAACATAAAATTAAAATACCATGTGTGTGTACGTGCTCAGTCGCTTCAGTCCTGTCTGACTCTTTGTGACCCTGTGGACTGAACCTTGCCAGGCTCCTCTGCACTGGAGTGGTTGTCATTTCCTCCTCGAGGGGATTCTCCCGACCCAAGGATCAAACCTGCATGTATCTCCTGCATTGGCAGGTGAGTTCTTTATCATGATCACGCCAAAATAAAAACAAAGGTGTTTACATTTCAAAAGGGACTGTGGACAATCTATTTACCACTCATAGAAGACCAGAACTTTGGTCTTAAGTCTACCAAAAGGTCACTTAAGCCTACTTAAGAAGTTAATTTTTGTGTGTCTTGGTGAAGTGAAAGTGTCAGTCACTCAGTTGTGTCCAACTCTTTGCGATCCCACAGACTGTAGCCCCCTAGGCTCCTCTGTCCATGGAATTCTCCAGGCAAGAATACTGCAGTGGGTAGCCATTCCTTTGTCCAGGGGATCTTCCTGACCTAGGGATTAAATCTGGGTCTACTGCCTTGTAAGAAGATTCTTTACCATCTAAGCCACCAGGGAAGTCTATCTTTTGGTATGGCTGTCTTTAAATAATCCCCAGTGGAAGACTGTCAGATGTTTCTCTTCATATATATATATATATATATAGCCACTTCTATTGATCTTTCATTTATCTATTTCCACCCATCTTTGTTCCTTGGCCTGTGTGGGCCTCCCATCACAGTGGCCTCTGTTGTTGCAGAGCACCGGCTCTGGGCGCATGCGCTCCGGAGCTCCGGCTTGGTAGTTGGACACATCTATCCAGCCGCTCTGCGGCACATGAGATCTTCCCAGGCCAGGGATCGAACTGGCGCCCCTTGCACTGCAAAGCGGTGTCCTTACCCACCAGGGAAGCCCAGACTGTCAGATTTTTAAACTAGATTGTCAACTAAAAGTAACCTAAAATCTTGCTCAGTGACATGTTTCAGTAATAAAAAGGCTACAATAAATTGAGTTTCCCTTGTGGCAATTTAAACATGCAATCCAGCCTGTCAGTGGTGGTGGGAAGTTACGTCCCTCATCTGAATGCTCTGTCCAAGTCTGAGAGTCAGTACTTTCAGTTTACTGTTCTGTCTCCATTATCTTTTTTACTCAGTTTCAACGTTCCAGTGGTTGCATTTCTGAAAATGAAACCGTCTTGTTTTTAGTGCAGACAGTAAAGTCTTCACCGAGTTTGAAAATGAAGAGGAATTCATTTTAACCTATGGTTTGCAAAACGTGCTACCAGGTAGTGTTCATTCATAAGCACTGGAGCCTGACTCTGGCACATTTTCTCTAAAGACTGCTGGAAGAATGCAGGAGGCCAGGATACCCGAGGCTCGCAGAGTCCAATAATCGGGGTAGCACCAAGGAGCCCAGGGCAAGAATGAATGAGCAGCAGGTGCCCTAAGGCAGGCTCAGGGAGGACAGAAACCTCCTGTGGAGCAGAAGGGTAGAAGCTCGCTTAATCAATTTTTTTTTTTTTTAAAGATTTATTTATTTATTTTTGGGCAGGGGTCGGGTTGGGGAGGGGCAGGCCACTTCTATTGGTCTTTCATTTGTCTGTTTTCATCCATCTTTGTTCTTTGGCCCGTGTGGGCCTCCCATCGCGATGGCGTCTGTCGTTGCAGAGCGCCGGCTCTGGGCGCATGCGCTCCAGAGCTCCGGCTCGGTAATTGGACACATTGGTCCAGCCGCTCCGCGGCACATGGGATCTTCCCAGGCCAGGGATCGAACCGGCGCCCCTTGCACTGCAAGGTGGTGTCCTTACCCATTGGACCACCAGGGGAAGCCCTTTTTTTTAATATTTATTTATTTGGCTGCACTGGGTCTTCATTGTGGCATGTGGGATCTAGTTCCCTAACTAGGGATTGAACCCAGGCCCCCTGCATTGGGAGAGTGGAGTCCTAGCCACTGGACCACCAGGGAAGTCCCATAATCTTGATTTTTAGTACATGAAAGCAGAGCCTCGTGATCCTTCTGACCTGTGGGGTTTAAGCAGGAGGTGTCAGAAAAGTTACCACGTGGATAACTGGCTTGTGGCGGCCAAGCATTCATAGCGACGCCGCTTTCTGATCCTTCTATGTCAGTTCTTCCCATCATTGTGAAGCAGACTTCACCAAGCGTTGGATTGTTCACCCACTAATAGGGAACATGGGCTGGGATTAGACCGTGATGAGACAGGTTAGTTTTACCCTCCTGATGATGTGTTGTTGCCATGGTAATCCTGCTCAGTATGAGAGGAACTGCAGGTTCAGACATCTGGCTATGCGCTTGGCTGAGGAGTCAATGAGGTGAAGCTACCATCTGTGGCATTACGACTGTAAGCCTCTAAGTCAGAATCCGCCCAGGCGGAACGATAGGACAGCGCCGGCGGGAGCCTCAGTTGGCCTCGGATAGCCGGTCCCCATGATCCCGCTGGCGGGCACCTGGGGCAGCCTGGTACCTGAGGCTCGCAGAGTCCAATAATCGGGGTAGCACCAAGGAGCCCAGGGCAAGAATGAATGAGCAGCAGGTGCCCTAAGGCAGGCTCAGGGAGGACAGAAACCTCCTGTGGAGCAGAAGGGTAGAAGCTCGCTTAATCAATTTTTTTTTTTTTTAAAGATTTATTTATTTATTTTTGGGCAGGGGTCGGGTTGGGGAGGGAGGGGGGGCAGGCCACTTCTATTGGTCTTTCATTTATCTGTTTTCATCCGTCTTTGTTCTTTGGCCCGTGTGGGCCTCCCATCGCGGTGGCGGCTGTCGTTGCAGAGCGCCGGCTCTGGGCGCATGCGCTCCAGAGCTCCGGCTCGGTAATTGGACACATTGGTCCAGCCGCTCCGCGGCACATGGGATCTTCCCAGGCCAGGGATCGAACCGGCGCCCCTTGCACTGCAAGGTGGTGTCCTTACCCATTGGACCACCAGGGGAAGCCCTTTTTTTTAATATTTATTTATTTGGCTGCACTGGGTCTTCATTGTGGCATGTGGGATCTAGTTCCCTAACTAGGGATTGAACCCAGGCCCCCTGCATTGGGAGAGTGGAGTCCTAGCCACTGGACCACCAGGGAAGTCCCATAATCTTGATTTTTAGTACATGAAAGCAGAGCCTCGTGATCCTTCTGACCTGTGGGGTTTAAGCAGGAGGTGTCAGAAAAGTTACCACGTGGATAACTGGCTTGTGGCGGCCAAGCATTCATAGCGACGCCGCTTTCTGATCCTTCTATGTCAGTTCTTCCCATCATTGTGAAGCAGACTTCACCAAGCGTTGGATTGTTCACCCACTAATAGGGAACATGGGCTGGGATTAGACCGTGATGAGACAGGTTAGTTTTACCCTCCTGATGATGTGTTGTTGCCATGGTAATCCTGCTCAGTATGAGAGGAACTGCAGGTTCAGACATCTGGCTATGCGCTTGGCTGAGGAGTCAATGAGGTGAAGCTACCATCTGTGGCATTACGACTGTAAGCCTCTAAGTCAGAATCCCGCCCAGGCGGAACGATAGGACAGCGCCGGCGGGAGCCTCAGTTGGCCTCGGATAGCCGGTCCCCCATGATCCCCGCTGGCGGGCACCTGCCCGCGTCCCTCTGGGCGCAGCCTGGCACACCCCACCGTGCGTTGGGACCGGGGTCTGGTGCGGAGAGCCCCTCCTCCTGGGACACTGGGAGCGGTCAGAAAGGCGGCCACCCCCCCAGCTCCCATCACACACAGTACGTTTGTGGGGAACCACGTTCATGCTAAAGCATTCCTAGATGACCTGCTTCTGGGTGGGGGTTTCGAAGGTAGCAGAGCAGCTCCCTCACTGAGATCTATTGAAAGTCAGCCCTGGACACAAAGGCTTGTAAAAAATGAAAATAAAAAATTACTAAAAGAAGAAAACAAAATAATATTTAATTAAGATAACAAAAAAAAAAGATAAAAAAAAAAATAAGAAGAAGAATGAATGAACAGCCACAAGTCCACCGGAACAATTCAGGGCCTGTCGCCTTCTGTCGTTGTCCTTCTGCTCAAGAGTCAATGCACTGGAGAATAAAACTTCAGGAAAAAAAAAAATCACTGGAGGGAGTCAGCCTGGCCGGCCCCCCCTGCCCCGCCCTGGTGCTATGTCCAGCTCTCAGCAGGGACCATGGCTCTCTGTTCGACACATACTCGCCAAGATCACACATGAGAGGGGTAGCTCCCAAATGCAGGGAGCTGGAGGGGCACTGAGCAGGCAGAAAGACTCTCCCAAGTCACACTCTCACTGCTGCATGAGGACAGGGCTGGGTTGTACTTATTTTTCCCAGACACGCAGTGCTGTGCTGCGCTTAGTCACTAAGTCGTGTCCAACTCTTTGCAACCCCATGCACTGTAACCCGCTAGGCTCCTCTATCCTTCTGGCTTTAGGGGATGGATCTTCCCAATCCAGGAATCGAACCCACGCCTCCTGCATTGACAGGCAGACACTGTACCACTGAGCCACCCCGGGAAGCCCTATTCATTTGAACAAATTCTGACAAAGCTGAAGAAACCATCATCATCCTGCTACATGTTCTCCACCACCAGTCTCACCCAACCAGCTAGTGTATACTTGTGTGTACAATCAAAAGGCCTTAGCAGGCGATTTTTTTTCCCCTCCAATCCTTGCCTCCTCAGCCCACTAGCCCTAGTAATGGCAGAGATGTGGGGAGGTGGAATGAAAACTTGGGCCTCTGGAAAAAGAAAGAAAACAGCTCGTACTAGCCAGCGAGGCTGGTTTTGGTCCCCCGCCATTTCCTCCAAGTTCACACAACTTCGCAGCGGAACCTGAGCTGCTCTTGTCCAGTCCTTTCCAGCCTAGGGCTCTTTCCACGGCCATGACGTCTCCCATGCATTCATGCATGCCATCTTCACAACTTGTACGGACGTGACACTGTCACCTAAAACATCTTTCACAAACTAAAACACTCGGGGCTTCCTGGTGGTCCAGTGGGTAGGGACACTGCCTTGCAGTGCAAGGCGCTGGTTCAACCCCTGGACAAAGGGATAAAAAAAAATAAAGAACAAAATAATATTTAATTAAGATAACAAAAAGATAAAAAAAAAATAAGAAGAAGAATGAATGAACAGCCACAAGTCCACCGGAACAATTCAGGGCCTGTCGCCTTCTGTCGTTGTCCTTCTGCTCAAGAGTCAATGCACTGGAGAATAAAACTTCAGGAAAAAAAAAAAATCACTGGAGGGAGTCAGCCTGGCCGGCCCCCCCTGCCCCGCCCTGGTGCTATGTCCAGCTCTCAGCAGGGACCATGGCTCTCTGTTCGACACATACTCGCCAAGATCACACATGAGAGGGGTAGCTCCCAAATGCAGGGAGCTGGAGGGGCACTGAGCAGGCAGAAAGACTCTCCCAAGTCACACTCTCACTGCTGCATGAGGACAGGGCTGGGTTGTACTTATTTTTCCCAGACACGCAGTGCTGTGCTGCGCTTAGTCACTAAGTCGTGTCCAACTCTTTGCAACCCCATGCACTGTAACCCGCTAGGCTCCTCTATCCTTCTGGCTTTAGGGGATGGATCTTCCCAATCCAGGAATCGAACCCACGCCTCCTGCATTGACAGGCAGACACTGTACCACTGAGCCACCCCGGGAAGCCCTATTCATTTGAACAAATTCTGACAAAGCTGAAGAAACCATCATCATCCTGCTACATGTTCTCCACCACCAGTCTCACCCAACCAGCTAGTGTATACTTGTGTGTACAATCAAAAGGCCTTAGCAGGCGATTTTTTTTCCCCTCCAATCCTTGCCTCCTCAGCCCACTAGCCCTAGTAATGGCAGAGATGTGGGGAGGTGGAATGAAAACTTGGGCCTCTGGAAAAAGAAAGAAAACAGCTCGTACTAGCCAGCGAGGCTGGTTTTGGTCCCCCGCCATTTCCTCCAAGTTCACACAACTTCGCAGCGGAACCTGAGCTGCTCTTGTCCAGTCCTTTCCAGCCTAGGGCTCTTTCCACGGCCATGACGTCTCCCATGCATTCATGCATGCCATCTTCACAACTTGTACGGACGTGACACTGTCACCTACACACATCTTTCACAAACTAAAACACTCGGGGGCTTCCCTGGTGGTCCAGTGGGTAGGGACACTGCCTTGCAGTGCAAGGGGCGCTGGTTCAACCCCTGGACTGGGAAGATCCCACGTGCCGCGGAGCGGCTGGACCAATGTGCCCAATTACCAAGCCGGAGCTCTGGAGCGCATGTGCCCAGAGCCGGTGCTCTGCGACAACAGAGGCCACTGCGATGGGAGGCCCACATGGGCCAAAGAACAAAGATGGATGAAAATAGATAAATGAAAGACCAATAGAAGTGGGCCGCCCGCCCCACTCCCTCCCTGACCCGCCCCCTACCAAAAAAAAAAACCACTCATTTTATAAGCCATTTAATTCTACAGGAAGCAGTTTCAGCATTGAAAGTCCCAGGGTGATCACTGTATCCAGCAATACCTCTACCGTAAATGTAGATTTATACAGCACAGTTTAGCAACGTGCCTTAAAAAGCTACATATACTCTGATCCAACAATTCCACTCCTAGGGATTTGTACTAACAAAGTCATAGGTTCATAAAAAGAAACACAAGATACCTGCTACAGCATTATCCATAATAGTGAGAAACCAGAAACAACCTAAATGTCCAATAACACAGAAGTGGTTAAATCAAACTGGGCATCTATACAATGTAGTATCAGGCAACATCAAAATTATTGCAGAGAAAATAAAACAAATGACATGAAAACATATCAACACGTTTATACTACATCAAGTGAAAATGTTCTCCACCACCAGTCTCACCCAACCAGCTAGTGTATACTTGTGTGTACAATCAAAAGGCCTTAGCAGGCGATTTTTTCCCCTCAATCCTTGCCTCCTCAGCCCACTAGCCCTAGTAATGGCAGAGATGTGGGGAGGTGGAATGAAAACTTGGGCCTCTGGAAAAAGAAAGAAAACAGCTCGTACTAGCCAGCGAGGCTGGTTTTGGTCCCCCGCCATTTCCTCCAAGTTCACACAACCCAGCGGAACCTGAGCTGCTCTTGTCCAGTCCTTTCCAGCCTAGGGCTCTTTCCACGGCCATGACGTCTCCCATGCATTCATGCATGCCATCTTCACAACTTGTACGGACGTGACACTGTCACCTACACACATCTTTCACAAACTAAAACACTCGGGGGCTTCCCTGGTGGTCCAGTGGGTAGGGACACTGCCTTGCAGTGCAAGGGGCGCTGGTTCAACCCCTGGACTGGGAAGATCCCACGTGCCGCGGAGCGGCTGGACCAATGTGCCCAATTACCAAGCCGGAGCTCTGGAGCGCATGTGCCCAGAGCCGGTGCTCTGCGACAACAGAGGCCACTGCGATGGGAGGCCCACATGGGCCAAAGAACAAAGATGGATGAAAATAGATAAATGAAAGACCAATAGAAGTGGGCCGCCCGCCCCACTCCCTCCCTGACCCGCCCCCTACCAAAAAAAAAAACCACTCATTTTATAAGCCATTTAATTCTACAGGAAGCAGTTTCAGCATTGAAAGTCCCAGGGTGATCACTGTATCCAGCAATACCTCTACCGTAAATGTAGATTTATACAGCACAGTTTAGCAACGTGCCTTAAAAAGCTACATATACTCTGATCCAACAATTCCACTCCTAGGGATTTGTACTAACAAAGTCATAGGTTCATAAAAAGAAAC
Source organism: Tragulus kanchil (assembly GCA_022376925.1). Taxonomy (NCBI): domain Eukaryota; kingdom Metazoa; phylum Chordata; class Mammalia; order Artiodactyla; family Tragulidae; genus Tragulus; species Tragulus kanchil. The sequence goes on along the minus strand of JAIOJX010000004.1, from coordinate 91,812,343 downwards.
ACAAGATACCTGCTACAGCATTATCCATAATAGTGAGAAACCAGAAACAACCTAAATGTCCAATAACACAGAAGTGGTTAAATCAAACTGGGCATCTATACAATGTAGTATCAGGCAACATCAAAATTATTGCAGAGAAAATAGCAAATGACATGAAAACATATCAACACGTTTATACTACATCAAGTGAAAATGCAGAGTACAGAAGAACTTTTTAGTGAAAACAATTCCTACAGATGATAGAAAAAAAGAGAATAGTATACAGGACAATATTAATACCAGTTATCTCTGAGTGGTAAAATTACAGAGAATTTTCTCTTATTCTATTCATTTGTCTCTAAGGTTTCTACCAAATAACACTGTTGGAGTTTTTTTTTGTTTTTTGGCTATTTCTATTGGTCTTTCGTTTATTTGCTTTCATCCATCTTTGTTCTTTGGCCCGTGTGGGCCTCCCACTGCAGTGGCCTCTCTTGCTGCAGAGCACCAGCTCTGGGCACATGCGCTCCAGAGCTCCGGCTCAGTAGTTGGACACATGGGTCCAGCCGCTCCGCGGCACGTGGGATCCTCCCAGGCCAGGGCTCGAACCAGTGCCCCTTGCCCTGCAAGGTGGTGTCCTTACCCACTGGACCACCAGGGAAGCCCCACTGCTGGGTTTTTAATTACAAATCATTTTATAAGAAAAGTTATTTTAATTATGATACACCTCTAGGAATGTGATAGATATGGTTACAAATGTCAAATATATCTTCTATAGAAGCCTGTTATTAGTCCAAGTTCTCCAATATTCTACTTTTGCACATCTTACAATTAACATATAGTGAATTACATACTTAAAAGAATATCTGGGCTTCCCTGGTGGTCCAGTGGGTAAAGAGTCCACCTTACAGTGCAAGGGGAACAGGTTCGATCCCTGGCCCAGGAAGATCCCACATGCCCCGGAGCAGCTGGACCAGTGTGTCCAATTTTGAGCCAGTGCTCTGGAGTACATGCGCCCAGAGCCGGTGCTCTGCAACGAGAGAGGCCACTGCAGTGGGAGGCCCATACAGGTCAAAGAATAAAGATGGATGAAAATAAATAAATAAAAAAACCAATAAAAGAGGCCAAAATTTAAAAAAAAAAAAAAAAAAAAGGAATTTCTTTTCTCCAGCTTACTTCTGACAAGTGGCCAAGCTGTCTTGTCACAAGGTTCTCCATTAAATCCTCACCTTCTAAGACCTGGTTCTCCTTCAGATACCTGTCTTCCTTAACATAAGGAGCAGCTCAAATCTGTGATCTGAGTCATCTTTGTGAAAGAAAAAGCTTCCAGACATACTGAAATGCTGGCTGCCACAGAAAACCAAATTGCCCTTGCCCCACGTAAATTTTCCTCCTCAGTCAATTACATAGCTCTGTAGAATAGAGTCTGTCATATGTTTGAAATCACAATGAAATCTACATTAAAATTTACGTATCAGGCAGCTGGCCTCTAGAAGCTGCAATCAACAAGGAACTGGATGTTCTGCTCAAAGCCTCAGGAGGAATGCAGCCATTTTAACTTTAGACTTCTGACCTCTAGAACTGTAAGAGAACAATTCTGTGGTTTTTAAGACACTATAAAAGTACAAAGCAGCTATGGGAAATATTGGCTTGTAAGAATTATCACCACCTGATGTGTAACATGAGCCCTCAGCTCATGGCGGTGAGCTACAGAAAGAGCAACCACACGCACCAGTCCACCTGGCCAGCCCTGGCTCACACCTGTTTCTCATGAAATTACTAGCAGTAAGGCTCAGACTGGCTGGTCAGTTATACAGTCTCCTCAATTATAAGCCTCCTCACCTGGAACACACACTTGCCTACAAAGGTCAAAGGAAGACAAAAATTTCATTTAGCTCCAAGAATAACTTCATCCTCAGCATCCTGATTCCAGATACAAGAGAATTTAAGGCACATTAAATTAAAAAATCATTTTACTGTTTTGTGAAAATGATAAAAAACCATGTCATCATTAAATACTAGTTATATTTAATTGTACCATTTACAGAGAAATGTTACAAATGACAAGAGACCATCCCTAAGTACCTAGTTCATTCCTTACCATTTTTCTAAATACTGAATTTCAGAGAAGTCAACTTTGGCCAGAGCACTCAACAACCATCATCCTTCCAGAATACCATTAAGAAAGCATTTTACAACAAGAGCTATGTGATCCATCCCCATGCCCCTAAAAAAGTCTTACTAATGAAATCATTGAAAAGCCTCTTCTCAACCCATAGGGGTAATATACTGCCTTTCCTTAGTCATGCCTTGCACGCAAGCATGCACATTTAGTGAATGATTAATTTTTCACTTGCACATTCAACAGAGTCTTCTGCTAGTCTGACAAATTCTCATTTGAAAATATTTCTCTTGAAAACTGAAAAGAAGTAATTTTGTCTCTTTTGCATTCTTTAAGTGCCCAGAAAGACTCATTGAGACTTTATTTCTTGAAACGCTAAGAAATTCTTGAAATTCTAAGATACTCATATTATCCCGGTTGAAATTCGTATTTTAATAACCAAAATGTTTAAAAAATCTCATTACAAAAAAAGGAGTCTTTATGTATGGTGAGGGATATGCTAAGTAACCACACTGTGGTAATCATTTCACAATATATAAGTCCATCAAATATCACATTGTACACCTTACACTTAATGTATGTCAATTACACCTAAATAAAGCCCAAAGGGCAGACAAAAAATGCTAATTTTGGTAAGGCATTACAAATGTTTTTTATCAAATAAAATGAACAAAATAATCATTTCAAGGGCAGTGTTAGTGATGACCATGACCTTCCTAAAAAGAGAAAGGTAAAAACACTTTTAAAATATAGTTGAAGGTTTCTACCAACTAGTCTTGATACAAAAAAAAAAAAAAAATCACTGTTTCCGGATATGGATGTAAATTTTAATCGAAAATTTAATATAATATACTATTTGAAAATACTGTGTTCCTTTGTTGGTTGGCAAACCAGCGGCCATACAGGAAGGCGAGGAGAGGCGAGGAGAGGCGAGGAGAGGCAGCCGCTCCAGCCAGGGAGGTGGCGGGTTTACTAAGGCAGGGAACTCACAGGCGTGGTGGCGGCGTCTGCATGACGAGGCGACCTCCCACCCACTGGCCAGAATCTTACAAGTTTATAGAGAGGCCTTATCGGATCGGGGTTCAGTCAAGTATTCAGTCCAGAAGGCCTCAGCATCCTCTCAAGCCTGTGTCCGACAAGCTATGGGAATGGTGAGCGGTCGGGGGAGGGGCAGGAATCGACGCTTGCCCCGTTCCAGGTCAGGGGTCAAATGAAGGGCTCCTCCTCCACAGCACCGCCCCTTAAAGATTCTTCAGAAAATGCAACTCACCTCTGAATTGAGATCTTGTATCTGCGCACGTCTCAAAAAACCAAGCTGACTTCTGATACACAATGCAGCCTAAACTGAACAACATGCACAAAGGTCTGAAATATTCACTTTATTAGGAAAGCATTTGATAGCTGTATCCAATCATATAATCAATCACTTCATTTTGAATACAATTAAAATACGGACTTTGCATTCATCTGATACATATTTGGGCACCAACCAGTGCCAGGTACTGGGGTACAAGCCAAACAGGAGGATCCTGCTCTCATAGAGCTTACATTCTAGGCGTAGGCATGCTGTCAAACAATCGTGTCTGACTCTTAGCAACCCATGGGCCAGCCAGGCTCCTCTGTCCAGGAATTCTTCAGGCAATAATACTGGACTTAAATGTCATTTCCTCCTCCAGGGGATCTTCCCAACCCAGAGATCAGTGTCTCCTGCATCGGCAGCCAGGTTCTTTTCCACTTAGCCACCTGGGATGCCCCAATTCTAGCAAGAGGGCAACAGTAAGGAAAAAAAAAAAACACCTTATATTTCTTATAAACACTTAAATCAGACAATGGTGCTCTACAAGAGCACATAACAAGTGTATAACCCAGCCCAGAGAAATCACAAACATAAAAAGATAAGTGTTTAAGTAGAAGGGAGAAGAGTTCACGCAGAGGGAACCTCACAGACTCTTTTAAGAGGAGAAGGACATTTTAGGTTCAAGGAACTGGAAGAAGTCTACAATGAGTGGAATATTCAGTGTGAAAAGAGGAGTCAAGGAGATGAGACTGAAGAGGTGATGATCGAGATCCACCGAGGGGGGCTTCCCTGGTGGTTCAGTGGGTAAGGACACCGTCTTGCAGCGCAAGGGGTGCCAGTTCGATCCCTGGCCTGGGAGGATCCCATGTGCCAGCGGAGCAGCTGGACCGATGTGTCCAACTACCGAGCCGGAGCTCTGGAGCGCATGCGCCCAGAGCTGGTGCTCTGCCGCAAGGTAGGCAAGGGCTTGAGGTTTGGCCCTTCTATGGGGAACCAATGAAAGAGGTAAGGAAGGAAGCAACATGACAAATGTGCACCTTAAAATGTCCATTCTAATTCCAGAGTGAGGCAGAGACTGGACTAAGAATGGAGGCAGGTCGACCCCTTCTAAGTCCTGCATAGAGGACAAAAGTAGTGGAGGAATTCAAGAGGCTGTCAGGATGAAAAATCAATAGAACGTAATTGAATCTGAGATTCCCTAGACCCACCAGACACACGGGTCTGCAGCTCAGGGGATAGCTGTGTTAAGAACTATCAAGACGGGAATCACCTCCATTTGGATGGCAACTAAAGCCATGAGAAAGGCTGAAATGCCCACCGAGCATAAATCAAGCCATGAAACACACATACATTTAAGAACTAGGAGGAATAATATTCAGTCATTAAAAAGAATAAAATCTTGCCATTTGCAACAACACAGGTGGACCCTGAGGTCACTACGCTAAGTGAAAAAACTCAGAGAAAGACAAACACTGCTAAGATCTCACTTATATGGAATCTAAAAAACAAAAAGACTGGTGTCTGCCAGAAGGCAGCAGAGCGGGGGTGGAACAAATGACTGAAGGGAGTCCCAAAGGAGAAAGTTCCAGCTATAAAATAAACGAGTCCTAGGGATGGAATGTACAGCAGGGGACTGCAGTTAATAACATTGTATCACATATCTGAAATTTGCTAAGTGAATTTAAAAGTCCTCATCACAAGGAAAAATTTCATCACTGTGCATGATGATGGATGATAACGAGACTTATTCTGGTGATCATTCTGCGGTGTAAACAAATATCCCATAATTATGTTGTACACCTGAAACGAACATCATGTTATATTCAATTATATCTCAATTTTTTTTAAAAAAAGGAAATGTGCCAGGGCCAGGGAGAAGAGGGAATGGGGAGTTATTATTTAATAACAGAGCTTCAATCTGAGATGATGAACAGTGCTGGAGAAGAATGGTGATGATGATAACACAAGATGAGGTGCTTAATATCACAGAACTGCACACTTGAGGTTAAAACGGTGAGCTCTTCGTTGGGCACATTTCACCACAATTAAAAGAAAACAGAGCTCTGTTTGTGCCATTGTATCTTTGAGAGTAAGAATGCATTCACATACCACTAAGGAAAAGTCAAGACAATGCTGAAGGGAAGGGAGGAATGCGCAGAGGAGGCGGGGCCTACAAAGGAAGCTGAAGGAGGATGGCCAAGGAGGCTAACCGGTTTCAGTTGGGAGCCCCAGGAAAGCACTCTGGGAGCAAGTGTCTGACTGATCATCACTGAATCCAGCAAAGGTGAAAAAGACCCTCTGGTTCCTGGAACACAGAGGTCAATGGTGACCCAAGAGGGCTAACAGCCCTGGAAGCTGGAGATAAAGTGAGGCAAGAACGGGCAGGAAACCAGAGCCCGGGGTGCAGACGGCAAGAGGTCTGACGCTACGACAAGGCGGAGGCTGCAGGGGAAGCTAACAGATGCTTTAAAAAAAAGAACATTACAACGTCACCATGCATAACTGGCAAAGCAATCAATTCTGTGTAAATACAATTTTATATTTTAAAAAATCTCAATAATATCTGGAATTTACAGATTACAGAACTTCGCATACTCCTCATAGCTGGGAAAGGATAACTCTGAATTATTCCCTTCCTTCTAAGGGCTGTCGAGCTGAGCCATAGAAAACTCTTAAGAGAATTTACAAGGAACTGAGCTTCATCAGATAAATATCTTCACTGATTTTTTTTTTTTAAAGGTAGAAAAGTACAACGCACTGTGTTAGGAGAACAACTGTACTGTAAGAATGACGTGTTGAAAAAGTCTAAAATTTCAAGGCTACGAATATATTAATTTTCAGTACACATCCAGTAGACCTTTATATTCCAATCACATCCTCAAGATGCCGAAGTTTGTCTTCTGGATGGGTGCGTTGAGGGCGGCGCTGAGACTGAGACCCAGGACCAGCCTGGTGTCCACTGGATCGATAATCCCGTCATCCCACACTCTGATAAAAGACCAAAAAATGACTGATTAGGAATCCAGCACCAATCCCCTGGTTATACACGCAATGCCTAACACATGGATCCCCTGATGAGCCTCAGTGTATTATAATCTTGCAATAGAAACCATGATCAAGAACAGGAGAGGAGGAGGAAAGAAAAACGACTTTGGTCTCATGCCCCACAGAATGTCAAGTTGAACTTAAGGCTTTAGAAACAGCTTATACAAGGAACCTCAAAATAAACCCTGGTTTTAAAATACTTTCATCTATTTCAGGAAAAGCTTTCCCATCCCTTCTCTGCCCACACAAATACACAAACCAAGGTGACATATTACTGTTACTCTTATGGAAAGCCACATAAACCAAGGCAAGAGTCTCCAACAAAGTCCCCACTGAAAAACGCATAGTTCCTCAAGCTCCTAAGAAACTATGAAAATTATTGAATAGACTTCAGTCCATTTTATTAATAAAACAAGTATCTTCCTATGTAGTTTGTTATTTTTTTGCTACAATAGGAAAAACAAGTAATGGTTTTAAACTGATTTCAGACAAACAATTTTAAGTAGAAATCTTAAGTTTGCTTTTCATGGACAACCTCACATTTATAAGGAAACATGAGTAAGAAATATTATTTTTTAAGGGTCATTAGAGGGAGACAGTTTTGCTTTTGTTTTTAAAAAACTGCCTTCAATATCTAGACATAGCATCAATTATTAAACCATACCTACATTGACAGACTAAGAATCAAATCTTTGCTCATAAAACATTCATTATAAGGATCCTAAAGTATCAACAGCCATTAAAAAATTATTCTTGTAACCAGCTCAACTGATTACACCCCCTTCCGAAGTCTGAGTGTGTGTGCTCAGTCGTGTCCAACTCTTAATGACCCCATGGTCTGTAGCCTGCCAGGCTCCTCTCTCCATGGAATTTTCAGGGGGTAGAAGACGTGTTGAAAAGTCTAAAATTTCAAGGCTACGAATATATTAATTTTCAGTACACATCCAGTAGACCTTTATATTCCAATCACATCCTCAAGATGCGAAGTTTGTCTTCTGGATGGGTGCGTTGAGGGCGGCGCTGAGACTGAGACCCAGGACCAGCCTGGTGTCCACTGGATCGATAATCCCGTCATCCCACACTCTGATAAAAGACCAAAAATGACTGATTAGGAATCCAGCACCAATCCCTGGTTATACACGCAATGCCTAACACATGGATCCCCTGATGAGCCTCAGTGTATTATAATCTTGCAATAGAAACCATGATCAAGAACAGGAGAGGAGGAGGAAAGAAAAACGACTTTGGTCTCATGCCCCACAGAATGTCAAGTTGAACTTAAGGCTTTAGAAACAGCTTATACAAGGAACCTCAAAATAAACCCTGGTTTTAAAATACTTTCATCTATTTCAGGAAAAGCTTTCCCATCCCTTCTCTGCCCACACAAATACACAAACCAAGGTGACATATTACTGTTACTCTTATGGAAAGCCACATAAACCAAGGCAAGAGTCTCCAACAAAGTCCCCACTGAAAAACGCATAGTTCCTCAAGCTCCTAAGAAACTATGAAAATTATTGAATAGACTTCAGTCCATTTTATTAATAAAACAAGTATCTTCCTATGTAGTTTGTTATTTTTTTGCTACAATAGGAAAAACAAGTAATGGTTTTAAACTGATTTCAGACAAACAATTTTAAGTAGAAATCTTAAGTTTGCTTTTCATGGACAACCTCACATTTATAAGGAAACATGAGTAAGAAATATTATTTTTTAAGGGTCATTAGAGGGAGACAGTTTTGCTTTTGTTTTTAAAAAACTGCCTTCAATATCTAGACATAGCATCAATTATTAAACCATACCTACATTGACAGACTAAGAATCAAATCTTTGCTCATAAAACATTCATTATAAGGATCCTAAAGTATCAACAGCCATTAAAAAATTATTCTTGTAACCAGCTCAACTGATTACACCCCCTTCCGAAGTCTGAGTGTGTGTGTGCTCAGTCGTGTCCAACTCTTAATGACCCCATGGTCTGTAGCCTGCCAGGCTCCTCTCTCCATGGAATTTTCCAGGCAAGAATACTGGAATGGGTAATCATTTCCTTCTCCAGTAGATCTTCCTGATCCAGGGACTGAACATCTATCTCCTACCTCGGCAGGTGAATTCTTCAACACTCCACCATCCAGGAACCACTTCTGGAGTTACAGTAGAGTAATATAGCCAGCACAATGATGTCAGGACTGCTCCAGGTAAAAGGCCCTAAGCAAATGTCTGGTAAAGTTTGATTATAAAAACAACTGAGGGGCTCCCCTGGTGGTCCAGTGGGTAAAGAGTCCGCCTTGCAGCACAGGGGGCGCCGGTTCAGTCCCTGGCCTGGGAAGATCCCACGTGCCGCGGAGCCACTGGACCAGTGTGTCCAGTGATGAGCCAGCGCTCTGAAGCACATGTGCCCAGAGCCAGTGCTCTGCAACAAGAGAGGCCACTGCAATGGGAGGCCCACACAGGCCAAAGAATAAAAAGATGGATGAAAATAAATATAAACAAGAGGCATAATGGGGAAAAAGAAAAGAAAAAAACAACTGAGAAGATAGTTGGTATGCCTTATGTGTAACATGCAAGATTATTAAAAACACAGGAGCTGACAGTACAGATTATGACAGAGCTCTGAAAAGACAGATCTAGCCAGTTTCAGGCCTCCTAAACAGACCAAAACAATTATTATTAAGTTGAGATCTATCAGACTAAAAGAAGGTGCCATAAACTGGCTTCGAAATCCTTTCACCTTTGAAACAAAGTTGGTATATCCATGCAACAACGGTTTTAAACAGAGGGTTAAACATCTAAAATTAATAGAAAAACCTTAATGTCTTTTCAATATTAAATTCCAAAGATAAGTCTATCTGGGCCATATGCTCTCCTGTCTTGAATAAAATCTATTAAAAATTATAATAATGTAAGTATGAAAATAGTGAAGGATTCAGTCTTTAGCCAGGGCTGAAAAACAAATTAATGGCTCACACAAAATACGCTCTTTTTCAAAGTTTAATATTCCGACTGTCCTTGTGAACCTCAAAGTTTTACATAAAAACAATCAAAAAGGAAGCGTGTGCAGCAACCAGCCGGTGGGCAAGCGGGCGTGCCTGCAGCCAGCGAGCAGGAGGAGCGGCCACCGCGCCCAGGCCGCCGAGGACAGCGCCCCAGGGGGCTGCCCCTCCCTCTCCTGAGGTGTCAGGAAGGAGAGGCCGCCTGGGTCCCCAGCAGGCCCCCCCAGAGCCTGGGCCCCCCAGTCCTGGAGGTCGAGGAGGTGCTGACAGGTGCTCAGCGAGAGGCCCCCACCCCGCAGGCCCCCCGTTCTCCCACTTTCCTCCTCCCAGAGTCCAGCGGAGCCCCGGCCCACCCTCGTCCCTGCCTCCATTTCTAGCCCCCGAGGAGGATCTCCTATCCCACTGAGCAGCCCGTTTCAGGGGTACGCCCACAGAGACCCCTCTGCTGCAGGCTGGGACCGTTGGGGAGTGAGCTGGCAGCCTAGCCGACAGCAGTTGGTGAAAGTGAGCCAGACAGCACCAGCCCGTCACCCTGGAGAGCTGGCCGTGTGTGACATCAGCGGCTGGGTGGCTAACCGCCGGACTGCTGTGGACCTGCGCAGGCAGGAGGCGGAGGTGCTGGGTGAAGGCCTGCAGCCGGCGGCAGCCCCTTCGCCAGTTCTTCTTCGAAACCCGCTGCAAAGTTGCTAGTGCTGGAGAAGGTGGCCCCGGTGGGAGGTGGAGGAGGCGGCCGGGGTGTGGACGAGAGGCACTGGTGTCTGAGTGTAAGGATAAGCAGCCCTACTTGTGGGCACTGACCACCGATGCCCAAGCCGTGTGGGCTAGCGATGGATTCGAATGAGCACCTCCGATGTCTGCAAGCTCCTCAGCCAGACTGGCCGGACCTGAGGCCCATGCCCAGGAAACGGGCAGGTAGAGGAAGAAGACAGCTGAATGCTGAAAGACCTCAGGAGTGGCCTGGTTGCTTTGGGCCCCAGTCTGGGAACCTGTCAAAGGGTCACAAAAATCACAACTCTCTGATTCTGAAAGCTCATTCTGGGCAAGACAGACAGAGTTTTGAAGGATGAATAGGAGTTCTTCTGGATGACCCTAAGGGTAATAATGATGATGATAATGATAATAGCCAATATTTTTTGAGTGATTATTATTTTTGAACTCTAATACACAACTTGTAAGATCAAAAAAACCCAAAAAGTTATAGCTGAGCTTATCATGTATGTTTTCTCTTTAATTTTATATGTGATTGTCTATTCCCTCTTTGCTTCTACTGGTTACTACACAGTCTGTTTAAGTGATGGTAAAAGAGAACATACAACTTTTCAAACCAAAGACTACAAAATATTTTGTTCTTACGTGAGTTAATGACCTGCCACAACAAAATATACTTCTATATTTGCTAGTAGAAATACACATAAACAAGATGAGAACCTGGCTTTTCAAAAGTTCCAAATAGTATTCATTTAAAATTTGAAACTAATGATGCTCTGGGAGATAGGTATGTTCAGTCTCTGCGGTACCTGCCACAAAAGAGGTGTTCAAGTGAATGACATGGATTCTAACTTTTGATTTTCTCTTCCCCCTCCTCTCTGGTTTCTCCAGTAAATGACATAAATCATAGCATAATCTAATTTGAAAAGACACAAACAGCTATTTTCTTTTTTTCCATCTGCCCAAGGAATAAAAGGAAGACATGAAGCTTAAATTACTCTTCAGGATGCAGAACATTAAACTTGTTGAAAAAAAGACCTGAAAGCACTTGCATGTCTCCATCGGAGACAGCTGTGATAATTCATTACCTCATTTAAGTGCTGTAAGAAACAAACAGAATAAGAACCACAATGATGTATGAGGTAATTGCTTAACGTTGACACATGGACGCTGGCTGTGAATAATCAGCTTCTGAACAGCACACGCTCACTTGTTTACAAGTGTCACTACGTATTCAACCATTTTCGTGTTTAAGTGAGGTAAAAACAAAGTAATCAGAGATGACAGGTATCCATGAGTGTAAGCAAAAATTACTGCAGAACCCATTCCTGAAAGTGACACAGCCAGGCTTGTAACTCTTAACTTCCCTGCCCCAGTGTGGTCCACCTCTAGCCACAGTGCTCCCCGAGGCCCTGGACCACTTCAACTAGGAGCTCAATCGGTAAAGAATCTGCCTGCAGTGCAGGACACCAGGGTTCAACTCCTGGATGGGGAAGATGCCCTGGAGAAAGACATGGCAACCCACTCCAACACTCCTGTCTGGAGAACCCCATGGAAAGAGGAGCCTGGCAGGCCCAAGTCCTCGGGGTCATAAGAGTCAGACATGACTTAGTAACTAAGCTACGACTAAAGGAAGAGAAGCGCAAAGGGGAAGGATCCGACCAAAAGAGATGGAGCCTAGTCCGGCAGGCATGGGAGAAGAGTCAGCATTTCAGCAGCAGGCATGCCCACTATAGAAACAACGGTACAAAATTAAGTGTGTCCAAAATTACTATTTGGCTCCCATGAGGGCTGGATCACACCAACTGCTCAGATCTCTGAAAAGCTATTGCCCTGAGCGCAAGATGCGCCTGTCAAAGAGTTAGTTATTCTCTGGCTCCCACCTTGCACTGGAATAGTAAGGGTTTCCTTCCTCTTCAAACCTCTTAATGATGGGCTCTTTTAAAGCTGCTTCATCAGCACTGGAGAACTGAAAGAAAAAGGACCATGAGTAAGTCCTGCTGGAGGTGAACAACAAACCCACTCGAGAGAACCTCAAGAACAAAAGGGCAACGGACCTCACGAATGATAGCGTTACGACCAACATGTGAACAGTCGTGTGTGATGCTTTACCATACGGATCTCACCTGAGACGTGAATGTCAAATTAGTGCACTGTTATGTCTCCCTCATCAGAGCCAGCATCCTGAGGCTGTTTACCGTAAGGACAACACCAAGGGTATCACATATTTCAGCAGGGTAGAGTGATGGATGTGAAATATACAACATAACAAAAGAGCTATATTACATTTAACAGATTCTGTTTAAGCAGGTGGAAAAGTAGGGGAGTTTCATTCAAAACAGCCAAAATTCAAAAATTTTAAAGCTTAAAGGGACAGGACAATAAATCACATTTTAAATAATCTTGAAATTTCCCGGATAGCTGAGATTGTTCTCTAATTAAAATTTAAGGGCTTGTTCATCCATATTGCCAGAAACAAGTGATAATTAATTTGGACGTCAAAATCTCTCTGCAGGGCTTCCCCTGGTGGTCCAGTGGGTAAGGACACCGCCTTGCAGTGCAAGGGGCGCCGGTTCGAGCCCTGGCCTGGGAAGATCCCACGTGCCGCGGAGCGGCTGGACTGATGTGTCCATACGAGCCAGAGCTCTGGAGCACATGCGCCCAGAACCAGCGCTCTGCAACGAAAGATGCCACCGCGATGGGAGGCCCACGGGAGCCAAAGAACAAAGACGGATGAACATAGAGAAACGAAAGACCAATAGAAGTGGCCCGCTTACTCCCCTCCTTCCCCAACCCGACCCCTGCCCAAAATAAATAAATAAATAAATCTTAAAAAAAAAAAAAAAATCTCTCTGCAAATTAATTTTGAAATCCTGAAAAGTATTTTCAACTTAAAAAATACTCCATACCAAAAGCAAAATGATTTTTTTTTCCCAAATAAATCCAAGCTTCCTTTATGTACTTTCATTGCTTAGTATCATTTACAGCTCATTTAGAGGAAGTAATTTAGAGGAAGAACCACTAAAATCCTATACTTTCCTTTAACACATAAAAACAGATGAATTCATATATCAAATAACTATTTAATAAGGTACCATCATGCTGGGCTAGCATTTAAGATGTGTCTTCAAAACATCAGGTAGAATTTCATAGCTTCCACTCCTCCATGCCCCTCTGCATACACACCAAAGTGAGGATTTCCTTTTCTTGGATACTAGTCAGTACTAAAGTGAATCTGAAACCTCAATTCTGCAGAATTCCTGTTGCTTGGGGATGACAGCTGGGGATAAGAGGCATGGATGAGATGCATTCAGGGAGGCAGGAACCACCCTCTGGCTTTATACTATCCGCACTCCACACACAAGGCGGTTGACAAGCTGACCAATCTCTGAACGGCAGAACTAAGAGCCTAAAAGGACAGGACCTCCTCTATGGTAAACAGCCAAAATTCAAAAATTTTAAAGCTTAAAGGGACAGGACAATAAATCACATTTTAAATAATCTTGAAATTTCCCGGATAGCTGAGATTGTTCTCTAATTAAAATTTAAGGGCTTGTTCATCCATATTGCCAGAAACAAGTGATAATTAATTTGGACGTCAAAATCTCTCTGCAGGGCTTCCCCTGGTGGTCCAGTGGGTAAGGACACCGCCTTGCAGTGCAAGGGGCGCCGGTTCGAGCCCTGGCCTGGGAAGATCCCACGTGCCGCGGAGCGGCTGGACTGATGTGTCCAATTACCGAGCCAGAGCTCTGGAGCACATGCGCCCAGAACCAGCGCTCTGCAACGAAAGATGCCACCGCGATGGGAGGCCCACGGGAGCCAAAGAACAAAGACGGATGAACATAGAGAAACGAAAGACCAATAGAAGTGGCCCGCTTACTCCCCTCCTTCCCCAACCCGACCCCTGCCCAAAATAAATAAATAAATAAATCTTAAAAAAAAAAAAAAATCTCTCTGCAAATTAATTTTGAAATCCTGAAAAGTATTTTCAACTTAAAAAATACTCCATACCAAAAGCAAAATGATTTTTTTTTCCCAAATAAATCCAAGCTTCCTTTATGTACTTTCATTGCTTAGTATCATTTACAGCTCATTTAGAGGAAGTAATTTAGAGGAAGAACCACTAAAATCCTATACTTTCCTTTAACACATAAAAACAGATGAATTCATCTATCAAATAACTATTTAATAAGGTACCATCATGCTGGGCTAGCATTTAAGATGTGTCTTCAAAACATCAGGTAGAATTTCATAGCTTCCACTCCTCCATGCCCCTCTGCATACACACCAAAGTGAGGATTTCCTTTTCTTGGATACTAGTCAGTACTAAAGTGAATCTGAAACCTCAATTCTGCAGAATTCCTGTTGCTTGGGGATGACAGCTGGGGATAAGAGGCATGGATGAGATGCATTCAGGGAGGCAGGAACCACCCTCTGGCTTTATACTATCCGCACTCCACACACAAGGCGGTTGACAAGCTGACCAATCTCTGAACGGCAGAACTAAGAGCCTAAAAGGACAGGACCTCCTCTATGGTATGCCTTATTATGATGACACCGTACATCCGAGCAACTTCAGGAACATCCACCAATCATTTTAAGGCCTGGTGCTTACATAAAACAGCAAGTTACAATAAAATTTAATGCAAAATTTCAGATGAGTTGCTAACAGAGACACAAACAGAAGAGTCCCCCTGAAAAGTTGCCATTTGCTGCTCTGCCTTTCATTAAGCCCTTTCCATCCTTCTTCACTGATACTTTCACAGTGCAAGAAACGGCATTCCATTCTCATTATATGACAGGGCCTCCTACTCAAGGTATCTTTAACAACAATCTAAGAGTAAAATAGGAAACAAAATTCTGCAGCTTTAGGTCATAAAACTGAAGACGTAAGTCAGGTTTATTTAAATCTCACTCGCTACGAATGACTAAGAATCAGACATCTTTATGCCTCAGGCACTCACAGGCAAGAGTTTCTGAAGTGTTTTCTTGGAGATTCTGAAAAATGTGTAGATTACTACAGGAAGGTACTTTCAATGAAATGGCTTTAAAAAGAGAGACGGAGCATGCGTAAGTCTAAGTTGCAAAAACAAATTCGAGGTCAGCCCCTTCTAGTAAAGCCAGGCCCTGCATACTGGAACATTGCCCATGAACCTGCAGGGTTCTGGTGAGCTGCTCCATGTCTCCGGCGGCCTGCGGGGCATCAAACAGCAGTTACCTGTTTCCCCTCCCGGGCTCTTTGGTCCTTGGCCACCGTCGCCAGCACGGTAGCCGCCTGCTCTCCTCCCATCACTGAGACGCGAGCATTTGGCCACAGGTAGAGAAACCTTGGGCTATGCAGGGAGAAAGGTAGGAATGATCAAATGTACAACACAAAGATTATCAGAGACTCATGGTTAGCTTTTAAATTAGTGGCTCTCTGTTCTGGCTGCACACTATAATTATTTAGTGATTACCAGAAAAAAAAGAATGCCTAGAACCCACCCCAGACTGATCCCCAGCAGGGGGGCTTCAGCATCGTATAATTGTTAAGTTCTCCAGGTGATTCTGATGTCTGTTTTAATGAATTATATTTATCCATTTCACCCAAACTGGGCAAAAGGGCACTGAAAATATCCTCTTATTGTGTGCAGCTATGTGCCATCTTCCATTCCTAAAACTGGTGATGTCAGTCTTTTCCTTTTACTTTTTAGTTCTAACAGGGGATTCTCTAGTTTTCTAACCCTTTTAATCAAAGCTACTTTGGGCATTCCTGATTCTTCTGTCTTTATGTTTGTTCTTTATTATGTCCTGCTTCTATTTTTCTTGTTTTAATTTCCTGCTCTTCTTTGACCTTCTTGGGCTAGCTGCTAGGCTCACTGATTTTCACCCTTTTCCAGTCTACACACACTTAAGTCTGCACTTTTAGTTGGGTGGCACAAGTTATGATTTTAGCATTTTCATTATTAGCCGTTTCAAATATTTCCTGATTCCCACTGTGGATTTCTTCCAAGTAGTAGCTTTAGCATTAAATTTCATTTCACCCCTCCAGATGATGCAAATTATGGTATAATTGATTGGGATTTGTGAATGTCATTTTATGTTTAAAATAAACTTGAAATAAACCATTCCTAATTAGACCTAAAGTATGATTCATTCTTTCAGAGAAAGTCATGACAACAACCTACCTATATGCTCTGCCACACATTCCATAGTTTCCAGCCCCGTAAGAGCCCCCAATGATGACAGTTATCTTTGGCACATTGGCACAGGCTACAGCAGTCACCATCTTGGCACCATCCTTGGCAATTCCCTCAGCTTCATAGTCTCTACCAACCATAAATCCTACAAGGAGAGAACAGGAAGAGAGCCCTAGGGTGATGGGATTAATGTGCACAGTCGTTTTCACCAAGGTACTGGAAGAACGTCTTGTCAAACTATAAATACTTTAATAAATTAGTTACATGTGAAATACACACCCTAAAAAATCTGCTTTAAAAGGTAAAATAAAATTTTCTCTCATCATTTAAAAAATCGCTCAAATGGTTCATATGGACACACACAAAGATCCTTAGACAAATAAGGCAACATACCTCCAAGAAATTATCTCAAAACTATATATAACCTGGTGAGGAAAGAATGGGAAGGCAAGTTAAGGAAAACGTCCAGCTATGAGGGCTTCAGGATTCACTGACCTGGTTTACAATATAGATTATTCCTTCTGAAGTGCTGCTTTAAAACTTTGATGAAATAAAATTAATGATTCATAGAGACGCTAAGAGTCCCAGTCACTGACTCAATAGCAAGATAAGAGTTCTCATTATGATCACAGGGTCCTTCAACTTCTCCACACTCCCAGCTCTGTTGAAACTGGTCTGCAGCCTCACTGGGCCTTCCAGGCCTTGGGGTCCCTTCCTCTCCATCCTACAGATCACAAGTCAGGTTTCATCTGTCTCCCTCCCCACCCACAGACTCACATGACGGCTTGACTGCCATTTGTTCTTGCTTTGCAAATCTTCCACATCGGGTAATTTAATCCAATTCAACTACGTTTTATGGATCACCTGTACTTG
Source organism: Tragulus kanchil (assembly GCA_022376925.1). Classification (NCBI taxonomy): domain Eukaryota; kingdom Metazoa; phylum Chordata; class Mammalia; order Artiodactyla; family Tragulidae; genus Tragulus; species Tragulus kanchil. The sequence continues at coordinate 91,795,153 of JAIOJX010000004.1, read as the reverse complement.
TTTTGGATACAACAGTACTGATATAACAACCCTTGCCCTCACCAGGCATCATCTGCTTCCTCCGGTTACCCACCCCACCCTCTTAACTGGCCCCTCAGAAGAGTCAGAAATTTCTTTATCCATTTTGTCTTGACTGCCAGTAACTTTCCCACAACAGCTATGCCAAGTATCAACTCTCTTTAAAAGCGCTCACCCTCTACCCACCACTCCCCTGCCCCTCTAGTCCCTTTGAAAGATTCTGCCTTGAAAAAGAAGATTCAAGCCATTTCACCTGGCTTTCTCCAACCCTTCTTTCTCTCACCATAAAGAACAACATAATCTTTCTGTCTTTCTTCCTTTACTCTCGTCTGTTGGAATAAATTAAACCTACTCAAAGATCGCCCCTTTCTTTTCTCTGGGTGTTTTCTACTCCCACAGCTTTAAGTACCATCTGCGTGTTCTGAGGATGCTCCATGTTCACCTCCAGCTAACACACCTTCTGTGCTCAAGACTGCTCCACTGCCCACCACACATCTCCAAACGGACGTCACAGAGGCCCCTCCAGTTTAATGGTGCCAAACTCTGCTCTGTATCCCCAGTTCAGTTGCCCAGTCGTGTCTGACCCTTTACCGCCCCATGGACTGCGGCACACCAGGTTTCTCTGTCCTTCACCATCTCCCGGATAAAAAAAAAAAAAAATATCTCAAAACTATATATAACCTGGTGAGGAAAGAATGGGAAGGCAAGTTAAGGAAAACGTCCAGCTATGAGGGCTTCAGGATTCACTGACCTGGTTTACAATATAGATTATTCCTTCTGAAGTGCTGCTTTAAAACTTTGATGAAATAAAATTAATGATTCATAGAGACGCTAAGAGTCCCAGTCACTGACTCAATAGCAAGATAAGAGTTCTCATTATGATCACAGGGTCCTTCAACTTCTCCACACTCCCAGCTCTGTTGAAACTGGTCTGCAGCCTCACTGGGCCTTCCAGGCCTTGGGGTCCCTTCCTCTCCATCCTACAGATCACAAGTCAGGTTTCATCTGTCTCCCTCCCCACCCACAGACTCACATGACGGCTTGACTGCCATTTGTTCTTGCTTTGCAAATCTTCCACATCGGGTAATTTAATCCAATTCAACTACGTTTTATGGATCACCTGTACTTGTTTTGGATACAACAGTACTGATATAACAACCCTTGCCCTCACCAGGCATCATCTGCTTCCTCCGGTTACCCACCCCACCCTCTTAACTGGCCCCTCAGAAGAGTCAGAAATTTCTTTATCCATTTTGTCTTGACTGCCAGTAACTTTCCCACAACAGCTATGCCAAGTATCAACTCTCTTTAAAAGCGCTCACCCTCTACCCACCACTCCCCTGCCCCTCTAGTCCCTTTGAAAGATTCTGCCTTGAAAAAGAAGATTCAAGCCATTTCACCTGGCTTTCTCCAACCCTTCTTTCTCTCACCATAAAGAACAACATAATCTTTCTGTCTTTCTTCCTTTACTCTCGTCTGTTGGAATAAATTAAACCTACTCAAAGATCGCCCCTTTCTTTTCTCTGGGTGTTTTCTACTCCCACAGCTTTAAGTACCATCTGCGTGTTCTGAGGATGCTCCATGTTCACCTCCAGCTAACACACCTTCTGTGCTCAAGACTGCTCCACTGCCCACCACACATCTCCAAACGGACGTCACAGAGGCCCCTCCAGTTTAATGGTGCCAAACTCTGCTCTGTATCCCCAGTTCAGTTGCCCAGTCGTGTCTGACCCTTTACCGCCCCATGGACTGCGGCACACCAGGTTTCTCTGTCCTTCACCATCTCCCGGAGGTTGCTCAAACTCGTGTTCCTTGAGCCCCCAGCCCTCCTAAAAATAAAATGCAGCAAAAATGTAGGACTCTTTCAAGCACATGGTTTAACTTACTGGTGGTTACTAAATCATGAATCATTATTCGAAACAAGGTCTCTGGACTAGCAAAGCTTCTGAAGACCTCTACCTGCCCTCTGAGACGGTCTGCCACACCGGGCCCTCTCCAGTTGCATCTGGACACATCTCCTCTCAAGAGTCACCTGGCCAAGTATCTTCAACTTCAGAACAGCACCAGATGAAGATGTTTCAGTACCAGTACCGTGTAAAGCCCTGCTAACTGTCAAAGGCCAAACTCTGTTTCATAAAGGCATGCCTGATCCCAGCAACTAATTCAGGGTCTCTCCTTCCTTAGAACCTGATATAACCATGAATGAGTTAGTGGACTAGGGTCGAAAAAGTTTCCAGCTAAGCAACATACCAAGAGTGCTTCCTATGTGTCAGGCACCAGGCAACACACAAGAAATATAAATAAGAAAGTCAGAGAATTCTAGACTCATAAGTACCCTAAAAAGTCATTGTATCCACTATATTAGGATGATCCATGGAGCATGAAACTGGAAGGTGATACTGGTCACATCGTTCTTTAGAGTCAAAACTCCAGTGCCAGACGTTGGTTTAGGCTGTGCATATCCATTTTAAAAAGATGTTACTTCAGGTAGAATGGCACAGTGAAAGATGAGGACCACAGCACATGCCTGAAATCCTTTAAGGGCAACAAAATACTGAGAAAGAGAGCATGCATGGGTCAGACAACATCCTCCAGCACTGATGAGAGTGCAACATCCTCCAGCACTGATGAGAGTGGTATCCACTCAGAATAGGGCTGCTTTCTGGTGGGTAGGTGCAGACATGCAGGAGTAAAGGGAGGTCACTTGAATGTTCATGATGCATGAAACTCAGAAACTGCTTCACTCAAAAATATCGATAAATTCTTCTAAATCTTTAAGAATCATGAAGCATTTACCCTTTAAAATAATCTAGAGAAGGCATGTCCAATACAGCTTTCTGTTACGATGGAAGCATTCTATGTCTGCGCTGTCCAACACATGAGACACACTGGACAGGGCAGCTCTGAAATAAATGCAACCAAACTGGCCAGGCTAGGTTCTTACCAGTAATATTTTGAAGAAAGAGCAGAGGGATATTCCTTTGGCAGCATACCTGGATAAAATGAGCCCCCTATAACCAAATAAGACAAAAATCTTTTTAGAGGTTAAAAAATCTGTAATCACCATGCAACCTGCAAACACCACACTGGGATCAAAGCAACAGTACTCTCTGCTTGGCTGGTCTGACCTTACAGTAACAGCAGTGCTAATACCACAGTGCGGACCGACTGTTGATGGAACCTATGACTGTGGTTTTGCACTGCACCTGCGTGGCCAGGCACCTGTGTGATCACTGGCACACGGCTGTAGCACAACTCCTGTGTCAGAGAGGAAGCCAATCACTAATTTGCCAGACAGCAGGGAAAACTTCAGGAACAGAGAAGATAAAATTGCTCGTCAATGGGAATTTCTGAGTCTCACCGTAAGGCAATTCTCTGGTTCTCCACTTTTAAAAAGATGGAATGTGAACCTTTCTGGGATAGCTACATTTTGAAGATCATCTGAAATTCTTTCATACACCAAGGTTATAGTAAAATATATCTTTCCTACCAACGACTTCAAATAAATGGGATTTTAGGTAAGTGCTAGAAACTTTTTAACCTTAAGATAAGGAAATTAGTTAATGACAAAAAATATAACTATTCCTTTGCCTATCTTCTAAGAGAGTAAGAGAACACTTAAACTGTTTGCTTTATATTTCAGTCTCTATTTGCAAATGTGTTTAACTTAGCTGAAAATGCCTTGGCAACTACAAGATTGCAAAGCAATTGATCAGTTTCAGATACGGGATGAAAAGGAAATCAAAACAGGGGCAACACAGCTCTCCTCCAGGGCTTCTCTGTGAAAACCAGCAAATAAAATGAGATGGAGCTTCACTCAAAATATCGATAAATTCTTCTAAATCTTTAAGAATCATGAAGCATTTACCCTTTAAAATAATCTAGAGAAGGCATGTCCAATACAGCTTTCTGTTACGATGGAAGCATTCTATGTCTGCGCTGTCCAACACATGAGACACACTGGACAGGGCAGCTCTGAAATAAATGCAACCAAACTGGCCAGGCTAGGTTCTTACCAGTAATATTTTGAAGAAAGAGCAGAGGGATATTCCTTTGGCAGCATACCTGGATAAAATGAGCCCCCTATAACCAAATAAGACAAAAATCTTTTTAGAGGTTAAAAAATCTGTAATCACCATGCAACCTGCAAACACCACACTGGGATCAAAGCAACAGTACTCTCTGCTTGGCTGGTCTGACCTTACAGTAACAGCAGTGCTAATACCACAGTGCGGACCGACTGTTGATGGAACCTATGACTGTGGTTTTGCACTGCACCTGCGTGGCCAGGCACCTGTGTGATCACTGGCACACGGCTGTAGCACAACTCCTGTGTCAGAGAGGAAGCCAATCACTAATTTGCCAGACAGCAGGGAAAACTTCAGGAACAGAGAAGATAAAATTGCTCGTCAATGGGAATTTCTGAGTCTCACCGTAAGGCAATTCTCTGGTTCTCCACTTTTAAAAAGATGGAATGTGAACCTTTCTGGGATAGCTACATTTTGAAGATCATCTGAAATTCTTTCATACACCAAGGTTATAGTAAAATATATCTTTCCTACCAACGACTTCAAATAAATGGGATTTTAGGTAAGTGCTAGAAACTTTTTAACCTTAAGATAAGGAAATTAGTTAATGACAAAAAATATAACTATTCCTTTGCCTATCTTCTAAGAGAGTAAGAGAACACTTAAACTGTTTGCTTTATATTTCAGTCTCTATTTGCAAATGTGTTTAACTTAGCTGAAAATGCCTTGGCAACTACAAGATTGCAAAGCAATTGATCAGTTTCAGATACGGGGATGAAGAAATCACAGACTTGGGCAGCTTAACTTCAACAAATGAAATGTCAGACTGGGGCCAACACAGCTCTCCTCCAGGGCTTCTCTGTGAAAAACCAGCAAATAAAATGAGATGGAGCTTGCTGGCCCCAGTCTAACAACTCTCTGCTGAAATAAATGTATCAGACAGTCATTAAAAGTCAATGCATTAAGAATACTCAATATCTTAGGAAACACTCACCATACATACTATTAAATGCAAACAACCTCTATGGAAGACAGTCTGGAGATTTCTTAAAAAACTAAAAATAGAAGCACCATATGACCCAGCAATCCCACTCTTAGGCTTATACCCTGATGAAATCAAATCTGAAAGAAGCACCTGTACCACAATGTTCATTGCAGCTCTCTATACAATAGCTAGAACATGGAAGCAACCTAGATGCCCATGGACGAACGAATGGATCCAAAAGCTCTGGTACATATATACAATGGAATACTACTCAGCTGTAAAGAGAAATGCAGAAGAATCAACCCTAATGAGGTGGCTGGATCTAGAACGTATCATCAAAAGTGAAGTCAGTCAGAAAGAGAAGGACAAATACAGTATATTAACACATATATATGGAATCTAGTAGGATGGTGATGATGGCACACGCAGTGAAGCGACAGAAAGACAGACATGGACAGTGGACATATGGACATTGTGGGGAAGGAACAGAAGGTGGGAGGCGTAAAGGAAGTAGCATGAAGGCCTGTACTATCATAAGTGAAGAAAATAGCTCTAGTCATTGCTCTGTGAGAAAAGGGGATCCTTCAGGGGTGCTGTGTGATGGTTGGGAGGGGTGGGAAGGGGGGGATATACATGTGACTAATCTGGGAACATACATATCTGCAAACAACAAAACTCTGTAAAAGTTAAAAGCAAAATAAAGGTTTAAAAAACAAAAATGCAAACAAGCAAAACCTCTCTAAGGCAGTACCCTTTGTGCATTCTTTTTTTTTAAGAGAGGGAATAGAAAAAATTAAAGAATATAATAAAATGCTACCCAAGGTTATTTCTGGAGAAAAGCATAGCTGATTTTCCTGTTCTTTTTTTTTTTTCACTTTCTTATTTTTGTCTTATAATCACAGTGGGGAAATGACAGTGAAAACAGAATCTGAAAACCAACGCTACTGGTAAAATGTCCCACCAACAACAGATTCCTCCTAATTAGGGTATGAAAGCGCTTACCTGCCTGCTACCTGCCTCAGAGACGCTGCACCTTGTTACTCATTCTACCATTAGAAGAGGAAAAACAAAACACCAAACATTTCTACTTTCTTAAGAAAACATTTTATCCAATTAGTACATGAATTACATTTATCCAAGTTTAGGTAAATCTGAGACAACGATGTATGAAACTGAGTACTGAGTCAAAAAGCTATTCATAACAGAACTATAGACCAATGGAACAAGATCGAGAACCCAGAGATAAACCCACGCACCTATGGGTACCTTATTTTTGACAAAGGAGGAGAAACTATAAAATGGGACAAAGACAGCCTCTTCAACAAGTGGTGCTGGGAAAACTGGACAGCTACATGCAAAAAAAATGAAGTTGGAACATTCCCTGACACCATACACAAAGATTAACTCAAAATGGATCAAAGACCTAAATGTAAGACCAGAAACCATCAAACTCCTAGAGGAGAATATAGGCAAAACCCTCAAGGACATCAATCAAAGCAAGATCTTCTCTGACCCACCAACTAAAATAGCGGAACTGAAAAGAAAAATGAACATGTGGGACCTCATGAAACTTAAAAGCTTTTGTACAGCAAAAGAAATTACAAAAAAGCTCAACAGACAGCCCACAGAGTGGGAGAAAATCACAGCAAATGGAACAACAGACAAAGAATTAATCTCCAGAATCTACAAGCAACTCAGACAACTCAGCACAGGAAAAATGAACAACCCAATCAAAAAATGGGAAAAAGATCTAAAGAGACGCCTCTCCAAAGAGGACATACAGATGATCCAAAAGCACATGAAACGATGCTCAACCTTACTTATTATTAGAGAAGTGCAAATTAAAACTACAATGAGATACCACCTCACACCCGTCAGAATGGCCATCATCAAAAAATCTGCAGACAATAAATGCTGGAGAAGGTGCGGAGAAAAGGGAACCCTCTTGCATTGCTGGTGGGAATGTAAACTGATACAGCCTCTACGGAAGACAGTATGGAGATTTCTTAAAAAACTAAAAATAGAAGCACCCTACGACCCAGAAATCCCACTATTAGGCTTATATCCTGATGAAATCCAAACTGAAAGAAGCACCTGTACCCCAATGTTCATTGCAGCTCTCTATACAATAGCCAGAACTTGGAAGCAACCTAGATGTCCATCGACGAATGAATGGATACAGAAGCTCTGGTACATATATACAATGGAATACTACTCAGCTGTTAAAAGAAATGCAGAAGACTCAGTCCTAATGAGGTGGCTGGCTCTAGAACCTATCATAAAAAGTGAAGTAAGTCAAAAAGAGAAAGACAAATACAGTATACTAACATACATATATGGAATCCAATAGGATGGTCTTGATAACACACGCAGGGAACTCATGGAAAAACAGACAGAGCATAGACATAGGGACATTGTGGGGAAGAAATAGGGAGGGGGAGGTATGGAGGGAGTAACATGGAAACCTATACTGTCATGTGTGGAAAAGATAGCTAGTGTCATTGTGCTAAGGGAATAGGAGTGCTTACAATGGCATGGGGCGATGGTCCAGAGGGGTGGGATGGGGGGAACTGGAGGGGTGGGGACCAGAGATATGCATATGACTGATCTGGGAACATACATGTCTGTGAACAACAAAACTCTGTAAACCTTTTAAATAAAGAATAAAAATAAATAAATAAAAAGAAAAAAAAAAAAGCTATTCATTCATTTCCTCTCTTAAAACCAGAGTTTCAGGGGCTTCCCTGGTGGTGCAGTGGGTAAGAACACCGCCTTGCAGTACAAGGGGCGCCAGTTCGATCCCGGGCCTGGGAAGATCCCACGTGCCGCGGAGCGGCTGGACCAATGTGTCCAATTACCGAGCCGGGGCTCTGGAGTGCATGCGCCCAGAGCCGGTGCTCTGTGACAACAGAGGCCACTGCAATGGGAGGCCTACATAGGCCAAAGAACAAAGATGGATGCAAATGAATAAACGAAAGACCAATAGAAGTGGCCAAAAAAAAAAAAAACCTAGAGCTTCAGTAACACTTCTCACTATCTTGTGGTTTCCAAAAAGTGAAAATAAAATCAGGTTAAAAATAATGAGAGGATAGAATAGAGAGGATCATGCTTTGCAACTGTATGAATAGCATTAACATCTATGAATCCCTCGAATGCATGAAATACTTTCAAGTACTGCTATATCCTTAGAATATTTACACATAATCCATAGAAGTTATAATTCAAGTATTAAGAACTTTTCTAAAACAAAGACTTGTATCTTTAATAGTGCTCAAGACCGTTCATTATGTTCATATAAATCTTCAATAAGCTGTTTCAAACATTAACATATACACACATACACGTTTACACACACAGTATTGTGTTTGCTAAGGCATCTGGCTAAATATTTTAAATCTTTCATGCAATAAAGTTTCACTAATTACTTTGTAATGTTTAAATTAAAACAGGAAAACCTTGAAAATTTTTTGACAATACTTGCCTTTTTTGCCGACTCAGAAAAGAGAACTCCATTGTTTCCATGCATGGTATAAAATCCTAGCAAGGAGCAAAAGGTTGTGGGGAAGAAATAGGGGGGAGGTATGGAGGGAGTAACATGGAAACCTATACTGTCATGTGTGGAAAAGATAGCTAGTGTCATTGTGCTAAGGGAATAGGAGTGCTCACAATGGCATGGGGCGATGGTCCAGAGGGGTGGGATGGGGGGAACTGGAGGGGTGGGGACCAGAGATATGCATATGACTGATCTGGGAACATACATGTCTGTGAACAACAAAACTCTGTAAACCTTTTAAATAAAGAATAAAAATAAATAAATAAAAAGAAAAAAAAAAAAGCTATTCATTCATTTCCTCTCTTAAAACCAGAGTTTCAGGGGCTTCCCTGGTGGTGCAGTGGGTAAGAACACCGCCTTGCAGTACAAGGGGCGCCAGTTCGATCCCGGGCCTGGGAAGATCCCACGTGCCGCGGAGCGGCTGGACCAATGTGTCCAATTACCGAGCCGGGGCTCTGGAGTGCATGCGCCCAGAGCCGGTGCTCTGTGACAACAGAGGCCACTGCAATGGGAGGCCTACATAGGCCAAAGAACAAAGATGGATGCAAATGAATAAACGAAAGACCAATAGAAGTGGCCAAAAAAAAAAAAAAACCTAGAGCTTCAGTAACACTTCTCACTATCTTGTGGTTTCCAAAAAGTGAAAATAAAATCAGGTTAAAAATAATGAGAGGATAGAATAGAGAGGATCATGCTTTGCAACTGTATGAATAGCATTAACATCTATGAATCCCTCGAATGCATGAAATACTTTCAAGTACTGCTATATCCTTAGAATATTTACACATAATCCATAGAAGTTATAATTCAAGTATTAAGAACTTTTCTAAAACAAAGACTTGTATCTTTAATAGTGCTCAAGACCGTTCATTATGTTCATATAAATCTTCAATAAGCTGTTTCAAACATTAACATATACACACATACACGTTTACACACACAGTATTGTGTTTGCTAAGGCATCTGGCTAAATATTTTAAATCTTTCATGCAATAAAGTTTCACTAATTACTTTGTAATGTTTAAATTAAAACAGGAAAACCTTGAAAATTTTTTGACAATACTTGCCTTTTTTGCCGACTCAGAAAAGAGAACTCCATTGTTTCCAATGATACCTATTGGGTATCCAAATATCCTAGCAAATCCTCAAAAGAAAAAAAGATGTATGCATCTCAGAGGGCTTTTAGTTCACAATGAACAGAAATATTTACACACTGTTTAACTTCAAATCAATTTTAAAATGCAGAGATTTCGTCTAGGGTACAAAACAGCTCATGGTACAATTTATTTGTAAACACTAAAATCTGGGATGTATGCTTTCTGGAAAGGGTTGCGTCATATGTAAAGCTATCCACTTGTCTGATCGACTGGTTTGTTTGGATGATTGGGTTGGCATGTCCTCCATTTGCTCAAGTAACATGCATGTAAGAGCCTACATGTATCAGATCCAGAGGGGATCCTGAACTAGAACAAATCAGAGACACGGATCCCTTAAAAGGTCAAGGTCCAGAGCCATCAGCCAGTTTCAGATGGCCAGCTTGCCTTAAAACATCCGTGTTAATGACAGGCCTTTGAAATAAAATAGATAAACTCAGCAAAGGCAAATCTTTTTAAAAAGCAGGAACACAGTCAAGCCTGGTGGGTAACCAAGCTGAAGGTAAGAAACAGCAAATTCAGAAGAAAGAATCACTCCACGTTCACTCTCTCTGTCCTCACATCTTTTTCCTTCTCCCTTTCACAAGTTTTTTTTTTTTTTCCCTTTCACAAGTTTTGTTTTTGTCTCACCACTGACTCCACTACCACTCCAAACACCCATTACACACACACGCACACACAAGAAATGAGAGAAGAAAACCCTGTGATTGTGTGAAGCAGACACTTGGGGTGAGTCTAGGATGCTACTTTGTAAATACGAAGGACATGACTAGAGACCTTTCCAAACCTACTTGACCAGAAACAGGTGTCAGGTAGGTGGAAGCCGAGCGTCAACAAACTGCTTGTTGAGAGAAAGTCACAGGAAGCATGTTGCCAGTTCCTGGACCAAGGCTCCGTCTCCAAGCTCAAGCTGGACGGGCTGCCACTAAGACCCCCAGTGCAGGGCGCCTGACACAAAGCCGGTGCTCAAAACGTGAAGGGATAAGAGAACGTCAGCCACTAATTACTTTGTAATGTTTAAATTAAAACAGGAAAACCTTGAAAATTTTTTGACAATACTTGCCTTTTTTGCCGACTCAGAAAAGAGAACTCCATTGTTTCCAATGATACCTATTGGGTATCCAAATATCCTAGCAAATCCTCAAAAGAAAAAAAGATGTATGCATCTCAGAGGGCTTTTAGTTCACAATGAACAGAAATATTTACACACTGTTTAACTTCAAATCAATTTTAAAATGCAGAGATTTCGTCTAGGGTACAAAACAGCTCATGGTACAATTTATTTGTAAACACTAAAATCTGGGATGTATGCTTTCTGGAAAGGGTTGCGTCATATGTAAAGCTATCCACTTGTCTGATCGACTGGTTTGTTTGGATGATTGGGTTGGCATGTCCTCCATTTGCTCAAGTAACATGCATGTAAGAGCCTACATGTATCAGATCCAGAGGGGATCCTGAACTAGAACAAATCAGAGACACGGATCCCTTAAAAGGTCAAGGTCCAGAGCCATCAGCCAGTTTCAGATGGCCAGCTTGCCTTAAAACATCCGTGTTAATGACAGGCCTTTGAAATAAAATAAACTCAGCAAAGGCAAATCTTTTTAAAAAGCAGGAACACAGTCAAGCCTGGTGGGTAACCAAGCTGAAGGTAAGAAACAGCAAATTCAGAAGAAAGAATCACTCCACGTTCACTCTCTCTGTCCTCACATCTTTTTCCTTCTCCCTTTCACAAGTTTTTTTTTTTTTTCCCTTTCACAAGTTTTGTTTTTGTCTCACCACTGACTCCACTACCACTCCAAACACCCATTACACACACACGCACACACAAGAAATGAGAGAAGAAAACCCTGTGATTGTGTGAAGCAGACACTTGGGGTGAGTCTAGGATGCTACTTTGTAAATACGAAGGACATGACTAGAGACCTTTCCAAACCTACTTGACCAGAAACAGGTGTCAGGTAGGTGGAAGCCGAGCGTCAACAAACTGCTTGTTGAGAGAAAGTCACAGGAAGCATGTTGCCAGTTCCTGGACCAAGGCTCCGTCTCCAAGCTCAAGCTGGACGGGCTGCCACTAAGACCCCCAGTGCAGGGCGCCTGACACAAAGCCGGTGCTCAAAACGTGAAGGGATAAGAGAACGTCAGCCTTAAGATTTATTTGTGCTCTCTACTCTGGCTTTGTCTTGATTTATTTTTAAAAATTCTTATGGTGATTTAGTGTGATAAAATGAAATATTGATGGGATACCACCTCAATTTCTCTTGGTCTTTCAGACCTAAAACCCCAGCTAAAACCTGATGCTGCCCACCCTAAATGGCACTGTCCACTTCAGAGGCAGTTCAGAGAGGGGCAAACTTGCCCAGAGCTCTAACGATCCACTGGGTCCTGGCCCATCCCAAAGAAAGAACTGGAAATCTGGCCCGTGTTTCAGCAGTAAGGTATGGCGCATGAAGGTGCTCTGCCCTATTAGCTACTTAGACTTTCTATCCATCCTTAATTCTGTTGAGTAGAGCGCACACCTCACTACACTAGGGTCAGCCATGGAGGGAGCACCTTCACCAACTTCCTATGGGTCAGTCAAAAAAGTGAAATGTCTGTAAAACTGCTATGGCAAGTGCAGGGGCAGGAGGAAATCTGTGAACTGCCAGAGGCACCTGACCCTTAGAGAAATCTGTCCTTCTCCCTCCTTGCTCCCACTCGAGGCCCCTGCCCTCTCGTGGTCCCCCACCCCCTCGCAGCCTCAGATCATCCTCCTTCCTCCCCGTCACAGCTCCCCTCCTGCCTCAAGCCAGCCTCCCCACAGGCCCCTCCCCTCCAAATTCCTCCTTCATCCTCCTAGGGCCCCCTCCCCCTCCCCCTCCTCCCTCGCCCGCTCATTCCCTTCTCCCCTGACTCTGATTCCTCTCTTCTTCCTCTCAACCCCTCCCTCCCCTCCCCTCCACCTTATCTGAATTCTGATACAGATAAGAAGAGATGGAGGAAAGTGGATATATCCCTGGTATTTCAGGGGGCAAAGGCATCGTAAGTCTTTTAGCAAGTCCAGGGCAAATACATAAGAACAGATGGAAAAAAAAAACCACCACAGATGGCCTAGGCAGCTCATCCGTCTTCAAGAAAGAAGCTGAAACAGTGCTGACCTGTTTTAAACTGCTGCACAATGAGGGTTACATCCTGAACTATTTGGTGACAAATCCTGTCCATATATCAAACAAAAAGCTCTTAATCACTTAAACACCTACATACAAACACATAAATTCCACTTCCAGTGTGAACCCTTCTCTTGCTCGTAAATCAGACCAGGAGAAAGTGCTGTAACTAATCCTTAGGCCTCAATGTATATTTGCAGTTTGGACTTTTGCAGCTAGTTGTTTTCTCTACTCTGATATGTTGCCTTCAGATTAACTACTACATCTTGGAGCTCCTATAAGGCCAAGTAAAACCCCCACATTTGTTTCCCTGTCTGTCTAGGACAGATCAGTATGGACCTGGTATCTATGCTTCCAATATTTTAAAGGCTTACAAACTTAACACTTAAGGTGAACGGATTAACTTTATTATAAGCATTCTTATTTTGCTTTTTAAGACTTGGCATTCTGTCCTGTGTTCTTGATGTAGTATTTGTGTGGATCAACAAAAAACGTACACATGTGACAGAAAATTTACAAACACAAATGGGGTTTGCATTATACTTATACTGAGTATAAAATTATCAATAAACATCTTCTCAAATCCAGAACAACAAAAAAGACCTACATGGAGACAGTGAGAAGGTTTAACTGTCTGCAGTCTTCAGGGAAACTAAAACATCACATGAAACTTCATAGTCGAATTGAAGACTAAAGAATAAAGAAGACAGTGCTGAAATTCTCAAACTAATTATAGCTATCCAGAGAAATAAAAAGAACTGTAAAATATGTCTGTTAATTTTACTGTGATAACAGCACCTTTGTATTCAGCTAAGGCCACAAAGTCACAGAATAAGGGCCTGGACCACAGCATTCTGGATCCATGAAGCCATTCAACTACAAGTGATCCTTGCAAAACACTTCCTTTTGAATACTGACTCACACATTTGTGCTGTTCTAAATAACAAAGCTCATGCCAAGTGCACCAGAGGCGTGAGACAAGAGATCACTTATTTTCAAAGCATCATAAAATGTTCACATTTTCAATTCTTCATCTTTATACCTGTAACTAATGTGTCTCCATATAAGGCTTTGAATTCATTGAATCGGCTTCCATCCACGATTCTAGCAATGACCTAAGAGGAAAAAATAACAATGCCACTGAGCAGTTATACAAGACTTTTCACATTCAAGTTAACAAGACTTTTCGCATTCAAGTTATCGGTAAGGAAAACAAATTTGCAATGAAGCTGTCACTTTTGCAAAATCTGATCCCACTCAGAAAAGCTCAGTAGAATTTCAATTGACTTGTATGGTTTAGGCTCTGAAGTCATTCTGTGTCCTGGTATTATGCTTCACTATAAAAGCAACAGTACCACGTGGCATGCTACAAGGGCTGAGAAGCAGTGACTACAAGGGCCGGTTGCTAGATCAGAGCTTCAGTGGCTGTCAAACGTATCGGCCAAAGGTCAGAAAGCAAGGACTCACTGTATAGCACAGCGAAGCATACTCAGTGTTTTGTAATACCTGTAAGGGGTAAGAATCTAAAAAAGAATATACATACATATAACTGAACCACTGTGCTGTACACCTGAAACACAACATTGTAAATCAACTATATTTCAATTAAGAGAATGTATTAAAAAAAGAAGAAGAAAGTAAGGTCCACCCTTATAGTCAGAAGACGTGGGCTCCAACCTAAAGTATCACATATAATTTTTGTGTAATTTGTGTGTCCTGGAGTAAGTCACTTAACCCCTGCGTCTCAGTTCTCAGTTCTACAGAGGTGGAACAAACACGTGGAGATGGGATGAGCTAGTAACAAAGGAGCCGAGGAAAATAATGCTGAGATGAAGAATCAGCTCTGGCTCCAGCATCTCCCAGCTCCACCACCATGAAACTAGAGTCACAGGCTGCACCTAAAATCCCCGAAGCCTCAGTTTTCTCATCTGTTTCATAACAATAATACTCAAGTGCTAATAAGAAAGCACACAGCCTGGCACTCGATAGGTAGCTATTATTATTAAATCTTCAATAAAGTTTCACTGATTCTGAATCTGATAGGTATCTATACATAAACACATGTACACATACATGTGATTGTGTGTGTGAGTTAAGCTGCTTCAGTCGTGTCTGACTCTTTACATCTCTATGGACTATACCCAACCAGGCTCCTCTGACCATGGGATTCTCCAGGTAAGAATACTGGAGTGGGTTGCCATCTCCTCCTCCAGGGGATCTTTCTGATCCAGGGACTGAACCTGAATCTCTTAGGTCTCCTGCACTGGCAGGTGGGTTCTTTACCACTAGCGCCACCTGGTGTTAATCTACAAGAAATCAAAGTTACTAGGTAATCCTCAGTGCTCATCATTAAACATCGGACTATTTTGAAGTGTTCTAAACACGAAGCATATTCCAATTTTTTTAAGAAACTATTTTAGATGCTACACATGATTTTTTTTCAGTCCAGTTCAAACTTTCTTTTTCTTGTTTACCATGTCAATCAAAGGCATATTTTATAAGATGCAGAGGCTGAAAAGTGGGTGATACACTTTGAATCATGTTTTATTTTCCTTAAAAGGTTAAATAATACAATGGGCTATAACAATTATCCAAGTGCTATGGAGCTCCAAAACACACCTTTTGAAAAACAAACATAACAATTACCATACAAAAGTAAAACCACTCAAGGTCAGAGACCTAGGGTCCACCTAATGTTAAACTCCCTTCTATCTGCTTTATGACGAAGCTCAACCACATAAAATATACGAATTCATCTTCACAAAAATACAAACTTTAGGAAGCAGACATATTATATATTATTCCTATTTCTAGGGGTGGAAATCAATGTTCAGAGGTTCAACCCCAGTACCACTGACTAAGGGAACAAGGACTAGAACTGGGTTTTTCAATTAATATCTCAATGCAATCCCACAGCTCCATATACTAGTAAGATCTCCAAACAAGGTGTATTTGCTATTACAGAAAAATATAATAAATTATCATCACAATGATGAAATTAACACACAAAAGTTAGAAGTCCAGAATACAATTTAAGAAAGCAGAAGTCTATCTTCATAAAAAGATCCTCATTAAGATGAAACTGAACTATAATGAAGGCATACATTTGCATCTGTTTTGCTCATTTCTCTACCTCTGGTGCCTGAAACAGTATCTTCAAAAAAAAAAAAAAAAGCAATAAATACTGATTATGCTTAAAAGAATGACTCCTTAGCCATCTAGAAAACTTGACTATAAACAACTCATTTTTCAGGGACATCAGATAGTATCTTTTTTTTTTTTTCTATGCCTGTAGTTAACTGAAAAGTCAAACTAAAAACCTAATTCTAAAATTTATTGTTCACTAAGTCATTTTGCTAAAGTGAAGTACCAGTTGAAGCTCCAGTAAAATCCAGGACTTAAGACTCTCTAACAATAATAGGGTATTATCTAAATAAATAACTCTATACATTTGTAAGTGGGATATTACATTCATCAATTCATTCAAAACAATATTTACTGAGTGCCCACCATGTCACCAAGTACTAATATAAGAACTAGAACCGGACTTCCCCCGGTGGTCTAGTGGGTAAGGACACCGCCTTGCAGTGCAAGGGGCGGCGGTTCAATCCCTGGCCTGGGAAGATCCCACGTGCCGTGGAGCGGCTGGACTGATGTGTCCAACTACCAAGCTGGAGCTCTAAGGCACATGCGCCCAGAGCCGGTGCTCTGCGACAACAGACGCCACCGCAATGGGAGGCCCACAGGAGCCAAAGAACAAAGATGGATGAAAATAGAGAAATGAAAGACCAATAGAAGAAGTCCCCCTACCTCCCCACCCCACCCCCAAAAGATAAATAAATAAAAAATAAATGTTAAAAAAAAAAAAGAACTAGAACCAAGCCACAAAAAATGTTCCATGAAGAACTTTTAAATAATGGGAAAATGTTTATAATTTAAACTGGAAAACCAGAATTTTATATATATATATATATATATATATATACACACACATACTATCTGAACTACATAAAAATGTATGCATACATATTAAGCCAAAATACCAAAATATTGGTTGCTTTCTCTAGATGATGGAATTATAAGCAATTTTTGTTTCTATATTTTTCTCAATTAGTATATAACAGTTTTATAGTCAAGGGGAAACAAAATCTTAAGGTACAGAATCTGGTATTAGGACATTTAAATTTAAATTTCCTAATTTAAAAAGTATTCTGCCAGAAAAGATCACATGCTGTACGCAAGCACTAAAAACTGTCAACCTAGATCACAGAAGACAATCTGTAACCACAGCAACATCTTCAACTGTAATCAAAAGTCTAATCTTTGTTCATGTCATATTGGTTTTTCTCTCAACAATGTATTGCCATTCCATCTATTTCCCGAAATAGGAACCCAAAAAAGAAATACCTGGAAATGACAGAGTTGTCCTCCATTGTTCCTAATGTCTACAGGCATACAGAGGAGTAAATATGAACAAACCAAGCTTAGTCATTGTGCAGTGAAAACTTTCCGATAATTAAGAGGTCTTCCCTCCTCTCTCTTTTAGTAAGATATCTTTCCCTTTTATGTCACTCCTTAATGAGTCTCACAGCAGCCCCTTAGTTTAGGGATGAACATAGATAAAACAGCCTTTGGCTTTGAAAATGGATACACACAGCCTACTAGTTCACGCAAAGTTTAAACACGTCTCAAACTACGACGGCACAGCTCACAGTTCCACCTTACACACCTCTCGGACATCAAAGTTCCTCTTAAGGTTGGCACCAACTATGCCATATAATTCATCAGCAGGAAATAAAGGATCTTCAGAAGGTTCAATGGTAACCTGCAGAAACATAGAAGAATCATATCAGCCTGTTCAAACACATTGTTTCAAGGCGACATAAGCCAAAATGCTTTGGAAAGATAAAAAATACAAGAACAGATTCAACTCACGTCCATTTTCTTCTGATAATTTAGATTTCTCACAATCTTCCTGGCTAAGTGAAGGGCATGGTGGTCATCCAGAGCATAGTAGTCACTCACTCCAGACTTTCTACAGAGTAAAGCACACTCAAATAATCACAACAGGGGAAAGGAAAATAACTAAATATCTTAAACCCGAAGAATCTTCTCTCATCTAAGGGTGACATCTTTTTACTTCCAAAACACTCTACTGTCATCTAATTCGATCTTCATAACGTTAAACTTTCTTTCCATCTAAGGGCTATTTTCTATATTTTCTCAATTAGTATATAACAGTTTTATAGTCAAGGGGAAACAAAATCTTAAGGTACAGAATCTGGTATTAGGACATTTAAATTTAAATTTCCTAATTTAAAAAGTATTCTGCCAGAAAAGATCACATGCTGTACGCAAGCACTAAAAACTGTCAACCTAGATCACAGAAGACAATCTGTAACCACAGCAACATCTTCAACTGTAATCAAAAGTCTAATCTTTGTTCATGTCA
Organism: Tragulus kanchil; assembly: GCA_022376925.1. Classification (NCBI taxonomy): domain Eukaryota; kingdom Metazoa; phylum Chordata; class Mammalia; order Artiodactyla; family Tragulidae; genus Tragulus; species Tragulus kanchil. The sequence continues at coordinate 91,776,820 of JAIOJX010000004.1, read as the reverse complement.
TATTGGTTTTTCTCTCAACAATGTATTGCCATTCCATCTATTTCCCGAAATAGGAACCCAAAAAAGAAATACCTGGAAATGACAGAGTTGTCCTCCATTGTTCCTAATGTCTACAGGCATACAGAGGAGTAAATATGAACAAACCAAGCTTAGTCATTGTGCAGTGAAAACTTTCCGATAATTAAGAGGTCTTCCCTCCTCTCTCTTTTAGTAAGATATCTTTCCCTTTTATGTCACTCCTTACTGAGTCTCACAGCAGCCCCTTAGTTTAGGGATGAACATATATAAAACAGCCTTTGGCTTTGAAAATGGATACACACAGCCTACTAGTTCACGCAAAGTTTAAACACGTCTCAAACTACGACGGCACAGCTCACAGTTCCACCTTACACACCTCTCGGACATCAAAGTTCCTCTTAAGGTTGGCACCAACTATGCCATATAATTCATCAGCAGGAAATAAAGGATCTTCAGAAGGTTCAATGGTAACCTGCAGAAACATAGAAGAATCATATCAGCCTGTTCAAACACATTGTTTCAAGGCGACATAAGCCAAAATGCTTTAGAAAGATAAAAAATACAAGAACAGATTCAACTCACGTCCATTTTCTTCTGATAATTTAGATTTCTCACAATCTTCCTGGCTAAGTGAAGGGCATGGTGGTCATCCAGAGCATAGTAGTCACTCACTCCAGACTTTCTACAGAGTAAAGCATACTCAAATAATCACAACAGGGGAAAGGAAAATAACTAAATATCTTAAACCCGAAGAATCTTCTCTCATCTAAGGGTGACGTCTTTTTACTTCCAAAACACTCTACTGTCATCTAATTCGATCTTCATAACGTCCCTGGCAAAACAGTATTATTAACCTTGATTTACAAACAGGAAAAACGGAGGTACTTAGAAGTGAAATACCTTGTCCTAAGACCACCAGTAGCTGCACAAGAACCCTCACCTTCTAGTTCTCAATGCTGACCTTCTTCTCAAAGACCACATGCCCTTACTGATGAGAACTTCTATCTGAGGCTCATCCCGTACACCTCAGATGAAACTATATGATCAGGTGCAACCACAACTGGCCCACTTCAGTGATGCAGTTGGTAATAGCAAGTACTTGCACCTCACCGAGACCCCAGTGAAGAGGCCACCTATAACTTCTCACTTCTGAGACTGCTGAGGCCTCCCTCACCAAGCTATACCCCAAGAGGAGCTGTCGCAGGGAGCACACACAAAGGCATGGAGACGTTGTCCTTCAGATCAAGGGTGAAATGGGCACTGATAAAAGGGAGCTGTGGTAAGGGCCATGGGTGTTCCTGCTCAATTTCAAGTTCAATATGAGTGAGGCATGGGCATGCACGCTCTGGTTCTTAGCTATGTTCAGATTAGATGCTTGTTATATCACTTGTAAATGTATGGCTATGACTTTCTAATGAAATATTTTAAGAAAAGTATAAAGTCAGGCAAAAATATATACCTGAAACAATTAAAATTTTTATTCATTTAATGAGCAAGGACTATGCTGCCATAATCTACATTTGGATGTCTTGTCTAAGGAAAACCCCAAATCCTTGGGAGACAGGCCTAGAACTGGACTCTTACAGTGGTTTCACGTCACTGTCTACCTTGGGCTTGGGTGTTCCTCAGGAAGAGAGGGACCATGTGTCCTCCAATCCCTTTGCAAATGGTAGACCCTTCAGTTTCTTAAACATAATAGGGCATTTTATAACAACTGTATCTTTCAGATGCTTCACACACAATGCCAGCTGCAACTGCTAACTTCTATCTACACTACAGTAACTCAATGAGCAAAGGAAACAGAAGAGACTGCTTCCCAATCAGTAAGTATTTAAAATGAAACATCTTCTTTAAAAACTGCCTACTATTTCCCAAAACAGCAGGAAAGGGAAACTTTTGATGAGACACTATTATGTAAAGCTTTGTGTCAAATTAACTACGAAGGACGATAAATCATAGATGTACAAATACATATTTATAACAGACAGAACCCAAAGCAACCTGTGACTAAGTTAATTTTACGAAACTGTTCCCAAAAAAGCTATCACCACCTAATCCACACGACTTTAGACAAGCTATTATTAACGATAATAGCTGCTGTAATAGAGCAGTTAGTAAGCCGCAAACATTGTACTGTGAGGGAGGAACGATTCCCATCACACATGAGGAAATGAGGCTCTGGGAAGCTAAGTACCTCGTCTAGTCACAAGGGTAATAAGTGAGGCAAATGGAAGGTGAATCCTAGACTCTACACCCCTACCTTTTTTTACCTTTTTATTTTATATTACAGTAGCTGATTAACAAGTTGTGCTAGTTTCAGGTGTATAGCAAAGTGATTCAGTTACACATATATATACATCAGTTCTTTTTCAAATTCTTTTCCCATTTAGTTCTTACATAACACTGAGCAGAGTTCCTGTTCACTAGGTTGTTGGTTATCTATTTTAAATACAGCAGTCTGTGCATGTCAATCCCAAACTCCCTAACTGGATGCATTTTTTAACTTTTAGTTCATTCATTTATCTGTATAAATTTTTTCAGGCAAAATATATACCTGAAACAACTAAAATTTTTATTCATTTAATGAGCAAGGACTATGCTGCCATAATCTACATTTGGATGTCTTGTCTAAGGAAAACCCCAAATCCTTGGGAGACAGGCCTAGAACTGGACTCTTACAGTGGTTTCACGTCACTGTCTACCTTGGGCTTGGGTGTTCCTCAGGAAGAGAGGGACCATGTGTCCTCCAATCCCTTTGCAAATGGTAGACCCTTCAGTTTCTTAAACATAATAGGGCATTTTATAACAACTGTATCTTTCAGATGCTTCACACACAATGCCAGCTGCAACTGCTAACTTCTATCTACACTACAGTAACTCAATGAGCAAAGGAAACAGAAGAGACTGCTTCCCAATCAGTAAGTATTTAAAATGAAACGTCTTCTTTAAAAACTGCCTACTATTTCCCAAAACAGCAGGAAAGGGAAACTTTTGATGAGACACTATTATGTAAAGCTTTGTGTCAAATTAACTACGAAGGACGATAAATCATAGATGTACAAATACATATTTATAACAGACAGAACCCAAAGCAACCTGTGACTAAGTTAATTTTACGAAACTGTTCCCAAAAAAGCTATCACCACCTAATCCACACGACTTTAGACAAGCTATTATTAATGATAATAGCTGCTGTAATAGAGCAGTTAGTAAGCCGCAAACATTGTACTGTGAGGAACGATTCCCATCACACATGAGGAAATGAGGCTCTGGGAAGCTAAGTACCTCGTCTAGTCACAAGGGTAATAAGTGAGGCAAATGGAAGGTGAATCCTAGACTCTACACCCCTACCTTTTTTTACCTTTTTATTTTATATTACAGTAGCTGATTAACAAGTTGTGCTAGTTTCAGGTGTATAGCAAAGTGATTCAGTTACACATATATATACATCAGTTCTTTTTCAAATTCTTTTCCCATTTAGTTCTTACATAACACTGAGCAGAGTTCCTGTTCACTAGGTTGTTGGTTATCTATTTTAAATACAGCAGTCTGTGCATGTCAATCCCAAACTCCCTAACTGGATGCATGCTAGCATATTTGCTCTGTAATTTTTAGTTCATTCATTTATCTGCCTAATTAAATTATAAATCCTTGAGGGCAGAGATTACGCCTGAAATTCTTCTGCATTACTTGTACCTTAGTACAGTCCATCTAACCGCAAATAAGTGCTCAATGGGAAAAGGAGTGAACAAAAAACTGAAGCCGCTCAGGTCCCTTAGTCAACTCTTTAAAAGGCGTAGCAGTGTTCTTTGATAGGAGAGTGGAAATATTGTACATAATTTTCTGTTTCCCACCTACTAGACTATTCCCACAGTCACCTGCCTACCTGATTTGTGTTACAGCAGAACAAAGAAGGGTACTGCACTGCCCAGGCCACTGAGCTGAATGATTAGACCCACCTGTCATTTATGTCTGGGTGCTTCGAAGTCTAGCCTTGGGCTCTCCTCCTGATCTACACTCAGCTCAAGGTGAACTCATCTGGTCCTATGGTTTAAATTCCATTTCTATGTTGATGGTTCTCGAGCACCAGTCTGGGCTCCCCACTCTTACAGCTGACTGCAGAGTCTCACAGCGGACTGCCCACTCAGCATCTCTGAGTCTGGAATATCTGGACTATCTGGAGCATCTCTGACTTAGCAACACTTGATCCTTCTGCTGCATCCCCAATTCTGCCCCTCCTCCGGTCCTCCCAAACTCAGCAAATAAAACCATTTCACGTCATCCTCCCCATTACCTCACTTTCCTGTATCCCCTACACGAAATCCATTAACAAGTCCCTCAATTCCCCCTCTAAAATAGAGCACAGATCTGATTACTCCCTTCCTACCTTCACTACCACCATAATCACCTGAGCCAGTGGCAACTCTCGCCTATGCTGCTGATATAACTATCCGACTGCTTCCTCACATATGCTCTTGCCAACTCTCGAAGCATCTTCCATCTAGCGACAAGGGCCTTTTTTTTTCTAACAAAAGATTGATAACAGCGTATCTTCTTAAAACTCTTCAATGGTTTACCAATTGCTCATAAAAATACTGACTGATTATTATGATGATAAACAATGATAATAATAGTAGTTAACATTTATAGTACTTAAAGTAGGTATTTAGACAATTTACATATAACACCTCATTTAATCCTCATGAAATGCTCAGAGGTAGGTAGATGGTGGTCTTCTTACTCCCGAACGCTAACCTGAAACGGGCCGACCAGTGATGTGATGGAGCTGGCTCACGCCTGACTCCCAAAGCCAACTGTGTGGGTCTCTTCCTGATTCCATGGTCAGTGGTGCCCCATTGGTACCTTAAAATCAGGCACAGATGAAGACCCAGCACCGCCAAAACTAATAAATAAATAATTTTTTTAAAAATCAGGCACAGTGGGATAATTTATACCACAAATAATGACTGGCAGATGCCACAAAGTAGGACATTTTCCCTTCTCATAGGACTAGCGAAGCATTTACCTCTTTTTGAGTGTTTAGCCAAGTTATTCCTTAGCATTCAAAAGAGCCTGCAGGGAGCTTAAGTGGACACAAGCCCCTCAAGCAAGTCGTAGGTAGCAGTCACAATCAAATATAAGTTCAAGCTCAGTCACAATCAAATTTAAGTTCTCAATGACTTACCCAATAGCCCTTACGATCAACGGTCTCCCCTGCCTGTCTCAGTCTGCATGCTCAGGTAACATCTCCATGGACCTTACCACTACCCTAGTCTTCTTGTCAGAGGACCCCAAAGCACTCCAACCACGGACCCTAATAAGAACACGGGCCCCAGGTGCTGACTCTCTGTCTGGGAACTATGCCTCAGTGCCTCACGTGGCCCCTCAAGGTGTGCCGTGAACTTCCCCCAGGACCTGTGACTAATAAGCTTATAGTTCAGACTCTCTGACAGTCTGCTGTTGAACCACAGCTCACCACCCAGCACCCTGTGCGCCACTTCACGAGTGTTAGCTAAGCAGTGTCAGGATGGCTGCACACCACTGGGCTGGCGGCGCCTTCCACACACCTTCCTGGCCTTCTTTTATAGCCCTATCAGGTATACACGTTTACACACTTTTTGAAGGAGGTGAAACCACTACAGCTTCTTGAGATCAAAGACAATGTCTATCTTATTATGATGATAAACAATGATAATAATAGTAGTTAACATTTATAGTACTTAAAGTAGGTATTTAGACAATTTACATATAACACCTCATTTAATCCTCATGAAATGCTCAGAGGTAGGTAGATGGTGGTCTTCTTACTCCCGAACGCTAACCTGAAACGGGCCGACCAGTGATGTGATGGAGCTGGCTCACGCCTGACTCCCAAAGCCAACTGTGTGGGTCTCTTCCTGATTCCATGGTCAGTGGTGCCCCATTGGTACCTTAAAATCAGGCACAGATGAAGACCCAGCACCGCCAAAACTAATAAATAAATAATTTTTTTAAAAATCAGGCACAGTGGGATAATTTATACCACAAATAATGACTGGCAGATGCCACAAAGTAGGACATTTTCCCTTCTCATAGGACTAGCGAAGCATTTACCTCTTTTTGAGTGTTTAGCCAAGTTATTCCTTAGCATTCAAAAGAGCCTGCAGGGAGCTTAAGTGGACACAAGCCCCTCAAGCAAGTCGTAGGTAGCAGTCACAATCAAATATAAGTTCAAGCTCAGTCACAATCAAATTTAAGTTCTCCATGACTTACCCAATAGCCCTTACGATCAACGGTCTCCCCTGCCTGTCTCAGTCTGCATGCTCAGGTAACATCTCCATGGACCTTACCACTACCCTAGTCTTCTTGTCAGAGGACCCCAAAGCACTCCAACCACGGACCCTAATAAGAACACGGGCCCCAGGTGCTGACTCTCTGTCTGGGAACTATGCCTCAGTGCCTCACGTGGCCCCTCAAGGTGTGCCGTGAACTTCCCCCAGGACCTGTGACTAATAAGCTTATAGTTCAGACTCTCTGACAGTCTGCTGTTGAACCACAGCTCACCACCCAGCACCCTGTGCGCCACTTCACGAGTGTTAGCTAAGCAGTGTCAGGATGGCTGCACACCACTGGGCTGGCGGCGCCTTCCACACACCTTCCCTGGCCTTCTTTTTATAGCCCTATCAGGTATACACGTTTACACACTTTTTTGAAGGAGGTGAAACAACACTTCCTGACTAGACTAGAAGCTTCTTGAGATCAAAGACAATGTCTATCTTATTACCTGAAACACCTAAACAGCACCTGCTACGCAACAGGCGCTCAATGTATATTTGTTCGTTAAAGGATAAATCTGTCTCTGCAGTCTTTCTAGGCTGTAATAAAAAGCTAATGTTCTGGTGCTTCCCTGGTGGTCCAGTGGGTAAGGACACCGCCTTGCAGTGCAAGGGGCACCAGTTCAATCCTTGGCACAGGAAGATCTCACGTGCCATGGAGTGGCTGGACCGATGTGTCCAACTACTGAGCCAGAGCTCTGGAGCGCATGCGCCCAGAGCCAGTGCTCTGCAGAGAGAGGCCACTGTGATGGGAGGCCCACACAGGCCAAAGAACAAAGATGTATGGAAATAAATGAAAGACCAATAGAAGCGGCCAAAACAAAAAAATTATTTAAAAAAAAAAAGCTAATGCTCTTGCTTAGAAATGGATCACTAAAGAACTGAATCCCAAAACAGCAGATCTAGAATACACAAAGGGGTTTGATCTGGCAAATTCAACACTTGGAAAGAATAATTTAAAACTTCTTTTAAACAAACAACTGGAAAGAAACAACTGCTTCTGTTTCACCTGCAGTGAAGATCGGCGCCTCCAAGGTCCTCCGCTGACACCTCTTCCCCGGTGGCTGCTTTCACCTACAACGAAGACAAAAGCCAACAGTGAGCTTCTTCCATGGGAGATGTCAGGATGCTTTCCTACACATCTCCTGCCCTGACTGTCCCTACCATTCTTCCTTCCACAGAATTAGACATTGTGTTTCTCATTTCACCTGCCTAGACAATACTGTCTTTAGTTTACAAATAAGAAATAAAACCCAGAGTCACTAAGGAACTTGCCCACAGCTCCTGGGGAGGGGAGGCACCCTGCTTGAACCCAGATGTTCCTGGCAGCTCTTTCCCCTGTGTTATTCTTCCTCCATACGCATGTTAATGCCTTTGCGTCTGTGCATATGCTGCTCCCACGGCCTGGGTTCCTTTCTCCCTCTCACCCACCCAGTGAATGTGCCAGTGGTCAAGGACACGCACTTTGAAGGAGGTGAAACAACACTTCCTGACTAGACTAGAAGCTTCTTGAGATCAAAGACAATGTCTATCTTATTACCTGAAACACCTAAACAGCACCTGCTACGCAACAGGCGCTCAATGTATATTTGTTCGTTAAAGGATAAATCTGTCTCTGCAGTCTTTCTAGGCTGTAATAAAAAGCTAATGTTCTGGTGCTTCCCTGGTGGTCCAGTGGGTAAGGACACCGCCTTGCAGTGCAAGGGGCACCAGTTCAATCCTTGGCACAGGAAGATCTCACGTGCCATGGAGTGGCTGGACCGATGTGTCCAACTACTGAGCCAGAGCTCTGGAGCGCATGCGCCCAGAGCCAGTGCTCTGCAGAGAGAGGCCACTGTGATGGGAGGCCCACACAGGCCAAAGAACAAAGATGTATGGAAATAAATGAAAGACCAATAGAAGCGGCCAAAACAAAAAAATTATTAAAAAAAAAAAAAAGCTAATGCTCTTGCTTAGAAATGGATCACTAAAGAACTGAATTCCGAAACAGCAGATCTAGAATACACAAAGGGGTTTGATCTGGCAAATTTAACACTTGGAAAGAATAATTTAAAACTTCCTTTAAACAAACAACTGGAAAGAAACAACTGCTTCTGTTTCACCTGCAGTGAAGATCGGCGCCTCCAAGGTCCTCCGCTGACACCTCTTCCCCGGTGGCTGCTTTCACCTACAACGAAGACAAAAGCCAACGGTGAGCTTCTTCCATGGGAGATGTCAGGATGCTTTCCTACACATCTCCTGCCCTGACTGTCCCTACCATTCTTCCTTCCACAGAATTAGACATTGTGTTTCTCATTTCACCTGCCTAGACAATACTGTCTTTAGTTTACAAATAAGAAATAAAACCCAGAGTCACTAAGGAACTTGCCCACAGCTCCTGGGGAGGGGAGGCACCCTGCTTGAACCCAGATGTTCCTGGCAGCTCTTTCCCCTGTGTTATTCTTCCTCCATACACATGTTAATGCCTTTGCGTCTGTGCATATGCTGCTCCCACGGCCTGGGTTCCTTTCTCCCTCTCACCCACCCAGTGAATCCCCACTTACCTTTCAAGCCCTGCCAGTTCTAGGCGGCGTTCCCTGACCTGCCCAGGTTTTTGAACCACCTATGACACTCCGTGGTGTTGACGGAGCACAGCTGCCCCTCAGTAACTAGCACGTGTCTCTCCCCTCTTTTCCACACTGTGAACTCAGAAATTGTGATTTATACATCTTTGGACACTCAATAAACCTACTGGAGTAATGCTGTTTCTTTTTTATCTTTGCTGAGTAATTCCAGTGACCATGAAAAACAAACTCTGAAAGGTATACTGTCTTTAAGATGGGGGGAAAATCTCCATGATTACCCACATCTAGGATTCAGAACATGACCAAAAAGAAAGAAATCTTATGTAATAAACTGAGACTATCTTAATTATAGCCTGAGAAATTCTAACAAGAAAAATCATTTAAGGTTAAAGGCCAAATTGCTCCCTTAGGAATCATTTATTGATTCCTACTTCTTTGTGTTGGTTGATTTCTTTTTTCTCCAAGTAGTTTTTTTAAAAAGATTTTATTAGAATAATGAAAATTAATCTAAAAGACAGCACAGAAATGACTTATTCACTACATCAAAAGCTCTGTCTTAAATAAAATATTATTCCACAGGGAAAGGTAATTAAATTTTTCACCTCCAATTATTCCACCCCCAGAAAAAAATTCTTGATTCTCTTCCTCTCAAAAAATCTAGTGCAAAATCATATTCAGTCCAGACAATAACTAGTTATAAGAGGTGTCTGGGTAGTTGTAAAAACGAATAAACAATAGATATATGATATTCATTTTCAGGGAATTAATATCAACTTAAAAAAAACAAAGATTTGTCATCAGTTAATATTTACTGAAACACCCACATGTTTCAAACTGTGACATGTTTAAAATTGCTGTATGACTCAGGGAACTCAAACAGTCACTTGCCCACAGCTCCTGGGGAGGGGAGGCACCCTGCTTGAACCCAGATGTTCCTGGCAGCTCTTTCCCCTGTGTTATTCTTCCTCCATACACATGTTAATGCCTTTGCGTCTGTGCATATGCTGCTCCCACGGCCTGGGTTCCTTTCTCCCTCTCACCCACCCAGTGAATCCCCACTTACCTTTCAAGCCCTGCCAGTTCTAGGCGGCGTTCCCTGACCTGCCCAGGCTTTTGAACCACCTATGACACTCCGTGGTGTTGACGGAGCACAGCTGCCCCTCAGTAACTAGCACGTGTCTCTCCCCTCTTTTCCACACTGTGAACTCTTTTACAGCAGAAATTGTGATTTATTCATCTTTGGACACTCAATAAACCTACTGGAGTAATGCTGTTTCTTTTTTATCTTTGCTGAGTAATTCCAGTGACCATGAAAAACAAACTCTGAAAGGTATACTGTCTTTAAGATGGGGGGAAAATCTCCATGATTACCCACATCTAGGATTCAGAACATGACCAAAAAGAAAGAAATCTTATGTAATAAATTGAGACTATCTTAATTATAGCCTGAGAAATTCTAACAAGAAAAATCATTTAAGGTTAAAGGCCAAATTGCTCCCTTAGGAATCATTTATTGATTCCTACTTCTTTGTTGGTTGATTTCTTTTTTCTCCAAGTAGTTTTTTTAAAAAGATTTTATTAGAATAATGAAAATTAATCTAAAAGACAGCACAGAAATGACTTATTCACTACATCAAAAGCTCTGTCTTAAATAAAATATTATTCCACAGGGAAAGGTAATTAAATTTTTCACCTCCAATTATTCCACCCCCAGAACGAAATTCTTGATTCTCTTCCTCTCAAAAAATCCAGTGCAAAATCATATTCAGTCCAGACAATAACTAGTTATAAGAGGTGTCTGGGTAGTTGTAAAAACGAATAAACAATAGATATATGATATTCATTTTCAGGGAATTAATATCAACTTAAAAAAAACAAAGATTTGTCATCAGTTAATATTTACTGAAACACCCACACATGTTTCAAACTGTGACATGTTTAAAATTGCTGTATGACTCAGGGAACTCAAACAGACTCAGGGGCTCTGTAACAACCTGAGGGGTGGGATAGGGAGGGAGGTGGGAGGGAGGTTCAAGAGAGAGAGGACATATGTATACCTAGGGCTGATTCACACTGATGTTTGGCAGAAACTAACAAAATTCGGTAAACTACTTACCCTTCAATTAAAAAACTAAACTAATTTTTAAAAAAGAAAAAAGTTTAAGAGGGAAAGAAAGTGGTTCATTCCATTAAATAACAAGTTTGGAAGACAAAAGATAGGGTGACAAAAATACTCCTTCAAAACTATGTCTTGGGGCATCCCTGGTGGTCCAGTGGGTAAAGAGTACGCCTTGCGGTGCAAGGGGCACCGGTTCGATCCCTGGCCAGGGAGGGTCTCATGTGCCCTGGAGTTGCTGAACAAGTGTGTCCAATTATGAGCCAGCACTGCAGAGCGCAAAAGCCCAGAGCCAGTGCTCTGCAAGGAGAGAGGCCACTGCAATGGGCAGCCCATACAGGTCAACGAATAGAGATGGATGAAAATATATATAATAAATGAATAAATAAACAAAAAGAGGCCAAAATTTAAAAAAAAAAAAACCCAACCGTGTTTTGGGCTTCCCTGGTGGTCCAGTGGGTAGAGAATCCACCTTGCAGTGCAAGGGGCACCCGTTCGATCCCTGGCCCGGGAAGATCCCACATGCCGCAGAGCTGCTGGACTAGTGTGTCCAATTATGAGTCAGCACTCTGGAGCGCATGTGCCCAGAGCCGGTGCTCTGCAGCGAAAGAGGCCACTGCAATGGAAGGCCCACACATGCCAAAGAATAAAGATGGATGAAAATATATAAAAATAAAAGAGGCATGATGGGGGGGAAAATGATAAAAAAAAAATTAAAAAAAAAACCCTTGTCTTATTACTATGCATTTTTTTGCAACCACTTTAAGCTACTGCAAGCTATGGTAACTTAACCTCACATTATGTGTGAAACCTATAAAGTCTTTTCTCAATTTTCGGTAAAACAAGCATTAAAACTTAGAAGTCCCCAATAGCTGAGGCTGCTGCTCCTTTTTTCTGCCTGTAAACATGGCCTTTTCATGGCAGACTGCTGAACAAGGCTGAGCTCTCCAACAGAACTGAAGACTTCAGTGGCTAGGCTATTTCTTTCTCAGGTGTAAGTTAAACCTGAACCCACGGAAGAGACATTGGGATGCTGACATTTAGGCAAAATCCTCTCTGAAAAACAGCATTGTTATCAGTATTATGATAATACTTACATTCACAAAAAGATGTTTTAAATTTTTAGTCATATCTTTACTTTTTCTGTAATGAAAAATAAACAAGAACTACCAGGAAAGTTCACTATGCATAGGTAAATTAACCAATAATCACTATCAATATAGATAGATATCAAAGACTAATATTAAATATTATTCTGCAGGCTTTCTAAATGAGCCCTTGAGACCTTTATTACATTTGAAATGGTAGCTTTTCAGGTTTACCTGATCCTCGGTAAAAGTTACTGAAAATTAACACAATCATTTGAAAAGTGATTTAACACTTATTTAACATCAAAGCATAAGATGTCTTAACACATTCTTTTTAATAAACTTGTGTTAATATTCCAAAACCAAAGATAGACTTCTGAAACAACAAAGTTACTACTTTTTAAGACATAATTCACAAAGCACAAATTGACCATTTAAAAGAATATGATTCAGTCTTTTATATTAACAAGGTTGTGTAACCATCACCACCACCTAATTCCAGAATGTTCCACTGCTCTCCAAATAAGCCCCATACTCATAAGTAGTCCCTTCCCATACCACCCTCATCCCGATCCTTGGCAACCGCTCATCTACTTCGTGTCTCTACAAATCTGCCTTTTCTACATACTCCATAAAAGCGGAACTATACAATATTCGTCTTTTTGGGTCTGGCTCAGTGTTTCAAAGTTCACCCGTGTTGCAGGATGTGTCAGAACTTCATGCCTTTTAAGGCTGAATAACAGTCCACTTAGCTTTACTGTCGCTGCAGCATTTCCTTGGCATTGTTCCTTTTACCTACTTAACATTCTTGGATTACACTCATAGAGGGGAATGCTGTGTTGCAGTCTGTACTAACCACCTGTCTTTACCCAGCCTCTCTTTATCCCTCTGAAGTCGAGCATCAAGCTGTGGCATGAGAACAGCAGGGTGACGACTACAAAGTGAAATCTGAGGGACAGGGGGGTGCATGTGTTGAGGTGTAGAGCCTCTGCTCTTGGGCAGTCTTTCTCCCCTCAGCAGCCTCTTCCCAGCTGACTGTGCCTGGGCCCTGGGTCCTGCCCTACCTTCTCCTACCTGCCCTGGACCAGCGGCTGTTCCATCTGGCCCCATTGGGGGTCTGGTTCAGGAGTAGGGTCCCAGGTCAGGCGTGCACCCACAGTGTCTCAGGGAGGAGTACAGCAGCCCATCACTGTCCTGGCTGGCAGTGCTGAGGCGTCCTCACCAACAAGCCACTGGGCAGTGGGGGAAGCTAAGGGCTGGCCTCTTGCCCATCCCCTGTCCAGGCACCAAGCACATTCTCACATGGAGATGACACAACCTTGGGGTCACGGTGGACCCATGGGAAATAAGAGATGCCTGGGGTGGGGGTGGGGTGGGGGTGGCAATGTCACGAAATAGCCAATAAAAGTACCATGACTTGTAGACAGATCACAGAAGGAAAATGTTTTATATTTTAGTACCTTTACCCATGGAAACAACCCAAATGTCTATCAACTAATAAATGGATAAACAAAATGCAGCCCGTCCATACAATGAAATACTATCCATCAATAAAGAGGAACGAAGTGACTCCTCAAAAATTCAGACTGCGTCGCCACATGGTTCAGCAATTTCACTTCAGAGGATATATGCAGAAGAAATGACAGCAGTGACTCCACAGCTACCTGCACACTCATGGTCATAGCAGCACTATTCCAAGTAGCCCCACAGTGGAAGCAACCCAAAAGTCCACTGAAGGACAGACAGACAAAATGTGGTATATACACATACGCAGGAATATTTTTCAGCCTTAAGAAGGAAGGCAATTCTGACACACGTACAACATGGACAAATCTTGAGGACACTTTATTAAGTGAAATACGGCCAACACAGAAGAAGGACAGATACCATACGATCCCACTTAAAGGAGGTTCCTAGAGTAGTCAAGTTCCTAGACAAAGTAGAATCATGGTTGCCAGGGTAATGAAGGAGGCGGGGAATAGGGAGTTAGTGTTTAATAGGTACAGAGCTTCAGCCGGGGAAGAGGAGAACGTTCTGGAGACGGATGGTGGCGACGGCTATACAACAAAGTGAGCACACTTAACGCCAGAGCACTGTTTATTTAAACATAGCTAGAAGGATCAGTTGTATATTATGTATATTTTACTTCAAGCAAGACTGTGTTCTTACCAAAAAGAAGCAAACAAGCAGGTTCTTACCAAGGGAGGTCCTCCCAAGAAAATGGTGCCCTGCTTGCGGACGATGATGTTCTCATCAGCCATCGCCGGCACGTATGCGCCCCCTGCCGTACAGGAGCCCATGACCACGGCTATCTGGAACCCAAGTACACAGGAAACTCATGTGGTGCAGGCCCAGCAGTGGACCGACGGGTCCACAGACACTGTAGTCCCAGGGCTTACTAGCTTCTCCCTCTGCTGTCTTTTCTTTTTCTTTTTGTTTTGTTTTTGGGGTTTTCTCGGCTGCACTATGTGGCTTGTATGATCTCAGTTTCCAACTGGGGACTGAACCCATCACGGCAGAAAAGCCCGCCATCGTAAGCACTAGGTGACCTAGGAATAACCTGTGATTCATTTTTAAAATGGAGTTCTCTAAAGGTTTTACAATAGTTTCCTAACTTTTGTTATCAAAGCATTTTTGAAAGGCTTTATGTCACACTTTACAAAGCTTGTGGACAATCTCCCTGTCAAAGAGAAGACCAGCCAAACAGATCATTACACTGAGCAACGAATGGAGAGAAGAAACTCACAATCTACCCATAAATCAGCAAAATGATATTAAAAGGACAATTTTTAAATTTACTAATAATAACAGCAATATTAAGTCCTCTAAATGATTGCCACTTACCTCATAGGAATACTGAAATAATTCTCCAAGTGAGTAATGTTAATTTTGTCTTACTGTGAATATAAAAGACTTTCTAAATATAAAACTAATGTTAGCATCACAATTGAAAATCTTGCTCAAAAGAAAGTCAATTGTAGGATGGTGATGATGGCACACACGGTGAAGCGACAAAAAGACAGACATGGACAGTGGACATATGGACATTATGGGGAAGGAACAGAGGATGGGAGGCGTAAAGAAAGTAGCATGAAGGCCTGTACTATCATAAGTGAAGAAAATAGCTATAGTCATTGCTCGTGAGAAAAGGAGATCCTTCAGGGGTGCTGTGTGATGGTCGGGAGGGGTGAGAAGGGGGGGATATACATGTGACTAGTCTGGGAACATACATATCTGTAAACAACAAAACTCTGTAATAGTTAAAAGTAAAATAAAAGTTTTAAAAAAAAAAAAGTCAATTGTAGGGGGTACTGGGAGGGGGCCAGAGATATACATATGACTTATCTGGGATTATACATATCTGTAAACAACAAAACTCTGTGAAAGTAAAACGTAAAATAAAAATAATTATATATATAAAAAAAAGAAAGTCAATCGTGTTGAAGCTAGGTGATGTATACCTGAGGGTTCACAGTACTGTTTTCTCTGCTTTTGTGAGTGCTTGAAATTTTCCACGATAAAAGCTTAAAAACAATCTTGCTTAGAGACTAGCATGATACAAATATAGATTTCTATGATAGAAGTATGGATTAGTATGATAATATGGATTTTGCTGATTACCCCTGGACAGGAATAAAAGAAAAATAAGAGAAATATGTAGTGAATGTTTTCTTAAATTATCCTATGAAAATAGATGTTGCTATATTTCTAATATTTCATCAGTTTTCCTTCTAGTCATACAAGTATCTGTTTGGGGGTAAAAAGCCACACTACTATTAATCCAAAAGAAAAAGTAGCATGAATTAACATTTTTCTATTTAAGTGGCTGTCATGAAAGGCATTTTGCCCTATTTCATATAGTATTATTAAAAATAGCTGTAACATTTATCAACATACTACAGAGATGTTGATCATTTATTGTTTCACTTATTTGCTTATCAATCACCTAGAAGGTTTTGTTGTTTTTTTTTTTTCAGTTTTACTGGAATATGACATACAGTGCTACCTAAGCTTAAGGTGTATAGCATAATTGTTTGACTTACATGTTGCACACAATTGAAAACTTGCCAAAAGACAATGAGATGGGAAGGACAAGGTGAGCGAAAAAAGAAGCATGGACAGTGGACATATGGGCATTATGGGGAAGGAACAGAGGATGGGAGGCGTAAAGAAAGTAGCATGAAGGCCTGTACTATCATAAGTGAAGGAAGTAGCTATAGTCATTGCTCTGTGAGAAAAGGAGATCCTTCAGGGGTGCTGTGTGATGGTCAGGAGAGGTGAGAAGGGGGGATATACATATGACTAATCTGGGAACATAGATATCTGTAAACAACAAAGCTGTAATATTTAAAAGTAAAATAAAAGTTTAAAAAAAAAAAAAAGTCAATTGTAGGGGGTACTGGGAGGGGGCCAGAGATATACATATGACTAATCTGGGATTATACATATCTGTAAACAACAAAACTCTGTGAAAGTAAAACGTAAAATAAAAATAATTATATATATAAAAAAAAGAAAGTCAATCGTGTTGAAGCTAGGTGATGTATACCTGAGGGTTCACAGTACTGTTTTCTCTGCTTTTGTGAGTGCTTGAAATTTTCCACGATAAAAGCTTAAAAACAATCTTGCTTAGAGACTAGCATGATACAAATATAGATTTCTATGATAGAAGTATGGATTAGTATGATAATATGGATTTTGCTGATTATCCCTGGACAGGAATAAAAGAAAAATAAGAGAAATATGTAGTGAATGTTTTCTTAAATTATCCTATGAAAATAGATGTTGCTAGATTTCTAATATTTCATCAGTTTTCCTTCTAGTCATACAAGTATCTGTTTGGGGGTAAAAAGCCACACTACTATTAATCCAAAAGAAAAAGTAGCATGAATTAACATTTTTCTATTTAAGTGGCTGTCATGAAAGGCATTTTGCCCTATTTCATGTAGTATTATTAAAAATAGCTGTAACATTTATCAACATACTACAGAGATGTTGATCATTTATTGTTTCACTTATTTGCTTATCAATCACCTAGAAGGTTTTGTTTTGTTTTGTTTTTTTTTCAGTTTTACTGGAATATGACATACAGTGCTACCTAAGCTTAAGGTGTATAGCATAATAGTTTGACTTACATGTATCATATATATATATATATATATATATATATATATTTTTTTTTTTTTTTTTTTTTGCTGCACAGTGCAGCATACGGGATTCTTAGTTCCCTGACCAGGGACGGAACCCATGTCCCCTACAATGGAAGCCTGAAATCTAACCACTGGACTGCCAGGGAAGTACTCAAAATTTTTAAAATAGAAGAAAACTGTTTTCCTTATGATGAAAAGCTTCTTAGGATTTACTCTTAAGAACTTCTCTATATAACATAGACCAGTGTTAATTATGTTATTCATATTGCATATTACATTACTTATTTATCTTATAAATACAAATTTGTACCTTTTGACTACCATCAACCAATTCCTCTTCTCCCACGTCCCTTGTCTCTTATAACTACAAATTTGATCTCTTTTCTATGGGTTTGTTTGTTTGGTTGGTTTTGAAATATAACCAGCCTCAACACTACTGCCTGCCATGCAGGAGACCCGGGTTCGATCCCTAGGTCAGGAAGATTCCCTGGGGAAGGGAATGGCAACCCACTCCGGTACTCTTGCCTGGAAATTTCCATGGATAGAAGAGCCTGGAGAGTTACAGTCCATGGGATCACAAACAATCAAACACGACTTAGCAACTCACACACACGAACACTACGTTAGTTACTGTAATACGACAGAGGGAGTCAGTATTGCTCTACATGTCAAAATGATCACCACAATAAACCTAGTTACAGCCTGTCACTGTACAAAGGCAGCACATGATTACTGACTCTGTTCTGTACACTATGCATTTCATACCCATGACCCACTTGTTTTACAACTGGAAATTTGTACCTCTTAGTTTCCTTCAACTATTCTTCCCCTGCCCCACCTCCCTGTGGAAGGTTGTTTTAAAGAAATCTATGGTTAGAAAAACTCTTGCTCATGAGTACAGGAAACATTTAATCATAGCAGTGTTTATAATAGCAAAAATATGCAAACAACCAACGGGTCTATCAATACGATATTTTGAAAGGGATATCAAGGGTTAATAAATTCTTTAAAAATCTGAGGCAAATGGTACCGATGAGCCTATTTTCAAGATAGGAATACAAACTCAGACATAGACAATGAGCTTGTGGACATGGGGCGGGAGGGTGGGGTTCATACAAATTGAGAGAGTAGCACTGACATGTATACATTACCATGTATAAAACAGGCTAGTGGCAAGCAAAAACAAATCCCCTAAAATGGAAGCCTGAAATCTAACCACTGGACTGCCAGGGAAGTACTCAAAATTTTTAAAATAGAAGAAAACTGTTTTCCTTATGATGAAAAGCTTCTTAGGATTTACTCTTAAGAACTTCTCTATATAACATAGACCAGTGTTAATTATGTTATTCATATTGCATATTACATTACTTATTTATCTTATAAATACAAATTTGTACCTTTTGACTACCATCAACCAATTCCTCTTCTCCCACGTCCCTTGTCTCTTATAACTACAAATTTGATCTCTTTTTCTATGGGTTTGTTTGTTTGGTTGGTTTTGAAATATAACCAGCCTCAACACTACTGCCTGCCATGCAGGAGACCCGGGTTCGATCCCTAGGTCAGGAAGATTCCCTGGGGAAGGGAATGGCAACCCACTCCAGTACTCTTGCCTGGAAATTTCCACGACAGAAGAGCCTGGAGAGTTACAGTCCATGGGATCACAAACAATCAAACACGACTTAGCAACTCACACACACGAACACTACGTTAGTTACTGTAATACGACAGAGGGAGTCAGTATTGCTCTACATGTCAAAATGATCACCACAATAAACCTAGTTACAGCCTGTCACTGTACAAAGGCAGCACATGATTACTGACTCTGTTCTGTACACTATGCATTTCATACCCATGACCCACTTGTTTTACAACTGGAAATTTGTACCTCTTAGTTTCCTTCAACTATTCTTCCCCTGCCCCACCTCCCTGTGGAAGGTTGTTTTAAAGAAATCTATGGTTAGAAAAACTCTTGCTCATGAGTACAGGAAACATTTAATCATAGCAGTGTTTATAATAGCAAAAATATGCAAACAACCAACAGGTCTATCAATACGATATTTTGAAAGGGATATCAAGGGTTAATAAATTCTTTAAAAATCTGAGGCAAATGGTACCGATGAGCCTATTTTCAAGATAGGAATACAAACTCAGACATAGACAATGAGCTTGTGGACATGGGGCGGGAGGGTGGGGTTCATACAAATTGAGAGAGTAGCACTGACATGTATACATTACCATGTATAAAACAGATAGCTAGTGGCAAGCTGTTATATAATACAGGGAGCCCAGCCTGGTGCTCTGTGATGACTGAGAGGGGTGGGATGTGGGGGTGGAGGGAGGAGAGAGGCTCAAGAGGGAAGGAATATATGTGTGTGTGTGTGTGTGTGTGTGTGTGTGTGTGTATAACTGATTCACTTTTTGTGTGGCAGAAACTAACACAACAATTGTAAAGCAATTATACCCTAATTGGAAAAAATCTGAGGCAAAAAACAACAAAGGAAAGGTCAGTACCTCATAAATCCCAAGTGGAGGGTACATGGTGCTGTGCTGTTAGTCTCTGTCCTTTCAACTGTGAGATGTTTTATGGGCTTTTCTTCAAGTTTATATCAGAAGTAAAAGACATAATTTCACCTTATCACCCTGTTCTCTGCACTGAAACACTAGAATCCATTCAAACTACTTGGCTATCAAAAAAGTCAAGGAACTAGAGAAGAGTCACAGTGATGTGAGAACACCCAACAGGGCAGTTTTCAAAAGACCTAAAAGGGCACAGCAGGGTTCCATGAAAACAGCTATTGAGCAAAAGGAGAGAAAAAGAAGGCCAAATGAAAGCAAGTAATGTTCTGAGACCAAGGACTGGGAAGACAAAGAAAGATGAGTTATTAGTTTATCAAAATGTCATAAGACAAAAATGAAGGAAATGAAACTAAATGCCATCCTACCATCTCAGGGTGGAGAAAGATGTACCAATTTAGCAGAAAAGCCTCTCAAGTGAAGAGCTGACACACTATTCAACTATTCTTCCTGCCCCATGTTGTTTTAAAGAAATCTATGGTTAGAAAAACTCTTGCTCATGAGTACAGGAAACATTTAATCATAGCAGTGTTTATAATAGCAAAAATATGCAAACAACCAACGGGTCTATCAATACGATATTTTGAAAGGGATATCAAGGGTTAATAAATTCTTTAAAAATCTGAGGCAAATGGTACCGATGAGCCTATTTTCAAGATAGGAATACAAACTCAGACATAGACAATGAGCTTGTGGACATGGGGCGGGAGGGTGGGGTTCATACAAATTGAGAGAGTAGCACTGACATGTATACATTACCATGTATAAAACAGATAGCTAGTGGCAAGCTGTTATATAATACAGGGAGCCCAGCCTGGTGCTCTGTGATGACTGAGAGGGGTGGGATGTGGGGGTGGAGGGAGGAGAGAGGCTCAAGAGGGAAGGAATATATGTGTGTGTGTGTGTGTGTGTGTGTGTGTATATATATAACTGATTCACTTTTTGTGTGGCAGAAACTAACACAACAATTGTAAAGCAATTATACCCTAATTGGAAAAAATCTGAGGCAAAAAACAACAAAGGAAAGGTCAGTACCTCATAAATCCCAAGTGGAGGGTACATGGTGCTGTGCTGTTAGTCTCTGTCCTTTCAACTGTGAGATGTTTTATGGGCTTTTCTTCAAGTTTATATCAGAAGTAAAAGACATAATTTCACCTTATCACCCTGTTCTCTGCACTGAAACACTAGAATCCATTCAAACTACTTGGCTATCAAAAAAGTCAAGGAACTAGAGAAGAGTCACAGTGATGTGAGAACACCCAACAGGGCAGTTTTCAAAAGACCTAAAAGGGCACAGCAGGGTTCCATGAAAACAGCTATTGAGCAAAAGGAGAGAAAAAGAAGGCCAACTGAAAGCAAGTAATGTTCTGAGACCAAGGACTGGGAAGACAAAGAAAGATGAGTTATTAGTTTATCAAAATGTCATAAGACAAAAATGAAGGAAATGAAACTAAATGCCATCCTACCATCTCAGGGTGGAGAAAGATGTACCAATTTAGCAGAAAAGCCTCTCAAGTGAAGAGCTGACACACTATTCACACATTTCATCAGGGAATTCTACCACATTCCTAAGAACACTTCAGATGCGTTCTCCACAGAACCTCTGCAATCAAGGAAATCAACAACCCACTTCTCCAACACCAGCTAAGACATCATAAACGTCTACAGAAGATCTCTGCTTAGTAATGGGTAGGCAGGCAGCTTCTAAAACACCCCCACCCCTCCACATCACCCTAGACACTTGGTATTCCCATCCTGTATGATCCTATCACCTCGAGGGTATGGTGGACCTGGTGACATGCCTCTCATGAATGCAATCTGGCAAGTGATGAGACATCACTGCAGTGCCAAAGGTATGAGAGAGCATGTCTTCTGTCTTGCTGGCCCTCCCTCAGCCCACTTGCTTGCTCGCTCCAATGCAGCCAGCTGACATGTTGTGATGCGCTGTATGGAGAGGCCCACCTAGGAAAGACCCTACAACAGCTCATAAGGAACTGAGCAACACCTGCAAAAACTGAATCCTGCCATCAGCCTGTGAATGAGGTAGGGGGTGGAGTCTTTAGAGGAAGCAGTGAGTCACGTGATCCAGCTATGTGCGAAGCTCCAGGATCCAGCTTAGCTGTGCTCAGACCCCTAACCCACAGAAACTGCCAGATAATAAACACTTGTGTTCAATGGCTATGTTTGGGGCTAATTTGTTCTGCAATAATGGAGAACTAATACAGAGACCAAAAACTATCTCCCTCAGGTGACTGTAATTGAGGCACACTGAAGACCTTGGATAATCTGTTTGAAGTGCTTTGTTGGTATTGCTCTTTAGGTATCTGTGAACTGTCCTTCTAGTCCAGAGGTGGAAGACAGACGAGCATTAGCATTCTGTACCGTCCCAAAGAATGGGGAGAAACCAAGAGAAAGACATGGATCAGCTTTGAAACCATTATGCTAAGGGAAAGAAACCAGTCACAAAAGATCAGTTAGTGTATGATTCCATTTATATATTAATAGAATGTCCAGAACTAGGCAAGTCCCTAGGTTACCAGGCACTAGGGGAGGAAATGCATAGACAAAATGAAGGAAATGAAACTAAATGCCATCCTACCATCTCAGGGTGGAGAAAGATGTACAAGCAAAAGCCTCTCAAGTGAAGAGCTGACACACTATTCACACATTTCATCAGGGAATTCTACCACATTCCTAAGAACACTTCAGATGCGTTCTCCACAGAACCTCTGCAATCAAGGAAATCAACAACCCACTTCTCCAACACCAGCTAAGACATCATAAACGTCTACAGAAGATCTCTGCTTAGTAATGGGTAGGCAGGCAGCTTCTAAAACACCCCCACCCCTCCACATCACCCTAGACACTTGGTATTCCCATCCTGTATGATCCTATCACCTCGAGGGTATGGTGGACCTGGTGACATGCCTCTCATGAATGCAATCTGGCAAGTGATGAGACATCACTGCAGTGCCAAAGGTATGAGAGAGCATGTCTTCTGTCTTGCTGGCCCTCCCTCAGCCCACTTGCTTGCTCGCTCCAATGCAGCCAGCTGACATGTTGTGATGCGCTGTATGGAGAGGCCCACCTAGGAAAGACCCTACAACAGCTCATAAGGAACTGAGCAACACCTGCAAAAACTGAATCCTGCCATCAGCCTGTGAATGAGGTAGGGGGTGGAGTCTTTAGAGGAAGCAGTGAGTCACGTGATCCAGCTATGTGCGAAGCTCCAGGATCCAGCTTAGCTGTGCTCAGACCCCTAACCCACAGAAACTGCCAGATAATAAACACTTGTGTTCAACGGCTATGTTTGGGGCTAATTTGTTCTGCAATAATGGAGAACTAATACAGAGACCAAAAACTATCTCCCTCAGGTGACTGTAATTGAGGCACACTGAAGACCTTGGATAATCTGTTTGAAGTGCTTTGTTGGTATTGCTCTTTAGGTATCTGTGAACTGTCCTTCTAGTCCAGAGGTGGAAGACAGACGAGCATTAGCATTCTGTACCGTCCCAAAGAATGGGGAGAAACCAAGAGAAAGACATGGATCAGCTTTGAAACCATTATGCTAAGGGAAAGAAACCAGTCACAAAAGATCAGTTAGTGTATGATTCCATTTATATATTAATAGAATGTCCAGAACTAGGCAAGTCCCTAGGTTACCAGGCACTGGAGGAAATGGGCAAAATGAGATTAACTGCCAGTATGTATGGCATTTCCTTTTGGAGTGATAAAATTGATTCAACTCTGTAAATACCCTAAAAACCATTGAATTATACATATTAAATGTGTAAATTGTATGATATGTGACATATCTCAGCAAATTATATCTGAAGAAAAATTACAAAATTAAAAAAACACAAGAGCTAGAGTTACTAAGTATAAAATGATGAATATTCTCAAATTCGTTTATCAGTAAGAGAGGCTATTCTAGTTTCAAGCCTCTAACAGACACAAAACCTAACACTGCTAAAGCAAAGTCGTCACTGTCACACGATCTGCTCTCCTACATCTAATTCCGAGTCCTTCACTCACAAAACAGAGTGAAGGCTCACCGAGAGCTCTGCTGCTGGGTCTACCACTGTTTCTCAGAGAGTGTGGGGGACCCAGGGTCCAAACAAGCAACAAGGACTCTCAGGCCCCAAAGCATTTGTCCAAGGTACAATGAAGACCTTACACTGGGCCCCACTGAACAAAGGATCCAGAACCCCAGAAAGACGATTCTGGCACTTTCTCTGCTAAGAGGACATTAAAAGGATATAAGGAAGGAGTGTGGCCATAAGTGGTCCTGACCCCATTCAGAGTCTAGGTGCAGCAGTGTGGAAGGCACCGCCCAGGCAGGAGAGACTGACAGTGCCCTCCATCTGCAACAGAGAGCTTCCACCAGGTCCATGCAGAGGCCACTGTTCACCCATCACCAGTGAGGTGGGCCTGCTCTGGGACATGGGCAAACCCTTTCACAGGGTCACCAGAGGGATGGTAACTAAAAAACTTGAATTCAGAGCAAGTAAACAGCAAGGAGGCTAAGAATGATGTGTAACTGACAGTAACAATCCTTGTTACTACTGCCACAGACACCACAGCCAAAGCTGTCAGTAAAAGAAAACAAGAGGCTACAGAACAGAGAGGTGAGAGTCTGGAAAAACTCTGGACAAAATTTCATTACCTCCAGGTCTTGCTTGCACAGAGACTGATCCCCCTGCACCAAAACAAATTACACACTGGAGGTCAGCAGCCTGCCCTGTGGACAGGGTCTCTGAGAGGAAGTCAAGAGGATTTAACCTAATTCCAAGAAGCTGTGTGAACCCTAGACCTAATCTTTTCTACTGAAAAATTGCAGGAGACAATTCAGTTCCAAGGCTCTCTCTGATAAATGTAATAAAACCTGGGGAAGGAGATTTTCAGCTGCTTGATGGAAAAGCCATTAAAACTATAATTTTTAAAAAATCTCTCCTCTTATTCCTTTTTCCTTTCAGAGTAATGTAGAAAGCAAATATTGCCTGTATCACACTTTTTTTTTTTCTATTGATCTTTCATTTATTTATTTTTGTTCTTTGGCCTGTGTGGGCCTCCCATTGCGGTGGCCTCTCTCGTTGCAGAGCACCGGCTCTGGGCGCATGCACTCCAGAGCTCCAGCTCGGTAGTTGGACACACTGGTCCAGCCGTTCCGCGGCACATGGGATCTTCCCAGGCCAGGGATCAAATTGGCACCCCTTGCACTGCAAGGCGGTGCCCTTACCCACTGGACCACCAGGGAAGCCCTGCATCACACTTTTTGCTTTAATCCCTGGGTGAGGAAGATTCCCTTGAGTAGGAAATGGCAACCCACTCCAGTATTCTTACCTGGAAAATCCCATGGACAGAGGAGCCAGGTGGGTTACAGTCCATAGGGTTACATGACTGAGCACAGAGTGCTCACTACCAAAATGTACATATAACATAAGTGCAGTCATAACAGTGATGGCTCTGTGCATTAAAATACAAAAGAAATTGTTTTTAACAATCCACCTACGCCAACATCTTAAACACAGGAAAGTAATAAAACAAGAGACTTGGGTTCAATCCTTGGGTTGCGAAGATACTCTGGAGTAGGAAATGGCAACCCACCCCAGTATTCTTGCCTGGAGAACTCCATGGACAGGAGTCTGGCGGGCTAACAGCCCATGGGGTCACAAAGAGTCAGACACAACTGAGCACATTTGCACACAATAAAACATGGGGTTTTTCAGGTGGTGCAGTGGTAAAAGAATCTGCCTGCCAATGATTAAAATACAGGAAACAGAACCACTCAGTATGATAGGTATCACTTCAATAGGTATAAAGAATTTCACTCTTTTAATAAATTATTAGGCAGGCAAATAAACGTGTTGGGATATAAATTCTCCAATACTGTCTCTAATCCCAAGTGGCATAGAGTCTAATAAGAGAAATTAGTCAGGATATGTCCAGTCCAAAGGGATAAATGCTGTCACAAAAGTACAGCTCAAGAATTAGGGGAGTTGGATGGAGAAAGATTACTTCTGGTAAGGGATTCTAGGAAGCTTTCCTGGAAAAGGTAGCATCTAAGAAGTACTTTGGAAAAAAGGGTTAGAGACTTCGACCAGTCCACTTGGATTGGAGGAAAGAGAACACGGTGTGGATCTGAGCAGAAACTCATCAAGACTATGATGCTTACAAAAAATAGTGAGCAGTTCAGTCATTGCTCCCTTTGGGCCCCATCGGTCCTCGCAGAGCACCGGCTCTGGGCGCATGCACTCCAGAGCTCCAGCTTGTTAGGTGGACACATCGGTCCAGCTGCGCCACGGCACATGGGATCTTCCCAGGCCAGGGATCAAATTGGCACCCCTTGCACTGCAAGGCGGTGCCCTTACCCACTGGACCACCAGGGAAGCCCTGCATCACACTTTTTGCTTTAATCCCTGGGTGAGGAAGATTCCCTTGAGTAGGAAATGGCAACCCACTCCAGTATTCTTACCTGGAAAATCCCATGGACAGAGGAGCCAGGTGGGTTACAGTCCATAGGGTTACATGACTGAGCACAGAGTGCTCACTACCAAAATGTACATATAACATAAGTGCAGTCATAACAGTGATGGCTCTGTGCATTAAAATACAAAAGAAATTGTTTTTAACAATCCACCTACGCCAACATCTTAAACACAGGAAAGTAATAAAACAAGAGACTTGGGTTCAATCCTTGGGTTGCGAAGATACTCTGGAGTAGGAAATGGCAACCCACCCCAGTATTCTTGCCTGGAGAACTCCATGGACAGGAGTCTGGCGGGCTAACAGCCCATGGGGTCACAAAGAGTCAGACACAACTGAGCACATTTGCACACAATAAAACATGGGGTTTTTCAGGTGGTGCAGTGGTAAAAGAATCTGCCTGCCAATGATTAAAATACAGGAAACAGAACCACTCAGTATGATAGGTATCACTTCAATAGGTATAAAGAATTTCACTCTTTTAATAAATTATTAGGCAGGCAAATAAACGTGTTGGGATATAAATTCTCCAATACTGTCTCTAATCCCAAGTGGCATAGAGTCTAATAAGAGAAATTAGTCAGGATATGTCCAGTCCAAAGGGATAAATGCTGTCACAAAAGTACAGCTCAAGAATTAGGGGAGTTGGATGGAGAAAGATTACTTCTGGTAAGGGATTCTAGGAAGCTTTCCTGGAAAAGGTAGCATCTAAGAAGTACTTTGGAAAAAAGGGTTAGAGACTTCGACCAGTCCACTTGGATTGGAGGAAAGAGAACACGGTGTGGATCTGAGCAGAAACTCATCAAGACTATGATGCTTACAAAAAATAGTGATCAGTTCAGTCTGATGGCCATTTACACTGCATGAGCCATAAAGTTAGCAAGGTAGGTAGGAACCAAGTAACACGAGGTCTTAAGCTTGAGACTACAAAGTTGGTCAGTAAAAAAGGAACAAGATAAAGAATAACGTTGCAGTCCTGTGTACAATAGACAGAAAAGGCCAGAACCACCTATGGTCATGGCAGTAGGAATGGAGTGGAGAGGATCAGTCCAAAGGTAAAACCAACACGACTTGATTTATCAAAGGCTTACTATGTGTTGATTATCTGCCCAGCATCAAAGCCCCTGGGGTACACAAATAAGGAAGATTTTCCTAAAGGGATGAAGTAGGGAAAAAAGCAAGGAAGAGCCTAGGATGACATCAAAGTTTCAATTGTAGCGAAAACAGCAAGAGTGAAGCACCATCAACAACACACAGAGCAGGGCTTCCCTGGTGGTCCAGTGGGTAAGGACACCACCTTGCAGTGCAAGGGGCGCCGGTTCGATCCCTGGCCTGGGAAGATCCCACGTGCCGCGGAGTGGCTGGACTGATGTGTCCAATTACCGAGCTGGAGCTCTGGAGTGCATGCGCCCAGGGCTGGTGCTCTGCAAGGAGAGAGGCCACTGCGATGGGAGGCCCCACATGGGCTGAAGAATAAAGATGGATGAAAACAGATAAAATGAAAGACCAACAGAAGTGACCCGCCCACCCCCCTCCTTTCGCACCCCCACCCCCAACACACACACACAAAAAACAACACACAGAGCACAGGTGAAGGGACCCATCAGCAGGAATAGTTAAGCGCATGTCTACTCAGAGCCCATGGTACCAGCAGAAAATCCATCCAAACAACAGAACCCTAAGGATAAGTTAGTGGGGTTGGAGGGAGGCCAGGTCCAGAGAAGGATCATGAAAATGATGGGTATGTCATTAGATTTTATTAACCACGAAGGACGAGTTCTTAGGCGGGGCTGGGAGAATTAAATAAAGACAGGGGGAAAGGAAACCAGAGGCCTAAGGAGAACTCTAGGAAAGGGAACAATGACAAAACCAACAGGCTACGTGGTCTCCAGGAGGTTAAGATTGGTGTGACCCTCTGAGGGAAACAAGGTTTTCAGGAGACTAAGCAGTCAGGAATGAAGATACTGGGCCAATCCGTAAGAATTGTGGCAACCCATGGAGGAAGAAAAGCTTCATGGAACAGCAGAAGCTAGAAAAGATTCTTTTCTTTTGGCATCACGATTACTGGCTATGAGAAAAGAAAATTAAGTGGATGCAAAAGAGAGAAAGAGGATTAATGATGAAGCACAAATGAGGGATTGCTATTAAGATTATAAAGGATAGAGCTTCCCTGGTAGCTCTGTGATAAAGCGTTCGTCTGCCAATGCAGGAGACATGGGTTCAGTCTTTGATCTGGGAGGATACCACAGGCTGCGGAGCAACTAAGCCTGTAAGCCACAACTATTGAGCCTGTGCTCAATAGAGCCTCCGAGCTGCAACTATTGAGCCCATGGGCCACAACTACTGAAGCCCGTGTGCCCTAGAACCCGAGTTCCACAACAAGAAAAGGCACCGCAACAAGAAGCCTGCTCACCTCATCTGGAGAGTGGTCCCCCACTCCCTG
The DNA here is from genome assembly GCA_022376925.1 of Tragulus kanchil. Lineage (NCBI taxonomy): Eukaryota > Metazoa > Chordata > Mammalia > Artiodactyla > Tragulidae > Tragulus > Tragulus kanchil. The sequence goes on along the minus strand of JAIOJX010000004.1, from coordinate 91,748,064 downwards.
CAACCACAGAAGAGCCTGTGGCAGCAGCAAAGACCCAAAATAGCCAAAAATAAATTAAAAAAAAAAAAAAAAGACTATACCAGGCGGGCAAAAATGGGGAGGCCCCACATGGGCTGAAGAATAAAGATGGATGAAAACAGATAAAATGAAAGACCAATAGAAGTGGCCCACCTGCTCCCCTCCTTTCGCACCCCCACCCCCAACACACACACACAAAAAACAACACACAGAGCACAGGTGAAGGGACCCATCAGCAGGAATAGTTAAGCGCATGTCTACTCAGAGCCCATGGTACCAGCAGAAAATCCATCCAAACAACAGAACCCTAAGGATAAGTTAGTGGGGTTGGAGGGAGGCCAGGTCCAGAGAAGGATCATGAAAATGATGGGTATGTCATTAGATTTTATTAACCACGAAGGACGAGTTCTTAGGCGGGGCTGGGAGAATTAAATAAAGACAGGGGGAAAGGAAACCAGAGGCCTAAGGAGAACTCTAGGAAAGGGAACAATGACAAAACCAACAGGCTACGTGGTCTCCAGGAGGTTAAGATTGGTGTGACCCTCTGAGGGAAACAAGGTTTTCAGGAGACTAAGCAGTCAGGAATGAAGATACTGGGCCAATCCGTAAGAATTGTGGCAACCCATGGAGGAAGAAAAGCTTCATGGAACAGCAGAAGCTAGAAAAGATTCTTTTCTTTTGGCATCACGATTACTGGCTATGAGAAAAGAAAATTAAGTGGATGCAAAAGAGAGAAAGAGGATTAATGATGAAGCACAAATGAGGGATTGCTATTAAGATTATAAAGGATAGAGCTTCCCTGGTAGCTCTGTGATAAAGCGTTCGTCTGCCAATGCAGGAGACATGGGTTCAGTCTTTGATCTGGGAGGATACCACAGGCTGCGGAGCAACTAAGCCTGTAAGCCACAACTATTGAGCCTGTGCTCAATAGAGCCTCCGAGCTGCAACTATTGAGCCCATGGGCCACAACTACTGAAGCCCGTGTGCCCTAGAACCCGAGTTCCACAACAAGAAAAGGCACCGCAACAAGAAGCCTGCTCACCTCATCTGGAGAGTGGTCCCCCACTCCCTGCAACCACAGAAGAGCCTGTGGCAGCAGCAAAGACCCAAAATAGCCAAAAATAAATTAAAAAAAAAAAAAAAAAGACTATAAAAGACAAGTCTAGTCATGGAGAAGAGAGACAATTCATTCTGGAATGAAAAAAAAAAAAAGACAAAGTAAGAAATAGTGTTTTGAATACAACAGTGCTCCAAATATCTTGACTTTTTCAGTAAAGTACAAAGCAATAGCTGCAGTAAAGATATCAGGTTTAGTGTTCATATATTAGGTTTAATATTCATATATCAGTTCATATATCAGGTTTAGTGTTCATATATATCAGAAGAGGCACCACAGATGCTAGTGTACTGGAACAATTAGATTTTCTTTTTTTAATTCGGCAAGGTTCATAGAATATAAGGGGACTTCCCTGGTGGTCCACTGGCTAAGATTCTGAGCTCCTAAAGCAGGGGTTTGACCCCTGGTCAGGGAATCAAATCCCATATGCCACAACTAAAGATCCCACATGCCACAACTAAAGATCCTGTGTGCTGTAACTAAGACCCAACACAGCCAAATAAATAAATAAAGTAAAAAAGAATATAGAAAGGCAAATTGTAACAACAAACATCCTACTGGCGTGAAATAGAAAATAACAAATGTTAAGAGAAGCAGCTCAGTTAAGGAAATACTGATATTAACATTTTTAGAAAATAGGGACTTTCCTGGAGGTTCAGTAGTAAGGAATCCACCTGTCAATACAGGGCACGTGGGTTTGATTCCTGGTCCGGGAAGATTTCATATGCCGTGGAGCAACTAAGCCCATGCAAAACAACTACTGAGCCCATTCTCTAGTGCCTGTGCTCCACAACAAGAGAAGCTACTGCAATGAGAAGCCTTCGCATGGCAGCTAGAGGGTAGCCCCACTTTCTGCAACTAGAGAAAGGCCATGCAGCAACAAAGACCTAGTGAAGTCATAAATGGATGAATGAATACATTTTTTAAAAAAACTTTATGAATGAAAAATTAAATCGACAAACTGAAGATACTCAGTCAAATGCCTCTTAAACATTTTAGATATTTTATGATAAGCAGATATTTCTTACTCAAAACTAGACAGACACTTTCAATTTTAAAGAGACCCAATTTTTAAAGCACTTTAAACTTCAGGTTCCACAGGAGCAGAGACTCTACCTGGTTTTATTCACCAGTGCAGGGCCTGGTTCAGAGTAGCTTCTCCATAAATATTTGTTAGATGTTGGTGGACGTATTATGCAGCTCCTACAGAAGCTACATCAACAGAAAGAGCACAGATTAAGCATGCAAACTGGCAGAGGTCTATAGTGGGCTGAATGTCCACACGCAAATCTCTGGAACCTGTGACTGTGATCTTATTTTGGGGAAAAAAGGGTCTTTGCAGATGTAATTAAGTTAAGGAGATGAGATCAATCTACATTTTCCAGGGGGGCGCTAAATCCAGTGACAAGAGATGCGATGGCACACAGAGGAGAGGGACGTGTGGAGACTGAGACAGAGACCAGAGTCATCCAGCCGCACGCCAGGGAACACCAGGAGCCATCAGAAGCTCAGGGAGGGGCTTCCCCTGGTGGTCCAGTGGGTAAGGACACTGCCTTGCAGTGCAAGGGGTGCCGGTTCGATCCCTGGCCTGGGAAGATCCCACGTGCTGCAGAGCGGCTGGACTGATGTGTCCAATCACCGAGCCAGAGCTCTAGAGCGCATGTGCCCAGAGCCGGCGCTCTGCGACGACAAGACACCACCGCGATGGGAGGCCCACAGGAGCCAAAGAACAAAGATGGATGAAAATAGAGAAATGAAAGACCAATAGAAGTGGCCCGCCTGCTCCCCTCCCTCCCCAACCCGACCCCACCCAAAAAATAAATAAATAAATAAATCTTAAAAAAAAAAAAAAAAAGAAGAAGTTCAGGGAGACGAACAGTCTTTCTCAGAGCCTGTGGGGCAGCCTGGCCCTGCTGTTCCCTTGATTTCAGACATCCAGTCTCCAGAACCTTGAGAGAATAAATTTCTGTTATTTTACGGTATAGATGATCTTATTTGAAAAGCAGAAGAGACACAGATGTAGAGAACAAATATATGGATACCAAGGGGGAATTGAAAGATTGGTATTGACAATATATACACTATTGATACTATGTATAAAATAGATAACTGGTGAGAACCTTCTGTATAGCACAGAGAACTCTACTCACCACTCTGTAGTGACCTAAATGGAAAGGAAATCCAAAAAAGAGGATATGCATATATATATATGTATGTATACACATATAGCTGATTCACTTTGCTCTACAGCAGAAACTGACACAACATTGTAAAGCAACTACACTCCAATAAAAATTAAGTTTTAAACATTTCTGTTATTTTAAGCCACACTGTTTGTGGTAATTTATTATGGCAGCCCTAGGACACTAGTGCAAGTTTAGGATAGCTATGTAAATTATAACACCAGGTTAAATGGGCTAATTTCCCTAAAAGATAAAAGATCACAATAAGATTTTCTTACCAGATAATGGATGGAAGGACTGACCCTCCAAAAGTGAACAAAGCTGGGCCAGTTTTCCCCACAGCCAGTCCATCCCCTCAGGAAGCTTGCACAAGCCTCTTACCCTCATCAGAGGGCAGACAGAAGAAATGAGAACTACAGTCCCTGCAGCCTCCAGAAACAGTACCACAGTCTCAGACAGTTAACCAAGATGGAAAGACATAGGATTGTGTCATAGATGAAGGAACCAGATAAATTCCCAGAAAAACAACTAACTGAAGGGAGATAAGAAATCTCCCCAAAATGGAATTCAGAATAATAATAGTGAAGATGATCCAGGATCTCAGAAAAAACAACGGAGAAGATGCAAGAAATGTTTACCAAACAAACAAATATTTACCAAAGACCTAGGAGAACTAAGAACAAACAAACAGGGATGAACAATACACTACAAGGAATCGACAGCAGAATTACTGAGGCAGAAAACAGATAAGTAACCTGGAAGACAGACTACTGGAATTCAATGCTGCAAAACAAAATATAGAAAAAAGAATGAAAAGAACTGAAGATAGCCTAAGAGACCTCTGGGACAATATTAAATGCACTAATATTCACATTATAGGGGTCCCAGAAGAAGAGAGGGAAAAACAACCCAGGAAAATATTTGAAGAGATAATAACTGAGAACTTCTCCAACATGGGAAAGGAAATAGTCAACAAAGTCCAAGAAGTGCAGAGAGTCCCAGGCAGGATAAACCCTAGGAGAGACACACTCAGACACATAGTAATCAAGCTAACAAAACTTAAAGACAGGGCTTCTCTGGTGGTCCAGTGGGTAAGGACACCACCTTGCAGTGCAGGGGCGCCAGTTCGATCCCTGGCCTGGGAAGATCCCACGTGCTGTGGAGTGGCGGGACCAATGTGTCCAACTACCGAGCCGGAGCTCTGGAGCACACGTGCCCAGAGCCAGTGCTCTGCAGAGAGAGGCCACTGAGATGGGAGGCCCACACTGGCCAAAGAACAAAGATAAATAAATGAAAGATCAATAAAATGCACCCCCCAAATTAAAGACAAAGATAAAATATTGGGGCTTCCCTGGTGGTCCACTGGGTAAAGAGACCACCTTGCAGTGCAAGGGGCACTGGTTCTATTCCTGGCCTGGGAAGGTCCCACGTGCCGTGGAGCGGCTGGACCAGTGTGCCCAATTGGGAGCCAGTGCTCTGGAGCACACGTGCCCAGAGCCAGTGCTCTGCAGAGAGAGGCCACTGAGATGGGAGGCCCACACTGGCCAAAGAACAAAGATAAATAAATGAAAGATCAATAAAATGCACCCCCCAAATTAAAGACAAAGATAAAATATTGGGGCTTCCCTGGTGGTCCACTGGGTAAAGAGACCACCTTGCAGTGCAAGGGGCACTGGTTCTATTCCTGGCCTGGGAAGGTCCCACGTGCCGTGGAGCGGCTGGACCAGTGTGCCCAATTGGGAGCCAGTGCTCTGGAACGCATGTGCCCAGAGCCAGTGCTCTGCAATGGGAGAGGCCACTGTGATGGGAGGCCCACACAGGCCAAAGAATAAAGATGGATGAAAATGAATGGATGGAAAATCAATGAAAAGAGGCCAAAAATTAAAAAAAAAAAGAAAAGAAAAGATAAAATATTAAAAGCAACAAGGGAAAAAAGACACATAACATGCAAGGGAACTCTCATAAGGTTGTCAGCTGATTTCTCAAAGACTAAATTGTGTATTAAATTCTGTTTTGGGAGTTCCCTGGCAGTTCAGTGGTTTGGATTCTGGGCTCTCACTGCCAAGGGTCTGGGTTCAATCACCAGTCAGGGAACTAAGATCCCTCAAGTTGCATGACATAGCCAAAAAAAAAAGGTAAAATTCTGTTTTTAATCATTTCAGGATACCTTGTTAGCAAATATTTGATGCAAAAAGCAACATACCTCATTAATAAGAATTTACCTGTACAATACTTTGAGAAGACATAATTGCCTGATTGTAGAATATGCGGCCAAAGTGATCTCGATCTGGAAATACGTCTGCTTGTCGAGGTAAGTTTGCCCCTCCTGAGTCAACTGAAGACAAGGGAAATAACAGGTGTAAGTACATCTCAATGAACAAAGTATCCTATGTGCTGTAAGGCTTGTCTCAATGGTAGCATCAGTTCTCAATTACATTTGCAAAAGAAACTTGCTCTATCTTCTAAACTCTTCTTCAGCCTCTTTCTCCAGCCCTCCAACACAGTCCCCCAACATGCATTATTTTCTTCAAACACATTAGGCTCTCCTACCCCTGTGCAAAATTCCACTTGAAATATTTAGGACATTCTCTGCTTTGAGGAATAGTCCCCAGAAATAGCAAAAAATCCTTAACCAGTTCAGCAAAATCTGGATCTCTCTCCCTTTTAAAACAATAAAAAATCACCTACAGAATTTATGGAGTAATTTTATCCACTTTGCCTTCGGGTACTCTTTTTACTGTAGATAATTAACAGTGGTGGATAAGAATGTCAGCTGAGATCAAAACAGAACTTCATTACTTCACAGCTGTGTAACCACAGATGCATTTCTGAGCCATTCTATGCCTTGGTTTCCCCACCTGTGAAATGAAGCTAAGAGCGGTGGGTGTACCATAGGGTCATTACTGAAATAATATGAAATAGTGTATGTGAAGCACTTAGTTCAGCACCTACTGTGAACATACAGAGCCAACGTCACAAAAGGTTAGCTAGTCTCATACTATCACTTTAAGTCTTCTACTGAAGTTTAATACATTATATTCTGTTTCCAACTCACTACGAGGAAGACAGACAATATGACATCGTTCACCGCATTCCCTACAAGTGCTGGCCACAGCAGCTGCAAGCGTAGGGCCTCACTTGCTTTTTTCTACACATGCAAAGCAGTTCATACTCTTATCAACCAGGCAAATTCATTTTCAAAGGAAAAAAAATTTTTCATCAGTACCTGTTCAAATAGGCACAAAAATTTTAAAGTGCCAATTTTAAACAGCCTTGCTTTTATGTCCTTTTAAAAATATCCTTAGATTTAATAATTAATGTATTCTAATTCCAAATATAAATTTAATTTCACTGAAAATTAAATATTTTAAAATTAGGTTTACTCAAATTATGTATATACTCAAGCATTTAACCTAGTACCTGATATTCAAAAGACCCATAAATATTAGCTATTCTTCTTTTTGCGCTCCAGAGCTCCAGCTCGGTAGTTGGATACATCCATCCAGTTTCTCCATGGCACGTGGGATCTTCCTGGGCCAGAGATCGAACTGGCGCCCCTTGCACTGCAAGGCGGTGTCCTTACCCACTGGACCACCAGCGAAGCCCAATATTAGCTATTATTCTTTCATAGTTTGAACCCATTACGGTAAACAGAAAAACCATATTGATATATAGAAGGAAAAAAACACCACTCATGTAGAGAAAAAAATAGCAAACTCCAAAATAATGTCAGGGATTCCTCCTCAGTGACATTATAATGGGTAGTTCTTACTTTTTCTTCCAGAGGTTTTAACAAAGAATATATATTTCTTTTGTAATTATGAGTGAAACCAACAGTTTTTTTTTAATATCCATTGAAAATGTTACATATATATATGTATATATGTGTGTATATATATATATATATATATATATATATATATATATATCCCCTTCTAAACAATCTTGTGCTTTTCTAGCTGAACAATACTTTATTTTACAATTCTTATGACTTGCCCAAGTAAATGCAGGGGAGTCTGTTTTGCATCGCAATTTCTTGTGCTCGTAAGTGTTTCTTCACTGTCACTGGGTAGTAGGTACCTCCTTTGACTGTGGCGTCATTGGCAACAATCACACATTCTACTCTGAAAGGCAGAAATTTCATTGGAAAGAGAACATGAGAGATTTTCTCAGTGAAGACCAATTGCATCTCATTACAAGACACTCTCAGAACAACCTGGCAATTTCTAGTGTTAACACGTATCACTAATGAGAGCTGTAAGTAGACAATCTCATGACACAGAAGCTTTAATTACTGTCATAGGTTCTATTATAGATTCTATCATATTCTATCATAGATTACACTGTCATGGATTATATCACTTTTAGTTTACAAACTCATACCTGATTTTTTTTTTTTAAAGAATCACCATCCCATATTAGCAGAGAAAAATTAACAACCTAATCCACATTTTGTAATGTTCTTCGAATGAAACAGTCCTAACATAGTAAGACAACAACAACAAATCCAAGTTTTGATATAAGAAAAACCTTCATGATAAAACCCTCAGAATTTCCTTTTAGGAAGGTAATTTTCAAAAAGGAAAACAGATTCATCAAAAAGATGTATGTTTCATATTTTCAGAAGTTCTTCATGTTACTGTCATATGCTTTTCTATAAAACTAAAAGAATTTAATGCTGCTTAAAGTAACAGTAGGTGCAAATTTTAAAATAGTATTTTTGAAAGCATATACTATCATGAGTCATTCGTGGTTCCCTCTCTCACCAAAACCAGCCTGTCCGGTACCATGACCCACAGACAACCCTCAGGAAGTGGGGAAGGGAATGGAGAGGGCCTGGGGGGGAGCCTGCTGAGTACTGCCAGGAAACCCGAAGATCGGAGGCTCACCTGAAACTTGAGAGAATAGTGTGGTCTTTAAAAATTTAATCTTCTTTATATTTATAATGTTTGTTACCTCATTTTACATTCTATAGAATTCTAAAAAGTAACTTTCTGAGTTCCTATTGAACGTAAACTAGAGAAGAGCAACCAAGCCCACAGACTCAGGTAATGTGACACCTCTTTTATTAGATGGTGTGGTTCCCCTTCTCTGAGCAAAAGCTTTATTACTAGGTTATCGCAAGCCTTTTCCCAAAAATTTTAAAATGTACATTTTGCATCTTTTTTAGTGTTTCTTCACTGTCACTGGGTAGTAGGTACCTCCTTTGACTGTGGCGTCATTGGCAACAATCACACATTCTACTCTGAAAGGCAGAAATTTCATTGGAAAGAGAACATGAGAGATTTTCTCAGTGAAGACCAATTGCATCTCATTACAAGACACTCTCAGAACAACCTGGCAATTTCTAGTGTTAACACGTATCACTAATGAGAGCTGTAAGTAGACAATCTCATGACACAGAAGCTTTAATTACTGTCATAGGTTCTATTATAGATTCTATCATATTCTATCATAGATTACACTGTCATGGATTATATCACTTTTAGTTTACAAACTCATACCTGATTTTTTTTTTTTAAAGAATCACCATCCCATATTAGCAGAGAAAAATTAACAACCTAATCCACATTTTGTAATGTTCTTTGAATGAAACAGTCCTAACATAGTAAGACAACAACAACAAATCCAAGTTTTGATATAAGAAAAACCTTCATGATAAAACCCTCAGAATTTCCTTTTAGGAAGGTAATTTTCAAAAAGGAAAACAGATTCATCAAAAAGATGTATGTTTCATATTTTCAGAAGTTCTTCATGTTACTGTCATATGCTTTTCTATAAAACTAAAAGAATTTAATGCTGCTTAAAGTAACAGTAGGTGCAAATTTTAAAATAGTATTTTTGAAAGCATATACTATCATGAGTCATTCGTGGTTCCCTCTCTCACCAAAACCAGCCTGTCCGGTACCATGACCCACAGACAACCCTCAGGAAGTGGGGAAGGGAATGGAGAGGGCCTGGGGGGGAGCCTGCTGAGTACTGCCAGGAAACCCGAAGATCGGAGGCTCACCTGAAACTTGAGAGAATAGTGTGGTCTTTAAAAATTTAATCTTCTTTATATTTATAATGTTTGTTACCTCATTTTACATTCTATAGAATTCTAAAAAGTAACTTTCTGAGTTCCTATTGAACGTAAACTAGAGAAGAGAAACCAAGCCCACAGACTCAGGTAATGTGACACCTCTTTTATTAGATGGTGTGGTTCCCCTTCTCTGAGCAAAAGCTTTATTACTAGGTTATCGCAAGCCTTTTCCCAGTTATGAGTAACATTTTATAACACAAGATGTACATTTTCGATGACTTTAACATGAAACAAATGACTTCAAAAGGAATTGAGGCTTTTGGAAGGTTGCTGGGCCATAACCCCACACCTCCAGAGTTATGCTCACACCTCCTGTCCTGGGGGTGCTGCATTAGAAAAGCTTTAGAAGTTCTGGTGCAGGAAAGAGTCCAGGCTACGAAGTCACGCAAAGCCAGGCTGAAATTGTCACTTGCCTCCATATGCAACCTTGGACAAGAGACATACCTAGTTTTACATGTCTTATGAAAACCACACAGGACTTCCCTTGTGGTCCAGTGATTTAAAAACCACCTGCCAATACAGAGGATGTGAGTTTGATCCCTGGTCCGGGAGGATTCCACGTTCCTCAGGGTAACTAAGTCCCAGCCCTACAACTACTGAAGCCATGCTCTAGAGCCCGGGCGCCACAACTGCTGAGCCCGTGCACCCTAGAGCCTGTGTTCTGCCACAGAGAAGCCACTGCAATGAGAAATCCATGCACTAAGGAGAGTAGCCCCCGCTAACTGCAACTAGAGAAAGACCAGCGGCAGCAGTGAAGACCTAGTGCAGCCCTCCCTCCAACAAGAAAACCCCCCAAGACATAAACATATTACAGAATGAGAAATAGAATAAGTCCAAGAAACACTATATGAGGGACTTTGCTGGTGGTTCGGTGGTTAAGAAGCCGTGCTTCCCGGAGGCAGTTGCTGTGACACGTCTGCCCGGGGCCCATGGCAGCAACCACTTCTGCCACAGCCAACGGTACAGTCAGGCGGAACGGGCCCAGAGAACAAGCCTGTGCCGCTTTAGCTGGTGCTCATTCCTGTGCTGAGGCCAGATGACAGTGCTCGCCGGACTGCGGCTACACAGAGACGCCAGGAGCCCACCGTGGGAGGCCCACCCCCTATAGGGGCCTCAGGACCAGAAGAGCCCAGTCAGCTCGCTGCTTTATGACAATTCAAAACTTTCACCATTTAGTCTGAGGCTCTTCTTGAAAAATAAAATTTCTGAACAACTGTTCACTACCACTGAAGTGTTACTTTTGTTAAAATATTTATTCTTTGTGTGACATGCTAGATTCCCACGGATGTAGCGGATCATTTCTACTGTAAATATTACCTAACTTTACGTAAACACTATCATAATAAACTATTTTTGCATCACCCTTTAAAAAAAAAGAAAACAGAAGCCCTGTTTCCACTTCATGGGTGTGGATTCAATCCCTTGTGGGGGAAGATCCCGCAGGTGTGGTTAAAATAAAAATACATACATTGTATTAGACACCTATCGGTTTTGCCCACCCAGCATCAATTATATTAGCAATAAAACTAAACTTTCTTTCAGAAAGGGCCTCTTCTCTATTTTTAATCCACATGGTTGCTCTAGAAGGACTGAACCCAAGATCCATTTTCAAAGGTGAGCATAAGGACCAGGCCTTTCCACTCAGCGTCCACGCTGCGGGCTCAGTGATGGGCCCTGGCCCCGGCCTGTGCTTTCAGCAGCTCTCCTCTTACTGCAGCTGCTAAGCTTATAGAACAGAAGCTGGGGAAGCCTGTGGCCAGCTCTGCCTCGGGGCTTGTAAGGCCTACCTAGGAACAAAACCAAAAACCAGCTTGATGGCCTGGTGACACTATTTGAGCTCCAAGATCGGGCTCAGCCCAAAATCAGTTAAGAGAGTCAACAAATCTTTTGTTGTTGTTCAAACTTGTTTGAACATCTATCATCGCTAGAGAAAGGGTGCCAACCACAATAACCATATGATTATGCAAGAAATTATGTCATTACAGTGAAGTACTACTTTAGACCTTTTGACCAAGTGAATTCTTTTCCAGGCGTATTATCCAACATCAAAGCAGCTTCAGGGGAAAGATAACACTACTCTGGCCTTGGCCTCTGCTTCCATGGAATCTCAAGAGCTAAAGTGCATACTCGCAATATTGAGCCTTGGCTATGGATGTTCATGGAGAAGCTCAGAAAGTGGGTGCCTCTAAGAAGAGCACGGATTACAAAACTTAAGATCCTCAGTGGAATGAAACAAGGCCGTGCTTCGGTAACTATGCCTCAATTTCTTTGACATCACCGTGAACCACAGTACTCAGGCACTGAAAGTGACTTGGTACTTCTTGGGAAGACCTGACCATCGACATTTCTAACAAGTTCTCAGGTGATGCTGATGCTCCCCAGGGACCACACTCCAAGAAATATTTCTCTAAGACCGTGGTTTGCACTCTAGATGTGCAAGAGATCAACTGTAGAGCCTTGGAAAACTACCCAAGCCAAGTCCACACTCGGAGATTATCAGATTAAGTATGAAGGTCTGGACTGGGTTCCCAGGATCACTGCTTGGAGTTTTCCCTTCAATTTTCATCGCTGAAGCTCAACAGATGAGTTTAACACATCCCTGGGTAGGAAGCATCCATCCTAAATCATATCATGAGCATAAAACTTGCACGTTCATATGCAGAGCGGTGAGTGCTGGATGCCTTGCCCTGTCGGCCTGCTTCCTGACCCACGTGGCCAAGCACGGTCAGAATACTCACCCTGACACTCTCCCAACGCCTGTAATAATGCCACCTGCAGGGACCTCCTCATCACTGTACAACTGGTAACCTGCAAACTGCGATAATTCCAGGAATGGAGATCTGAACAGAAGAAAGAATATTGCTTGAATTAATGTTATTAAAAATCACAGTTGAACGGTTAAAACATGGAAAAGGTATTTTTCTTTGATGGGGCAACATTTCAAATTGGATATAAAATCTTAGAAGAATGTCTAAGACAAAATCTAGCATGACTACTCTGGGGATTTATATGGTATGGCCATACAAAGGAACACTAGGTTCATATTGTCCAGATGTGCTTATTCATACAGAAGGAGAATAGCACCTACACTTAGAGGTACAGACCAAAATTCTTTTCCAGGCGTATTATCCAACATCAAAGCAGCTTCAGGGGAAAGATAACACTACTCTGGCCTTGGCCTCTGCTTCCATGGAATCTCAAGAGCTAAAGTGCATACTCGCAATATTGAGCCTTGGCTATGGATGTTCATGGAGAAGCTCAGAAAGTGGGTGCCTCTAAGAAGAGCACGGATTACAAAACTTAAGATCCTCAGTGGAATGAAACAAGGCCGTGCTTCGGTAACTATGCCTCAATTTCTTTGACATCACCGTGAACCACAGTACTCAGGCACTGAAAGTGACTTGGTACTTCTTGGGAAGACCTGACCATCGACATTTCTAACAAGTTCTCAAGTGATGCTGATGCTCCCCAGGACCACACTCCAAGAAATATTTCTCTAAGACCGTGGTTTGCACTCTAGATGTGCAAGAGATCAACTGTAGAGCCTTGGAAAACTACCCAAGCCAAGTCCACACTCGGAGATTATCAGATTAAGTATGAAGGTCTGGACTGGGTTCCCAGGATCACTGCTTGGAGTTTTCCCTTCAATTTTCATCGCTGAAGCTCAACAGATGAGTTTAACACATCCCTGGGTAGGAAGCATCCATCCTAAATCATATCATGAGCATAAAACTTGCACGTTCATATGCAGAGCGGTGAGTGCTGGATGCCTTGCCCTGTCGGCCTGCTTCCTGACCCACGTGGCCAAGCACGGTCAGAATACTCACCCTGACACTCTCCCAACGCCTGTAATAATGCCACCTGCAGGGACCTCCTCATCACTGTACAACTGGTAACCTGCAAACTGCGATAATTCCAGGAATGGAGATCTGAACAGAAGAAAGAATATTGCTTGAATTAATGTTATTAAAAATCACAGTTGAACGGTTAAAACATGGAAAAGGTATTTTTCTTTGATGGGGCAACATTTCAAATTGGATATAAAATCTTAGAAGAATGTCTAAGACAAAATCTAGCATGACTACTCTGGGGATTTATATGGTATGGCCATACAAAGGAACACTAGGTTCATATTGTCCAGATGTGCTTATTCATACAGAAGGAGAATAGCACCTAACACTTAAGAGGTGCTTACCATGTGGCAGCCTCTCTCCTAGGAGCTGCAGAAACATTAACTCAGTCAGTCCTCAGAACGCCCTTCTGCTATGGATCCTATCATAATCCCCTCTGACTGATGAGGAAACTGAAACACAAAGATGCAATGACTTGTCTAAGGTCACACTACTACTAGGTAAGTGGCAGAGCTGGGTTTTAATAAGCTCTTTTATAAGGGACCAAGCGCTGAACCACTCTATTATTCTCTCCCTGAAATGTTCAAGACACTTTAAGGGTGGTGAGGGAGAAGAGAGTCATAAAACACTAGATTCCATTTTTCTAAAAAAAAGTGTGTACCCACTGCAGAAGCTGGCCGCGCCCTCTGCCTGCAACCCTGTCTCCCCAGATGTCTACAGCCCGTCTCTCTTCACTCCTTCAACCGTTGATCACATGTCACCCCCTCAACGAGGCCTATTCTAACCACCTCATTTGAAACTGCAACTTGACCTTCATCTTCCTCTCCCATAGGCTCGTCTACCTTTTCTTTTCCCCAAGATAAGTATCGCCTTCTAACCTACTATATAATTTGTGACATTTACCGATGATTTTCTATCTCCTCCTGCTACAGTGTAAGCTCCAATAGGGTGAGGAACTTGTCTGCTTGGTTCAGTGCTATATCCCTAGCTCCTAGATAGCACCTGACATATAGCAGCTTTGCAATAAATATCTCTGGCTGAATCTTAGATAAGAACCAGAATTTAAAATCATTTATTTACAAAACTTTCTCAGATGGGAATTTCCTGGCGGTCCAGTGGTTGTTAGCACTCTGCACCAATATCATTTACTGGTAACCTGCAAACTGCGATAATTCCAGGAATGGAGATCTGAACAGAAGAAAGAATTTTTGAATTAATGTTATTAAAAATCACAGTTGAACGGTTAAAACATGGAAAAGGTATTTTTCTTTGATGGGGCAACATTTCAAATTGGATATAAAATCTTAGAAGAATGTCTAAGACAAAATCTAGCATGACTACTCTGGGGATTTATATGGTATGGCCATACAAAGGAACACTAGGTTCATATTGTCCAGATGTGCTTATTCATACAGAAGGAGAATAGCACCTAACACTTAAGAGGTGCTTACCATGTGGCAGCCTCTCTCCTAGGAGCTGCAGAAACATTAACTCAGTCAGTCCTCAGAACGCCCTTCTGCTATGGATCCTATCATAATCCCCTCTGACTGATGAGGAAACTGAAACACAAAGATGCAATGACTTGTCTAAGGTCACACTACTACTAGGTAAGTGGCAGAGCTGGGTTTTAATAAGCTCTTTTATAAGGGACCAAGCGCTGAACCACTCTATTATTCTCTCCCTGAAATGTTCAAGACACTTTAAGGGTGGTGAGGGAGAAGAGAGTCATAAAACACTAGATTCCATTTTTCTAAAAAAAAGTGTGTACCCACTGCAGAAGCTGGCCGCGCCCTCTGCCTGCAACCCTGTCTCCCCAGATGTCTACAGCCCGTCTCTCTTCACTCCTTCAACCGTTGATCACATGTCACCCCCTCAACGAGGCCTATTCTAACCACCTCATTTGAAACTGCAACTTGACCTTCATCTTCCTCTCCCATAGGCTCGTCTACCTTTTCTTTTCCCCAAGATAAGTATCGCCTTCTAACCTACTATATAATTTGTGACATTTACCGATGATTTTCTATCTCCTCCTGCTACAGTGTAAGCTCCAATAGGGTGAGGAACTTGTCTGCTTGGTTCAGTGCTATATCCCTAGCTCCTAGATAGCACCTGACATATAGCAGCTTTGCAATAAATATCTCTGGCTGAATCTTAGATAAGAACCAGAATTTAAAATCATTTATTTACAAAACTTTCTCAGATGGGAATTTCCTGGCGGTCCAGTGGTTGTTAGCACTCTGCACCTTCACAGCTGAGGGGCTGGGCTCAGTCCCTGGCTCGGGAACTGAGATCTCGCAAGCTGCACACAGCACAGCCAAACAAAATGAGAAAAACAACTAAGAAAGACCATGGAACAGAGAACACCCTGAGCCAGCACTTGGGTAGGTACCAACCCTGGGTCTATCAGATTGTCAATTCTTTCTCTGGGTAACAGTTTTCCTCTTGATATGTGACGCGCTCTGGCTTTCTCACCACCTCCTGTGATAAAAAGTGATCAGATTAAATGAATTCAATAGAAGGTCTTCATTTAACTGAACACCAGAAAAACATGTAACAGTCCAAAGTATAATACTTCTTAAAAAAAACATTAACATATCTTTTTTCAAAAAATTTAACATATCTAAAACAGCTAATTTTTCAGATCATTCAAACTGGATTTTTTTTAATCAATCTATCCTCGAGCTCATGACATACATTTTCTAAATTCAGTAGTAATCACTTAAGGAAATAATAATAATATACTTAATAATAATAATAAATATAATAATAATAATAAATAATAATGATATACTTTTCTCTGCATCTCACATATTGTAAATATGTAAGAAATACTGTCTCATCTCCACCACACTTACTATACATATTCTAAATATCTAGCACTGTACTATGAACTATGTGAAATCTGAAACATTTCTGACTTTATCTGTACCAAGTAAACTAAAAAGCTTTTTCTGACTTCCATAACAACCACAACAAAGCTTAGCTTAAAGGTGCCACTAGTGACCCATAACTTTTTAGGCCCCCAAACAGGACAGAGTTGAACACATTATATAGCAATTAAAAAGTCCCCTTCTATAAGTTCCCTGGCAGTTCAGTAGTAAGATTGTGTTTCCATTGCAGAGGGGGGCAGGTTGGATTACTGATCAGGTAAACTAAGACCATACAAGCCACATGTTGGGGCCAAAAAAGGAAAAATAAAAGTCCCCTTTTATTAGTATCCTGACTCAGAGATTGTCTTCAGTGTTTCCTGACATTGTCCCAGACAAAAGGAAATTATAATAACTGAAGAGTCCACTGGAGTAACCAGTCTGATGAGGTTGTCTGAGGTGAGGGGTCCTGAGAGCTGCCCGTTTAGTTTCTGGGGAATGGCCATAACCCACTCTCAGAAAACCACAGTAACATATCAGAAAAGACCATCAAACTGCACCTTAGGGGACTTCCCTCATGGTCCAGTGGCTAAGACACCACTTTCCCAATGCAGGGACCAGAGTTCGATCCCCATTCAGGGAACTAGATCCCACATGCCACAACTCACACCTGGTGCAGCCAAATGAATAAATAAATATTTTAAATAGATCAGGGCTTCCTAGTGGTCTAGTGGTTAGAAATCTGCCTCCCCAATGCAGCAGACATGGGTTTGATCCCTGGTTTGGGAAGATTCCACAAGCCGCAGAGCAACTAAAGCCCGTGCACCACAACTACTGAGTCTACATGCCTAGAGCCTGTGCTCTGCAACAAGAGAAGCCGCTGCAATGAGAAACTTGTGCACACACAAATAAATAAATAAATCTAAAAAAAATCTACCCAGGGCTTTCCTGGTGGTCCAGTAGATAAGGAGTCCGCCTTGCAGTGCAAAGGGCACCAGTCCGATCCCTGGCCCAGGAAGAGCCCAATTATGGAGCCGTGCGCTGGAGCGCATGCACCCAGAGCCGGCGCTCTGCAGTGAGAGAGGCCACTGCAATGGGAGGCTCACACGTGCCAAAGAATAAAGACGGATGAAAATAAAAATAAATAAATAAAAGATACCAAAATTAAAAATAAAAATCTACTTCAAAAAATAAATAAATAAAAATAAATCCCACTTTAATATCTTTACCTTCACTGTTGCCCAAGAATTTCATCTTAACAAACTCCTTATGCACTGAAATGTTTGGCTATTTTTAAAAACTATTTGCTTTTTAGGTGAGAAGTACATTCATACAGATTTGAAAGAAGCCTCCAAGTAGCACAATCTTATTTTCAGGAATCTTTCTAGTATCTAAGGGGATCTTTTATTTTTTTCTGAAGAGGTAGAGGGCATATTTTTAAGACTAAGTTAGCCTTAAGGTAACCACAAAGAACATATCATACATCTAATGTTTTAAAAAGAAAATAATTATGGGATGTCTTCTTTTCAATTGTCCCAGACAAAAGGAAATTATAATAACTGAAGAGTCCACTGGAGTAACCAGTCTGATGAGGTTGTCTGAGGTGAGGGGTCCTGAGAGCTGCCCGTTTAGTTTCTGGGGAATGGCCATAACCCACTCTCAGAAAACCACAGTAACATATCAGAAAAGACCATCAAACTGCACCTTAGGGGACTTCCCTCATGGTCCAGTGGCTAAGACACCACTTTCCCAATGCAGGGACCAGAGTTCGATCCCCATTCAGGGAACTAGATCCCACATGCCACAACTCACACCTGGTGCAGCCAAATGAATAAATAAATATTTTAAATAGATCAGGGCTTCCCTAGTGGTCTAGTGGTTAGAAATCTGCCTCCCCAATGCAGCAGACATGGGTTTGATCCCTGGTTTGGGAAGATTCCACAAGCCGCAGAGCAACTAAAGCCCGTGCACCACAACTACTGAGTCTACATGCCTAGAGCCTGTGCTCTGCAACAAGAGAAGCCGCTGCAATGAGAAACTTGTGCACACACAAATAAATAAATAAATCTAAAAAAAATCTACCCAGGGCTTTCCTGGTGGTCCAGTAGATAAGGAGTCCGCCTTGCAGTGCAAAGGGCACCAGTCCGATCCCTGGCCCAGGAAGAGCCCAATTATGGAGCCGTGCGCTGGAGCGCATGCACCCAGAGCCGGCGCTCTGCAGTGAGAGAGGCCACTGCAATGGGAGGCTCACACGTGCCAAAGAATAAAGACGGATGAAAATAAAAATAAATAAATAAAAGATACCAAAATTAAAAATAAAAATCTACTTCAAAAAATAAATAAATAAAAATAAATCCCACTTTAATATCTTTACCTTCACTGTTGCCCAAGAATTTCATCTTAACAAACTCCTTATGCACTGAAATGTTTGGCTATTTTTAAAAACTATTTGCTTTTTAGGTGAGAAGTACATTCATACAGATTTGAAAGAAGCCTCCAAGTAGCACAATCTTATTTTCAGGAATCTTTCTAGTATCTAAGGGGATCTTTTATTTTTTTCTGAAGAGGTAGAGGGCATATTTTTAAGACTAAGTTAGCCTTAAGGTAACCACAAAGAACATATCATACATCTAATGTTTTAAAAAGAAAATAATTATGGGATGGAAAGCCTTACAACATAGTGTGAATTACATCAAACAGCTTTCTTCTTTTCTCCCAGCCCCAGGGAACTCAGAGTTCCCTACTGAGGTACGTGTGGTAGGAGAGGGGGCGCAGGACAGCAGCACAGAGGAGAGGAAACTTCTCAGAGTGACACTTTCATTATCTTGATGGCAGTGACGGTTTCACAGGTATATGCACATGTCAAAACTCATCAAACTGCACACTTCAAATAACGCATTACTGTATGTCGATTATACATTAATAAAGCTGTTTAAAAATAAATATTAAAAAAAAAAACAAAAACGGGGCTTCCCGGGTGGTCCAGTGGGTAAGGACACCGCCTTGCAGTGCAAGGGGCGGGGGTTCGAGCCCTGGCCTGGGAAGATCCCACGTGCCGCGGAGTGGCTGGACCGATGTTTCCAATTACGGAGACGGAGCTCTGGAGCGCATGTGCCCAGAGCCGGTGCTCTGCGACAACAGAGGCCACTGCGATGGGAGGCCCACACGGGCCAAAGAACAAAGATGGATGAAAATGGACAAATGAAAGACCAATAGAAGTGGCCTGACCGCTCCCCTCCCTCCCCACCTCCACCAAAATAAATAAATAAATAAATCTTTAAAAAAAAAAAAAAACGGGGCTTCCCTGGTAGTCCAGTGGGTAAGGACACCGCCTTGCAGTGCAAGGGGCGCCGGTTCGGTCCCTGGCCTGGAAAGATCCCACGTGCCGCGGAGCGGTTGGACCGATGTGTCCAATTACCGAGCCGGAGCTCTGGAGCGCATGCGCCCGGAGCCAGTGCTCTGCAATAACAGAGGCCGCCGCGATGGGAGGCCCACACAGGCCAAAGAACAAAGATGGATGAAAATGGACAAATGAAAGACCAATAGAAGTGGCCCGCCCCACCCCAATACACACACACACACACACACACACACAAAAATGAACCTAAGGCACTGGAAAGAAGACCAGGCTCGGGTGACGGTGTTTGGAGAGCTGAGTGACATGAGTGTCCACTAAGTGGCTAATGGGAAAAAGGGATAAAAAAGAGGAAAGAAAAAAAAAAGTGTATATCTATCTATCTATATATATATATATTTTTTTTTAAGTACTTAGAGCAATATTACCCTTAATTCTGCCTAGAGCTTGACTTTGCTATTCAAAGTGTCTAGAGAATTCAGATTTTACTAGGAAAAACCAGAAAGAGTGCTGTCCTTGCTACTGATGCTCGGGTCACAGAGTGCAGCTCCTCTGGTATTTAAACTGGCCTAGGATACATAGGCCACGAAAAGACAGCATGTCACAGAACCTTAGTTTCCTAAACATCACTCTTCAAGAGTTTTGCATTAATTATCTCCACTCCCACAGACTCAGAGCCAAACACTCATGTTCCCCTTCAGTCTCATTTCCCATGTCGCACTGATTCTAAAACACACATTTTGTTCACATTTGAACACTCCTAAAATTAGGAATACAATTCACAGCATCGCTTCACTGCTGTCACCAGGGGGCAGTCGACGCAGCTGCCTGCCTCTGCGTGCACAGCACAGACTCTGCGCGGCGCTACAGACGCGGCCGGAAATGCACGCGTGCACTCCAGACTCCACTTCAACGTGTGGTCAGAACCACACAAGCCCTAGACAGCAAAGTCCTACTGTACAGTACAGGAAACTATCTTCAATATCCTGTAATAAACTATAATTGAGAATATGAAAAGTTATACATATATATATAACTGAATCACTTTGCTATACAGCAGAAATTAACATGACACTGTAAACCAAATATCAATAAGATAATTTTTTTTAAAACCTGCACAAGCCTTATTTTTTTAGGGTCATTAAAAGATCCTTGTGTCATGGTTGGGGTTTAATGATTCCTCAACCTGGTCTATTATGTCTGGTCACAATTAGCATTATTAAAAGCAATCATTTTCAATTGTAATGCATTGCCAGTAACTGTGGCATTATTAAAAGTATTGTACAATTCTGCAGATCTGAATCAAATATATTATTTTCTTAGATATATTTTAAATCTTATTTATTTCAGAAAACAACAAAGTACTCTGATGATAGTTGTACATAGAATAAACAATTAAAAATTTTTCCCCAGGAAGAAAAAAAAAAGATCCTTGTGTCAACCACCAAAAACTATTTGTGGTTCTCTATATCAATGAAGTTATTAACCCATTTTAGAAAAACTAAGCGCTTCCAAATCTATCAAAACACTTACAGCCCTTCAATTAACTTGTGTTAATCAAAATACTTAGTTTTGGCTAGCACCAATAACACAGCTGAGGTGATCCTTGTTTCACCTACAGACATGATGAAGCCACTCCTAGCAATCCATGTGCTAAGTCGCTCCAGTTGTGTCTGATCCTTTATGACCCCATGGACCACAACTCGTCAGGTGCCTCTGTCCATGGAATTCTCCCAGCAAGAATACTGGAGTGGGGGTTCTCTGATGGTTCAGTGGCTAAGATGCTGAGCTCCCAACACGGGGGGCCTGGGTTTGATCCCTGGTCAGGGAACTAGATACCACATGCTGCAACTAAGACCTGGTGCAACTAAATAAACAAATATTAAAAAAAAAAAAAACACTGGAGTGGGTTGCCATGCCCTCCTCCAGGGGATCTTCGCGATCCAGGGATCGAACCTCCATTTCCTGCACTACAGGTGGATTCTTTACAGCTTAGCCATCATGGAAGCCCCTACATGCTCTAACAGGAACTAAATGGGAGAGCAAAGATGGTGCCCTGAAGTCTAAAGTAAAGGCAGTAGTGAGGCAGGAAGAAAGGAAAAGAGAATATGAAGAATAAGAGCCCATTCATTATTGTCAACCTGTTTATTTATCACAAGTTCTCTCAAACGAAAACTCTGAGGGCTAATGTTGAAAGCAGCTTGAAACACTGTCCCTTCCTCTTATCTGAAAGGGAAAAGAGAAATGTAACCAAATATCAAAAATAAAAGATAATTTTTTAAAACCTGCACAAGCCTTATTTTTTTAGGGTCATTAAAAGATCCTTGTGTCATGGTTGGGGTTTAATGATTCCTCAACCTGGTCTATTATGTCTGGTCACAATTAGCATTATTAAAAGCAATCATTTTCAATTGTAATGCATTGCCAGTAACTGTGGCATTATTAAAAGTATTGTACAATTCTGCAGATCTGAATCAAATATATTATTTTCTTAGATATATTTTAAATCTTATTTATTTCAGAAAACAACAAAGTACTCTGATGATAGTTGTACATAGAATAAACAATTAAAAATTTTTCCCCAGGAAGAAAAAAAAAAGATCCTTGTGTCAACCACCAAAAACTATTTGTGGTTCTCTATATCAATGAAGTTATTAACCCATTTTAGAAAAACTAAGCGCTTCCAAATCTATCAAAACACTTACAGCCCTTCAATTAACTTGTGTTAATCAAAATACTTAGTTTTGGCTAGCACCAATAACACAGCTGAGGTGATCCTTGTTTCACCTACAGACATGATGAAGCCACTCCTAGCAATCCATGTGCTAAGTCGCTCCAGTTGTGTCTGATCCTTTATGACCCCATGGACCACAACTCGTCAGGTGCCTCTGTCCATGGAATTCTCCCAGCAAGAATACTGGAGTGGGGGTTCTCTGATGGTTCAGTGGCTAAGATGCTGAGCTCCCAACACGGGGGGCCTGGGTTTGATCCCTGGTCAGGGAACTAGATACCACATGCTGCAACTAAGACCTGGTGCAACTAAATAAACAAATATTAAAAAAAAAAAAAAACACTGGAGTGGGTTGCCATGCCCTCCTCCAGGGGATCTTCGCGATCCAGGGATCGAACCTCCATTTCCTGCACTACAGGTGGATTCTTTACAGCTTAGCCATCATGGAAGCCCCTACATGCTCTAACAGGAACTAAATGGGAGAGCAAAGATGGTGCCCTGAAGTCTAAAGTAAAGGCAGTAGTGAGGCAGGAAGAAAGGAAAAGAGAATATGAAGAATAAGAGCCCATTCATTATTGTCAACCTGTTTATTTATCACAAGTTCTCTCAAACGAAAACTCTGAGGGCTAATGTTGAAAGCAGCTTGAAACACTGTCCCTTCCTCTTATCTGAAAATCTATTTGGGAAATCTTATGAATTCAAAAGTCAGGATATCCATACAGGTGGCCAACAGGCACATAAAAAGATGCTCAATGTTCCTAATTATTAGAGAAATGCAAGTCAAAACTATAATGAACTTCCATCTCATACTGGTCAAAATGACCGTCATTAAAAAGTCAACAAATAACAAATGCTGGAGAAGGTGTGCTCTCCCCTCTGGTTGCTGTTAGAGCATGGAGGAGCCTTCCACAGTCAGTGGCTTAGTGGTGAAGAATCCACCTGCAGACAAGGGTCCAAACCCTGAGTCAGAAAGCTCCCTTGGAGAACCCTCCTACCCAGTTGGTAGGAATGTAAACTGGTATAGCTACTATGTAAACAGTATGGAGGTTCCTCAAAAAACTAAAAATAGAGCTGTCTCATGAACCAGCCACCCCACTCCTAGACACATATCCAGACAAAACCAGAATTCAAAATGATACTAATTCATAGCAACACTATTCACAATAGCCAAGACATGGTAAGAACCTAAATGTTCACTGACAGATGAATGGGTAAAGATGTGATGTATACATATCTATGCACACACACACACATACACAATGGAATACTACTCAGTCATAAAAGAGAAAGAAATAATGCTATTTGCAGCAACATGGATGGACCTAGAGACTGTCATACTAAGTGAAGTAAATCACAAATACTATATTACTTTTATGCAGAATCTAAAATATGACACAAATTAACTTATCTACAAAACATAATCAAACTCACATACACAGAGAATATATCTGTATTGCCAAGAAGGAGAGGGAGTCAAGGAGGGATGAATTGGGAGTTTGGGATTAGCAGATGCAAACTATTATATATAGGATAGATAAGCAATTGTATAGCAGGAAACTACACTGAAGATCTTGTATCCTTTGATAAAACATAATGGAAAAGAACATGAAAAGGAATGCATACACACACACACACACACACACACACACACACACACACACACAGAGTACTGAATCACCTTGTATATAGCAGAAATTAGCACTGTAAATCAACTATACCTCAATAAAATACATTTTTTAAAAATGTGTGTATAGAGGTATTACTGACAGGTGATGTTTTTTCTTTTCTTCTTTATGTTGTTTAGTCACTAAGTCATGTCAGACTCAACAATCCCATGAACTGTGGCTCAGCAGTGCCCTCTGTCCATGGGATTTCCCAGGCAAGAATACGGAGTGGGTTGCCATTTCTTCTTCATACTTTTCTCTACTTTCCCAAATTTCTATAACAATAATATATACATATAAAATATATATAACAATGTAGGCCTTCTCAGGTGGCACTAGTGGTAACGAATCCACCTGCCAACGCAGATGTAAGAGATGTAGGCTCTGTCCTTGGGTGAGGAAGATTCCCTGATGGAGGGCAGGGCACCCTCTCCAGCATTCTTGCCTGGAGAATCCCATGGTCAGAAGGGCTATGTCACTTTCACATGACAGACCCCCGTGTAACATCCACTTTCCTGGCATAACTGTACTAACTCTAGGTGACACAGTGAAGCAGGCTGTCTGTCCTTCCCCAGCTGCCCTTCCAAAGAGGCCGGCTCAGTGCTCTCTTCTCCTTTAGAAATCAGACTGTCAGATGATCAGAACCCGCCATCCCCAGCAGATGCCCAGGGCTGGAGGACTCTACCACTTCTTATTCAAACCCACTAGTCTTAATATCCACAGGGAATAATCAAGTCATCAGTTCTGCTTCCTAACAAAACATACTTTGATTTCAGCAACGGTTTTGGTTCCTTTTCAGGACACAATGCCTTATTCCAAGATGGCTTCAAGAGCATGATTCCAGTCATCTTTCTGAAAAGTCTACCAACAGGATATTTTGCCTCTCAAATAATATCCAATAGACAAAAACTCGGGTCATTTTTTGGGGGGGGGGGCGCGGGTTAGGGAGGGAGTGGGGCAGGCGGGCCACTTCTGTTGGTCTTTCATTTATCTATTTTCATCCGTCTTTGTTCTTTGGCCCGTGTGGGCCTCCCATTGCGGTGGCCTCTGCTGTCGCAGAGCACCGGCTCTAGGCGCATGCGCTCAGAGCTCCGGCTCGGTGATTGGACACATCGGTCCAGCCGCTCTGCGGCACATGGGATCTTCCCAGGCCAGGGATTGAACCGGCGCCCCTTGCACTGCAAGGCGGTGTCCTTACCCACTGGACCACCAGGGAAGCCCCTCAGGTTGGTTTTTAACACCATTTCCTCACACTTAGAACAGGGGTTCAAGAGTTATCTGCTCAAAAGAATAGCAGTGCCCTCTGTCCATGGGATTTCCCAGGCAAGAATACGGAGTGGGTTGCCATTTCTTCTTCATACTTTCTCTACGTTCCCAAATTTCTATAACAATAATATATACATATAAAATATATATAACAATGTAGGCCTTCTCAGGTGGCACTAGTGGTAACGAATCCACCTGCCAACGCAGATGTAAGAGATGTAGGCTCTGTCCTTGGGTGAGGAAGATTCCCTGATGGAGGGCAGGGCACCCTCTCCAGCATTCTTGCCTGGAGAATCCCATGGTCAGAAGGGCTATGTCACTTTCACATGACAGACCCCCGTGTAACATCCACTTTCCTGGCATAACTGTACTAACTCTAGGTGACACAGTGAAGCAGGCTGTCTGTCCTTCCCCAGCTGCCCTTCCAAAGAGGCCGGCTCAGTGCTCTCTTCTCCTTTAGAAATCAGACTGTCAGATGATCAGAACCCGCCATCCCCAGCAGATGCCCAGGGCTGGAGGACTCTACCACTTCTTATTCAAACCCACTAGTCTTAATATCCACAGGGAATAATCAAGTCATCAGTTCTGCTTCCTAACAAAACATACTTTGATTTCAGCAACGGTTTTGGTTCCTTTTTCAGGACACAATGCCTTATTCCAAGATGGCTTCAAGAGCATGATTCCAGTCATCTTTCTGAAAAGTCTACCAACAGGATATTTTGCCTCTCAAATAATATCCAATAGACAAAAACTCGGGTCATTTTGGGCGCAGGTTGGGGAGGGAAGGGGGCAGGCGGGCCACTTCTATTGATCTTTCATTTATCTTTTTTCATCCATCTTTGTTCTTTGGCCCGTGTGGGCCTCCCATCGCGGTGGCCTCTACCGTCGCAGAGCACCGGCTCTAGGCGCATGCACTCCAGAGCTCCGGCTCGGTAATTGGACACATCGGTCCAGCCGCTCTGTGGCACGTGGGATCTTCCCAGGCCTGGGATCAAACCGGCGCCCCTTGCACTGCAAGGCGGTGTCCTTACCCAGTGGACCACCAGGGAAGCCCCTCAGGTTGGTTTTTAACACCATTTCCTCACACTTAGAACAGGGGTTCAAGAGTTATCTGCTCAAAAGAATGGCAAGTGTCCACCACCCCTGTTTTCACAAGTCACGCTCCTACTTACACACCTTTCTCTCCCTAGAGAGAAATTAGAGTGCTCTGTTGTTTAGTGTCGCTAAGCCATGTCCGACTCTTTTACAACCCCATGGACTGTAGCCCGCCAGACTCCTCTGTCCATGGAATTTTCTGGGCAAGAATACTGGAGTAGGTGGTCAGTTCCTCCTCCTGGGGATCTTCCTGACCCAGGGATGGAACCCACCCCTCTTGTACCTCCTGCACTGACAGGCAGATTCTCTACCACTGAGCCACCAGGGGAAGCCCAGAGTGGTCTGGAGACAGTGTAGTTGACATTCTTTGCTTTTTGGCTGCTTACTCTCCTTCCTGCTTTTCCTGAAAACCACTGCCACCACCATGAAGCTCCAGGAGCTGCCAGCCAGCCACTATCTTGGATCACTGGTCAACATGGGTCCAGGCTGGCGCTGTGAAGTACCACATCCCCCTGGATATAGTGACTGCGCCAGAGGGAACCCATCCAAATTTTCCAAACTGGAGGTGAAAGGATAACTAGATTCAGATTGTAAACTGTAACAGTGAACCACTGGTCTTCAAGTAACCTAGTTCTCCACCTCATGGAGAAGCCAAAGGAGAATTTGGTTCAACATATACACACATCCTGAAATGAGATAAAATGGGCAGAGAAAGGGAGTCCTGGAGGGTTTGGAGTCCCAGAGGTTTGGAGCCCCCAGTTCCATTCACCACTTCCTTTCCATGGTTTGGTTGTTGGCTTCTTTAACAAGCTTGATTTGAACCTCTGTGACTTAAAACCAAGGGACTGAATATAGAAAAACCAAAAGGCCTCCCATCGCGGTGGCCTCTACCGTCGCAGAGCACCGGCTCTAGGCGCATGCGCTCCAGAGCTCCGGCTCGGTAATTGGACACATCGGTCCAGCCGCTCTGTGGCACGTGGGATCTTCCCAGGCCTGGGATCAAACCGGCGCCCCTTGCACTGCAAGGCGGTGTCCTTACCCAGTGGACCACCAGGGAAGCCCCTCAGGTTGGTTTTTAACACCATTTCCTCACACTTAGAACAGGGGTTCAAGAGTTATCTGCTCAAAAGAATGGCAAGTGTCCACCACCCCTGTTTTCACAAGTCACGCTCCTACTTACACACCTTTCTCTCCCTAGAGAGAAATTAGAGTGCTCTGTTGTTTAGTGTCGCTAAGCCATGTCTGACTCTTTTACAACCCCATGGACTGTAGCCCGCCAGACTCCTCTGTCCATGGAATTTTCTGGGCAAGAATACTGGAGTAGGTGGTCAGTTCCTCCTCCTGGGGATCTTCCTGACCCAGGGATGGAACCCACCCCTCTTGTACCTCCTGCACTGACAGGCAGATTCTCTACCACTGAGCCACCAGGGGAAGCCCAGAGTGGTCTGGAGACAGTGTAGTTGACATTCTTTGCTTTTTGGCTGCTTACTCTCCTTCCTGCTTTTCCTGAAAACCACTGCCACCACCATGAAGCTCCAGGAGCTGCCAGCCAGCCACTATCTTGGATCACTGGTCAACATGGGTCCAGGCTGGCGCTGTGAAGTACCACATCCCCCTGGATATAGTGACTGCGCCAGAGGGAACCCATCCAAATTTTCCAAACTGGAGGTGAAAGGATAACTAGATTCAGATTGTAAACTGTAACAGTGAACCACTGGTCTTCAAGTAACCTAGTTCTCCACCTCATGGAGAAGCCAAAGGAGAATTTGGTTCAACATATACACACATCCTGAAATGAGATAAAATGGGCAGAGAAAGGGAGTCCTGGAGGGTTTGGAGTCCCAGAGGTTTGGAGCCCCCAGTTCCATTCACCACTTCCTTTCCATGGTTTGGTTGTTGGCTTCTGGATTAAACAAGCTTGATTTGAACCTCTGTGACTTAAAACCAAGGGACTGAATATAGCCATTATCAAAATTATATTCTTCATATAAGTATCTAACCTAGAAGGAATGGCTTCCCAGGTGGCACTAGTGGTAAAGAATCCACCTACCAATGCAGGAGATGCAGGGTTGGATCCCTGGAATGGGAAGATACCCTGGAGAAGGAAATGGCAACCCACCTCAGTATTCTTGGCTGGGAAACCCTATGGACAGAGGAGCCCAGCGGGCTACAGTCCATGGGGTCACATAGAGTCAGACACAGCTGAACACACACACACAACTCAGAAGGAGCTATATGAAGTTCACCCGCTTCCCTTTTTTTTCTTCTTTTTAATCTCCCTTATACTCTTGTAGATAGAATGGGAGCAACTACTGCCACCTGAACAAGGTGTTAGCTTCAGTTGGTTCCCCACTGAGTTTCTTATCTGTTTATTTATGTCAGGGCAACTTTTAGGATTTCACTGATTCTGACATTAAACTACCACAGTACAAAAGGCAGAGACCAAGATATTTCAAATGGATTTTTTTTCAATTAACTTTGATTAATCTATTAAGTCAAGAGAAGATAGAAATGTGTCCCGGGAATAAATAAAAAAAATTCACAGACCCACTCCTGAGCCCCAAGTTATAAATGAGGTACTGAAAATGTACAAAAGGGATTAAATCACTGGACCAAAGTTGCCTAATTGTTACAGGAACCAGTCCAGCCTACCACCCTCAAAATTCTACAAAGGACCAAAATACCACACTATTACTTCCCTTATTCCATACAAATGAATACACAGCTTTAGATAACCTTTCTGTTCATCTGCCATTAATCAATTACTTTGTCTCCATACTTAAAAGTCCTCGGAGGAAAAAACATATAAAACACATTTTTATTTCAAGAGAAATCCATCAAGATTTTGCCAAATTATGTCACTAATGACTTGTACTCAAAGTCTGCCCTCTGAATGTGATAAGATCATACCTAGGAATACAATAATACCCTTAAACACAGGTTTTCAGGTAAAATAGATTCTATTTATGAGGATATTGAAGATTAAACAAGCTTGATTTGAACCTCTGTGACTTAAAACCAAGGGACTGAATATAGCCATTATCAAAATTATATTCTTCATATAAGTATCTAACCTAGAAGGAATGGCTTCCCAGGTGGCACTAGTGGTAAAGAATCCACCTACCAATGCAGGAGATGCAGGGTTGGATCCCTGGAATGGGAAGATACCCTGGAGAAGGAAATGGCAACCCACCTCAGTATTCTTGGCTGGGAAACCCTATGGACAGAGGAGCCCAGCGGGCTACAGTCCATGGGGTCACATAGAGTCAAACACAGCTGAACACACACACACAACTCAGAAGGAGCTATATGAAGTTCACCCGCTTCCCTTTTTTTTCTTCTTTTTAATCTCCCTTATACTCTTGTAGATAGAATGGGAGCAACTACTGCCACCTGAACAAGGTGTTAGCTTCAGTTGGTTCCCCACTGAGTTTCTTATCTGTTTATTTATGTCAGGGCAACTTTTAGGATTTCACTGATTCTGACATTAAACTACCACAGTACAAAAGGCAGAGACCAAGATATTTCAAATGGATTTTTTTTCAATTAACTTTGATTAATCTATTAAGTCAAGAGAAGATAGAAATGTGTCCCGGGAATAAATAAAAAAAATTCACAGACCCACTCCTGAGCCCCAAGTTATAAATGAGGTACTGAAAATGTACAAAAGGGATTAAATCACTGGACCAAAGTTGCCTAATTGTTACAGGAACCAGTCCAGCCTACCACCCTCAAAATTCTACAAAGGACCAAAATACCACACTATTACTTCCCTTATTCCATACAAATGAATACACAGCTTTAGATAACCTTTCTGTTCATCTGCCATTAATCAATTACTTTGTCTCCATACTTAAAAGTCCTCGGAGGAAAAAACATATAAAACACATTTTTATTTCAAGAGAAATCCATCAAGATTTTGCCAAATTATGTCACTAATGACTTGTACTCAAAGTCTGCCCTCTGAATGTGATAAGATCATACCTAGGAATACAATAATACCCTTAAACACAGGTTTTCAGGTAAAATAGATTCTATTTATGAGGATATTGAAGAGAATTCGCTTTAAATGAAGGCTATAAAATTCATATAGCTTCTTCTCATGTACTTCTAACACATCAAGACTCTTATTTTGGAAATGGCTCGTAGTTTCAAGCTACACAGCCTTCTTAACCAAACTGTCAGTACATACCCTATTGGCACAACCGAGGGCGATGCGGTACTTGTTTAAAAATTAGCATTTTATATTCCTATGATGCAATGTTTTCCAAGCAAAAGAATGCCTATTATGTCCACAATTCCCACCAACAGCAAATGCAGTCTTGAAGAGTCAAAGTTTGACAGTACTAGCTTTTCCTAAAACAAATAATTAAAAAGGGATATCTTAAAATCATAAACTGAAAAGAAATGAATGAAGGCTTACCTAGTCTGATGATCTGTGCTCGCTCATGGAGTTGATTTACTAATGCTTTCATCTGTTCATAGTTTTCCTACAACAGAAGCAAAGAAGAAGAGTTTTTCTTACCATAACGGTTAAGGAAAACAGCATTACACAGCAACCCCACGTGGCCTCCACACTAGGCTTCTTCTGTACTGGGCCAACTTCAACATATAAAAAGGGCTACTTCAGGGCTTCTCTGGTAACTCAATGGTAAAGAGATGGCCTGACAATGCAGGAGACACAGGTTCGATCCCTGATCCAGAAAGATCCCGCATGCCGTGAAGCAACTAAGCCTGTGAGCCACAACTATGGAGCCTGTGCTCTAGAGCCTGGCGGCTGCAATGACTGAGCCCATGTGCCGCAGCTACTGAAGCCCGTGTGCCCTGGGCTCCAGCCTACCACCCTCAAAATTCTACAAAGGACCAAAATACCACACTATTACTTCCCTTATTCCATACAAATGAATACACAGCTTTAGATAACCTTTCTGTTCATCTGCCATTAATCAATTACTTTGTCTCCATACTTAAAAGTCCTCGGAGGAAAAAACATATAAAACACATTTTTATTTCAAGAGAAATCCATCAAGATTTTGCCAAATTATGTCACTAATGACTTGTACTCAAAGTCTGCCCTCTGAATGTGATAAGATCATACCTAGGAATACAATAATACCCTTAAACACAGGTTTTCAGGTAAAATAGATTCTATTTATGAGGATATTGAAGAGAATTCGCTTTAAATGAAGGCTATAAAATTCATATAGCTTCTTCTCATGTACTTCTAACACATCAAGACTCTTATTTTGGAAATGGCTCATAGTTTCAAGCTACACAGCCTTCTTAACTAAACTGTCAGTACATACCCTATTGGCACAACCGAGGGCGATGCGGTACTTGTTTAAAAATTAGCATTTTATATTCCTATGATGCAATGTTTTCCAAGCAAAAGAATGCCTATTATGTCCACAATTCCCACCAACAGCAAATGCAGTCTTGAAGAGTCAAAGTTTGACAGTACTAGCTTTTCCTAAAACAAATAATTAAAAAGGGATATCTTAAAATCATAAACTGAAAAGAAATGAATGAAGGCTTACCTAGTCTGATGATCTGTGCTCGCTCATGGAGTTGATTTACTAATGCTTTCATCTGTTCATAGTTTTCCTACAACAGAAGCAAAGAAGAAGAGTTTTTCTTACCATAACGGTTAAGGAAAACAGCATTACACAGCAACCCCACGTGGCCTCCACACTAGGCTTCTTCTGTACTGGGCCAACTTCAACATATAAAAAGGGCTACTTCAGGGCTTCTCTGGTAACTCAATGGTAAAGAGATGGCCTGACAATGCAGGAGACACAGGTTCGATCCCTGATCCAGAAAGATCCCGCATGCCGTGAAGCAACTAAGCCTGTGAGCCACAACTATGGAGCCTGTGCTCTAGAGCCTGGCGGCTGCAATGACTGAGCCCATGTGCCGCAGCTACTGAAGCCCGTGTGCCCTAGAGCCGGATTTCCATAACAAGAGAAGTCACCACAACAAGAAGCCTGTTCACCTCAACTAGAGAGTAGCCCCCACTCCCTGCAACTAGAGAAGAGCCCTGCAGCAGTGAAAACCAGGAATAGCCAAAAATTAATTAATTAATTAAGTTTTTTAAAAAAAAGATTATTTCGTTCTTCTCTGTCTTTGCTCACTGTCCTTTGCACTACTCCACTCATCTCTGGCCCATCTATCTTAATCTCACCTTTTTTAAAAATTTATTTTTTTATTTACTGGCCATCCCTTGAGGTATGCGAGATCTGAGTTCCCTGACTAAGGATGAAACTTGTGTCCCGTGCAGTAGAATTGCAGAGCCTTAATCACTGGACTTCCATGAAATCCCTCACTCCCCTTTTAAAGTCTAATTCATGTTCCACATCATCTCCAACTTCATTTCTGGCTACGCCCACTCATTTTAACCACAAATAGAAGTGTGTAAGTAATTTCGTGGGGGGAGACGGTCAAAAAGCTCCAGGCCCACATTCCCTCACAGAGACATCACAAAACAACCCCAAACCAGCTAAAGGAACCACACAGGAGCTCTGGAAAACACTCAGAGGTCTACAGCATCCAAGAGAACACCCAGTGAAAAAGTCATATTCAACATGGTGGAAAACCCACTCTACCCTGCCGCCGCTCTCATTATACTACCATGTTCACAGCATCATGCCACTTCTCAGCAGACAAACTGCACAGTAAAGCCAAAATGTGGCTTCCACACGTGGCTTCCCTCCTCTGCCTGGCCACATATGCAATCCCATCTACCCACTGAATTCCATACCCTGACCAGCACTTCCAAGTTCTCACTCCCACTAACTGCTTTCATAACTTCTTTCACTGTATAGTCCCATTCACCACACTGAAGGGCTACTTCAGGGCTTCTCTGGTAACTCAATGGTAAAGAGATGGCCTGACAATGCAGGAGACACAGGTTCGATCCCTGATCCAGAAAGATCCCGCATGCCGTGGAGCAACTAAGCCTGTGAGCCACAACTATGGAGCCTGTGCTCTAGAGCCTGGCGGCTGCAATGACTGAGCCCATGTGCCGCAGCTACTGAAGCCCGTGTGCCCTAGAGCCGGATTTCCATAACAAGAGAAGTCACCACAACAAGAAGCCTGTTCACCTCAACTAGAGAGTAGCCCCCACTCCCTGCAACTAGAGAAGAGCCCTGCAGCAGTGAAAACCAGGAATAGCCAAAAATTAATTAATTAATTAAGTTTTTTAAAAAAAAGATTATTTCGTTCTTCTCTGTCTTTGCTCACTGTCCTTTGCACTACTCCACTCATCTCTGGCCCATCTATCTTAATCTCACCTTTTTTAAAAATTTATTTTTTTATTTACTGGCCATCCCTTGAGGTATGCGAGATCTGAGTTCCCTGACTAAGGATGAAACTTGTGTCCCGTGCAGTAGAATTGCAGAGCCTTAATCACTGGACTTCCATGAAATCCCTCACTCCCCTTTTAAAGTCTAATTCATGTTCCACATCATCTCCAACTTCATTTCTGGCTACGCCCACTCATTTTAACCACAAATAGAAGTGTGTAAGTAATTTCGTGGGGGGAGACGGTCAAAAAGCTCCAGGCCCACATTCCCTCACAGAGACATCACAAAACAACCCCAAACCAGCTAAAGGAACCACACAGGAGCTCTGGAAAACACTCAGAGGTCTACAGCATCCAAGAGAACACCCAGTGAAAAAGTCATATTCAACATGGTGGAAAACCCACTCTACCCTGCCGCCGCTCTCATTATACTACCATGTTCACAGCATCATGCCACTTCTCAGCAGACAAACTGCACAGTAAAGCCAAAATGTGGCTTCCACACGTGGCTTCCCTCCTCTGCCTGGCCACATATGCAATCCCATCTACCCACTGAATTCCATACCCTGACCAGCACTTCCAAGTTCTCACTCCCACTAACTGCTTTCATAACTTCTTTCACTGTATAGTCCCATTCACCACCCTGAACCTCGTCAGTTCTTACTCAACTCAACATCCAACTCACTCTTGACTCCCTATCTTTCTGCAACCACTTTTTAAGCTTTAGACACCACTCATCACAATGCATTGCTTTCTTGTCCGTCTTCCCTGTAAACACACAATTCCATTCCCACGCGTCTATTACAAGCATCTGAAATACTGCCTAGATCACAATAACCATTTAATGTTTCTGAATGAAGCATTCTCTCTTGATCCCCGGAAATCTAAAGACTTTGGAAGTTTCTCATTGGATATTGTCTCTGCTTCAGCCTGATTTTTTTTTTTTTTTTTTTTTTTTTTTTTGTTTTTGTCCTTCTCTTTCTTTTTTTTTTTTTTTTTTTTTTTTAAGATTTACTTATTTATTTATTTTTGGGCGGGGGTCTGGTTGGGGAGGGAGGGGAGCGGGTGGGCCACTTCCATTGGTCTTTCATTTCTCCATTTTCATCCATCTTTGTTCTTTGGCTCCTGCGGGCCTCCCATCGCAGTGGCGTCTGTCGTTGCAGAGCGCCGACTCTGGGCATATGCGCTCCAGAGCTCCAGAGCTCCAGCTCGGTGATTGGACACATCAGTCCAGCCGCTCCGCGGCACGTGGGATCTTCCCAGGCCAGGGATCGAACCGGCGCCCCTTGCACTGCAAGGTGGTGTCCTTACCCACTGGACCACCAGGGGAAGCCCTCAGCCTGATTTTATTTCAACGTACTTGCTCTTCCAAAGGCAGGAACTATTTTAAATGTCTCACCTGGGGACTTTTATGACCGTCCAGTGTTTAAGAATACGCCTGCCAATGCAGGGGATCCCTGGAACGTGAAGATCTCACATACAGAGGGGCTACTAAGCCTGTGTGCCACAACTACTGAACCCATGTACCCAGGGCCTGTGCTCCCAACAAGAGAAGCCAACACAATGAGAAGCCCATGCACTGCAACTAGAGAAAGCCTGCGCACTGCAACTGGAGAAAACACACATGCAGCAAGAAAGACCAAGCACAGACAAAAATAAACAATTAAAAGAAGAAGAAGAAGAAAATATCTCTCCTGAAAGTTATCAGCACAATCTAAATATTACCTGTACTGGCTTAGAAACCATGGCATAGACTGAAGATTTCCAGCTGATATTTCACAAACCTGGAGTTGTTTGACCTTGTGATACCTCCCAATTCCAAGAAAAATCATTTAAATACACATACTTTTCCATTAACAGAATCCATTTTAAATCTTGCTAAGCACAACCCAGAGTTAGCTGTGCTAGGCTGACTGCTTCCAAATCCCTCCCATCCGCTCTCCCCATCTTTATTAACCAGGGCTCTACCCTGGAACACAGAAAAGGTTCAGGGTGAGGCTTAAGGCGACTGTTTGTTGAACATGCTGATTTTAAAGATACGAAGTATAGCGCCAGTGCTACACTGTGCCAGTGCTATATCTGATTTCGAATTGTTTTCTTTTCAAACTTCACGACCCCTAGGGCGTCCCAGAATCATGACTGGGGATCCAGAGAAAAGAGGTATTGTTAAGTGTGCCTACCCTCCACCTACTTGCCAGTCGGGCCAACACCTTGTTCTGTCGGTGAGGAGAAATCACTGACTCGGGCCGGGTGCTCCAGGCCCGGGCCGCTCACCCACCCACCTGGTAGATGGCAGAACTCGAGTCCGGTTGGGAGCCCAGGGTGGCCACGGCGTCCCCATGATAGGCACGCAGCGCGGGGGCAGCGACGCGGGCGCACGGCCGCAGGGCTAATCTCAGAGCGGCCCACATGGCGGCAGGCACAGAGGCAGGAAGAAGAGTGAGGGAGCGGCCTGCGCCGATTCGGAGAAAAGGCTTTTTCCTCCAACTCCCTCGCTTCGGGCTACCCTGAGCCGAGATCCTTGCTGTCCCAACCCGCCCGAAACCTCCGGGATTCTCTGGCCAGCCTCGCCACGTGTCGGCGAACGCCGCCCGTGATTGGCCGTCTTTGAGCACCACGCCTCCTTACCCAGCCAATGAGGGACAGAGGAGCAGCCCCACGAGGCTGTCCCCTCGCGAACCCCGGGGCTTTCGGAATCCGGGGCGGAGCGACTTTTCAGTGGCCGCCCCGCCTCCAGAGGTGCCGAGGCCGGGGGATGTGGCTGTA
This sequence comes from Tragulus kanchil, assembly GCA_022376925.1. Classification (NCBI taxonomy): domain Eukaryota; kingdom Metazoa; phylum Chordata; class Mammalia; order Artiodactyla; family Tragulidae; genus Tragulus; species Tragulus kanchil. Next base: position 91,711,769 of record JAIOJX010000004.1, on the reverse strand, counting down.
TTTCCTTGCTTGTCTTAGTACTTCTACGTGCTGTTTTCATTTTCCCTTACTGCAAGAAAGCGTATTCAGGGACTTGAAAAAGCTTATCCTTATATGAAAGCAGGAAACAGAGCAGACTTATGAAACTTCCACAATAAATTAAACTCTTTAAAGAAGATATCCAGTCATTCAGCAAATATTTCTTTGATGTTCCCAATCAGGTGCTTTCTGGAGCTGGGGATACACTAGAGGTCAGGCAAAACATTCTGTTTTATAAAGCAGAGAGAACATAAACAACAAATAAAAATTCCAGTAGTAATAAGTTACAGTTTAGATATACAATTATAATGTAATTTCTAAAACTTTGCCTATAACAAATCTAAGTGAAAAAGCTAGCTTAAAACTCAACATTCAAAAAAATAAGATCACAGCAGCCAGACCCATCACTTCATGGCAAACAGATGGGGAAACAGTGGAAATAATCACAGACTTTATTTCCTTGGGCTCCAAAATCACTGCAGACAGTGACTGCAGCCATTAAATTAAAAGGTTTGCTCCTTGGAAGAAGAGCTATAACAAACCTAGACAGTGAATTAAAAAGCAGAGACGTCACTTAGCCAACAAAAGTCTGTATAGTCAAAGCTATGGTTTTCCCAGTAGTCGTGTATGGATGTGAGCTGGACCATAAAGAAGGCTGAGTGGCTAAGAATTGATGCTTTCAAACTGTAGTGCTGTAGACTCTTGAGACTGCCTTGGACAGCAAGATCAAATTAGTTAATCCTAAAAGAAATCAACGCTGAATATTCATCAGAAGGACCCATGTGGAAGCTCCAATACTTTGGGCACCAGATGCGAAGAGCCAACTCATTGGAAAAGACCCTGATGCTGGGGAAAACTGAGGGTAGGAGAAACGGGCAACAGAGAATGAGATAGTTGGATGGCATCATCAACCAACTCAATGAACATGAATTTGAGCAAATTCAGGGAGATAATGAAGGACAGGGAAGCTTGGCATGGTGCAGTTCATGGGGTCACAAAGAGTTGGACATGACCGAACAACTGAACAACAATCTGAGCTTTCTCACAATTTCTCTGGATAATGCAAAAATAATCTTATTTAGTCCACTTAAGTCTTAGATATATTTTGAGATAATTTTTGTATACGATGTTAGCTTCATTCTTTGCTATGTGGATATTCAATTTTTTAAAAAAATATTTATTTGGCTGCATGGGGTCTTAGTTGAGGTATGTGAGCTTAGCTTGTGGTATGTGGGATCTTAGTCCCTTATGAAACTTCCAAAATTAAACTCTTTAAAGAAGATATCCAGTCATTCAGCAAATATTTCTTTGATGTTCCCAATCAGGTGCTTTCTGGAGCTGGGGATACACTAGAGGTCAGGCAAAACATTCTGTTTTATAAAGCAGAGAACATAAACAACAAATAAAAATTCCAGTAGTAATAAGTTACAGTTTAGATATACAATTATAATGTAATTTCTAAAACTTTGCCTATAACAAATCTAAGTGAAAAAGCTAGCTTAAAACTCAACATTCAAAAAAATAAGATCACAGCAGCCAGACCCATCACTTCATGGCAAACAGATGGGGAAACAGTGGAAATAATCACAGACTTTATTTCCTTGGGCTCCAAAATCACTGCAGACAGTGACTGCAGCCATTAAATTAAAAGGTTTGCTCCTTGGAAGAAGAGCTATAACAAACCTAGACAGTGAATTAAAAAGCAGAGACGTCACTTAGCCAACAAAAGTCTGTATAGTCAAAGCTATGGTTTTCCCAGTAGTCGTGTATGGATGTGAGCTGGACCATAAAGAAGGCTGAGTGGCTAAGAATTGATGCTTTCAAACTGTAGTGCTGTAGACTCTTGAGACTGCCTTGGACAGCAAGATCAAATTAGTTAATCCTAAAAGAAATCAACGCTGAATATTCATCAGAAGGACCCATGTGGAAGCTCCAATACTTTGGGCACCAGATGCGAAGAGCCAACTCATTGGAAAAGACCCTGATGCTGGGGAAAACTGAGGGTAGGAGAAACGGGCAACAGAGAATGAGATAGTTGGATGGCATCATCAACCAACTCAATGAACATGAATTTGAGCAAATTCAGGGAGATAATGAAGGACAGGGAAGCTTGGCATGGTGCAGTTCATGGGGTCACAAAGAGTTGGACATGACCGAACAACTGAACAACAATCTGAGCTTTCTCACAATTTCTCTGGATAATGCAAAAATAATCTTATTTAGTCCACTTAAGTCTTAGATATATTTTGAGATAATTTTTGTATCGATGTTAGCTTCATTCTTTGCTATGTGGATATTCAATTTTTAAAAAAAATTAATTTGGCTGCATGGGGTCTTAGTTGAGGTATGTGAGCTTAGCTTGTGGTATGTGGGATCTTAGTCCCCTGACCAGGGATCAAACCTGCATCCCCTGGATTGGAAGGCAGATTCTTAACCACTGGACCACCAGGGAAGTCCTTGGATATTCAATTTTTCCAACATCATTGGTTGTTAAGACTGTCCATCCTTCATTAAATAGTCTTGGCACCCTTGCCCAAAATTATTTCATATCCAATGGTTTATTCCTGAACTTTGTATTATATTCCATTGGCCTGTACATCTGTCTATTATGTATGAACCACACAGGTTTATTATTGTAGCTTTGCAGTAAGTTTTGAAATCATTAAATGTAAATCTTTTAGCTTTATCCTTGCCCAAGATATTTTGATTATCTGGGATCCCTTGAGAGTCCATATTAATTTTAAGGTGCATTTTTCTATTTCTGCAAAAAAAAAAAATCTAAGCACTTTGATATCTATTGATCACACTGAGTAGCATTGACATCTTAACAATATTAAAGCCTTCCAATTTATGAAAAATGGAATGTTTCCACTGATTTATGTCTTCTTTCTTTCAGCACTATTTCTTAGTTTTCATTGTGTGACTCTTTCACCTCCTTGTTTAGATTCTATTTGATTCTTTTGATGCTACTGTAAATGGAATTGTTTTTGTAATTTCCTTTTCAGTTTGCTTATTACTAGCATATAGATATGCAACTTATTTTTTTTAAGTATTTATTTGGCTATATCATGTCAGTTGCAGCAGATGGAGAAACGGGCAACAGAGAATGAGATAGTTGGATGGCATCATCAACCAACTCAATGAACATGAATTTGAGCAAATTCAGGGAGATAATGAAGGACAGGGAAGCTTGGCATGGTGCAGTTCATGGGGTCACAAAGAGTTGGACATGACCGAACAACTGAACAACAATCTGAGCTTTCTCACAATTTCTCTGGATAATGCAAAAATAATCTTATTTAGTCCACTTAAGTCTTAGATATATTTTGAGATAATTTTTGTATACGATGTTAGCTTCATTCTTTGCTATGTGGATATTCAATTTTTTAAAAAAATATTTATTTGGCTGCATGGGGTCTTAGTTGAGGTATGTGAGCTTAGCTTGTGGTATGTGGGATCTTAGTCCCCTGACCAGGGATCAAACCTGCATCCCCTGGATTGGAAGGCAGATTCTTAACCACTGGACCACCAGGGAAGTCCTTGGATATTCAATTTTTCCAACATCATTGGTTGTTAAGACTGTCCATCCTTCATTAAATAGTCTTGGCACCCTTGCCCAAAATTATTTCATATCCAATGGTTTATTCCTGAACTTTGTATTATATTCCATTGGCCTGTACATCTGTCTATTATGTATGAACCACACAGGTTTATTATTGTAGCTTTGCAGTAAGTTTTGAAATCATTAAATGTAAATCTTTTAGCTTTATCCTTGCCCAAGATATTTTGATTATCTGGGATCCCTTGAGAGTCCATATTAATTTTAAGGTGCATTTTTCTATTTCTGCAAAAAAAAAAAATCTAAGCACTTTGATATCTATTGATCACACTGAGTAGCATTGACATCTTAACAATATTAAAGCCTTCCAATTTATGAAAAATGGAATGTTTCCACTGATTTATGTCTTCTTTCTTTCAGCACTATTTCTTAGTTTTCATTGTGTGACTCTTTCACCTCCTTGTTTAGATTCTATTTGATTCTTTTGATGCTACTGTAAATGGAATTGTTTTTGTAATTTCCTTTTCAGTTTGCTTATTACTAGCATATAGATATGCAACTTATTTTTTTTAAGTATTTATTTGGCTATATCATGTCAGTTGCAGCAGATGGAATCTCCACTGTGACATGTGGAATCTTGTTATTATTATTATTAATTTATTTTTGTCTGTGCTGGGTCTTCATCACTTTGCATGCGCTTCTCATTGCAGTGGTTTCTTTTGTTGCAGAGCACTGACTCTAGGAGAGTGGGCTTAGTTTGGTACATGGGTTTAGCTGCACTGCAGCAAGTGGGATCTTCCTAGACCAGGGATTGAACCCTGGCCCCCTCCACTGGGAACATAGAGTCTTAGCCACTGGACCACCAGGGAAGGCTAACGTGGGATCTTTTGTTAGCATGTGCGAGGCTCTTGGGCTTTTTCCTGCGGTACATGAGCTGCCCTAATTGCAGCACACAAGCTCCAAAGTGTGGGCTCAGCAGTTTCAGAGCATGGGCTCAGTTGCCAGGATGGCATGTAGGACCTTAGTTCCCTGACCAGGAATCAAATCCAGGCCCCCTGCAGTGGAAGCACAGAGTCCTAACCACCAGGCTGTCAGGCAATTCTCTAATGAGAAGGTAAGATACTCTGCTAGCCTTTAAATTTATTAAGACAGGTTAGCAAATATTCCCCAGCAGCATTAAAATTTATACTTAATGTACTTACAATTTTTACGTGTTTATATTGTTTATCTTTTTATAATTGAGTTTCATTTATTTGACTGCACCAGGTCTCAGTTGTGGCACACTGGATCTTCAGTCTTCCTTGGGGCATATGGGATTTTTAGTTGCAGCACTCAGGATTTTAGTTGCAGCATGTGGAATCTAGTTCCCTGACCTGGGATCAAACCGAAGCCCCCTTCAACAGGAGCTTGGGGTCTTACCCACTAGACCACCAAGGAAGTCCCCATAATCGAGTTTCTAAGTCTGTTTTCTAAGAATAGTATTCCTATGTATTTTTTTATTTTAAACTTGCTTTAATAGCTCCAAAGGCTAGGTAAGACCGTGAAGGGGTGTCACTGAAAATACATTTTTTTTTTTTTTAAGATTTATTTATTTTTTTATTTTGGGCGGGGGTCGGGTTGGGGAGGGAGCGGGATGGGCGGGCCACTTCTATTGGTCTTTCATTTCTCCACTTTCATCCGTCTTTGTTCTTTGGCTCCTGTGGGCCTCCCATCGCGGTGGTCACCGTCATCGCAGAGCACTGGCTCTGCGCGCATGCGCGCCGGAGCTCCAGCTCGGTCATTGGACACATCGGTCCAGCCGCTCCGCAGCACGTGGGATCTTCCGAGGCCAGGGATAGAACTGGCGTCCCTTGCACTGCAAGGCTGTGTCCTTACCCACTGGACCACCAGGGGAAGCCCTGAAAATACATTTCTTAACATCTTTATTTTTTTTTTGGCCTTGTCACATGGCCTCAGCAGTGAAAGTGCTGAGTCTAACCACTGGACTGCCAAGGATTCCCCACGTGTTAAAAATGTTAACTGCAAAACAAAAATCAACTTTCTCTAAGTTTCAGCAATAAACACACAAATAAAAATAAGCAGTTAAAGTTACCATTTATAAATGCATGAAAGAACATCAAGTACTTAGAAAAAATAAATCTTAAGATGTGCCTCTCAAGTATTTACACAAGAGAAATAAAAACGTGTCCACAAAAATTTATACAAGAATATTTATAGTAGCTTTATTTAGGAGGCAAAACTCAGAAACCACCAGCAGGAAAATGGATAGACAACTATGGTATATTCACATGTGGCATACACATAAAATGGAATACAACTCAGCAACAACAGGGAGCTACTAACACACTACAGAATCCCCAAAACATGTGGAGAAAAAGTAACTAGATACAAAAGAAGACATAATATAAAGTTCATATATTACATATGAAGTTCAAGATCAGGCAAAAGTAATCTGTGGTGGCAGTGAGGAAACTCTGAAAGGAAAGAGATTAAAGGAACTTCCTGAAAGGATGGGAATGCCTGTCTGTTTTGTGGGTGGTTACACAGGGGTACACACTGTCAGTACTCAAACTGAACACTTCAGATCTATGTACTTTACTAAATGCAAATTATGCCCTAAAAATGTTCATTGTATAAGACTGTTGACTCAAAAGTATGAACTAGTTCAAAGAATCCCACATTTTGTGACTTGATTTTGCACATTTCTTAGTCCGAAGCATTAACTCTTGGCCTTCTCTCTGTGGATTTGGTGACGAACAGTCACTTCTAAAAAGGAATAGATACTTGTCTCCAACAGAAGTAAAAATTCAGAATATCTATCCCTAATAAACATACACACACCCAAAGAGGAAACAAAAAAATGAGGAGAGATAAGGGGTGGGGGCGGGGAATGGAAAATAGCAGAGAGAGAGAACGTAGGGAACCACTAAAGGGGATTTAAAAATCTGATTTGTAGTAATTTCAAATAGCAGAACTGCGAAAATGGAGGAAAGAAATTATCAAAGTAATAACACAAGAACATTTCTCAGAAAGGAAGGAAATGAGTTCCCATATTAAAGGAGGGGCACATTATTGCGCACCATGGTGGTGGTTCAGTTGCTAAGTCATGTCTCTTTTGTGACCCGAGGGACTGTAGCCCGCTAGGCTTCTCAGTCCATGGGACTCTCCAGGCAAGAATACTGGAGTGGGTCGCCATTTCCTTCTCCAGGGGGTCTTCCTGACCCAGGGATCAAACCCACGTCTCCTGCTTGGCAGGTGGATTCTGCACCACTGAGCCACCAGGGAAACCTACTCCATATAATACCAGGGTCAAAAAACATGTACATGGAAAGTCACACTTTCAAAGAACAGGAAATCAGAACAGCAGCCGACTTTTTAAACACGAAAACCAGAATATATCCAGAGGATGATTTTCAAATGAAGTGAACATTATTTTCAAATTATTCAAGAATTCTAGTTACAAAAGAAGACATAATATAAAGTTCATATATTACATATGAAGTTCAAGATCAGGCAAAAGTAATCTGTGGTGGCAGTGAGGAAACTCTGAAAGGAAAGAGATTAAAGGAACTTCCTGAAAGGATGGGAATGCCTGTCTGTTTTGTGGGTGGTTACACAGGGGTACACACTGTCAGTACTCAAACTGAACACTTCAGATCTATGTACTTTACTAAATGCAAATTATGCCCTAAAAATGTTCATTGTATAAGACTGTTGACTCAAAAGTATGAACTAGTTCAAAGAATCCCACATTTTGTGACTTGATTTTGCACATTTCTTAGTCCGAAGCATTAACTCTTGGCCTTCTCTCTGTGGATTTGGTGACGAACAGTCACTTCTAAAAAGGAATAGATACTTGTCTCCAACAGAAGGAAAAATTCAGAATATCTATCCCTAATAAACATACACACACCCAAAGAGGAAACAAAAAAATGAGGAGAGATAAGGGGTGGGGGCGGGGAATGGAAAATAGCAGAGAGAGAGAACGTAGGGAACCACTAAAGGGGATTTAAAAATCTGATTTGTAGTAATTTCAAATAGCAGAACTGCGAAAATGGAGGAAAGAAATTATCAAAGTAATAACACAAGAACATTTCTCAGAAAGGAAGGAAATGAGTTCCCATATTAAAGGAGGGGCACATTATTGCGCACCATGGTGGTGGTTCAGTTGCTAAGTCATGTCTCTTTTGTGACCCGAGGGACTGTAGCCCGCTAGGCTTCTCAGTCCATGGGACTCTCCAGGCAAGAATACTGGAGTGGGTCGCCATTTCCTTCTCCAGGGGGTCTTCCTGACCCAGGGATCAAACCCACGTCTCCTGCTTGGCAGGTGGATTCTGCACCACTGAGCCACCAGGGAAACCTACTCCATATAATACCAGGGTCAAAAAACATGTACATGGAAAGTCACACTTTCAAAGAACAGGAAATCAGAACAGCAGCCGACTTTTTTAAACACCGAAAACCAGAATATATCCAGAGGATGATTTTCAAATGAAGTGAACATTATTTTCAAATTATTCAAGAATTCTAGTTAGAGCCCAACTAAGTGGGAAAGTAGAATAAAGAAACTCTCAGACTTGGAAAGTCTCGAGTTACATAATCACCCACATACCCTTTTGCAGTAACTAGTGGAAGATGTGTTTCTCCAAAAAAAATCAAGAAAGACAATGACATGGGCTCCAAAATTAGGAAGTTCAAACCAGAAAAGAGGAGTAGAGAATTCACAAGAGAAGTCCCAGCATGGCCACTGTGCTGCACATGGAGACCTGTGAAGCCTCGGTCCAGAGGAAAGCAGTAGGAAGATCCCCATAAAGTTTTCTGGGTTGGAGTGGGAGGGGTGGGGAGAAGGAAAGTTTATCTGACAGCTCGACCATGTAGAAAATTTATATATAAAGCACACACATACTTGCTGGAGGGTTCAAAAACAAACCCAAAGCAAATGAAAAAGTGAAAACAAAGAGTTGTACCAGAAAGGAAATGTCATCTTAGTTCATTAGGTGGTAGAGCAGTGAATACTTACAATTCATACAATACAAATACTGACTGTGGAAATTCAAATTGTGATTAACATACTGGAAGAAAGCAGGAAAAGAGTGGGGAGCAGAGTTTTAAGAAAGCAAAAATCCTTATATACCAGATCAAAAAGTCAACTGACAATTATCAGAAGTCCAAGTTTATACTATATCCATAACTATAGTTACCCATTTGTCTTTCTCTCTAGAAAACAAAACAAAGAGTAAAAGAGACCGAGTTCTTTTATTTAAAAATTCATTGAAAAGGAGCAAATAAACAAAAAAAGCAAGTAACTCTTCATATGTCCCAAGTGTGGGAGAGGTCTATTCTTTATTCTTTCAAAATCCAAATAACATCCTTCCGAGCATAAATATAAGATAAAATTAATTCTTCCAATTATCCTATATTTTTATGGAAGTATAAACTGTACTTATAAGACTATTTTTCATTCACTAACACATTAATATCTTTATTGTCATTTGAAAAAAGGACACCACAGAAATAATATAAAATAACTTTTATTTACATAATTTGTATCTACAGAATGTAACTGCTTTCTTTACAACAAGAAAATATACAATGACAGATATTGCTTTTTGTCAAACACTTCTTCAAGCAAAATAGTATACATGGTGACTTATATTTCAAAAATCATGGTGGTGAGCAGTGAATATTCATATCTTTATCTGTGCCACAATCATTTACCAACAATTAGGCTTTTAAGTCATCATGTTAATCACCTGCTAACACGTTAAGAGTTCAGGAGGAAAAGTCAAGAAAAAAATAAAGACCTTTAGTCACATCTCTTTTAATATTTATAAAATACAAATTATTCACATCATCTTTACATGAGTCAGATTAAACACAGGTGTGAACACGTCTTTCCACCTTGTAAGGTAAATGTAAGGATATAACTGTAGGAAAATTCAGATGTCTGATTTGATTCTCTACTACAGTGAATGTTTAAAGATAAAATTACCATTTATACAGAAAGTTACATCTTCCACAAAATTAACTCATTGTAGATGAGTCAGAGATAGATGTTAATAAATTTAAAACATGATATTAAACAAGGGATAAAGTCATAGTTCAGCTATGACAACCTAACACCCCAAAATAACGTGAACTAAATTAAAGAAACCTTTTAAGAATGAAATTTTTTAAATTTATAAAAATAGGGTATATAAAACAGCAATGTGATTTACTACCATTATTTTTGTAACATGAATCACATGAAATAAATAAATGCATAACTACAGAGAATTTCCTTATAAACCCTCCTTTATGACAAAAATGTTTAAACTATTAAGTTTCACTATAAGGCAATGAAACAAAGAGTAAAAGAGACCGAGTTCTTTTATTTAAAAATTCATTGAAAAGGAGCAAATAAACAAAAAGCAAGTAACTCTTCATATGTCCCAAGTGTGGAGAGGTCTATTCTTTATTCTTTCAAAATCCAAATAACATCCTTCCGAGCATAAATATAAGATAAAATTAATTCTTCCAATTATCCTATATTTTTATGGAAGTATAAACTGTACTTATAAGACTATTTTTCATTCACTAACACATTAATATCTTTATTGTCATTTGAAAAAAGGACACCACAGAAATAATATAAAATAACTTTTATTTACATAATTTGTATCTACAGAATGTAACTGCTTTCTTTACAACAAGAAAATATACAATGACAGATATTGCTTTTTGTCAAACACTTCTTCAAGCAAAATAGTATACATGGTGACTTATATTTCAAAAATCATGGTGGTGAGCAGTGAATATTCATATCTTTATCTGTGCCACAATCATTTACCAACAATTAGGCTTTTAAGTCATCATGTTAATCACCTGCTAACACGTTAAGAGTTCAGGAGGAAAAGTCAAGAAAAAAATAAAGACCTTTAGTCACATCTCTTTTAATATTTATAAAATACAAATTATTCACATCATCTTTACATGAGTCAGATTAAACACAGGTGTGAACACGTCTTTCCACCTTGTAAGGTAAATGTAAGGATATAACTGTAGGAAAATTCAGATGTCTGATTTGATTCTCTACTACAGTGAATGTTTAAAGATAAAATTACCATTTATACAGAAAGTTACATCTTCCACAAAATTAACTCATTGTAGATGAGTCAGAGATAGATGTTAATAAATTTAAAACATGATATTAAACAAGGGATAAAGTCATAGTTCAGCTATGACAACCTAACACCCAAACTAACGTGAACTAAATTAAAGAAACCTTTTAAGAATGAAATTTTTTAAATTTATAAAAATAGGGTATATAAAACAGCAATGTGATTTACTACCATTATTTTTGTAACATGAATCACATGAAATAAATAAATGCATAACTACAGAGAATTTCCTTATAAACCCTCCTTTATGACAAAAAATGTTTAAACTATTAAGTTTCACTATAAGGCAATGAATAAGAAATGTTCTAATATCAATTATTTTAATAAATTACGCTTACTGTTACACCTGCTAAGCCAAATTCAATTTTACTAATGAAACTGAAAACTGGCCACCATTTTCCAATTTACAAACATAATTAGACATTAAAATATCTTCCCAACTGAAATACTGATGTCATAACGCAATCAACAGTTTTCATGATTAGGCACAACTCATCTCCAGTGGCAAATATCTCATAAGTAACAACATCAGCACCTTAAGATAAGAGAATTACTGTCTAATGTAGGGACCAAACTAAAGATCCCATCTAAGTCTTGTCTGTAGCTGATTTCATACTGAAATGGCAGAGTTGAGTAGTTACCACAGAAGGCACCTGGCCCACAAACTCGAAAATAATGTGCATAAAATGTTTCAGACACCTGATCTAATGTATTATAAACCCAGAAGGCTTTTCAAATAAAAGAATCAATCAGGTTTTTTTCAGAGGTTAACCACCAAAGATTGGCTTGGGTGGATAAAAAGAATGAACCACATAAATCATACAATCTCAAAATTAAAACCCACTCCTTCAATTCATGTTGATGATATCATATTGATGATAATCACTGATTATTAAAGTCTTATTTCCTGTTTTTAACATCTCAATTATGTTCTATCCATAAAGACCTAAGCACTTAGGTACTTAAGGGCAATTTAATGGGGGGAAAATTACCAAGAAATTGTTCTTTAAAAAAGGAATGTGTGTATATGAGCACATGTGTGTAATGGAGACTGAGTTGTGTATGGAAATTGGCCTAATAAATAACATTAAGGTTCTTTTTTTCATACAAATCCTGAGATTATCAAGAAATAAGGAAAAAAAATTCACAGTACAATGTCAATATACTATGACAACCTAACACCAAACTAACGTGAACTAAATTAAAGAAACCTTTTAAGAATGAAATTTTTTAAATTTATAAAAATAGGGTATATAAAACAGCAATGTGATTTACTACCATTATTTTTGTAACATGAATCACATGAAATAAATAAATGCATAACTACAGAGAATTTCCTTATAAACCCTCCTTTATGACAAAAAATGTTTAAACTATTAAGTTTCACTATAAGGCAATGAATAAGAAATGTTCTAATATCAATTATTTTAATAAATTACGCTTACTGTTACACCTGCTAAGCCAAATTCAATTTTACTAATGAAACTGAAAACTGGCCACCATTTTCCAATTTACAAACATAATTAGACATTAAAATATCTTCCCAACTGAAATACTGATGTCATAACGCAATCAACAGTTTTCATGATTAGGCACAACTCATCTCCAGTGGCAAATATCTCATAAGTAACAACATCAGCACCTTAAGATAAGAGAATTACTGTCTAATGTAGGGACCAAACTAAAGATCCCATCTAAGTCTTGTCTGTAGCTGATTTCATACTGAAATGGCAGAGTTGAGTAGTTACCACAGAAGGCACCTGGCCCACAAACTCGAAAATAATGTGCATAAAATGTTTCAGACACCTGATCTAATGTATTATAAACCCAGAAGGCTTTTCAAATAAAAGAATCAATCAGGTTTTTTTCAGAGGTTAACCACCAAAGATTGGCTTGGGTGGATAAAAAGAATGAACCACATAAATCATACAATCTCAAAATTAAAACCCACTCCTTCAATTCATGTTGATGATATCATATTGATGATAATCACTGATTATTAAAGTCTTATTTCCTGTTTTTAACATCTCAATTATGTTCTATCCATAAAGACCTAAGCACTTAGGTACTTAAGGGCAATTTAATGGGGGGAAAATTACCAAGAAATTGTTCTTTAAAAAAGGAATGTGTGTATATGAGCACATGTGTGTAATGGAGACTGAGTTGTGTATGGAAATTGGCCTAATAAATAACATTAAGGTTCTTTTTTTCATACAAATCCTGAGATTATCAAGAAATAAGGAAAAAAAATTCACAGTACAATGTCAATATACTATAACCTATGAGAAAAAAATGTATTCAAACATATATACTATCCAGATACTTTAGTTGTATCACTTTAAATATCTTTAAAATTAAAGAGGGAAAGGAGACAAACATAAATTTGTTAATGCCTTCTTTACCCATAATCTCAGGGGTAAAAAATTAAACTGAATATTCTTTTAAATAAAAAAATTTAAAATAAATAAGCTTTTTGATGTTTTATCTTTATAAATAGTAAGTTTAAATACTAGTTCTTCAATTAGGACTAATGGTACATCAATACATGTATTAGAAAAATACACATTTTTCAGTCAAATGGCTAATAGAAAAGTTTTTAACATTTACCATACTAAAATGGAATTTCACAATTTCCTTTCATGAAAAGGCCTTCACCATACTGAAAAACCAAAAAAATAAAAATAAACCCCCCAAATCCCTAAACAAAAAAAGTCCTAAACAAACAGAAAAAAAACTCCTCACAAAAGGTTTGTTAATGTTAAATACAATCCACTTCCAAATACATCGGCACTGTAATATATATAGACATCTATCCACCACATGGACTTTGCAAGCTGTCCATGTGTGTTCAAGCCAGAAAGAGTCAAATGTAAACACGACCTGTTATTTCTGTCTGGGAAAGCAGTCTTAATTACTTGATACTTCTAAAATACTGAATCAATCAGAGTGAAAGATGTTTTCAATGAGGTTAACCACCAAAGATTGGCTTGGGTGGATAAAAGAATGAACCACATAAATCATACAATCTCAAAATTAAAACCCACTCCTTCAATTCATGTTGATGATATCATATTGATGATAATCACTGATTATTAAAGTCTTATTTCCTGTTTTTAACATCTCAATTATGTTCTATCCATAAAGACCTAAGCACTTAGGTACTTAAGGGCAATTTAATGGGGGGAAAATTACCAAGAAATTGTTCTTTAAAAAAGGAATGTGTGTATATGAGCACATGTGTGTAATGGAGACTGAGTTGTGTATGGAAATTGGCCTAATAAATAACATTAAGGTTCTTTTTTTCATACAAATCCTGAGATTATCAAGAAATAAGGAAAAAAAATTCACAGTACAATGTCAATATACTATAACCTATGAGAAAAAAATGTATTCAAACATATATACTATCCAGATACTTTAGTTGTATCACTTTAAATATCTTTAAAATTAAAGAGGGAAAGGAGACAAACATAAATTTGTTAATGCCTTCTTTACCCATAATCTCAGGGGTAAAAAATTAAACTGAATATTCTTTTAAATAAAAAAATTTAAAATAAATAAGCTTTTTGATGTTTTATCTTTATAAATAGTAAGTTTAAATACTAGTTCTTCAATTAGGACTAATGGTACATCAATACATGTATTAGAAAAATACACATTTTTCAGTCAAATGGCTAATAGAAAAGTTTTTAACATTTACCATACTAAAATGGAATTTCACAATTTCCTTTCATGAAAAGGCCTTCACCATACTGAAAAACCAAAAAAATAAAAATAAACCCCCCAAATCCCTAAACAAAAAAAGTCCTAAACAAACAGAAAAAAAACTCCTCACAAAAGGTTTGTTAATGTTAAATACAATCCACTTCCAAATACATCGGCACTGTAATATATATAGACATCTATCCACCACATGGACTTTGCAAGCTGTCCATGTGTGTTCAATACAGAAAGAGTCAAATGTAAACAAGACCTGTTATTTCTGTCTGGGAAAGCAGTCTTAATTACTTGATACTTCTAAAATACTGAATCAATCAGAGTGAAAGATGTTTTTCAATGATGATAAAATCAAACCTATTAAATATTCAAAATCCACCTAAAGAAAAACTGCCAGTGATGCTTTTCTCTAAATACTGCTTTGTTGACATAACTAACTCTGGGAATCCTAGACTTAAAAAAAATTTAATACGATGATTTTTATTCCATCTCATCCACTTCAATAAAGATATCGTTAAAGAAATATTCAGAGACTGTGGTTAGCTCCTCTTCCGGTACCCGGTTTTGGCCACCTTTACATTTTCCTTTCGGTAAGGGATGATTACAAGACACCTAAAAAGATAATAAAAATAAGTACGCAATATAACATTAATACTGATAGTGGCAGTCTATCATTATATTGATATACTATCAGCATATTGATAATGGAGTCTAAATTGGTTTCTGTTTGAAAGCAATATAGCAATAAATACTAAGAGCTTTGCTTGCACGCACAGACGCTCAGTCATGGTCGACTCTTTGAGACTTCGTGAATCATAGCCCACTAGGCTCTGTGGTCCACGGACTTCTCCAGGCGAAAATCCTGGAGTGGGTTGCTATTTTCTACTAAGGGGATCTTCTAGACCCAGGGATCAAAGCCTTGTCTCCTGCATCTCATGCACTGGCAGGCGGATTCTTTACCACTGTAAGAGCTTTAAATATGTTTATACTTACCAACCCAATTTTTTTTTTTTTTTTAACTTTTATTTATTTTATTGCTGTGCTGGGTCTTTGTTAATGTGTGGGGTTTAGCTGCTCTGCGGTATGTGGGATCTTCCCGGATCAGGGCTCGAACCTGTGTCTCCTGTATTGGCAGACGGGTTCTAATCCACTGAGCCACAAGGGAAGCCTCCAACCCAATAATTTAACTTCTATGCTATTCTATTAAGGAAATAATCCTAAACATAGTAAGAGAGAACTTTTATAATAATAAAATTAAAATCAACTAATACACAATATTAGGCATAATTAGGTTAACTGTAGTGTATACATACTTATTCATTCTAATTTCTGTCTGGGAAAGCAGTCTTAATTACTTGATACTTCTAAAATACTGAATCAATCAGAAAGATGTTTTTCAATGATGATAAAATCAAACCTATTAAATATTCAAAATCCACCTAAAGAAAAACTGCCAGTGATGCTTTTCTCTAAATACTGCTTTGTTGACATAACTAACTCTGGGAATCCTAGACTTAAAAAAAATTTAATACGATGATTTTTATTCCATCTCATCCACTTCAATAAAGATATCGTTAAAGAAATATTCAGAGACTGTGGTTAGCTCCTCTTCCGGTACCCGGTTTTGGCCACCTTTACATTTTCCTTTCGGTAAGGGATGATTACAAGACACCTAAAAAGATAATAAAAATAAGTACGCAATATAACATTAATACTGATAGTGGCAGTCTATCATTATATTGATATACTATCAGCATATTGATAATGGAGTCTAAATTGGTTTCTGTTTGAAAGCAATATAGCAATAAATACTAAGAGCTTTGCTTGCACGCACAGACGCTCAGTCATGGTCGACTCTTTGAGACTTCGTGAATCATAGCCCACTAGGCTCTGTGGTCCACGGACTTCTCCAGGCGAAAATCCTGGAGTGGGTTGCTATTTTCTACTAAGGGGATCTTCTAGACCCAGGGATCAAAGCCTTGTCTCCTGCATCTCATGCACTGGCAGGCGGATTCTTTACCACTGTAAGAGCTTTAAATATGTTTATACTTACCAACCCAATTTTTTTTTTTTTTTTAACTTTTATTTATTTTATTGCTGTGCTGGGTCTTTGTTAATGTGTGGGGTTTAGCTGCTCTGCGGTATGTGGGATCTTCCCGGATCAGGGCTCGAACCTGTGTCTCCTGTATTGGCAGACGGGTTCTAATCCACTGAGCCACAAGGGAAGCCTCCAACCCAATAATTTAACTTCTATGCTATTCTATTAAGGAAATAATCCTAAACATAGTAAGAGAGAACTTTTATAATAATAAAATTAAAATCAACTAATACACAATATTAGGCATAATTAGGTTAACTGTAGTGTATACATACTTATTCATTCTAATTTCTGTGAAAAGATTAATAATATAGAAAAACACAGAATTATTAAGTCTATAATGAAAAAATTTTTTTAACTTTTTTTTTTTCATCCATCATTATTCTTTTTGGTATGTGTGGGCCTCACATTGCAGCAGCCTCTGTGGCTGCAGAGCACCGGCTTTAGGCACATGCGCTCTAGAGCAATGGCTCGGTAATTGGACACACTGGCCCAGTGTCTCTTTACCATAGGAAAAGAGTTTTACAATCCTAGAGTGGGGAAGAGAGCATGAAGGAATGACATGAAACCATAACAGATTGATAAATTCACGTACATAAAAATAAAAAAAACAGGGCTTCCCTGGTGGTCCAGTGGGTAAGGACACCACCTTGCAGTGCAAGGGGCGCCGGTTCAATCCCTGGCCTGGGAAGATCCCACATGTCGTGGAGCAGCTGGACCGATGTATCCAACTACCGAGCTGGAGCTCTGGAGCGCATGCGCCCAGAGCTGGTGCTCTGCAGCGAGAGAGGCCACTGCGATGGGAGGCCCACACAGGCCAAAGAATAAAGATGGATGAAAATAGATAAATGAAAGATCAATAGAAGTGCCCCCCTAAAAAATAAAAAATACCTGCACAGCACAAACAACCATACATGAAATCAAAAGATAATTACCACGGAGAGACAAAATCCTACAACCTATATCACAAACACGTGTTCATTAAATATATGAAGCATGTAAAAAGTGAACAACATTGGGCTTCCCTGGTGGCTCAGTGGATAAGAACCCATCTGCCAATGCAGGAGACACGGGTTCAATCCCTGATCCGGGAAGATCCCACATGCCACAGTGTAACTAAGCCCACACATCAATGAAGACTCAGAACAGCCACAAATAAATAAATAAAAGTTTAAAAGAAAAAAAAAAGTGAACAACACTGTAATGAACATGAGGGGAAAAAGGGTCTCTCATCTACTGCTGATAAGAACTGAAATTGATACAATCCCTATAGACAATAAGGCAGTGCTTGTCAAAGGAATAACCATTCCTTTATTCTATTTCTAGGAATTTAACCCATAAATGTGAAAAACTGTCTATAAATTAGTTGTTACTACACTGTCTGAAATAGCTAATAATTAGGAATAACCTAAATGCCTATGTGTGAGACTTACTCTATGGTACACCCAAACAATGGAATACTATATATTCATTAAAAATTATGAGGGCACTTATTCCTGAAAACAGGAAAATTTACGTCCACCCAAAAAGTTGTATACAAAAGCTCACAGCTTTATTTATAATAGCAAACCCTGAGAACAACTTAGATGCCCTTTGGTGGGCAAATGGATAAACGAAACTGGTATATCCATACTATGGAATACTATTCAGCAATAAAAAGAAAAAAGCTATTGATACAGAAAATCATCTGGATGACTCACTACTGAAAAGACAACAATCCCAAATATATTTTTCCACTTATGAAACACTCTTGGAATGACACATTTTTAAAAAGAAATACACAATTATTTAATTTATTATTTATTTACTTATTTATTTGGGTGTACCCCATCTTAGTTGTGGCACACAGGATCTTTAGATGCAGCAATGTGAACTCTTAGTTTGATCCCTAGTGCGATGGGAGGCCCACACAGGCCAAAGAATAAAGATGGATGAAAATAGATAAATGAAAGATCAATAGAAGTGCCCCCCTAAAAAATAAAAAATACCTGCACAGCACAAACAACCATACATGAAATCAAAAGATAATTACCACGGAGAGACAAAATCCTACAACCTATATCACAAACACGTGTTCATTAAATATATGAAGCATGTAAAAAGTGAACAACATTGGGCTTCCCTGGTGGCTCAGTGGATAAGAACCCATCTGCCAATGCAGGAGACACGGGTTCAATCCCTGATCCGGGAAGATCCCACATGCCACAGTGTAACTAAGCCCACACATCAATGAAGACTCAGAACAGCCACAAATAAATAAATAAAAGTTTAAAAGAAAAAAAAAAGTGAACAACACTGTAATGAACATGAGGGAAAAGGCTCTCTCATCTACTGCTGATAAGAACTGAAATTGATACAATCCCTATAGACAATAAGGCAGTGCTTGTCAAAGGAATAACCATTCCTTTATTCTATTTCTAGGAATTTAACCCATAAATGTGAAAAACTGTCTATAAATTAGTTGTTACTACACTGTCTGAAATAGCTAATAATTAGGAATAACCTAAATGCCTATGTGTGAGACTTACTCTATGGTACACCCAAACAATGGAATACTATATATTCATTAAAAATTATGAGGGCACTTATTCCTGAAAACAGGAAAATTTACGTCCACCCAAAAAGTTGTATACAAAAGCTCACAGCTTTATTTATAATAGCAAACCCTGAGAACAACTTAGATGCCCTTTGGTGGGCAAATGGATAAACGAAACTGGTATATCCATACTATGGAATACTATTCAGCAATAAAAAGAAAAAAGCTATTGATACAGAAAATCATCTGGATGACTCACTACTGAAAAGACAACAATCCCAAATATATTTTTCCACTTATGAAACACTCTTGGAATGACACATTTTTAAAAAGAAATACACAATTATTTAATTTATTATTTATTTACTTATTTATTTGGGTGTACCCCATCTTAGTTGTGGCACACAGGATCTTTAGATGCAGCAATGTGAACTCTTAGTTGATCCCTATAAGGATGGCTCAATCCCTGGTCCAGGAAGATCTTACACGCCTCAGGGCAACTAAGCCCAAGGGTCACAACTACTGAGCCAGAGCTATAGAATCTGGGTTCTACAAGAACAGAAGCCACTGCAAGCCCACATGCTGCAACCTAGACAGTAGCCCCTGCCTGCCACAACTAGAGAAAGCTCTCGCAGAGCAGTGAAGACCAAGCGCAGCCAGAGATAAACAAATAAATAACTTTTAGAAAAATGAAATGTTCTCTATGACAGTCATAGAGAACAGACTTGTGGACACGGGAGAAGGAAAAGTGGGTGAGAGATATGGAAAGAGCAACATGGAATCTTATGCTATCTTATGTAAAAGAGATAACTATTGTCAACGCGCTGTGGGTCTAAGGGATCATACATAGGGGCTATGCGACGGCCTGGGGGAGTAGGATGGGGGGAATGGGATATACATATGACTAATCTGGAATTATATATATCTGTAAACAACAAAACTGTAAAATCAAAAAAGCAAAATAAAAAAACTTGTGATTGTGAAAAAAATAAAAAGAAAGAAATGTTTCCACTCCTCCACCATTATATTAACTAAGAAAACCAAGTGAATCTTGAAGAGGAGTATCCCAGGCTTGTAAGGATGTTATCACTGCTGGTTATCACCATTCTCCAAAGTCATCAGGCAACAATCCTAAAGTCTCATGAAATCCTGGTCTCAGAATATAACTGTAGGAAATAATATAAACTATTTTTAAAATATTAAAAATGTTCGCCAAAAAATAAAATAAAATAAAGGGCTTCCCTCATGGTCCAGTGGGTAAGGACACCGCCTTGCAGTGTAAGGGGCACCGGTTCAATCCTTGGCACAGGAAGATCCCGCGTGCCATGTGGAGTGGCTGGACCAGTGTGTCCACCTACCAAGCTGGAGGTCTGGAGCGCCTGTGCCCAGAGCCAGTGCTCTGCAGCGAGAGAGGCCACTGTGATGGGAGGCCCACACAGGCCAAATAACAAAGATAAATAAATGAAAGACCAATAGAAGTGGCCAAAAAAAAAAATTCTTTACAAAAATACTCCTTCCTTTGAGGTTCATGGCTACCCAGTAATAGCCACCAGCCTTTCTTTGTTGAGATCTTAAGTCACCCCAATATTCTTCCAAAGTCTCTGATGGAAGTTCACAGATTTTTCTGCTCCAGTACTTACTCTGACAGCTTCAGAATACAAAGAAATGAAACATGCACATGAATTCTAATTTTACTGTTCCTTGAGTTCCTGTAAGTGTCAGGACATTTTTCCTAAAGGAAATAAAATGCAAGCACTGCTTTGTTTTGCTTCCATAGGTCAGAAGGGTCTCTGCAGTTCAGTGTTCATTTATGGTTAGTTCGATGGTTCTAATTTCCTAGTTCAGCACCTTACCTTCTCCCAGTACAGTGAGGTAGGCTACGGAGAAGATGAACTGCAGTTGCTCTACAACAATTTCTGACATCCAGATGAAGGTAACAATTGCCGTGTTTTTCGCAGTTGAGTCTGATAACCAACCTATTCTACACAAATAAATAAAGAGCAGTTACCACATACCTGAGTTGCTGAACTTTTGTTATTCGTAGGTTGAGTACTGTCAACAACACTTGGAGATGGAAGATCAGAGGACTCTTGAGTTTTTTTCTGACTTATACTGAGCGGATTAGATCTTTTCAAATTTTGTCTTGATACAGGTATAACAGGTTTTAGTCGTTTTTTACTATGAACATGCGTAGGTTCATCAGAGTCCAAGCTATTCTTTGAACATATTAAAGACAAAAATCCCAGGGGTCTTCTGCCAGGTCTAGAAATACAAATGTCAAGATAGTGAAGAATATCCAGAAAGACACATTCTTTTTTTTTTAATATTCACTAAAATTTTCATAGGCATGTTATTATAGCAAAGAAGCTAAAAGCAGGCATATACAAAATTTTATAGGACAACACGTATACTTGTATAATTAAACTTTTTATTTTTTTCCCTGCTTCCCAGCCTTTAGGATCTTATTAGTCCCTGGACTGGATTTCATTAGAAGCTTAGAGTCTTTTTTTTCTTTTCTTTTCTTTTTAGAAGCTTAGAGTCTTAATCACTGAACTACCAAGGAAGTCTCAGAAAATACATTCTTAATACTAACGTCGTTCCGTGAAGACTAAGCCAGCGGCACATGTGATACCACATGAGTGACACATCTACTGAGGACTGATAGCACTAAGTACTGAATCACTATGCCATGACGTATATTTGTGACAAAGGTCAGAGCTTACTCTAGAGTACTTCTCAAGCTTAAAAGTGCATACAAATCATGTGGGGATCCTACTAAAATGAGGATTCTGATGGAGCCAGTGGGGAGTGGGGTTTTTTCTATTTCTACTGAGTTCTCAAATGATGATGGCCCTGCTGCTGGTCCTAGGACATTCTGAGTAGGAAGACTCCAGAGCAGGGGCTGGCTAGCTAAGACCAAATGCTGTCTACCTAACTGATTCCATAGATAAGCTTACTGGAACCAAGAATGCTCCTGTGTTTACATTTTTTATTACATTTCACATATGTGACACATAATGCTCTATAGAATCCTTGCTCTAGAATACTGCTTCTCAACTGGTTTAACCCAGACCCCCATGGCACTGCCTTCATTCTGTTTTCAGCATCCCTAATGCTGAAATGCACAATGCAGGAAACCCGAGTAAGATTCCTGGGTCAGGAAGACACCCTGGAGAAGAAAATGGCAACCCACTCCAGTATTCTTGCCTGGAGGATCCCATGGACAGAGGAGCCGGGCAGGCTACAGTCCAATGGGGTCGCAAGAGTCGGATACGACTTAGTGACTAAACCACCAGAAAAAATGTTGTTAACCTAACAAAACAACAGGTTTGTTAAATACGCTTTTTCAAATTACAGAGGTCCTTCCCGTGCTTTCCTTAAGTGAAGGCTAGTACACGTCCTCCCCACTTCAATTCACTAACACCACATCAATGATCTCAATGCTGCTGCTAAACCAACAGATGTCCATAACCCAGCAGACTTGCTTCTAGTATGAGGAAATAATGTGGAAGAAGCTGATTTGGGCTTAAATTCGACACTTAACTCTTACAGAGACAAAGCCATAGCTGACATCTTTGGTACATCACAAGAGAGAAAAACGCACAACACACCTTATCCAGGACTTCAATAAAACAACTTCCAGACTACTTTTGATGTCAGCCCTGTCTAACACCATCTACATCTGCACTGGGGGCTACTGTGGGGTAGAATGAATAATTATACAAATAATAACCATGAACAATCTGGAAAAGAAAGTGGGTAATCACGAATTCTAAAGATTTTCTATCTAAAAGTCAAAGTTTCAGTACTTAAAGTTAAGCCCTTGTCCAAATATCCTCATGCAGATTTCCTTTTGAGAAACTTCTCAAGCTTAAAAGTGCATACAAATCATGTGGGGATCCTACTAAAATGAGGATTCTGATGGAGCCAGTGGGGAGTGGGGTTTTTTCTATTTCTACTGAGTTCTCAAATGATGATGGCCCTGCTGCTGGTCCTAGGACATTCTGAGTAGGAAGACTCCAGAGCAGGGGCTGGCTAGCTAAGACCAAATGCTGTCTACCTAACTGATTCCATAGATAAGCTTACTGGAACCAAGAATGCTCCTGTGTTTACATTTTTTATTACATTTCACATATGTGACACATAATGCTCTATAGAATCCTTGCTCTAGAATACTGCTTCTCAACTGGTTTAACCCAGACCCCCATGGCACTGCCTTCATTCTGTTTTCAGCATCCCTAATGCTGAAATGCACAATGCAGGAAACCCGAGTAAGATTCCTGGGTCAGGAAGACACCCTGGAGAAGAAAATGGCAACCCACTCCAGTATTCTTGCCTGGAGGATCCCATGGACAGAGGAGCCGGGCAGGCTACAGTCCAATGGGGTCGCAAGAGTCGGATACGACTTAGTGACTAAACCACCAGAAAAAATGTTGTTAACCTAACAAAACAACAGGTTTGTTAAATACGCTTTTTCAAATTACAGAGGTCCTTCCCGTGCTTTCCTTAAGTGAAGGCTAGTACACGTCCTCCCCACTTCAATTCACTAACACCACATCAATGATCTCAATGCTGCTGCTAAACCAACAGATGTCCATAACCCAGCAGACTTGCTTCTAGTATGAGGAAATAATGTGGAAGAAGCTGATTTGGGCTTAAATTCGACACTTAACTCTTACAGAGACAAAGCCATAGCTGACATCTTTGGTACATCACAAGAGAGAAAAACGCACAACACACCTTATCCAGGACTTCAATAAAACAACTTCCAGACTACTTTTGATGTCAGCCCTGTCTAACACCATCTACATCTGCACTGGGGGCTACTGTGGGGTAGAATGAATAATTATACAAATAATAACCATGAACAATCTGGAAAAGAAAGTGGGTAATCACGAATTCTAAAGATTTTCTATCTAAAAGTCAAAGTTTCAGTACTTAAAGTTAAGCCCTTGTCCAAATATCCTCTGAAAGTGTCTGACATTACTGCATTTCCTTGGATGACACCACTTCCCAGAGGGTTGTGCTCACAAAACACCATCCTTAGTACTGGGCCTAGTCTTTACACGTTATACCTATTCCATATAGGTTATATTTATCCTCTGAGAGCGAAAAGTGGAGAGAGAAAAACACTTATTAAAGATTTTCTCAGAATACCTGGTCAATGGGGTTTTTGAAGATGATGTGATGCTATCCATTTGTTCAGGTTTAGAAGCAGCACAAGTTCTTTCTTCCTTCTCAGACACCAGAATCTCACCCTGAGGTGACTGAGATGTGGTCTCTTCTTGTGTATCTGTTATTTTGTCAAGAGATTCAGATCTGATTCTCTGAGAAGCTGGCTCAAGGTGCTCTTTCTGAGGTTGTGGAATTGTCTGTGTGTTTTCTGAGGTAGGGAAGGTGTCCTGTCCCTTGTAAGATTCCCCTTCAAAACAGAAAAGAAATGGTAAGCATATATACTGAAATTAATATATCCAATTAAACTGCAATGTAGGAAGAAGAAAACCCATGATTATTCTATCATGAACCTACTTTGGTAAGCTAAATTAAAAATAAGTGGGGTTATCACTTGAACTATTGGGAATGTTTTCTATTTTTTTAAATTTTATTTTTAGGTGCACTGAGTCTTTGCTGCTATACATAGGCTTTCTCTAGCTGTGGTGAGTGGGGGCTACTCTCTAGCTGCAGTGCACAGGCTTCTCATTGCAGTGGCTTCTCTTGGTGCTGAGCACAAGCTCTAGGATACTTGGGTGCAGCAGAAGTTGCATGTAGGCTCTAGGGTGCCTGGGTTTCAGTAGTTGTGGCACACAGTTTAGCTGCCCCTCAGCATGTGGGATCCTCCTAGACCAGGGACCAAACCTGTGTCTCCTGTACCGTCAGGCAGATTCCCAACCAGTGGACCACCAGGGAAGTCCCAGGAATATTTTAATGGGTAAAAGCTATGGTAACAGCTTCCATGTTCAGACAAAAAACAGTCATATCAATTTATCAATATTTTGGCTTAGAAAAGCTTTCTCCATAAATATTTCTTGAAGTAGCAAAATTGAAAAAGGGATCACTTTCTCATCTAAGGATAAAGCTAAGGTCAGAATGGCCATCCTCACAAAACCTACAGACAACACATGCTAGAGAGGCTGTGGAGAAAAGGAACAACCCTCCTACACTGTTGGTGGGAATGCAAACTGGTACAGCCACTATGGAGAACAGTATGGAGGTTCCTTAAAAAACTAAATATAAGGCTTCCCTGGTGGTCCAAAGGATGGGGAGTATGCCATGCAGTGAGGGGGGCACCTGTTTGATCTCTGGCCCAGGAGGATCCTGTGTGCCACGGAGTGGCTGGACCGGTGTGCCCAGTTGTCAGCCAGTGCTCTGCAGAGAGGAAGGCCACTGCAGTGGGAGGCCCACAAAGGCCGAAGAATAAAGATTGATGAAAAACAAATGATGATTTAGAGGCAAAAAAAAAGACAACTACATACAGAGATACCATATGATATAGCAATCCCACTCCTGGGTACGTACCCAGAGAAAACTGTAATTCAAAAAGATATTTGTACCCCACATATTTACATTATTTACAATAGCCAGGACATGCAAGCAACCTAAATGTCCATCAATGGAAAATAAATAAAGACAATATGGTAACTATATACAATGAAATACTACTCAGCCATTAAAAGGAATGAAATAATGCCATTTGCTATAAAATGGATGGGCCTCGGGACTGCCATACTGAGTGAAGTCACAGACATAAAGACAAGTATTACAAGATATCACTTATATGTGGGATCAAATTAAAGCAGTTTGCTATACATAGGCTTTCTCTAGCTGTGGTGAGTGGGGCTACTCTCTAGCTGCAGTGCACAGGCTTCTCATTGCAGTGGCTTCTCTTGGTGCTGAGCACAAGCTCTAGGATACTTGGGTGCAGCAGAAGTTGCATGTAGGCTCTAGGGTGCCTGGGTTTCAGTAGTTGTGGCACACAGTTTAGCTGCCCCTCAGCATGTGGGATCCTCCTAGACCAGGGACCAAACCTGTGTCTCCTGTACCGTCAGGCAGATTCCCAACCAGTGGACCACCAGGGAAGTCCCAGGAATATTTTAATGGGTAAAAGCTATGGTAACAGCTTCCATGTTCAGACAAAAAACAGTCATATCAATTTATCAATATTTTGGCTTAGAAAAGCTTTCTCCATAAATATTTCTTGAAGTAGCAAAATTGAAAAAGGGATCACTTTCTCATCTAAGGATAAAGCTAAGGTCAGAATGGCCATCCTCACAAAACCTACAGACAACACATGCTAGAGAGGCTGTGGAGAAAAGGAACAACCCTCCTACACTGTTGGTGGGAATGCAAACTGGTACAGCCACTATGGAGAACAGTATGGAGGTTCCTTAAAAAACTAAATATAAGGCTTCCCTGGTGGTCCAAAGGATGGGGAGTATGCCATGCAGTGAGGGGGGCACCTGTTTGATCTCTGGCCCAGGAGGATCCTGTGTGCCACGGAGTGGCTGGACCGGTGTGCCCAGTTGTCAGCCAGTGCTCTGCAGAGAGGAAGGCCACTGCAGTGGGAGGCCCACAAAGGCCGAAGAATAAAGATTGATGAAAAACAAATGATGATTTAGAGGCGAAAAAAAAGACAACTACATACAGAGATACCATATGATATAGCAATCCCACTCCTGGGTACGTACCCAGAGAAAACTGTAATTCAAAAAGATATTTGTACCCCACATATTTACATTATTTACAATAGCCAGGACATGCAAGCAACCTAAATGTCCATCAATGGAAAATAAATAAAGACAATATGGTAACTATATACAATGAAATACTACTCAGCCATTAAAAGGAATGAAATAATGCCATTTGCTATAAAATGGATGGGCCTCGGGACTGCCATACTGAGTGAAGTCACAGACATAAAGACAAGTATTACAAGATATCACTTATATGTGGGATCTACAAATTAACCTATTTACAAAGCAGAGATAGAGTCACAGATGTAGAAAACAAACTAATGGTTACCAATGAGGAATGGGGTGGTGGGGTCAAATGGGAGACTGGCACTGACACACACTACTGTACTCTACTCAGTACTCTGTAATATGGGAATAAATATATGGGAATAAAATCTAAAAATAAGCAGATACATGCATAGGTGTAACAGATTCACTTTGCTATATAGCAGAAAGTAACAACACTATAAATCAACTACACTTCAATAAAAAATAATTAAACACAAAAAAGGGTAAAGCTAGCTAAGGACCTGTAAAAACTTCTTTATACCCAGATTTCTAATTCCTTAAATGTAGTTGTTGAGCTACATTCCTTAAATGAGTTGTTGAAAAAGCTACTTTCATCCTGTATTTAATAGGAAACCCTAGACTCATATGGTTTTCCTATTAAATACAGGATGAAAACAGCTTTTAATGGCCATCAAAGTGCCAAACCTAAGATCTCAGAAGAGGGAAAAAAAAAAAAAAAGCCTTAATAATAAAGGCATGATCCTTAGACAAAAATAAATAAGATTCTGCTCTCATCCCAAATTTAAACAAGACTTAGCAAAATACAATCATATCAAAATTCATTTCACTCACCTGTTTCCTCCAAAACATTAGTTAATTCCTTTGAACACACCTGTTTTAAGAAAATTTACAAAAAAATTTAGAAATATAGTTGCCAAAATTAATTTTATTTCCTTCCTTCTTTTTTTTAAAAAATTAATTTTTTTAAAACTTTTTTTTGGCTGCACTGCAAAGCATGTAGAACTTTCTGGATTAGGAATTGAACCATTGTCCCCTGCAGCACCAGTACAGTCTTAACCCCTGGACTACCAGGGAAGTCTTCCTTTCTTTCTTTCTAAGTAAAGAAAATCAGTATCTCCTAGAAAGTGCTAGGGTCAGACATGGTTTACAGGAATTCTACTATTTATGAAAAAGACACTGCAGCTACTATGTAAGTTATTCCATAGTGAAGCAGAAGAGGGGAAGCTTCCAAATAACTTTTATAAATCAAGCATAATATTGATTCAACTAACCAATCTTACATCAGTGTAAAAATATCAAAAAAATATTATGAGCATAATTTAGCAGCACATCAAAAGACAAAAACATCACAATCAAACAGTCTGTTTGAGAATTCCCTGGCAGTCCAGTGGTTAGGATGTCACAATTTTACTGCATAAGGCACAGGTTCAATTTCTGGTTGGGGGACCAAGACTCCAAAACCTATTTGGCACAGCTGAAAAATTTGTTTCTGGAAAGCAAAGATGATATAATATTATAAAACATATTAATACAAATTAACATATCCAAAGAAAATAGTATCATTTCTCTATTTGTGGGAAAAGTATGAAATAGCATTTGTTCTTGGAAAAAAAAAAAAGTAAAATTGAACAGGCAGGCATTTTCTTAACACCATAAAATATTAAGTATTACACTCCAAAAGCCAGCATCCCACTTCATAAACACTGGAAGTATTCCCAGTAAGGTCAGGAATAAGAAAAAGATGTCCACTACCAAAACTATGTTCTGATTTAAGTTATATGAGCCAATATAATTAGAAAAGAGAAAGAAACTAAGGGTATAAAAAGTAGAAGAATTAAAATTATATTTGCAAACGATATGACTTTTTACTTAAAAAGCTCACAAGAACCAACTGAAAAAATATTACACACAATGAGGGGAATTCTCTAGATTAAAAAGAACTCAATAATAATAATAACAACAACAGGGCTTCCCTGGTGGTCCAGTGGGTAGGGACACCGCCTTGCAGTGCAAGGGGCGCTGGTTCGATCCCTGGCCTGGGAGGATCCCACGTGCCACGAAGCAGCTGGACAGATGTGTCCAATTACCTAGCCGGAGCTCTGGAGCGCATGCGCCCAGAGCCGGTGCTCTGTGACAAGAGGCCACCGTGATGGGAGGCCCACGCTGGCCAAAGAACAAAGATGGATGAAGGTGGACAAATGAAAGACCAATGGAGGTGGCCCGCCTGCTCCCCTTCCTCTCCACCCCACCCCCACCAAAATAAATAGATAAATAAATCTTTAAAAAATAATAATAACAACAACAACAAAAAAAGAGATATAATTCTTAGGTATAGTTCAATAAGAAATACACCAGATTTATATGCAGAAGAACTTAAAACACCTACTGAGAGACACAAAAGTAGTCTTAAAGGAATGGAAAGACACACTATGTTTCTGGATAGGTAGATTCAACACCACATTTATGATGTCAATTTTCTCTGTGTTTATCTGTCAAAGTAGTACGATCCTAACATAAGTACCAATAGGGTGTTTTTTTTTTTTTGCTCCAGATAAGTTAATGCTAAAATTAAACTTTAAACAGGTAGCCATGGTACTCAGACAAAGAGAGGGGTTGCTTGGGGGTGGGCTGGGGGGTTTGGTATGCTGGATGACGATTCAAGGGCCAGCACCAGCTCCTCCTCATCTTCGTCCTCAAACCAGCAAACCGAGAAAGAAAGAAACAACCCCCAAGGAGGAGGAGAGTAAAGTCAGCATGAGCAAAAACTCCAAATTCCAGCAACAAGAGGATTCAGAACGAGCTGGCCAACATCACTTTAGCCCCTCCACCCAACAGCAGTGCTGGTCCCAGAGGCGCTCACCTCTAGGAACGGAGGGCAACCACCCTAGGGCCCAGGGTCCAGCTATGAGGGGGGCGTGTTCTTCCTTGATTTCACTTTCACACCAGAGTACCCCTTCAAGCCTCCATGGGCTTCATTTTGGACAAGAATCTATCACTGTAATATTAACAGTCAAGGCGTCATTTTCTTCAACATTGTGAAAGATAACTTGGAGTCCAGCACTAAGCATTTCTAAAGTTCCTCTTTCTAACTGCTCACTTCTTACAGACTGTAAATCCTGCTGACCGTCTGATAGGAAGTACTGCCACTCAGTATATGACCAACAGAGCAGAGCATGACATAATCGCCAGACAGTAGACCAGGAGAGACGCTACATAAGCCAGGTTTTCAGTTCTTCACACTACGTATGTATGGAAATTTAATATCTAACAAAAGTGGGATTGTATTTTTTAATGGATGAAGGTGGACAAATGAAAGACCAATGGAGGTGGCCCGCCTGCTCCCTTCCTCTCCACCCCACCCCACCAAAATAAATAGATAAATAAATCTTTAAAAAATAATAATAACAACAACAACAAAAAAAGAGATATAATTCTTAGGTATAGTTCAATAAGAAATACACCAGATTTATATGCAGAAGAACTTAAAACACCTACTGAGAGACACAAAAGTAGTCTTAAAGGAATGGAAAGACACACTATGTTTCTGGATAGGTAGATTCAACACCACATTTATGATGTCAATTTTCTCTGTGTTTATCTGTCAAAGTAGTACGATCCTAACATAAGTACCAATAGGGTGTTTTTTTTTTTGTTCCAGATAATTTAATGTTAAAATTAAACTTTAAACAGGTAGCCATGTTACTCAGACAAAGAGAGGGGTTGCTTGGGGGTGGGCTGGGGGGTTTGGTATGCTGGATGACGATTCAAGGGCCAGCACCAGCTCCTCCTCATCTTCGTCCTCAAACCAGCAAACCGAGAAAGAAAGAAACAACCCCCAAGGAGGAGGAGAGTAAAGTCAGCATGAGCAAAAACTCCAAATTCCAGCAACAAGAGGATTCAGAACGAGCTGGCCAACATCACTTTAGCCCCTCCACCCAACAGCAGTGCTGGTCCCAGAGGCGCTCACCTCTAGGAACGGAGGGCAACCACCCTAGGGCCCAGGGTCCAGCTATGAGGGGGGCGTGTTCTTCCTTGATTTCACTTTCACACCAGAGTACCCCTTCAAGCCTCCATGGGCTTCATTTTGGACAAGAATCTATCACTGTAATATTAACAGTCAAGGCGTCATTTTCTTCAACATTGTGAAAGATAACTTGGAGTCCAGCACTAAGCATTTCTAAAGTTCCTCTTTCTAACTGCTCACTTCTTACAGACTGTAAATCCTGCTGACCGTCTGATAGGAAGTACTGCCACTCAGTATATGACCAACAGAGCAGAGCATGACATAATCGCCAGACAGTAGACCAGGAGAGACGCTACATAAGCCAGGTTTTCAGTTCTTCACACTACGTATGTATGGAAATTTAATATCTAACAAAAGTGGGATTGTATTTTTTAATTTTTTTCAAAACATACATCTTTATTTTTTGGTCTCACAGTGGAGCATGCAGGATCTTATTTCCCCAACCAGGTACTGAAACTCTGCCCCCTGCAATGGAAGCATGCAGTTTTAATGACTAGACCACCAGAGAAGTCCCCAAAAGTAGAATTTTAAATCACTGAAGAAAAGATGAATTATTCAATAAATGATGCTGGGACAAAAAGATAGCATCTGGGGAAAATTAAGTTGGTTCCACTGTTCTTAAAACCAACATAAATCCTAAACAAACCAATGATATTAATTAGAAGAACTTATATTAAATATAAGGTAGACTTTCAATGTATAATATAACCTCTGCAGACATATATAAAAAAACTAACAAAAAACTTTTTTTTTGAGTTTATGGGATCTCATTTCCCTACCAGGGATTAAACCTGGGTCCTGGCCGTGAGGGGTCCAAGTCTTAATCATTGGACCATCAGGAAATTCCCCAAAAGACTGATAAACTTGATTAGAGAAAAATAAAAAGTAACTGCATGCCTAAGTGCAAAGTATATACATTCTAGAATTTAAAATTATAACTCTTTTAGAAAATGAAACTAACGAATAGGCCCAAAAGATACTATACATCCTTCTTTCATATTTAGTCACAACAATGTACATCTGTATTTTTATTTTTTAGTTTTGGCCTCTTTTATTGTTTATTTATTTATTTATTTTCATCCATCTTTACCCTTTGGCCTGTGTGGGCCTCCCACTGCAGGGGCCTCTCTTGTCTCAGAGCACCGGCTCTGGGCACATGTGCTCCAGAGCACCGGCTCGCAATTGGACACACTGGTCCAGTCACTCCACATGGCACGTTGGATCTTCCCAGGCCAGGGATCGAACCAGTGCCCCTTGCACTGCAAGGCAGACTCTTTACCCGCTAGACCATCAGGGAAGCCCCATCTATCATCTTTTAACATGTGTGTTACGCTCAGTCATGTCTGACTATTTGCAACCCTATGGACTGTATCCTGCCAAGCTCCTCTGTTCATGGACTTTTCTAGTCAACAGTACTGGAGTAGGTAGCCATTCCCTTCTCCAGGGGAATCTTCCCAGCCCAGAGGTAGAACCCACGTCTCTTGTGTCTCCTACACTGACAGCAGGTTCTTTACCACTGAGCCACCTGGGAAGCCCACCATTTGTTAAATAGCATATTATAAACTAGTGACATAGTTTTCATATAGTGACGTGCTATGGTCTTTTTTCCATAAATATACTTTTAAAATAAAATGAAACAATGTCTGCACAGCATGCTGACAAAATGTTGAAACTGGATGGCTGATACATAGGATATACACTATGTTGGCCTGTCAGAAGTGAATAAAAATCCCCAAAAGTAGAATTTTAAATCACTGAAGAAAAGATGAATTATTCAATAAATGATGCTGGGACAAAAAGATAGCATCTGGGGAAAATTAAGTTGGTTCCACTGTTCTTAAAACCAACATAAATCCTAAACAAACCAATGATATTAATTAGAAGAACTTATATTAAATATAAGGTAGACTTTCAATGTATAATATAACCTCTGCAGACATATATAAAAAAACTAACAAAAAACTTTTTTTGAGTTTATGGGATCTCTTTTCCCCTACCAGGGATTAAACCTGGGTCCTGGCCGTGAGGGGTCCAAGTCTTAATCATTGGACCATCAGGAAATTCCCCAAAAGACTGATAAACTTGATTAGAGAAAAATAAAAAGTAACTGCATGCCTAAGTGCAAAGTATATACATTCTAGAATTTAAAATTATAACTCTTTTAGAAAATGAAACTAACGAATAGGCCCAAAAGATACTATACATCCTTCTTTCATATTTAGTCACAACAATGTACATCTGTATTTTTATTTTTTAGTTTTGGCCTCTTTTATTGTTTATTTATTTATTTATTTTCATCCATCTTTACCCTTTGGCCTGTGTGGGCCTCCCACTGCAGGGGCCTCTCTTGTCTCAGAGCACCGGCTCTGGGCACATGTGCTCCAGAGCACCGGCTCGCAATTGGACACACTGGTCCAGTCACTCCACATGGCACGTTGGATCTTCCCAGGCCAGGGATCGAACCAGTGCCCCTTGCACTGCAAGGCAGACTCTTTACCCGCTAGACCATCAGGGAAGCCCCATCTATCATCTTTTAACATGTGTGTTACGCTCAGTCATGTCTGACTATTTGCAACCCTATGGACTGTATCCTGCCAAGCTCCTCTGTTCATGGACTTTTCTAGTCAACAGTACTGGAGTAGGTAGCCATTCCCTTCTCCAGGGGAATCTTCCCAGCCCAGAGGTAGAACCCACGTCTCTTGTGTCTCCTACACTGACAGCAGGTTCTTTACCACTGAGCCACCTGGGAAGCCCACCATTTGTTAAATAGCATATTATAAACTAGTGACATAGTTTTCATATAGTGACGTGCTATGGTCTTTTTTCCATAAATATACTTTTAAAATAAAATGAAACAATGTCTGCACAGCATGCTGACAAAATGTTGAAACTGGATGGCTGATACATAGGATATACACTATGTTGGCCTGTCAGAAGTGGTTCAAAATTGTCATATTAAAAAGTCAAGCAAAAAAAGTCTCTAGGAGAAAAATCACAAAACGTAGAATGAAAACACAACACCCTGGGGCTTCCCTGATGGTCCAGTGGGTGGAGAGTCCACCTTGCAGTACAAGGGGAACCAGTTCGATACCTGGTCTAGGAAGACCCCACATGTTGCAAAGCGGCTGGACAGGTGTGTCCAATTTTGAGCTGGCAATCTACAGTGCATGCACCCAGAACCAGTGCTCTGCAATGAGAGAGGCCGCTGTGATGGGAACAGGCCAAGGAATAGAGACAGATGAAAACAAATGAAAAACAACGAGAGGCCAAAATTTAAAAAAAAAAAAAAAAAGCGAGCGAGAGAGAACACCACCCTGAAGGAACTTCCCTGGTAGCCCAGTGGTTAAGAATCTGCTTTCCAGTGCATGGCTGCAGATTCATCCTTGGTCAGGGAACTAAGACCCACACATGACACAAATGCGCGGAACAACTGAGCCCCCGCACAACCCAACTAGAGAAGCCCTATGCAATCTGCAGTTAGAGAAAGCCCCCTCACTGCAACAAAGACTCAGCAGAGCCAAAAAAAAAACAAACAAACCAACAACCAACCAGAGAAAAAAATATTTGCAACTCATATCACAAACATTCAAATCAGAGGGTTCATCTAAATTTAAAAAACAAAGATCAACAAATCAAATTGAAAAAAGGGTAAATTATATAGTCATATCACAGGAAAGGAAACACAACTGGATCTTAAGCAGAAGAAAAGATGTGCAACTTTACACATAATAAGAGAAATAAAAAATTATTCTGGAATACATTTTTGTTTGTTTCTGTTTTGGCCACTTTTTATTGGTCTTTCATTATCCATCTCTGTCCTTTGGCCTGTGTGGGCCTCCCGTCACAGTGGCCTCTCTCACTGCAGAGCACCAGCTCTGGGTGCATGCGCTCCAGAGCACTGGCTCAGTAATTGGACATATCGGTCCAGCTGCTCCACGGGATCTTCCCAGGCCAGGGACAGAACTAGCAACCCTTGCACTGCAAGGTGGTGTCTTTACCCATCTTTATTCCAGGGAAGCCCTGGAATACATTTTTTAACCTATCAGATACAGAAGACTATACTGTTTCTGCTGTCTGCTATAATCTAATGACTACTGGTCCTCAACCACCCTTTTGAGAATATAAATTCTATCTTTCCATAGTGTAGTATGCCTTATGATGAGTACCAAACACAAAAACAAGAGGGGTGCTTAACGAACTTACAACACAGCAGCTGGTAAATGAATCTGCACAGACTGTCAGTCATCCCTGAGGTGGTAAATACTGAGTGAAAGAAGCCTTTGTATTTTGCAAGGAAATGTTTCATAAAGAGAGACTGCAAAAGAAATGTCCTGGGATGTGAAGGAATATGGTGTCCTCAGGAAACAAAAAAGGCCAATATGGCTAGTATGGCCGAGACCAGTATGAGATGAGATTACACACTGAAAACAACCAAACGAAGAAACAGGGCCTTAGATGTTCTGGTTTTATTCCTAATAGCACTGGAAAGGTTCAAGCAGTATGATAACGGCAATGATGATATTCTCAGGTGCCCACGCTAGTGGTAAAGAATCCGCCTGCCAATGCAGGAGATGCAAGAGATGCGGGTTCAACCCCTGGGACGGGAAGATCCCCTGGAGAGGGAAATGGCAACCCATTCCAGTATTCTTGCCTAGAAAAATCAGTAGACAGAGGAGCCTGGCAGACTATAGTCCATGGGATTACAAAGAGTCAGACACAACTGAGCACACACACATACACATGAATGATGATATCACTATTACCATCTTAAAAATAGGGAACTCATTCAATATCTTGCCTAAGATCCCACAGCTCTTACGTGAGTCAATTAAAATCCACATCTGCATGATGTTCAGTCTTATTTTTAGCCAATGACAATGAGCTGGGAATGGGTTTCCTGGTTAATCCATCAATTTTCACCTAGAACTAGTGAAATAAAAAGTCCAGAACTGGTTTTACATGGATTATTTATGGTAAAAACTATTAGAACTATCTTTATATAAAGAGTCTAAAGGAAAGAACAGAAATAGGTCTATTGAAATGGTCATCTTACTTGCTTAATGATTCCATCTTACCTCAGAGGTATATTTTTGATCATCATCTGTTGAAGTGAATGGACTCTTTTTGGCAGGAGGAACATGGTCACTTTCATCAAGCCTACAATGAAATCTCTTCCTAGATACAAGATCCAAACTAGCAGGAGGTTTTTCTGAATCATCTCTTTCAGAATTAGATAAACACATGACATCTTGACCAACTAAAGTTCCTAGAAAACCGATACTGCATAGAAAATACACAGACAGTAAATGTAATTAAGTAATGTAATTACTTAACGATGTTAAAGGCTGAGCTACTCTCAAGAAAACTGCCAAAGAAACTTCTAAGTAACTTATACATGGCCATGACCACAGAAACGTTAGTTTTCAGCTCCATTCATACTTAAAAGCTCACAACTTACTTTTCTTTGTCAGTAAAGTTTAGCCTAAAATATATCTTCCTAATATGAAAGGTTTCAGTTTTGGATGTCACTTGATAGACAATTAAGAATCTTAGACAATGACTTAAAATACAACTTAAGAACAATGTTCACTTAAAATGACAATAGCACGGGAAAACGGTATGATAACGGCAATGATGATATTCTCAGGTGCCCACGCTAGTGGTAAAGAATCCTCCTGCCAATTCAGGAGATGCAAGAGATGCGGGTTCAACCCTGGGACGGAAGATCCCTGAGAGGGAAATGGCAACCCATTCCAGTATTCTTGCCTAGAAAAATCAGTAGACAGAGGAGCCTGGCAGACTATAGTCCATGGGATTACAAAGAGTCAGACACAACTGAGCACACACACATACACATGAATGATGATATCACTATTACCATCTTAAAAATAGGGAACTCATTCAATATCTTGCCTAAGATCCCACAGCTCTTACGTGAGTCAATTAAAATCCACATCTGCATGATGTTCAGTCTTATTTTTAGCCAATGACAATGAGCTGGGAATGGGTTTCCTGGTTAATCCATCAATTTTCACCTAGAACTAGTGAAATAAAAAGTCCAGAACTGGTTTTACATGGATTATTTATGGTAAAAACTATTAGAACTATCTTTATATAAAGAGTCTAAAGGAAAGAACAGAAATAGGTCTATTGAAATGGTCATCTTACTTGCTTAATGATTCCATCTTACCTCAGAGGTATATTTTTGATCATCATCTGTTGAAGTGAATGGACTCTTTTTGGCAGGAGGAACATGGTCACTTTCATCAAGCCTACAATGAAATCTCTTCCTAGATACAAGATCCAAACTAGCAGGAGGTTTTTCTGAATCATCTCTTTCAGAATTAGATAAACACATGACATCTTGACCAACTAAAGTTCCTAGAAAACCGATACTGCATAGAAAATACACAGACAGTAAATGTAATTAAGTAATGTAATTACTTAACGATGTTAAAGGCTGAGCTACTCTCAAGAAAACTGCCAAAGAAACTTCTAAGTAACTTATACATGGCCATGACCACAGAAACGTTAGTTTTCAGCTCCATTCATACTTAAAAGCTCACAACTTACTTTTCTTTGTCAGTAAAGTTTAGCCTAAAATATATCTTCCTAATATGAAAGGTTTCAGTTTTGGATGTCACTTGATAGACAATTAAGAATCTTAGACAATGACTTAAAATACAACTTAAGAATTTCACAGCAAAAAATTAAAAAGGATATCACAAACATTTTAAAATGTATCCTCTTTGCACTATTTTTGTAAATTTCTGTGAATGTATACATACCTTAGAATTTAAAATATATGTAAATGTACACAATGTAGCTACATTTTTTATTTTATGATAGACTGCTAATTTGTTAGCTTTCAAAATAGTTACAATACCAACGAAGTTTCATACAAAAGTATCAAATTTAAATGGCATCTTTATCAGATATAAAATCAGTACTTTTTTCTCTAATTCATCATACAATTACTAATAAAGATTTTCATGACAATTACAAATAATGTTGGTGAGTGACTTGTTCATTCAGTACTATTCAATTCATAAAGCATCCCTCCCTTCTAGCAAAAACAGATGATTCATTACCTCGTGTCTTCTCTTTCTTTGGTATTCACTGACTTGACCAGTATGGGTGCTGGCAGTAAAGGGTTTGGCATTAACTGCATAGTGCTGTCAGCAAATTCCTCTATTGCATCAGTTGGGATTTCCACCAGAGTTAAAATGAAAGCTTGTTCATCCTCGTCATCCTGATGTACATTAGCAACTAGATTGACTATCAAAGTTTAAAAGTTAGTAATGAAAAGCCAAACCATGAAATGACAGAAAATCACTAATTTATTTCATTTCTAAAAAGTCTCTCATGACAATTTATACCAAAGAATAAAAAAAAAAAAAAAACTAAATTATATCCCTCAAGAAATAAAGAAAGAGTAATTTCGTAAAGGGTAAAGATGATTCTCAATGGAGATTTATAATTCCTTATTTTTAAGATTTATCAGTCTGAATAACAGCTTATACACAAAATACTTCGTTTGTTTTTTGGTTTTTTTAATTTAAGGCCATCAGAGACCAACAAAAACTGTTTTGTAAAACAAAACAAAAAACAAACTATCAAGTTCTACGAAACCAACTGAAGCAGACTATCATACCTGCTAGCTCTTGAGGGTTGTGTACATTCTCTTGTTGGACTTCTGGAATACTAGTTGGAACACACTGCCATAAAAAATTAAAAGAGTGAGGTTGACCAAATCTAAGTTTTAGAAAGATTTCATTGACAATGTGATGTGAACAGTTATTGCTTCAAAACTCAACAATCTCTCTCCTTGCCTCCAGCACAGCTCCATCCAATCTGTTTCCCACAAAACATATAAACACTGCTTTCTTTAAGATACAATTCTGATTTATAATTCTCTATAGCTTAAGATCTTAAAACTTTCATTTTGCAGCCAACATCAGTAATTGATTCAGGCAAGAATCATCAATGTATACTAAATCACTAAACGGAAAAGATGCTATTATAATGGTACCCAAGTGATCAGTTTGTGTCACCAATAATGGAATAAACTGATATTATGAGTCCTCTGATACGATATAAAAGAGTGAAACATCACCTATATACTACTCTTGCCAAAAAAATTTAACTTGAATCTATAATGAGGAGCAATCAAAGAAATCTGGATTTTAAACTAGACTGGATTCTTCTAAAATGTCAAGTACACAAAAGAGGAAAAAGCGCAGGAAGATGACTCTAGATTTTAAGAGTAAGAAGGAATGACAGCTAAATGCAATGTAAGAGGCTTACTGGAAGTGAGTGTGGTGACAGTACTATCATTTCTCTGTAAGAGAACGTTCCTGGTCTTATCCTGTACAAGCTGGAGCATTTGTGGGTGAAGGCCCATGTTTACAACTTACTTTCAAATGGTTCAGTAATTTTTTAAAAGTATCTACCAAGAATAAGAGAAAGAAGAGAGAGAGAATAATGCTTAGAACTACATATGCATGTAAATAAGGCAAAAAATTTTTACCAAGATTTCTTTTTTGGGGGGGGGAGGGGCACTTCTACTGGTCTTTCATTTATTTATTTTCATCCATCTTTGATCTTTTGGCCTGTGTGGGCCTCCCATCGCAGTGGCCTCTGTTGTCGCCGAGCACTGGCTCTGGGTGTGTGTGCCCCAGAGCTCTGGCTCGGTAATTGGACACATCGGTCCAGCTGCTCCATGGCACGTGGGATCTCCCCAGGCCAGGGATCGAACTGGCACCCCTTGCACTGCAAAGCGGTGTCCTTACCCACTGGACCACCAGGGAAGCCCAACAGATTTCTATATAAGATTCTTGAAACCTGTCTCTAAACTTGAAATTATTTCAAAATAAAAGTAAATATTAAAAAGTTGGCAACAAAATTCTGTAAAAGATGTATAACAATAATTTCACTGTATACCTGAAACTAATGCAACATTGTAAAACAACTTAGCCCCAATAAAAAAAAAAAAAAAAAACCTGATGGGCAGTGGATGAAGACCACTTTGGATATAATCCAAACTTCTTAGCAAGCCAGAAAAATTCCTTTTATGATATGTCCTCAGACTACCTAACTTCATCTCTAAGCACCTTCTTCATTTACATTCCACTCATAACTATTTACCTAGACCCACAGCATATCGTGCTGTTTCACACTAGCTCTTTGTGCATGGTCCTCTCCCTTTAGCTGGTTAACTCATACCTGTTCTTCCAGATTAAGGATTTGCTCGGGGCTGGACACACATTAGAGTAACCTGGGGAACTTCAACCAACAGTTCTTTCTGTACAAAACACTTTCTTTATTAAAGCTTGTAAACAAAGCTAGCTATTGGTTATTTTATCTCTATATTCTAAAGACTAAAAACACACTCAATAAAAATTCTATCACATACATTCTCATAAAAGCACAATTATAGAGAAAGAAAAGATTACTGGTCGTCCAGAGCTGGGGATGGAGAGAAGGAATGACTAAGAAAGGACACATGAATATTGTGAAAGTGATGGAATTGTTCATGTATCAGTTTTAAAAGTATCTACCAAGAATAAGAGAAAGAAGAGAGAGAGAATAATGCTTAGAACTACATATGCATGTAAATAAGGCAAAAAATTTTTACCAAGATTTCTTTTTTGGGGGGGGGAGGGGCACTTCTACTGGTCTTTCATTTATTTATTTTCATCCATCTTTGATCTTTTGGCCTGTGTGGGCCTCCCATCGCAGTGGCCTCTGTTGTCGCCGAGCACTGGCTCTGGGTGTGTGTGCCCCAGAGCTCTGGCTCGGTAATTGGACACATCGGTCCAGCTGCTCCATGGCACGTGGGATCTCCCCAGGCCAGGGATCGAACTGGCACCCCTTGCACTGCAAAGCGGTGTCCTTACCCACTGGACCACCAGGGAAGCCCAACAGATTTCTATATAAGATTCTTGAAACCTGTCTCTAAACTTGAAATTATTTCAAAATAAAAGTAAATATTAAAAAGTTGGCAACAAAATTCTGTAAAAGATGTATAACAATAATTTCACTGTATACCTGAAACTAATGCAACATTGTAAAACAACTTAGCCCCAATAAAAAAAAAAAAAAAAAAAACCTGATGGGCAGTGGATGAAGACCACTTTGGATATAATCCAAACTTCTTAGCAAGCCAGAAAAATTCCTTTTATGATATGTCCTCAGACTACCTAACTTCATCTCTAAGCACCTTCTTCATTTACATTCCACTCATAACTATTTACCTAGACCCACAGCATATCGTGCTGTTTCACACTAGCTCTTTGTGCATGGTCCTCTCCCTTTAGCTGGTTAACTCATACCTGTTCTTCCAGATTAAGGATTTGCTCGGGGCTGGACACACATTAGAGTAACCTGGGGAACTTCAACCAACAGTTCTTTCTGTACAAAACACTTTCTTTATTAAAGCTTGTAAACAAAGCTAGCTATTGGTTATTTTATCTCTATATTCTAAAGACTAAAAACACACTCAATAAAAATTCTATCACATACATTCTCATAAAAGCACAATTATAGAGAAAGAAAAGATTACTGGTCGTCCAGAGCTGGGGATGGAGAGAAGGAATGACTAAGAAAGGACACATGAATATTGTGAAAGTGATGGAATTGTTCATGTATCAGTTATATAATTATACACATTTATCAAAATTTGTAGAATTAAGTGTGAAGTTGTGTGCAAATCAGAACCAGCTGGTCACCGCCCCCTCTTATATTTTACACTCTTTTACCTCTGACACATTACGTGTAAGCACCGCATCTCCGCTAAAGTCCTTTTCCACAGGCCCTTCAACAGCACTCTCACCAAGACCCATGCCCGAACCAAGTGTGTGGGGCCCCAACTCAGAAGAAACAACTGGAGCAACTGATGATGTCTCAACCTCTTCAGATCTCCCCTCTCCATCTTCCCGTCTGAAAGACAGATTAATATGTATATGAAATCAAAGAGAGTAGCCACCAAATAATGTTTGGAACTGGTAGGTCAAGGTTCAACTAATTTAATGGTTTTCCAACTTTGAAAATATATTTAATGCAATAGAACAAATTAAGCTACAGTTTGTGTTGATTGTTGACAAAGAATATAAAACATATACCAGAACATCTTTCTGCTTTTACCTTCCAGTTAGGTGTGTTTCTTGTGAAATACTGGTTTCTTTAATACCATGTAAAGATGCCAATTTACTCTGCTCCGTACTCTCTATTCTTGTAACTGATTCAAGGTTTTTATCTTCTAATTCTGTTCCTTGAGAAGCAGTTTCTTCAGTTTCTTAAATAAAAAACACATTGAAAACATAATCCTAAAGAGTAAAGTCAAAATCTCTACATTAGAAATATAGTCTCTTTTCACAAAACAACTGTATACAGAAAATCATAAGACACTAATAAAAGAAATCAAAGAAGACTTAAACAGATATTCCATATTCCTGGGTCGGAAGAATCATTATCATGAAAATGTTATCATGACCATACTGTCAAATATCATCTACAGATTCAATGCGATCCCTATCAGCTATTGGTTATTTTATCTCTATATTCTAAAGACTAAAAACACACTCAATAAAAATTCTATCACATACATTCTCATAAAAGCACAATTATAGAGAAAGAAAAGATTACTGGTCGTCCAGAGCTGGGGATGGAGAGAAGGAATGACTAAGAAAGGACACATGAATATTGTGAAAGTGATGGAATTGTTCATGTATCAGTTATATAATTATACACATTTATCAAAATTTGTAGAATTAAGTGTGAAGTTGTGTGCAAATCAGAACCAGCTGGTCACCGCCCCCTCTTATATTTTACACTCTTTTACCTCTGACACATTACGTGTAAGCACCGCATCTCCGCTAAAGTCCTTTTCCACAGGCCCTTCAACAGCACTCTCACCAAGACCCATGCCCGAACCAAGTGTGTGGGGCCCCAACTCAGAAGAAACAACTGGAGCAACTGATGATGTCTCAACCTCTTCAGATCTCCCCTCTCCATCTTCCCGTCTGAAAGACAGATTAATATGTATATGAAATCAAAGAGAGTAGCCACCAAATAATGTTTGGAACTGGTAGGTCAAGGTTCAACTAATTTAATGGTTTTCCAACTTTGAAAATATATTTAATGCAATAGAACAAATTAAGCTACAGTTTGTGTTGATTGTTGACAAAGAATATAAAACATATACCAGAACATCTTTCTGCTTTTACCTTCCAGTTAGGTGTGTTTCTTGTGAAATACTGGTTTCTTTAATACCATGTAAAGATGCCAATTTACTCTGCTCCGTACTCTCTATTCTTGTAACTGATTCAAGGTTTTTATCTTCTAATTCTGTTCCTTGAGAAGCAGTTTCTTCAGTTTCTTAAATAAAAAACACATTGAAAACATAATCCTAAAGAGTAAAGTCAAAATCTCTACATTAGAAATATAGTCTCTTTTCACAAAACAACTGTATACAGAAAATCATAAGACACTAATAAAAGAAATCAAAGAAGACTTAAACAGATATTCCATATTCCTGGGTCGGAAGAATCATTATCATGAAAATGTTATCATGACCATACTGTCAAATATCATCTACAGATTCAATGCGATCCCTATCAAATCACCAATGACATTATTCACAGAGCTAGACCAAAAAATAACACAGTTCATATGGAAACACAAAAGACCCCGGATAGCCAAGGCAATTCTGAGAAAGAAGAATAGAGCTGGAGGGATCAGCCTCCCTAACTTCACACTATACTATAAAGCAACAGTCATCAAGACAGTATAGTACTGGCACAAAAATGGAAACATCCACCAATGGAACAAGATAGAGTTAAACCCACGCACATACAGGTACCTTATTTTTAACAAAGGAGGTAAAAATATAAAACGGGACAAAGACAGCCTCTTCAACAAATGGTGCTGGGAAAACTGGACAGCTACGTGCAAAAAAATGAAGTTGGAACATTCCCTAACACTATACACAAAGATAAACTCAAAATGGATTAAAGACCTAAATGTAAGACCAGAAATCATAAAACTCTTACAGGAGAATATAGGCAAAACACTCAATGACATGAATCAAAGCAAGACCTTCTATGACCCGTTCACTAGAATAACAGAAATAAAAACAAAAATAAACAAGCGGGGCCAGCGGGGGGGGGGAAGGTGGGGTGGGGGGTTCCCTGGTAGCTCAGTGGTAAAAAGTCCGTATGCCAATGCAGGAGATGTGGGTTCAATACCTGATCCGGGAAGATCCCACATACTGCGGAGCAACCTGTGAGCCACAACTACTGAGCCTGTGTTCTAGAGCCTTGGAGCTGCAACTATTGAGCCCATGTGCCGCAACTGTTGAAGCCCGTGTATCCCAGAGCCCGAGTTCCATAACAAGAAGCCTGCTCACCTCAACTAGAAAGAAGCTCCCACTCCCTACAACTAGAGAAGAACCTGCAGCAGCAGTGAAAACCCAGAATAGTCAAGAATAAATAAACAAATTAATTAATTAAAAAATAAATAAATAAGTGAGACCTAATGAAACTTAAAATCTTTGCACAGCAAAAGAAGCTACAAACAAGGTGAACAGACAACCCACAGAATGGGAGAAAATAATAGCAAATGAAACAACAAAGAATTAATCTCCAAAACATACAAGCAGCTCAGACAACTCAACACCAAAAAAACAACCCAATCAAAAAATGGGAAAAAGAGGGCTTCCCTGGTGGTCCAGTGGGTAAGGACACCACCTTGCAGTGCAAGGGGCACTGGTTCGATCCCTGGCCTAGGAAAATTCCACGTGCCACAGAGTGGCTGGACCGATGTGTCCAACTACCGAGCCGGAGCTCTGGAGTGCATGCACCCAGAGCTGGTGCTCTGCGACAACAGAGGCCACTGC
Organism: Tragulus kanchil; assembly: GCA_022376925.1. NCBI lineage: Eukaryota > Metazoa > Chordata > Mammalia > Artiodactyla > Tragulidae > Tragulus > Tragulus kanchil. The sequence goes on along the minus strand of JAIOJX010000004.1, from coordinate 91,667,000 downwards.
GATGGGAGGTCCACGTGGGCCAAAGAACAAAGACAGATGAAAACGGACAAATGAAAGACCAATAGAAGTGGCCTGCCTGCTCCCTTCCCTCCCCATCCCACCCCCACCAAAATAAATAAATAAATCTTTAAAAATAAAAAAAGGGAAAAAGAACTAAAGAGACATATCTCCAAAGAGGACATACAGATGGCCAAAAAACACATGAAACGATGCTCAACCTCGCTTATTATTAGAGAAATGCAAATCAAAACTACAATGAGATACCACCTCACACCAGTCAGAATGGCCATCATCCAAAAATCTGTAGATAATAAATGCTGGAGAGGGTACAGAGAAAAGGGAACACTCTTGATTGTTGGTGGGAATGTAAATTGATATAACCACTATGGAAGACAGTATGGAGATTCCAAAGCTAAGAATAGAAGCACCATGTTACCCAGCAATTCTTCTATTAGGCTTATACACTGATGAAATCAAAACCAAAAGTGACACCTGTACCCCAATGTTCACTGCAGTACTCTATGCAATAGCTAGAACATGGAAGCAACCTAGATGTCCATCAATGAATGAATGAATAAAATGAATGAATAAAAAAACTCTGGTACATATATACAATGGAGTACTTCTCAGTCACAAAAAGAAATACAGAAGATTCAGTCCTAATGAGATGGATGAGCCTAGAGCCTATTATACAAAGTGAAGTAAGTCAAAAAGAGAAGGACAAGTAGAGTGTACTAACACATATATATGGAATCTAGTAAGATCGTACTCATCAATACACACGCAGAGCACTGATAGAAAAACAGTCATACAGAACAGACTTATGGACATTGGGAAGAGGGAAAAGTGGGTGAGAGATATAGAAAGAGCAACACAGAACTCTATACTATCTTATGTAAAAGAGATAACTATTGTCAATGTGCTGTGGGTTAAGGGATCATACATGGGGGCTATGCAATGGCTTGGAGGGGTGGGATGGGGGGATGGGATATACATATGACTAATCTGGGATTATACGTATCTATAGACAACAAAAGTCTGTAAATGCAAAAAAGCAAAGCAAAACAAAACAAAACAAAGGCAAAAAACCCCAAAACAAAATAAAAAGAAATACAGTCTCCTTTCAAAGATCACTATACCGTGGCTCTTCAAACGTCTCTTAATCCAAAAAGCAAGCTTTTTCACGGCAGGAAGGTGGTTTGGGCCAATTACACTTTTTAACATAAATGAGACCATTAATGAATCTGCACTGCACATATTTCACTCCTGGCAGCCACAGTATTTGTATTTCTACTTTATTGTAACAGCGGTATTATCAGAAACCCAAGGATGAAAGAGGTTTAAAGGTGGGTACTCATGAGGCCTGGCTGGTTCCACCCTGGGAGAAGTGTTGGGGAGGGTGCTGTTCCATAAAGAACAATGTCATCAAGAGAAAGGCAATGATGTCTGTGTAAAAGAGGTGGCTGGACTCTGCACACTGAGATCTGGGAACTGCTCAAGCCAAAGTAATGGCTTTACTAACTGAACAACAGGCACGGCTGGCTCAAAGGGAATTCCAGACACCAGGAACCCCAAAACAGGGAAAAGATGATGCTAACTATTCAGATCCTCTACAGATGGGGGTGAATACAGTCTACCAGTATTCAACAGTCTATGAGGCAGCCGACCGCTTCCACTGCTTTTCCTGCTCCCACTAGTACCCTAAGGGGTTAGGATCTTGGTAGGGAGAGCAACTGGAAAAGGAAGTGTGACTAGGGTTCAACATGTAGGTCACAATATAGTGAGACCACTGAAGAAAATGAAATAACAGCACTGTTTCATTATATGAAAAGTTTTCAATATATTAATCTTTAAAAACAGAATGCATGAATATATAAAGAACTTAATAATGAAGAATAACTCAATTCTAAAATAAGAATGGATCTTGAGAGATGTTTCTCTAAAGAAGATTTGCAAATAAGCACATAAAAAGACACTCAAAATCATTAGTCAACAGAAAAATGCAAATCAGAACCATGAGATAGCACTCCACATCCACTAGGACAGCTATACTCAAAAAGACAAACAGTAACTAGGCTCTGGGAGGATGCAGAGAAACTGATACTAGTACTGCATGCTGCTGAAAATATAAAATGGTGCAGTTGCCTTTGAAACAGTTTGGTAGTTCCTCAAAAGGTTAAACAAAGAATTACCATATGACCCAACAATTTCACTTGTAGGTAGAAACGCAAGAGAAATGAAAACATGTCCACACAAAAAAATAAATGAATGTTCTTAGCAGCATTATTTATAAGATCCAAAAGGTGAATATACTAACCACTGAGCTGTACACTTTTTCTTTCTTTCTTTTTTGTATGTATGCAGCACAGTTTGTGGGATTTTAGTTCCCCAAGCAGGGATCAAACCCATGCCCCTGCACTGGAAGCATGGAGTCTTAACCACTGAACCGCCAGGGAATTCCTGAACTGTACACTGTAAATGGTGAATTCTATGGCATGTGAATTATCTCAGCATAAGTGTCACTTTTAAGAAGTGCTGAACAGGGCTTCCCCTGGTGGTCCAGTGGGTAAGGACACCACCTTGCAGTGCAAGCGCGGTTCGATCCTGGCCTGGGAAGATCCCACGTGCCATGGAGCAGCTGGACTGATGAACCCCAAAACAGGGAAAAGATGATGCTAACTATTCAGATCCTCTACAGATGGGGGTGAATACAGTCTACCAGTATTCAACAGTCTATGAGGCAGCCGACCGCTTCCACTGCTTTTCCTGCTCCCACTAGTACCCTAAGGGGTTAGGATCTTGGTAGGGAGAGCAACTGGAAAAGGAAGTGTGACTAGGGTTCAACATGTAGGTCACAATATAGTGAGACCACTGAAGAAAATGAAATAACAGCACTGTTTCATTATATGAAAAGTTTTCAATATATTAATCTTTAAAAACAGAATGCATGAATATATAAAGAACTTAATAATGAAGAATAACTCAATTCTAAAATAAGAATGGATCTTGAGAGATGTTTCTCTAAAGAAGATTTGCAAATAAGCACATAAAAAGACACTCAAAATCATTAGTCAACAGAAAAATGCAAATCAGAACCATGAGATAGCACTCCACATCCACTAGGACAGCTATACTCAAAAAGACAAACAGTAACTAGGCTCTGGGAGGATGCAGAGAAACTGATACTAGTACTGCATGCTGCTGAAAATATAAAATGGTGCAGTTGCCTTTGAAACAGTTTGGTAGTTCCTCAAAAGGTTAAACAAAGAATTACCATATGACCCAACAATTTCACTTGTAGGTAGAAACGCAAGAGAAATGAAAACATGTCCACACAAAAAAATAAATGAATGTTCTTAGCAGCATTATTTATAAGATCCAAAAGGTGAATATACTAACCACTGAGCTGTACACTTTTTCTTTCTTTCTTTTTTGTATGTATGCAGCACAGTTTGTGGGATTTTAGTTCCCCAAGCAGGGATCAAACCCATGCCCCTGCACTGGAAGCATGGAGTCTTAACCACTGAACCGCCAGGGAATTCCTGAACTGTACACTGTAAATGGTGAATTCTATGGCATGTGAATTATCTCAGCATAAGTGTCACTTTTAAGAAGTGCTGAACAGGGCTTCCCCTGGTGGTCCAGTGGGTAAGGACACCGCCTTGCAGTGCAAGGGGCGCCGGTTCGATCCCTGGCCTGGGAAGATCCCACGTGCCATGGAGCAGCTGGACTGATGTGTCCAATTACCAAGCCGGAGCTCTGGAGCGCATGTGTCCAGAGCCGGCGCTTTGTGACGACAGAGGCCACCGCGATGGGAGGCCCACAGGAGCCAAAGAACAAAGACGGATGAAAATAGAGAAATGAAAGACCAATAGCAGTGGCCCGCCCATCCCCTTCCCTCCCCATCCCCCCCCCCCAAAATAGATAAAAAAAAAAAAAGAAGTGCTGAACAGTAGATATGATATAATAGGCAGCCATTTTTGTTCTTGCTGAAAGGAATATACATGTGTATATGTATGTCTGTGTGTGTGTATGGCTACATGTGTGCATATACACCTTTATTTAGATACTTATGTATAGAAAACATTTCTAAAAGTGTATAATAAAAACCATAGAAATGGGATTAGAAAACTGGAAACCAAGAAAGGAGGGGGTTATAAAAAATTTTGCCTTTTGGGCATCGTCTTATTTTTTGCCACATGCATGTAAGCCTAAAAGATGTCTGCTTGGGTATCCGTGCATAAATACACACAAGAAGAAATATATACATATATACATAGAGAGAGAGAGAGAGAGAGAGAGAAATACATATGTATGTGTGTGTATATATATATGTTCAAAAAAAACAGAAAGTTTGATCAAGTAAATATAGAAAAAGAAAAAAATATATATAGAAAAAGGGTAATAATTTCTGAAAATAGTTGGTGGATTTATGGGTATTTATTTTATAGTTCATTCTACTTTCTGTATGTTTTAAGTCTCTAATAGTTAAGTTAAAATAACTGTAACAAATGAATATTCCATTTGAAATGTCAATGAAATTTCTTGTGTCAAAGTAATTCTGTAACTTTCAAAGGATAAATAAATAAAGTTTACCTCTTTGAATTTCCACTTCTCCTTTAGTTACAAACAAACGGGGAACTTTCTGATGAGCACCAAATCTGCTGGCCCCTAAAATCTTCTTAAGATTTGGCTTGGGCTTGGCAAATCTACTTCTCCTTCTCAAATTGTTGGTCACTTCAGAGGTTGTAGTCCTAGAAAGAGGTGAGAGGACAAACTGATCCATTGTGGAAAAATTCTCTCTTCCACACTGATTCCTTCTCTCTAGCACTGCTACAGTTATACCATCTTCTCGGGTGCTACATCACCTACAGAGTTCATTTCATAATGCTAAAATGATTACATTTAGGTAGAAATACCTAAAATACATTTTAGGTAGAAAATACCCAAAAGCCTTGAAAAAATTTAAAATAATTTAAAAATCAAACACTAGAGAAGAGAATCTCGACCAGGTCTGTAAAACAGGGACTATACTTAAAGAAAACTGTTTCTTTAAGGCTTAAAACATGCTTTGTGGTTTACTTTAATATGTTAAGCCATTAAACTAAAATCAAAATCAGCTAATCCTTACTTTTAAAGGGTGATAAAGTAGCACTGCCCACCTTACACTTAATTTCAGCATTACTCAAAGCTGTTAGGCAAACTGATGGTTGGTTTATATATATCTATTAATTGAACACTGTAATTTCTTTTATAAAACTCAAAAAACAATAATAAAGCAAGGTTTAATAAAGCAGAATAAACCTGGATGATGTATTGTTTTCCTTTGGTTCTTCCATTAAATCAATTTCTTGTTTAGTATTCTGTTCATCCATATGCAATACAATCTTATTTTCTTCTACTGATGGAGATGTACTATGGACAGGTGAAGAAGGTTCCTGACATTCATGAATAATTCTGAGATTTACATTATCGGGGCTGAAAGGAATATGGCTTTGATCGATTGAATGAACATCAGGAAGCACACATATTCCTATTGCAGAAAAAACAGAAAATTAAAATTGACACAATACAAAGAGATGTCAAAATAAATCCTTCAACATGCAGCAACTGTAAAATTGTATTTTTTTTTTAATTTTTTTAAGGGATGGGGGCAGTGGGATATACTGCACCGCATGCTGGATCTTAATTTCCCAACCAGGGATTAAATCAGTGTTCCCTGCAGTGGAAACACTGAGTTTTAATCACTGGACCACCAGGGAAGTCCCTAATTTTTTTTTAATTTGAGTAAACAATGTGTTAAAGAATTATTAAATTGATTAGGAAAAGCACTAAAGGAATGATAAAATGGGTAAATCACACTTGGGAAAATGAATTATCTTTTTTAAAAGTATACTCTTTTTGGCTCCAAGTTTAAATTTATGACCTCATATTTCATGCTAGAGATTTGGCATGTTTTAATAATTCTCATAGACTAAAGCTTTTTCATTATACACAAAAATAAAGCTATTTGTTACTTTCAGTAACCTCAGATGAATTTCAAGATGGGTTTGTCTTCATTTATGATTTTTTTAAAACCAGTATTTTATGTTCTAGACATCGGTGACAGGCTGCAGTGTGATACTTTTCCACTGAGAAAGGAGCCCTATAGGAAACACAAATCCAGAGACTTTTCTGGTAACTGTAGAGTTAAGGGCCTACAACGCTGACCCTTAAATGGTAGGACACTCATCAGCAGTTACAATAATTAACAGGAGTATAATTAACATAATTATCCATCTAATGTCCTTTAAGTAGAAGGTGGGCTTCCCAGGCAGTGCAGTGGTAAAGAATTCACTTGCCAATGTAAGAGATGCAAGAGACACAGGTTCAGTCTCTGGGGAGTAAGAAATGGCAACCCTCTCCAGTATTCTTGCCTGGAGAATCCCATGGACAGAGGAATCTGACAGGCTACAGTCCAGGGGGTCGCAAAGAGCTGGACATGACTGAGTATGCACACACACACAAAGTAGACGATACTGTGATAGTAAAGACCACTGGCTTAAATAAAATACTAAAAGTCTGGGTTAGCATATATCTTGGCTCAGTCCAAACTAACATAATAGTCTAAATTATATCAATGACTGCTACCATCCCTTCATACTGTATTTGACTGTCATGTAATTAAAAGACTATCTAAAGCAGCAGATCCTTTGCTAAAGAAACATGTAAAAAGATATAAGTGATCAAAGAACTCAGCTGACCAATGGTATTTATGATGATAAAGGTAGATGATCCACTAGATTAACTATCCATGATACCTATTATCCTTAATTATCCCAGTGCACTATATGGAAAAGCAGACCACTACATTTAGAGGGCCAGGGAAGTAGGACGGATGAATACACACATATTACCTTTCCTGGAAAAATAACAAAATGAGGGGCTTCCCTGGTGGTCCAGTGGGTAAGGACGCCGCCTTGCAGTCCAAGGGATTCTGGTTCGATCCCTGGCCTGGGAAGATCCCACATGCCATGGAGTGGTTGGACCAACGTGCCCAACTACAGAGCTGGAGTTTTGGAGCACATGCACCCAGAGCTGATGCTCAGCAACGAGAGAGGCCACTGCGAGGCCCACACAGGCCAAACAACGAAGATAAATAAATGAAAGATCAATAGAAGTCGCCCAAAAAAAACCCAAAACAAAACAGGACTACTATGGATTGGGAGGTTAAACATTTATGGGTTTTCTAATAAAATAGTGAGGTCTGCAAAAAAAATAAAATAAAATAACAAAAGGACACCAGATGTAAAAGGCAGGTTGTCACTTAATAATCAAATACAATTTCTTACACGGTGGATTTTAAAGGTCTCTTTTTTCATACAACATTTTTTATTCTTACCTCCACCCTGCTCTGGGCTGATCTCAGACTGCAACACCAGATCCCCCATTGTCAGAAGAGCTATGGCAGCTTCAGTGCTTCCATCACTGGGACCTTGTGAAAAACCAGACCAACAGTTTAACAGAAGAAGGAATCTGGAAATGTAAGTTTGTTTGCTTAGAAAAGAAATTTTTTTTTGAGGTATGTATCTTTTTTTAATTTTTATTTTTTTAATACCAAAACCATTTTGTATTGGGGTATAGCCAATTAACAATTCTGTGACAGTTTCAGGTAAACAGAGAAGGGGCTCGGTCATACATATACATGCATCCATTCTCTTCCAAACCTTCCTCTCATCCAGGCTAGAGATAAGGAAGAACCCCACAGACTTACTAACAAAACTACTGTATAGCACATGGACCTCTGCTCAATGTTATGTCCTAGAAAAGAATTTTAATCTAGCTGCTTAACCTCTCATAACACGTTTTAAAACCTTTCATACCATTAACCCCTTACTAGGGTAGTGCTTCATTATATACTACAAATAAAGAAGGGGTCAATTGCTGACTTCTACTCACTGAAGACGCCTCCTTCCCATTAAATAATTTAATACCTTCGAAGGAAATATTCACATCTGTGCATATCAGAGAAAATAAACACTTCTCTATCAAACAATCACACTCTTTTAAGTAGCATTCCAAGAATCCAAGATTCTCCTAGAGATAAAATATTCATCTACAAAATTTTTTCATTCAGCTGTCCAGCAAACCAATTCACTCACTACCTAGCATCACTACTAAATCATCATGCTTCTTGGGGTTAACCAAGTATTTTTAGCAGTTTTCAGATTAACAGTTACCTGTTTCAGCTTGGGCATGTTCATCTGTGGTCACTTCCTAAAAATGCAAAAGAAAAGTATTAATAATATTTTATCTATTTTCCAAAATACATGTACTGTATCTCAAAAGAGCACTACATTTTATAGGTCTTTCAATGCCTTTGACTACAACAGAGTGGAAATTTATAATTAATCATAAAATCTCATAAACAACAAATATATTTTAAAAGCCAAATACTTTCAACTCTTGCTCCTTCTTTTACCTTTTCCTTATCTTACATGCAAATTTTTTTTTTTTTTGTTTTGTTTTGTTTCTTTAGTATATTTTATTAAGGACTATAAAAATATCCAGAAAGATAAACACATGTGATGAAACGATATATGTCCTAATATGAAGAACTTGCTTTCACTGCATTGTTTTCCTTCACAATGGCCTTCAAATCACAGCAGCCAGTGATTCCATGCCATTTCCTCTTCTTTTATTACATGCTGCACAATTTCTGAATCAGTATCTCACCCTCAGTCTTCTCATTTATAAGTCAAATTCATTTTCAATCCATTGTTTAGAGGGGAATGATTTTTTTCTGTTCCACAAATAGAACTTTTTTTTCACTACTGGATCGTAATGCAACAGTCAGTTTCTCCTATAGTCGGCTTCTCTTAGTGTTGAAAGAAAAACCTGTGCCAGCTTGGTTCATCAATTTCACCAGAATTGTCCTGTGGGACATCAATTAAGCCTTAAGCTCAGTTCTAAGACAGCCTGTGTTTTCCAAAAATCACAACTCGAATGGTTCTGATTCCAAAGGTTTGTTCCATTATGCACAGGGTCTTTGTAATGACTTTGACTTGCTCTTGGCAAAGGTAACAGCGGACAGGAACATGACGACAGTTTCCCTCTACATGCAAATTTTAATTGTGATGATATGCAACAAGCATCTGTCTTTCTTACTTATTCACTTTCAGAATCCTTCAGCTTTAGTCACATTTGCTTCTAATTTTGACCCAGTGTAAACAGAGGTCTGAAGAAGATCACAAATTTTTTACACTACTAAGTGTTTTAAAACTTAAATGAATTTTAAGAATTGCAAAACAGTTACCTGTTTCAGCTTGGGCATGTTCATCTGTGGTCACTTCCTAAAAATGCAAAAGAAAAGTATTAATAATATTTTATCTATTTTCCAAAATACATGTACTGTATCTCAAAAGAGCACTACATTTTATAGGTCTTTCAATGCCTTTGACTACAACAGAGTGGAAATTTATAATTAATCATAAAATCTCATAAACAACAAATATATTTTAAAAGCCAAATACTTTCAACTCTTGCTCCTTCTTTTACCTTTTCCTTATCTTACATGCAAATTTTTTTGTTTTTTTTTGTTTTGTTTTGTTTCTTTAGTATATTTTATTAAGGACTATAAAAATATCCAGAAAGATAAACACATGTGATGAAACGATATATGTCCTAATATGAAGAACTTGCTTTCACTGCATTGTTTTCCTTCACAATGGCCTTCAAATCACAGCAGCCAGTGATTCCATGCCATTTCCTCTTCTTTTATTACATGCTGCACAATTTCTGAATCAGTATCTCACCCTCAGTCTTCTCATTTATAAGTCAAATTCATTTTCAATCCATTGTTTAGAGGGGAATGATTTTTTTCTGTTCCACAAATAGAACTTTTTTTTCACTACTGGATCGTAATGCAACAGTCAGTTTCTCCTATAGTCGGCTTCTCTTAGTGTTGAAAGAAAAACCTGTGCCAGCTTGGTTCATCAATTTCACCAGAATTGTCCTGTGGGACATCAATTAAGCCTTAAGCTCAGTTCTAAGACAGCCTGTGTTTTCCAAAAATCACAACTCGAATGGTTCTGATTCCAAAGGTTTGTTCCATTATGCACAGGGTCTTTGTAATGACTTTGACTTGCTCTTGGCAAAGGTAACAGCGGACAGGAACATGACGACAGTTTCCCTCTACATGCAAATTTTAATTGTGATGATATGCAACAAGCATCTGTCTTTCTTACTTATTCACTTTCAGAATCCTTCAGCTTTAGTCACATTTGCTTCTAATTTTGACCCAGTGTAAACAGAGGTCTGAAGAAGATCACAAATTTTTTACACTACTAAGTGTTTTAAAACTTAAATGAATTTGAATAAACTAAGAAGTTAAAGGAACTTCTCTGATGGCTCACCGGTAAAGAATCAACCTGCCAATGCAGGAAACTTGGGTTGGATCCTTGATCCAGGAAAATCTCAGATTTATTAAAGAGTCACCATTTAAAGCCTCTGGCAATTGCCAGAGGGCATAATGTGCACATAGGTTCCAAAGAATTGTTGAAAATTCAGTAACAAAGGTGAAAGTCTGCAGTATTTGAACTAAGACTATTCTCTCCCTCCTACAAGAGTCTCTGAGATGGTGTCTCAGCGAGGCAGAGACACCACCTTAGACTGCGGCAGCTAAGGACACAGGGCCCCCCTCTCCTTGCAGGCCACAGTTGGAGAGCTTTCAGTTCCTGATACCACAAGAATCTGGTTATCAGATTATCACAGTTAATAGATCAGTATCTATTATGAATATGAACAAAAAGTTCTCAATAAAATAATAGCAAATTGAATCCAACAACATATAAAAATTATATGCCATGACTAAGAATTTATCCCAGGGATGCAATTTTTGGTTTAACATCCAAAACTCAATCATTGTAATACATCATATCAACACAATAAAAGACAACAGTTATGTGATCATCAAGAGGTTCAGGAAAAAGCGTGTGACAAATTTCAATACTTTTTCATGATAAAACACCAACACAAAGTAGGAACAGAATGGCATTTTTCCAATTTGGAAAATGGCATCTATGATAAAACCACAGCTAACATCAAACTTAATGGTGAAAGACTGGATGCTTTCCCTTACCTATATTCACACTGTACTGAAGTTCTAGGTACGATAATTATGACAAGAAAAGAAATAAAAGACATCCAGAATGGAAAGTGTGCTAAATTGAATTAAGACTCCACCCATAAAGACACGCTGAAGTCTTTACCCCCAGTACTGTGAATGTGACCTTACTTGTGACAAACAGGCTCTTCCTAGATATAATCAAGGAAGATGACACTATGGTGGATTCGGGTTAGCCCTAATCCAGTAAGACTGCTATCCTCACAAGAAAAGAGACACAGGGAGAACATCATGTGGCAATGGAGGCAAGGCTAGACTGTGTTCCCACAGTGAGGGAATGACAAGGACTGCCAGAAACTGCCAAAAGGCAGGAGAAAGACCCAAGGAGATTTCTACCTTAGAGCCACCAGAAGGACCCATTAATAGGGGCAACTTGATTTTGGAATTCTAGCCTCTAGAATGTCTGAAGCCGCCCAGATCATGATACTTTGTGACAGTGGCCCTACAAAAGTAATACAAAAAGGTAGAAGCAAAACTATCTCTACTCATATATGTCACGATGGTACATGTAGAAAATCCTAAGCACTCCACTAAAAAACTATTAGAACTAATAAATGAGTTCAGCAGAGTTCAGAATACAAGACTAATATACAAAAATCAAATGTAGTCCTATAAACTTTCAATAAAGAAACCAAAAATGAAATTAAGGAAACAATCCATTCACAGTAGCATGAAAAATAAAAATATACTTAAAAATGAAGGAAGTGCAAAGCTCACACTATGATAACTACAAAACACTGTTGAGCGATTTCTTGGTGGTCCAGTGTGTAAGGGGTCCACCTTGCAGTGCAGGGGGCACTGATTCGATCCCTGGCCCAGAAAGATTCCATGTGCCATGGAGAGGCTGGACCGGTGTGTCCGATTATGAGCCAGCGTTCTGGAACGCGTGTGCCCAGAGCTAGTGCTCTGCAGTGGGAGAGGCCACTGCAGTGGGAGGCCCACACAGGCCAAAGAATAAAGATGGATGAAAATAAATAAATAAATGAAAGAGGCCAAAATTTAAAAAAAAAACTGAAACACTGTTAAAAGAAGAGCTAAGTAAATGGGAACATATCCCATGTTCATTGACAGACTCGACAATGTTAAGGGCAACATCTGTTCCTCAACTGATCTACAAATTTCATGCAATCCCAATAAAAGTTCAACTGACATGTTTGTAGACACTGACAACTTGATTTTAAAATTCAAATGGAATTGTAAGGGACCCACAATAGCCAAAACAATCATAAAAACAGAATAAAACAGGATGACTTACACTTCTTAATTCCAAAGTTTATTACGTGGAAGATGACACTATGGTGGATTCGGGTTAGCCCTAATCCAGTAAGACTGCTATCCTCACAAGAAAAGAGACACAGGGAGAACATCATGTGGCAATGGAGGCAAGGCTAGACTGTGTTCCCACAGTGAGGGAATGACAAGGACTGCCAGAAACTGCCAAAAGGCAGGAGAAAGACCCAAGGAGATTTCTACCTTAGAGCCACCAGAAGGACCCATTAATAGGGGCAACTTGATTTTGGAATTCTAGCCTCTAGAATGTCTGAAGCCGCCCAGATCATGATACTTTGTGACAGTGGCCCTACAAAAGTAATACAAAAAGGTAGAAGCAAAACTATCTCTACTCATATATGTCACGATGGTACATGTAGAAAATCCTAAGCACTCCACTAAAAAACTATTAGAACTAATAAATGAGTTCAGCAGAGTTCAGAATACAAGACTAATATACAAAAATCAAATGTAGTCCTATAAACTTTCAATAAAGAAACCAAAAATGAAATTAAGGAAACAATCCATTCACAGTAGCATGAAAAATAAAACTATACTTAAAAATGAAGGAAGTGCAAAGCTCACACTATGATAACTACAAAACACTGTTGAGCGATTTCTTGGTGGTCCAGTGTGTAAGGGGTCCACCTTGCAGTGCAGGGGGCACTGATTCGATCCCTGGCCCAGAAAGATTCCATGTGCCATGGAGAGGCTGGACCGGTGTGTCCGATTATGAGCCAGCGTTCTGGAACGCGTGTGCCCAGAGCTAGTGCTCTGCAGTGGGAGAGGCCACTGCAGTGGGAGGCCCACACAGGCCAAAGAATAAAGATGGATGAAAATAAATAAATAAATGAAAGAGGCCAAAATTTAAAAAAAAAACTGAAACACTGTTAAAAGAAGAGCTAAGTAAATGGGAACATATCCCATGTTCATTGACAGACTCGACAATGTTAAGGGCAACATCTGTTCCTCAACTGATCTACAAATTTCATGCAATCCCAATAAAAGTTCAACTGACATGTTTGTAGACACTGACAACTTGATTTTAAAATTCAAATGGAATTGTAAGGGACCCATAATAGCCAAAACAATCATAAAAACAGAATAAAACAGGATGACTTACACTTCTTAATTCCAAAGTTTATTACGTAACAACAATAATCAATAGAACCTCACCAGCACGAAGGCAGACAAATAAGTCAATGGAACAGAAATGAGACTCCACATATCTGCAGCCAATTAATCTTTGACAAAAATTAAAGACGATTCCATGGGAAAAGAACAGTTTTTTCCAAAGAAATTATGCAACAACTATACAGTCATATGCAAAAGAATGAACTGGGACTCTAATCTCACACTATATAAAAAAATTAACTCAAAATGAGGAAAATTCCCTGGCAATTCAGTAGTTAGTACTTGGTTCTTCCAATGCCAGGGAGCCAAATTCAACCTCTGATCAGGGAACTGAGATTCCATAAGCCACATGGCATGGCCAAAAAAATAAAAATTAACTCAAAATGGATAAAAGATTTAAATGTAAAACATGAGTAAATCTTCAAGAGCTTAACTTTGGGAAAGGATTCTTAAATATGATAGCAAAAGCATGAGCAACAACAACAACAAAAACAGATAAATGAACTCCAAGTACTCTAAAGGAAACTGTCAAAAAAATAAAAAAACAACCCACAGGATGAGACAAAATATTTGAGAATCATATATAAGATTAGGAACTTGTATCAAGAATATAAAAAAATGCTTACAACTCAATAAAAAAAAAGACAAATGGATCAAAAAAATTTTAAATAGACAAAGACTCCAAATAGACATTTCTCCAAAGAAGATACAAAAATGGCCAATAAAGCACATGAAAAGGTGCTCAACATCATTAATCATTAGGGAATGTAAATTAAAACCACAATGAGGTATCATTTCACACCTAATAGGATGGTTAGATCCAAAAAAATCAAATAAAAAATACTGTCAGGATGTGAAGAAACTAGAATCCTCACACACCATTGGCAGAAATATAAAATGATGCAGCAACTTTGGAAAATAGTTTCCTAGTGCCTCAAATGATTAATGAAAGTTACTATATGACACAGCAATTATACTCCTAGGAATGTGCTCAAGAAAAATGAAAACATATGCCCACACAGAAACTTGTACACAAATGTTTATAGCAGCATTATTTATAATGGCCAAAAGATGTAAACAGTCTATATGTCTATGAACAGATGAATGAATAAACAAAATGCAATGCATTCATATGGAATATTATTTGACCACAAAGAGGAATGAAGTACTGACACATGCTAAAACATGAATGAACCTTCAAACACTAGACTAAAAATAAAAAAAAATCACTAGGCTAAGTGAAAGAAACTAGGCATAAAAGACTATACTGTGTGTTTATGTCCAGAACAAAGAAACTTAAAGAGACAAAAAGCAGATCACTGGTTGCCTAGGTCTAGGGAAGGTTGGAAGGAAATGGGGAGGAATTATCAATGAGCGTAAGCCTTCTTTGTGAGGTGATGAAAACGTTCTACAATTGACTGCATATAAATCTGTAAATTCACTAAAAACCACTGAATTGTATGCTGTATATTATAAATGGATGAATTGTATTGTGTATGAACTCTATCTAAATAAAACTACTTTTTAAAAAGTTTTAAGACTTGATTTGTAAAAACAAGACACATATCATGGAAATAAGGAAGAGTGTGCCAAGCAAAAGGCAACTGAATATGCTTTAGATAATTGATATTAGTATATATTTAATGCATCAGAATTTTATCCTAAATCTAAGATTTTTTTTTTTTTAACTTGGTCCTCTTTTATTGATTATTCATTTATTTATTTTCACCCATCTTTGTTCTTTGGCCTGTGTGGGCCTCCCATTGCAGTGGCCTCTCTCGTTGCAGAGCACCAGCTCTGGACACAAGCACTCCAGAGTGCTGGCTCATAATTGGACACACTGGTCCAGCTGCTCCGCAGCATGTGGGATCTTCCCAGGCCAGGGATTGAACTGGCACCCCTTGCACTGCAAAGTGGACTCTTTACCCACTGGACTACCAGGGAAGCCCCTAAGAAGATATTAAGAGCTATTTCCATACACAAAAATCTATACTTTTCAAGTCAAATATAAAACCTAATTATTCACTCGTTTCTATCATTTTACACTTACAATTCCTAGAAATAATTGTTTCAATCATACTGGTTAAGCATTATCTGGAAACCTACAGCTTTGAAAATAAACTTTGACTCTTTTGAAAGTAAACAAAGGATTAAAGATAAAACATAATAAAATGGATGCTTACAACTGATAATGCATTCAAGTTTTCTTCTCTCATTTCCTGAGAAGTCACATCTATGTTTGATGAGAGGTGATGCTCAACAACTGCTATGCATTCTTCATCTGGGACATTCGTGGGTATTACAAGCTGTCAAAATGAAAAGTTTCATTATTTCATTTTGGCCCCCTCACAGGAAGACTATACTGTGTGTTTATGTCCAGAACAAAGAAACTTAAAGAGACAAAAAGCAGATCACTGGTTGCCTAGGTCTAGGGAAGGTTGGAAGGAAATGGGGAGGAATTATCAATGAGCGTAAGCCTTCTTTGTGAGGTGATGAAAACGTTCTACAATTGACTGCATATAAATCTGTAAATTCACTAAAAACCACTGAATTGTATGCTGTATATTATAAATGGATGAATTGTATTGTGTATGAACTCTATCTAAATAAAACTACTTTTTAAAAAGTTTTAAGACTTGATTTGTAAAAACAAGACACATATCATGGAAATAAGGAAGAGTGTGCCAAGCAAAAGGCAACTGAATATGCTTTAGATAATTGATATTAGTATATATTTAATGCATCAGAATTTTATCCTAAATCTAAGATTTTTTTTTTTTTAACTTGGTCCTCTTTTATTGATTATTCATTTATTTATTTTCACCCATCTTTGTTCTTTGGCCTGGGTGGGCTTCCCATTGCAGTGGCCTCTCTCGTTGCAGAGCACCAGCTCTGGACACAAGCACTCCAGAGTGCTGGCTCATAATTGGACACACTGGTCCAGCTGCTCCGCAGCATGTGGGATCTTCCCAGGCCAGGGATTGAACTGGCACCCCTTGCACTGCAAAGTGGACTCTTTACCCACTGGACTACCAGGGAAGCCCCTAAGAAGATATTAAGAGCTATTTCCATACACAAAAATCTATACTTTTCAAGTCAAATATAAAACCTAATTATTCACTCGTTTCTATCATTTTACACTTACAATTCCTAGAAATAATTGTTTCAATCATACTGGTTAAGCATTATCTGGAAACCTACAGCTTTGAAAATAAACTTTGACTCTTTTGAAAGTAAACAAAGGATTAAAGATAAAACATAATAAAATGGATGCTTACAACTGATAATGCATTCAAGTTTTCTTCTCTCATTTCCTGAGAAGTCACATCTATGTTTGATGAGAGGTGATGCTCAACAACTGCTATGCATTCTTCATCTGGGACATTCGTGGGTATTACAAGCTGTCAAAATGAAAAGTTTCATTATTTCATTTTGGCATACCATCACAGGAAGACAAAACAAACCATAAAATAAAATGTTAAACTGAAGAGGTAATTCACGTTTATACATAATTTAAAAAACTGAAATATAGTAATTCTAAAACTGATTGACATCAACTTGACAAAAATGAAACATTAAGGTTTCTGAAGGGTCTGTGATTCTTACAATCAGTAAACAAAATGTACAGAGCTAATCTTAGTACCCAGTATTTCACTTTCCATTATCGCCAACTTGTCCCTACCTTCCCAGAATTTCTCTCTTCAGTCTGTTAACATTTATGAAATGCTTCCTAAAAACTAGAGGGCTACAGGTAACAAGAATACATAGCTCAATAGGACAAGTTGGTCACTGGCTGCAAATAAAATCAGATTTGTCTCTGTATTGTCACACTGATTACCTTGAGGAGGGCCTGAGCTTCAGGAGTTGAGTAATCACAACTCAAGTCTATTTCTACTGATTGAGGCCCCAAACATTACACTAATAATCCTCAAATCCTCATATCACTGAGAGAAGAGACAATAATCCACTAAAAGGAAAAACGAGTAAGATAAAGTTCCAAGGATTCAAAACTCAAACTACCTCTTCCATAGTTTCCTCAATCTGAACAGGAACAGGCTCAGGAGACCTGAGACCAATAGGAACAAACACGGGAGCTTTGTTTACTTCTTCGGGAGCAAGATGATAGCTTTCTTCTTCATAGTCAGACTCAAAGTCTTCATCATCATCTTCGTCTTCTTCCTGGGAAGCACGAAGAGTCACCAGCACAGACTTGGAAGTTCTGGGTTCCTTCTTAGAGGTCTTACTCCGACTCCGTTTTGATCCGCGCCCTTTGGGGATGTTCGGTTTAACCTTCTGACGTACTCTCCTTCTACTATGCTCTATCTCACGCTCAGAGGCAGAAGAGAGAGATCTTCTTCGATCCAGAGCAATTCTAGAGTTACCTGGTTCTTTTAACAACTGTGGGGAGCTGGATATTTAATCAAAATAGCAACACAGTCATTATGTGCACAGGGACAATTATATTGAAAAGTCAACTTTTAAAGTGAAATCTCAATTCAAGCCATTAATATAAAATGCTCACCACCCATTCTGTCAAAACATGCTGTGAAGAGGATGAGAGGAGTTTACTGTTCCTAGTTTCTTACCTGAGAGTTAAATTTTATCTATGTACAAATTTTTCACATATGTGTTTAACTGTGAGCCATTTTTTCCCCTTGCTGTTTAAGTGTTGATGAAATGCAAAACTGTAAATTATTAGAAGAAAAAAGGACAAAGAACGCTGGGCTAGTAAATACAAAACAAAAGATCAAAAAGTAAAAAATAAAGAATCAAAAAGTTACATGGGTTATCCTACTGAATAAACAGCTTAGATTAAGAGAAAAAAGGAGAAGGAAATCTATCATAGCAATACTTTTTAGAACTCAGGTTCCCTTCCATTTTCCTTGAAAACTGTGGGAAAAGGGTACCCTTCACTTGTGTTTATGAGCTATTTAAGCAATACACGCTACTCTTTAGTCAGGTTTCTGCTCATGTCTAATATACTCAACACCCAGAAATTTTAAATGTAGGAAAGAAAAATATTTTGGAGATCATAGGAAAAGTAAATTTGAGTAAATAAAAACTATAAGTGGAAAAGAAACAGACCTGGAAATAAAAAACAACCCATACTTCTGTTAACAAACCATCTTTTTCCTCAGTCAATAGAACAGATTATTTGTGTTTACTTTTATGCAAGTACTTAATAAAACTTTACCTAGGTTTACTGACACACTGCTCTTCAACAACTGTACACACAGAATTATCTCCTATGGTCTTCTCTCCAACCCTTCTGGATGGTTGGCAACATCTACCTGGGAAGCACGAAGAGTCACCAGCACAGACTTGGAAGTTCTGGGTTCCTTCTTAGAGGTCTTACTCCGACTCCGTTTTGATC
This sequence comes from Tragulus kanchil, assembly GCA_022376925.1. Lineage (NCBI taxonomy): Eukaryota > Metazoa > Chordata > Mammalia > Artiodactyla > Tragulidae > Tragulus > Tragulus kanchil. The sequence continues at coordinate 91,648,059 of JAIOJX010000004.1, read as the reverse complement.
CGCGCCCTTTGGGGATGTTCGGTTTAACCTTCTGACGTACTCTCCTTCTACTATGCTCTATCTCACGCTTAGAGGCAGAAGAGAGATCTTCTTGATCCAGAGCAATTCTAGAGTTACCTGGTTCTTTTAACAACTGTGGGGAGCTGGATATTTAATCAAAATAGCAACACAGTCATTATGTGCACAGGGACAATTATATTGAAAAGTCAACTTTTAAAGTGAAATCTCAATTCAAGCCATTAATATAAAATGCTCACCACCCATTCTGTCAAAACATGCTGTGAAGAGGATGAGAGGAGTTTACTGTTCCTAGTTTCTTACCTGAGAGTTAAATTTTATCTATGTACAAATTTTTCACATATGTGTTTAACTGTGAGCCATTTTTTCCCCTTGCTGTTTAAGTGTTGATGAAATGCAAAACTGTAAATTATTAGAAGAAAAAAGGACAAAGAACGCTGGGCTAGTAAATACAAAACAAAAGATCAAAAAGTAAAAAAAAAAAAAGAATCAAAAAGTTACATGGGTTATCCTACTGAATAAACAGCTTAGATTAAGAGAAAAAAGGAGAAGGAAATCTATCATAGCAATACTTTTTAGAACTCAGGTTCCCTTCCATTTTCCTTGAAAACTGTGGGAAAAGGGTACCCTTCACTTGTGTTTATGAGCTATTTAAGCAATACACGCTACTCTTTAGTCAGGTTTCTGCTCATGTCTAATATACTCAACACCCAGAAATTTTAAATGTAGGAAAGAAAAATATTTTGGAGATCATAGGAAAAGTAAATTTGAGTAAATAAAAACTATAAGTGGAAAAGAAACAGACCTGGAAATAAAAAACAACCCATACTTCTGTTAACAAACCATCTTTTTCCTCAGTCAATAGAACAGATTATTTGTGTTTACTTTTATGCAAGTACTTAATAAAACTTTACCTAGGTTTACTGACACACTGCTCTTCAACAACTGTACACACAGAATTATCTCCTATGGTCTTCTCTCCAACCCTTCTGGATGGTTCAACTTCTGATTGAGCATCTTTTTTTGGCAATCCAGTCTCCCCGGAACCTACAGAATCTTTTCTTGTTGAAACCTCCAGAGATGTCAGAAATGCAGCTTTTCCCTTAAATTTAAATAGAAACAACTAATATTACCACATAAACAATCTGTATGATAATTTGGTTTGGCAGTTTGGCACTATGCTTACACACACATATATATATATACAACTGATTGGTTTCTATACTTTCATAATATTAGGAAAGTCAATCAATTTTCATGAAAATAGTTATAATACAAAAGTTAAAGCTTTTTTTTTTTTTGGCCACTTCTATTGGTCTTCCATCTATTCATTTTCATCCATATTTGTTCTTTGGCCTGTGTGGGCCTCCCATCGCAGTGGCCTCTCTCGCTGCAGAGCACCAGCTCTGGGCGCATGCGCTCCAGAGCTCCAGCTCAGTAGTTGGGACACATCGGTCCAGCTACTCCACGGCATGAGGGATCTTTCCAGGCCAGGGATCGAACCGGTGCCCCTTGCACTGCAAGGCCGTGTCCTTACCCACAGGACCACCAGGGAAGCCCCAAAGCTATTTTTTCAATGTTCTCCATCATGCTGATAAAAAAAGAGCCCACTAATAAAAAAAAAACCTTTTTTTTTCAAACTTACTTTTTGAAGAAGCTGGCTGTCATAATCTCCATGCTGCAGAAGCAAATTATCTTCTGGCTTCCTTGCCTTACTCTGATCTGCTCTGTCTTTTTCTATGCCTGAAGCTTCTTTCCTACTTTGTGCTCTTCCCAAGTTTGGCTTAGGCCTTTGGAATTGCCTTCTTACCATTTGTGGTGGACTAGGAACATATGTTTCATGTTCATGTCTAGAATGAAATACAAATCATGTTAGAAAACCAAAAATAAGAATTCCTGTTGATGTAACTGCTGTTTATTTGGGCACAAACCAATTCTATGTTCAAAGGGCTATATATAAATAGGCTATAAAACTAAACATGTGCTGATATTAAAGAACATAAAACTTTTATTACTTCTATTTTTTATATAGCCTGAAGAATAGTTTCACAGTAATAGTGATATTCAATCTTTTTACTTTCATTGGTTGATTCTGGTATGTAGTTTCAAGCTACTTTAAGTAATTTTCAGAGAAATAACTAGATACAAAATGAAAATGCCAGTAGCTGAAGATGGACTTCCTAATGTCACTTTAAACAAATGATTCAACCTGGCACTAAGGCATGAACAAATATACAGTGGTCATAACAACCTTGGTCCTTCTAGTTCAAAAGTAGACTTGAAAGCGAGAGTCTTGTCTTCCTACCACATGCCTTTCAGCTCACAGAAAAGGGTTTACTGACAGCTACTATCATAAGAATCTCAAGAATGTGCTTGAGAATCATAAGAATCTATAGGAATCTGCTAAAAGTCATAAATTCTAAAAATGCAAGTCTAAAAACTAACCTGCCAATGTTCCTTTGAGCAAGCCATTTAACTCCCCTGGATCTACTACAAATTATAGTCAATTATAAATGAGGTATTAAGAAAGGCTGACCTCAAAGGTCACTAGTCTCCAAAGGCTCATTTAGAGTAAAAAATCCTCACAGTGGTTCCAGCTAATCTGTGCCTGTCCCACTCAGTCTTTACCTCGCAAAGAACCACTACTCTTCCTCTCCTCTCCGCTTTCACACTGGCCCCCTTTTTCCAGCCCTCCAACATGTCAGTCATGATTCTGCATGAAGTAGTTTTCAACTGCTGTTCCCTCTCCCCTCAGAAATTTCTCGACTCGCTCCTTCACTTCTTTTAGGTCTTTTCTCCAATGGGACCCTTGCAGTGAAGCATTCTCTTGTCCCTGCTATTTAAAACTAAATTTAAGTTAAAGGCTTAGTCTTAAAAGAAAAACTATATAAAAAGGCTTTTCAAGACACATACACACATTCATAAAGGAAAACAAAAGAAATGACAGAAGTACATAGTAAAACAGTAAAAGCTTCATGTAACAAGTCTGCCTTAATGAAAAGAGACTGTTCAAAGTTAAGGAAAATCAATAGCATCACTTGTTCAAACAGATGACATCATGCCCAAATCCTACTCTTATGGCTTCACAAAGAGTGAAAAAAAAAAAAAAAGATACAATACCATCTCTTCTGCATTTCCCAAAAGTCAAGTTAATTCTACACAATTAAAGGAAGCTAGAATGTTCAAAATTCAATCTGTAAGTGCTAAAGACATTTTGGAGGAAAATTAATAAATATTCACTAAAACATGACCTAGTTACAAAAATAGTGTGATAAAATAAGATAAAATTAGATGGACCATGACTATATCCAGAAAGGAAAGATTCTGAACCTCTTCCATAAAAGTTGAGTTTTAAAATAAAATGATGCTTGCCAAACTTCTCAGCTAAATTAAAATTAGTGGTCATAACAACCTTGGTCCTTCTAGTTCAAAAGTAGACTTGAAAGCGAGAGTCTTGTCTTCCTACCACATGCCTTTCAGCTCACAGAAAAGGGTTTACTGACAGCTACTATCATAAGAATCTCAAGAATGTGCTTGAGAATCATAAGAATCTATAGGAATCTGCTAAAAGTCATAAATTCTAAAAATGCAAGTCTAAAAACTAACCTGCCAATGTTCCTTTGAGCAAGCCATTTAACTCCCCTGGATCTACTACAAATTATAGTCAATTATAAATGAGGTATTAAGAAAGGCTGACCTCAAAGGTCACTAGTCTCCAAAGGCTCATTTAGAGTAAAAAATCCTCACAGTGGTTCCAGCTAATCTGTGCCTGTCCCACTCAGTCTTTACCTCGCAAAGAACCACTACTCTTCCTCTCCTCTCCGCTTTCACACTGGCCCCTTTTGCCAGCCCTCAAACATGTCAGTCATGATTCTGCATGAAGTAGTTTTCAACTGCTGTTCCCTCTCCCCTCAGAAATTTCTCGACTCGCTCCTTCACTTCTTTTAGGTCTTTTCTCCAATGGGACCCTTGCAGTGAAGCATTCTCTTGTCCCTGCTATTTAAAACTAAATTTAAGTTAAAGGCTTAGTCTTAAAAGAAAAACTATATAAAAAGGCTTTTCAAGACACATACACACATTCATAAAGGAAAACAAAAGAAATGACAGAAGTACATAGTAAAACAGTAAAAGCTTCATGTAACAAGTCTGCCTTAATGAAAAGAGACTGTTCAAAGTTAAGGAAAATCAATAGCATCACTTGTTCAAACAGATGACATCATGCCCAAATCCTACTCTTATGGCTTCACAAAGAGTGAAAAAAAAAAAAAAAGATACAATACCATCTCTTCTGCATTTCCCAAAAGTCAAGTTAATTCTACACAATTAAAGGAAGCTAGAATGTTCAAAATTCAATCTGTAAGTGCTAAAGACATTTTGGAGGAAAATTAATAAATATTCACTAAAACATGACCTAGTTACAAAAATAGTGTGATAAAATAAGATAAAATTAGATGGACCATGACTATATCCAGAAAGGAAAGATTCTGAACCTCTTCCATAAAAGTTGAGTTTTAAAATAAAAATGATGCTTGCCAAACTTCTCAGCTAAATTAAAAATTACGAGAACAAGTAAAGCAATTCTTACAGTATCTGAAGAAGCAGATTTTTACATTTTTATTTATGTATTTATTTATTTTAACTTTATTTATTTATTTTTGGCTATTCTGGGTTTTCACTGCTGCTGCAGGCTCTTCTCTAGTTGCAAGGAGTGAGGGCTACTCTCTAGGTGAGGTGAGCAGGCTTCTTGTTGCGGTGACTTCTGTTGTTGTGGAACCTGGGCTCCAGGGCACATGGGCTTCAGTAGTCACAGCACATGGGGTCAACAGTTGTGGCTCCAAGGCTCTAAAGCACAGGCTCCATAGTTGTGGCTCACGTGTTTAGTTGCTCCACAGTATGTGGGACCGTCTCGGATCAGGGATTGAACCCATGCCTCTTGCACCGGCAGGAGAACTCTTCACCACTGAGTTACCAGGGAAGCCCCTATTTATGTATTTATTTTGTCTGTACTGGGTCTTCATTGCTGCGCATGGTCTTTCTCTTGATGCAGTGAATGGGAGCTACTCTCTAGTTGCACTGCGCAGGGTTCTCATTGTGGTGGTCTCTCTTACAGAGCACGTGCTCTGGGGCACGTAGGCTCTACAGTGCAGGTTCACTAGTTGTGGCGCACAGGCTTAATTGCCCTGCAGCCTGTGGATCCTGCCTGGACCAGGGATTGAACCCATGTCCCCTGTCTTGGCAAGCAGACTCTTAACCACTGGACCACCAGGGAAGTCTAAAAAAAGTAGATTTAAAATATTCTAGTTTCATAATTATTTTTCTTTCATACAACTTACTAAATGTCAAATTACATAAGATCAATGATCCAAATATCCAACCTTAATCTTTGAAAGGTTTTACACTTTTCTGATGAAAAGCAAACTCACCTCGTTTTCTCACCTAACACGTCTGTCTTGTTAACAAGAAGGTTTTCTGAAAGAACATGACTCTGGTTCTCAGACATTCTGCCTTCTAACACTTGGGAGGATACAACTTCAATTTTGGTTGCAATTTGAGAATTTGGCTGAAATGACAAAACTATATTAGGTTTGTTTTTATTTTTTAGCAACAGAACATACTTTCTAAAATATTTCAATCATTACAAAATTAGTTTTTTAAAATGAAATCTGCAACTTGTATATGGAATGTTCATGTTTTGCTGCCTGAAACAAAACTGTCAATTCATAGAGAAGTTTTCAAAGATTATTGCAGTAAGAGGTTCACATAATGCTTTAAAAACTACAATAACCATCTGTTGTGAATTTCTTTCCCAAAGAGTTCAATACATTTGGTTTTAATTGGAGGTGAGGGTAAATAAGGATTACACTTTATTTTAAATGTAGATTTTCCTTTCATAGAGAAAAAAGAACAGAAAAACAAGATCTGCTGAAAGGGAGCATTAAGCTACTTAGATTTCTTTCTAATATCAAAGATCCATTAATAAGAGATTGGTTAAACTGCCACTCAAAACAGCAAAATGTTACCCAGCAGTTAAAAATTATGTAACTCTGTATTTCATGATATGAAAAGTCACTTAGTATAAGTGAAAAACAGTAAGCCACAAAATAATACCATACAATGATTTTATTATATAAAATTATGTAAGTATGCACACATGTATGCATGGAGATATATCTAGTAAGATATATCAAAAGGTTTTCAATGGTTACCTCAGAGTCGTGAGACTTTGAGGTAATTATTATATTATTTCATATTGACTGAACATTTCCACAAAGAACAGGTTCATTAGTTAGGGGGAAAAAATATATTTTCATTAAAAAGAAAAATCCACAATGGTAAATCTGAAACAAAACTGAATACGTTATGTATAACATAGAGTATCAGATGCTCAAATTCTAAGTTAAGTCCGAGCTACCATGTGATATTTTAATATGCATTAAAGGGCTTGATTTAATTACATAGTAATAACTCACCACAGTTAAGAATTTCTTTTCAGTTTCATCCTTTTGCAGTGATCCAAATATCCAACCTTAATCTTTGAAAGGTTTTACACTTTTCTGATGAAAAGCAAACTCACCTCGTTTTCTCACCTAACACGTCTGTCTTGTTAACAAGAAGGTTTTCTGAAAGAACATGACTCTGGTTCTCAGACATTCTGCCTTCTAACACTTGGGAGGATACAACTTCAATTTTGGTTGCAATTTGAGAATTTGGCTGAAATGACAAAACTATATTAGGTTTGTTTTTATTTTTTAGCAACAGAACATACTTTCTAAAATATTTCAATCATTACAAAATTAGTTTTTTAAAATGAAATCTGCAACTTGTATATGGAATGTTCATGTTTTGCTGCCTGAAACAAAACTGTCAATTCATAGAGAAGTTTTCAAAGATTATTGCAGTAAGAGGTTCACATAATGCTTTAAAAACTACAATAACCATCTGTTGTGAATTTCTTTCCCAAAGAGTTCAATACATTTGGTTTTAATTGGAGGTGAGGGTAAATAAGGATTACACTTTATTTTAAATGTAGATTTTCCTTTCATAGAGAAAAAAGAACAGAAAAACAAGATCTGCTGAAAGGGAGCATTAAGCTACTTAGATTTCTTTCTAATATCAAAGATCCATTAATAAGAGATTGGTTAAACTGCCACTCAAAACAGCAAAATGTTACCCAGCAGTTAAAAATTATGTAACTCTGTATTTCATGATATGAAAAGTCACTTAGTATAAGTGAAAAACAGTAAGCCACAAAATAATACCATACAATGATTTTATTATATAAAATTATGTAAGTATGCACACATGTATGCATGGAGATATATCTAGTAAGATATATCAAAAGGTTTTCAATGGTTACCTCAGAGTCGTGAGACTTTGAGGTAATTATTATATTATTTCATATTGACTGAACATTTCCACAAAGAACAGGTTCATTAGTTAGGGGGAAAAAATATATTTTCATTAAAAAGAAAAATCCACAATGGTAAATCTGAAACAAAACTGAATACGTTATGTATAACATAGAGTATCAGATGCTCAAATTCTAAGTTAAGTCCGAGCTACCATGTGATATTTTAATATGCATTAAAGGGCTTGATTTAATTACATAGTAATAACTCACCACAGTTAAGAATTTCTTTTCAGTTTCATCCTTTTGCAGTGTCTTTTCTTTGTTAGTTGTTTCTTTGGTTTCATTTTCTTCTATTACTTGCCTCTGGCCAGCCTTTCTTAAGTTTGGTCTGGGTCTCCAAGTCGACCCCCTTTCTAGTGGAGCAGTTTGGATAACACTTTCCTTCCTTTCTTGTTCGAAAGTATTAGGAATCCTAAAAAAGGCAACAGGATAAAAGAGAAAGGTTGACTGTAAAACTGTAAGATTTAAATTTTGAACCTAACAAAACTATAAAAACATTCTGTAAAGGAAAACTAAGTTATTTTCTGATTATACCTATTTTTAATTTTAAAAAAGTTATTTCAGTTCTCAAAAAGTAGTGAACTTGTATGAGGTACCTACAATATCCAAATTCATTAGTAATAAAGTACAATGGTGGCTGCCTGGGACTGGAGGAAGAGAGAATGGAAGTTCCTGTTTAATGAGTACAGAGTATGACTTTGGGAAGAAAAATGTTCTGGAGATGAATGGTGCTGATGGTGTACAAAACACTGCGGATGTACTTAATGCCACTGGACAATACATTTAAGAATGGCTAAAATAGTAAATTTTATTTTATATGTATCTTTGTTGTTGCTGTTGTTGTTTAGTCCCTCAGTCACGTCCGATTCTGCAACCCCACGGACTGTAGCCCGCCAGGCTCCTCAGCCCATGGGATCTCCCAGGCAAGAGGACTGGACTGAGTTGTCATTTCCTTCTCCAGGGGATCTTCCCAACCCAGGGATTGAACCTCCATCTCCTGCACTGGTAGGCAGATTCTTTACCACTGAGCCAATGAGGAAACCTGTATGTATCTTACTATAATTTTTAAAGAGGTAATTATTATATTATTTCATATTGACTGAACATTTCCACAAAGAACAGGTTCATTAGTTAGGGGGAAAAAATATATTTTCATTAAAAAGAAAAATCCACAATGGTAAATCTGAAACAAAACTGAATACGTTATGTATAACATAGAGTATCAGATGCTCAAATTCTAAGTTAAGTCCGAGCTACCATGTGATATTTTAATATGCATTAAAGGGCTTGATTTAATTACATAGTAATAACTCACCACAGTTAAGAATTTCTTTTCAGTTTCATCCTTTTGCAGTGTCTTTTCTTTGTTAGTTGTTTCTTTGGTTTCATTTTCTTCTATTACTTGCCTCTGGCCAGCCTTTCTTAAGTTTGGTCTGGGTCTCCGAAGTCGACCCCTTACTAGTGGAGCAGTTTGGATAACACTTTCCTTCCTTTCTTGTTCGAAAGTATTAGGAATCCTAAAAAAGGCAACAGGATAAAAGAGAAAGGTTGACTGTAAAACTGTAAGATTTAAATTTTGAACCTAACAAAACTATAAAAACATTCTGTAAAGGAAAACTAAGTTATTTTCTGATTATACCTATTTTTAATTTTAAAAAAGTTATTTCAGTTCTCAAAAAGTAGTGAACTTGTATGAGGTACCTACAATATCCAAATTCATTAGTAATAAAGTACAATGGTGGCTGCCTGGGACTGGAGGAAGAGAGAATGGAAGTTCCTGTTTAATGAGTACAGAGTATGACTTTGGGAAGAAAAATGTTCTGGAGATGAATGGTGCTGATGGTGTACAAAACACTGCGGATGTACTTAATGCCACTGGACAATACATTTAAGAATGGCTAAAATAGTAAATTTTATTTTATATGTATCTTTGTTGTTGCTGTTGTTGTTTAGTCCCTCAGTCACGTCCGATTCTGCAACCCCACGGACTGTAGCCCGCCAGGCTCCTCAGCCCATGGGATCTCCCAGGCAAGAGGACTGGACTGAGTTGTCATTTCCTTCTCCAGGGGATCTTCCCAACCCAGGGATTGAACCTCCATCTCCTGCACTGGTAGGCAGATTCTTTACCACTGAGCCAATGAGGAAACCTGTATGTATCTTACTATAATTTTTAAAGAGGTAATGAAAACATACCTTATGCACATTTTATTTTTTTGGCCTCTTTTATTGGTTTTTTAATTTATTTATTTTCATCCATCTTTATTCTTTGGCCAGCGTGGGCCTCCCACTGCAGTGGCCTCTCTCGTTGCAGAGCACTGGCTCTGGGCGCACGTGCTCCAGAGCACCAGCTCATAACTGGACACACTGGTCCGTAACTGGACACACTGGTCCAGCTGCTCTGCGGCATGTGGGACATTCCTGGGCCAGGGATCGAACCAGTGCCCCTTGCACTGCAAGGTGGACTCTATACCCACTGGACTACCAGGGAAGCCCACACATATATTTTTAAATGCATTACTTTGTATAAGATCTTAAGCAGCTAACAGTGAATATAAGCAGGGAAGTGTTAAAAGGTGTTGAACTGAAACTGATTTTCTTTCTTTTTCTTTTTTTATCTTTTTGGTGGGTGGGGTGGGGAGGGAGGGGGACGGGCGGGCCACTTCTATTGGTCTTTCATTTGTCTATTTTCATCCATCTTTCTTCTTCTTCTTCTTCTTCTTCTTAGAAAATCAGGGGAAGCCCCTGATTTTCTATTTTAGGCAGCATAACACATGAATAAAAAGAAACCAACTATTCTTGATATTCACTTTTAAAATACATTAGCATAGGGGGCTTCCCTGGTGGTCCAGTGGGTAAGGACACCACCTTGCAGTGCTAGGGGCACCAGTTCGATCCCTGGCCTGGGAAGATCCCACATGCCACAGAGCGGCTGGACTGATGTGTCCAATGACCAAGCCGGAGCTCTGGAGCGCGTGCGCCCAGAGCCAGTGCTTTGAGACAGCAGAGGCCACTGCGATGGGAGGCCCACATGGGCCAAAGAACAGAGATGGATGAAAATAGATAAATGAAAGACCAATAGAAGTGGCCCGCCGGCCCCCCTTCCTCCCCAACCCGATCCCCCCCCAAAAACATTAGCATGTCTTTAAAAAAAAATGAATATTTGAAATAATTCTTCCATTTTAGATTTTTTAAAATCTATCACTATTTACCCCATACAGGCAGCTAACTCCCTTTCCTGAGCGTGCGTAGTCTGAGACTGCTCTTTAGAGTCACAAGAACTCGAAAGTGAAAGGTCCTTTTCAGTCTGCACAGACGGTGATATCACAACCTCCTCTCGACTGTCATCTAGTTTGTCTTTTTCTCTTGATGTCATTCGAGAAGTCACATCCTAGAAGGCAGAATAAAAACATTTCATCAAGGGCTGGCAAAAAATATAGGGATATAAGAACCTTAATAAACCATTAGAAGACTAAATTGATACAGTTGTTGTAGACAATAGGACAGTATCTATCAATAACCTTAATTCCCAGCAATTCTACATCTAGAAATGTATCTTATAAAAACACTCATATTAGTATCTAGTAAATTATATACAAGAATATTTACTATAGCAAAATAATGGCTCCCCAAAAAAGGAATGAAAAATAAAAAACAAAAACTGGGAATAAGACAAATAAATAAGGAACTGAATAAATTATAATTTTTCACAATGCAACAGTACAGTCACTTAAAAGAAGTTTAACTTGTATATACTGATCCAAAAAGATGGTTACAACATTGTACTTGAAAAAAAAAAAGCAGAAGGCAAGCTACTGATTTTTATAAAACAATGAGGATACCACATATTCTATTTTTATATAAATAAGTATCTATACAGAAAAGTTTAGGTAGGTATACTTAAAATAGTTACTTTGGATTAACTTGGAAAGAAGAGATAGAACATTATAAAGGACTATAACTTTTTAGATGATTTTTTCCAATTTGAAATTTTTATAACTGGATAAAATAATCAATAAAAAGTGATTTAAGGGGGTTGTGGAGAGGGCCATGCCATGCAGCTTGTGGAATTTTAGTTCCCCAAAAAGGAGAGCATGGAATCCTAATCTCTGGACTGCCAGGGAAATACCATGATTTATCTTTTTAAAATATAAGATTAGGAGGAAAAAGCACAAATGTTCAAGCACAGTAAGAACTAAGTCAATATGTAAAAGAACGTTAATTCAAGAAAGTACTTTGTATGTTTAGAGCATTCAACTTAAGAGTGTTAATGTTTCCTTTCAAGATTTCTGATGCTGTATCATAATTCTTAATCTCTTACAGACTAAGTTACTCAAGTAAATAATCTCCTGTAACTCATATCAAGCTTTTAAGTTTTTATTTCACTTTCACAATACAGTGAAATAAAGATGGACTGTCATCCTAAATTTCCCTGTGAAGAAACTGGTTGCATCTTATGGCTACAGTCAGATAATGAATTAAGGTCATAACTTGAACTAGAGTCTGGGCCTCTTAAAATCCTTCCCATGACAACATTTATTTACCGATCATCAGAGTTTCAAGATTCTTCAAAGAATCATGTGGAACCATGAGGTACATTAGGTACACCAACAATAATATCACACACAGTAAAAGTTACACAAGGAGGACCTCCCTGATGGTCCAACTGTTAAAATTCACCATCCAATGCAGGGAACTCAGGTGTGATTCCTGGTCAGGGAGTTAAGATCTCATACTCCACAGGGCTACCACTGCAACTAAAGAGAAGCCCATGAAGACCCCACATGCTGTAACTAAGACCTGACACAAACCAAACAAATACATTTTTTAAAATTGCATGTGGAAATATTTGCAAATATTTTATTCCTTATGCTTTACTTTAATAATTGTAAAAACTAAGACAGAAAGCCTGCATTTTAGATAACACTCACATGTTGAGAAGGGAGAGTACTCATCTGTTCACAGTTCTGCTGGATCACAACAGTCTCTGTTTTATCAGCTTTCACGTCCTTCCCAGGTGCGTGTTTTTCTCTTTTTGAAGCTGCTCTTGCTAAGTTTGGTTTAGGTCTTTTGAACCTACTTCTCACAAAAGGTGCTGCTTTAACTTCAAATGGCGTCTGTTCTTGAGGAAGAGATGTGCTTTTGGAACAAGGATTATCAAGCTTTAGGATGAAATGAAGGGGCAGTAGGAGCGGAGTCTTAGGACAACCTTAGAGACTGGCAGTAAGTATTTAATTCTAATTCTTAACAGGAAAACAAATCAGACTATTTGGTAGATCCTGAAAAACACGAGTGGCACAATCCAGGTATAAGCCCAGGAATTATATCATCTTTGCACAAAAAAAATACAGGTTTGTCACACCTGTACTGAGTTAAATGTGTTGCACATAATCTGGTATGTTAGTGACTCTCACAATCTACCATCAGAATGACCTCAAACCTCTCCCCGTGTTCTCCTAGACCAGTTTAAAATTTTCAACACTGGGCTACAGATAATAGGTCTTAAAACCTTAGTTTAACATAATCTGCAAATACAAGTTTGTATGCTTTCTCTTTAAAAGCACACAGACCTATATATTTGTACCTTAGATTAGTATCTGAAAACTGCTCTGGAACACCTGGAGGTCGCATCCTCTGGTCTTCTGTTTGATCAAGTTCAGAAGTCTCAGAAGAAATGTTCAAATGACTCAACTGACTGGACACTTCCTTTTCAGAATATTTTTCTTCTACAGAAGCATGCACCAAGGAGAGCTCTTCACTGTTGAAGTCCTGGAAATACACCAGCACATATACTGGATTGGCCAAAAAGTTCTTTCAGGTTTTTCCATGAGAAAAGAGATTCCAATAAAACCCCAATATTATTTTTGGTCAACCCAATACAAGAATCCTTAAGCATGTCCTACATTTCAAACAAAAGCCAATACATTCTGCATGTTGTCTTTAAAAATACAGAAGCTTGGGAGCCTTTCATTTTTAAATAAAATAAAATTTAATTTACAAATTTTAAAACTCAAAATTTGGGAAAATCTCGCTATACTGCATGTTTTTTCCAAACTACAAATTCCATTACCTACCTCCCCAAAAAGTTAGAAAACTATAAAACATCTTCATGTTCAATGAACTGGAAACTGAATAAAAGAAACTTTTTTAAAAAAGAGTGAAGTGAGGTGGGCAGGAACTAAAGAGAAAAACTGATATAGGCATGGTCAAAAGAAATAATTCCAGTATTTATTCATACTAGAGGTAAGCACAAAGTCAGTCCATTTTCCTATATTCCTTTTATCTAAGAGTAACTTTAAACTGACATTAAGAATAGTAACTTTTCCACAGTTAAAAAATCTTAGTGATTTTAAATGTTGTTGGACTTAAGGGGCAATAATACTGGAATTACTTTGATAATTTTCCACTGAAAAAAGTATTCAAAAAAATAATTTTTAAACACAGAAAAATACATACTTTCTTATTTAGCGAAGGCACAGTGCTGCAGTCACCACTACTGCTCTGCAAGGCATCTGTCCCAGTTCGTCTTAAGGTCCCAGTGTCCTCTGGTTCATTTTCTCTTAGGGAAATGTCTGTTTTTCCTATTTTTTCCAAATCTGCCACCCTTTTTTCAGAAGCACTGATCTCTTCTGACCTGCTTTTCCTCAGGGAAATTTCTCTTCCTGTGTCTTTCAAATCTGCTTCTGTTTCCTCTATAGCTGCCTTTCCTGATACTTGTTCCATCAGGCAAATGTCCCTCTTTCCAGTTTGTTAAAAAACTGCTCTGGAACACCTGGAGGTCGCATCCTCTGGTCTTCTGTTTGATCAAGTTCAGAAGTCTCAGAAGAAATGTTCAAATGACTCAACTGACTGGACACTTCCTTTTCAGAATATTTTTCTTCTACAGAAGCATGCACCAAGGAGAGCTCTTCACTGTTGAAGTCCTGGAAATACACCAGCACATATACTGGATTGGCCAAAAAGTTCTTTCAGGTTTTTCCATGAGAAAAGAGATTCCAATAAAACCCCAATATTATTTTTGGTCAACCCAATACAAGAATCCTTAAGCATGTCCTACATTTCAAACAAAAGCCAATACATTCTGCATGTTGTCTTTAAAAATACAGAAGCTTGGGAGCCTTTCATTTTTAAATAAAATAAAATTTAATTTACAAATTTTAAAACTCAAAATTTGGGAAAATCTCGCTATACTGCATGTTTTTTCCAAACTACAAATTCCATTACCTACCTCCCCAAAAAGTTAGAAAACTATAAAACATCTTCATGTTCAATGAACTGGAAACTGAATAAAAGAAACTTTTTAAAATAGAGTGAAGTGAGGTGGGCAGGAACTAAAGAGAAAAACTGATATAGGCATGGTCAAAAGAAATAATTCCAGTATTTATTCATACTAGAGGTAAGCACAAAGTCAGTCCATTTTCCTATATTCCTTTTATCTAAGAGTAACTTTAAACTGACATTAAGAATAGTAACTTTTCCACAGTTAAAAAATCTTAGTGATTTTAAATGTTGTTGGACTTAAGGGCAATAATACTGGAATTACTTTGATAATTTTCCACTGAAAAAAGTATTCAAAAAAATAATTTTTAAACACAGAAAAATACATACTTTCTTATTTAGCGAAGGCACAGTGCTGCAGTCACCACTACTGCTCTGCAAGGCATCTGTCCCAGTTCGTCTTAAGGTCCCAGTGTCCTCTGGTTCATTTTCTCTTAGGGAAATGTCTGTTTTTCCTATTTTTTCCAAATCTGCCACCCTTTTTTCAGAAGCACTGATCTCTTCTGACCTGCTTTTCCTCAGGGAAATTTCTCTTCCTGTGTCTTTCAAATCTGCTTCTGTTTCCTCTATAGCTGCCTTTCCTGATACTTGTTCCATCAGGCAAATGTCCCTCTTTCCAGTTTGTTCCAAATCAGTTTCCCTTTCCCCTGTGGCACTGACCCCCATGAGTACTTTTTCCCTTGGGGAAATCTCTATTCCAATTTCTTTCAAATCTGTCTCCATTTCATCACCTATAATTTTGACCTCTGAGGTATTTTCTTGTGTACATATTTCTCTTCTATCAGTTTCTTCCAGATCTGTCTCTACTTCCTCAGCAGCATCAACCATCTCTAGTATGTTCTCATTAGGGGAAATCTCTCTTCCAGTTTCTTTCAAACCTGTTTCTACTTCACCAGCAGTATCAACTTTCTCTGGGGCATTTTCCTGTAGTGATATTTCTCGTCTTTTAGTTCCTTCCAAATCTGTCTTTCTCATCTCAGTGGCATCAGTCACCTCTGTAATCTCCTCCACTGGGAAAATCTCTCTTCCAGTTTCTTTCAAATCTTTCTCCATTTCTGCAGCGACATCACTCATCTCTGGCATTTTCTCCCTGGGAGAGAAGTCTTTCTCTCTAGTTTCTTTCAAATCTGTCTCCATTTCCACAGTGACATCACTCATTTCTAGCATTTTCTCCCTGGGAAAGATATCATTTTTTCCACTTTCTTTCAATGCCGTTTCCATTTCTGCAGCGATATCACTCATTTCTGGCATTTTCTCCCTGGGACAGAAGTCTTTCTTACCACTTTCTTTCAAATCTGTCTCCATTTCTGCAGTGACATCACTCTTTTCTAGCATTTTCTCCCTGGGAGAGAAGTCTTTCTTACCACATTCTTTCAAATCTGTCTCCATTTTCGCAGTGACATCACTCTTTTCTGGCATATTCTCCTCGGGAGGGATGTCATTTTTTCCACTTTCTTTCAAATCTGTCTCCATTTCTGCAGTGATATCACTCTTTTCTGGCATGTTCTCTTTGGGAGAGAAGTCTTTCTCTCTAGTTTCTTTCAAATCTGTCTCCATTTCCACAGTGACATCACTCATTTCTAGCATTTTCTCCCTGGGAAAGATATCATTTTTTCCACTTTCTTTCAATGCCGTTTCCATTTCTGCAGCGATATCACTCATTTCTGGCATTTTCTCCCTGGGACAGAAGTCTTTCTTACCACTTTCTTTCAAATCTGTCTCCATTTCTGCAGTGACATCACTCTTTTCTAGCATTTTCTCCCTGGGAGAGAAGTCTTTCTTACCACATTCTTTCAAATCTGTCTCCATTTTCGCAGTGACATCACTCTTTTCTGGCATATTCTCCTCGGGAGGGATGTCATTTTTTCCACTTTCTTTCAAATCTGTCTCCATTTCTGCAGTGATATCACTCTTTTCTGGCATGTTCTCTTTGGGAGAGATGGCATTTTTTCCAGTTTCTTTCAAATCTTTCTCCATTTCTGCAGCGACATCACTCATTTCTGGCATTTTCTCCCTGGGAGAGATGTCATTTTTTCCACTTTCTTTCAAATCTGTCTCCATTTCCGCAGTGATATCACTCTTTCCTAGCATGTTCTCCTTGGGAAAGATGGCATTTTTTCTGGTTTCCTTCAACTCTGTCTCCATTTCTGAAGTGACATCAATCATTTCTAGTTTCTCCCTGGGAGAGATGTCATTATTTTTTCCAGTTTCTTTCAAACACGTCTCCATTTCTGGCATTTTCTCCCTGGGAGAGATGTCTTTCCCTCTAGTTTCTTTAAAATCTGCCTGCATTTCCACAGTAATATCACTCATTTCTGGTATTTTCTCCTTGGGAGAGATCTCATTTTTTCCACTTTCTTTCAACTCAGTCTCACTTTCTGAAGTGACATCAATGGTTTCTGACATGTTCTCCCTGGGAGAGAAGTCTTTGTTTCCACTTTCTTTCAAATCTGTCTCCATTTCCGCAGTGACATCACTCTTTTCTGGCATATTCTCCTTGGGAGGGATGTCATTTTTTCCACTTTCTTTCAATGCTGTCTGCATTTCCACAGTGATATCACTCATTTCTGGCATTTTCTCCCTGGGAGCAATGTCATTTTTTCCAGTTTCTTTCAAATCTGTCTCCATTTCTGCAGTGATATCACTCATCTCTGGTATTTTCTCCCTGGGAGAAATGTCTTTTCTTCGAGTTTCTTTCAAATCTGTCTCCATTTCCACAGTGACATCCATCATTTCTGGTATTTTCTCCCTCAGAGAGACATCATTTTTTCCGCTTTCCTTCAAATCTATCTCCATTTCTGCAGCGATATCACTCATTTCTGGCATTTTCTCCCTGGGAGAGACGTCTTTCCTTCCAGTTTCTTTCAAATTTGTCTCCATTTCCGCAGTGACATCCTTCATTTCTGGTATTTTCTCCCTGGGAGAAATGTCATTTTTTCCACTTTCTTTCAAATCTGTCTCCATTTCTGCAGTGATATCACTCATTTCTGGCACTTTCTCCCTGGGAGCAATGTCATTTTTTCCAGTTTCTTTCAAATCTGTCTCCATTTCTGCAGTGATATCACTCATCTCTGGTATTTTCTCCCTGGGAGAAATGTCTTTTCTTCGAGTTTCTTTCAAATCTGTCTCCATTTCCACAGTGACATCCATCATTTCTGGTATTTTCTCCCTCAGAGAGACATCATTTTTTCCGCTTTCCTTCAAATCTATCTCCATTTCTGCAGCGATATCACTCATTTCTGGCATTTTCTCCCTGGGAGAGACGTCTTTCCTTCCAGTTTCTTTCAAATTTGTCTCCATTTCCGCAGTGACATCCTTCATTTCTGGTATTTTCTCCCTGGGAGAAATGTCATTTTTTCCACTTTCTTTCAAATCTGTCTCCATTTCTGCAGTGATATCACTCATTTCTGGCACTTTCTCCCTGGGAGAGATGTCTTTTCGTTCCATTTCTTTAAAATCTAACTCCATTTCCTTAGTAGTATTAGTCTCCACAGGTTTCTTCTCCCTTGGTGAAGTTTCCAGTCTTGCTCTTTCTCTCAAGGCTGTCATCATCTCCTTAGAGGTGATTACCTCCTGTGGTACCTCCTCCTTTGAGGAAACTTCTCTTCTTCCAGTTCTCCTCCCTATATTTGGCTTTGGTTTCTGAAATCTAGTCTTTGGAATGTGAACATCTTTATTTGCTTTATTATCCTCTTGAATACTAAAAAAATAAAAAATAAAAACAATAAAATTTTAAACCAGACTGCCAACTGAAGAGATGATCATTAAGAACTAACTACTGAAAGATCAGGAACTCTAGAATTAAAAAAATAATAATTAATGAAGTACTGGGGCTTTTTGAAACAATTTAAAAATTAAAGAAGAGAAAAAAGTCCATCCTTGGAAATTACAGTAAATTTTTAAAATAATTAAATCTATCAATAAGGTCAATTAGTGAAAGTGTGTTAGTCACTTAGTCAAGTCTGACTCTGTGATCCTGTGGACTGTAGCCTGCCAGACTCCTCTGTCCATAGAATTCTCCAAGCAACAAGACTGGGATGGGTGTAGCCATTCCCTTCTCCAGGGGATCTTTCTGACCCAGGTCTCCTGCATTGCAGGCAGATTCTTCACCATCTGAGCTATCAAAGAAGCCATAGGTCAATTAGAGTAGCAGCAAATTATAGTAGCAGCAAATTGGTCTACTGCTAATTGTCATCCACATCAGCGTTAGCAAATACTGACCGACTGACTGTTCAGTCCTCTACATTGGAGTTAAACCGATTTATACCTACTACTCC
Organism: Tragulus kanchil; assembly: GCA_022376925.1. Classification (NCBI taxonomy): domain Eukaryota; kingdom Metazoa; phylum Chordata; class Mammalia; order Artiodactyla; family Tragulidae; genus Tragulus; species Tragulus kanchil. The sequence goes on along the minus strand of JAIOJX010000004.1, from coordinate 91,629,078 downwards.
TACCTTTTCACCCCTGCTACCCTTTACCCAGACACATGTCTTGTCATAAGAGTTGAAGAACTCATTTACATAGCCAAAACTGATCAAGATCTCAAATAACTGGATGGAGGTAAAATTTGAGTAAGATACAGTCTTAGAACTAAGAACTAGGTCTACCCCTCCTCACTTTTTAAAAACAATTCAAAATGAGTTTTCTTGTACAGTCACTTCTATAGAAGTCTGTGGTTTTATAATATGGCACATGACAATAACTATCTACTGCAACTGCCTGTTCTCCAAAAAAGCAGCAGCACACTGTTTTGTGCTTTATCATAATCATATATGGTGAAACCAATAAAAATATATATCTGAATGAAAAACCACTTAGTGACTGGTTAATATTTTGATCTCCTAGGCCTTTCTCTCGAGGCTGTCATCATCTCCTTAGAGGTGATTACCTCCTGTGGTACCTCCTCCTTTGAGGAAACTTCTCTTCTTCCAGTTCTCCTCCCTATATTTGGCTTTGGTTTCTGAAATCTAGTCTTTGGAATGTGAACATCTTTATTTGCTTTATTATCCTCTTGAATACTAAAAAAATAAAAAATAAAAACAATAAAATTTTAAACCAGACTGCCAACTGAAGAGATGATCATTAAGAACTAACTACTGAAAGATCAGGAACTCTAGAATTAAAAAAATAATAATTAATGAAGTACTGGGGCTTTTTGAAACAATTTAAAAATTAAAGAAGAGAAAAAAGTCCATCCTTGGAAATTACAGTAAATTTTTAAAATAATTAAATCTATCAATAAGGTCAATTAGTGAAAGTGTGTTAGTCACTTAGTCAAGTCTGACTCTGTGATCCTGTGGACTGTAGCCTGCCAGACTCCTCTGTCCATAGAATTCTCCAAGCAACAAGACTGGGATGGGTGTAGCCATTCCCTTCTCCAGGGGATCTTTCTGACCCAGGTCTCCTGCATTGCAGGCAGATTCTTCACCATCTGAGCTATCAAAGAAGCCATAGGTCAATTAGAGTAGCAGCAAATTATAGTAGCAGCAAATTGGTCTACTGCTAATTGTCATCCACATCAGCGTTAGCAAATACTGACCGACTGACTGTTCAGTCCTCTACATTGGAGTTAAACCGATTTATACCTACTACTCCTACCTTTTCACCCCTGCTACCCTTTACCCAGACACATGTCTTGTCATAAGAGTTGAAGAACTCATTTACATAGCCAAAACTGATCAAGATCTCAAATAACTGGATGGAGGTAAAATTTGAGTAAGATACAGTCTTAGAACTAAGAACTAGGTCTACCCCTCCTCACTTTTTAAAAACAATTCAAAATGAGTTTTCTTGTACAGTCACTTCTATAGAAGTCTGTGGTTTTATAATATGGCACATGACAATAACTATCTACTGCAACTGCCTGTTCTCCAAAAAAGCAGCAGCACACTGTTTTGTGCTTTATCATAATCATATATGGTGAAACCAATAAAAATATATATCTGAATGAAAAACCACTTAGTGACTGGTTAATATTTTGATCTCCTAGGCCTTTCCTTATGTAGGTATTTCTCTTCTTTCAATTTCTTCTAAATCATATCTATTTCCTCAGCAGCATCAATCTACTCCAGTATCTTCTCCCTTGGGGAAATCTCTCTCCTAGTTTCTTTTAAATCTATCTCCACTTCACCTACATTATTGACCTCTTCTGGGGCATTTTCCTGTAGGGATATTTTCTTCTTTCAGTCCCTAAATGTTTTCTCAACAGTGTCAGGCTGAACAAGTGCATACTGTACAGAGCTTAAATTTTTTTTTAAACTGTGCTTTTGTTTATTTGAAACTGTCTAGGCCTTTATTGTGCTATTCCTTATTTGAAATTATCTAGGTCTTTATCTTTCTTCAGTGAAACAACTGTTTTTTATAATTTAAATTTTAGTAACACAAGGGACGTCCTTAAAAGATTGCATTTCAAATGTTACTTGTTTATAAACTGAGGTGTTTTATATCTGTCATTAATTTTAGCAATTGATATCATTCAGTACAAAATTAATACTTACTAACTTGTAAATAAAATTTAATGTGGTTCATCCTGACAAACTGTCTTCATAAAGTCACATTTCAAATACCAGCATATTCTTAAAACATATAAATGCTTCAAGCAAAGGCTTTATTTACAATTTTGTTACTTCATTATCAACTCAGATTATAAGATGTAAATAATGCAATATTATGATTACATATTTTTTATGATTATATTTTATGTATTTAGATTGTCTCTAAGTAATACAAGGACTTTGATAAGCAAGCACTACACTATTTGTACTTTATGGACAATCATTCAACAAATAGTTCAGGCACCTATTACATACCAAGAAGGCATGTGCTATGAACTGGGAATACAATGTTAAAAAATACAACAGATCTTTTCTCACATCAGCTCACATCAGCTGCATAATCAACTGAAAGGTGGTATCTGAGACTGGAAATCAGATAAGCAACTACATTATTTCTCAATTTAAAATATACAGTAGGGGCTTCCCCTGGTGATCCAGTGGGTGGGGACAACGCCTTGCAGTACAAGGGGCGCCGGTTTGATCTCTGGCCTGGGAAGATCCCACGTGCCGCGGAGCGGCTGGACCGATGTGTCCAATTGCCGAGCCGGACCTCTGGGGTGCATGCGTCCAGAGCCGATGCTCTGCAACGACAGATGCCACCGCGATGGGAGGCCCACAGGAGCCAAAGAGCAAAGACGGATGAAGATAGAGAAGTGAAAGACCAATAGCGGTGACCCGCCTGTCCCCCTCCCTCCCCATCCCACCCCTCAAAAGATAAATAAATAAAAAATAAATGTTTTTAAAAAATAATAAGAAAATTAAAAATAAGGGGAGTTTGAAAGAAAAAAACATATATATACAGTAGAGGGGCTTCCCTGGTGATCCAGAGAGTTCGCCTTGTGGTGCAAGGGGCACTGGTTCGCTCCCTGGCCCGGGAAGATCCCACGTGCCGACGAGCGGCTGGGCCAGTGTGTCCAATGATGAGCCAGCATTATGGAGCGTTTGTGCCCAGAGCCGGTGCTCTGCAACAGGAGAGGCCACTGCAATGGGAGGCTCACACAGGCCGAAGAAGAAAGATGCATGAAAAATAAACAATGACTTAGAAGCAAAAAAAAAAAAAAAAAAAATACAGTAGAGCCACAACTTTTAGCTCATGTCACATAATTTAAGCAGAAAAGCAAAAATAAATAAATAATGCCATAATTAGAGAAGGTAAAAACAGGCACAAAATATACATCTTGTTCAACGTCCATAGATACATTTTTCTAAAATGTTAAAGAATCTACAAGATATTTATAAACTTTCATAAGATAAACTCACTAATCATAACAAAAACTTTGAAATATTTATATGAAGTAGGGTGCAAAATTAGCCCAGAAAAGCAAATTTCAAAATTTTTTTGTTAACTTATCAGATCAAGTAGACGTTCTTAATACATGCTTCACCTCAGCCTCTTTCTCTGTTATCTCGTTCTCTTACATAGCATCTCGAACAGTTCACAGTGTCCGAGAATGGAATGAGGGAAACTGTCTACTGGATATAAATAGGCATATGGTAATTTGGTCAAACACAGAACTTTGGAAATGTTTTTATGAGTACTGGAGATTCAAAGGCCCATTGCTTTTGGAAAGGAAAGTTACTGATATTAAGACTGAATATTAGTTATGAAGACTATCCACTAGGGTTCAAAAACTCAAAAGCCACTCAAGGAAAACCTAGTATTCTACTACATCACATGAAAATGGAGGTTGGCTTCATTTAACTGAAAAAAATACAAACAAAACATCCAAACTGTCATATACTCTGTAATTAATATTTGTATCAGAGACATGTAATAAGTAACGCAATTGTATGGGCTTACCGGGTGGCTCAGTGGTAAAGAATCAACCTGCCAATGCAGGAGATGTGGGTTCTATTCCTGGGTTGAGAAGATCCCCTGGAGAAGGAAATGGCAACCCACTCCAGTATTCTTGCCTGAGAAAACCCACAGACAGAGGAGCCTCATGGGCTACAGTCCATAGAGTCGTAGAGTCAGACACAACTTAGTGACTAAACAGCAGCAGCAATGCAGCTGAATCTATAGGCTTCTACCCAGAGCTTCTGTGGCAGAGCAGTGAAACAGGTTGGGGGGTGTAGGGAGGGGATACAGAGAGGAAAATTAAAAGCAAAGGAATAGAGAAAAGAAGAGGGGAATAAAATAATTTTTTGTCTTCTAATAAAGTCCTTTTGAGTAGTTCAGGAAACCTAGCTTTCACTCATAGGTTAGGTAATATTTAAATGGATTCATACAACTGTAATAAAGTATACAATAGGTCAAACTGTGAATGTAAAACTGGTAAAATATGAATAATTATTGAAACTAGATAGTAGGTACACATGAGTCTATTATTCTGTTCTCACATACAGAGTTAAATATTTTTTAAACTTTCATAAGATAAACTCACTAATCATAACAAAAACTTTGAAATATTTATATGAAGTAGGGTGCAAAATTAGCCCAGAAAAGCAAATTTCAAAATTTTTTTGTTAACTTATCAGATCAAGTAGACGTTCTTAATACATGCTTCACCTCAGCCTCTTTCTCTGTTATCTCGTTCTCTTACATAGCATCTCGAACAGTTCACAGTGTCCGAGAATGGAATGAGGGAAACTGTCTACTGGATATAAATAGGCATATGGTAATTTGGTCAAACACAGAACTTTGGAAATGTTTTTATGAGTACTGGAGATTCAAAGGCCCATTGCTTTTGGAAAGGAAAGTTACTGATATTAAGACTGAATATTAGTTATGAAGACTATCCACTAGGGTTCAAAAACTCAAAAGCCACTCAAGGAAAACCTAGTATTCTACTACATCACATGAAAATGGAGGTTGGCTTCATTTAACTGAAAAAAATACAAACAAAACATCCAAACTGTCATATACTCTGTAATTAATATTTGTATCAGAGACATGTAATAAGTAACGCAATTGTATGGGCTTACCGGGTGGCTCAGTGGTAAAGAATCAACCTGCCAATGCAGGAGATGTGGGTTCTATTCCTGGGTTGAGAAGATCCCCTGGAGAAGGAAATGGCAACCCACTCCAGTATTCTTGCCTGAGAAAACCCACAGACAGAGGAGCCTCATGGGCTACAGTCCATAGAGTCGTAGAGTCAGACACAACTTAGTGACTAAACAGCAGCAGCAATGCAGCTGAATCTATAGGCTTCTACCCAGAGCTTCTGTGGCAGAGCAGTGAAACAGGTTGGGGGGTGTAGGGAGGGGATACAGAGAGGAAAATTAAAAGCAAAGGAATAGAGAAAAGAAGAGGGGAATAAAATAATTTTTTGTCTTCTAATAAAGTCCTTTTGAGTAGTTCAGGAAACCTAGCTTTCACTCATAGGTTAGGTAATATTTAAATGGATTCATACAACTGTAATAAAGTATACAATAGGTCAAACTGTGAATGTAAAAACTGGTAAAATATGAATAATTATTGAAACTAGATAGTAGGTACACATGAGTCTATTATTCTGTTCTCACTATTTTTGTGTACAGAGTATTCCCAAAAGGAAAAAAAAATTCAATTAATACATATAAGTTTTACACAAAATTTTACATATGTGGGATCAATCTAATCCAAAGACATGAATATTAAGAAAGCAAAGGGCATTTTCACACTTGTATACAGACATATAATTTAACATGCTTGTCAAGTGATAATACTATCCATGCAATTCATAACTGAAGGTCTAATTTGTGATGGGTAAGCCAATTCATCAAAATACCAAAAAGTGAGAAATCAACATGAAGGCAGTGACATACACTGCCTTGAAAGTTGAATGTATATTTAATGTACATAAGCATTATGTAACTTGATATACAGGCAAGAAATCAGTCTGATTTGCTATTGTTTTTTTAAAAATGATTGACAATTTCTAAAACTTTACTTACAATTCAAATATTATATCATCAATGGGCTTCCCTTGTAGCTCGGCTAGTAAAGAATCCACCTGCAATGCAAGAGACCCTGATTCTATTCCTGGGTCAGGAAGATCCCCTGGAGAAGAGATAGGCTACCCACTCCAGTATTCTGGGGTTTCCCTGGTGGCTCAGATGGTGAAGAATCCATCTATAATGTGGGAGATCTGGATTCAATCCCTGGGTTTGGAAGATCCCCTGGAGAAGGGAAAGGCTACCCACTTCAGCATTCTTGTCTGGAGAATTCCACGGCTCGTCCATGGGTCGCAGAGTCAGACATGACTGAGCGACTTTCTATATTCTATCTATGTATCATCAATAAGACAATTACCTTTGACAGTCATTAACAGCCTTGGGCTCATCTGATGGCACATTTTGAAAAGAAGTAACTTTTTTTTCAGATTGTGATGTGATGTCTTCCAGCTCAAAATTTTCATGTGACTGATCTTCTATTTGTTCAGAAGTCTTAATAAAACAAACAGATTTTTCTTTAAAGGTTTTAGATCTTACAAACCTAGCTTTCACTCATAGGTTAGGTAATATTTAAATGGATTCATACAACTGTAATAAAGTATACAATAGGTCAAACTGTGAATGTAAAAACTGGTAAAATATGAATAATTATTGAAACTAGATAGTAGGTACACATGAGTCTATTATTCTGTTCTCACTATTTTTGTGTACAGAGTATTCCCAAAAGGAAAAAAAAATTCAATTAATACATATAAGTTTTACACAAAATTTTACATATGTGGGATCAATCTAATCCAAAGACATGAATATTAAGAAAGCAAAGGGCATTTTCACACTTGTATACAGACATATAATTTAACATGCTTGTCAAGTGATAATACTATCCATGCAATTCATAACTGAAGGTCTAATTTGTGATGGGTAAGCCAATTCATCAAAATACCAAAAAGTGAGAAATCAACATGAAGGCAGTGACATACACTGCCTTGAAAGTTGAATGTATATTTAATGTACATAAGCATTATGTAACTTGATATACAGGCAAGAAATCAGTCTGATTTGCTATTGTTTTTTTAAAAATGATTGACAATTTCTAAAACTTTACTTACAATTCAAATATTATATCATCAATGGGCTTCCCTTGTAGCTCGGCTAGTAAAGAATCCACCTGCAATGCAAGAGACCCTGATTCTATTCCTGGGTCAGGAAGATCCCCTGGAGAAGAAATAGGCTACCCACTCCAGTATTCTGGGGCTTCCCTGGTGGCTCAGATGGTGAAGAATCCATCTATAATGTGGGAGATCTGGATTCAATCCCTGGGTTTGGAAGATCCCCTGGAGAAGGGAAAGGCTACCCACTTCAGCATTCTTGTCTGGAGAATTCCACGGCTCGTCCATGGGTCGCAGAGTCAGACATGACTGAGCGACTTTCTATATTCTATCTATGTATCATCAATAAGACAATTACCTTTGACAGTCATTAACAGCCTTGGGCTCATCTGATGGCACATTTTGAAAAGAAGTAACTTTTTTTTCAGATTGTGATGTGATGTCTTCCAGCTCAAAATTTTCATGTGACTGATCTTCTATTTGTTCAGAAGTCTTAATAAAACAAACAGATTTTTCTTTAAAGGTTTTAGATCTTACAAAGAAACACCCATCTATAAGAGATCTCACTGAAATTTGAGTACAAGAAAAATGGTAAATATTTCAAAACTGTAAAGTGACATTCAGGGGCACTTTTTTTTTTTGGCTGAGTTGTACAGCTTGCAGGCTCCCAGCAGCAGAAGCAGGGAGTCCTAACCACTGGATCACCAGGGAATTCCCTAAGAGGTACTTTTTCATGATTTTTTTTAAGATACAAAAAATTTCATAAGCCACACCTTTTATCTCATCTCAAAGCCCCCATTCTTTTCTTCCCAATCAGAAAGCAAGTAAGTAATTGCTTCACCCTATCTGTTAAAATTATCCCTTAGGCTCTGTTCTAAATCTTTTTGATTACTATAATCACATTATAGCTCTTGGAAATTATTACAAAAGATATTCAAATCTCAAACTATGTCAATTCTTACTCTTATCACAAAATCAATTATTACGTAAATAATCTAAAATTAATCATCTTTGTTGTTGGAATATTATAGTAGGGAGCTTTTAACTTTTTATTTTGTTTAAGTCAGTGTTAAAATTCAGACGCCTCCCTATGTTTTCAAAAAAGAAGAGCAATCCTGTAATTCCCTGCGAAAGGGAAATGTAATCACACCTGCTGAGAGACAGGGGAAGATGGCAAGTCCAAACATGCGTAAGCTGAAAGCAGACGAGTCACCCTACAAATGCTTAAAATCCACGGAGCTGAGACCTAAGTGCCTTCACAATTAGCAAAGCTTCTGGCTATGAGATTTGGACATTAATTAATTGTGTAATATTGATGTTTTCAAAAGGGAGATGAAAGGAGGCTTGCATAGTGTTTAACAAAAATCTGGAAGGCTTCAGAGTACTTACATCTCTATCAATACTGGATTTACTTTCATTCTTTTCTATATTGGCCCCAGTTGTTTCCCGGGATGTAAGAGTTTCTCTTCTTTCAGCAGCTTTACCTACATTTGGCTTCAGCCTTTGTAATAAGCCCCTCTTTACTCGTGCAGGTCTGAAAGTCTTTGGTTGATCATCTTCCTGTAGAAGAGTTTTTTCACTCAAACTAGAGTAATTACAAAAGCATAAAATCAGTGGTTATTCTGAAGTCACAATATTACTTGTAGATTGCATACATGCTTGTTTTCAGTATTCCCTTCTCCCAGGTATCAATAAGCAAACCATCTGGAAACACAAAATAATTCACAAGTGTCCTTAAGAACTTCCTCAAAGTTACACATACCTCAAATACCTTAGCTCTCTAGAACAGACACAGCCCTTGAAGCATGACTATAAAAAAAGTCTTTTAAAATCAAATTTTCACTACAAAATTAGAAAGACTCTATACTTGAGAAGTATAAATACTACTTCCCATTCAGGACACCACTGTGTAACATGTACCTCCAGGGCTCTGGACACAGATGATGACATAAATACACAGCCCAGAATCCACTAGTTCAGATTTATACTGGAGCAAGGTTTACTCTAGATCTCCATTCCACATTAAATATTCTCTTGTGTTGCTTTTGTTTTTGGCCACACTGAGTGGCATGTGAGATCTCAGATATCAAACTAGGGATGCAACATGCACCCCCCTGCAGTGGAAGCACACAGCCTTAATCATGGGACTATTGGGGAATTCCCCTAAACCATTTCCTTTTAAAGATTATCCAGCAACATACATCTTAACCATTACTTCATCTAACAAGATTCTGTTAAATGGTGGATCCAGACCAAAAATTATTCCTATAATACCCAGCATAAAGAACATAATTAAAAATGCTTCAGTGTTCTCTATAGTTAAAAATGGATTTAAGTATACTAGCTGAAAATGAAATTCAGACATTACCAAGTAGATAACAAGTCATTATAATCATTTCTAAGAGTTACTATTTTTATTCTACTTCCTAAATACTTACTTAGGTGCAGTGTCAGGTTCTGGGTTCTCCTTCTCTGCATTCTCTATTCCAGAAATACCATCCTTTTCCATGGGATTCTATAAATTTAATTTTTTATATTTAATATAATTGACATAAAAGTTCCAACTTTGTAATAAATAAATAAATGGAAATAATAAAATTTCACTTTTTTGTACTAATTATTTTTAAAAAGTTGTCAAAATCAAAAACCTGATGAAAACATTTTAAACATTTAATCTCATATATTACTGACAGAAGTACAAGTTGGTATATCTTTACCAATATGAATCAAGAGCTTTAATATGTCCTTATTCTTTGACCCAGTAATATCATTTCTCAGATTCTACTCTAAGACAATATTTAGACAAAGACCCAAGTACAAGCATGATCAATGGAACATTATGTAAAACAGCAAATACTATAAACCAGCAAAATATCCAATAATGAATAAATGGTTAAATAAGTTCAGTTACACTCACTGGTAGAATATTATAAAATCACTAAAAATCGTGTTTTCAAAACATATTTAATTATGTGAAAAAACACTTATGAAATGTTAAAATATCAAAATATACAAAACTGAATTAATGCTACTACTCAACTTCATAAAAAAAAAAAAAAAGAAAAGGCTGAAAGGTAAGGTATATCCTAAAATTTGGCTGCATGTAGTAAAATAATTTTGTTTTAATTTTTACATGAGTCTATATTTTCCCAATTTTCTAGAATTTTAAAATATCTTACAAGGTTATAGTAATCATATTATAAAAAGTATGATAAAGAGTTCACATAAGAGAAAGAAGCAGGTCAAAATTTTAAAAATTATTTTAGCAAAAATAAAACATTTTTAATAATATAATGCTGGCAAAGATATAATGAAACAGAAGTATTCATAATGTTTATAGCAATATAAATTGATTTTTTTTTTTTTGGCTGCACGGCTTGGATCTTAGCTCCCCAGGTTGGAAATGAACCTGGATCCAGGCAGTGAAAGTGTCAGACTGTATCCACTAGCATGCCAGGGAGTTCCCAAGATTCATTTTTCTTGACTGTCATTTTGATAATACATAAAAGAGTCAAAAAAATGTTTTAATACTTTGGCTCAGTAATCCTACCATCTTTGGAAATTTATTCTTTACTTATGTACAAAACTGCTTTTATTTATAGGGGTAAAAAAAAAAAAATGGAAACAACCTACCTAAACATAGAGAAATGGCTAGGTATATTAGGAATAAATGATGCAGCTATAAAAAAGCTGCATAGTTGCATAGCTGCTAATGCAGCTATAAAAAGGATCAATTAATCCCCAGAAAGTATAAATGAAAGTTTCAGACAAGTTTTAAATGTTATGTATTTAGGACTAAAAACTACAGAAATGTTTACTTACATAAAAGAGTAATAAAGTCTATAAAGGACAAACAGGAATATATCTATGGTTAGATAAAAGGGTTCTAGATACAATTTCACTATAGCTTGTTCATAATGTCTTTTTTTAGATGTAGTGCTTTTCTTTTAATTAGAAGAAGTCAGTATAGCTTGTTTAAAAGTATTTTGAATAAAAATTTTATAAGTAAACAAAGACACATTTGTGACTACTAAAGATGCTCAAAATGATACATTCTACACTCTAAGGAAAATGTATAAGGCTAGTAAGGCACACTTATTAATGTGTGAAGCTCTTATATCTTGGCTTTATTATCATTTCCTCTGTAATTACAAGTTAAACATTTTTATTTCCAACTGTTTAGGAGAAAAACTTATAATTTTAATTTCCATTACATCTCTTACTCCATACCTTCTCAACAGGAGCCTCTGTATGTAAACTCTTGTCCTCTGCATCTGTTTTGCCTCGCGATGGAACTGATTTCTTCCCAACTGCCCTTGATAAATTGGGTCTAGGTCTCTGGAGTCGCCCTCGTGTTATTGGTTTAATATTTTCTGTTTGATCAATTTCCCTAGAAAATTAACATCATTTAAATTTTACCAACATGCAGCCAGATTCAAAAGAAATTCTAGAAAATTCTTTAAAAAGTCATTTAGAGCTAGAAAAGAACTCCTTTAAGCTTACTTATAATAAAAGTAGCAAATAAAACTGAGTGAGAAGAGCAATGAAGGGCAACTAATTTGTTCTTTCAGATGTTAAAAATAAAACATTGAGCATCAAACATATTGTGGACTACCACAAGAATAACAGACAAATGCAACAAAAAAGAATTGAGGTAATAACCCAAAAATATATATGATTTTAGTATACTTAGCATTTCAAAATAATGAGAATGAAATGAACACAAAAGTAATATATCTTTTAATAAACATTAAATTAAATTAACGGCGATAGGAAAACTGTAATACTAGTGAAATCAGTTCTATTCCTAGCCTTGTATTCACAATATATTCCAAATGGATCAAAGATTTATGCGAAACCATAGAGAAAACATACATGAACTATGTTATAACTTTGTGGTGAGGTAAGCCTTTCTAAATCTTGATTAAGAGATCAGGAGCCATGAAAAGAAATAAGAGAGAAGATTTAACAACATAAAAACCAAAAGCTTGAGGCTTTCCTGGTAGCTCAGTGGTGAAGAGTTCGTCTGCCAATGCAGGAGACACAGGTTCGATCCCTGATCCGGGAAGATCCCACATGCTGTGGAGTAACTAAGCCCATGAGCCACAACTATTGAGCCTGTGCTCTAGAGCCTGGGAGCCACAACTATTGAGCCCATGTGCCACAACTACTGAAGCCTGTGTGCCCTAGAGCCTGAGTTCCACAACAAGAGAAGTCACCGCAACAAGAAGCCTGTTCATCTCAACTAGAGAGTAGCCCCCACTCCCTGCAATTAGAGAAGAGGCCTGCAGCAGCAGTGAAAAACCCAGAATAGCCAAAAATAAATAAATTTTAAAAATGCAAAAAACACAAAAGCTTTTACATGGCCAAAAGATATATCACAAGTCAAAGTGTAAACCAAGAAAGCATATTTTACAACTTACATCACAAGATTAATCTCCCTAAAGTATAAAGGACCTCCTACAAAACAATACCAATAACTCATTAGAAAACTGGACAAACGGTATGAACTCATTCAGAGACAAAATAAAAATAGGTTTAAAGTGTGAAGGGATGCTCAATTTCACACCCAATATGAAATGTACCGAATACAAATTAAAACCAGAGTGAACAAGCACAAATATGAGGAGATATTAAGAGTCTAAGGAATTATATACAGATGCTCATTGCTCTATTCTTTTGACTTTTCATTCAGAGTAAATGACTAGCACAAGAATAACAGACAAATGCAACAAAAAAGAATTGAGGTAATAACCCAAAAATATATATGATTTTAGTATACTTAGCATTTCAAAATAATGAGAATGAAATGAACACAAAAGTAATATATCTTTTAATAAACATTAAATTAAATTAACGGCGATAGGAAAACTGTAATACTAGTGAAATCAGTTCTATTCCTAGCCTTGTATTCACAATATATTCCAAATGGATCAAAGATTTATGCGAAACCATAGAGAAAACATACATGAACTATGTTATAACTTTGTGGTGAGGTAAGCCTTTCTAAATCTTGATTAAGAGATCAGGAGCCATGAAAAGAAATAAGAGAGAAGATTTAACAACATAAAAACCAAAAGCTTGAGGCTTTCCTGGTAGCTCAGTGGTGAAGAGTTCGTCTGCCAATGCAGGAGACACAGGTTCGATCCCTGATCCGGGAAGATCCCACATGCTGTGGAGTAACTAAGCCCATGAGCCACAACTATTGAGCCTGTGCTCTAGAGCCTGGGAGCCACAACTATTGAGCCCATGTGCCACAACTACTGAAGCCTGTGTGCCCTAGAGCCTGAGTTCCACAACAAGAGAAGTCACCGCAACAAGAAGCCTGTTCATCTCAACTAGAGAGTAGCCCCCACTCCCTGCAATTAGAGAAGAGGCCTGCAGCAGCAGTGAAAAACCCAGAATAGCCAAAAATAAATAAATTTTAAAAATGCAAAAAAAACACAAAAGCTTTTACATGGCCAAAAGATATATCACAAGTCAAAGTGTAAACCAAGAAAGCATATTTTACAACTTACATCACAAGATTAATCTCCCTAAAGTATAAAGGACCTCCTACAAAACAATACCAATAACTCATTAGAAAACTGGACAAACGGTATGAACTCATTCAGAGACAAAATAAAAATAGGTTTAAAGTGTGAAGGGATGCTCAATTTCACACCCAATATGAAATGTACCGAATACAAATTAAAACCAGAGTGAACAAGCACAAATATGAGGAGATATTAAGAGTCTAAGGGGATTATATACAGATGCTCATTGCTCTATTCTTTTGACTTTTCATTAGGTTAGAAAATCTTTAAGTAAGCAACTGAAGGGGAAAAAAATAACAGCATTATATACCCATATGAAAAAGGAGGAAGGGGTAGATATATTGAGATATTATTTTAATAATCTATCGAGACTGGCAAAATTCAAGTTTGATAACACTGTTGGTAAGGGAGGCATTTATTACCTTGTTGGCAGAAATATAAACTAGAGTAACTCCTATAAAGAGCATTTTAGGGGGCTTCCCCTGGACACCGCCTTGCAGTGCAAGGGGCACCGGTTTGATCCCTGGCCTGGGAAGATCCCACGTGCCGCGGAGCGGCTGGACCGATGTGTCCAATTGCCGAGCCGGACCTCTGGAGCGCATGCACCCAAAGCCGGTGCTCTGCAGCGACAGACGCCACTGCGATGGGAGGCCCACAGGAGTCAAAGAACAAAGATGGATGAAAATGAAGAAATGAAAGACCAATAGAAGTGGCCCACCCGCTCCCCTCCCTCCCCAACCCAATCCCCGCCCAAAAAAAATTAAAAAAAAAAAAATCAAAGGTATATAACTATAAACATAGTTACATATAAATATATCCTTTGGGCTAGCAATTTCATTTTAAGGAATTTAAACTACAAATACACTGCACAAAAGTGAAAGGATGGAGGTATACGCTTCTAAGCAATGCTTGTCAAAACAACATACACAGCCACCAACAGTGCACTGATAACATAAACTGTGAACTAGCCCAGAAAAAAAGGCCTAGCAGCAGTGAAAAACCCAGAATAGCCAAAAATAAATAAATTTTAAAAATGCAAAAAAAACACAAAAGCTTTTACATGGCCAAAAGATATATCACAAGTCAAAGTGTAAACCAAGAAAGCATATTTTACAACTTACATCACAAGATTAATCTCCCTAAAGTATAAAGGACCTCCTACAAAACAATACCAATAACTCATTAGAAAACTGGACAAACGGTATGAACTCATTCAGAGACAAAATAAAAATAGGTTTAAAGTGTGAAGGGATGCTCAATTTCACACCCAATATGAAATGTACCGAATACAAATTAAAACCAGAGTGAACAAGCACAAATATGAGGAGATATTAAGAGTCTAAGGGGAATTATATACAGATGCTCATTGCTCTATTCTTTTGACTTTTCATTAGGTTAGAAAATCTTTAAGTAAGCAACTGAAGGGGAAAAAAATAACAGCATTATATACCCATATGAAAAAGGAGGAAGGGGTAGATATATTGAGATATTATTTTAATAATCTATCGAGACTGGCAAAAATTCAAGTTTGATAACACTGTTGGTAAGGGAGGCATTTATTACCTTGTTGGCAGAAATATAAACTAGAGTAACTCCTATAAAGAGCATTTTAGGGGGCTTCCCCTGGACACCGCCTTGCAGTGCAAGGGGCACCGGTTTGATCCCTGGCCTGGGAAGATCCCACGTGCCGCGGAGCGGCTGGACCGATGTGTCCAATTGCCGAGCCGGACCTCTGGAGCGCATGCACCCAAAGCCGGTGCTCTGCAGCGACAGACGCCACTGCGATGGGAGGCCCACAGGAGTCAAAGAACAAAGATGGATGAAAATGAAGAAATGAAAGACCAATAGAAGTGGCCCACCCGCTCCCCTCCCTCCCCAACCCAATCCCCGCCCAAAATAAATTAAAAAAAAAAAAAAAAAAAATCAAAGGTATATAACTATAAACATAGTTACATATAAATATATCCTTTGGGCTAGCAATTTCATTTTAAGGAATTTAAACTACAAATACACTGCACAAAAGTGAAAGGATGGAGGTATACGCTTCTAAGCAATGCTTGTCAAAACAACATACACAGCCACCAACAGTGCACTGATAACATAAACTGTGATTTATCCATACAACAGAAGAGTTTGCTACTATAAAAAGAACAAAGAAGTCCTTTATGTAAAGATATGGGGATGTATGACAAAAAACAGCAAAATGGCATGTCTATCATGCTACCATTAAGTTTTTAAAGAGGGGCTTTGGCTTCCCCTGGTGGTCCAGTGGGTAAGGACACCACCTTGCAGGCCAAGGGGTGCCGGTTCGATCCCTGGCCTGGGAAGATCCCACGTGCCGCGGAGTGGCTGGACCGATGTGTCCAATTACCGAGCCGGAGCTCTGGGGAGCATGCGCCCAGAGCCGGTGCTCTGCAACGACAGAGGCCACCGCAATGGGAGGCCCACAGGAGCCAAAGAACAAAGATGGATGAAAATAGAGAAATGAAAGACCAATAGAAGCGGCCCGCCCACTCCCCTCCCTCCCTAACCAGACCCCCGCCCAAAATAAATAAATAAATAAATCTAAAAAAAAAAAAGAACCAACGTCAAAATCTACTACTTTGATAACTGATCTGAAAAATAATTCAAACCAAGTAAAAGCTAAATCTCATTGCAAATATTTAGGCTTGCATATTATTTCAAAATTTCATCATAAGTGGCCACTTTGCTATAACTCCTATCACTACTCTTTATAAAAGGCAATCTTTCTATAATGAAAAGTAAAAACCTTGATGTCATTAAGGCCACAGTACAATTACCTATTAAATGGTCTATAGCACCCTCCTAATAATCCCTCCTAATAATCCCTTAAGGAAGCAATATAATTATCATTTTTAAAATGATAATAAATTATCAAAATTTTGAAAACAAGTTTTAAAATCCTAACCATGCAAAATACTTACTGTGATTTAATTTTTAGGTCAACATTTCTTTCTTCTGTACAGCTACTCTCAGCATTACTCACTTCACACAAGGCTGTAACTCCAGCCGATGTAACTTCCGATGAAGGCAAATCTGGAGTGTGTGATTCTAAAGTCTCAGTTGCTACTGGTATGACATCTTGTTGACTGTGAAGGAAATAAAGATACGTTGGGAAAAGAACTCTTAGTGATACACATTTTCTGCTCAATATTTAAAAGACTTTTTAAAACATACAGAGCCAAAACTCTGGAAAATGATTCTTCATATCACAGGATAAACAAAATGGGCATTTTGGATTCTCTAAGACCATTCTTACAATATGTTATTAAGAACACTGTACCTTAGGAGACAGTAACAGCCACAAATGAACAGGGTAAGTGTTCAAGAAGACATAAAATAAAAAACTCTTAACTACATGGGGTTCTGACTAATCTGGGATTACATGTATCTATAAACAAAACTGTGTAAAAGCAAAAAGTGAAATAAAAATAAGTAATAAAAAAAATCAAATGTATGTGCAAAATCACAGAAAAGTTTAAGAATTATCTTTCATTAAAATTTTGTATCGGTAGCCCTTGCTTGGCACAGTACTGCGCTACCCAAGTCATGGAAATTGAGGACACAATCCCAATACAGCTAAACTTCAATAAAAATAACTAAGAAAGTTGCAGTGCACAGTGCAGAGAACTTCTATATCATAAAGTATTTCAACTAACAGTTTTATAAAGAATAAATTTAAAAAAAAAAAATTAGAACCAACGTCAAAATCTACTACTTTGATAACTGATCTGAAAAATAATTCAAACCAAGTAAAAGCTAAATCTCATTGCAAATATTTAGGCTTGCATATTATTTCAAAATTTCATCATAAGTGGCCACTTTGCTATAACTCCTATCACTACTCTTTATAAAAGGCAATCTTTCTATAATGAAAAGTAAAAACCTTGATGTCATTAAGGCCACAGTACAATTACCTATTAAATGGTCTATAGCACCCTCCTAATAATCCCTCCTAATAATCCCTTAAGGAAGCAATATAATTATCATTTTTAAAATGATAATAAATTATCAAAATTTTGAAAACAAGTTTTAAAATCCTAACCATGCAAAATACTTACTGTGATTTAATTTTTAGGTCAACATTTCTTTCTTCTGTACAGCTACTCTCAGCATTACTCACTTCACACAAGGCTGTAACTCCAGCCGATGTAACTTCCGATGAAGGCAAATCTGGAGTGTGTGATTCTAAAGTCTCAGTTGCTACTGGTATGACATCTTGTTGACTGTGAAGGAAATAAAGATACGTTGGGAAAAGAACTCTTAGTGATACACATTTTCTGCTCAATATTTAAAAGACTTTTTAAAACATACAGAGCCAAAACTCTGGAAAATGATTCTTCATATCACAGGATAAACAAAATGGGCATTTTGGATTCTCTAAGACCATTCTTACAATATGTTATTAAGAACACTGTACCTTAGGAGACAGTAACAGCCACAAATGAACAGGGTAAGTGTTCAAGAAGACATAAAATAAAAAACTCTTAACTACATGGGGTTCTGACTAATCTGGGATTACATGTATCTATAAACAAAACTGTGTAAAAGCAAAAAGTGAAATAAAAATAAGTAATAAAAAAAATCAAATGTATGTGCAAAATCACAGAAAAGTTTAAGAATTATCTTTCATTAAAATTTTGTATCGGTAGCCCTTGCTTGGCACAGTACTGCGCTACCCAAGTCATGGAAATTGAGGACACAATCCCAATACAGCTAAACTTCAATAAAAATAACTAAGAAAGTTGCAGTGCACAGTGCAGAGAGAACTTCTATATCATAAAGTATTTCAACTAACAGTTATAATATAAATGATAAAGCAATCATCAATTAAAAATAAATAAATATTTTTAAAAACCCAATAAAATAAATGATGATTAACTGAACTGATGTATTAGTTTATATTCAATTTTGACACAAATTCACATTTAGCCATGCTTTGTTTTGCTTTGTCTCTTTTTTTTTCCCACTAGGTGTCTGTCTTTTCCCAGTGCTCTTCATATATTCCTTTTTGGTCGGATGTTATATATAAAACCTCCCAACTAGTAGCTTGTCTTTTACTTTCTAAATAGCCATAGTCATTGCTCTGTGAGAAAAGGAGATCCTTCAGGGGTGCTGTGTGATGGTCGGGAGGGGTGGGAAGTGGGGGATATACATATGACTAATCTGGGAATATACATATCTGTAAACAACAAGACTCTGTAAAAGTTAAAAGTAAAATAAAAGTTAAAAAAAAGAAAAACAGGGCTTCCCCTGGTGGCCCAGTGGATAAGGACACTGCCTTGCAGTGCAAGGGGCGCCGGTTCGATCCCTGGCCTGGGAAGATCCAACATGCCGTGGAGCGGCTGGACTGATGTGTCCGATTGCCGAGCTGGAGCTCTGGAGCGCATGCGCCCGGAGTCGGTGCTCTGCAAGGACAAACGCCACCACGATGGGAGGCCCACAGGGGCCAAAGAACAAAGACGGATGAAAATAGAGAAATGAAGGACCAACAGAAGTGGCCCACCTGCTCCCCTCCCTCCCCAACCCCGCCCAAAATAAATAAATAAATAAATCTTAAAAAAAAAAAAAAAAAGAAAGAAAAACAGTATGAAGACTCCTCAAAAAATTTAAAAGACAATTATCATATGATCCAGCAATTCCCTCTCTGGGTATTTATCCAGAAGAACTGAAAATAAATCTCAAAGAATTTTCTTCCCTTTCACGTTTATTGCAGCATTATTCAGAATAGCCAAGAGATGAAAACACCCTAAATGTTCACTGACAGATAAACAAATAAAGAAAATGTGATACACAGCTAAAAAGGAATATTATTTGACCATAAAAAGAGAAATCCTGTCATAAGCTGCAATCTGGACAAACCCTAAACACATGCTAGGTAAAATAAGCCCCTCATAAAAGGACAAATATTATGTAGTTTTCCCTTATTTGAAGTATCTAAAGTAACTCACAGAAAGAGAAAGTAGAATGGTGTTAGTAGGGGCTGAGATGAGGAGGAAATGGAATTACTGTTCAATAAATAGAGAGCTTTAGTCATGCTGTACAACGCGGTGCTCATAATTAACAACACTATACATTTCAAAAACTCATTAGAAGAGCAAATCTCACGTGACATGTTTTTTACTGGGAGTAAAAACAAACACAAAATCTCAGCAGGATACATCAAACTGCTGAAAACCAAAAACCAAAAGAAAATCTTTACAGAAAATGATAAACCTATGCAAATACTAACCATCAGAAGGCTGCAGGATATAGCAAGCATCAGAACAAACAGCAATATCAGAACAGTATCACACAAGTGATAAAAGGGTGACTTGCCCAAGAAGACACAACAAACCCATCAACAGATGCACCTAACAAAGGAGCTTCAAAAGGCATGAAGAAAAACGAATAGAACTGAAAAGAGAAATAAGCAAATTCACAATTACAGCTGGAGATTTCACACTCCTCCTTCAGTAACTGCCAGAAGATGTAGACAGAGTGAGAACAGATACAGAAAATACCTTGATGAAAGAAGAGGGTCAGTTCTTCTCTCAGCATTTTCACTACAGGATAGACCCACAATATCATCTGTGTCCTGTACACAGGGAAGCTCTGGTTCCTGATTGCCTTCATCTCCATTTATCTCGGGACTTAAAGATGGGCCTTTATCTATGAATACAAAATGTGTATTATGATGAAAATGATAGCAAAAAAATTGTTTAAAGCACAAAGGAATTCACATACAACACTAATATAATGATTAAGAAATTGTCCCAATGTACAGTTCTTAATAGCTGACCTATTCTGCTATCTTTATATGTAATATCTTTAATAGTAAGGCACAAAAGATCATAATACTATGATGCCTATAATCATACTATGTTACCTATCAGGATTCACTTCTTAAAACTCTATTGGGGCTTCCCTGGTGGTCCAGTGGGTAAGGACACCGCCTTGCAGTGCAGGGGGCGCCGGTTCGATCCCTGACCTGGGAAGATCCCACGTGCTGTGGAGTGGCTGGACCCATGTGTCCAATTACCGAGTCAGAGCTGTGGAGCTCATGTGCCCAGAGCTGGCACTCTGCGACAACAGAGGCCACCGCGATGGGAGGCCCACACAGGCCAAGGAACAAAGATGGATGAAAATGGATAAATGAAAGACCAAGAGAAGTGGCCCGCCTGCTCCCGTCCCTCCCCACCCTCATCGCCAATAATAAATGAATAAATAAATCTTTAAAAAAAAAAAAAAAAAAACTTTATTGGTGAAGTTGAACTGCATAAAATTTAAACTCTGCAGAAAGGTTGTTCTGGTCTGCTAACTATCTTTTCTTCCTCTCTTTACTTGGTTATCTGCTTTAAGTAATCTATATTACTTAGATATGGTAATCTATATGTATTAATGTATATACAGTAATCTATATATGAACTCTTAAAGAAAGAGACTGAGATGTCCCTAAACCCTTAGCTCTCATTCCCTAGGAACTCGGAAGTGTCAAAATGTCTGCATTCAGGCTTCCCTGGTGGTCCAGTGGGTAAAGAGTCCACCTTGCAGTGCAAGGGGCACTGGTTTGATCCCTAGCCGGGGCAGATCCCACATACCAAGGAACAGCTGGGCTAGTGTGTCCAATTACGAGCCAGTGCCCTGGAGCACATGCGCCTGCTCTGCAATGAGAGAGGCTGCTGCGATGGGAGGCCCATACATACCAAAGAATAAAGACAGATGAAAAATAAAAACGATGACTTAGAGGCAAAAAAAAATATGCTTGGAAAAAAAATGTCTGCATTCTAATAAATTCAACAAAAGAAAAAAGGGAGGAATATTTATTCTGGTACCTTTTATACAAATTAAACAACTTATTTTGGGTTCACAGAGATGCTCTATAGAGGTAAGACATGAAAACCTGTGATTATTAACAGATACAATACACATTTAACTAGATACATGAGACTTGCAACCAACACTTCTCAAAGACAAACTTCAGAGGAAAACCTCCCTGTTTAAGTTTTTTTTTTTTTTTTAACAATAAACTATTTTTTCTTTAAAAGTAAAAAAGGATTTAACACAGAGCCAATTCCGTGAATTGGTTCCGTAAATACAGAACCAATGAATATGCATCATTAGTTGCTACTATCCAAAAGGAACACAGTTAAGTTATACACATTAGTGTGCATGTCTTCACAAGTAACATAGGGGCTGTTAAAATATATAATAAACTTACTTTTGTGTGTTTCTCTTTCAGAAGAGCCTGGCTGAACAGTGACATTTTCTAAAAGATGTACTTCTTGTTCACCACCTTCACCCTGATTCTTTCTTCTCCTTTTCTTTTGGTTTATGTTTTGCTCTAACACATTCTGTTCTGAATCCTGTTCTGATAAAGTCAGAGACTGAAGTTCTTTTTCAACTGTCTCAGCATCCTTCTGAGAGCCATCTATGTCTGAAATTCTAGTGCTCACAGACTCATCTGGATCATCATTCTCTCTTCCATTGGCAGTTTTTTTAACTGAAAGTAGGAAAAATTGTTATAAATACAAAAACAACCTACAGAAAAATTCTAAAAGGTGGAGAAGATAAATACTTAAGGATGTCTGAGCAAAAATTTAAGACAACCTAAACTGTCCAATAGAGAATGACTAAGTTATAACACATTTATGCAACAAAACCAAGACAGCAAATTATGAGAAAGCATTATGTGCAGTAATGTGTAAGATTTCAAAAATATTGTTGCATTAAAAAAAAATCAGGATTCCCTGGTGGTCCAGACACATATACATATAAGCATATATAGAAAAGAGTTACTACACTAACAGGCTTCCCTGGTGAACCAGGTGGTAAAGAATCTACCTGCAACGCAGGAGACCTGGGTTCAATCCCTGGGTAGGGAAGATCCCCTGGAGAAGGGAATGGCAATCCACTCCAGTATTCTTACCTGGAGAATTCCATGGACAGAGGAGCCTGGTGGGCTATAGTCCATGGGGCTGCAAAGGGTCCGACACAACTGACCAACTTTCACACTAACTAATTTACTAATAGTTATCCGAAGAAAGCTAAAATTTGATTTGACGGCAAAGTAGAAAAGAGAGCTCAAGAATTTCATTTTCTGTATCTTCTGTTTTTCAATGAACACTCTTATTAAATATTTTTAAATAAGTCCTAGTGCCTTTCTTAGAAGGCATATTAATAGTTAACTATTTCAAAAGATAAAATAATGAATTATATTTAAAACAACAAAAATAATAAAATTCAATGTCATTTACTTTTATTCAAAAAAAGTCAAAACAAGATATTAAAACTAAGAAAATATTCTGGATTTATTTTCTATCAGAATAATCATCACCAATTTTAAAATTCTGATTTGTAAGAAAGTACCTGAAAAGTTCTTTCATTAAATAAGAATAATCATCAACCAATTACTATAAAATTCTTACTTCTTTGTTCACCACCTTCACCCTGATTCTTTCTTCTCCTTTTCTTTTGGTTTATGTTTTGCTCTAACACATTCTGTTCTGAATCCTGTTCTGATAAAGTCAGAGACTGAAGTTCTTTTTCAACTGTCTCAGCATCCTTCTGAGAGCCATCTATGTCTGAAATTCTAGTGCTCACAGACTCATCTGGATCATCATTCTCTCTTCCATTGGCAGTTTTTTTAACTGAAAGTAGGAAAAATTGTTATAAATACAAAAACAACCTACAGAAAAATTCTAAAAGGTGGAGAAGATAAATACTTAAGGATGTCTGAGCAAAAATTTAAGACAACCTAAACTGTCCAATAGAGAATGACTAAGTTATAACACATTTATGCTACAAAAACCCAGACAGCAAATTATGAGAAAGCATTATGTGCAGTAATGTGTAAGATTTCAAAAATATTGTTGCATTAAAAAAAAATCAGGATTCCCTGGTGGTCCAGACACATATACATATAAGCATATATAGAAAAGAGTTACTACACTAACAGGCTTCCCTGGTGAACCAGGTGGTAAAGAATCTACCTGCAACGCAGGAGACCTGGGTTCAATCCCTGGGTAGGGAAGATCCCCTGGAGAAGGGAATGGCAATCCACTCCAGTATTCTTACCTGGAGAATTCCATGGACAGAGGAGCCTGGTGGGCTATAGTCCATGGGGCTGCAAAGGGTCCGACACAACTGACCAACTTTCACACTAACTAATTTACTAATAGTTATCCGAAGAAAGCTAAAATTTGATTTGACAAAGTAGAAAAGAGAGCTCAAGAATTTCATTTTCTGTATCTTCTGTTTTTCAATGAACACTCTTATTAAATATTTTTAAATAAGTCCTAGTGCCTTTCTTAGAAGGCATATTAATAGTTAACTATTTCAAAAGATAAAATAATGAATTATATTTAAAACAACAAAAATAATAAAATTCAATGTCATTTACTTTTATTCAAAAAAAGTCAAAACAAGATATTAAAACTAAGAAAATATTCTGGATTTATTTTCTATCAGAATAATCATCACCAATTTTAAAATTCTGATTTGTAAGAAAGTACCTGAAAAGTTCTTACATTAAATAAGTTACAGTGAGGTACTTGTGCTATCATATGCAACACAGTAATCACAAATTACTGATAGATTAATACATCTGCTTTAGTTTCCGAGGGCTATATAAACTAAAAAATTAACTAAAAAAATAGGGTTTCTCTGGTGATCCAATTGGTAAAGAGTCCGCCTTGCAGTGCAAGGGGCACCGGCTCCATCCCCTGGCCTGGGAAGATCCCACATGCCGTGCAGCAGCTGGGCAGGTGTGTCCAATTACAAGCTGGCGCTCTGGAACACATGTGCCAGAGCCGGTGCTCAGCAATGAGAGAAGTCACTGCAATGGGAGGTCCACACAAGCCAAAGAATGAAAAGATGGATGAAAATAAATATAAATAAAAGAGGCATGATGGGAAAAAGAAAAAAAAAAAAAGAAAGAAATGACTTTTAAGTCATTAACACCAGTTTTAAAAAGACAGGGCATTGTCTTCTAGAAAAAGAAGTTCTATAATGGCTCTGTGCAGAAGAACTTGATAACAAAGCAGGCTTCACTGCGCTCCTTTGAAAGGCCTGCACAAAAGGCTAGCCCATGGGCTGTATCTGGAAACTTGGGTTTGAGGAAGAGCTCATCAGCCTAACTGACAAAGGGGCTTGCCATATCTAAACTGTTTAACAGACAATATGGTTTATGCCCAACAACTGCGTTCCTTCTGGGCATTTTGAACTCTTGTACATGTCAAGAGGGTGTCTATATGACCAATCTCTAATAAAAAAGCCCTGGGTGATGACTTGGTAACAAACTTCCCTGGTAAACAACTGTTTATTTTTTCAATTTTTTTTTTTAAGTTTTTTAGTTTTTATTTTTTGGCTACACCACGCAGCATGTGGGATCTTAGTTTCCAAGTATAACTGAAAGTGTTAGTCACTCAGTCATGTCCAACTCTTTGCAACCCCATGGACTGTAGCACCCCAGGCTCCTCTCCTACAGAATTTCCCAGGCAAGAAGACTGCAGTGGGTAGCCATTCACTTCTCCAGGAGATGTTCCCAACCCAGGGATGAAACCCAGCTGCCCTGCCTTGCAGGCAGATTCTTTATCACTGAGCCACCAGAGAAGCCCCTTCATTCTCTAACCAGTGATCAAACTCACTCTCCCTGCATTAGAAGAGTGAAGTCTTAACCATTGGACCCCCTTACATATCTCATTCCTCCTTGATGTTGGGAAATTAAGCACATCCTGTGTGACGCTGGGACACCTATTTCCCCTAGACTCTGATTAGGTAGATTTTCTCTTTGCCAACTTTGCTCTGTATTCTTTTACGGTAATAAATCTCAGTTATTTGTACAACTATATGCTGAATCCTGTGAGTCCTAGCAAATAACTGAACCTGGGGGTCCTCTTGGGGACCCCTGACCCAGGCTCTCACAGTCCTCGGTTGAGTTCTTCTGCTGCCACTACTAACACTGTGAGACCTTAGGAAAAAATGACAAAATCTCTGAGGTTATATCTGGGTTATTAAAACAAAGGAAAGGGGCTCGGAAGTATAGCTAACACATAAGGTTCACATAAGTATAGCTAGCACATCATTCAAAGATCCTTTAAATTATGTGATTATAGGCAAACACTGTCCTCAAATCAGAGTTCAAATAGTTAAGCCTAAAATAAAAGCCTAAAATAGAAATACCCACATATAATTTTTTTTTTCTATCTGGTGTAAGTCAGCATTAACCCTCGGAAATAAGCTATGCTCAAATAATACAATTTAGCCACAAGCTCAAAGTATTAGAGTTCCATTTTTTGTTATATTAGACATTTGTGCCAGATTTGATTTACAGAGAAAAATAATAAGTAACCAAACTTGATACCTCAAAATTTTGATGTTCCATTATTATCTACAACTATGCCCTGGATACAAGAAAGATGTCAAACAGCCCGGTTACGCCAATTATAAAATTTTAAAGGGAGCTGCTATTTGTGGCCAGATAACTTGAAGACTGAAGAAAAATCAATTCCCTCCAATCAGATGTCCTAATGATCTCAACCACCTGAACTATGTATGACAGCCCTAGGACTGCAGGGACAATACTGCAAGTCTTATTAAGTAAAATAACACTTTCTTTTCAATAAATACCTTTTACGCTTTTCCGTGACTTAGAGGACTTCTTCTCCTTTGAACTCTGATTTTTAACAGATTTTTGTTTTCTTTTCTCTTCTTCAGCAAGAACTTTCTGAAGCAAATGAGCAAAAAAATCGAAGTCAAAAGGACGCTTTTCCTCTGTTTAAAAAGAAAAAACCTTCAAGTTTTTATTTAAAAAAGGAAAAGGACTTTTAAGTTTAATTTTTTTTTATTCTCATAACATCAAAAGCAAATAAGCTTATCAACAAGAGAACAATTCTAATCACCACAGTACAGTCACAGAACAGAATACCACAGAACAATAAAAAAGAACAAACCACATTAGCTTAAAAAAAAGGGAAATATTGATACATGCAATATAGGTGAATCTCAAAAACATGGTAAGTGAAAGAAACTAAACACGAAGGAGTATTACTGTAGGTATTACTGTAGGATTCTATGAATAAGATGTTCTAGAACAAGATAAACTACTCTATGACGACTCAATTACAAATAGTGGTTGCTTGGGCTGGAATTAGGAGTAGAGACTGATGACAAAAGGGAAAAAGTGTCTGGAGTGATGAAAATGTTCCACGGCTTGTTTAGAGCGGTGGTCACACAGGTGTATTCTTTGTTGAAAGGGAAACTATAAATTGCACTGTGCATAATTATACGTTTTTAAAAGGCTAGAATGACTATGAAGTTCTCAAAAGCCTATCTACCACTTTATGTCCTCATTTTATTACAACGTTTCACTATTAACTCCATTCTTCCAAGTATCAGCAAAAAAAGAAGTAAATGAACACTGATCAGGATCATTCTGACTAATACCCATTAACAGAATTATATCAGAAAGAGTAATCTATGAACAAACCAGAATGAATCCACTCCAGGAGTCAAATCCGCCTCAGCTCAATGTCTACAAACGCAGTGAATGTAAGAAAGGTTTAACTGGCTTTTATTGAACTCATAGATAACTTGAAGACTGAAGAAAAATCAATTCCCCAATGTCCAATGATCTCAACCACCTGAACTATGTATGACAGCCCTAGGACTGCAGGGACAATACTGCAAGTCTTATTAAGTAAAATAACACTTTCTTTTCAATAAATACCTTTTACGCTTTTCCGTGACTTAGAGGACTTCTTCTCCTTTGAACTCTGATTTTTAACAGATTTTTGTTTTCTTTTCTCTTCTTCAGCAAGAACTTTCTGAAGCAAATGAGCAAAAAAATCGAAGTCAAAAGGACGCTTTTCCTCTGTTTAAAAAAAGAAAAAACCTTCAAGTTTTTATTTAAAAAAGGAAAAGGACTTTTAAGTTTAATTTTTTTTTATTCTCATAACATCAAAAGCAAATAAGCTTATCAACAAGAGAACAATTCTAATCACCACAGTACAGTCACAGAACAGAATACCACAGAACAATAAAAAAGAACAAACCACATTAGCTTAAAAAAAAGGGAAATATTGATACATGCAATATAGGTGAATCTCAAAAACATGGTAAGTGAAAGAAACTAAACACGAAGGAGTATTACTGTA
Organism: Tragulus kanchil; assembly: GCA_022376925.1. Classification (NCBI taxonomy): domain Eukaryota; kingdom Metazoa; phylum Chordata; class Mammalia; order Artiodactyla; family Tragulidae; genus Tragulus; species Tragulus kanchil. The sequence goes on along the minus strand of JAIOJX010000004.1, from coordinate 91,601,298 downwards.
GGTATTACTGTAGGATTCTATGAATAAGATGTTCTAGAACAAGATAAACTACTCTATGACGACTCAATTACAAATAGTGGTTGCTTGGGCTGGAATTAGGAGTAGAGACTGATGACAAAAGGGAAAAAGTGTCTGGAGTGATGAAAATGTTCCACGGCTTGTTTAGAGCGGTGGTCACACAGGTGTATTCTTTGTTGAAAGGGAAACTATAAATTGCACTGTGCATAATTATACGTTTTTAAAAGGCTAGAATGACTATGAAGTTCTCAAAAGCCTATCTACCACTTTATGTCCTCATTTTATTACAACGTTTCACTATTAACTCCATTCTTCCAAGTATCAGCAAAAAAAGAAGTAAATGAACACTGATCAGGATCATTCTGACTAATACCCATTAACAGAATTATATCAGAAAGAGTAATCTATGAACAAACCAGAATGAATCCACTCCAGGAGTCAAATCCTCGCCTCAGCTCAATGTCTACAAACGCAGTGAATGTAGAGAAAACGGTGCTCTATACATACAAGCTCCGAGACTATTTTGATTACAAGGTGCTTACAAGACAGCTTTAGGAAAAGAGGTACACATCAAAACGAGAATAAGTTAGCCTAAACTAACCTCAGGAAACTAAGCCTAAACCTGAGACTACTGAAAGTACTGTTTATTGTGAACCCAGCTTTCATCTGTTTTAACCTACCAGAATGATTCTGGGGCTTCCCTGGTGGTCCAGTGGGTAAGGACACCCAGGCGCAAGGGGCACCGGTTTGATCCCTGGCCTGGGAAGATCCCACGTGCCGCGGAGCGGCTGGACCGATGTGTACAATGACCAAGCCGGAGCTCTGGAGCGCATGCGCCCAGAGCCAGTGCTCTGTGACAACAGAGGCCACTGCGATGGGAGGCCCACACGGGCCAAAGAACAAAGATGGATGAAAACAGATAAATGAAAGACCAATAGAAGTGGCCCACCTGCCCCCTCCCTCCTCAACCCGCTCCCCCCAACAAAAAAAAATAGAATTAAAAAAATAAGTAAGAATGATTCTGAAAAACATAGCACTAAAATGATCCATAAAGTTCTCAGAGAAATCCAAAATATAAGTTCTAAAAAACATCATTTGGGGTTTTCTTTGTTGTTGTTTTTTAAAACAATTTCTACTATAAAAATAGCACCAAGCAGTGAATTTGAAAGGTTTTAAAATAGTCTAACAATGACTCCACACCCCATAAAGACTGTTTATAGATTTATGGATTCTTTCCTGTTTAAATATAATGCAAAGTTTCAAGATCACTTCTCCAAAACGGAGGGAGTTGAGGAATCCAACTTTCCAGATTCTCCGGGAGGCATCCCTTTGAAAATGGTTTTCTTGAGGACTCAGTACCACACTGGTAAAGCGCAGTGGCCACTCATCTACCTTTGTGTCTACTCAGAAAATAAACTTACAGAGCTACACAATCTAAGTACCTCTCTTGATAATCTTCATTAGCACAACAGCAAATGAACACTGAATACTTTAACCATGAAATGCTGTTAATTATCTTCCAAACAAAGAATATAGGAACTACTTCAAATGGTACATTCAATTCTTTCTTTACATATCCCTTCATCTATTTCTCTGGAGTTAAAAGAAACAAAGGGGGGCTTTCCTGGTGGCCCAGAGTCTGCCTTGCAGTGCAAGGGGCACTGGTTTGATCCCTGGCCCGGGAAGATCCCACATGCTGCAGAGCAGCTGAACCAGTGTGTCTAATTGCAAGCCAGCACTCTGAAGCACATGTGCCCAGAGCCTGTGCTCTGCAAGGTGAGAGGCCATTGCAACGGGAGGCCCACACATGCCAAAGAATAAAGAAGGATGAAAAATAAACGATGACTTAGACACACACACACACACAAAAAAAAAAGTCAAAAAAAAAGAAACAATGTTCATTTTAATGAAGCTATTAGTTAAAAACCGAAAGACACACATCATGTTTTCAAATCAGGTCTAAATCCAAATGTCATACCTTACAGAACCTCCCTGAATCTAATTCCCTCTTTTTTTTCTTCATAGAAGTTAATCAGTATCTGAAATTATCCTGCTTACCTCTTGTATTCCTTCCCTACCCTCTTAGACTTAAGGCTCTAAAGCAGAATTCTCATCTGCCCTGTTCATCACGATGTCTTCAATGCCTACAGCAGAAACTAGCACATGGCAGGAGGCCTGCATTACTAACTGAATAACTGAGTTACCACTGTAGGGAATAACTTATAGAGTGTAGCATCTCCCAGAAACAATGAACTTCTTTGATACAGCTCCCTCAAAATAAAGTGTACTGAGAAATGGTTTCTTCAGACCCTCTAATTTCTTGGGCTCAGAAATCTGCATACTTGCTTCTTGATATTTTGGTTACTACCTTGCCTACAAAACTGTATCAACTGCCAGAAGTGAACTTCTAAAGAGAAAAATGTCCATTCCTACTCTTCCTATGACAATGCAGGGAGAAAAAACAAACCTAAAACACATGGGAATCAAAGACAAAACACTGGTCATTTGAGGGGGATCTCCAAATGATTCATTGTCAAAGAGGTCTTAATACTTACGAAATGCTTTGTCTATTCTCCATCCATTTGTTTTCTCTTCACGTTTAAATTTATTCTGTTAACGAAACAAAGAATATAGGAACTACTTCAAATGGTACATTCAATTCTTTCTTTACATATCCCTTCATCTATTTCTCTGGAGTTAAAAGAAACAAAGGGGGGCTTTCCTGGTGGCCCAGAGTCTGCCTTGCAGTGCAAGGGGCACTGGTTTGATCCCTGGCCCGGGAAGATCCCACATGCTGCAGAGCAGCTGAACCAGTGTGTCTAATTGCAAGCCAGCACTCTGAAGCACATGTGCCCAGAGCCTGTGCTCTGCAAGGTGAGAGGCCATTGCAACGGGAGGCCCACACATGCCAAAGAATAAAGAAGGATGAAAAATAAACGATGACTTAGACACACACACACACACAAAAAAAAAAGTCAAAAAAAAAGAAACAATGTTCATTTTAATGAAGCTATTAGTTAAAAACCGAAAGACACACATCATGTTTTCAAATCAGGTCTAAATCCAAATGTCATACCTTACAGAACCTCCCTGAATCTAATTCCCTCTTTTTTTTCTTCATAGAAGTTAATCAGTATCTGAAATTATCCTGCTTACCTCTTGTATTCCTTCCCTACCCTCTTAGACTTAAGGCTCTAAAGCAGAATTCTCATCTGCCCTGTTCATCACGATGTCTTCAATGCCTACAGCAGAAACTAGCACATGGCAGGAGGCCTGCATTACTAACTGAATAACTGAGTTACCACTGTAGGGAATAACTTATAGAGTGTAGCATCTCCCAGAAACAATGAACTTCTTTGATACAGCTCCCTCAAAATAAAGTGTACTGAGAAATGGTTTCTTCAGACCCTCTAATTTCTTGGGCTCAGAAATCTGCATACTTGCTTCTTGATATTTTGGTTACTACCTTGCCTACAAAACTGTATCAACTGCCAGAAGTGAACTTCTAAAGAGAAAAATGTCCATTCCTACTCTTCCTATGACAATGCAGGGAGAAAAAACAAACCTAAAACACATGGGAATCAAAGACAAAACACTGGTCATTTGAGGGGGATCTCCAAATGATTCATTGTCAAAGAGGTCTTAATACTTACGAAATGCTTTGTCTATTCTCCATCCATTTGTTTTCTCTTCACGTTTAAATTTATTCTGTTAACGAAACAAAAAACCTTATGGTAATTTTCTCCCATTAAACAAGTGAAGGTTATGTTTAAAAAATAGCATCAAAGTAAAATTCTTATAATAACATATGATTGTCTAATAAAGAATATGTATCGTGGGCGGGGGCACTTCTTATTGGTCTTTCATTTATCTGTTTTCATCCATGGTTGTTCTTTGGCCCGTGTGGGCCTCCCATCACAATGGCCTCTCTCACTGCAGCGCATGTGCTAGGCGCATGTGCTCCAGAGCTCTGGCTCGGTAGTTGGACACATCAGTCCAGCCGCTCCAGAGCACATGGGATCTCCCCAGGCCAGGGATCGAACTGGCGTCCCTTGCACTGCAAAGTAGTGTCCTTACCCATTGGACCACCAGGGAAGCCCAATAATATGTACTTTTAAATTAAAAAAATACATTTATTTTATTTATTTATCTTCTGGGGGGTGGGGTCAGGAGGGAGGGGGACGGGCGGGCCACTTCTATTGGTCCTTCATTTCTCTATTTTCATCTGTCTTTGTTCTTTGGCTCCTGTAGGCCTCCCATGGCAGTGGCCTCTGTCGTTGCAGAGCACCGGCTCTGGGCACATGCACCCCAGAGCTCCGGCTCGGTAATTGGACACATAAGTCCAGCCGCTCTGCAGCATATGGGATCTTCCCAGGCCAGGGATGGAACCGGCGCCCCTTGCACTGCAAGGTGGTGTCCTCACCCACTGGACCACCAAGGGAAGCCCAACAATATGCACTTTTAATAGGCAAGTTAAACTCTTAGCTTTTAAAAAACAGAGATGAAAAATTTCTTTTAAGCTCTGTGTTCCTCATGATCAGCAACATGAATTAGCAATGGAAGCTGGATTTATAGAAGACTAAAAAAAACTAAAGTCAGCTAGCATGGAAACAGATCAAACTGTGATCAATTAAGCTAACTACTATTAACTCTTTAAAAACTAGTACACTGGGCTTCCCTGGTGGTCCAGTGGGTAAGGACACCGCCTTGCAGTACAAGGGGCGCCAGTTCGATCCCTGCCCTGGGAAGATCCCACGTGCCACGGAATGGCTGGACTGATGTGTCCAATTACAGAGCCGGAGCTCTGGAGCGCAGGTGCCCAGAGCCAGTGCTCTGCAGTGAGAGAGGCCACTGTGATAGGAGGCCCACACAGTCCAAAGAACAAAGATAAATAAATGAAGGCTCAATAGAAGTGGCCAAAAGAAAAGAAAGAAAAACTAGTACACTTACATCAAATTAAACCTCTTATATTATTGTTCTTATATGTTTTTAATGGCATGAAGAGGAGACTGTAAAGAAACAGCTAAGAAAAAGTTTAAAGCAGGCCAAGCTTATCTTTAGACCCTTTTTCATCTGAAGTAACAGTCCTTTATACTGAGCACCAAAGAGCCCCATTCCCAAATCCACTTCAGACTGCCTCCTTTAAGATGGAGGTGGTTAAGATTTAAGGTTCAGTGCCTCCTAAGATCTTTAGGAAGCCTGAGGGCATGCACATACACATCCTAGAGGAGGGAATGATCAGCCAGACTCTCCCTTCTACAGATCCATGGTATAGAAAGCTTTTTTATAAAAATAAAAGTTAAAAAGTTATTTTATTCAAAAAAGAGAGAGAAATCACAGAAAATAACCTCTTCATAGCCCCTTCTTCTCTCCAAAGGAAACTACCCACTAACCTGATTTCCAAGCAATCACTTTCTTGCATTTCCTTACTGTTTATCATCCAATGGCACATCCTTATAGTTTAACCTTTCCTGTATTTTTCATATGACTAATATCTTTCAATCTACAGATTTATTCTTCTTTTCCATTCTTTGTATCTTTACTGCCAAGTAACATAGAAGTTTTCAAAGAAGACCATCTTTCTCCCTTAAAGATCATATTATTCTTTAAACATTTCCTCAAAAGTTAACAAAGTCACACCCAGGTATAACAGAAGTCACGTAAAAGTGACAGGCTACAATTACTAACCATCCTGAAGAATGACAAGAGGCTTTAGTCATTGTTCAATTCTAAAACATGGCTACATCATGTTTTATTAATTGAGAATACAGTCCAGAACAACTTAAAAATTTTTTTGAAAATGTATTGATATTAGTCATTCTTTTTTAGTCATCCTTTTCATGCTTGCGAGATCTTAGTTCCCCAACCAGGGACAGAAGCTGGATCCCAGCAGTGAAAGCGTGGAGCTCTAACCACAGGACCACTAGGGAATCCCCTGATATTAGTCATTGAATTCATAGGCAGGAATCACTGTAGGCCAAATTCCATGATCATAAAACAAATCCCATACTTTCCACCACTGGCCTTGACAAAGTTAACTGGTAATGGGCTTATTCCACACATCCAACCCAACATAAATATTTTTAACGCAGAACAAAATAAATCCATCGACTATTCTTAAGCACTGGACAAGACTACAATCTTGGTAGAGCAAGACTGCAATCCCACAATCCCAAAAAGAAGAGAAACACAAAAGATATACCAACTTTCACTTTGGCTCTCTGCCTGGGCTAAATTTCCTAACCAATGAAAGAGAGAGAAAAGCCAAACAGAGGCAAGAGATCCCAATGAGCTGAGGCAGTATAGAATCTTCAGAGGTAGGTTCTACAGAAAAGAGAGCTATTTAAAGACTCTCACAAATCTGGTATTGGTATTCCATAGGTTGTTGGTCTACATCTGGATTCCATGTGCCCAGAGCATGAAGTCTAGTAGAGAACAGCTACCACAGGGGTGGCAGCAGAAAGAAGATTCCAGAAGTCACATAATATAGTGAGATGACAAGGCTCATCCACCCTGGAATGGAAAGACCCACACATTCACCACAGACATCAGAACAACCACCAGTTAGAGACAAGGATCACACTCTTAGAGCAACCTTTCTCAATCAGGGTTCTAGCATGAGAATTAAGCCCTAATGCCCTAAAGGATCTACTAGATGTAATGAAATACCTTCTTTCCTATACACCTAGAATCCTAGAATAGTATAATATAACCATCCTTGGACAAATCAGAAAACAGTAACTCAAGTCTTAAGAAACTCTAAAACCAAGATTTCAAAAGAACAGAGAGTTGACAACATAGAACTAAACACTCTGAAGGAAAAAAATAAAAACAAACATAATCCAAACACTGTGTAACACATCATCCAGAATATCTAGCATGCAATTAAAAAAAAAAATCCACAAGACATGAGAAAGGATAGAAAAACATGCTTCATGGTCAAGGAAATAAAAATACTCAAAAGAAGCAGATTTCAATATGACCCAGATGTTGAAATTAGCTGATAAGTTAAAGCACCTGTTATAAATATGTTCAAAAATTCAAAGGAAAATATGGAATGGACAGATACAGAAATCTAGGCAGAGGAATGGAAACTAAGAAAAATAACCAAGCTGAAATCACAGAAATGAAAAATATATCAGAAATGAAACAATCACTGAATGGGCTCAACAGAAGACTTAAGACACCTGAAGATCAGACCAGTGAACTTGTAGGCTTCCCTGATGCCTCAGTGGTAAAGAACCTGTCTGCCAATGCAGGAGACACAGGTTTGATCCCTGGTGCCAGAAGATCCCACATGCCATGGAGCAACTAAGCCCATACGCCACAACAAATGAACCTGTACTCCAAGAGCCTCAGAGTTACAACTACTGAAGCCCAGCTCCCTGGAGCCCGTGTTCTGCATCAAGAGAAGTCAGAGCACTGCAACTACAGAGTAGCCCCCAGTTGCCACAACTAGAGAAAAGCCTGAGCAGCAATGAAAGCCAGCAAAGCCAAAAATAGATAAATCAATAAATAAAAATTATTAAAGATCAGTGAACTTGTAAACATGGTAACATAAACTAACCAACCGAAATAAAGAAAAAAGACTAGGAAAAAATGGACAGAGCTTTAGTAATCTGCAGTACAATCAGGACTCCTAATCCCTGCTTTAGACAAGGAATGAAAGCAGAGTTAAACAGAGACATTTCCTACTAACAAAGGGAGAAATTCAACAGAAGCTAAAATGTGAATGCACCCAATAAAAGGACTTCAATGAAATACCTTCTTTCCTATACACCTAGAATCCTAGAATAGTATAATATAACCATCCTTGGACAAATCAGAAAACAGTAACTCAAGTCTTAAGAAACTCTAAAACCAAGATTTCAAAAGAACAGAGAGTTGACAACATAGAACTAAACACTCTGAAGGAAAAAAATAAAAACAAACATAATCCAAACACTGTGTAACACATCATCCAGAATATCTAGCATGCAATTAAAAAAAAAAATCCACAAGACATGAGAAAGGATAGAAAAACATGCTTCATGGTCAAGGAAATAAAAATACTCAAAAGAAGCAGATTTCAATATGACCCAGATGTTGAAATTAGCTGATAAGTTAAAGCACCTGTTATAAATATGTTCAAAAATTCAAAGGAAAATATGGAATGGACAGATACAGAAATCTAGGCAGAGGAATGGAAACTAAGAAAAATAACCAAGCTGAAATCACAGAAATGAAAAATATATCAGAAATGAAACAATCACTGAATGGGCTCAACAGAAGACTTAAGACACCTGAAGATCAGACCAGTGAACTTGTAGGCTTCCCTGATGCCTCAGTGGTAAAGAACCTGTCTGCCAATGCAGGAGACACAGGTTTGATCCCTGGTGCCAGAAGATCCCACATGCCATGGAGCAACTAAGCCCATACGCCACAACAAATGAACCTGTACTCCAAGAGCCTCAGAGTTACAACTACTGAAGCCCAGCTCCCTGGAGCCCGTGTTCTGCATCAAGAGAAGTCAGAGCACTGCAACTACAGAGTAGCCCCCAGTTGCCACAACTAGAGAAAAGCCTGAGCAGCAATGAAAGCCAGCAAAGCCAAAAATAGATAAATCAATAAATAAAAATTATTAAAGATCAGTGAACTTGTAAACATGGTAACATAAACTAACCAACCGAAATAAAGAAAAAAGACTAGGAAAAAAATGGACAGAGCTTTAGTAATCTGCAGTACAATCAGGACTCCTAATCCCTGCTTTAGACAAGGAATGAAAGCAGAGTTAAACAGAGACATTTCCTACTAACAAAGGGAGAAATTCAACAGAAGCTAAAATGTGAATGCACCCAATAAAAGGACTTCAATACACTTGAAGTTCAAAACACATCAAAAACTGATCAACCTAAAAAGAGAAACACAAATCCGTAACTATAGCTACAGGTGTCAACTCTTCTCTCAGTAACTGACAGAACTGGGTAACGCCATACCCAACAACTGCAGAACAGACATCCATTTCAAGTGTACACTCATGAAGAGGACAACAGGCTTTAAAATAAATCTCAGCAAATTTCAAAAAGATTGAAATCTTACAGATTATGTCCTTTGACATCCACAGTGTCAAAGAAAGCAGCAACAGTAAGATATTTAGAAATGTCCCAATGTTGGAAATTAAACACACTTCTAAACAACTGACATGTCATGGAAGAAATCACCAGAGAAACTAGCCAATATTTTTTAACTGAATGACAATGAAAACAGCGTATCAGTATTACAGGATACATCTACAGTTTAGATGAAAATGTATAGCTTTAAATATCCCAATTAAAATGGGGTTAAAATCTAAAGTTTAAGTTTTCATCTAAAAAAGCTAGGGAAGAAAAAGAAAATAAAACCCAAAGTACAGGCATACACCTTGAATATATTGCAGTTTCAGTTCCAGACCATTGCAACAGAGAGAATATAGCAATAAAGCGAGTCATAGATTTTTACTTGTTTCCCAGTGCACAAAAGAGTTGTTTATATTACACTGAGGTACTCTATTAGATGTACAATAACATTATGTTTTTAAAAAAACTGTATATACTTAATTTAAAAATTCTTTACTGCTGGGTTTCCCTGGTGGTCCAGCGGATAAAGAGTCCGCCTTGCCATGCAAGGGGCACTGGTTCAACCCCTGGCCCAGGAGGATCCCATGTGTCACAGAGTGGCTGGACCAGTGTGTCCAATTACAAGACAGCTCTCCAGAGTGCACGTGCCCAGAGCCGGTGCTCCGCAACAAGAGAGGTCACTGCAATGGGAGGCCCACACAGGCAAGAGAGTAGAGAGATGGATGAAAATAAATAAATAAATAAATAAGAGACCAAAATTAAAAAAAAAAAAAAATTCTTTACTGTTAAAAAATACAAACCATCATGAGACCTTCAATTTGTAAAAACAAAAAAAAATGCTGCAATGTATGTGTGAAATGAAATAAAATGAGGTATTCCTGAAGAATAAAGGAAATGCTAGTTACTGAAAAAAAAAAAAACAATGAAAACACACAATTGATAACATAGTTAAAAACTGGTTCATTAAAGACTTTTGGAAGTCAAAGACCTTTAGCAACACAAGGATAAAAAAAGAGACAAAAGGGCTTCCCTGGTGGTCCAGTGGGTAAGGATACCACCTTGCAGTGCAAGGGGCGCTGGTTCGATCCCTGGCCTGGGAAGATCCCATGTGCCGCGGAGCAGCTGGACCAATGTGTCCAACTACCAAGCTGGAGTTCTGGAGCACATGCGCGCAGAGCCGGTGCTCTGCAGAGAAGAGAGGCCACTGCCATGAGAGGTCCACACAGGCCAAAAGACTAAGATAAATGAATGAAAGATCAATAGAAGTGGCCAAAAAAAAAGAGAGACAGAAAAAAAAAGTTATCATCAGTGAGATAAATCACCATAAATCCTATAAAGATTAAAACAAGTCAGTGAACAGTAGGAAATTTTTATGCCCATTCATATCATTGAATTCATGGGAATAAAAATGAATGAATTATGAATCAGCACCAAAACTGGCACAAGGGATGTCCCAGGTGGTCCAGTGATTAAGAATTCACTTTCCAATTTAGGGAACACGGGTTCAATCCCTGGTCTAGGAATTAAGATCCCATATGCTGCAGAGCAACTAAGCCCACATCCACAACTAGACAGAAGTCTGAGTATTGCAACTAAGACCTGACCTAGTCATAAATAAATAAATAAATATTTTTTAAAAAATAGAAAACACTTTTACAAAAATAAATAAATAAATAAACTGACACAAGAAGAAACTGAAAACATAAATACACCTATCTGTATTAAAGACACTGAATTTATAATGAAAACCCTTCTTCCAAAGGAAACTATAGGCCCAGATGGTTCCACTGGCAAATTCAATCAAACATTAAAAGGAGAAAGTATACTAATTCCAAACAAAAGTTTCTCAGATTCCAGAAAGGAGACACTTTACAACTCATTTTCTATGACCACCAAAATGCTGCTCCCAGAAACACAAAGGCAATAAAAGAAAATTACAAGCCAATACTGTCATGAACAAAGACATAAACAAATCCTCAAGAAACTACAGGAAAAGTCTGTAACATAAAAAGAAGAATATAGTATGACTAATTGGGATTTATCACAGGAATATAAGATTGGTTCAAAATTTGATACTCAATAATTTAATAATAATAATTTACTATTTCATTTTTACTTTTCTGTGCTTGGCCCAAAGACTTGCTGGGACAACACTAAACTTTTTCTTTCACACTAAATTTTCAAGGGAAGAGTCTAAACTACTTCTAGGAGAAACAGTCTAGAGACAAATTTGTCACTAATTACTCAGATCTAAGAGCTCCCCTAGGCAACCAACTTCTAGCCTTCAAAGAATTTTCAACATTTTGTTCTCCTTATATCAGAGATCCATATTCAAAAAGGAGCATAAAGAATATAAAAAATTTCTCATCTTTTACAGAAATAGAATGACCATTAGTGTTATACAATGATTCCCTGCAAATCAGTCTCTGTCTGATCTAGTTCAAAAACAATCTTTCTTAATGGTCCTAATTAATGAAAGAAAAAGCCCACGGCTGGATAAAAATCTCACTATAAATTAGAAATGCATTATAGCAACATAGTGTGCACTCAAATGCACTCCAACTCAGCAAACTCATAATGAAGTGTCTCAGCAAAAAGAACTGTAAGACAGAGAAAGATCATTCTTTTAGGCATATTAAAGCACTAACTGATTGACTTCACTGTTGTTAGTAGTATCACTGAAAAAAAAAACTATCACTGGTCACCCTCAAAGTTAAGGTGGCCTGGGAAAGCAACAATTAGACCAGATGATAAGAACAATGTAATTGAGCATGTTCTTTTCCTAAGATATTCAGAGATATATTTTTGTGTTCAAAATCTACCCTTAACCCAGAAATTCTGGTACATTTATCCCTTTCATTATCTAACTCTTCTTTTACCCTAGTTTTACTGGCTTTATTGGTACTCTCTCAAATCCCATTTTAGAAGTGGGAAGATATAAATAAGAACACATACTGAGATTAAAGAGATAGTACTCATTTCAGAATTGAGAAATACTGTTATTACATTACTTACAACTCATTTTCTATGACCACCAAAATGCTGCTCCCAGAAACACAAAGGCAATAAAAGAAAATTACAAGCCAATACTGTCATGAACAAAGACATAAACAAATCCTCAAGAAACTACAGGAAAAGTCTGTAACATAAAAAGAAGAATATAGTATGACTAATTGGGATTTATCACAGGAATATAAGATTGGTTCAAAATTTGATACTCAATAATTTAATAATAATAATTTACTATTTCATTTTTACTTTTCTGTGCTTGGCCCAAAGACTTGCTGGGACAACACTAAACTTTTTCTTTCACACTAAATTTTCAAGGGAAGAGTCTAAACTACTTCTAGGAGAAACAGTCTAGAGACAAATTTGTCACTAATTACTCAGATCTAAGAGCTCCCCTAGGCAACCAACTTCTAGCCTTCAAAGAATTTTCAACATTTTGTTCTCCTTATATCAGAGATCCATATTCAAAAAGGAGCATAAAGAATATAAAAAATTTCTCATCTTTTACAGAAATAGAATGACCATTAGTGTTATACAATGATTCCCTGCAAATCAGTCTCTGTCTGATCTAGTTCAAAAACAATCTTTCTTAATGGTCCTAATTAATGAAAGAAAAAGCCCACGGCTGGATAAAAATCTCACTATAAATTAGAAATGCATTATAGCAACATAGTGTGCACTCAAATGCACTCCAACTCAGCAAACTCATAATGAAGTGTCTCAGCAAAAAGAACTGTAAGACAGAGAAAGATCATTCTTTTAGGCATATTAAAGCACTAACTGATTGACTTCACTGTTGTTAGTAGTATCACTGAAAAAAAAAAAACTATCACTGGTCACCCTCAAAGTTAAGGTGGCCTGGGAAAGCAACAATTAGACCAGATGATAAGAACAATGTAATTGAGCATGTTCTTTTCCTAAGATATTCAGAGATATATTTTTGTGTTCAAAATCTACCCTTAACCCAGAAATTCTGGTACATTTATCCCTTTCATTATCTAACTCTTCTTTTACCCTAGTTTTACTGGCTTTATTGGTACTCTCTCAAATCCCATTTTAGAAGTGGGAAGATATAAATAAGAACACATACTGAGATTAAAGAGATAGTACTCATTTCAGAATTGAGAAATACTGTTATTACATTACTTTTTGAGCTATAAATAAGGACAGATGTACCAAAAGCACAGTTAGCTGATCGACTGAGATTTCAACCAAAGCTTTAAAAAATAGCAATTTTTACTCTCTTTTCAATCAACAAATGTAATCGGCTTACTTTACCTTAATTTCTATTCTTGCTCTGTGAGGAAAAAGCTGTCCAATCATAGAAAAGTCAGTTCCTACCATGCTGATGGCTAAAAAAAACATATCTGTTTCTGTAAAAATAAAAGATTTAGAAAGACTGAGAATTAATCTTCTAAATATTTCAAAGGAAAAAAACTCTTACATAAGTATATTTTTTTTCCACAATACGTTTTTTTATTTTGCTTTTTGATTTTACAGTTTGTTTACAGATGTATAATTCCAACTTAGTCACATGTATATCCCATTCTCCCACATCCCACCCCTATAGGCCATCACATAGCCCCCATATATGATCCCTTAGTCCCACAGCATATTGACAACACTTATCTCTTTTACATAAGATAGTATCGGGTTCCAAGTTGCTCTTTCCATAAGTATATATTTTAAGTAAAAAGTAAATCTAACAGTACCTAAGATTTTTATTAAAATCCAGTAAATATTTTAACCACAGAAATATATCTATGTATACACACACAGATATATTTCAATTTTATTGCAAGAAATCTCATGAATCTAAAAATACCTTTTTTAAACTTTTATACAAAAATATGGTTTAAGAAATGTACATGTTCATATTAAAGTAGTTGGAATTTTTACAAAGACATTCTGCCTATCTGGTCTCAAGTGCCTTGAAGAAAACTGTCAGTCATAACCAGTATATTGCTGCTATGTAAGCAACTAAGATGTGCTAAGTAGTATGTGAAAGGAAAGTAGCTAGAAAAATAGACAGGAACAGAAGTAACCTCAAGAGAACAGGACTGGGGAAGTCAGAGGTTCATTCTATATTATTCTGTTGTGTTTGAATTTTGTCCCAGAACAAACTACTATTTTGGTAATAAAAAGTAATAAGCAATAGTATGTAAAAGACCATTATACAATAATGAGGTAGAACATTATTATGAGCATGAAAAATATTGTTAATTTTTCATTAAAATGATATCTGTTGTACAGGAATTTTACAAAGAAGACTATTCCAGCCAAGATGATCATAAGGCTGACCCCTACAAAGATTCCTAAGATAAAGTCAGAGACATAGTTCAATGACAGGGACAAGAGAAAAGTGCCAATAAAGCTGGCTAGTGAGGTAAATCAGCTAGGCTGCATTTTTCTTTTACTGAGGGAAAACCTGATTTAATACAGAAACAGAGACAGTGATTAGTTTCATTTCCAATAAGTAATCTATATAATTTAAAATGAAAATCAGTTACCTTTATTTGACCATGGTTTAGAGTAGTAGTTTTTCCTAAAGCTGGAATATGTAGTTGTAGAACCACGCTCAAATATGGGGTCATTTTCCTCAACAACACAAGGGCCTTTTGTTCTTAAAACTTCAACAGTTAAGCTGAAAAGAAACGTATTTTTAAATAGATCCACATTAAATAAGTAAGGAAATACATAGTAAATAAGATTTTAATGGTTATATTCTGAAATTTACCATTGCAAAGTCATATCAAAAGTATAATACACAAAATAAAAAAGTAATATACATTTGAAGTATGCATATTTTCCAAGAATCCGCCAATTTTCACTTAAAATGTGACCGCGAGTAAGCAAAAATTAATGCCAACTTGTCTTCAAAATCCTTAACAGTAACATAAAAACTATAAAATATCTTTGGGCCACCTAAACAATTGTTTTTCACTGAGTTCTGCATGTCTCCTATATTTAACATATACTATCTTACCCAATAGGGGACACTGAGCAATATAAGCAGTTTATATTTACAGTTTATATCCCAGCATACAAAGCAAGTAAGTATGCTTTTTACAAAGAAAGGGTAATTAAATCATCATCACAAAGCAGTTGAAAACTACATGTAAAAACAATTGTTAATAGTATTATATTTATATTTATCATAGAATTTATATTCTATAAAACAATTTATTATTAATTAAACTGTCAGAAGACTTTTCAGCCATCTTTTTAATTTTTTTACTAGTTTATCCTCTTATTTAAAAAAATACACAGTGGAAAGACAAATAAGTTTCACAACGCCAAATTTGACAAATTTTATGTTATAACTAAGAAATCAAGCCAGCAAGTTAATTAAAAACATAAAATATGTTAAACCTAAAAAAAAAGTTAAATCTATGTTTCACTGTATTTTCAATAGTTAACACCACATATCAGAATATGGTAATATAGTCAGTGAATATTGACATCAAGGCCAAATCAATCTTCGAAATCCATACTCAGTTGAGGAAAACAAGTGATTAGTTCAATAGCTTGTTTCAACTACCAGTCAAATTAGTAAAACAACGGTAGTAGGTTAGCGGGTGGCAGGTCAGCAGTACTATCTTCTCATATAAAGGACAGCATTATAAAAATTGCTAAAAATTATAAATGCATGTAACCCACCCTTCTATTTATAGTTTTTCTAAAGCTGGAATATGTAGTTGTAGAACCACGCTCAAATATGGGGTCATTTTCCTCAACAACACAAGGGCCTTTTGTTCTTAAAACTTCAACAGTTAAGCTGAAAAGAAACGTATTTTTAAATAGATCCACATTAAATAAGTAAGGAAATACATAGTAAATAAGATTTTAATGGTTATATTCTGAAATTTACCATTGCAAAGTCATATCAAAAGTATAATACACAAAATAAAAAAGTAATATACATTTGAAGTATGCATATTTTCCAAGAATCCGCCAATTTTCACTTAAAATGTGACCGCGAGTAAGCAAAAATTAATGCCAACTTGTCTTCAAAATCCTTAACAGTAACATAAAAACTATAAAATATCTTTGGGCCACCTAAACAATTGTTTTTCACTGAGTTCTGCATGTCTCCTATATTTAACATATACTATCTTACCCAATAGGGGACACTGAGCAATATAAGCAGTTTATATTTACAGTTTATATCCCAGCATACAAAGCAAGTAAGTATGCTTTTTACAAAGAAAGGGTAATTAAATCATCATCACAAAGCAGTTGAAAACTACATGTAAAAACAATTGTTAATAGTATTATATTTATATTTATCATAGAATTTATATTCTATAAAACAATTTATTATTAATTAAACTGTCAGAAGACTTTTCAGCCATCTTTTTAATTTTTTTACTAGTTTATCCTCTTATTTAAAAAATACACAGTGGAAAGACAAATAAGTTTCACAACGCCAAATTTGACAAATTTTATGTTATAACTAAGAAATCAAGCCAGCAAGTTAATTAAAAACATAAAATATGTTAAACCTAAAAAAAAAGTTAAATCTATGTTTCACTGTATTTTCAATAGTTAACACCACATATCAGAATATGGTAATATAGTCAGTGAATATTGACATCAAGGCCAAATCAATCTTCGAAATCCATACTCAGTTGAGGAAAACAAGTGATTAGTTCAATAGCTTGTTTCAACTACCAGTCAAATTAGTAAAACAACGGTAGTAGGTTAGCGGGTGGCAGGTCAGCAGTACTATCTTCTCATATAAAGGACAGCATTATAAAAATTGCTAAAAATTATAAATGCATGTAACCCACCCTTCTATTTATAGTATCTATTTTGCAAATATAAATGTCAGTTAAAGCAACAGTGAGAAATACAGAAACAGAATCTCTCTCACTAGACAAAAGACATTTGTTCTCATAAAACCACAACCTCTCTCTTTTTTTCCTTACCTTTCTTCATCCAAAATAATAGAACCATCTTCTGCCACTTTTACTCGAGGAACCAGCAATGGCCCATCATCCACCTCTTCTTCTATTTCTTCATTATCTTCACCATCAAGAGTGCTTTTACCTTCTTGCCTACCAAATGTAAAGGTAGCTTCATTCATACAGCCATCAGAAACATCCCCTGAATATTACAAACTTCTAAAACAAATTATTGTATATTCAATCTTATATTAAGAGCTATTTCCCACTTTCCTTATAACCTTCTGTTCATAGCTATTTCCTACATTCACAACAACCTAACTGAAAATACTATGTGTTATTGAGACCATGGTTATAAAATTTTCTCAAAATTTTATCTAATAGCATATAGCAGGAGTCTTTACTCTCTTTGAAAAGAGAAATAAATGTTCATCTATTCTATCTCAATAGAGTCATTAAGAGTAAACCTTCCAGGGCTTCCCTGGTGGTCCAGTGGGTAAGGACACCACCACCTTGCAGTGCAAGGGGCGCCCGTTCGATATCTGGCCTGGGAAGATCAAACGTGCCGCAGAGCAAATGGACTGATGTGACCAATTACCGAGCCGGAGCTCTGGAGCGCATGCGCCCAGAGCCAGTGCTCTGCGACAACAGAGGCCACCACGATGGGAGGCCCACACGGGCCAAAGAACAAAGATGGATGAAAATGGACAAATGAAAGACCAATAGAAGTGGCCCGCCTGCTCCCCTCTCTCCCCACCCTACCCCCACCAAAAAAAAAAAGAGTAAACCTTCCAGATATTATTAAATTAATAAAAATAACCCCTACAGCATTCATTCCAGATCATTTTATTACCTCTTCAGAACAACCCTCGGGGTAGTATTTCATGCCCATTTGATGCTTGGAGAAGATAAAGTACTATTGCTCTAAACTACACAAGAGAAAGAGTAGACCAAGAACCTAAACACAGTTTTCCAAATGATGACACCAAATTTCATATACTTTCCTTTCAATTAGATTATCTCTTTAAAAGTCTTATTGAAAGAAGCATAATCTATAAATCTGTAAAAACAAAACCTATTTCTGGCCTTCCCTACAGTGGATAAGAATTCACCTGCCAATGCAGGGGACATGGGCTCAATCTCTCATCCAGGGAGATTCCACACGTCACATAGCAGTTAAGCCCATGGGTTCCAACTACTAAGCCTGCGTGCTGCAACTATTGAAACACACGTGCCTCATCTGCTTTGTCTGTGCACCACAACAAGAGAAGTCACCACAATGAGAAAGCAACGAAAAGCAGCTGCCCCTTGCTGCAATCAGAGAAAGCCTGAAGAGCAAGAAAGACCCAGGGAAGCCAATATAATTAACTAATAAAAACAAAACAATGTGGATTCTAAGAAAAAGATTAGATTAATCATGACAGGGAATTCCCTGGAGGTCCAGTGGTTAGGACTCAGCACTTTCACTGCTATGACCTGGGTTCAATCCATGGTCACGGAACTAATATCCTGCAAGCCTCATGGTGTGCCCGCCTCGCCCATGCCAAAAAAAAAAGAGTAAACATTACTTAATGACTGTTACTTGAAAGAATAACCAGAAGATCCCAATGTTTCTGCTATTTTTCCACAATTTCCTACTTTGAAACACAAGTCTACAATAACTTCCAGTGTTTTGCAGGGATTTATTCCCTTTTTCTTTTTTTGGCCATGCTGTGTGCCACATAGAATCTTAGTTACTTGAGGAGGGATTGAACCCGCACTCCCTGCAGTGGAAGCACAGGGTCTCAATCACTGGACCACCAGCAAAGTCCTTTCTATAAACACTTCTTAAGAATAAACTAATATATATGACAGTGAAAGCTTGTACACAAAAAGGGACTCTATAGTGGTGTCAAAACTGTACCTACTAAAGGAGAGTGTATACAAAATGTTAAGCAAAAAAAAGAAACAAAGAAAAAGAAGAGAAAAGGAAAGAAAAGGAAAAGACATAGAAAAACACATACGTTTGCTTTGAGAGATATAGACTAGAACTAGAAAGATACATTGAAAATGTGATAATATTTGCTGCCTTAAGGAAGCTGGATTAGATGGCAGAAAAACAAACTTTTTCTCAGTACTTTAGTTCCTTTTGAATTTTGTACCATATGAATATTACTATTCTAAAACAAAATCCTTTTTAATTCTAAAAGCTTTAATTTAAAATCCTAACACTATTTATATATATAATATACAAAATACTGTAAGGCTTTCATTTTGATTTTAATCAAGCAGCTTTTATTCTTGTTGTGATTCTATTTAAAAATTCCTATCATAAGCTTTCCTGGTAGCTCAGTGATAAAGAGTTTGCCTGCCAATGCAGGAGACGTGAGTTCGATCTCTGATCTGGGAAGATCCCACATGCTGTAGAGCAACTAGGCCCGTGGGCCACAACTACTGAACCTGTGCTCTAGCGCCTCGGAGCCGCAACTATTGAGCCCATGTGCCACGACTACTGAAGCCTGTGTGCTGTAGAATCCAAGTTCCACAATAAGAGAAGTCACTGCAACAAGAAGCCTGCTCACCTCAACCAGAGTAGCCCCCACTCCCCGCAACCAGAGAAGAGCCTGCAGCAGCAGTGAAAACCCAAAATAGCCAAATAAATTGATTAATTTTTAAAAATCCTATCTCATGTAATTTAACCAAAACAGGAAGCATCATTTGATTCCATATTTTTAAAAATGTACCCATTAAAAAAAAAAAAAAGGTACCCATAACAGAATATATTCAAAACAGATGAGATGCTTACTCTCTTGTCTGGACTGGGGCTGATGATTTTTCAGTTTTCTTTTCTTGCTCCAGTGAAGAACTATTAAACACAAGTAAAATCATACCTTTTAATAAATAAGTAAGTTATATTTTGTCAATTCTATTTGAGGCAAGAAGCAAATAATTTTAACTTACAATTTTTTTTAAGATATACTATAACACTATAATTAACGATAGTGTGGTCCAACACTCAATTTTTCAAAAACTTTGTCATCAATATAAACAATTTGTTAGGCCCTAAGTAGAGAACACTCTTCCCTCAATTCCTCAATGAAGGCATGAAGCCACCTACGTGGCTTGTTTCCAATTCCTAGATGTCAAACAACTCAAAATCTCGGCTGCCTGTCCTTCCCTCAACTAGGCCCAAGACCTGCTGAACATCAAATAAGCTACACTGAAAATATGCCATGCCCTGGAGGGGTGGAATGGGGGAACTGTGAGGGGCACAGGGATACACGTATGACTGATCTGGGAACATACATGTATGTGAACAACAAAACTCTGTAAAAATATTTTTAAAAATAATTTTTAAAATTAATGAGAAAAAAAAGAGAAACTGCACCACGCCATTCCTAAATTCACCTGCTATTATAATCTCTCTGCCTCCTCAGGCTAACTTTGATTAAAGAAGATTTGTTCTTAGAGAATTTGTCAATCAAATATCGTTGGAAGTAGGGTGTGAAAATTAGATCACCCCTTTAGATCACATTATGGTATATAAGAAATATAAATGGTAATTCAGATTAGAGAAAAGCTGTTTAGTTGGTTTTTACTGCATCATGGTTAAGGAAATTTATTTTTAATCTCAGAGGTAAGGGCACCATTTACTATCCCAAAAAAATAGTCACTTGAAACAGCACTAATTTTTGCCATAAAACTTTTATCCAAATGGATATCATAGGTGCTATAAATTTTGTCAACTTGTTTTAGGAAAACATGGAACTTCTCTAAAAGAGATGCTTAAATCACTACATACTCATGGAAGGTAAAACAGAAATAAGGATTACTTACGTCATTGGATTGCTTTCTGGTAGATAATATATGAAGTCTCTCATAGTCATTTTGGAACGATCCGGGGGCCTCTGAGTTTCATTTATGGTATACTTGTTTTTCCATTGCTTCTAGATACACAAACACAAAGAGATACATTTCATTTTATAAATACAGAACAATTTTAGGGGAATTCCCTAGCAGCTGAGTGGTTAAGATTCCACGCACTCATTGTCGGAGACATGGGTTCAATCCCTGGTGGGGGCCAAAAAACTAAACACAAATTTTTTAAAATCTTAAAAAAAGATTTTAGATGTATATATTTAAGTACACAGCCTATTATTACATTCATT
Source organism: Tragulus kanchil (assembly GCA_022376925.1). Taxonomy (NCBI): domain Eukaryota; kingdom Metazoa; phylum Chordata; class Mammalia; order Artiodactyla; family Tragulidae; genus Tragulus; species Tragulus kanchil. Next base: position 91,580,121 of record JAIOJX010000004.1, on the reverse strand, counting down.
GCAAGAGCCTGAATATTATTCCCATCAGAATTATGCCTAATTTAAGAGAATTTTATAGACTGAATATTAAAAACTTGTAGTACATTAATGAATTTTAAAAACAAAAGTGACCTATCATAAAAAGTGAAGTAAGTCAAAAAGAGAAAGACAAGCACAGTATACTAACTCATATATATGGGATCTAGTACGATGGTCATGATAACACACGCAGTGAACTCATGGAAAAACAGAGAATAGACATAAGGACATTGTGGAGACCGAACAGTGAGAGGGAGGCATAGAGGAAGTAACATCGAAACCTATACTGGCACGTGTGGAAAAGCTAGCTATGGTCATTGTAATAAGGGAATAGGAGTACCTACAATCACTTTGGGCGATGGTCTGTAGGGGTGGGAGGGGGGGAACTGGGTGGGCGGAGGGTCCAGGGATATGCATATGAATGATCTGGGAAGATACATGTTGGCGAACAACAAAACTCTATAAAATCTTTAAAATAAAGAATAATAATAAAAAAAAAAAGTGACTGCAACTGCATTCAATATTACTGATGCTACCTAATCACAATAGTTTACTGAAAACTTATAGAGACACAGCATTTAATTTCCCTGTATTGAACTGAAATTCTGCATATTTTATAAAATCTTGAAGCAAATGTTTAATCTTTGACTCTTCCAATAAGTCTAATTAACCAGATCTGATAGAATACAGAAGATTTTCAGAGGTTTAGATTTTAGAGGATATGGATTCAAATCCTATATTCTCCACGGATGTTTGACACAAAGCAAATTACCTCTCGGAGTTTCTTTCCTCTTGTATAAATAGCTGCTAGCCTGTTCACACAATGGAGATATTTAAATGAGATAACAAACATAAAGCATGAGAAGGGACTTCCCTGGATGCCCAATGGTTAGGACTCCATGCTTCACAGCTGAGAGTGAGGGGTAAATCCCTGCAGAGGGGAAAGAAGATCCTGCAAGCCTCAAGGTGCAACCAAAAAGAAAAAAAGCACCAAGATAACTGTCTTTCTCTTAGTTAGAAAATTTTTTAAAATCTTAAAAAAAGATTTTAGATGTATATATTTAAGTACACAGCCTATTATTACATTCATTGCAAGAGCCTGAATATTATTCCCATCAGAATTATGCCTAATTTAAGAGAATTTTATAGACTGAATATTAAAAACTTGTAGTACATTAATGAATTTTAAAAACAAAAGTGACCTATCATAAAAAGTGAAGTAAGTCAAAAAGAGAAAGACAAGCACAGTATACTAACTCATATATATGGGATCTAGTACGATGGTCATGATAACACACGCAGTGAACTCATGGAAAAACAGAGAATAGACATAAGGACATTGTGGAGACCGAACAGTGAGAGGGAGGCATAGAGGAAGTAACATCGAAACCTATACTGGCACGTGTGGAAAAGCTAGCTATGGTCATTGTAATAAGGGAATAGGAGTACCTACAATCACTTTGGGCGATGGTCTGTAGGGGTGGGAGGGGGGGAACTGGGTGGGCGGAGGGTCCAGGGATATGCATATGAATGATCTGGGAAGATACATGTTGGCGAACAACAAAACTCTATAAAATCTTTAAAATAAAGAATAATAATAAAAAAAAAAAGTGACTGCAACTGCATTCAATATTACTGATGCTACCTAATCACAATAGTTTACTGAAAACTTATAGAGACACAGCATTTAATTTCCCTGTATTGAACTGAAATTCTGCATATTTTATAAAATCTTGAAGCAAATGTTTAATCTTTGACTCTTCCAATAAGTCTAATTAACCAGATCTGATAGAATACAGAAGATTTTCAGAGGTTTAGATTTTAGAGGATATGGATTCAAATCCTATATTCTCCACGGATGTTTGACACAAAGCAAATTACCTCTCGGAGTTTCTTTCCTCTTGTATAAATAGCTGCTAGCCTGTTCACACAATGGAGATATTTAAATGAGATAACAAACATAAAGCATGAGAAGGGACTTCCCTGGATGCCCAATGGTTAGGACTCCATGCTTCACAGCTGAGAGTGAGGGGTAAATCCCTGCAGAGGGAATGAAGATCCTGCAAGCCTCAAGGTGCAACCAAAAAAGAAAAAAAAGCACCAAGATAACTGTCTTTCTCTTAGTTAGAAAAAGGGAGGCATTCTATAAATTTATACTAAAAGCTGACATTTGGGCTTACTAATTGCTAGACACTAGTTTAAATGTGTTTTCATTTAATCTTCACAACCTTCAATAAGATAGATACTATTATCAGTCTATTTCACAAATGAGAAAATAGACATGGAAGATTAAATTGTTCAAAATCCCATATTCGTAGTTACAGATGAATCTAAAATTTCACCCTTAAGTGTCAAACTCCAGAGGTTACATGTTTCACTGCTGTTATACTGCCCTCTCAGAAAAACAATCAATCTTCAAGATTAAAAAGAATGCAGCCCGTCTATACGTATACTAATGTATTTCCCCCACTTATAATTTTCCATATTGTCAATTCAGAAAATATTACCAGCGGCTTCCCTGGTGGTCCAGTGGGTAGATTCCGCCTTGCAGTGCAAGGGGCACCAGTTCAATTCTGGGCCCAGGAGAATCCCATGTGTCGAGGAATGGCTGGGCCAGTGTGGCCAATTATGAGCCAATGCACTGGAGCACATGTGCCCAGAGCCAGTGCTCTGCAACAAGACAGGCCACTGCAATGGCAGGCCCACACAGGCCAAAAGAATAAAGATGGATGAAGATAAATGATGGGTTTCCCTGGTGGTCCAGTGGGTAAAGACACCGTCTTGCAGTGCAAGGGGTGCCGGTTCGATCCCTGGCCTGGGAAAATTCCACGTGTGGCAGAGCGGCTGGACTGATGTGTCCAATTACTTAACCGGAGCTCTGGAGCGCATGCGCCCAGAGCCGGCGCTCTGCAACAACAGAGGCCACCGCGATGGGAGGCCCACAGGAGCCAAAGAACAAAGAAAAAAAAACCAAAAAGTGGCCCGTCCATTCCTCTTGTATAAATAGCTGCTAGCCTGTTCACACAATGGAGATATTTAAATGAGATAACAAACATAAAGCATGAGAAGGGACTTCCTGGATGCCCAATGGTTAGGACTCCATGCTTCACAGCTGAGAGTGAGGGGTAAATCCCTGCAGAGGGGAAAGAAGATCCTGCAAGCCTCAAGGTGCAACCAAAAAAGAAAAAAAAGCACCAAGATAACTGTCTTTCTCTTAGTTAGAAAAAGGGAGGCATTCTATAAATTTATACTAAAAGCTGACATTTGGGCTTACTAATTGCTAGACACTAGTTTAAATGTGTTTTCATTTAATCTTCACAACCTTCAATAAGATAGATACTATTATCAGTCTATTTCACAAATGAGAAAATAGACATGGAAGATTAAATTGTTCAAAATCCCATATTCGTAGTTACAGATGAATCTAAAATTTCACCCTTAAGTGTCAAACTCCAGAGGTTACATGTTTCACTGCTGTTATACTGCCCTCTCAGAAAAACAATCAATCTTCAAGATTAAAAAGAATGCAGCCCGTCTATACGTATACTAATGTATTTCCCCCACTTATAATTTTCCATATTGTCAATTCAGAAAATATTACCAGCGGCTTCCCTGGTGGTCCAGTGGGTAGATTCCGCCTTGCAGTGCAAGGGGCACCAGTTCAATTCTGGGCCCAGGAGAATCCCATGTGTCGAGGAATGGCTGGGCCAGTGTGGCCAATTATGAGCCAATGCACTGGAGCACATGTGCCCAGAGCCAGTGCTCTGCAACAAGACAGGCCACTGCAATGGCAGGCCCACACAGGCCAAAAGAATAAAGATGGATGAAGATAAATGATGGGTTTCCCTGGTGGTCCAGTGGGTAAAGACACCGTCTTGCAGTGCAAGGGGTGCCGGTTCGATCCCTGGCCTGGGAAAATTCCACGTGTGGCAGAGCGGCTGGACTGATGTGTCCAATTACTTAACCGGAGCTCTGGAGCGCATGCGCCCAGAGCCGGCGCTCTGCAACAACAGAGGCCACCGCGATGGGAGGCCCACAGGAGCCAAAGAACAAAGACAGATGAAAATAGAGAAATGAAAGACCAATAGAAGTGGCCCGTCCATCCCCCTCCCTCCCCACCCCATCCCCCAAAAGAGAAATAAATAAACTTAAAAAAAAAAAAAACAATGAAAGATATAGATGAAAAAAATATAGAAAAATTAATATTGTGGAAAAAAATAGCTTATCAACTCCATACTGCTTCTCAAATCATTCTGTTAACAAGTGGACATATTTTAGGGCTTCCCTGGTGGTCCAGTGGGTAAGGACACCGCCTTGCAGTGCAAGGGGCGCCGGTTCGATCTCTGGCCTGGGAAGATCCCACATGCCGCAGAGCAGCTGGACCGATGTGTCCAATTACCGAGCCGGAGCTCTGGGATGCATGCGCCCAGTGCCGGTGCTCTGTGACAACAGAGGCCACTGCCATGGGAGGTCCACACGGGCCAAAGAACAAAGATGGATGAAAATAGATAAATGAAAGACCAATAGAAGTGGCCTGCCCTCCCCCTTCCATCCCCAGCCCACCCCCATCCCGCAAAAAAAAAACAAGTGGAGATATTTTATTAACATGAGGGATCTTATTTGGTTTTGTTTCTGTCATCCAAATGCTATAGATGCTTGGGACTTCCCTGATGGCCCGGTAGCTAATACTCCACTCCCAAGGCAGAGGGCCCAAGGTTCAATCCCTGGTCAGGGAACTAGATCTCACATGCCACAACTCAAGAGTCTACATGCTGCCAACTAAAGATCCCCCAAGCTACAACAAAGATCAAACAAAAGCTCAAGACAGTCAAAGAAATAAATAAATTTGTTTTAAAAAATGCCACAGGGGAATTCCCTGGTGGTCCAGTGGTTAAGACTCTGTGCTCCCAATGCAGGGGGCCCAGGTTCGATCCCTGGTCAGGGAACTAGAGCCCACATGCTACAACTGAGATCCCAATGCAGCCAAATAAATATAAATAAAAATTAAAAAAAAAAAAATGCCACAAATGGGACTTCTGTGATGGTCCAGTGGGTAAAGAGTTCACCTTGCAAAGGGGGAACCAGTTCGATCCCTAGCCCAGGAGGATCCCACGTGCTGTGGAGTGGCTGGGCGGGTGTGTCCAGTTACATGCCAGTGCTCTGGAGCTAATGCACTCACAGCCAGTGCTCTACAACAGGAGAGGCCACTGCAATGGGAGGCCCACATAGGCTGAAGAATAAAGATGATGGATGAAAATAAATGAAGGATGACTTACAGGCAAAATAAAAAATAAATGCCACAAATGCTTATTTTTCCTCCCAATGACACCCTACTAACATAAAAACAGAAACCTAGCAGACAACAGTCCAAATTCTGATTTTTCTACCATACCTTTTCTTTCTTCAATTCTTCTTTTAACATTTCTCTCAGTTTCTGGGCTTTATATATTCGGTATCTGTCTGAACATGGCTGCTTCTCTTTTGTTGGAACTGGCTTTGGCTGTGGAGCTTCTTGATTAACTGTAGGTAAAGGATGAGGTTCTGAAGGAACACTGACATTAGGATTGACCAGACTAGAAGTACTTGGTATTCGTTTTCTTCTCTGTGGAACAGCAGAGGAAGGTTGACTGGATTCTTCAACATCCTTCCCATCATCAGTCTTTTCATCACTATTGAAAATTGAAAAAGAAAAAAAAAGGGCACCATGAATCTTCTTTGAAACATTTTAGTCTGAAAAACTAGCCTGACAAAAATCCAAAAGAGCAAAGTCTTTTGGATTATTAAAATCATAATCAATTATTAAAAATCACACATATGACTAATCTAGGATCATACGTATCTGTAAGCAACAAAACTGTGTAAAAGTAAAAAGCAAAATAAAAATTAAAAAAAAAATCATTAACTTGAACAGAGGTTGCAATAAAATTTTTGTTTAGAACACCTTTTTCTTTTTTTAATTTTGGCTTCTTTTTATTGATTTTTTACTTATTTATTTTCATCCATCTTTATCCTTTGGCCTGTGTGAGCCACCCACTGCAGTGGCCTCTCTAGTTACAGAGCACCAGCTCTGGGCACGTGCACTCCAGAGCGCTGGCTCTTAATTGAACACACTGGTCCAGTCACTCCGTGGCACAAAGGATCTTCGTGGGCGTGGGATCAAACCAGTGCCCCCTGCATAGCAGACGGACTCTTGACCCACTGCACCACGAGGCAAGCCCCTAGAACATCTTTTTAACAAATGTGGTACTCTGAAGACTGATGATTCTTTTTAAATTTCAAATCCTTAAGAATATTATAAGCACATAATTTTATGCTCATGCTAGGTCCCTCAAACTACAAACAAAAAGCCTAAATTACAAAGCAAAGCTTAATTAGCCTAATTTAAATTACTTATAATTAAGCTTTTGTCCTTTTGATAGCTTAAAATTTTTAAATTGAAGTATAGTTGATTTATAATATTATATTAACTTGTAGTGTATAGCATAGTGATTCAGTGTTTTATAGACTGTACCCCAATAAATGAGAGATGCTTTTTTCGAGAGCTTCTTTTTAAAATTAAGTTTATAATCTACACTGACACCTTAAGTGTCACTTCCTAAAGTGATCTAAATTATTGGCATTTTTAATTATCAACTTGAGATCAGCCAAACCAAGCAAAATTTCAAACCGCTGAAATATTTGTATTATAGTGCTTGAAGATATTGAAGATCTTCATTTAGCTACATTAATCAAACCAGATTCTATTTGAGGCAGAAATAATTTATCTTTTGTCAGGTATAACTTGACTTATTCACCTACCAAAATAAACTCTTCCAACACAAAAATATACTCAGACACTTCAAATTACATATTAGATATAATTCAGACTGGATATAATTTTTGGATTGCTTGAAGGCAAAATTTTAGTCTGAAAAACTAGCCTGACAAAAATCCAAAAGAGCAAAGTCTTTTGGATTATTAAAATCATAATCAATTATTAAAAATCACACATATGACTAATCTAGGATCATACGTATCTGTAAGCAACAAAACTGTGTAAAAGTAAAAAGCAAAATAAAAATTAAAAAAAAAATCATTAACTTGAACAGAGGTTGCAATAAAATTTTTGTTTAGAACACCTTTTCTTTTTTAATTTTGGCTTCTTTTTATTGATTTTTTACTTATTTATTTTCATCCATCTTTATCCTTTGGCCTGTGTGAGCCACCCACTGCAGTGGCCTCTCTAGTTACAGAGCACCAGCTCTGGGCACGTGCACTCCAGAGCGCTGGCTCTTAATTGAACACACTGGTCCAGTCACTCCGTGGCACAAAGGATCTTCGTGGGCGTGGGATCAAACCAGTGCCCCCTGCATAGCAGACGGACTCTTGACCCACTGCACCACGAGGCAAGCCCCTAGAACATCTTTTTAACAAATGTGGTACTCTGAAGACTGATGATTCTTTTTAAATTTCAAATCCTTAAGAATATTATAAGCACATAATTTTATGCTCATGCTAGGTCCCTCAAACTACAAACAAAAAGCCTAAATTACAAAGCAAAGCTTAATTAGCCTAATTTAAATTACTTATAATTAAGCTTTTGTCCTTTTGATAGCTTAAAATTTTTAAATTGAAGTATAGTTGATTTATAATATTATATTAACTTGTAGTGTATAGCATAGTGATTCAGTGTTTTATAGACTGTACCCCAATAAATGAGAGATGCTTTTTTCGAGAGCTTCTTTTTAAAATTAAGTTTATAATCTACACTGACACCTTAAGTGTCACTTCCTAAAGTGATCTAAATTATTGGCATTTTTAATTATCAACTTGAGATCAGCCAAACCAAGCAAAATTTCAAACCGCTGAAATATTTGTATTATAGTGCTTGAAGATATTGAAGATCTTCATTTAGCTACATTAATCAAACCAGATTCTATTTGAGGCAGAAATAATTTATCTTTTGTCAGGTATAACTTGACTTATTCACCTACCAAAATAAACTCTTCCAACACAAAAATATACTCAGACACTTCAAATTACATATTAGATATAATTCAGACTGGATATAAATGTTTTTAGGATTGGCTTGAAGGCAAATTAAGAGTATGTCAAGAATTGAAAGCAGTTTACTTTTTTCATGTTATGATAGCTTTATATTAAAGTGAAAAATGCCTAAACATATAAAATAACCTTTCTAAAAAAGTATCCAATTTAAATTCTTATTTCTGCCCTTATTATATCATACATGTGTTATTTTCATTTCACCCAATTAAGATGAAGACATAAGGACAGAACATACAATCTATGGATTTTTACAATTAGCAAAAACCCACCGAAAAAAGGAAATACATGATTAAAAAAAAAAAAAAAAGCATATTCCCAAAATGTCAAATATAAAAAAGCAATATCCTTGAACTTAAGTGGATCAAGACTACAAGAATAATTTTGTAATTATCAATAATCATGCATTCACACGTACTTAACATTATCTGTGCATTTTATTAATTTAACAGTTGAGGCCTACGAACACACTGACAACTGCAGTCGTTCCCAATACTGCAGTAACTGGTACTTGTATTCCACTGTTGGGAGAAATTCTGACACATATTCATGTAAGAGACTTGGAAATTAATGAACATCAGTTGAGGTCAACAGAAGAAGTCAAGCCAAAGAAGGAATAAAACTGTCACCAGTATACAATGAATTTATGCCATCTCACTGTTATTTAATGGGTTGGTTTTCATTGGCCTCCTCACATTGACAGTATAAAAACAGAGGCCATTATTAGTTTGACATGTCTTAACTTTAATTACTTTGTTCCCTCACCTTTAAACAGCTAAAGATAGCAACTATCCAGCATATGCCCTGCAAGACAGTTTTTATCAGTTATCTCTAATCTCCACAATAACTCTACAAAGTAAGAGTTATCCCCATTTTGCAGATGAGTAAATTCTGGCTGTGCAAAGTCTATAAACTGTAAAATTCAGTAGATGAATCCTGAATCCAAACGTAGTATATGATACATGCTTCTCTGTTCAGAAAACCGGGTTACCAGAGTTAAAGGTGCACACCCTCAAAAGTAACCAGACCTCCTTTCCATTGGCTTAGGTCAGCAGAATCAAAGTAACACTGCTCTTTCTTTAAAAACTAAAAAAAGAAAAGAAAAGGAAAAAAAACACTTACCCCCACAAGGAATTTCAGAAGAATGAAAACCGCAGTAACCTAAATGCTCTAATGAACAGTACCACGTGTGAGTTTTCTCCAAGACCGTTAGACGGGGATTCTTCCCAACACTACTGGAAGACCCGCTCCCCTCCCCGAGAATCCACCTGGTAACAAAACCCACACTTGCCATACCGTGGTCAGAGGGACCAACTGCAGTTGGCAGTGTGTTCGTGGGTCTCAACTGACAGGCTTAGTGCAAGCGAGGGAGTACTTCTACGGTAAACTTTCTGAGCTCTGCTTCCAGGTGACGCACCCAAAGAGGCGGGGCAAATGAAAATGCTCCCCTCCTGCAAGCACTCACCTGCTGCTCTTGGAAGTCTTTTCTTGGGGCTCCGCTTCCCCGAAATCCGGGGGCACGTCCGTGGACTCCGCTGGCTTCGGGGCGGAGGCCGCCGCAGGCTCTGGCGGCCTCGGAACCTCTGGTTCACGCTGGGGATTGGGGGCGGTGGAGGTCCTGGCGCCTGCTCCTGGCCTGACATTCGGCTTCACGCTAAGGCGTGCCCTACGGAACATGGCGGAGCCAGGGGGGCCCGGGGAGGCGGCCCCAGGGCCGCTTTCAGCCCCGAGCCCCGGCCGCTGCCCTCAGAGGGCTTTAGGAACTACGCCCTTCCCTCAAAGCCACACCACCAGCCCAGCGGCCAGCTACCGCAGTTTCACGCCCCCGCCACCGCCTGGGATCTCCCGCCGCCTCCTCTTCTTCATGACCCTGCTACACTGAGAGCTAAGTTTTCCCTTATACCTTGCCCCCCCGCCCTCAGAGAGCGCCGGAACTGATTATGTCATCATCCCGCGCCGGAGAATGACGCACAGCGACTGGAGCCATGGTAACTGTCAAGCTTGGGAGCCTGGGTTACCGAGAACCGGAAACACCGAAGACTAGACTTGTGGCCGTGTGCTCTTCCCTCTCCAGGTGTTCTTAGGAGTTGTTCAAAAGAGGAGAAGCAGGTAGTCAATCCTTCAGGCCAAACTTTTTTTTTTTAACTTAGGCCTCTTTTATTGGTTTTTTTATTTATTTGTTTTCATCCATCTTTATTCTTTGGCGTGTGTGGGCCTCCCATTGCAGTGGCATCTCTCGGTGCAGAGCAACGGTTCTGGGCGCATGCGCTCCAGAGCACTGTCTCGTCATTAGACACACCGGCCCCGCTGCTCCACGGCACGTGGGATCCTCCCGGGCCAGGGATCGAACCGGTGCCCGTTAGACTGCAAGGCAGACTCTTACCCACTGGATCACCAGGGAAGCTCCCCAGCCCAAACTTTTGTGGAAACTATTAAGATTGCTGGTCTTGGGACTTCCGTGATGGTCCAGTGATTAAGACTCTGTGCTTCCATGGCGGGGTGCGGCGGGGGGTGCGGAGAGGGATGGGTTCCGTCTTTGGTTGGGTAAATAAGATGCCACCGACCGGGTGGTGCGACCAAAAAAAGTTTATTTTTAATTCGCAGGCTATTTTTAGAGAGTCCTGTGGAACACTGTCTGTTCAGCATATCCCTAAAACTTAAAAATTCTAAATTGGAAAAAATAAAATAAAATCTAAGTTGAGGGAACTTACCTGGTGGTCCTGTGGTTAAAAATCCGGGGTCCAATGCAAGGAACAGGGGTTAGTCAAGGGAACTAGGGATTAGTTAAGGGAACTAAGGGTGTTAGGCGAACTAAGATGCCATATGCCAAGGGGCAACTAAGCCCCTGCTACACAACTTCTGCTCAGCCCACTGTCTAGAGCCCACGAGCTTAACTACTGAAGCCCTCGGGTCCTAGAGCAGGCACTTAATAACAAGAGAAGCTACGGCAATGAGAAACCTACACAAGGCAACTAGAGTAGACCCCCTCCACAACTAGAGAAAAAGCCCATGCACTGCAACAAAGTTGCCAGCACAGCTATAAATAAAGATAAGATTCTCAAAAAACGAGGCTGGAGGGGGTAAAGCTCTGGTGGCGCAGTGGCTAAGACTCCTGGCTTCCAATGCAGGAGGCCTAGGTTCGAGTCCTAGTCAGGGAACTAGATTCCCACATACTGCAACTAAGACCTAGCACAGTCAAATAAATAAATGTGTGTGTGTGTGTGTATATATATATAAAGGGTTTAAATTGAGTAGAATGTGTATTAGAAATTCAAGTGAGAAGAAAGTGGCTAGTGTTTCTGGGAAATATGTCATGGGAAGAACAACATTCACTGTATATCCTTGTTTACTGTTTAATGTGAATGTACTCTCTGTTCAAAAATTATTATAATGAGAATTCCCTGGATGTCCAGTGGTTAGGACTCTGCACTTTCACTGCCAAGAGCACTCCTGCTCAAGGAATGAAGACCCCACGAACCCTATAGTTAAAGCTTTGTAAATTAATGTGAACAGTCTTAATCTGCTTCCGGCAGGAGCAATAGAGCAAAAAACAAGGTATACTGGCTGGGAGAGAAAAATTCAACAAATGAACAAAATAATTTAAGAATTATTAAATGCCATGAAAGAAATTTAAAGAATATATGACAAAAATTAATGAGAGGCTGGCTTACTTTATGTAGGGCAATTAGTTAAGTTCTCTATGGTGGGGAAAAACCCAAATGTCAAGATTTTTAGGGTCTGTGGAACTGTCTGTTCAGCATATCCCTAAAACTTAAAAATTCTAAATTGGAAAAAATAAAATAAAATCTAAGTTGAGGGAACTTACCTGGTGGTCCTGTGGTTAAAAATCCGGGGTCCAATGCAAGGAACAGGGGTTAGTCAAGGGAACTAGGGATTAGTTAAGGGAACTAAGGGTGTTAGGCGAACTAAGATGCCATATGCCAAGGGGCAACTAAGCCCCTGCTACACAACTTCTGCTCAGCCCACTGTCTAGAGCCCACGAGCTTAACTACTGAAGCCCTCGGGTCCTAGAGCAGGCACTTAATAACAAGAGAAGCTACGGCAATGAGAAACCTACACAAGGCAACTAGAGTAGACCCCCTCCACAACTAGAGAAAAAGCCCATGCACTGCAACAAAGTTGCCAGCACAGCTATAAATAAAGATAAGATTCTCAAAAAACGAGGCTGGAGGGGGTAAAGCTCTGGTGGCGCAGTGGCTAAGACTCCTGGCTTCCAATGCAGGAGGCCTAGGTTCGAGTCCTAGTCAGGGAACTAGATTCCCACATACTGCAACTAAGACCTAGCACAGTCAAATAAATAAATGTGTGTGTGTGTGTGTATATATATATAAAGGGTTTAAATTGAGTAGAATGTGTATTAGAAATTCAAGTGAGAAGAAAGTGGCTAGTGTTTCTGGGAAATATGTCATGGGAAGAACAACATTCACTGTATATCCTTGTTTACTGTTTAATGTGAATGTACTCTCTGTTCAAAAATTATTATAATGAGAATTCCCTGGATGTCCAGTGGTTAGGACTCTGCACTTTCACTGCCAAGAGCACTCCTGCTCAAGGAATGAAGACCCCACGAACCCTATAGTTAAAGCTTTGTAAATTAATGTGAACAGTCTTAATCTGCTTCCGGAAGGAGCAATAGAGCAAAAAACAAGGTATACTGGCTGGGAGAGAAAAATTCAACAAATGAACAAAATAATTTAAGAATTATTAAATGCCATGAAAGAAATTTAAAGAATATATGACAAAAATTAATGAGAGGCTGGCTTACTTTATGTAGGGCAATTAGTTAAGTTCTCTATGATGAGAGCAAAAATGTCCAGAGGAGAGGCTGACTCTATAGACTGTTGTCCTGCGTTTGACTGGTTATACCAGTCCCATGACTCATAGATGGAAAACAAAGGCCTGACTTCCTTCTTAGAAACAGACGAAAAATCTATAAGAACATCTTGTTACATTAATAACAAAATGTCAAAGGAATAACATGCTGAACTTATTGAAGAGATTACTAGTTAATCCAGAAACAGGGTGAAAGAAAGAGACAAGTGTTTTTAACAGTAGGAAAACAAAGCTGAGAAATAAGAAGAGATTCCTTTATGACTGGGAAAGAAATGAAGGTCTGTGGGGGAAGAAGACCTCAAACACACCTAAGGAAGCTCAAGGACTTGGACAAAAATAACCCCTGCTGAAGATATCTAAGAATCTTGGAGCTACTGCCAGAACCAGATAGCTTTGGACAGCATACTCTGGTATAGACTTGACACCAGACCTTTCCCCAAATGTTCTGTTTCACCTATGAGTCTATGGTATTCACACAGTTCTGCAGGTAAAGAAGTAAATGACTAGGATTTAATTTCCTATGAGTAAAGGGATGGGAACAGAGCCAGATTCAGTTTTACTATTTAAGATAAAATCATAAGATATTTTTATACATTACAGTTTGTATAGTCTTTTTTTTTCCTTACATAGTTTCGTTGTTTACTGCCACACATTGACCTGACTCTGCTATAGGTATACGTATGTCCCCACCTCTCCCGAACCTCCCTCCCAGCTTCCTCCCCATCTCACCCACCCAGATCACCACAGTCTGAGATCTCCTAGTGCCCCTGCACTTTCACTGCCAAGAGCACTCCTGCTCAAGGAATGAAGACCCCACGAACCCTATAGTTAAAGCTTTGTAAATTAATGTGAACAGTCTTAATCTGCTTCCGGAAGGAGCAATAGAGCAAAAAACAAGGTATACTGGCTGGGAGAGAAAAATTCAACAAATGAACAAAATAATTTAAGAATTATTAAATGCCATGAAAGAAATTTAAAGAATATATGACAAAAATTAATGAGAGGCTGGCTTACTTTATGTAGGGCAATTAGTTAAGTTCTCTATGATGAGAGCAAAAATGTCCAGAGGAGAGGCTGACTCTATAGACTGTTGTCCTGCGTTTGACTGGTTATACCAGTCCCATGACTCATAGATGGAAAACAAAGGCCTGACTTCCTTCTTAGAAACAGACGAAAAATCTATAAGAACATCTTGTTACATTAATAACAAAATGTCAAAGGAATAACATGCTGAACTTATTGAAGAGATTACTAGTTAATCCAGAAACAGGGTGAAAAAAAGAGACAAGTGTTTTTAACAGTAGGAAAACAAAGCTGAGAAATAAGAAGAGATTCCTTTATGACTGGGAAAGAAATGAAGGTCTGTGGGGGAAGAAGACCTCAAACACACCTAAGGAAGCTCAAGGACTTGGACAAAAATAACCCCTGCTGAAGATATCTAAGAATCTTGGAGCTACTGCCAGAACCAGATAGCTTTGGACAGCATACTCTGGTATAGACTTGACACCAGACCTTTCCCCAAATGTTCTGTTTCACCTATGAGTCTATGGTATTCACACAGTTCTGCAGGTAAAGAAGTAAATGACTAGGATTTAATTTCCTATGAGTAAAGGGATGGGAACAGAGCCAGATTCAGTTTTACTATTTAAGATAAAATCATAAGATATTTTTATACATTACAGTTTGTATAGTCTTTTTTTTTCCTTACATAGTTTCGTTGTTTACTGCCACACATTGACCTGACTCTGCTATAGGTATACGTATGTCCCCACCTCTCCCGAACCTCCCTCCCAGCTTCCTCCCCATCTCACCCACCCAGATCACCACAGTCTGAGATCTCCTAGTGCCCCAGCATATTCCCCTCCCTCACCCCAATGTCCATAAGACTGTCTGTGTCTGCTTCTCCATTGCTCTCTGCAATATTCATTTATCGCCTTTCTAGATTTATTCATTTATTCATTACCATCTTTCTAGATTTATTCATTACCATTTTTCTAGATTCCATATATATGTGTCAGTATACAATATTTATCTTTCTCTCTCTGACATATTTCACTCTGTATAATAGGTTCTAGATTCATCTACCTCATCAGAACTGATTCAAATCCATTTCTTTTTATGGCCGAGTAATATCCCACTGTATATATGTACCACAGCTTCTTTATCCATTCATCTCTCGATGGACATCTACGTTGCTTCCATGTTCTAGCTATCGTAAATAGTGCTTGCTGAAAGTCTGTATATTCCTAACGGTATTATAAAAGTCCCGTTTTCTCTGGCAGACACACACATTTCTTGTATTCATAGTATACATCATGCGTATCCCTGCAACTCAAAAAGTATACCTGTATCTGCAAACAAAAAGCTCAGTTATACTCTTAAAACCGCACACAGAGGACTTTCCTGGTAGTCCAGTGGGTAAAGAGTCTGCCTTGCAGTGCAGGGGGGCACCTGTTCGATCCCTAGTTCGGGAGGATCCCATGTGCCGCGGAGCGGCTGGACAGGTGTGTCCAATTACAAGCCAGCGCTCTGGAGCGCATGCGCCCAGAGCCGGCGCTCTACAAGGAGAGAGGCCACTGCGATGGGGGGCCCACACAGACCAAGAATGAAGATGGATGAAAATAAATAAACAATAAAAGAGGCCAAAATTTTTAAAGAATGATCACTTAACTTTAAAAATTCCTCCCTTTCTCCTTAAATGATCTCTTTCTATGTATTCAAGTTTGAAAAAACTAATTTAATTTCCTATGAGTAAAGGGATGGGAACAGAGCCAGATTCAGTTTTACTATTTAAGATAAAATCATAAGATATTTTTATACATTACAGTTTGTATAGTCTTTTTTTTTCCTTACATAGTTTCGTTGTTTACTGCCACACATTGACCTGACTCTGCTATAGGTATACGTATGTCCCCACCTCTCCCGAACCTCCCTCCCAGCTTCCTCCCCATCTCACCCACCCAGATCACCACAGTCTGAGATCTCCTAGTGCCCCAGCATATTCCCCTCCCTCACCCCAATGTCCATAAGACTGTCTGTGTCTGCTTCTCCATTGCTCTCTGCAATATTCATTTATCGCCTTTCTAGATTTATTCATTTATTCATTACCATCTTTCTAGATTTATTCATTACCATTTTTCTAGATTCCATATATATGTGTCAGTATACAATATTTATCTTTCTCTCTCTGACATATTTCACTCTGTATAATAGGTTCTAGATTCATCTACCTCATCAGAACTGATTCAAATCCATTTCTTTTTATGGCCGAGTAATATCCCACTGTATATATGTACCACAGCTTCTTTATCCATTCATCTCTCGATGGACATCTACGTTGCTTCCATGTTCTAGCTATCGTAAATAGTGCTTGCTGAAAGTCTGTATATTCCTAACGGTATTATAAAAGTCCCGTTTTCTCTGGCAGACACACACATTTCTTGTATTCATAGTATACATCATGCGTATCCCTGCAACTCAAAAAGTATACCTGTATCTGCAAACAAAAAGCTCAGTTATACTCTTAAAACCGCACACAGAGGACTTTCCTGGTAGTCCAGTGGGTAAAGAGTCTGCCTTGCAGTGCAGGGGGGCACCTGTTCGATCCCTAGTTCGGGAGGATCCCATGTGCCGCGGAGCGGCTGGACAGGTGTGTCCAATTACAAGCCAGCGCTCTGGAGCGCATGCGCCCAGAGCCGGCGCTCTACAAGGAGAGAGGCCACTGCGATGGGAGGCCCACCCAGACCGAAGAATGAAGATGGATGAAAATAAATAAACAATAAAAGAGGCCAAAATTTTTAAAAGAAAAAAAAAATACACACAAACAACTCGATCACTTAACTTTAATCCCAAACTTCCCTCCCTTTCTCCTTAAATGATCTCTTTCTATAATCTAGCCAGAAGATCTTTTCCCTCGCTCAAGTTACTGCAGAAGAGGGCTCTAGGTGGAAACAGACCCCTGGCCTGCAAGCAGTGCTGAGGAGGAGGAGTGGCAAGCAGGGAGAGTGATAAGGAGGAAGGCTCTCCAAGGCTGGAAGAATAATGACAAGTAGAGCCAACCTGTGAGTGCTTTCCTGTTCAGGGCACTTAGCTATTCGCATGTATTTATTCCAGGAGTGAAGGAGGTACAATTACCTCCCCAGTTTTTAGGTAAGGAAGCCTTGAAGGAAATAACATGCCCAAGTTCACACCTACTCGCTGGGCGAGCTAGGCTTTCAAGTCCCAGACAGTCCATCTCCAGAACCCTCAGGTAGCTTTTATGAGGTGAAATAAAAATTGTTGAAGCTTGGTCTTACATACTTAAGAGGTACATCATGATATTTTCTATATTTTTGTGTATAAATGGATAGATAATTTGTAATAACCATAACCCACTTCAGTCGCTAAGTGGCGTCCGACTCTTTGCGACCCCAGGGACTGCAGCACGCCAGGCTCCCCTGTCCTTCACCATCTCCCCAAGCTTGCCCAAACTCACATGTACTGAGTTGGTGATGCCACTCAGTCGAGGAAGAACGTCTGTTCTAGCAATGCCAGATGCGCCACAGCTTTCATTTGTTTGGTTTAAGGTTTCCCTTCATCCTGTAAAAGTCTGCAAACAAAAGCTCAGTTATACTCTTAAAACCGCACACAGAGGACTTTCCTGGTAGTCCAGTGGGTAAAGAGTCTGCCTTGCAGTGCAGGGGGCACCTGTTCGATCCCTAGTTCGGGAGGATCCCATGTGCCGCGGAGCGGCTGGACAGGTGTGTCCAATTACAAGCCAGCGCTCTGGAGCGCATGCGCCCAGAGCCGGCGCTCTACAAGGAGAGAGGCCACTGCGATGGGAGGCCCACCCAGACCGAAGAATGAAGATGGATGAAAATAAATAAACAATAAAAGAGGCCAAAATTTTTAAAAGAAAAAAAAAATACACACAAACAACTCGATCACTTAACTTTAATCCCAAACTTCCCTCCCTTTCTCCTTAAATGATCTCTTTCTATAATCTAGCCAGAAGATCTTTTCCCTCGCTCAAGTTACTGCAGAAGAGGGCTCTAGGTGGAAACAGACCCCTGGCCTGCAAGCAGTGCTGAGGAGGAGGAGTGGCAAGCAGGGAGAGTGATAAGGAGGAAGGCTCTCCAAGGCTGGAAGAATAATGACAAGTAGAGCCAACCTGTGAGTGCTTTCCTGTTCAGGGCACTTAGCTATTCGCATGTATTTATTCCAGGAGTGAAGGAGGTACAATTACCTCCCCAGTTTTTAGGTAAGGAAGCCTTGAAGGAAATAACATGCCCAAGTTCACACCTACTCGCTGGGCGAGCTAGGCTTTCAAGTCCCAGACAGTCCATCTCCAGAACCCTCAGGTAGCTTTTATGAGGTGAAATAAAAATTGTTGAAGCTTGGTCTTACATACTTAAGAGGTACATCATGATATTTTCTATATTTTTGTGTATAAATGGATAGATAATTTGTAATAACCATAACCCACTTCAGTCGCTAAGTGGCGTCCGACTCTTTGCGACCCCAGGGACTGCAGCACGCCAGGCTCCCCTGTCCTTCACCATCTCCCCAAGCTTGCCCAAACTCACATGTACTGAGTTGGTGATGCCACTCAGTCGAGGAAGAACGTCTGTTCTAGCAATGCCAGATGCGCCACAGCTTTCATGTTGGTTTAAGGTTCTTTGGGCTATTCTGAATTCCTGGTAAGACTGCACTCCCTATCATTCTCTCCTCGGCACACAGCCCAAGCGCGGACCCTCAGGACGCCTCAAGTATTCCTGACCGTTACAAGCGCACTGGGATCAAGGGGGAAATGAAGAGGCTTGAAAATTTTAAATCTGAATCTCACTTCTACCAGTCCATACTTAGAGTCTCAATCTTCTCTTTCATACAATGAACAATTAAGCCTACCTTGCAGCCTCGGTGCGTGAATAAAGAAGGACAGTGTGTAATGGGCCAACACTGCCTTTCATAGTTAACCTTCTATCTGTTCTTCCTCCCCTTCCCGCTTCTGCCATGGGACAAAAAAAAAACATGCCTCCTATAGAGCTGAAAAGTTAGGCGTTGTAATGTTTAACGTCTTTAAAATATGGGGCGAGTGAAGCCGCAATGGCTCGGATACAGAGGGGAGAACCCACACACGCCCGTGCCTCTCTCAGCCTCAGGGACCGCTTTCTGGACGCCGGCACTCCCGCCCCGGGGAGGGCCCGAGGCGGCCCCCGGAACGCCCGGCGCGCGGCCCTCAGCCTTCGCCCGGCGGCCCGCCCCCTGGCCGCGCACGCGCAGTCGATCGCCGGGACGCCGGCTGCCGCGGGCGGGCCTCGGTGGGCGGGGCGGCCGACGGAGCGGAGGCGTACCCCGGCGCGGGTCACCCAGATTAACGGGTGGGGACGGCGGCTGAGCGTGCGAGGAGTCCTAGCTTTCCCGAGTCGCTCTCTTCCAGGCTCGGGCCACTTGTTGTCATGGCCCATGAGTGTAGGGAAAGAGGCGGGGAGGGTCCTGCGAGGAAGTGGAGCTCCGAGGCGGGGCGGGCGAGGAGGCAGGGGCGGGCTGGTTAAACCCCTTCGGTTCGGCCGCGAAGCGGACCAGGTTTTTAGGTTAGCACAGGGAGAGGGACGATTGAGTCCCGTCCCGCCTGAAAGATCGGGCAGGTAGGTGACTGGCCCCCAGATGCGCGTTTACACGCTAAGGAACACCTCCCCGGAGGTGAGGTGTGTGGAGACCCCTGGGAGGGAGACCCCTGGTCTGGAGGTGGCTTATAGCTGGTACTTCATATAACGCCTAATGAGCACTGGGGAGCTTCAGGTCTCCTCCCTAGTTCTTTGTTTGCTACCTCAAAGGTACATCTGTATTTGCTCCCTTAACAATTGAATTACAATGGCCCAACTTGTTCTAGGGTTTCCCTGGTTGCTCGGTGGTAAGGAAGCCGCCTGTCAACGCAGGAGATGCAGATTCGATCCCTGCATAAGAAGATCCCCTGGAGAAGGAAATGGCAACCTACTCTAGTGCTCTTGCCTGGAGAATTCCATGGACAGAGGGCTACAGTCCATGGAGATCGCAAAAGAGTCGGACACGACTGAGCGATAAAAACAACAAAATTTGTGCAAGATGTGGTCTGTCGTGTGGATCTTTCTCCACCCTAACCTCTCAAAAACCAGGCCTTATTTTAGAATACTGGCCTATATAGGCCATTGGAATGCCTCTATAGTCAGTGAGCACCTTAACTAGTATGATAATACTGTTAAGACCTTAGGTGTTTACCTTTAAACTTCCTCCTTGTCCTCAGGTCCAGGAACACCTTTCCATACAGTACTCTGCTGGTTTATCTCTTAAAAAGCAAGCTTCAGATGCATTTAAATAAGAGCCTTAAAATGTAATTATTAATTTTGAAGATGGAAAAGTAACATGACTATTTCTTTTTGTAGGCGGAAACCGATGAGAACTTGCCCGCCAGAAAAACATGAAGAAATCCCAGGAAATTAGTAAGGGAAAAAGGAAAGATGATCGCGAAAAGATGATCGCCTCACTACTTCTCAGAGGAAGCAGAGGTAAGTGATCCTGAAGGAATTCTGAAGTCACAGAAGTTTTCCTTTTGAAGAATGGAAAGCAGTTTTTAAGTCCTTAGTAGAATGAGGCCTAACCTGCAGGAAGGGATTAACAGCTGCATATCGGGTTGCGCGCCAGGCGTACTAAAAACTCTATGGACCAGTCATTATCGCAACTCATGGATGAAGAATTTGCAGCTCTCAAACTATACTCTGTCTTGCAGAGAGTCTCGTTCAATTCCATGACAACCCTGAGAATTTCATTTAGCCTCTGTGGAAAGCATTGTTAGGTGCTAAGGATAAACATCTCAAAGCAGACATCCTACCTCTACTTGTCTGTATGACAGGTCACCAGTTATACTGATAACTCTTCTAAGAGACACAAAGTATATGTAGCTATATTGACTTCTCTTCAGAAGCCACTGCACTGGGGAGAATGAAGGTATACAGACAGCCTCAATATATGACATTAAAGGACAGAAAATATAAAAGTGCAACAGGAATACCTTAAGACTACAGCTTAAGTTTCAAAAAACATTCATTTTTCTAAAAAAAGGCCAAATTTCATTTTTTTCTAAAATCATATCTTGTTGTCCACGTGAAACTTGGAGGTCCGATGAATAACTGATGTCACAGGCTTCACTGTGGCTCCTCTGCGGTCCTCAAGCCTGGCTGCACATTAGAACCACCTGGAAAACCTTGCCGTCTGCTCAGACCTGCGCCTTACACCCAGTCCTGATTTAATTGGTCTGGAGTTGAATATTAAAAGGTGCTTTAGGGAGACGTCCCTGGTGATACAGTGGCTAAGACTCAGCACTGATCCTGGAATTAGAATCCCATATGCCACCATGCTGCGTAATCAAAAAAACGGTGCTCTAGGTAGTAAAAAATGACTATACTGAAGTCAATCTTGATTGTAAAAGCTCCCCAGGTGATTCTGATATACAGTCAAAGTTTAATGACGTTGAATCCCTTAATTATGACTTCACACTATCTTTCTATGACATTTGCTGTTAAAGTGGTAAGCTTTGCTTTAAATGTGCTTCCATAGGAGTAGGAGTGAACCAATCAGTGGAGTGGTACAGATCAGTAACCCTGAAAGAGTATTTTTATTGGGAAACTTAGGACGGCATGGCTTAGTGATAGCCCTGCTTGATGACAGCTCCCTAAACTCAGTTTAAATTGTAGAATGAGGCCTAACCTGCAGGAAGGGATTAACAGCTGCATATCGGGTTGCGCCAGGCGTACTAAAAACTCTATGGACCAGTCATTATCGCAACTCATGGATGAAGAATTTGCAGCTCTCAAACTATACTCTGTCTTGCAGAGAGTCTCGTTCAATTCCATGACAACCCTGAGAATTTCATTTAGCCTCTGTGGAAAGCATTGTTAGGTGCTAAGGATAAACATCTCAAAGCAGACATCCTACCTCTACTTGTCTGTATGACAGGTCACCAGTTATACTGATAACTCTTCTAAGAGACACAAAGTATATGTAGCTATATTGACTTCTCTTCAGAAGCCACTGCACTGGGGAGAATGAAGGTATACAGACAGCCTCAATATATGACATTAAAGGACAGAAAATATAAAAGTGCAACAGGAATACCTTAAGACTACAGCTTAAGTTTCAAAAAACATTCATTTTTCTAAAAAAAGGCCAAATTTCATTTTTTTCTAAAATCATATCTTGTTGTCCACGTGAAACTTGGAGGTCCGATGAATAACTGATGTCACAGGCTTCACTGTGGCTCCTCTGCGGTCCTCAAGCCTGGCTGCACATTAGAACCACCTGGAAAACCTTGCCGTCTGCTCAGACCTGCGCCTTACACCCAGTCCTGATTTAATTGGTCTGGAGTTGAATATTAAAAGGTGCTTTAGGGAGACGTCCCTGGTGATACAGTGGCTAAGACTCAGCACTGATCCTGGAATTAGAATCCCATATGCCACCATGCTGCGTAATCAAAAAAACGGTGCTCTAGGTAGTAAAAAATGACTATACTGAAGTCAATCTTGATTGTAAAAGCTCCCCAGGTGATTCTGATATACAGTCAAAGTTTAATGACGTTGAATCCCTTAATTATGACTTCACACTATCTTTCTATGACATTTGCTGTTAAAGTGGTAAGCTTTGCTTTAAATGTGCTTCCATAGGAGTAGGAGTGAACCAATCAGTGGAGTGGTACAGATCAGTAACCCTGAAAGAGTATTTTTATTGGGAAACTTAGGACGGCATGGCTTAGTGATAGCCCTGCTTGATGACAGCTCCCTACTTAGAAAGCTCTGTGCTAAGTGCTCTATATTAACTTCTATTCATTACAATCCTGAAAAGCAGTATTAGCCTCAATGCATGCGTTGAGAGGTTGAGGATCTGAACTTCAATAACATTACTAATATCATACAGCAAACACAGCAGAGTTTGGTTACAAACAGAAAAGTAACTATTACTGGTTTTATTCAGAATACCTCAGTGTTTTGTTAACTATCTTGTTTTTCCTTCTTT
Source organism: Tragulus kanchil (assembly GCA_022376925.1). Classification (NCBI taxonomy): domain Eukaryota; kingdom Metazoa; phylum Chordata; class Mammalia; order Artiodactyla; family Tragulidae; genus Tragulus; species Tragulus kanchil. The sequence goes on along the minus strand of JAIOJX010000004.1, from coordinate 91,557,183 downwards.
CTCATTCCTTGTTTTTTTTTTAAATTTAACTTTTATTTTTTTATATTTATTTATTTGGCTGTATTGGGTTTTAGTTGAGGCATGTGAGCTTCATCACCTTATGGTATGTGGGATCTCAGTTCCCTGACCAGGGATCGAACCTGTGTCCCCTGCATTGGTAGGCAGATTCCCAACCACTGGACCACCAGGGAGGTCCCTCATTCCTTGTTTTTGCTATTGGCTTCACAGAAATGTCTTACTGACATGGACAGAGCTGCTTATCCTGAAGTAAAACATAATACTAAGTATGCAATAACAATATAGGAAAGAGCCTGGACTTTGAAATTGGACAGACCTTGGTTATGTGATTTGGGGCAAGAGAGTTAGCTCTAAGCTTCTAACTTTTTTACCTGAAACATAGGAGCAAGAACGCAAAATTGTGGGACTTAATGCCAGCAGAGTGCTTGGCACATTGTCGCTGTTGAATACATAGCAATTTAATATAGTTTTAATATGGGCTCATGGACTGTCTGGCCCAGAGTCTGGTTTTAGTTAATAGTACTCACGGGTTCAACCAGAGACACAAAGAGAATGCCCTAAATGCCCTGCTTTTCTTCAGTGCAATCCATTTTTCATCACTAGATATTTGGCTTTTGGCCTATAAGACACTGAATTGCTTAACATAATAACATCTATATCCTAACCCTAAGTATCACTTAGGATATCTACAAGACTTCTGAAATGCCCCTTCTTTCATGAAGAAGTTTAGAGTGAATTAACTGTGTTGACAACCAAGAGTAATTACCATTATTTCTGCATATAGCTGCTTCATGTCAAATGGTATGTATACATGTGGTATGTTTGTATATAAATATATGTATAGAACATATATATATATGTATGTGTGTATACATATACACACACCTGAAAACAAGTTGTATTCAAAATAAGACCTGACTTCAAAGCCTTTCCATTCTTTGTCTCCCCATTCACTCTCTGTCCATGAAAACGGAAAGACATGAAACTATGTATCTTCTTTTAAATCATCTTCTAATATACTAAATGGATTATTATAGAATACAAGTAAGAAAATAAAGTTAGTTTTTCTGTTACGACTTACAGCCTTTTTCCCCATTATAGGGACTCTGAGATCATGCAACAAAAGCAGAAGGCAGCCAATGAGAAGAAGTCTATTCAAACAAGAGAAAACGATGACTATTTGGAAAACTTGGGTGCTGCTGCTAACTAGGTGTATCATAAGCTCTATGATCAAGATTTTGTAGCGTGAACAGCCAGTACATATATTATATGCTCATGGAACTATTTTAGACGTTTCTTTAGAAATCTTACTGACATGGACAGAGCTTATCCTGAAGTAAAACATAATACTAAGTATGCAATAACAATATAGGAAAGAGCCTGGACTTTGAAATTGGACAGACCTTGGTTATGTGATTTGGGGCAAGAGAGTTAGCTCTAAGCTTCTAACTTTTTTACCTGAAACATAGGAGCAAGAACGCAAAATTGTGGGACTTAATGCCAGCAGAGTGCTTGGCACATTGTCGCTGTTGAATACATAGCAATTTAATATAGTTTTAATATGGGCTCATGGACTGTCTGGCCCAGAGTCTGGTTTTAGTTAATAGTACTCACGGGTTCAACCAGAGACACAAAGAGAATGCCCTAAATGCCCTGCTTTTCTTCAGTGCAATCCATTTTTCATCACTAGATATTTGGCTTTTGGCCTATAAGACACTGAATTGCTTAACATAATAACATCTATATCCTAACCCTAAGTATCACTTAGGATATCTACAAGACTTCTGAAATGCCCCTTCTTTCATGAAGAAGTTTAGAGTGAATTAACTGTGTTGACAACCAAGAGTAATTACCATTATTTCTGCATATAGCTGCTTCATGTCAAATGGTATGTATACATGTGGTATGTTTGTATATAAATATATGTATAGAACATATATATATATGTATGTGTGTATACATATACACACACCTGAAAACAAGTTGTATTCAAAATAAGACCTGACTTCAAAGCCTTTCCATTCTTTGTCTCCCCATTCACTCTCTGTCCATGAAAACGGAAAGACATGAAACTATGTATCTTCTTTTAAATCATCTTCTAATATACTAAATGGATTATTATAGAATACAAGTAAGAAAATAAAGTTAGTTTTTCTGTTACGACTTACAGCCTTTTTCCCCATTATAGGGACTCTGAGATCATGCAACAAAAGCAGAAGGCAGCCAATGAGAAGAAGTCTATTCAAACAAGAGAAAAACGATGACTATTTGGAAAACTTGGGTGCTGCTGCTAACTAGGTGTATCATAAGCTCTATGATCAAGATTTTGTAGCGTGAACAGCCAGTACATATATTATATGCTCATGGAACTATTTTAGACGTTTCCTTTCACTCTTGGTGTGATGTTTCAGATTCCTCAAAGAATAAAACACTAACCATGCATATGACATATTGGTGAAAATTTTTTTTTTATCACCAGTGAACATTTATATAATTTATTAAAAAGGTAATAGGATCTCATAAGTCTAGAATCTTTGTCATAAAGTTTGTTAAATCTTTAAAGTCTGCTTTATAATATATAATAATATAGTAGTTTTACATACAGTATATATTAATAAAACATATATAATATAGTATAATGGAATTTAAGCTACACTTATCTAATTTTGCTTTGTAATCAACTAGTTTGCTTGAAAATTTTACAAAACAGTACAAACCACTTGAAATGGCAACTAAATGGATGTAAACTATATGAAGTCTCGTTAAGACTTCTACTTACAGCTTTAAAATTTTCTGGTATAAGTGCCTTTTTAAAAAAATTTTATGTATTTCTTTATTTATTTTTGGCTATTCTGGGTTTTCACTGCTGCTGCAGGCTCTTCTCTAGTTGCAGGGAGTGGGAAGTACTCTCTAGTTGAGGTGAGCAGGCTTCTTATTGCGGTGACCTCATTTGTTGTGGAGCTCTAGCTCTAGGGCACAGGGGCTTCAGTAGTTGCAGCACATGGGCTCATAGTTATGGCTCCGAGGCTCTAGAGCACAAGCTCCATAGTTGTGGCTCAGGGGCTTAGTTGCTCTACAGCATGTGGGATCTTCCAGGATCAGGGATCGAACTTTCCATGAAAAACGGAAAGACATGAAACTATGTATCTTCTTTTAAATCATCTTCTAATATACTAAATGGATTATTATAGAATACAAGTAAGAAAATAAAGTTAGTTTTTCTGTTACGACTTACAGCCTTTTTCCCCATTATAGGGACTCTGAGATCATGCAACAAAAGCAGAAGGCAGCCAATGAGAAGAAGTCTATTCAAACAAGAGAAAAACGATGACTATTTGGAAAACTTGGGTGCTGCTGCTAACTAGGTGTATCATAAGCTCTATGATCAAGATTTTGTAGCGTGAACAGCCAGTACATATATTATATGCTCATGGAACTATTTTAGACGTTTCCTTTCACTCTTGGTGTGATGTTTCAGATTCCTCAAAGAATAAAACACTAACCATGCATATGACATATTGGTGAAAATTTTTTTTTTATCACCAGTGAACATTTATATAATTTTTTAAAAAAGGTAATAGGATCTCATAAGTCTAGAATCTTTGTCATAAAGTTTGTTAAATCTTTAAAGTCTGCTTTATAATATATAATAATATAGTAGTTTTACATACAGTATATATTAATAAAACATATATAATATAGTATAATGGAATTTAAGCTACACTTATCTAATTTTGCTTTGTAATCAACTAGTTTGCTTGAAAATTTTACAAAACAGTACAAACCACTTGAAATGGCAACTAAATGGATGTAAACTATATGAAGTCTCGTTAAGACTTCTACTTACAGCTTTAAAATTTTCTGGTATAAGTGCCTTTTTAAAAAAATTTTATGTATTTCTTTATTTATTTTTGGCTATTCTGGGTTTTCACTGCTGCTGCAGGCTCTTCTCTAGTTGCAGGGAGTGGGAAGTACTCTCTAGTTGAGGTGAGCAGGCTTCTTATTGCGGTGACCTCATTTGTTGTGGAGCTCTAGCTCTAGGGCACAGGGGCTTCAGTAGTTGCAGCACATGGGCTCATAGTTATGGCTCCGAGGCTCTAGAGCACAAGCTCCATAGTTGTGGCTCAGGGGCTTAGTTGCTCTACAGCATGTGGGATCTTCCAGGATCAGGGATCGAACTCGTGTCTCCTGCATTGGCAGGCAGACTCTTTACCACTGAGCTACCAGGGAAGCTCTATTTTTAATTTTTTAAGGATCCTCCATACTGTTCTCCATAGTGGCTGTACCAGTTTACATTCCCACCAACAGTATAGGAGGGCTCCTTTCCCTCCACACTCTCTCCAGCATTTATTATTTCTAGGCTTTTTGGTGATGGCCATTCTGACAAATATGAGGTAATACCTCATTTTAAATATTTATTTATTTATTAGTCCTAGTTGCAGCATGCAGGATCTTTTTTCTGTTGTTGAGGCAGTAGAGCTTAGTTGCTCTGAGCCATGTGGGATTTTAATTTCCTGATCAGGAATCAAACCCGTGTCCTCTGCATTGGAAGGTGTGTTCTTTAACCACTGGACCACCAGGGAAGTCCCGATACCTCATTTTAATGTTGATTTAAATGCCTAGTTTTTTTATTAACTGAAGATGAAGACTGACAGGCAGCAGACATGTCAGACTTGAACTTGAATGCCTCTGTTTGGGTGGGAAGTGGATGGAGTGAAGGGTGGAGTGGGGGATAAGGAAGAGAAACATTCCTGAGTTAAATGATTACTGTGTCTACCACCCTTTATTGCTGACTCCTCTTATGTTCATCTCCTTTACCTGCATGATCCCCAACGTGTATTTGAGTTTTCAGTCCTTGCACAGTTTCTTATCTCTGTGTTAAAACCTCCCCCATCCCAGAGGTGACTTTATAAAAAGTCATCTAGAATGTGTTTTGGTGTATGATGTGAGGGTAATGAATCCATGCTTTGCATACGGGATGACTGATAATATCTACATCACTTATGAATTGTTCCACCATTTGTCCATCATTTCATTCAAATATTCTTCCGAAACATCATTTGGAATTTTCAACTTTCTGCTATCTTATAGTTTAGTGAGCATTGTTGTACACAAATGACTGACACATCTCTGATCTGATCTCAGACTCTGAAGGTAAAGGTGAGGAACTCACCAGTTTTGGTCTTTTGTTTATTCACTATTCTACATGACAACATCAATATGTATTATTACCTGTTTATTTGCTCTTCTACACAACAAAACAATATGTAATTGGAAACTTGATCACTTACTTGATCATGGCACATTCCAAGACTAACTGAATGTAGGTTTTTGGTATGAAAATTCCATATGCACAAAGACTGGTTTCTAGCTTATAAAGTTAAATTTTTTTAATTTTATAAACATGTATGAAAAGTTCTACACTATTGTTCTACACAACAGTCTGCCTTGAAGCCAGGGTACGATTTTCAAGATCATCAAAGACATTCTATCCTTTCAGTTCTTCAAAGAAAAACATGGTTTGACTTCTATTTTACTTCTTGTTATGTAAGATTTAAAAGTAAATACAGATACATCAACTTATTTGCAGCAATTCATCTATGAAGCCATGATTTTGTTGTTCACTTTAACCCACACTGTCTGTCAGCATTTCACCATAACTTTAAAACAGCTCTGGTGACACTGGAAAGGCTACTTTAGGCAAAAGAGCTGTTGCTGAGAGTTCTGTTTCTTACTGCCCTCCTTAGACTGCTGTCTTCCTTACCAACTGGATCAGATGCTAAGAATGGCCCAGCAGTCTCTGTTTGGGACCTCTCATGCACCTGCCAACTTCCTTTCATGATCAGCTGGGAGAAGAAAACTGCTTTCTAAAAACAATCTAGACTATCTACATGACACTCCAGCAAGTTCCTTATAAAGCCAGGTAAGCTTCAGCTATGCTCGGATCATCAAGAGTTTAATTTGATGGAGATCTACTTAATGAGATTCTTTCCTTATGCAATGAGGGATAATTTTTTGTTCATCTCCTTTACCTGCATTATCCCCAACGTGTATTTGAGTTTTCAGTCCTTGCACAGTTTCTTATCTCTGTGTTAAAACCTCCCCCATCCCAGAGGTGACTTTATAAAAAGTCATCTAGAATGTGTTTTGGTGTATGATGTGAGGGTAATGAATCCATGCTTTGCATACGGGATGACTGATAATATCTACATCACTTATGAATTGTTCCACCATTTGTCCATCATTTCATTCAAATATTCTTCCGAAACATCATTTGGAATTTTCAACTTTCTGCTATCTTATAGTTTAGTGAGCATTGTTGTACACAAATGACTGACACATCTCTGATCTGATCTCAGACTCTGAAGGTAAAGGTGAGGAACTCACCAGTTTTGGTCTTTTGTTTATTCACTATTCTACATGACAACATCAATATGTATTATTACCTGTTTATTTGCTCTTCTACACAACAAAACAATATGTAATTGGAAACTTGATCACTTACTTGATCATGGCACATTCCAAGACTAACTGAATGTAGGTTTTTGGTATGAAAATTCCATATGCACAAAGACTGGTTTCTAGCTTATAAAGTTAAATTTTTTTAATTTTATAAACATGTATGAAAAGTTCTACACTATTGTTCTACACAACAGTCTGCCTTGAAGCCAGGGTACGATTTTCAAGATCATCAAAGACATTCTATCCTTTCAGTTCTTCAAAGAAAAACATGGTTTGACTTCTATTTTACTTCTTGTTATGTAAGATTTAAAAGTAAATACAGATACATCAACTTATTTGCAGCAATTCATCTATGAAGCCATGATTTTGTTGTTCACTTTAACCCACACTGTCTGTCAGCATTTCACCATAACTTTAAAACAGCTCTGGTGACACTGGAAAGGCTACTTTAGGCAAAAGAGCTGTTGCTGAGAGTTCTGTTTCTTACTGCCCTCCTTAGACTGCTGTCTTCCTTACCAACTGGATCAGATGCTAAGAATGGCCCAGCAGTCTCTGTTTGGGACCTCTCATGCACCTGCCAACTTCCTTTCATGATCAGCTGGGAGAAGAAAAATGCTTTCTAAAAAACAATCTAGACTATCTACATGACACTCCAGCAAGTTCCTTATAAAGCCAGGTAAGCTTCAGCTATGCTCGGATCATCAAGAGTTTAATTTGATGGAGATCTACTTAATGAGATTCTTTCCTATGCAAGTGCAGTGTATGCATCTGTGAATAACTTTCCTCTAGTAGATAGCCTGTAGGCCAAAGTGCCAGAGCTGGGTTAGGTTCCCACAATTCACTGATATACCAGACACTTTTTAGGCATCACTTACTCTGAACTGGCCTCATGGGGAGAACATTTAACATGAAGATGTCTGCTCACAGGGGCTGCTAACAGGAAAAACAGAGAATGAAAATAAAGTGTGTACAAGGCAGAACCCCAAGGACTAATGTGTAGGGAGGGGCCTCAGAGAATGGAGATGTTCCTGCAGCAGGGAGATTTACACATTCAGGTGTGTGTATGGGGGACTCGCCAGGTGCTAGGCATGGTACTTGGACTGGGGACCCTCCATGATCATGATGCTAAATTTAATGTTTACATAAGTGCCTTCAAATTTGATGAAATGGTTTTGTTTGGAAATTCACTACCCTGTGCTTTGAGTGCTCTGTCTATCATATGGAATAACTTTGTAAAGTACATACAGTGATTCAAATCTGGAGGTCACCATCAAGAAAAAATAACATGGATTTCCCTGGTGGTCCAGTGATTAGGAATTCACCTGCCAATGCAGGCATCATGGGTTCAGTCCCTGGTCTGGGGTTGATTAAAATGTTTTGCAATTAGATAGTCGTGGAAATGCACAGTATTGACTATACTATACTAAAACCCAATAAAGTGTACTTAAAATTCCCTTACAATGGTGACTATGCATGCTCACCACAACTCAAGAAAGCCCTCACAGCAATGAAGACCCAGCACAGCCAAAAGTAAGGTTTGTTTTTTTTAAGCCTTGGTTTTTTTTTGCTACTCCTTTCAGTCAGCTGGGAGAAGAACTGCTGTCTTCCTTACCAACTGGATCAGATGCTAAGAATGGCCCAGCAGTCTCTGTTTGGGACCTCTCATGCACCTGCCAACTTCCTTTCATGATCAGCTGGGAGAAGAAAATGCTTTCTAAAAAACAATCTAGACTATCTACATGACACGCCAGCAAGTTCCTTATAAAGCCAGGTAAGCTTCAGCTATGCTCGGATCATCAAGAGTTTAATTTGATGGAGATCTACTTAATGAGATTCTTTCCTATGCAAGTGCAGTGTATGCATCTGTGAATAACTTTCCTCTAGTAGATAGCCTGTAGGCCAAAGTGCCAGAGCTGGGTTAGGTTCCCACAATTCACTGATATACCAGACACTTTTTAGGCATCACTTACTCTGAACTGGCCTCATGGGGAGAACATTTAACATGAAGATGTCTGCTCACAGGGGCTGCTAACAGGAAAAACAGAGAATGAAAATAAAGTGTGTACAAGGCAGAACCCCAAGGACTAATGTGTAGGGAGGGGCCTCAGAGAATGGAGATGTTCCTGCAGCAGGGAGATTTACACATTCAGGTGTGTGTATGGGGGACTCGCCAGGTGCTAGGCATGGTACTTGGACTGGGGACCCTCCATGATCATGATGCTAAATTTAATGTTTACATAAGTGCCTTCAAATTTGATGAAATGGTTTTGTTTGGAAATTCACTACCCTGTGCTTTGAGTGCTCTGTCTATCATATGGAATAACTTTGTAAAGTACATACAGTGATTCAAATCTGGAGGTCACCATCAAGAAAAAAATAACATGGATTTCCCTGGTGGTCCAGTGATTAGGAATTCACCTGCCAATGCAGGCATCATGGGTTCAGTCCCTGGTCTGGGGTTGATTAAAATGTTTTGCAATTAGATAGTCGTGGAAATGCACAGTATTGACTATACTATACTAAAACCCAATAAAGTGTACTTAAAATTCCCTTACAATGGTGACTATGCATGCTCACCACAACTCAAGAAAGCCCTCACAGCAATGAAGACCCAGCACAGCCAAAAGTAAGGTTTGTTTTTTTTAAGCCTTGGCTTTTTTTTTTTTTAACATTTATTTTATTTATTTATCTTGGGGGTTGGGGAGGGAGGGGGATGGGCGGGCCACTTCTATTGGTCTTTCATTTCTCTATTTTCACCCGTCTTTGTTCCTTGGCTCCTGTGGGCCTCCCATCGCGGTGGCGTCTGTCGTTGCAGAGCGCAGGCTCTGGGCGCATGCGCCCCAGAGTTCCGGCTCGGTAATTGGACACATCAGTCCAGCCGCTCCACAGCACGTGGGATCTTCCCAGGCCAGGGATCGAACCAGCGCCCCTTGCACTGCAAGGCGGTGTCCTTACCCACTGGACCACCAGGGAAGCCCCAAACGTAAGTTTTTTGAAATGATGAATATTATAGTATGTAAAGTCTATCTAAAAAATATTTAAATAAAAAGAAACTTGGTTCCAAACTATTTAAATTGCTGTGTCATATGCCACTGTGAGAATTATAACTGAAGAAATATAAATGAGCTTTTAAAAAAATACACCTATTTCTGATATCTACAGAAGCCAAAGGGAGCCCTCAAATTTCCCAGGGTTACTTAAAAAGCTACAGTAGTAACATGGAAACCATTTAGCAATCCTAAATGCTCAATAAAGAATACTGGTGTGGGAATTCCCTGGTGCTCTAGTGGCTAAGACTCTGTGCTCCCAATGCAGGAGGCCCAGGTTCGATCCCTGGTCAGGGAACTAGAGCCCACATGCTACAACTGAGACCCAATGCAGCCAAATAAATATAAATAAAATATTAAAAAAAAAAAATACTGGAGGGCTTCCTTGGTGGTCGGGTGGCTTAGACTCTGACCTCCCAATGCACGGGGTCCAGGTGCAATCTCTAGTCCGGAAACTAAAATCCCACATGCCACAACTAAGACCTGCTGCAGCTAAATAAATAAATATTTTTAAAAAGCCAAAAAGGATACTGGAAAAGTAGAGTGTAAGCTCCTACTAAGAACTAAAAACCTGCTTGACCCATGTAAATACAAAGATTTAAATTAAAAAAAAATTTTTTTTCTTAAAACAGAATACAACAGTTCATTTCATGTTTTTAAGTTCAAAAAGTCACTAGAGAAGACTGGGAGAAGTATTAAACTAAATGCTAAGGCTGGTAAGTGTTTAAAGGCATGCTGGATTCCATACGGCTGTGTTAACGCCCTGTGCCTCAGTTTCTTCATCTTTAAATGGGAATAACTGCCCCAAATTCATAGGGTTGGTCAGGGCATAAAACTCCTAAAGGCACAAAGTGCATCTATATTATTATTGGTTACCAATGGACTGACTTTTACTTCCTTCTTACCCATATTTTCTAAACGGCACGCAACGAACACTGTTTTTCTAAGACGACTTACTGTTTAAAACAAACAATAAAGGTCGAATCACTCTATGAACAGACGAAAGAATTTAAAGGATACAGAAAGGACACTGCCGCGAGACAGGTGGCGCCCGCGGGCGAGGAGCGCGCGGAGTCCTCGGGTCCGGCCGCAGTCGGCACGCCGCCTGCCCTTCCGCTCCTAGAGGCCGGGCGGCGGAAGTCGTCACTCGCCGAGGGACCGAGCCCGCGCCGCGCTCCCGGCCGCAGGCTCGCCATGGCGATGAGCGGAAGCGGCGGCGGCGGCGGCGACCCAGACCCGGAGGACTCAGTGCTGTTCCGACGCGGCACAGGCCAGGTGAGTTCGCGGCCGGCGCTGTCGCCGACCGGCCCCCGCGCTCCTTCCCCAGCATAGTTCGCTCACTGCGTGGCTGCGATCCGCTTGTTTTACGTCTTTCCCCGCGTAGGAGCCTCAGCCGCAAGCGCCCTCTTCACCCAGTGTGGTGTCCCTAATGACTTCGAGCCCTGCCACCACTTGATTGTGCCTTGGCTGTTGACCCCTGTCTCTGACTGGGAGGTGTGCGGGGACACAGAGAGAGGGATTTACCGGCAAAACAGGGAAGCCAGTTAAGAGTTTCTTGAAAGTTGTTAGCAGTGAAGAGCAAAATCACTTGGATTCTGGGTACACTGAAACCGGATGCAACAGGATACGCCAATGCACGTGGATACGATAATAGAGGCTTGTGGGAGGAAAGGCTAGCTCCGAGATTGCTCTGAACAGAAAAGATGAAGTTGCCTTTTACTGAGATGGGGAAGATTGCAGGTAGAGCAGGTTTATAAACGAGGGTAGGACCAGAACTCATTCTTTTTTATTTAACTTTATACTTATTATTTTGTATTACGGTATATCCGATTAATAATGTTGTGATAGTTGAGAGCTCGTTTGAATTGTTTTTATTTACCTTTCTCAGAGTGATGATTCTGACATATGGGATGATACAGCATTGATAAAAGCTTATGATAAAGCTGTGGCTTCATTTAAGGTATGAAATGTTTGTTTATTCTTTATTTCCTCATGTATAGTCATTCAAGGAAAAATTGATAACATACACTAAAGTGTTAGAGAACACATTATTCAGTTCTGATTTTGAAGGTTAAAAGGTAACAGGTTGGATAAATTAGATACCTTCCTTCAGAACTTGGTAAGCTGTCTTTATGTCATCCCTGTAACAGAGGCAATTTAAGTAGATTTTAAACATTATTGTCAGTGTTTCTACTATGTCAAACTTTTGAAGTCTTCTGTTTCAGATCAGTGGAAGGACACTCTGGATTATACTTTTTAAGTATTTAACAAGCCCTTATTGAAATAATATTGATGATACCTAGCCATAGTGCAGTAATGAATACTTGCAGAGTATTTATAGTGTTCTTGGCACTGTTCCATGTGCTTTACATACATTCAGTTAATTTAATCCTCCCCCAATTCGGTGAGGCACTAGTGTTCCAGATGGTGATGAATATCAAGGAACATAAAGTTCTCTTGCAGGGTGAAGTCTGGTTTTTTGTGGCCCAAACAAGACTTTTGCATCGTTTTCTCCACTGTCTAAGGTGCTTAGTCTCATTGAGCCTCCTGCATGGCCTGTCTGGGCACAGAGCATACACGCCTGCAGAGTGCCAAGCTTAGAGTCCACTTCCTTCCCTAGCCACTTCTGTTGCATGAGGGAAAGATCAGATCTGTATGTCATCTTTGATGCGAGTTACCAAGAGAGTGCCATAAAATACAGATTAAATTAGAGCTGGATGTGGGATTGCAGGGGGAAGTAGATTGAATAGAGAAAAAGAACTGATATGGGCAAGAGATAGTTTCCTTTTAGTTGCGTTGCATTTGAAGTAAATGTAGAGATACGAGATTGGTAGTCGCAAATACTGAACTAAGGAGAAAAGCCAGAGCTAGATAATAGCTTTGGAAGCTTGTGGGCATAGGCAGTATAATTGAAATAAAGGAATAGATGATTATAAGCAGGTAAAGAAAGATGACCGATTCTTGTTGGAAATACCCAAGTTTAAAACTTGATGAGAGAAATAAAAGCTTTAGGGCTGTCCATTGCTATGCCATCAAAAATCCCATGTTGATCAAGAAGAAAAATGATTGACAGAGTCTAATACTATGGAAAGTCTGAGAGAGAGGAGACTTGCTTAAAAGGCTCCTTAGAGCTGATAATCAGATCCATGGTATCTTCAGAAGCAGGTTCTGTAGCGTGTGGAATGGAGAAAAGAGGAAGGAGGGGCTCTCTGAGGTGGCAGGGTCTGGAGACCAGTTTAAAGTGACCTAGTTACACTGTGACTTTTTAACATACCACTCGGTAACATGTACGTCTCTATTCCCATAGTTGGCGCTTAAGAATGGTGACATTTCTGAAACTTCAGAAAAACCAAAAGGCACACCTAAAAGAAAACCTGCTAAGAAGAATAGAAGCCAAAGAAAGACCACCACAGCTCCCTCAAAACAGGTTATTTTAAAACCATGGGATTTCATGTCTGAGCATTTCTTGTTACTGTTCTTATTAAATAATGACAGTAACTGTCCTTTAATCTAAATGATTAAATCTAAATGTTACTATCCTTTAAATGATTAGCACAGTGTTTTCCATTGACCTGTAATCATAAAATTTCTAAAGCATCTAATAAACTTTGCATTGTTGAGGAACATGCATGTTGATAAAAGTGTAAGGAATCAGGAGGAAATAATGCATACTTAATTTCAGGACAGTGTTTACTCTATATTGGGGGCAGAGGAGAGGAAAGCAGTGCTGCCAGGGAGGAGGACCTGAGGGCTCAAACTGAATTGACACTGTTTGACTTTTCTAAAACAAGAGAGTATACTTTTCCTTCAAAATTCCTAAAACTATTAAACCCCGGGGACTACGTATTCTGGGTAGAGTCGATTCTGCTATTAAAGAGTCAGCCTAGATGGTGTTTGTTTCGGTATCTCATTAGTTGCTTTAGTATCATCATGACCGATGGGGAAGAGAGCTGATGTTTGACGAGCACTTGCTATGTGTTGGGCCAGCATACTAGACAGTTCACATGCTTCCCGTCCTTTCTGTTTTTCACAACAAATGTGTGATGCAGATTATACTATACCCACTTCACAGATGAAGAAAACAGGGCTCTAAGTGATTAATAAACTTATCCATGATGGTATAAGTGGCAGAGTTATGTTGTACTTATATTAGAATTCAAATTTCTGTGTGTCGGGCCCCAAGTCTTTCTCTATAACATTCTGCCTCCCAGTACAGTTAACTGGAGACTACCCTTCCACCCCCAACCCCACCCCACTAAAACAAGGTCTTAGTTTACCTTTTTTGAAAGAAGTGTACACATGTGTGTGTCTTTGGTTTCTTTTACAGTGGAGAGTTGGTGACAGATGTTCTGCCATTTGGTCAGAAGACGGCTGTGTTTACCCAGCTACCATCGCTTCGATTGACTTTAAGAGAGAAACCTGTGTTGTGGTTTACACTGGATATGGAAATAGAGAGGAGCAAAATCTGTCGGATCTACTCTCCTCAACCTCTGAAGTAGTTAATAATATAGAACAAAATGCTCATGAGGTAAGGATTAAAAAAAAATAGAACTCTTGGAAGCAGAGACTAGATGAGAAACTAAGCAGTGTAACTAGTTATCACTTTGATCCACTGAAGCATTACATTTTTCTTACTGATGCCTTTATAACAAAAATATGTACATTTCTTTCTCTTAAAAGAATGAAAATGAAAGTCAAATTTCAACAGATGAAAGTGAGAACTCCTCCAGGTCTCCTGTAAATAAACCAAATAACATCAAGTCAAAAGCTGCTCCATGGAACTCTTTTCTGCCTCCACCACCCCATATGTCAGGATCAGGCCCGGGGCCAGGAAAGGTAAAGTTCTATCCAGAAAAGTTTCCTTAGAACATAGTTAATAGTACTGGAACATTCAACCTCTGTGTTAAGTGAATTGTAACTTTTCTCATGGAATTCTCTGGTGGTGGTGGTGGTGGTGGTGGTGTTGAGTGTGCTACACAGCTCACTGAATCTTAGTTCCCTGACCAGGGATTGAACCCAGGCCATCTGGACAGCCAGAGATTTCCCTCATGAAACTTTTGTAGCTTTCTACAGATATTGTAAATATATACCTGGAGTTCTTTGAGAAAGAAATAAGATAGTAATGCAAAGTAGTTTATAATGAAAGCCTTTCCCAACAACTTTTAATTGAGTTATAGGGGTTAGAATAATTATTTAGCAAACTTGAGTTTGGAAGAATAAAATTTCATCATCCGCTGGGTGTTGTGCTGTAGCTCCCTATGTCACTTATATAAGATATATAAAAATTGAAAGAGGACTTCCCTGGTGGTCCACTGGGTAAAGAGTCTTCCTTGCAGTGCAGGGGGCACCGGTTCACTCCTTGATTCGGGAAGATCCCACGTGCTGTAGAGTGGCTAGACTGGTGTGTCCAATTACGAGCCGGCACTCTGGAGCACATGTGCCCAGAGACTGTGCTCTGCAGCCTAAGAGGCCACTGCAGTGGGAGGCCCACATAGGCCAAAGAATAAAAGATGGATGAAAATGAAATAAAAAAATAGGCATAATGGGGAGCAAAAAGAAAAATTGGAAGAGAACCCAGTATTTACATCTGCTACTGGTGAAATGCAAAGAAGCTCCCAGGTTGTTTTATGAGTAAAATGTAAATACTGTTTTTATTTATGGTTCTATCAGTAACAAAAAAAAGATTTTTACATTTGGTTATGTCGTAGAATCCAAATTCCTATCCATTTGTCTTCTATAAAGCATTGATTTCTTTAGGCAATCATAATAATAAACATTTTTTAAAAATCAAGCGCAATATTAAAACTTTTCCTGAGAATTTCCTGTCGAGAGCTCCTTATTGAGATTTATATTACATTTTTCAGAATGGTCAAACCTTAATTTATATACATAGCATACTCTGTAGGTCTTGGGCTGATTTCCTTGTTAAGTGAGAGGCTTATAGTATATAATACATATCTCGATAATATATACTCTGAATTAGCATATTTAACTAAAAAGACATTGAAGAGATTATACAGTTTATGAAATTGTGGGGGATATGGTCTCATATGTTTGAAATGTCTTGCTAAATATTCGACCTCTTAATTTATTAGGTAATGAAAAATTCTCTTTACTCTGATTTTACCACCTGAGTGTCTATATAGAAAGGAAATGAGGAAAATCTACGTTTGTGAGTCTAGGGACTTCCCTGTTGGTGCAGCAAGTAAGACTCTGTTTCTGGGATTTCCCTGGCCATACAGTGGTTAAGACTTCGCCTTCCAGTGCACTGGGTAGGAGTTCAACCCCTAGTCAGGGACCTAAGATCCTACATGCGTCATGGTCAAAAAAACCACAACATAAAAACAGAAGCAATATTGTAACAAATTCAATAAAAACTTTTTAAAAAACGGTCCACATCTCAGGTACACACACACACACTCTTTCTCTCTCATGTTTCCAGTGCAGAGGGTGAGGGTTTGATCCCTGGTCAGTAAACTAAGATTCTACATGCCATGTGGCCTGGGACTCCCTCCCCCCTGCTAGAAAAAAGACGTCAGCATTTCATATGTGAAATTCTGTTTAACATTTTTGATATGAATAATATATTATTCTGGGCAGTTATTTTGATTTTGTGTGTGTGTGTGTGTGTTTACATATTAAGACTGGTAAATTAATCTTCCTTTCAAATACTCTTTATAGTCAGGTCTAAAATTCACTGGCCCGCTACCACCACCGCCGCCGCCACCACCACCACATTTCCTGTCAGGCTGGCTGCCTCCATTTCCTTCTGGACCACCGGTAAGTGCAGAAGAATTCAGATTAAACTTTACTTTCATACAGTTTGGGATTTAGCAGAACACAGGTAGTTTGGAAATACCCTTTTATACCATCACTGTGGCAGGTTATGATGGGTAAAAAGTTCAGGCTAAACCTTTGGGTTTTTCTTTTTTTCACATTTTGGCCTCTTTTATTGTTTTTTTTATTTATTTATTTTTATCCATCTTTATTCTTCAGCCTGTGTGGGCCTCCCATCACAGTGGCCTCTCTCGTTGCTGAGCACTGGCTCTGGGCACACGCTTTTCAGAGTGCTGGCTCGGAATTGGACACACCGGTCCAGCTGCTCCACGGCACGTGGGATCTTCCTGGGCCAGGGGTTGAACCAGTGCCCCTTGCACGGCAAGGCGGACTCTTTACCTACTGGACCACCAGGGAAGCCCTGGGTTTTTCTATTTAATGATCTGCTACCCAGACTCAGTCCTGTTAAAGCCCCAGCTCTGAGCCCTGTTGTGCATGCTTCCTTCCTGGCAGACGTATCTCATTCTGAGGGTTGTAGCTCATATCCAGAAGGATTTAATTACACTGTACTCAAGGATTAATGTTTTACCCTTCAACACACATAGACTGCAGATATCTAATGGTAGCCTTTTAGATTACCAACACTAGGTGAAATGCAGACACTTTTTTGGCAAACTGTTGGTGTGAGGGCACTGTAAGATGTTTTAGCCAAAACCTTTACAAAATATTGTGTGGGTATTTTTTGAGGAAAACCGTAAAAGTATTTATCCTTGTTTTTTTTCCTATAGTGTCATAATGGAACAGATAAATCGGTCTATGAAAACAGAATGTTGAAATATTTCGTAGGACCTGTTGTCTCTTGATTCTTGTTCAGTTTAATTTTATTGGTCTTTTGTTGTCATTATTGGCTTTCTCCAAATCCCAGATTTTTAAAACATTTTAACCAGGAGATGAAATAGAATGTAAGGAAAGATACAACTGACATCCAGCATTCTGCACATAAAGTAGATTTTTGTACTTTATATTTTTGTCTGCTGACTTTAAAGTGTATCTTTCTGTTTCCAGATAATTCCCCCACCACCTCCCATATGCCCAGATTCTCTGGATGATGCCGATGCTTTGGGAAGTATGTTAATCTCTTGGTACATGAGTGGTTATCATACTGGTTACTACATGGTAAGTGATCACTCAGCACCTTCCCTGACCGTCACTTCGTGGGGTTTTGTTTTGTTTGTAGTTAAAAAGTGGTTTCCAATATTAGGTAGATCTTTGGAGTTGAAAACTGTAGCATACTTCAGAAATATTGCTGGTTTGGTTCCAGACCACTGCAATAAAGTGTCACAATTAAGCAGGGCATATGACTTTTTTGGGTTTTTTTTAGTACATATGAAAATTAAGTTGACATTATACTGTATTCTAGAATATATGTAATAGCATTATGCCTTAAAAACAGTCCTTAATTTTAAAAATCTTTATTGCTAAAGAATGCTAACTACTATCTGACAACACAGGGTTGCCACAGATCTTCAGTTTGTTTGTACAGTACAGCTGTTTAAGGCTGCAGGGAGCACAGTTTGATCCCTGGTTAGCAAACTAAGATCCTCCTAACTTCCCTACTTAGTTATCACATCATTTCTTTCCTACCCTTTATAGACAGACTTCTTTAAAAAGTTACCTCTGGTTGTCCTTTTTTACTTTCTTACCTCACCCCCTTGTCAGCCTTTTAGATTCCAACACTAGGTGAAATGCAGACACTTTTTTGGCAAACTGTTGGTGTGAGGGCACTGTAAGATGTTTTAGCCAAAACCTTTACAAAATATTGTGTGGGTATTTTTTGAGGAAAACCGTAAAAGTATTTATCCTTGTTTTTTTTCCTATAGTGTCATAATGGAACAGATAAATCGGTCTATGAAAACAGAATGTTGAAATATTTCGTAGGACCTGTTGTCTCTTGATTCTTGTTCAGTTTAATTTTATTGGTCTTTTGTTGTCATTATTGGCTTTCTCCAAATCCCAGATTTTTAAAACATTTTAACCAGGAGATGAAATAGAATGTAAGGAAAGATACAACTGACATCCAGCATTCTGCACATAAAGTAGATTTTTGTACTTTATATTTTTGTCTGCTGACTTTAAAGTGTATCTTTCTGTTTCCAGATAATTCCCCCACCACCTCCCATATGCCCAGATTCTCTGGATGATGCCGATGCTTTGGGAAGTATGTTAATCTCTTGGTACATGAGTGGTTATCATACTGGTTACTACATGGTAAGTGATCACTCAGCACCTTCCCTGACCGTCACTTCGTGGGGTTTTGTTTTGTTTGTAGTTAAAAAGTGGTTTCCAATATTAGGTAGATCTTTGGAGTTGAAAACTGTAGCATACTTCAGAAATATTGCTGGTTTGGTTCCAGACCACTGCAATAAAGTGTCACAATTAAGCAGGGCATATGACTTTTTTGGGTTTTTTTTAGTACATATGAAAATTAAGTTGACATTATACTGTATTCTAGAATATATGTAATAGCATTATGCCTTAAAAACAGTCCTTAATTTTAAAAATCTTTATTGCTAAAGAATGCTAACTACTATCTGACAACACAGGGTTGCCACAGATCTTCAGTTTGTTTGTACAGTACAGCTGTTTAAGGCTGCAGGGAGCACAGTTTGATCCCTGGTTAGCAAACTAAGATCCTCCTAACTTCCCTACTTAGTTATCACATCATTTCTTTCCTACCCTTTATAGACAGACTTCTTTAAAAAGTTACCTCTAGTTGTCCTCTTTACTTTCTTACCTCACACTGCATTCAGACTTCAGTAGCTGTAGCTCACAGGCTTCGTTGTTCCACGGCATGTGAGATCTTAGTTCCCAGACCAAGGATCGAACTGGTGTCCCCTGGATTGCAAGGTGAATTCTTATCTCCTGGACCACCAGGGACGTCCCCAGTAGGCTACACTCTGGTCCTGACCAGCAAAGTGCAGATGCTTCTGTTTCTTTCCTGAGTTCAAGCATCAGTTCCTGGGAAAGCAGCCTTGTCCAGTATATTTACCATCAATTCAGTGCTATGATTAGCTTGTCCCAGAGAAATGATTTTTACTTTTAGAGGCATTGTTTGTGTATGTGTATAAATTAAAACATAAACCATCTGTTCATGTTCAGAAGTGTAAAGAAATCGCCATTTCCCAGATCTTGCATTTTTGTCTCTTGGACATTTTCGCCGTTAAAAAGAAGAAGCTACTACCCATTGTCAGGTTTTCCAGTAGCTTACATGTGTTTTTAAGACCACTGCCTTCAGCTAGCAGGGTTTTTTTTTTTTTTTTTTTTTTTTGATAATATTTATTTGGCTGCATCAGGCCTTAGTTGTGGCATGGGGAATCTAATTCCCTGACCAAGGATCAAACCCCAGACCCCTGCAGAGGGAGTGTGTAGTCTTAGCCACTGGACCACCAGGAAGTCCCTCTGCTAGCAGTTCTCAACTGTTGCTTCACAGAAGCATACGTGTTTGACAACTTTTCCATTGCTGACCTATTCCAATAAGAGCAACCAAACAGGGCCTGGATCTAGCTCTTCACTTAAACCTTTTTCTTTTTCTAGAAATACTAACAGATTGCAAATAAATAAGGGTAATGTTACAGAAATAACATAGCATAGGCTCTAACTTTGGTACTTATTAGTAATAAATCACTTTTAAATACATCTTGTGGCCTCAAAGATACAGATTATTAGTGAAATAGAAAGTTAGTATATGTTGTAGGGGAAGGTAGAAGACATTAAGGCCAGAAGACAGGAGTATGACTGTGCTAAGTATGACCAACCCAGTCAATATTTAGTCTTCTAAAATATTTCTGTCTAGAGCGAAAACTTTAATGGTTTTAATAAATGAGTATGACACATTGTATATTTTGACAGGAAGAAGGTATAAATTGGCTCAGAAACATCCTTAGACTTAGTGAAAGAAGAAAGTTTCTTAATTGCAGCCTGATAATTGTTTACTTTGGGATCACATTTAAAGCACATTTGAGAGACACCCCTAGAGCTCTAGAGGTTGAGACTTCTCCTAATGCAGGGGGGCTAAGATTCCATAGGCCTAGGGGCCAGAACACCAAAGCATAAAAACAGAAGTGGAAAAAAAAAAAAAAAAACAGCAATACTGTAACAAATTCAGTAAGCACTTTAAAAATGGTTCACCTCAAAAAGTCTGTTTTTTTTTTTTAAAAAAAGCACATCTGAAGCCTATAAACTTATTTTCTGATGATAATTTATTAAAGAGAATTAGTGAAATATCTTACTTGAAACAGAATGTTCACTTCTGTATAATGTATACTCTATTCTTCTAAATTCCTTTATTTTCCTTACAGGGTTTCAAACAAAGTCAAAAAGAAGGAAGATGCTCACATTTCAATTAAGGAGTAAGTATGCCAGCTTTATAAAAGAGAATCTTACTTTAATATAAAGTTTATAGTTTGTGGAAAATATATGTTTAAAAATTAAAATGGGGCTTCCCTGGTGGTCCAGTGGGTAAGGACACCGCCTTGCAGTGCAAGGGGCGCCTGTTCGATCCCTGGCCTGGGAAGATCCCATGTGCTGTGGAGTGGCTGGACTGATGTGTCCAATTACCGAACCAGAGCTCTGGAGCGCACGCACCCAGAGCCAGCTCTCTGCGACAACAGAGGCCACCGCGATGGGAGGCCCACAAGAGCCAAAGAACAAAGACGGATGAAAATAGAGAAATGAAAGACCAATAGAAGTGGCCCGCCCGTCCCCCCCCCCACCCCACCCCCCAAAAAATAAATAAAATAAATGTTTTAAAAAAAAAAGAAGAAAAAAACCTGTCCCTTTAAAAAAAAAAAATTAAAATGTTAAACAGTTAATGTAAAACAGTGTTAAAGACATTTTGATGCAAAACTGTTTGATAAAAGGTTGATCTCCATCCTCTCTAGAATTCTGGCTAAATGTCAAAGTATCTTCTTAGCAAATACTTATTGGTTGGTGGTGTGAAAAGGAAAACATACATTTACAATAAAGATATCCTTAGGGGACTTCCCTGGTGGTCAGTAGTTTAGAATCACCTTCCAGTGCAGGAGACATGTGTTTCAACCCCTGGTCAGGGAACTAAGATCCCACATGCCATGGGACAACTAAGGCGATGCAGCACAACTAAGACCCAACACAGCCAAAAATAAGTGACTAAATAATTTTTTTAAAAAAACAGATCCTTAGAATCAGAGATGAAACTTTGCATTACTGTTGTCAGTCAGTCAGACTTGCTTTTTGATTTGTGATGCAATATATACACTATAACAAATCTGCCTGCCAGTGGAAGAGACACAGGAGATACTGGTTCGATCCCTGGATTGAGAAGATCCCCCGGAGGAGAACATGGCAACCCACTCCAGTATTCCTGCCTGGGCGATCCTATGGACAGAGGAGCCTGGCAGGCTATAGTCCACAGGGTCGCAAAGAGTGGGATGACTGAGCACACACGCATCCACATGCACACGTACGCATACACTCTATTACTTATGAAGTGTTCTGGTCAAAAAAGTTTAACTGGAATCTAAACAGACCTTTAAGATCTACATTCCCATTTACTAGAAATTCCATAGATAGAGCAACAAGTTAACCACCACCACAACAAACGTTCGAACAGGCCCAGGATGTAGTTGAAGGGCTTAAGTGCAATGTCGCATCCTTTATTAAACCCTGGTTTTGAAAAGCTGTTTACAGGAGACTTGGAGGTTGAGGAACTTTGAATATGGACTGGATTTTAAATGATAATAAACAGCTATTGCTAATTGTATGAGCTGTGATAGGGTGTTGTAGTTTCTAGAAAAAATATCTTTACATTTGCATACTAAATTATAAGTGTTATAATACATTTTTAAACGATTTAAATGGTGTCCATATGGATGTTCATTGTACTGTTTTCTCTGTTTTCTGTATGTTTGAAAAGTACATAAAAATGTTCAGTATTTTTAACTAAATTAGTAAAAGCTATGTGTCTTTTATTTATATTCACTTATCACATTTTATACTTTTGGTCTATATTCATCTATATTTTGATGTTTGTCATTAGTGTTTTGCACAGGTGTGTGGGTATATGTCCCCACTTAATCTTATCTTTAATGTTTTGATATATTCTTTCTGTCAGATTGTTTGCCTATATGTTATGTTACTATTCCTTCATTTCAGTAGCCTTTGATGTCTTGCTAACATTAGTACATACCTTCTTTTATGTAGTGCTTGATTCTGTTTGTCATAGCCTTAGGGTAATAAATAATTACATATTATGTTATATAAATAATTATATTTATAGAATTATTTAAAATTATATAAATGCATTCCTGGGAGAGGCATTTTTAAAATCATATAAATACATTTGCAAGTGTAATTGTCTGTTATTTCATTATTCGATAAAGTCATTTTTATTCAGTTGAAGTTCTTCAGCTAGGTGCTAAGTCTAAAAAGGTGAATAGAAAAATTAGACAAAAGAATAGATTGGGTTGACGTGTTCCAGAAGAGAACTTATGTAACTGGAAGCCTTAGGGCAGTGACCTGAGGCAGCCCAGGTCTCATACCACTGTCTCTAATGCCACACAGCCTTCTTACCTGTTGTCCACCTGTGTTAGTTAGTTCCCCTCTTTGAATCTGTTCTCTGCTTATTTCTGAAATAGTACACAGCTTTTCACTGTATATTATCTTTGCTTATGCAGGTCTTTCCTCTTATCATTAGAGGTAAGGCTCTACATCCCATTCTTTAGCATGTCTTCAGTATCGGGCACAATTTTTTGATGTCTAGGATGGGCTTAGAGCATAGATTGAATGGAATGTCAAAGGAGAGAGAAAGCAGTAAATGAAAGTGAGATTTCTGAGTTGTTTTCAGGTCAAATCTTTTGCCCATCATGAAAGGCTAGACATCACTTCTACTTCTTTTTTAAATTTTTAAATTTATTGTTATTGCCCTTTGTTGCAGTGGGCAGGCTTCTAATCGCAGAGACTTCTCTTGTTTCAATGCATGGGCCCTAGAGCACACAGGTTCAGTCATTGTGGCCCACGGGCTTAGCCGCTGTGGCATGTGGGATCTTCCCAGACCAGGAACTGAACCCATATCCCCTGAGTTGGAGGTGGATTCTTAACCACTGGACCATCAGGGAAGTCCTTGCTTTAATAATTCTGAACTGACTTCCTCTGTTGATTTTGTTCCCTTTGCTATTTTAGACAGAAAGTGACAAAAGTGTAAATTTTCAACTGTGTTCAGAGAAAGCTTAAAAAACAACAACAAAAAAGACTACAAGGATGGTGTCTCTAGACTTCCGTTAACACTTTTGGAAAGACAATCCCGTATTTTGGACAACAGAATAAGAATACTGAAGGATGGTGTAATGGCGATGTTTATTTCATCATCCTTTTAGGTGATTCTATCTTTTCATGTACTTATTTTTAGTCTCTTTTTGTTTTTAAAGTGTAGACAGGTCACTGGCAAGTGTATTATTTATTGCTACATAACAAATCATCCTAAAATTTAGCACCTTAAAACAGCAGATACTGAATTACTTATCTCTAGTTTCTGTGGGTCAGGAATGCAAGGGCAGCTGAGTTGGGTGGTTCTCCTAAGACTGCTGATTGTCAGCCTCAAGGCAATAAGTCATCTCAGGATTTTGTGGGGGCTGGAGGATCTGCTTCAAGCCCACCCATGTGGTGGTTGTTAAGAGGCTCTCTTGCTTCTTGGGACTCTCCATAGACAGCCTGACAGCCCTTACAAGAAGATAGTCGGCTTTTCCAGAGTGGGTGATCCAGTACAGAGTGAGCAACACCACATGCGCTTTTATAACAGTCTCTGAATCACAAACCATTACATCCACTTTTTTACCCTTTTGAATGATGTGCAGCCCACAGCCAACTGGAGGGGATTAGACAAGGGCAGGTATCATTAGGGACCATCTTGAAGGCTGGCTGCCACAGTGAGTTAAAATAAATCCTGGGATGAAGACTAACAGAATGTTTCAAGGTAAGGGATAATAAAATCACTATGATCCTATTATGAAAGAATCCAGTAGAGCATCTGATTGCAAGATAGTTTTTTTTTTTTAACTACATTAAAAAAACTTTTTTTTTTCTCTTTGTTCTTTGGCATACCTCTAAGAGTGAGTCCTGAATCCTTATAAATAGTTAGAACTGCTTGAATAAGAAACTCAAGTGTTGGGAATTCCCTGGTGGTCCAATGGTTAGGACTTGGCGCTTTCACTGCTGTGGTCTGGGTTCAGTCCTTAATCAGGAAACTAGGACAAGGCTCAGCCAAAAAAGAAAAAGAAACTCAGAAATTAAAATTGGACCCAGATTATATATTCAGGATTGATTTCCACTCTTCCATAGAAGTATTTAAAGATATCTTCCTGTTATTTATTAAAACAGATGTATCAGGACCATAAATTTTTCTCTGAAAATTTAGCTGTATTCTGTAGAATACTGAAGGATGGTGTAATGGCGATGTTTATTTCATCATCCTTTTAGGTGATTCTATCTTTTCATGTACTTATTTTTAGTCTCTTTTTGTTTTTAAAGTGTAGACAGGTCACTGGCAAGTGTATTATTTATTGCTACATAACAAATCATCCTAAAATTTAGCACCTTAAAACAGCAGATACTGAATTACTTATCTCTAGTTTCTGTGGGTCAGGAATGCAAGGGCAGCTGAGTTGGGTGGTTCTCCTAAGACTGCTGATTGTCAGCCTCAAGGCAATAAGTCATCTCAGGATTTTGTGGGGGCTGGAGGATCTGCTTCAAGCCCACCCATGTGGTGGTTGTTAAGAGGCTCTCTTGCTTCTTGGGACTCTCCATAGACAGCCTGACAGCCCTTACAAGAAGATAGTCGGCTTTTCCAGAGTGGGTGATCCAGTACAGAGTGAGCAACACCACATGCGCTTTTATAACAGTCTCTGAATCACAAACCATTACATCCACTTTTTTACCCTTTTGAATGATGTGCAGCCCACAGCCAACTGGAGGGGATTAGACAAGGGCAGGTATCATTAGGGACCATCTTGAAGGCTGGCTGCCACAGTGAGTTAAAATAAATCCTGGGATGAAGACTAACAGAATGTTTCAAGGTAAGGGATAATAAAATCACTATGATCCTATTATGAAAGAATCCAGTAGAGCATCTGATTGCAAGATAGTTTTTTTTTTTTAACTACATTAAAAAAACTTTTTTTTTTCTCTTTGTTCTTTGGCATACCTCTAAGAGTGAGTCCTGAATCCTTATAAATAGTTAGAACTGCTTGAATAAGAAACTCAAGTGTTGGGAATTCCCTGGTGGTCCAATGGTTAGGACTTGGCGCTTTCACTGCTGTGGTCTGGGTTCAGTCCTTAATCAGGAAACTAGGACAAGGCTCAGCCAAAAAAGAAAAAGAAACTCAGAAATTAAAATTGGACCCAGATTATATATTCAGGATTGATTTCCACTCTTCCATAGAAGTATTTAAAGATATCTTCCTGTTATTTATTAAAACAGATGTATCAGGACCATAAATTTTTCTCTGAAAATTTAGCTGTATTCTGTAGAATTCTTATTTTCTAGATATTCCAAATTTCAAAATTGTTTTTAATTCTAGAAAGTTTTGACTTTTTTTTTATTTTTAAAGATTTATTTATTTATTTATTTTTTGGGCGGGGTCGGGTTGGGGAGGGAGCGGGGCGGGCGGGCCACTTCTATTGGTCTTTCATTTCTCTATTTTCATCTGTCTTTGTTCTTTGGCCCGTGTGGGCCTGTGTGGGCCTCCCATCGCGGTAGCCTCTGTTGTCGCAGAGCGCCGCTCTGGGCGCATGCACTCTAGAGCTCCGGTTCGGTAATTGGACACATCAGTCCAGCTGCTCCGCGGCACGTGGGATCTTCCCAGGCCAGGGATCGAACCGGCGCCCCTTGCACTGCAAGGCGGTGTCCTTACCCACTGGACCACCAGGGGAAGCCCAAGTTTTGGCGTTTTAATTTCAGATAGGTTTAATTTTTAGTTTTTTTGTATTGTAGTTGTAGAATGTCATTTGTATTGTACTGATAACTATTTTTTTAACACAATTTTGATCATAAGTTTGATCATTTATTTTTAATATGTTTTGAAGTCTGTTAGGACAAATCAAATACCAGTGTTTCTTAAGAATTAAAAAAAAAACAACCTTGTTTATTCCTTCAAATAAATCTCACAATTTGTCTAAATACCTAAGTATCCCATCAAGATTGGAATTAGTATTATACAGTCCTTTACATTAGCACATTTTTATTCTAGTTTTATTTACCTGGATTAGTATGCTGCTCTCTGTGTTCTGTCTTCATTATTTTATATGAAAATAGGTTTTTTGATTTCATGACTGTATTCAGACTTTTACCTTTCAGATTCAGCTGGAGCTCTTTCCCAAGGAGAATGGTATTTTGATGTGCCCTGGTCGACCATCATTTTCTTCATGAACACTTGGATGGGTACGAATGTGACTTATATTCCATTTTGGTTATTGGTCATGTGGTCTGGGTTCAGTCCTTAATCAGGAAACTAGGACAAGGCTCAGCCAAAAAAGAAAAAGAAACTCAGAAATTAAAATTGGACCCAGATTATATATTCAGGATTGATTTCCACTCTTCCATAGAAGTATTTAAAGATATCTTCCTGTTATTTATTAAAACAGATGTATCAGGACCATAAATTTTTCTCTGAAAATTTAGCTGTATTCTGTAGAATTCTTATTTTCTAGATATTCCAAATTTCAAAATTGTTTTTAATTCTAGAAAGTTTTGACTTTTTTTTTATTTTTAAAGATTTATTTATTTATTTATTTTTTGGGCGGGGTCGGGTTGGGGAGGGAGCGGGGCGGGCGGGCCACTTCTATTGGTCTTTCATTTCTCTATTTTCATCTGTCTTTGTTCTTTGGCCCGTGTGGGCCTGTGTGGGCCTCCCATCGCGGTAGCCTCTGTTGTCGCAGAGCGCCGCTCTGGGCGCATGCACTCTAGAGCTCCGGTTCGGTAATTGGACACATCAGTCCAGCTGCTCCGCGGCACGTGGGATCTTCCCAGGCCAGGGATCGAACCGGCGCCCCTTGCACTGCAAGGCGGTGTCCTTACCCACTGGACCACCAGGGGAAGCCCAAGTTTTGGCGTTTTAATTTCAGATAGGTTTAATTTTTAGTTTTTTTGTATTGTAGTTGTAGAATGTCATTTGTATTGTACTGATAACTATTTTTTTAACACAATTTTGATCATAAGTTTGATCATTTATTTTTAATATGTTTTGAAGTCTGTTAGGACAAATCAAATACCAGTGTTTCTTAAGAATTAAAAAAAAAACAACCTTGTTTATTCCTTCAAATAAATCTCACAATTTGTCTAAATACCTAAGTATCCCATCAAGATTGGAATTAGTATTATACAGTCCTTTACATTAGCACATTTTTATTCTAGTTTTATTTACCTGGATTAGTATGCTGCTCTCTGTGTTCTGTCTTCATTATTTTATATGAAAATAGGTTTTTTGATTTCATGACTGTATTCAGACTTTTACCTTTCAGATTCAGCTGGAGCTCTTTCCCAAGGAGAATGGTATTTTGATGTGCCCTGGTCGACCATCATTTTCTTCATGAACACTTGGATGGGTACATGTCATCTTCATTTCCCCTTGTTGCATGTGACTTATACTTAAATAACCAGTTAGATATTTTAAGGGAATAATCACTTTGAATACCTGAACAATGGAAATATAATTAAAAGAAACTCACAGTCTACATTGACGAAAGTCAAATCTGTCAAAATCGCAACTGAGCCCATTTTTATATTGTAACTTTCTTAGTAAGTATGTTAAGCTTTTTATTAATGCCTTTAAAAATAAATAACTTTTTTTTTAACTTGACTATCTGAATACTTTTTTTTTGAAATACATATGGTAGGTTGGATTCTGTCTAAAGATATAGAAAGAACTACTCAGGCTTATTTGGGTAAAGGACAGTATTGTAAAGATACAACCAATTGTAAAATGTTGATTGTTGCTGAGAATGGAAAGTTAGGGAAAAAGCCTATCTGAAGCTGAATGTTAGAAAACTGGACCTGGCCGGTCAGACACTCAGCCTGTGTTCTGTCACGCTCCTCCTTTACTTGTCTGTCTGCTGCCTCTCCTCTAGCCTCCTCCCCACCTTCCTCACGTACCCCGCCTGACAAGATTGCCCCGGCCATGCTCGTCATCACAACCTTGCAGTTCCAGCTGCCTCCACTTGACTGTATCTCTGACTCTGTTCAAATTCTCTGGAGAGGTAGAACATAACACTGCTTTAATTTAGTTTAAAGCATCAGTGTCCATAGCCTGAGATTCTTCCTAGTCCATTTAGATGTGGGAAAGATGTTAATATATTAAGTACTATTTCTTTCAGAGACTTTGCTTGGACAAACTACGTGTGCCTAGCATATTAGTAGCTAATAAAAACTCAAATAAGTTTCTTAAGAATTAAAAAAACAACCTTGTTTATTCCTTCAAATAAATCTCACAATTTGTCTAAATACCTAAGTATCCCATCAAGATTGGAATTAGTATTATACAGTCCTTTACATTAGCACATTTTTATTCTAGTTTTATTTACCTGGATTAGTATGCTGCTCTCTGTGTTCTGTCTTCATTATTTTATATGAAAATAGGTTTTTTGATTTCATGACTGTATTCAGACTTTTACCTTTCAGATTCAGCTGGAGCTCTTTCCCAAGGAGAATGGTATTTTGATGTGCCCTGGTCGACCATCATTTTCTTCATGAACACTTGGATGGGTACATGTCATCTTCATTTCCCCTTGTTGCATGTGACTTATACTTAAATAACCAGTTAGATATTTTAAGGGAATAATCACTTTGAATACCTGAACAATGGAAATATAATTAAAAGAAACTCACAGTCTACATTGACGAAAGTCAAATCTGTCAAAATCGCAACTGAGCCCATTTTTATATTGTAACTTTCTTAGTAAGTATGTTAAGCTTTTTATTAATGCCTTTAAAAATAAATAACTTTTTTTTTAACTTGACTATCTGAATACTTTTTTTTTGAAATACATATGGTAGGTTGGATTCTGTCTAAAGATATAGAAAGAACTACTCAGGCTTATTTGGGTAAAGGACAGTATTGTAAAGATACAACCAATTGTAAAATGTTGATTGTTGCTGAGAATGGAAAGTTAGGGAAAAAGCCTATCTGAAGCTGAATGTTAGAAAACTGGACCTGGCCGGTCAGACACTCAGCCTGTGTTCTGTCACGCTCCTCCTTTACTTGTCTGTCTGCTGCCTCTCCTCTAGCCTCCTCCCCACCTTCCTCACGTACCCCGCCTGACAAGATTGCCCCGGCCATGCTCGTCATCACAACCTTGCAGTTCCAGCTGCCTCCACTTGACTGTATCTCTGACTCTGTTCAAATTCTCTGGAGAGGTAGAACATAACACTGCTTTAATTTAGTTTAAAGCATCAGTGTCCATAGCCTGAGATTCTTCCTAGTCCATTTAGATGTGGGAGAAGATGTTAATATATTAAGTACTATTTCTTTCAGAGACTTTGCTTGGACAAACTACGTGTGCCTAGCATATTAGTAGCTACCCCAGTATTTGTATTTAAGTCATTGATAAGGAAGCTTTGCAGAATGGGAAGTTCTGTGATTTAAACGTTTTTGTACAGGGTAAGTAGAATTTTCTCATTTTTCATGACAAGCAGCTAATATTTTATATTAATTGCCTAAAATGTGCCAGGTTAAATTTAGTATGAAGGTAGGTTATTTGCTTCCTAAGAGTTTTGGATGTTACCTCCCTTAATACCTAACGTAGTTGGAGAGCGGTTGTAGGTTCTGGGACGTCATTCATTTCAGCAAATACTTACCACTTTTGTGTTAGGCACTCACAGGTGAACATGCCTGCTTACAGTGGTGGGAACTAGCTAGTGAACAAGTGAAATTTACAAGGTAGCATATAGTGAGCCATGTCATAGAGAAAAGGGAAACAGGAAAGGGAGTTAGGCAAAGTGGGATTGAAAGCAGGGACACTTTTTAAAAGAACAGTCAGGGAACTCCTAATGGGTGACATTTGAGTAGAGATCCAAAGAAAATGAGAGCCATTCGCATAAGTAGAGGAAGAACTTCCCATGCAAAGAAAATAACAGGTACAAGGGCCCTGAGACAAGAGTGTGTTTAGCATGTTCAGAGAACAGCAAAGAAACCAGCTTGGCTGGAGTGGAAACAAGCAAGGAGAGTTGAAAGAAATGGAGGTAAAAGAGGTACCCAGGGGTCAGGTCATATGTAGGCCATTGCAAGGTCTTCAGCATTTCTTGAAGCTAGGAATTCATTGGAAAGTTTTTGAACCCAAGGTATTGCATGATCGGATGCCTAAGAAGAGAAGAGGCTTCTGGGTAAGTTCCTTGGTGATCTAGGTAGTCCCAGATTAGGACTCTGTGCTTCCACTATAAGAGGCACAGGTTTGATCCCTGGTTGGGAAATCGAGATCCCATATGACTGTATCTCTGACTCTGTTCAAATTCTCTGGAGAGGTAGAACATAACACTGCTTTAATTTAGTTTAAAGCATCAGTGTCCATAGCCTGAGATTCTTCCTAGTCCATTTAGATGTGGGAAAGATGTTAATATATTAAGTACTATTTCTTTCAGAGACTTTGCTTGGACAAACTACGTGTGCCTAGCATATTAGTAGCTACCCCAGTATTTGTATTTAAGTCATTGATAAGGAAGCTTTGCAGAATGGGAAGTTCTGTGATTTAAACGTTTTTGTACAGGGTAAGTAGAATTTTCTCATTTTTCATGACAAGCAGCTAATATTTTATATTAATTGCCTAAAATGTGCCAGGTTAAATTTAGTATGAAGGTAGGTTATTTGCTTCCTAAGAGTTTTGGATGTTACCTCCCTTAATACCTAACGTAGTTGGAGAGCGGTTGTAGGACGCGGTTGTGGGACGTCATTCATTTCAGCAAATACTTACCACTTTTGTGTTAGGCACTCACAGGTGAACATGCCTGCTTACAGTGGTGGGAACTAGCTAGTGAACAAGTGAAATTTACAAGGTAGCATATAGTGAGCCATGTCATAGAGAAAAGGGAAACAGGAAAGGGAGTTAGGCAAAGTGGGATTGAAAGCAGGGACACTTTTTAAAAGAACAGTCAGGGAACTCCTAATGGGTGACATTTGAGTAGAGATCCAAAGAAAATGAGAGCCATTCGCATAAGTAGAGGAAGAACTTCCCATGCAAAGAAAATAACAGGTACAAGGGCCCTGAGACAAGAGTGTGTTTAGCATGTTCAGAGAACAGCAAAGAAACCAGCTTGGCTGGAGTGGAAACAAGCAAGGAGAGTTGAAAGAAATGGAGGTAAAAGAGGTACCCAGGGGTCAGGTCATATGTAGGCCATTGCAAGGTCTTCAGCATTTCTTGAAGCTAGGAATTCATTGGAAAGTTTTTGAACCCAAGGTATTGCATGATCGGATGCCTAAGAAGAGAAGAGGCTTCTGGGTAAGTTCCTTGGTGGTCTAGGTAGTCCCAGATTAGGACTCTGTGCTTCCACTATAAGAGGCACAGGTTTGATCCCTGGTTGGGAAATCGAGATCCCATATGCAAAGTGGTGTGGCCAAAAAAATACTTAAAGAAGAACAAAAGGCCTTTTTTTTTCCCTTTGTTGAAAATAGATAAGTTTCAAGAGAGAGAGTAGGCTGAGTAGGACTTGCTCTGCATGTATTTTCCAAGAGGAGTTCAAGATTTGACAACAGAGTCCAGATGGAGCTGGAAAGAAAGGAGTCAAGGATGACTTCCAAGGTTTTTAGCCTGAGCAAAGGGAATAATGAAGTAGTGAGAAGCCTGCATAAAGAGTACTTTTGTAGAAAGGAAGGGTAGGAATTGGGTTTGGACCTGTCAGTGTAAGGAGTTGGATATGAGTAAACTCTTCAAAGGGAGAGACTTGGCATAAAGATGAAATCTTAGAAGCTAGCCTAGACCTGGAATTTAAAGCATTTAACAGGATGAGATAGCCAAGGAATTGCATATAAATAGAGACTAACCTTACGGGAGAACTCTGGAGTGCTCCCAGTATTTGGAGATGAGATATGAGGAGTAGAAGAGACTGAGAGGGAGCTCTCAATTAATTATGAGAAAACCCAGAGGGATGCCCTGGAAGCCAAATGGAGAAAGTGTTTTGAGGAGTGATGGGCCACTGATAGGTGAGTGCTGCTAGCCAGAGACACGGGACGAGGACTGAGAAGCACTCATTGCATTTAGCAGTGACCCTCACTTGGGCTGTTTGGGAAAGGAGGAGGTGGTAGAGAAGGTGAAAAGAACAGTTGGAGGGACTTACTTGGTGGTCCAGTGGTTAAGACTGTTCCCAATGCAGGGGGCCTGGGTTCTATCCCTGGTCAGGCAACTAGATCCCACATGCCACAACTAAGACCCAGCACAGCCAAATAAATAAATAATAATAAAAAATTTACAAGAACAGTTGGAGACAGCGCAGATAAACATCTCTTTCAAGAAACTTTTTGTTTCTGAATTTCTTTCAGAAATTACTTTGGGGTATTAGTAAAATTATATTTGACACAGCTTTATAACGTTTTGTGAATCTTGTGTTGTATATATGTATGTATGTAAATTTTTTAATGTAAGATTTCTTACTGTGGGTTATGGTTTTTAAAAAAAATGGTTTAAAAATACGGAATTAAAAGAAAATAATGGGATTAGAACAAGCAGGTGCAGAGAATGTTTTGAAAAGGGGTAGAGGATATAGGAGATGTTACTCATGTGAGCATGTGAGAAGGATTTAGGGAACTGGGGAAGGTTGGGATATGTGATCAGAAGGAGAAAGTTTCAAAACATAAGGATGAGGGACTTCCCTGGTGGTCCAGTGGTTAAGACTCTGTGCTTCTAATGCAGGGGGCCCAGGTTTGATCCCTGGTCAGGGAACTAGATCCCATATGCCACAACTAAGACCCAGAGCGGTCAAATTAAGATAAATAAAGCAATAATTTAAAAAAATAATAATACGGATGAGTATCAGGGCAATCAGGAGTGAGTGAGGAGGCCCCCTGGAATTTGATGTATCCTAGAATTAAAGGGCATAGTGGGCTTCAGTTCAGTCACTCAGTCATGTCCGACTCTGCAGCCCTGTGGACTGCTGCGTGCCAGGCTTCCCTGTGCCTCACAACCTCCCAGAGCTTGCTCAAACTTACGTCCATTGAGTTTGTGGTGTCATCTTACCATCTGGAAATAGCTATTCTTTATAAAGGGCCAGGGTAAATTAGTTTAGCTTCATGGACCTCTAAAAATGTAAGAAATACCCTTAGCTTGCAGGCTGTATAGGCTTTGGCTATACTTTGCTGTTCTCTGCTTTCCTGGAGAGTGTGTGTGGAGGGGTTTGCCACGTGTCCTGCGAGATCTTAGATCTGAACCAGGGACTGAGCCTGGACCCTTGACAATGAAAGCATGGGGTCCTAACCACTGGACCACCAGAGAATTCCCATTGCTCCCTTCTTTATATTAGAAGTCCTTAGCAGAAGCTCTGGACAAATAATTTCAATGGAGTCCTGTTAGTTTTTAAGTATAATTTTTAATAGTACACGTACATAGTGCAGAATTTATGATGATTTTATGTAGGATAAAGTAAACCTCCCTACCCTGTCCACTCAACCGTGGTCTTGCTCCCCTCCTTGGAATCTGTCATTAACTCCAGTATTAATTCTTGTGTATTTAAGTTTTCTATAAAAGTATGAATCTGAATGTACATACATGCTCTCAGTCAGTCTTAAATTTAACAGGTTCTTTTTCCTTTAGGTCTGAACTATGAAATACAATAAGTAACGCTTGTACCATTTATGACATTATTCCCTTCATGTCCAGATCCAGCCGCCTTCACTGCCTGCTCTGCAATAATGGATTTGGACTCTATCTCCCTGCCTTGTTGGCAGGTACAGTGTAAAGCTTTGTCAGTAGAGGGTGGTGGTGAGACACAGGAGGGGCAAAGGCCTACTTCTGGGTCCAGTGTACTCTCCAGCAGGCCCCTGTGGCACGTGGTGTCCACAGCCTTGGCAGTCCCTGGTACCTAGTGGCTAGCAGTACTTAGCACCCTCATATGGAAGGCTTCCTCTGGCATCCCCAAAGTACTTTCTAAGTGAAATGCTCCAAGCTTATACCTTCTTGGGCTGCTGCTCTTCACTTCAGGCAACCTCTGTTGACCATGACTGTGCCTTCTATATCAAGGTCCAGATGTTAGTCCTAGGGTACTTTCTTTGGGGTCTCTGTCTCAGCCTAACGTGAAGAGCCAGTAAGCTATTCCCTCTATGTGCTTAGAGTTCTCAGTTTCATTCTAACCAATCCTCATTACTCCAAATTCCTGTTACAGTGAAAAAGTCTTTAACAGTAAACTCTCCCCAGGTTACTATGTGGTTTCTATCTCCTGATTGGACTCTGATACAGTACTTAAAACTTCTCATTACAAAAGTATTACATATAAGATCAGACAAGAAGATAACCCATCTTACCTTCTAGTAAGCTCACCTTCCATAGAAAACTATTCATGTGGTAATGCTCAACTAGGTTTATATTTTAAATATAAAATAGGCACTTGTAAAACAAAACAAAATAAAAAACAGTACAAAAAGTAAAAAAAGAACGCATTCCTGTCCCCTTTCTAATCATTTTAAATAGTTACTACTATTAACATTTTTCTTGTATATTCTTGAAGAAATTCTTAATGCACCTAAAAACATGAAAGTGCATTTTTTAAACGAATAGAATCATAAAAGACAGGGTAAAATAAAGGTTGTTTTCCAGGTTATACTAGCATTATGAATTTGGAATGGGCTTCTAGCCATTCAGAAAACTCTGATTTGGAATGTTTTCGAATTTCTGAATGTACATACATGCTCTCAGTCAGTCTTAAATTTAACAGGTTCTTTTTCCTTTAGTCTGAACTATGAAATACAATAAGTAACGCTTGTACCATTTATGACATTATTCCCTTCATGTCCAGATCCAGCCGCCTTCACTGCCTGCTCTGCAATAATGGATTTGGACTCTATCTCCTGCCTTGTTGGCAGGTACAGTGTAAAGCTTTGTCAGTAGGGGGTGGTGGTGAGACACAGGAGGGGCAAAGGCCTACTTCTGGGTCCAGTGTACTCTCCAGCAGGCCCCTGTGGCACGTGGTGTCCACAGCCTTGGCAGTCCCTGGTACCTAGTGGCTAGCAGTACTTAGCACCCTCATATGGAAGGCTTCCTCTGGCATCCCCAAAGTACTTTCTAAGTGAAATGCTCCAAGCTTATACCTTCTTGGGCTGCTGCTCTTCACTTCAGGCAACCTC
Organism: Tragulus kanchil; assembly: GCA_022376925.1. NCBI lineage: Eukaryota > Metazoa > Chordata > Mammalia > Artiodactyla > Tragulidae > Tragulus > Tragulus kanchil. Next base: position 91,521,533 of record JAIOJX010000004.1, on the reverse strand, counting down.
TGTTGACCATGACTGTGCCTTCTATATCAAGGTCCAGATGTTAGTCCTAGGGTACTTTCTTTGGGGTCTCTGTCTCAGCCTAACGTGAAGAGCCAGTAAGCTATTCCCTCTATGTGCTTAGAGTTCTCAGTTTCATTCTAACCAATCCTCATTACTCCAAATTCCTGTTACAGTGAAAAAGTCTTTAACAGTAAACTCTCCCCAGGTTACTATGTGGTTTCTATCTCCTGATTGGACTCTGATACAGTACTTAAAACTTTTCTCATTACAAAAGTATTACATATAAGATCAGACAAGAAGATAACCCATCTTACCTTCTAGTAAGCTCACCTTCCATAGAAAACTATTCATGTGGTAATGCTCAACTAGGTTTATATTTTAAATATAAAATAGGCACTTGTAAAACAAAACAAAATAAAAAACAGTACAAAAAGTAAAAAAAGAACGCATTCCTGTCCCCTTTCTAATCATTTTAAATAGTTACTACTATTAACATTTTTCTTGTATATTCTTGAAGAAATTCTTAATGCACCTAAAAACATGAAAGTGCATTTTTTAAACGAATAGAATCATAAAAGACAGGGTAAAATAAAGGTTGTTTTCCAGGTTATACTAGCATTATGAATTTGGAATGGGCTTCTAGCCATTCAGAAAACTCTGATTACATGATAGTGAAATTTTCGACACGGGAACAGATGTAGACATTGACATTAGATATAATACCTTGAACAGTCTGAAGTCACTGACAAAATATGCTTTCCTTGAGCAAAGTGAATACATAAAAGAGAATGTTAAAGCCATTATAAATGCATATGTTGGATTCTCAAACATGGTTAGCTTAAAAAACATATACTCAGTGTTCTTAAAAACACAGATTTAGCTGATTTCCAGTAACGTTAAGTTCCACTCTGTGCTTTCTGTTTCTACAATGAGCATTCAATCAAACGCCTCTATAATACAAGCATCTCCCCCAAATCCTGTTTATTCGGCAGTGGATAAAAGGAAGGTACAAGTAAACCCTACCACACTAAAGTTAATTTAAATGTACAAAAACAGACCCTACAAGGATTGAGGAATATCTCTTGTCTCACCTATGCGAGCAGTTTTTAGCTAATCTTCTATTCCTGAATGATTGGAGAGAATGGCAGTACCCATTTCCAGGAAAATAAGAAGTGTTTTGATAGAGGATGCTGTGTTATCGTGGCAGTAAGCAGTGTGATGTCTTCTGCATCCAGGAGCCAACTGTACATGTCAAGCGTCCTGAGCCTGGGCAGTCGTAACATACACTGACTCAAAGACTTGATTGTTGGGGCCTGAACTTTGATACATTCTGTAAAATGCCTGGAAAGAATTAACCCTTGCAAGTTGGGCATGTTGTCCAGGGTTTGAAAGCAGTTTCTATATCCTTCCTCTGTAATCTTGTGGTTGAGAGAAATATCAAGATTCGTGAGTTTCTGGAAACCTCCACTGATTGCTACCTTGGCTATAAATATAAAAGCAAAATATTTATGAGAACAGAATCATAAGGACTTCTATTTCAATACTGGTAGGCTAGGTTATTTAAACCTTTTCTCCCACCATCACTTAAAATAGATAATGCCCAATTTTAATAGATAAATATAAATTTAATAATAGTACATTAGGTAGATTTTACTTCTAATTGGAATATTAAAGACTAATAAATAACATCTTTAAAAACCAAACTGTATTTTTACAAGAGACACACTTTAAGGACATAGAAAACTTAAAAATGCTACATCTCTAAATAACTGGTGTGGCAAAAAGATGAACAACTAAAATTAGAAAATATTTTGAACTGAATGAAAATGAAAATATGACACTAAACTTGTGAGAGGGAGCTAAAGCCAAAGTTACTGCTCTAACTATCCACCTTAGGATGTTAGGATATTAAAAGAAAGGAAGAAAAAAAAAGGAAGGAAAGAAGAAAGAATGAATTTAGAACAGAAATAAATGAAAAACATGTGTAGGGGAAAAAATTTTAACTAATAAAATGGAAAAACCAGGTTAAAAAAAAAGAATGTATACTATCAGGAATATAAAGAATATCACCACAGGTCTAGTCTTAAATGTATTTTTTAGATTATAAATAAATATTACAAGCAAGTGAAAAAATTTCATATCCCTAGAAAAATGTAACTTGGCCAGACTTAACCAGTGATAACACAAATGTATTCCAGTGGAAAATCCACAATGAGATACTGCAGTGGTTCGTCAGAATGGCCAATATTTAGAGGTCTGACAATACCCAAGTAACAGCAAGAATGAAACAACAGCTGATAGGAATGTAAGTTGACCATACAAATACCTCCATACATACGTTAACAGGCACATATAAAATGTTTACAGTAGTATTACCCTGAGTAGCCTATTCATATCTAGTTGAATGGATAAATTGCAGTATGAATAGTCATACGGTTTCCCAGGTGGGGTTAGTGGTAAAGAACCCACCTGCCAATGCAGGAGACTTAAAGAGATTTGTGTTTGATCTCTGGGTCAGGAAGGAGGGCATGGCAACCTATTCCAGTATTCTTGCCTGGAGAATCCCATGGATAGAGATGCCTGGCGATTTATGGTCCATGGGGTCACAGAGAGTCAGACACAAGTGAAGCAACTTAGCATGCACACACGCATAATCATACAGTGGGATAATACATAGCAATGAAAATTGGTAAACTCTGTCACATGCATCAGTATGAATAAGTATCACAAGTATGTTGAGCTCCAAGAGAAAGGCACAGGAAACACACTGTAGGATTCTGTGACATATTTTCAAAACAGGTAAAATGAATCTATGATGAAAAATGAAGCAGTAGAGTGGTCACCTCTGGGAAAGAGGGGAATGCAGTGTCAGAAGGGACACAAAGGAGGTTTCTACTATGTAATAATCTCTATAGTAATCTATTGAGTAATCATTACCCGAGTATGATTAACAAGATTAAGTATGTTCACTTGAAGATCCATTTACTTACGATTTTGTACTTTTCTTTACATGTATTCATTTTCAGTTAAAAAAAAAAAAGTATAAAAAGGAGTATGTAAAGGGTATGTGGCCAGGTGTCTGAAACACTGTGTTAAGAGTGGACTTGAAAGCTTGTAGAGTCTCAAACAGAAGGCTGTCTTTTACTTCCAGATCTGACCAGAATGAACCAAAAGTTCACAGAACATTAGAGAGACCACTATGATAAAGAAAATGAGGAAGTGGGAAATAGGTTGAACATTTTAGAGGCGAATGTTTTTATAGACATTTTGTAGCAGAAAACTTGACTAATACCACTGGCTTTCATGTGACCTGAGTTTATCCGAGCAATTCCAGTGATAAGGAATGCTTTTCAGAATGGCCAATATTTAGAGGTCTGACAATACCCAAGTAACAGCAAGAATGAAACAACAGCTGATAGGAATGTAAGTTGACCATACAAATACCTCCATACATACGTTAACAGGCACATATAAAATGTTTACAGTAGTATTACCCTGAGTAGCCTATTCATATCTAGTTGAATGGATAAATTGCAGTATGAATAGTCATACGGTTTCCCAGGTGGGGTTAGTGGTAAAGAACCCACCTGCCAATGCAGGAGACTTAAAGAGATTTGTGTTTGATCTCTGGGTCAGGAAGGAGGGCATGGCAACCTATTCCAGTATTCTTGCCTGGAGAATCCCATGGATAGAGATGCCTGGCGATTTATGGTCCATGGGGTCACAGAGAGTCAGACACAAGTGAAGCAACTTAGCATGCACACACGCATAATCATACAGTGGGATAATACATAGCAATGAAAATTGGTAAACTCTGTCACATGCATCAGTATGAATAAGTATCACAAGTATGTTGAGCTCCAAGAGAAAGGCACAGGAAACACACTGTAGGATTCTGTGACATATTTTCAAAACAGGTAAAATGAATCTATGATGAAAAATGAAGCAGTAGAGTGGTCACCTCTGGGAAAGAGGGGAATGCAGTGTCAGAAGGGACACAAAGGAGGTTTCTACTATGTAATAATCTCTATAGTAATCTATTGAGTAATCATTACCCGAGTATGATTAACAAGATTAAGTATGTTCACTTGAAGATCCATTTACTTACGATTTTGTACTTTTCTTTACATGTATTCATTTTCAGTTAAAAAAAAAAAAGTATAAAAAGGAGTATGTAAAGGGTATGTGGCCAGGTGTCTGAAACACTGTGTTAAGAGTGGACTTGAAAGCTTGTAGAGTCTCAAACAGAAGGCTGTCTTTTACTTCCAGATCTGACCAGAATGAACCAAAAGTTCACAGAACATTAGAGAGACCACTATGATAAAGAAAATGAGGAAGTGGGAAATAGGTTGAACATTTTTAGAGGGGCGAATGTTTTTATAGACATTTTGTAGCAGAAAACTTGACTAATACCACTGGCTTTCATGTGACCTGAGTTTATCCGAGGATAGCTCACCAATTTCCACCACGCTGTCATCATCCAAAGTCTTGAAAAATTTGAGAACTCGGAGACAATGAAGATGCTGACACTGCTGGACGATCAGTTTGGCCACTTGCTGAACCCCATCTCCAGTAGGAAGGATCAGTTCTTCCAGGTTATTTAAAGAACCTAAAGTGTAGGCTATCAGAAGAGAAAAAAAAAGCTATTCTCTGTCCTGTGTTCCCAAATAATTGTAATCCAAAGCCTCGAGATCAGTACATTCTGGGAGGTTCCACGTAGCGTAGACGCTAGAGAAAGGGGTCAGCCTACACCTTGGTCTTCATTGTTACCTCTAGACAACCAGTCCCCCACCCTTTCCCAACCAATCTCTCCTGCCCTGAAGCCCAGAAGTTCCAAATGGACTTCACATCTTCATTGCCTTTGTTTTTTTTAAAACCACTGGACCACCAGGGAATTCCCATCCATTTCCTCTTTCAGAGCAAAACTTCTACTGGCCTCCTCCTATTAATACTAGCTCCTCAATGCTTTCAGCCCCCTTCCTTTCTGTGAGGCGGTCAACCTCACAATCCACCACTCTCATAACTTGCCTTTTCACTTTGATCCCTCCTGAACATGATACAGTTTAGATCATTTGATCCGTAGATCCCTACAGTTTAGATCATTTGATCCCTCTACTTCTGCAGCCTCACACATGGACATGTTTTGAACACTTTCTAGCATAAAACAATGTACCCGGCTTTTCCTTTCCCTGTCCTAGTTCTTACATATCAGCCATTTCTCCAGCCAACCTGGTTCCTTTTAGGGAGGCCAGTATTCAGAAGTCAAGGTCTGGATAGTTGATATGGCCACATTTACGAGCATACCTTTCAGTGTCTTAGTTGACTAAGCTGAGAGATATAGATGCACGTGAATAGTGAAATAAACAGATACCTCATGTATATCTACAGAGGTAAAAACTCCACACCAGTATTTCCAATTCTAATCTAACACCTCAAAGTTCCTTCTAGCCTCCCCTTTCAATATTTATAAAGTTCTTCTCTGTTGGAGAAGAACTTGTCTCATTATATTCAGTGTATTACTTACCCAATCAACCTGTTACATGCCAGCCCCCCTTGGCCCCTGATCCGGCCTCTGCTGCCCCAGCCTCCATGCCCCTCCCCTACCCCAACAGCTGCCTCCAAAAGATGGAAAGAGGAAAAGGAAGAGATGCAGGTGCCCCTAAGTGTGCTGCAGTCTGATAGCGCTACTGTAATGCTCCCCATCTCCACTGACTCCCCTTATACCTTGGCCCCTGATCCGGCTCCTGGTGCCGAAAAAAAGCTATTCTCTGTCCTGTGTTCCAAAAAATTTCCAAAGCCTCGAGATCAGTACATTCTGGGAGGTTCCACGTGCGTAGGCTAGAAAGGGGTCAGCCTACACCTTGGTCTTCATTGTTACCTCTAGACAACCAGTCCCCCACCCTTTCCCAACCAATCTCTCCTGCCCTGAAGCCCAGAAGTTCCAAATGGACTTCACATCTTCATTGCCTTTGTTTTTTTTAAAACCACTGGACCACCAGGGAATTCCCATCCATTTCCTCTTTCAGAGCAAAACTTCTACTGGCCTCCTCCTATTAATACTAGCTCCTCAATGCTTTCAGCCCCCTTCCTTTCTGTGAGGCGGTCAACCTCACAATCCACCACTCTCATAACTTGCCTTTTCACTTTGATCCCTCCTGAACATGATACAGTTTAGATCATTTGATCCGTAGATCCCTACAGTTTAGATCATTTGAGCCCTCTACTTCTGCAGCCTCACACATGGACATGTTTTGAACACTTTCTAGCATAAAACAATGTACCCGGCTTTTCCTTTCCCTGTCCTAGTTCTTACATATCAGCCATTTCTCCAGCCAACCTGGTTCCTTTTAGGGAGGCCAGTATTCAGAAGTCAAGGTCTGGATAGTTGATATGGCCACATTTACGAGCATACCTTTCAGTGTCTTAGTTGACTAAGCTGAGAGATATAGATGCACGTGAATAGTGAAATAAACAGATACCTCATGTATATCTACAGAGGTAAAAACTCCACACCAGTATTTCCAATTCTAATCTAACACCTCAAAGTTCCTTCTAGCCTCCCCTTTCAATATTTATAAAGTTCTTCTCTGTTGGAGAAGAACTTGTCTCATTATATTCAGTGTATTACTTACCCAATCAACCTGTTACATGCCAGCCGCCCCCTTGGCCCCTGATCCGGCCTCTGCTGCCCCAGCCTCCATGCCCCTCCCCTACCCCAACAGCTGCCTCCAAAAGATGGAAAGAGGAAAAGGAAGAGATGCAGGTGCCCCTAAGTGTGCTGCAGTCTGATAGCGCTACTGTAATGCTCCCCATCTCCACTGACTCCCCTTATATTTTCCTGTGTTAAAAGACAAGCTCTATGTCACCAAAGCATGACTCTGGTTATAGTTCTGGCTCTCCCAGAAATGGAATCTTAAACTAGCTCATCAGAAATGGCCTGATCAGCATCTGCCTGACAGCCCTACCATCCCGATCTCCTAAAGGGAAGTAACCTTGTGCTAACCGACATTTTTGCCTAGTCTAAATCCCTTGTCACTATTCTCTTCTGCCCATAAAAATATTTCATTTTGTACAGCTCCTCAGAGCTCCTTTCTGTCTGCTAGGCTGGATGCTGTCTGATTCAGAAACATTTTTGTTTAGATGAATTCTTAATCTTTTACAATACGCTTCAGCTTATCTTCTAAGACCTGTTAAGAAATTTTTTCAGAGCACACCTTGTGTATTGTTTTTGCAAATGTAAAAAAAGTTAGTTGAAAAGGTCATTTCTATAGTTATCATTTTGTTAAGTCTAGGTTTTCACATACTGAGTTTTCATAGCCATAAAATGTAGTTTCACCTATATTCTGGAAACCTTTCAAACAACAGATATTCCACTTGTTTGGGATAGATACCTGGCAATGAAATTGCATAGTGCTATAACAAATAGGTCTTCTAAGAACTGAATTGCTTCAAGATCACACTGCATTGGAAGACATCAAGCGAAAATAAGGCATATGGAGGGTAAAAGCTGAGCAGCGCTGTCCCTCACTCCAGATGACCAAGGGCAGCTAATACACATTGTGACTTATTATAGCTGATGCAAAACAGATTTTGTCAGGGGAAAGAATCAAGAGTAAGTAAAACACACTGTGTTATAAACATACCAAATTTTTCTGCTGTATCTCTGTCATGAATATATTGGAGCCCAAGATTTAATATCTTCAGAGAAATAAAATTTGGCAAAACAGTGACTATAAAAGGGAAAATAAAAACTTAGTTATGTCTGCTACATTCCTTATACCCCAAAGTAATATGTTTATAAAGAAAAAAAAAAAGAGTATTTCAAAAGTGATAGAAATTAATATAATTCAAATTGAATTAAATAGTAAGACTGAAGTAGACAACAAATAATCAGGAAACAGTTCTCATAAATAGAAATGTTTAAACATCTAGAAACAAATATACCTTACTTGAAAATTATTTAAGATCAGATATCAATTGCAATGGTTTTATTCTTTGACATCAATTGCATTTTTTAAGATTTTACTCTTAAAAAATGATTATGTCCACAGAAACATCTTAAAATTTACAATTACAGAGCTTACCAAATGGGGTAGTTTTAAAAAACAATCCAGAAAACTTAATTTCTTCAAGTTTTTTGCAGGAAGCAAGTGCAGTCATGAGAGATTCTATATCTGAAAAGCTGTTACATTCCAGATTGAAAACATGAAGGTTTGGAGAATTCTGAATTAATTTGACTGTCAGATAAAATAAAGATTTCAGAAATCAGAGATTGAAAATTTCTATCTGAATTAGTATATAATTTATTACTTTGTTTCAGCAATAGTGAATCAAAACAAAGCATCATGATGTAACAGTTTGGGCTCAAGTTCAGGTTCTATAACTAACTGATGTGCTATGCGAACTGTTGTTACTGACCCTTTCTGAGGACCAGTTTTCTCCTCTATATAATGGCACTTCTGCAGCTAAAACCTGCAGTTTTAACATCCCAGTGTCTGTAAGTCTGCCCATGACGTTTACACTATAAAACCACCAAGCAAAGAAACAACTCTGAAGTGACAGCAAAAATCACTCAGTCGTCTCTGACCCCATGGACAAGCCATGGAATTCTCCAGGGAAGCAGGCAGCCATTCCCTTCTCCAGGAGATCTTCGCAACCCAGGGATCTAACCCAGGTCTCCCCCTTTTACTCTCTGAGCCACCAAGGAAGCCCAAGAATACTGGATCGGGTAGCCTGTATCCCTTCTCCGGGGGACTTCCCAACCCAGGATTGGACCAGGGTATCCTGTGTTGCAGGCCAGCTGAGCTACCAGAGCAAAACCTAAATTTGATGAAAATATTGCAGAGAAATATAAGAAAACTACTGCTTCCAGCTTCAGCTTCAGTTTTTTGCATGCAACTTTGCATGCTGGTTCAGTAGAGATCTGTCTTTCTTCATTGAGTATTTAGTTTTTGTTAAACTAAAGAATTGATGATACCTATGTCATTTTTCTAAATGATATATTTAAGAAAGATAGATGGGGGGGGATACTCTTCTATCCCCCTTCCAGTATCTATGCTGGAAGCTTTTCCCTATCCTTTCTTACTTTAAAAAACTTTTCACTGCATGAAGCTCTGAATGACCATCGCCGAGTCTTTTGATCCCAGTGTGAATTCTTCTCCATTGGAGATTAAGAATCCACATGAATCTTCACAGTAACATACCGTCGTCTATCACCTATCATCTGGGGGCTCATCCAGGATCCTCAGGACAAGACATTGAGAAAATACAGCCGCTGACTCAAGACAAGCTGCTGATAGATATGTGGACCACTCCCCTCTTCACCAGTTAAAGACTTCTATGAAAAGACAGATTTCTCCACTTCAAGAAAGACTTTCTATAATAGTCAATTGTTCTGGTTTTGCTGTTTGCTCCCTACATTTGCAATTGCATAGTGAAATTTGTTTTCAACCATCTAAATGCTTTTAAGTTACAAATGATTGTTCAGGCTCCTACAATCCAAAAACCTGCAGTTTCTAAGCAGGCACCAGTGTCTTTTTAAGTCTCCTCTATATAATGGCACTTCTGCAGCTAAAACCTGCAGTTTTAACATCCCAGTGTCTGTAAGTCTGCCCATGACGTTTACACTATAAAACCACCAAGCAAAGAAACAACTCTGAAGTGACAGCAAAAATCACTCAGTCGTCTCTGACCCCATGGACAAGCCATGGAATTCTCCAGGGAAGCAGGCAGCCATTCCCTTCTCCAGGAGATCTTCGCAACCCAGGGATCTAACCCAGGTCTCCCCCTTTTACTCTCTGAGCCACCAAGGAAGCCCAAGAATACTGGATCGGGTAGCCTGTATCCCTTCTCCGGGGGACTTCCCAACCCAGGATTGGACCAGGGTATCCTGTGTTGCAGGCCAGCTGAGCTACCAGAGCAAAACCTAAATTTGATGAAAATATTGCAGAGAAATATAAGAAAACTACTGCTTCCAGCTTCAGCTTCAGTTTTTTGCATGCAACTTTGCATGCTGGTTCAGTAGAGATCTGTCTTTCTTCATTGAGTATTTAGTTTTTGTTAAACTAAAGAATTGATGATACCTATGTCATTTTTCTAAATGATATATTTAAGAAAGATAGATGGGGGGGGATACTCTTCTATCCCCCTTCCAGTATCTATGCTGGAAGCTTTTCCCTATCCTTTCTTACTTTAAAAAACTTTTCACTGCATGAAGCTCTGAATGACCATCGCCGAGTCTTTTGATCCCAGTGTGAATTCTTCTCCATTGGAGATTAAGAATCTCCACATGAATCTTCACAGTAACATACCGTCGTCTATCACCTATCATCTGGGGGCTCATCCAGGATCCTCAGGACAAGACATTGAGAAAATACAGCCGCTGACTCAAGACAAGCTGCTGATAGATATGTGGACCACTCCCCTCTTCACCAGTTAAAGACTTCTATGAAAAGACAGATTTCTCCACTTCAAGAAAGACTTTCTATAATAGTCAATTGTTCTGGTTTTGCTGTTTGCTCCCTACATTTGCAATTGCATAGTGAAATTTGTTTTCAACCATCTAAATGCTTTTAAGTTACAAATGATTGTTCAGGCTCCTACAACCTCCTCCAGCTATTACTTGGGACCCCTGGATCAAAGACCCAAATAAAGGGTAAGGAGAATATGTTGCCTCAGTAATTTGGGGACCACGCCCCTGCTCAGCCTGAAGAAGCCAGATTAGTCATCGCCCCCTTCCCCTGGCAACATAATTCTCCCCCCCAAAAAAGGCGGGGAATGAAAGGAGTTCATAGGCAGATTTGGTAAAGAGGCCAGCAAGTTCCAGGGACAAGAAGGAGGAGGGTGAGGAACAAACATTTTTAGCCAAGGTGCCTTCACCTTGATTGCCACGCCTATGACAATAATCCATTTTGCCTAAAAGTTCTTTTAAGCCCAGAGCTAAGGTGTATAACAATGTATCTTGCTGGAGGACATGTTTCTCCTCTTGTGTCTATGTTATCTAAAGATGTATGTTGTGGGTGTAGGTCTGGTAAGATCTTTATCACCTCAATATATTCTTTTAAACTACTGTTAATAACCAACTGAAAAGTATAAAATGCCATGCCTAAAGTGGCTTTGCGGTGATACTCTTCTATCTCCCTTCCAGTGTCTATGCTGGAAGCTTTTCCCTATCCTTTCTTACTTTAATAAACTTTTCACTGCATGGAAAAAAAAAAAAGAAAGAAAGATAGCTGTACAGGTTGTTCATTAACCATGAGAACAAGCTGACAGAAACAGGGAAATGCTTCTGATTGCTACCAATCAGCAGATTTCCATCCTTCAAGCACATCTCTAAGCTTCAATGTAAGAGCAACTTAAAAACAAAATAAGACAATTCTACAAACTATTTTTGGAGAGGTAGTATACCACTGGTTAAGAGCTAAGACTTAAGAGTTAGAATTCCTGTGTTTAAATTGCAGATTTACCATTTCCTTTTCTGGGTGACCTTGAGCAAATTACTTAAATTTCTATAAGTCCATTTCCCTATGTAAAATGAGAATAACAGTGCTTTACCTGGTAGAATGGGTATGAAGGTTAAATGAGTTAATATTTATAGAGTGCTAAAATAATTCATGGCATGCAATTGCATAGTGAAATTTGTTTTCAACCATCTAAATGCTTTTAAGTTACAAATGATTGTTCAGGCTCCTACAACCTCCTCCAGCTATTACTTGGGACCCCTGGATCAAAGACCCAAATAAAGGGTAAGGAGAATATGTTGCCTCAGTAATTTGGGGACCACGCCCCTGCTCAGCCTGAAGAAGCCAGATTAGTCATCGCCCCCTTCCCCTGGCAACATAATTCTCCCCCAAAAAGGCGGGAATGAAAGGAGTTCATAGGCAGATTTGGTAAAGAGGCCAGCAAGTTCCAGGGACAAGAAGGAGGAGGGTGAGGAACAAACATTTTTAGCCAAGGTGCCTTCACCTTGATTGCCACGCCTATGACAATAATCCATTTTGCCTAAAAGTTCTTTTAAGCCCAGAGCTAAGGTGTATAACAATGTATCTTGCTGGAGGACATGTTTCTCCTCTTGTGTCTATGTTATCTAAAGATGTATGTTGTGGGTGTAGGTCTGGTAAGATCTTTATCACCTCAATATATTCTTTTAAACTACTGTTAATAACCAACTGAAAAAGTATAAAATGCCATGCCTAAAGTGGCTTTGCGGTGATACTCTTCTATCTCCCTTCCAGTGTCTATGCTGGAAGCTTTTCCCTATCCTTTCTTACTTTAATAAACTTTTCACTGCATGGAAAAAAAAAAAAGAAAGAAAGATAGCTGTACAGGTTGTTCATTAACCATGAGAACAAGCTGACAGAAACAGGGAAATGCTTCTGATTGCTACCAATCAGCAGATTTCCATCCTTCAAGCACATCTCTAAGCTTCAATGTAAGAGCAACTTAAAAACAAAATAAGACAATTCTACAAACTATTTTTGGAGAGGTAGTATACCACTGGTTAAGAGCTAAGACTTAAGAGTTAGAATTCCTGTGTTTAAATTGCAGATTTACCATTTCCTTTTCTGGGTGACCTTGAGCAAATTACTTAAATTTCTATAAGTCCATTTCCCTATGTAAAATGAGAATAACAGTGCTTTACCTGGTAGAATGGGTATGAAGGTTAAATGAGTTAATATTTATAGAGTGCTAAAATAATTCATGGCATGCAATAAAGGCTCAGTTACAAATAGCTCTCTGCTTTCTTAATGACAATGAGTACTGTTCCCTCAGTTTATCTTTGATTCAGGTTACACCTTCAAACCTACAGAGGCGTTAACTCTTAAATGAATTATTGGCCAAGTAGCTTTTCCAAGTGATGTAAAAGCAAGTAAATTCAACTGTCTCCCTTACCTAATTTGGAAGCACTGCACTCAGCTGAAATGTGGATCAATAATTTTTCCAGATGGTGGAGATTTAGGAATTCTTCAGAAATGACTGAAAAAACATCTTGTTGCAGATCCACAGACAGTTGTTTCAGGCATGAGAATTTGTCCAAATTAAGAAAGAGTTGATCTAGAAGCAGCACACAGTTTCCCATTATTAATTTAAAGAATTCCAAACAGAAAATTTCAGACCGTTGGGACTTTCTTGGTAGTCCAGTGGTTAAGAATCCACCTTGCAAGAGGCCAATGAAATGGGAGGCCCACACAGGCCAAAGAACAAAGATAAATAAATGAAAGATCAATAGAAGTGCCCTCCCACCCCCCCACCCCCCAAAAAAAGAATCCACCTTGCAGTGGTTAGGATTCCATGTTTCCACTGCAGGGGACACGGGTTCCATCCCTGGTCTGGGAAGAGTCCACATGCCACAAGGCAACTAAGCCCGAGAGGTGCAACTACTGAGACTGCACACAACTGAAGCCTGCATGCCCTAGAGCCCATGCTCTGCAACAAGAGAAGCCACTGCAATGAGAAGCCTGAGCACCACAGCTAGAGAGTAGCCCCCACTCATCACAACCAGAGCAAGCCTGTGCACAGCAACCAAGACCCAGCACAGTCAAAGTTTTAAAAAATATATTTTTAAAAAGAAAATTTCAAACTGTCGTTTTGATTCATTTCATTTTTCAAATGAAAATATGAAAATAGCCTCCCATAGCATAAGACATTCTTTTTTAGAAAGCACATACATCTTATATGAAGATAATGCTTTTTTTCAGCATTTACTGATTATGTTGACTGAAAAACTATATATGCACAACCTAAAAGTTGAGAATTATGTTTTATTCAGTGGACCTTCTTAGGACTTCAAGTCTGGGAGGCAGCATCTCAAGTAATCCTAAGGAAATTGCTCCAAGGAAATGAGAGGGAAGCTAGGGTGTGAAGTTTTGCAAGGGCCAAAGATTTCTGTCAATAAAAGAAAACCAGGTGTCTCAAGTTATGGAATTTAACGCTTTCCTAAGTACAGGAAGATGCAAGAATGGTTTTGATATGCACCTCAGCTATCTGGGGCCAGTATCCTGTGCTTTTGTTCCTCAAACTGCACCCTTGGCGGGGGTAGTCTGTTCACTGCTAGATGACAGGGATGCTTTGTTTCCTTCCTGAGCTTCCTCAGAGCTCACCTTCGGGTGCAACTGCAATTGCTGACGACTAATATCCTCTGTTTACTGATATTGCAGGCACTATTTTATTTCTCATCTACCATATAAGAAGTCCTGTACTACGCCCCACAATAAGAAATCTCAACGAATGGGGCTCAGACAACTGAATTTCTCCATGTGAAAGAAGGTGGACCACCACCATATATAAAATTAGCTCAGAATGAATCGACAATGTAAATAGGAGCTAAAACCACACAACTCTTAGAAGAAAACATGATCTTGGATTTGACAGGGGATTCTCGGATATGTTACCAAGAACACTAGCACAAAAGAAATATAGACAAATTGACTTAATTGGAATTTGAAACTTTACAGACTGAAGGACATGACTGAGACACTGAAAAGGGCAATCTATAGAAGAAAATATTTTAAAATGTGTCCCAATAAAAATTATACATACTTATATTATGATTATATATAATTATACAGTGAACTTATATGACTCAAAACAAAAAGACAACACAATTTAAAAACTGGGCAAAGGAACAAAAAGCCCAATCAGAAAATGGGCAGGAAAGCTCAAGAGACATTTCTCCAAAGAAGACATACAAAAAAATAAAAAAAGACATACAGATAGCTAACAAGCACATAAGATGTTCAAAATCACAAAAGCACAAAAGAAATATAGACAAATTGACTTAATTGGACTTAAAATGAGTCTAATTGACTTAAAATGAGACTAGAGAAATGCAAATTAAAGCTACAATGAAGTATCACCTCACAATGGTCAGAATGACTATCATCAAAAAGCCCACTAACAAAAACAAAACAAAAAATGGCTACAAACAATAAATACTGGAGAAGATGAAGATTTACAGTTCTCCCTCCTTAAAAAACTAAAAATAGAGCTACCATTTGATCCAGCAATCCCACTCCTGGCCACACATTTAGAGAAAACTCTTAATTTATAAGATATATACACCCCAATATTTTTTAGCAGCACTATTTACAATAACCAAGACATGAAAGCAACCTAAATGTCCACTGACAGATCACTGGATAAGGAAGATGTGATACACATACACACAATAAGATATTACTCAGCCATAAAAAAGAATGAAATAATGTCATTTGCAGCTACACAGACGGACTCAGAGATTATCATAGTAAGTGAAGTCAGAAAAACAAATATATGACATCACTTATATGTGGGCTCTAAAAAAAGTGATACAAATGAACTTATTTACAAAACAGAAACAGACTCACTGACATAGAAAATAAATTTAGGGTTACTAAAAGGGAAAGAAGAGGGAAGGAGGGATAAACTACAAGTTTGAGATTAACAATACCACTATATATAAAATGAATAACCACTTACATATAGCACAGGGGACATTACAATATTTTGTAATGATCTATAATGGAAAAGACTCTGAAATATATATATATATACACATATGCATATGTATACACACACAATCTGAATCACTTTGCTGTATACCAGAAACTAACAACACTGTAAATAAACTATACTTCCATTTTTTAAAATAGAAAAAAGGATTTAATAGACTGTCTTCAAAAAAGATACACTAGCACCCAAAAAAGCACATGAAAAGATGCATTTTAGTCATTAGGAAAATGCAAATCAAAACCACAGTAAGATATAATTTCACACCTACTAGGTTGTCTCATTTTAAAAAAACAAAGCAGGGAGGATGTGGAAAAAATGGAGCCTTTGTACATTGCTTGTAGGATGTAAAATGCTTCAGCCAGTGTGGAAAGCAGTTTGGAGGTTCCTTGAATATTGAAATAGAATTACTATACTTAATATGATCCAATACTTCCACTTCTGGGTATCAATCAAAAAGAATTGAACGTAGGGTCTCAAGAGTGATATTTGTGCATCCATGTTCACAGCAACTTTAGCTGGAATAAACAGTGCAAATGTCCATCAAGAGATGAACTTATTAACAAAACATGATATATGTGTTGCTTAGTCACTCAACAGACTCTCTGTGACCCCACAGAATTGTAGCCCACCAGGCTTCTTTGTTCATGGGATTTCCCAGACAAGAATACTGGAGTTTTCTGATTTTTCATTGTTTGTATATAGGAATGCCAGTGATTTCTGTGTATTGATTTTGTATCCCGCGACTCTGCTGAATTCATTGATGAGCTCTAGTAGTTTTCTAATAGTGTCTTTGGGGTTTTCTACATATAATATCATGTTGTCTGCAAATAGAGTTTTACTTCTTCTTTTCCAATCTGGATTCCTTTTATTTCTTTTTCTTCTCTTACTGCTGGTGCTAGAACTTTCAGGACTATGCTGAATAATAGGTGAAAGTGGACACCCCTGTCTTGCTTCTGATCTTAGAGGGAATGCTTTCAGAAAACGAAATCAAAGAGGCAGTCCCCTTCACCATTGCAACCAAAAGAATCAAATATCTAGGAATAAACCTACCCAAAGAAACAAAAGAACTGTACACTGAAAATTATAAGATACTCATGAAAGAAATTAAAGAAGACTTAAACAGATGGAGAGATATGCCACGTTCCTGGGTTGGAAGAATCAATATTGTGAAAATGATCATACTACCAAATATCATCTACAGATTCAGTGCAATACCTATCAAACTACCAATGACATTCTTCACAGAACTAGACCAAAGAATAACACAGTTCATATGGAAACACAAAAGACCCCAAATAGCCAAAGCAATCCTGAGAAAGAAAAATGGAGCTGCAGCGGTCAGCCTCCCTAACTTCAGACTATATTGCAAAGCAACAGTCATCAAGACAGTATGGCACTGGCACAAAAACAGAAATATAGACCAATAGAACAAGATAGAGAACCCAGAGGAAAAAGCCCACATACCTATGGATACCTTATTTTTGACAAAGGAGGCGAAACTATAAAATGGGACAAAGACAGCCTCTTCAACAAATGGTGCTGGGAAAATTGGACAGCAACATGCAAAAAAAATGAAGTTGAAACATTCCCTGACACCATGCACAAAGATCAACTCAAAATGGATTAAAGACCTAAATGTAAGACCAGAAACCATCAAACTCTTAGAGGAAAATATAGGAAAAACACTCAAGGAAAACCAAAGCAAGATCTTCCACGACTCACCTACTAGAATAGCGAAACTACGAACAAAAATGAACATGTGGGACCTAATCAAGCTTAAAAGCTTTTGTACAGCAAAAGAAATTACAAAAAAGCTGGACAACCCACAGAATGGGAGAAAATAATAGCAAGTGAAATAACAGACAAAGAATTCATCTCCAAAATCTACAAACAACTCAGCACCAGAAAAATGAACCACCCAATCAAAAATTGGGAAAAAGACCTAAACAGGCACCTCTCCAAAGACAACATACAGATGGCCCAAAAACACATGAAATGATACTTAACCTTGCTTATGATTAGAGAAATGCAAATCAAAACTACAATGAGATACCACCTCACACCCGTCAAAATGGCCATCATCAACAAATTGACAGACAAAAACTGCTGGAGAGGTTGCAGAGAAAAGGGAACCCTCTTGCATTGTTGGTGGGAATGTAAGACAGTATGGAGACTCCTTAAAAAACTAAAAATAGAAGCGCCCTATGACCCAGCAATCCCACTCTTTGGCTTATACCCTGATGAAATCAAAACTGAAAGAAGCACCTGTACCCCGATGTTCATTGCAGCTCTATACAATAGCTAGAACATGGAAGCAACCTGGATGTCCATCGACAAATGAATGGATAAAAAAACTCTTGTACATATATACAATGGAGTACTTCTCAGCAGTAAAAAGAAATGCAGAAGAATCCGCCCTAATGTGGTAGATGATCTAGAACCTATCATAAAAAGTGAAGTAAGTCAAAAAGACAAATATAGTACACTAACACATATATATGGAATCTAGTAACAGGGCAATGGTAACACACTCAGTGAAGCAATGGAGAAACAGACATAGAGAACAGACATATGGACATTGTGGGGAATGAACAGTGGGTGGGAGGCGTAGAGGGAGTAACATGGAAATCTATACTATCATATGTGAAAAAGATAGCTATTGTCATTGCCCTGTGCGAATAGGAGATCCTGCAGGGGCGGGGTGCGATGGCCTGGAGGGGTGGGATGGGGGGGACTAGAAGGGGGTGCCAGCAATATGCACATGACTGATCTGGGAACATAGATGTCTGTGAACAACAAAACTCTGTAAAAATTTTTAAAAAATAAAATTAAAAACAAACAAAAAAGAATACTGGAGTGAGTTGCCATCTTCTCCAGTGGAACTTCCCAGCCCAGGAATCAAACTCAGGTCTCCTATGTTACAGCTGGATTCTTCACCAGCTGAGCTACTGGGGAAACCCCCAAAACACAAGTACCTAACAATAATTTTTTTTTTAATATATTTTTTTGGCCACTCCTATTGGTCTTTCATTTCCATCTTTGTTCTTTGGCCTGTGTGGGCTCCCATTGCAGTGGTCTCTGTCGCTGCAGAGCACTAGCTCTGGGCGCATGCGCTCCAGAGCTCCAGCGCGGTAATTGGACACATCAGTCCAGCCGCTCTGCGGCATGTGGGATCTTCCCAGGCCAGGGATCAAACTAGCGCCCCTTGCACTGCCAGGCGGTGTCCTTACCCACTGGGCGACCCTGGAATCCCCCTAGGAATAAATTTAATGAAAGATGATATAGTCTACACCAGAAACATTTCTTAGACAAGTGAAAGGAGACAAAAATAACTGGGAGATATTACTTCCTACTGAGTAGTTTTCAAGCATCATTTACATACAGATCATTCTTTTACTAATAACAAGTCATTTGTTTATTAAGAGGTTTCATTAGTCACTTTTTTAATGAAAAGGGAAAATTCCATCGACAAATGAATGGATAAAAACTCTTGTACATATATACAATGGAGTACTTCTCAGCAGTAAAAGAAATGCAGAAGAATCCGCCTAATGTGGTAGATGATCTAGAACCTATCATAAAAAGTGAAGTAAGTCAAAAGACAAATATAGTACACTAACACCTATATATGGAATCTAGTAACAGGGCAATGGTAACACACTCAGTGAAGCAATGGAGAAACAGACATAGAGAACAGACATATGGACATTGTGGGGAATGAACAGTGGGTGGGAGGCGAGAGGAGTAACATGGAAATCTATACTATCATATGTGAAAAAGATAGCTATTGTCATTGCCCTGTGCGAATAGGAGATCCTGCAGGGGCGGGGTGCGATGGCCTGGAGGGGTGGGATGGGGGGGACTAGAAGGGGGTGCCAGCAATATGCACATGACTGATCTGGGAACATAGATGTCTGTGAACAACAAAACTCTGTAAAAATTTTTAAAAAATAAAATTAAAAACAAACAAAAAAGAATACTGGAGTGAGTTGCCATCTTCTCCAGTGGAACTTCCCAGCCCAGGAATCAAACTCAGGTCTCCTATGTTACAGCTGGATTCTTCACCAGCTGAGCTACTGGGGAAACCCCCAAAACACAAGTACCTAACAATAATTTTTTTTTTAATATATTTTTTTGGCCACTCCTATTGGTCTTTCATTTCCATCTTTGTTCTTTGGCCTGTGTGGGCTCCCATTGCAGTGGTCTCTGTCGCTGCAGAGCACTAGCTCTGGGCGCATGCGCTCCAGAGCTCCAGCTCTGGTAGTTGGACACATCAGTCCAGCCGCTCTGCGGCATGTGGGATCTTCCCAGGCCAGGGATCAAACTAGCGCCCCTTGCACTGCCAGGCGGTGTCCTTACCCACTGGGCGACCCTGGAATCCCCCTAGGAATAAATTTAATGAAAGATGATATAGTCTACACCAGAAACATTTCTTAGACAAGTGAAAGGAGACAAAAATAACTGGGAGATATTACTTCCTACTGAGTAGTTTTCAAGCATCATTTACATACAGATCATTCTTTTACTAATAACAAGTCATTTGTTTATTAAGAGGTTTCATTAGTCACTTTATTTTTTATATCAGAGTTTGAAAGTCAGTCTATTATTTGGAGGTTTTTCACCAATTAATATTACTAAAAGAAATAAATTAGTAAAATTTTATATCTGCTCAGTCTGCCAGGATTTATGGTCTCAATCTTTCAGAAGATTTCATCCACCTAAAACTAAGAGTGAGAAGATAAAAGTACACATCCTAATAGTCATCTAAAATAGGCTCAAACTTACCTTGTAGATGGGTTGTCTCTGAGACTTCAAGAGATTCTAGGGGAAGTCAGAGTGAGAAGCAATTCCTGTTCTATTGCACTCAGCTCGCACTGGCATATGCAGCACTTGGTGAAAGAGGCCTTATATTGCTCAAGAACTGGGCGGATGCTTTCAATAAAACCCTGCTGCTTTTCAAATGGAGCTCAATGTGCTGTGACACTGAGAAAACCTTTGTTAGAAATCTTAGCATATCCTCATCCACAGCATTAGTATTAGTCACACAAACTTCCAGAAGGGGAATCTTGTACTGCTTTGAAGAAAGGCTCCAATAGCCAGTGCTGATAGCTGGTGGTGCTTTGAGTTTCAAGTTCTGAAAACGCTTAATGTTTTCCTCTTTTTCAACTAAATTCTGATTCCATTCATTCTCGAGTTCAAAGCCAGAAGCATAGTCCTGATCTATACTTGGTGCCTGGGATCTGTCCAAAATTCCTTCCAGGGACCAGTCTTTTCTGAATACCATATTTCCACGTATGCAGACCTTGATGCTCTTTAACAACAACAGGCTTTCTGGGTGGTCAAAAAAATACTGTAACTTAAGCACATCCAAACACAGGGTTCTCCCGTGAAGGAATTGCAAAATAAAAAAGATGATCAACACGCCTTGCACTGCCAGGCCGGTGTCCCTTACCCACTGGGCGACCCTGGAATCCCCTAGGAATAAATTTAATGAAAGATGATATAGTCTACACCAGAAACATTTCTTAGACAAGTGAAAGGAGACAAAAATAACTGGGAGATATTACTTCCTACTGAGTAGTTTTCAAGCATCATTTACATACAGATCATTCTTTTACTAATAACAAGTCATTTGTTTATTAAGAGGTTTCATTAGTCACTTTATTTTTTATATCAGAGTTTGAAAGTCAGTCTATTATTTGGAGGTTTTTCACCAATTAATATTACTAAAAGAAATAAATTAGTAAAATTTTATATCTGCTCAGTCTGCCAGGATTTATGGTCTCAATCTTTCAGAAGATTTCATCCACCTAAAACTAAGAGTGAGAAGATAAAAGTACACATCCTAATAGTCATCTAAAATAGGCTCAAACTTACCTTGTAGATGGGTTGTCTCTGAGACTTCAAGAGATTCTAGGGAAGTCAGAGTGAGAAGCAATTCCTGTTCTATTGCACTCAGCTCGCACTGGCATATGCAGCACTTGGTGAAAGAGGCCTTATATTGCTCAAGAACTGGGCGGATGTTTTCAATAAAACCCCTGCTGCTTTTCAAATGGAGCTCAATGTGCTGTGACACTGAGAAAACCTTTGTTAGAAATCTTAGCATATCCTCATCCACAGCATTAGTATTAGTCACACAAACTTCCAGAAGGGGAATCTTGTACTGCTTTGAAGAAAGGCTCCAATAGCCAGTGCTGATAGCTGGTGGTGCTTTGAGTTTCAAGTTCTGAAAACGCTTAATGTTTTCCTCTTTTTCAACTAAATTCTGATTCCATTCATTCTCGAGTTCAAAGCCAGAAGCATAGTCCTGATCTATACTTGGTGCCTGGGATCTGTCCAAAATTCCTTCCAGGGACCAGTCTTTTCTGAATACCATATTTCCACGTATGCAGACCTTGATGCTCTTTAACAACAACAGGCTTTCTGGGTGGTCAAAAAAATACTGTAACTTAAGCACATCCAAACACAGGGTTCTCCCGTGAAGGAATTGCAAAATAAAAGGAGAACATGCAGCAACAGTGTTGCTCTGATATGCAGTTTTTACAGCCAGAGCTAGTAAATGTTTTGAAACCAGTGAAAG
This sequence comes from Tragulus kanchil, assembly GCA_022376925.1. NCBI lineage: Eukaryota > Metazoa > Chordata > Mammalia > Artiodactyla > Tragulidae > Tragulus > Tragulus kanchil. Next base: position 91,499,464 of record JAIOJX010000004.1, on the reverse strand, counting down.
GTACTCTTGCTGAGAGAATTGCCATATCCCCCTCAAACACTGCATCTTTTCTGAAATTTCCGGATGATGCTTCAGGTAATCATCATTTTCAGATATATTCTCCAGTGTCTCTTTATTATCCACCAAAAGAAGCAAATGGGATACAATTTTTGGCCCTGCCTTTGTTGAAGAATGACAGGAGACACAATCCAAAAAATTGGCATAGGGACATATAGCCATCATGGTTGAATTAATTTGTTTCAAATAATGAAGTCCCAAATCTTGGTCTTCTTGCCTATCTGAATCCAGGAGTTCAGTCAGCCTCATCCCAGCAAGAAATTCTTGGAATGCAGGATTTAAAAACTGATAGACAGGCCTCAGTCTCTGGGCTGTGAATCTGCTCATCAGGTACATGGCTAGATCTTCATCTTCACCAATCCCTGCTTCTGTGAGATCCTCATCACTAAACTCAAAGCAAGATGAAAAAAACCCTTTCAAGGCTAGCTCACCACAGGAGGACACTGTTGCTTTGAGAAGCTCACCTGTAGTTATGTGCTTTAAGAAAAGGCATTCCATATAGGACTGGAAAACAGCCACACCATCAAAGGACCGATATAAAGGATACCGAAGCCAATTAGCACAGATTGCTGCTACGAACAAGGGAGTTTTCTCAATTCCCTGCCAAGTTTCATTCATTCCAAAGTCAACCATCAACTTTTGCAGATGGATCAAACTGCCTGGAAAGCGATTCTTTAATACAGAAATAGTATTATAGAAGGGAAACGCCTTGATCTCTATAATTGTATCTAGGTATCTGCGGATGTCCTTGGCCCTGTTTGTACGGACAGCAATCAACAGGCAGATCCTTGACAAGTGGTTTTTTTGAATCATCCTCACTATGTCTTGGGGGACTGAGCACATTCCTTTGTAGTCATCCAAAAGGAATAACACTTGGTTCTTCAATTGTTGGATCATGTTCCTTAGGCTCATTTCAGTAATAGATCTTTCTGTCTCTAGGAGTTGGTCACAAATGACATTGGCCAGCCCCTGGTCCATTCTGGTAGAGCCAAGGGAGAGATGGAAGACCAGCTGGAACCTGTTTAACAAGGGACAGCTTCCGGATGCCCACAGAAGAGCTATTTTCTTTAGGAGGATGGTCTTTCCACTCCCAGCTTCACCCTCCACACACAGGACAGAGTTCAAGTTAGCAAATACTTCAGGCAACACCACAGGCTCTTGCACAGGATTGGTGACATGTTTTGAAGCAAAGGACAGATCACAATCCAACCAATGGTCAGTGGCTAGGCAGGAAGAGACCTCAAGCAAAGACATGTGGCAGAAGGAGGCACTAGTGTAGACTTTTCTTAGGCTCTCACTCAGGCTCTCTGCCTCCTGAAGCCACTGGGCTTCATCCTGGGCCACCTCTGTGGAGAAAAGCAAGGAAGCACAGTTATAAATAAATATTCTTATAATCTCTGACATATGGAACTTCCCTGGCAGTCTCAATGGTTAAGGTTCTAGCTTCCACTGCAGGGGGCACAGGTTCGATCCCTGGTTGGGAAACTAATATCCCACATGCTATGTGGCTTAGCCACAAACAAATATGCAATAAAATAAAGTCCTCTACTTACAGAGATATGTGCCCATTCATATAATCCCATGTGCTACTTCCAAACCCTTACCTGGCACTACAGAACTAATGCCTGCTGACTCGTCCAGATTGTTTTCATTTGTAGTTTCCTTTGAAAAGAAAATTCTCTATTAAATCAACATCTGTTTAATACATTGGGGCCTCAACTTACAATTAGGGACCAGACAGTTTCTAAACACAACCCACCCTCAAATAGTTATGCCAGTTGCAGTGAGGAGTGATCCAAATATGAAAGAATAATATGCAAGAGTGTGCTCCTATGTGGTACCCAAACAGTGCATTCCATGGGTGACTTGAGCAATGATCACTGACCAGGCGATTAGAATCACAGTGTCAAGAGCAAGATGGACTCTCCAGAAATCATTAGGTATAGCTTCTGATCTAAGTTATTAAACATAGTTTAAATAGGACATACCTGGAATATAGGGAGATTATGTTTCTTCCTTTAAAAATAAGCTCTTTAAGGGAGGTTGGGGGGGGAATAAGCAAAATTGGTGAAAGGGATTAAGAGATACAAACTTTCAGTTATAAAATAAGTAAGTCACAGAGGGACAGCTTCCGGATGCCCACAGAAGAGCTATTTTCTTTAGGAGGATGGTCTTTCCACTCCCAGCTTCACCCTCCACACACAGGACAGAGTTCAAGTTAGCAAATACTTCAGGCAACACCACAGGCTCTTGCACAGGATTGGTGACATGTTTTGAAGCAAAGGACAGATCACAATCCAACCAATGGTCAGTGGCTAGGCAGGAAGAGACCTCAAGCAAAGACATGTGGCAGAAGGAGGCACTAGTGTAGACTTTTCTTAGGCTCTCACTCAGGCTCTCTGCCTCCTGAAGCCACTGGGCTTCATCCTGGGCCACCTCTGTGGAGAAAAGCAAGGAAGCACAGTTATAAATAAATATTCTTATAATCTCTGACATATGGAACTTCCCTGGCAGTCTCAATGGTTAAGGTTCTAGCTTCCACTGCAGGGGGCACAGGTTCGATCCTGGTTGGGAAACTAATATCCCACATGCTATGTGGCTTAGCCACAAACAAATATGCAATAAAATAAAGTCCTCTACTTACAGAGATATGTGCCCATTCATATAATCCCATGTGCTACTTCCAAACCCTTACCTGGCACTACAGAACTAATGCCTGCTGACTCGTCCAGATTGTTTTCATTTGTAGTTTCCTTTGAAAAGAAAATTCTCTATTAAATCAACATCTGTTTAATACATTGGGGCCTCAACTTACAATTAGGGACCAGACAGTTTCTAAACACAACCCACCCTCAAATAGTTATGCCAGTTGCAGTGAGGAGTGATCCAAATATGAAAGAATAATATGCAAGAGTGTGCTCCTATGTGGTACCCAAACAGTGCATTCCATGGGTGACTTGAGCAATGATCACTGACCAGGCGATTAGAATCACAGTGTCAAGAGCAAGATGGACTCTCCAGAAATCATTAGGTATAGCTTCTGATCTAAGTTATTAAACATAGTTTAAATAGGACATACCTGGAATATAGGGAGATTATGTTTCTTCCTTTAAAAATAAGCTCTTTAAGGGAGGTTGGGGGGGGAATAAGCAAAATTGGTGAAAGGGATTAAGAGATACAAACTTTCAGTTATAAAATAAGTAAGTCACAGAGGTATAATGTATAACAAGGGGGATACGGTCAATAGGCTTATAATAATTTTGTACAATAACAGTAACTAGACTTCAATGGTAATCATTTTATAATATATAGAAATATTCAATACTATGTGTATACCTGGAACTAATGTTGTAAGCCACATTTATGTCAATAAAATAAAAACAACCTATTTATATATCCCCAAATGTTGTTCTTTAATTTCATTTTCAGTTCACAAATATAAAAGAAGAATCAAATGAATGGCAAGTTACTTTGTTTTCTTTTTCATGGGATGACAATGTGCTTAACATATAGCCTCGAATAAGAGGTGTGTGTGTGTGTGTGTGTGTGTTAAATTGGTAGGAACTAATATTCCAGAGAAATATAATTTCTTAGTTTAAAAGGGGTCAACCTATTAAACTGAATTTTTTTTTAATATTATTTATTTTTATTTTGGGTGGGGGTCGGGTTGGGGAGGGAGGGGAGCAGGCGGGCCACTTCTATTGGTCTTCCATTTCTCTATTTTCATCCGTCTTTGTTCTTTGGCTACTGCGGGCCTCCCATCGCGGTGGCGTCTGTCGTTGCAGAGCACCGGCTCTGGGCGCATGCGCTCCAGAACTCCGGCTCAGTGATTGGACACATCAGTCCAGCCGCTCCGCGGCAAGTGGGATCCTCCCAAGCCAGGGATCGAACCGGCGCCCCTTGCACTGCAAGGCGGTGTCCCCACCCACTGGACCACCAGGGGAAGCCCATAAACTGAATCTTTTTATTTGGCTGGTCATTTGCTTTTGTAAAAGAAACATGTCTTCCAAGCTTGAGAAAATCCAGCTAGCTCAGATCTTTCTGCCCTCCAAATGAAGATCACTGATGGAATAATATGCAAGAGTGTGCTCCTATGTGGTACCCAAACAGTGCATTCCATGGGTGACTTGAGCAATGATCACTGACCAGGCGATTAGAATCACAGTGTCAAGAGCAAGATGGACTCTCCAGAAATCATTAGGTATAGCTTCTGATCTAAGTTATTAAACATAGTTTAAATAGGACATACCTGGAATATAGGGAGATTATGTTTCTTCCTTTAAAAATAAGCTCTTTAAGGGAGGTTGGGGGGGGAATAAGCAAAATTGGTGAAAGGGATTAAGAGATACAAACTTTCAGTTATAAAATAAGTAAGTCACAGAGGTATAATGTATAACAAGGGGGATACGGTCAATAGGCTTATAATAATTTTGTACAATAACAGTAACTAGACTTCAATGGTAATCATTTTATAATATATAGAAATATTCAATACTATGTGTATACCTGGAACTAATGTTGTAAGCCACATTTATGTCAATAAAATAAAAACAACCTATTTATATATCCCCAAATGTTGTTCTTTAATTTCATTTTCAGTTCACAAATATAAAAGAAGAATCAAATGAATGGCAAGTTACTTTGTTTTCTTTTTCATGGGATGACAATGTGCTTAACATATAGCCTCGAATAAGAGGTGTGTGTGTGTGTGTGTGTGTGTGTGTGTGTTAAATTGGTAGGAACTAATATTCCAGAGAAATATAATTTCTTAGTTTAAAAGGGGTCAACCTATTAAACTGAATTTTTTTTTAATATTATTTATTTTTATTTTGGGTGGGGGTCGGGTTGGGGAGGGAGGGGAGCAGGCGGGCCACTTCTATTGGTCTTCCATTTCTCTATTTTCATCCGTCTTTGTTCTTTGGCTACTGCGGGCCTCCCATCGCGGTGGCGTCTGTTGTCGCAGAGCACCGGCTCTGGGCGCATGCGCTCCAGAGCTCCGGCTCAGTGATTGGACACATCAGTCCAGCCGCTCCGCGGCAAGTGGGATCCTCCCAAGCCAGGGATCGAACCGGCGCCCCTTGCACTGCAAGGCGGTGTCCCCACCCACTGGACCACCAGGGGAAGCCCATAAACTGAATCTTTTTATTTGGCTGGTCATTTGCTTTTGTAAAAGAAACATGTCTTCCAAGCTTCGAGAAAATCCAACTAGCAAGTCAGATCTTTCTGCCCTCCAAATGAAGATCACTGATGGAATTCAGGTAGCCTGGATGCTAATCAACTCTTGGGTCCAAACAAGAGCACCAAAGTAGAAGGGAAGGACTCTACATTTTATGAAACTAGGTATTATATGTCGTGTTTATTGTAGTATCCCCATCTGCAAGCAGTTCATAGCAGGTGCTTAACAGATACTGCTAGAATTCATTGATTTATTTACAACGAGTAGTTCCTGTTGAAAACTGTTTTTAATCACAGGATCATACACTCTGAAAATATACAAGGTGGCGTTCAATATCATTACCTCAGGAAGTTCACCATGGCTCTGAAGACCTGGAATCACTTCTGCAGAGGACTTCACACTCTGGAGAAACTGACAACTAAACACCCAAGTTAAAAGTTACAAAGATAGTTGTATGCAAGTAAGCATTTCCTTTAGGTTTTCAAGAACACTGTCAGCATTTTAGTGGCAAAGATTAAGTATAAAATTAACATTGCCTGTGATTCTGTCAGTGTCTTTATCAAGCAAGACATGTAGACTGTGGTTCTTGGCAGCAGAGATGAAATGGTTCATAAAGCAATGATGGGGATAAACAGTCAATCTGGTGGAATGGGAGCATATTTAACACTCATCCATGAAACCAACTGCAGTGAATCTAATGGAAAGAAAATAGAGGCAACTCCATCTGTGGATTCTGGGACCACCACAACAAAAAGGACATATGCAGAAAAATGGTGAAACACATATAACATTTGGGGTTGATCGTAACATACCAACTCTATTTTCATCCGTCTTTGTTCTTTGGCTACTGCGGGCCTCCCATCGCGGTGGCGTCTGTTGTTGCAGAGCACCGGCTCTGGGCGCATGCGCTCCAGAACTCCGGCTCAGTGATTGGACACATCAGTCCAGCCGCTCCGCGGCAAGTGGGATCCTCCCAAGCCAGGGATCGAACCGGCGCCCCTTGCACTGCAAGGCGGTGTCCCCACCCACTGGACCACCAGGGGAAGCCCATAAACTGAATCTTTTTATTTGGCTGGTCATTTGCTTTTGTAAAAGAAACATGTCTTCCAAGCTTCGAGAAAATCCAACTAGCAAGTCAGATCTTTCTGCCCTCCAAATGAAGATCACTGATGGAATTCAGGTAGCCTGGATGCTAATCAACTCTTGGGTCCAAACAAGAGCACCAAAGTAGAAGGGAAGGACTCTACATTTTATGAAACTAGGTATTATATGTCGTGTTTATTGTAGTATCCCCATCTGCAAGCAGTTCATAGCAGGTGCTTAACAGATACTGCTAGAATTCATTGATTTATTTACAACGAGTAGTTCCTGTTGAAAACTGTTTTTAATCACAGGATCATACACTCTGAAAATATACAAGGTGGCGTTCAATATCATTACCTCAGGAAGTTCACCATGGCTCTGAAGACCTGGAATCACTTCTGCAGAGGACTTCACACTCTGGAGAAACTGACAACTAAACACCCAAGTTAAAAGTTACAAAGATAGTTGTATGCAAGTAAGCATTTCCTTTAGGTTTTCAAGAACACTGTCAGCATTTTAGTGGCAAAGATTAAGTATAAAATTAACATTGCCTGTGATTCTGTCAGTGTCTTTATCAAGCAAGACATGTAGACTGTGGTTCTTGGCAGCAGAGATGAAATGGTTCATAAAGCAATGATGGGGATAAACAGTCAATCTGGTGGAATGGGAGCATATTTAACACTCATCCATGAAACCAACTGCAGTGAATCTAATGGAAAGAAAATAGAGGCAACTCCATCTGTGGATTCTGGGACCACCACAACAAAAAGGACATATGCAGAAAAAATGGTGAAACACATATAACATTTGGGGTTGATCGTAACATACCAGTGTTGATTTTTTAATTAAAAAAATATATACCACAGTAATGTAAGATGTTAGTATTAGAGGAAAGTAGATATAGGAACACTCCATATTATCTTTTCACATGTTCTTTAAATCTAAAATTGTCCCCAGATATAAAGTTTATTTCAGAAAAAAAATCCATCAATATGAAGATTAAAGAATCACTCTAGAAACAATTTTCTAAATATCATGAAACTAGAACATAAGATACTTTCTAAATTCAGTTATGATGTCTGCCTGAAGAACCAAGGAAGAAAATTCTACAGAGCTCTACCCACAATCATGGGAGAAAATAAATGGTAAAACTAGAAACAATGCTTATTCTTGTGCTGCTGAATTACAGGAAAGCGGGAGATTAAAGCAAGAGGACACACCCTTTTTATTTTCCTAGATGAGGTGGAGATGAGTCCAGGGAATTACAGGAAAGCGGGAGATTAAAGCAAGAGGACACACCCTTTTTATTTTCCTAGATGAGGTGGAGATGAGTCCAGGAAGAGAAGGCTAGTTGTAGCCACAGGAAATGTTTTTAAAAGATAACTGTTTAAAGCAAAGATTCAACGCTACATTGCAAGAGTTAGAATGTATGTGAAGTAAAATGTATGACAACAATAGCACAAAGAATAGGAAGGGGAAAACAGAAGTATACTGTTACATTATGGTTCATATGTTCATAAGGTATGGTTCATTCACTATTGTTAGCTGTTACACTATTGTATTTGAAGATCACTATGGTTTGTTAAGTGTGCATTATATAGATTCTACAGCAGGCACTAAAAAAAGACAAATATGTACAGCTAAAAAGACAACGAGATAAAATGGAATATTGAAAAATACTCAAACGCAAATAAGGAAAAGAAGAAGAAACAATAAAGAGGTGGGATAAATAGAAAACAAATAGCAAAACAGTAGATTTAAATCCAATCATATCAAAAAAGAATTATATTAAAGTAATGCTGGTGGAATGGGAGCATATTTAACACTCATCCATGAAACCAACTGCAGTGAATCTAATGGAAAGAAAATAGAGGCAACTCCATCTGTGGATTCTGGGACCACCACAACAAAAAGGACATATGCAGAAAAAATGGTGAAACACATATAACATTTGGGGTTGATCGTAACATACCAGTGTTGATTTTTTAATTAAAAAAATATATACCACAGTAATGTAAGATGTTAGTATTAGAGGAAAGTAGATATAGGAACACTCCATATTATCTTTTCACATGTTCTTTAAATCTAAAATTGTCCCCAGATATAAAGTTTATTTCAGAAAAAAAATCCATCAATATGAAGATTAAAGAATCACTCTAGAAACAATTTTCTAAATATCATGAAACTAGAACATAAGATACTTTCTAAATTCAGTTATGATGTCTGCCTGAAGAACCAAGGAAGAAAATTCTACAGAGCTCTACCCACAATCATGGGAGAAAATAAATGGTAAAACTAGAAACAATGCTTATTCTTGTGCTGCTGAATTACAGGAAAGCGGGAGATTAAAGCAAGAGGACACACCCTTTTTATTTTCCTAGATGAGGTGGAGATGAGTCCAGGGAATTACAGGAAAGCGGGAGATTAAAGCAAGAGGACACACCCTTTTTATTTTCCTAGATGAGGTGGAGATGAGTCCAGGAAGAGAAGGCTAGTTGTAGCCACAGGAAATGTTTTAAAAGATAACTGTTTAAAGCAAAGATTCAACGCTACATTGCAAGAGTTAGAATGTATGTGAAGTAAAATGTATGACAACAATAGCACAAAGAATAGGAAGGGGAAAACAGAAGTATACTGTTACATTATGGTTCATATGTTCATAAGGTATGGTTCATTCACTATTGTTAGCTGTTACACTATTGTATTTGAAGATCACTATGGTTTGTTAAGTGTGCATTATATAGATTCTACAGCAGGCACTAAAAAAAGACAAATATGTACAGCTAAAAAGACAACGAGATAAAATGGAATATTGAAAAATACTCAAACGCAAATAAGGAAAAGAAGAAGAAACAATAAAGAGGTGGGATAAATAGAAAACAAATAGCAAAACAGTAGATTTAAATCCAATCATATCAATGATTATATTAAATGTAAATGCTCTAAACACTCCCTTTAGAAAGTTGATACTGGGGAATCTCTTGGTGTTCCAGTGCTTAGGACTCCATGCTCTTACTACCAGGACCAGGTTAGAGAACTAAGATCCCACAAGCTGTATGACAAACAAACAACAACAAAAAGAAAGCAGATACTGTTAAAAAGCAAGATCCACCTATGTTGTCTACAAAAAATTCACTTTAATGTCACAGGTTAAAAGTTAAATTATTTGGGGAATTCCCTGGTGGTCCAGTGGTTAGGACTCTGGACTCTCTGGGTTTGATCCCTGGTCTGATAACAAAGAGCCCTCACACTGCACAACACGGCCAAAAAAAAAGTAAAATGATTTTTAAAAAGTTAGTACGCTGTGAAAACTATCGAAAATCTGGAGTAGCATCAGTATATTAATATCAGATAAAGACTTAAGAATAAGGAGTACTATGAGAGATAATAAGCAACATTTCATATATTTCCTAAATAAGAAAGAGGAAAGGGAAAAGAATAACCAAGATATGTTCCTGAAAAAAAGAGCAAGAAGGGCTTCCCCTGGTGGTCCAGTGGGTAAGGACACCGCCTTGCAGTGCAAGGGGCGCCGGTTCGATCCCTGGCCTGGGAAGATCCCACGTGCCGCAGAGCAGCTGGACCAATGTGTCCAATCACCGAGCCAGAGCTCTAGAGTGCATGCGCCCAGAGCCGGTGCTCTTCAATGACAGATGCCACCGCGATGGGAGGCCCACAGGAGCCAAGTGAATGGTAATGTATGACAACAATAGCACAAAGAATAGGAAGGGGAAAACAGAAGTATACTGTTACATTATGGTTCATATGTTCATAAGGTATGGTTCATTCACTATTGTTAGCTGTTACACTATTGTATTTGAAGATCACTATGGTTTGTTAAGTGTGCATTATATAGATTCTACAGCAGGCACTAAAAAAAGACAAATATGTACAGCTAAAAAGACAACGAGATAAAATGGAATATTGAAAAATACTCAAACGCAAATAAGGAAAAGAAGAAGAAACAATAAAGAGGTGGGATAAATAGAAAACAAATAGCAAAACAGTAGATTTAAATCCAATCATATCAATGATTATATTAAATGTAAATGCTCTAAACACTCCCTTTAGAAAGTTGATACTGGGGAATCTCTTGGTGTTCCAGTGCTTAGGACTCCATGCTCTTACTACCAGGACCAGGTTAGAGAACTAAGATCCCACAAGCTGTATGACAAACAAACAACAACAAAAAGAAAGCAGATACTGTTAAAAAGCAAGATCCACCTATGTTGTCTACAAAAAATTCACTTTAATGTCACAGGTTAAAAGTTAAATTATTTGGGGAATTCCCTGGTGGTCCAGTGGTTAGGACTCTGGACTCTCTGGGTTTGATCCCTGGTCTGATAACAAAGAGCCCTCACACTGCACAACACGGCCAAAAAAAAAGTAAAATGATTTTTAAAAAGTTAGTACGCTGTGAAAACTATCGAAAATCTGGAGTAGCATCAGTATATTAATATCAGATAAAGACTTAAGAATAAGGAGTACTATGAGAGATAATAAGCAACATTTCATATATTTCCTAAATAAGAAAGAGGAAAGGGAAAAGAATAACCAAGATATGTTCCTGAAAAAAAGAGCAAGAAGGGCTTCCCCTGGTGGTCCAGTGGGTAAGGACACCGCCTTGCAGTGCAAGGGGCGCCGGTTCGATCCCTGGCCTGGGAAGATCCCACGTGCCGCAGAGCAGCTGGACCAATGTGTCCAATCACCGAGCCAGAGCTCTAGAGTGCATGCGCCCAGAGCCGGTGCTCTTCAATGACAGATGCCACCGCGATGGGAGGCCCACAGGAGCCGAAGAACAAAGACGGATGAAAATAGAGAAATGAAAGACCAACAGAAGTGGCCTACCCGCTCCTCTCCCTCCCCAACCCGACCCCCACCCAAAATAAATAAATAAATAAATCTTTAAAAAAAAAAAAAAGAGCAAGAAAACTATATGCAAAAATATGAAAATACATTCAACATTATTAGTAACCAGATTGAAAAAATTGGGGCAATACTAAATTGGTGAGGAAGCAGACCAAATGGAAACATCTATGCCAGTGAGAATATAAATCAGTACTGCCACTTTGGAAAAAGATCTGCATAATCTAGTAATGCTGAATGTGCAAACTCTATTACTTTTCAATTCCATGGCTGATTATGTATCCTAGAGAAATATGACCACTGAGAATTATGTCCAAAAAGGTTCACAATGGCATTATTTGAATTACAACATTCTGAAAACAGCCCAGATGTTGAACCTAGAATAGAATGGATAAATTTTATGTCCATAAAACAATATACTCTATAGCAATGAGAACAAGTGAGTTGCAACTCTAGCATAATTATGAATGATTCTCAAAAACTTTAAAGAGCAAAATTAGTCAATCATCATGGAAGAACCATGCAACATGCTTCCATTTATTTGAACTTCAAAAATAGGCAGTTAAGTATATTTATGATGACAGAGGACAAGATGGTTGGAGGGCATCACTGACCCTACGGACATGAGTATGACCAAGCTCCGGGAGATGATGGACAGGGAACCCTGGTGTGCTGCAGTCCATGGGGTCGCAAAGAGCTGGACACGAGTGAGTGGATGAACTGACAGACTGAAATATGTTTAATGATACATATGCAGTTGGTGAAACCATTTGAAGCAGAAGAAACAATTAACACAAATTTCAGGATTGGTGGTGGTTTTGAAGAGGCTTCCCCTGGTGGTCCAGTGGGTAAGGACACCGCCTTGCAGTGCAAGGGGCGCCGGTTCGATCCCTGGCCTGGGAAGATCCCACGTGCCGCAGAGCAGCTGGACCAATGTGTCCAATCACCGAGCCAGAGCTCTAGAGTGCATGCGCCCAGAGCCGGTGCTCTTCAATGACAGATGCCACCGCGATGGGAGGCCCACAGGAGCCGAAGAACAAAGACGGATGAAAATAGAGAAATGAAAGACCAACAGAAGTGGCCTACCCGCTCCTCTCCCTCCCCAACCCGACCCCCACCCAAAATAAATAAATAAATAAATCTTTAAAAAAAAAAAAAAGAGCAAGAAAACTATATGCAAAAATATGAAAATACATTCAACATTATTAGTAACCAGATTGAAAAAATTGGGGCAATACTAAATTGGTGAGGAAGCAGACCAAATGGAAACATCTATGCCAGTGAGAATATAAATCAGTACTGCCACTTTGGAAAAAGATCTGCATAATCTAGTAATGCTGAATGTGCAAACTCTATTACTTTTCAATTCCATGGCTGATTATGTATCCTAGAGAAATATGACCACTGAGAATTATGTCCAAAAAGGTTCACAATGGCATTATTTGAATTACAACATTCTGAAAACAGCCCAGATGTTGAACCTAGAATAGAATGGATAAATTTTATGTCCATAAAACAATATACTCTATAGCAATGAGAACAAGTGAGTTGCAACTCTAGCATAATTATGAATGATTCTCAAAAACTTTAAAGAGCAAAATTAGTCAATCATCATGGAAGAACCATGCAACATGCTTCCATTTATTTGAACTTCAAAAATAGGCAGTTAAGTATATTTATGATGACAGAGGACAAGATGGTTGGAGGGCATCACTGACCCTACGGACATGAGTATGACCAAGCTCCGGGAGATGATGGACAGGGAACCCTGGTGTGCTGCAGTCCATGGGGTCGCAAAGAGCTGGACACGAGTGAGTGGATGAACTGACAGACTGAAATATGTTTAATGATACATATGCAGTTGGTGAAACCATTTGAAGCAGAAGAAACAATTAACACAAATTTCAGGATTGGTGGTGGTTTTGTTGCTAAGTGGTGTTCAACTCTTGCAACCCCATGGACTATAGTCTCCTAGGCCCCGCTGTTCCTAGTATATCCCAGGCAAGAATACCAGAGAGGATTGCCATTTCCTTCTCCAGGGGATCTACCCAACCCAGGGATCGAATCCGGGTCTCCTGCATTGCAAGCAGATTCTTTAACTCAGCCACCAGAGAAGACCTCTGGATTGGAGGGACAAGGATATAATCAGAATTGGGAAGGTAGACACACACTAGCCTTCTAAAGATTTCAAAATATTTAGTTTCTTAACTTTAGTGGTGGGTTCACTGGTTTCTTTAATTTTCTTTTAAGTTGTTCATAAATATTTTAGGTACTTCTTCAAGGGCATCCTAGTTTGCAGTTTTAAAAGAGAGGCAAAAGATTCAAGCATCCCTCAGAGCATCAAGAAAAACAAAAACAACAACAAAAACAATGACAAAATAAACACAAAAGGCAGAGGAGGAATAAAAAATCTCACGAAAAGGAACTTGACAGAGTTGAGAAAAGGTCCTAAATACAATTAAATTGCATCCTAGCTTATTTTCCATCCTAGAAGACTACATCCGCGGTTTAACAATGTACTAAATACTAAACCCAAATAAAGAAAAGATGCAACTACTTCTGTCAAAAGACATTCAAAACTGTATCCTCTTTAGAAACCTAGATGGAAGTATTTAAGATCTATTTGTATTAATGTTTATTTCTAGAAGGGCACTTACTAATTACAAAGTGAAAAGAACAAAATGCCCTTACAGTCAATCATCATGGAAGAACCATGCAACATGCTTCCATTTATTTGAACTTCAAAAATAGGCAGTTAAGTATATTTATGATGACAGAGGACAAGATGGTTGGAGGGCATCACTGACCCTACGGACATGAGTATGACCAAGCTCCGGGAGATGATGGACAGGGAACCCTGGTGTGCTGCAGTCCATGGGGTCGCAAAGAGCTGGACACGAGTGAGTGGATGAACTGACAGACTGAAATATGTTTAATGATACATATGCAGTTGGTGAAACCATTTGAAGCAGAAGAAACAATTAACACAAATTTCAGGATTGGTGGTGGTTTTGTTGCTAAGTGGTGTTCAACTCTTGCAACCCCATGGACTATAGTCTCCTAGGCCCCGCTGTTCCTAGTATATCCCAGGCAAGAATACCAGAGAGGATTGCCATTTCCTTCTCCAGGGGATCTACCCAACCCAGGGATCGAATCCGGGTCTCCTGCATTGCAAGCAGATTCTTTAACTCAGCCACCAGAGAAGACCTCTGGATTGGAGGGACAAGGATATAATCAGAATTGGGAAGGTAGACACACACTAGCCTTCTAAAGATTTCAAAATATTTAGTTTCTTAACTTTAGTGGTGGGTTCACTGGTTTCTTTAATTTTCTTTTAAGTTGTTCATAAATATTTTAGGTACTTCTTCAAGGGCATCCTAGTTTGCAGTTTTAAAAGAGAGGCAAAAGATTCAAGCATCCCTCAGAGCATCAAGAAAAACAAAAACAACAACAAAAACAATGACAAAATAAACACAAAAGGCAGAGGAGGAATAAAAAATCTCACGAAAAGGAACTTGACAGAGTTGAGAAAAGGTCCTAAATACAATTAAATTGCATCCTAGCTTATTTTCCATCCTAGAAGACTACATCCGCGGTTTAACAATGTACTAAATACTAAACCCAAATAAAGAAAAGATGCAACTACTTCTGTCAAAAGACATTCAAAACTGTATCCTCTTTAGAAACCTAGATGGAAGTATTTAAGATCTATTTGTATTAATGTTTATTTCTAGAAGGGCACTTACTAATTACAAAGTGAAAAGAACAAAATGCCCTTTTACAGTTGAACATTTTTGAGGAGTTTGGTGAGTGAAAAATAAGGCCATAAAAACATAAAGAACTACAGAAAACAAATATTTTAAAGTAGCCATTTCTTTATGAAATTTTAGAACACTGGAAACAAACAGAAAATCATAAATGCCTCCAGAATAGGAAGAAGTAATAAAAAGATTAAGAATCAGAAAGACATGGTACTCCAACAACAATACTGGAAGTTGTTAGAAAATGTAGCAATGTGTCTACAATTTAGAATTAAAGTTATTTCCAACCTGTAACTCCATACTGAGCTAAACTACCAAACAAGTGTGAGAAAATATATACAAATATTCAGATATATGCATGAAAGAAAAGCTAAAAACATGTATCTCTTATGCAGTATTTGTGGAGGAGTTTTCTAAAGTGAGTTAATAAGCCAAGAAGAGGAGGATGACAATAGATCCAGGAAACACAGGAGAGAGGCAATAGGAATCCCTAGGGTGACTTGAAGAACACTCCCAGGATCCTAGGGTGACCACAGGACAAACAGTTCATCTTGAAGCAGGTCAGAGACTTCATGACAGACTCTTTAAGAAAATGAAAATAGTGGACTATCTTAAAAGTCTGAATTGACTGGAGAGATTTAAACATTTGGGAGAATTTAAAGATGAACTAGTGCTAAATACATTTTAAAAACTAAGAAAATGTTGATATTTTTTAAAAAAGAAAAGTAACAGGTATTGGTTAAGAGATGAAAAAACCAAAATACATACATATATATACACATTTACAATTACATATATCTCAATCATACAAACAGAATGAAGTACTGATACATATTACAACATGAATGAACCTCAAAACACTGTGCTAAGCAAAGTCAGACACAAAGATATTATATGCTTCTATTTACATGAAATACCCAGGACGATAAATCTATAGAGATAGAAAACTAGCTGGTAGCTCTTAGGGTGCACTAGGGAGACAAGGAATGACTGTCTAATGGGTGCAGAGTTCCCTTTGATATAACAGAATGTTTTGGAATTAGATAATGGAGGTGATTGCACAACACTGTGCATGTACTAAATACTACTGGATTGTGTACTTTAAGTTGTACAGGGAGGGAAAATAAATTATTTACTACAAGCCTTCATCTTTATGAAGTCATGATAATTGTAGACATTAATGTGAAAATAATGAGTGAATCAAAACTGTACTGTAACTACCGTGAGAAGAAAGGGGTCATGACAGCAAGTGAATGAAAGAGAGGAAGACTCATCCTTCATTGTAAGGGTCAGAGAGGTGACTTAATCAGAATATAAAATGAGGGGAAATGAAATACATCCATATTCATAGACTCTTAAGTATTCATTCCACTTACTTGGGAAAAAATTTGGCATGGCCTTCTAATGGGTCATCACCTTCCTCCCAGTGATACATACATCCTCTACAGGAAAAACACTGGACAATGTCTGAATTACCTAGAAGCAAGGAAATTCGATCAGTGCCACTGACTAGTGCATTTGTCAAGTGACACAGATAATAATCACCAGGCATTTACTAGCAAAACCCTACCTATACTTTCAATCAGATTTTGTGACTAAGTCACAAATAGTGTCACCAGTGAGGAAATATTCTATCTAGGGCTCTTCCCGTACCAGTGGGGTCATGAACAATTGAATGTTCAGTGAATACTCCTATGTACCATGCATGCTGATCAAACCCTCACCCTGTCCTCTCTTCATATGATGGAGCAAGGTATTTGCAAATCAGAACGTGGAACTGAAGCTCCATGAAGGAAAAGATTTTGCCTGTTTTGTTCCCTAATGCACCTCATGAACCTAGAACAGTCTTAGCACTTAAAAAAAAAAACAGGTATTGGTTAAGAGATGAAAACCAAAATACATACATATATATACACATTTACAATTACATATATCTCAATCATACAAACAGAATGAAGTACTGATACATATTACAACATGAATGAACCTCAAAACACTGTGCTAAGCAAAGTCAGACACAAAGATATTATATGCTTCTATTTACATGAAATACCCAGGACGATAAATCTATAGAGATAGAAAACTAGCTGGTAGCTCTTAGGGTGCACTAGGGAGACAAGGAATGACTGTCTAATGGGTGCAGAGTTCCCTTTGATATAACAGAATGTTTTGGAATTAGATAATGGAGGTGATTGCACAACACTGTGCATGTACTAAATACTACTGGATTGTGTACTTTAAGTTGTACAGGGAGGGAAAATAAATTATTTACTACAAGCCTTCATCTTTATGAAGTCATGATAATTGTAGACATTAATGTGAAAATAATGAGTGAATCAAAACTGTACTGTAACTACCGTGAGAAGAAAGGGGTCATGACAGCAAGTGAATGAAAGAGAGGAAGACTCATCCTTCATTGTAAGGGTCAGAGAGGTGACTTAATCAGAATATAAAATGAGGGGAAATGAAATACATCCATATTCATAGACTCTTAAGTATTCATTCCACTTACTTGGGAAAAAATTTGGCATGGCCTTCTAATGGGTCATCACCTTCCTCCCAGTGATACATACATCCTCTACAGGAAAAACACTGGACAATGTCTGAATTACCTAGAAGCAAGGAAATTCGATCAGTGCCACTGACTAGTGCATTTGTCAAGTGACACAGATAATAATCACCAGGCATTTACTAGCAAAACCCTACCTATACTTTCAATCAGATTTTGTGACTAAGTCACAAATAGTGTCACCAGTGAGGAAATATTCTATCTAGGGCTCTTCCCGTACCAGTGGGGTCATGAACAATTGAATGTTCAGTGAATACTCCTATGTACCATGCATGCTGATCAAACCCTCACCCTGTCCTCTCTTCATATGATGGAGCAAGGTATTTGCAAATCAGAACGTGGAACTGAAGCTCCATGAAGGAAAAGATTTTGCCTGTTTTGTTCCCTAATGCACCTCATGAACCTAGAACAGTCTTAGCACTTACTAGGTACTCAATAAGTCTTCTGTTCAATGAATAAAGAATACATTTGGAGCTCAGAAAATAGTATATGAGCAAATATAGCAACTCTCTTGTACATAAGATGGTCAAGCCTCTTACTACAGTTTATTCCACTAGAAATAGTATCAAGTCTTCACGTGGGCCTCTATTCTTTGGAAGGAAATTAGCATTTGGATCTACCAAAGAACTGACCTAGAAATGTATCATCCCTCGTCTTCCTTCTCCTCTTAGACTCCTGTAGGCATTAAAAGCCAGAGTTTGGGAAAACCTCCCTTTGTATCTGTACAGAAACAGAAGGCTCCAGAGCCTGCAAGGCCCCAAAAGGGTGAGATGACTAGTATTTCCGGCTGAGGAGGAGGTTCAAAAGGAAGAGGGTGAGGACACTGGACGGGTCCTGGAAGAAGGCTGGCAAGAGAAAGAGAATGCGGAAGAAAGGGTGGAACACTAACTTTCCAAATGCTTAAGACTTTGAGGCACTAAGATTTTTTGTACCAATGGAACATGTCTGTTAGTTCAAGTGAACACTATACTCCCCTGCTCTGCACCACTGTGTGGTATTCATGACTTGACCCTGCAGTAAAAGTTTCCCATGGACCTTCGCTGTAATTTAGCATGTGTGTTCTATCTGGAGAAGGTCAGCAAGGTCCTCAGGAAGGACCACATGCTTCAACTGAAAAGTTCCTGTGCTGCAGCTGAAGATCCTGCATGCAGCAACAAATCCGCAGACAAATAAATAATAAGATTTCTTTCTGCACTCCTAGCTATCCCTCATTCTTCCATAGTAACAGAAACCCCAATTATCAGCTGGGCACATTGCTACCTGGAAAAAAAAACTAAATGTCCCAGCTCCTCTTATAGGCAGGTATGGACATCTGACTACTGAGTCCTGGCTCAAGAGAGAGGAACACAGAGTCATGTGACAGTTTCCAGAGCAGTCCGGTGGAAAGTGAAGGGTACAAAGGCATGACAATGACCTCATAGGCATTTATTGTTAGGTTTTCAAGGTTGGATGACTGGCATACTAGAACATGCTCCATGAAGGAAAAGATTTTGCCTGTTTTGTTCCCTAATGCACCTCATGAACCTAGAACAGTCTTAGCACTTACTAGGTACTCAATAAGTCTTCTGTTCAATGAATAAAGAATACATTTGGAGCTCAGAAAATAGTATATGAGCAAATATAGCAACTCTCTTGTACATAAGATGGTCAAGCCTCTTACTACAGTTTATTCCACTAGAAATAGTATCAAGTCTTCACGTGGGCCTCTATTCTTTGGAAGGAAATTAGCATTTGGATCTACCAAAGAACTGACCTAGAAATGTATCATCCCTCGTCTTCCTTCTCCTCTTAGACTCCTGTAGGCATTAAAAGCCAGAGTTTGGGAAAACCTCCCTTTGTATCTGTACAGAAACAGAAGGCTCCAGAGCCTGCAAGGCCCCAAAAGGGTGAGATGACTAGTATTTCCGGCTGAGGAGGAGGTTCAAAAGGAAGAGGGTGAGGACACTGGACGGGTCCTGGAAGAAGGCTGGCAAGAGAAAGAGAATGCGGAAGAAAGGGTGGAACACTAACTTTCCAAATGCTTAAGACTTTGAGGCACTAAGATTTTTTGTACCAATGGAACATGTCTGTTAGTTCAAGTGAACACTATACTCCCCTGCTCTGCACCACTGTGTGGTATTCATGACTTGACCCTGCAGTAAAAGTTTCCCATGGACCTTCGCTGTAATTTAGCATGTGTGTTCTATCTGGAGAAGGTCAGCAAGGTCCTCAGGAAGGACCACATGCTTCAACTGAAAAGTTCCTGTGCTGCAGCTGAAGATCCTGCATGCAGCAACAAATCCGCAGACAAATAAATAATAAGATTTCTTTCTGCACTCCTAGCTATCCCTCATTCTTCCATAGTAACAGAAACCCCAATTATCAGCTGGGCACATTGCTACCTGGAAAAAAAAACTAAATGTCCCAGCTCCTCTTATAGGCAGGTATGGACATCTGACTACTGAGTCCTGGCTCAAGAGAGAGGAACACAGAGTCATGTGACAGTTTCCAGAGCAGTCCGGGTGGAAAGTGAAGGGTACAAAGGCATGATAATGACCTCAATAGAATACTTGCATTTATTGTTAGGTTTTCAAGGTTGGGGCTTCACTACATCATCAGGTGTGAAGAAATGAGAGAGGATTTATGACACAAAAAGGAAAAGGAATCTGTGAGGAATAATGAGAAGTAGGGATTGTTGAGCCTAGTTAAATACAAGCCCAGGATCATGAAGTGCACATGGAGTTTCAGTGGGCAGCAAGACAAGACCTTGGGACAAATTGCTGACTCACCTGTATAGAAAAGACCTGCTTTGACCAGAGCTGCAGCTCCCACAGGGGACGACTGGGGCCAGTTCTTGAAAGACTGCAGTCGGAGTTCTTCATTAGCAAAGATGCTGCCATTGCCACAGACTTGAATAAAAGGCATATGGTTAGACCATCAAGCTTTGATCTTGTTAGTATCAGTACTGGAGCTATCCCTTTGTATTGACAGATAGAATGATATGTTTTGAGTTTGTTTCAATACAATTTAAGGAGGGGATTAGAAAAGGAGAAACAAAATCAGGCTGACCACATGTTAAACTGCTGAAAAGGAATGGTGGATATATGGTGGAGATTTACTACTGTCTTATGTCTGTATATATTCAGTTTTTTTATAATAAAATCTTTTCAAACTATCTTTGCATTGTAGAGTATCAGAATAAAGCAAGAAAAAGCTAGAGGAGCTACCCTTCTTCCCTCAGTATCAAGACTTGAGAAAGGCAAATCTTGCTTGAAGCTCCCCAAAAAAGCAGGCAGATGAAAGCTTGCTTCAGTATCACATTTAATTCCAGGATCCCTGCTTTCACTTCATTTCTAGTTGGTACATGACTTAATGTACTGGAAATACCTCAGTCTTTTACTCCTGTGTGTCTCCTTTACACTCACACTACTCTCACATTCACAACACGTCTGATACTTTCCCCACTGAGCAATTCTCTGCAACATCAGCTGGGTGTCCTACAATTTAACTCTGTTCTGACACTAGCTCCTCAGTAGTGTCAGATCCTACAGATTAAAGACTCAATCCCATAAGAGTGCTCCCACCCCACTTCATTTGATAGACTGGCTCACAGAATCCAGGAAAACACTTATATTTATTTAGTTAAGGACATGATGAAGGATACAAATAAACTGGGGGCTTTCCAGGCAGTAAAGAACCTGCCTGTCAATGCAGGTTCAATCCCTGGGTCAGGAAGATCCCCTGAGGAGGGCATAGCAACCCACTCCAGTATTCTTGCCTGGAGAATCTCATGGACAGAGGAGTCAGACAGGCTGCAGTCCACAGTGTGGCAGAGGCAGACACGAGTGAAGCAACTTAGCATGCATGATCTCACAGATGAACTGCCTTGTAGAGTGAGATCTGGAAGCTTCCTTCCCCATGAAGTTGTGATGTGTCACATTCCCAGCATGGTTGTATTCATGCACCCAAAGGCTCCTGTACTATTGGGGTTTTTATGGAGGTTTACTCACTAGGCATGGTCAATCATTAATTCAACTTATATGCCCTCTCCCCACTCCGAAGAAAAGGGGGTAAGGCCAAAAAGTCCAACCTTCTAATTATGACTTGTTCCTACCAGTCACCAACACCCAATCAAGAGCCCACCCAGAGTGACCAAATTTGTTTCAATACATTTAAGGAGGGATGAGAGAAGGAGAAACAAAATCAGGCTGACCACATGTTAAACTGCTGAAAAGGAATGGTGGATATATGGTGGAGATTTACTACTGTCTTATGTCTGTATATATTCAGTTTTTTTATAATAAAATCTTTTCAAACTATCTTTGCATTGTAGAGTATCAGAATAAAGCAAGAAAAAGCTAGAGGAGCTACCCTTCTTCCCTCAGTATCAAGACTTGAGAAAGGCAAATCTTGCTTGAAGCTCCCCAAAAAAGCAGGCAGATGAAAGCTTGCTTCAGTATCACATTTAATTCCAGGATCCCTGCTTTCACTTCATTTCTAGTTGGTACATGACTTAATGTACTGGAAATACCTCAGTCTTTTACTCCTGTGTGTCTCCTTTACACTCACACTACTCTCACATTCACAACACGTCTGATACTTTCCCCACTGAGCAATTCTCTGCAACATCAGCTGGGTGTCCTACAATTTAACTCTGTTCTGACACTAGCTCCTCAGTAGTGTCAGATCCTACAGATTAAAGACTCAATCCCATAAGAGTGCTCCCACCCCACTTCATTTGATAGACTGGCTCACAGAATCCAGGAAAACACTTATATTTATTTAGTTAAGGACATGATGAAGGATACAAATAAACTGGGGGCTTTCCAGGCAGTAAAGAACCTGCCTGTCAATGCAGGTTCAATCCCTGGGTCAGGAAGATCCCCTGAGGAGGGCATAGCAACCCACTCCAGTATTCTTGCCTGGAGAATCTCATGGACAGAGGAGTCTGACAGGCTGCAGTCCACAGTGTGGCAGAGTCAGACACGAGTGAAGCAACTTAGCATGCATGATCTCACAGATGAACTGCCTTGTAGAGTGAGATCTGGAAGCTTCCTTCCCCATGAAGTTGTGATGTGTCACATTCCCAGCATGGTTGTATTCATGCACCCAAAGGCTCCTGTACTATTGGGGTTTTTATGGAGGTTTACTCACTAGGCATGGTCAATCATTAATTCAACTTATATGCCCTCTCCCCACTCCGAAGAAAAGGGGGTAAGGCCAAAAAGTCCAACCTTCTAATTATGACTTGTTCCTACCAGTCACCAACACCCAATCAAGAGCCCACCCA
Source organism: Tragulus kanchil (assembly GCA_022376925.1). Taxonomy (NCBI): domain Eukaryota; kingdom Metazoa; phylum Chordata; class Mammalia; order Artiodactyla; family Tragulidae; genus Tragulus; species Tragulus kanchil. Next base: position 91,476,686 of record JAIOJX010000004.1, on the reverse strand, counting down.
GAGTGACCACACTAAAAACCAAAGGCACTCCTAATGCTCTTATTACTTAGTGTTTACAAGGATTTTAGGAGCTCTGTATCAGGGACAGCATCAAAGATCAAATATTAGAAGAAAAGATGCTCCTTGTGAAATTATCACTTAGGAAATTACATGGGTTTTAGGAGCTCTGTGCCAGAAATTGGGAGCAGAGACCAAAATCTGTTTTCTATTACTTCACATTTAATTTCTTAATAGACACTGGGCCATTTAAGAATGTCTTCAAGACTATTTTATCCTGAAACCTTAATCATTTTGAGGGAAATTCAATTAAGGACCTAACCCTGACATATTTTCCTATGTTCATTTATGTCAAAAAAAAAAAAAAAAACCTAAGTCACTTCAGGAAATCAGAAATCTCTAATGAAGTGGTTTTTTTTTTTAAAAATTACCATGGCACCATAAAATGAGGAGGAAAATGGAAAGGTTTAAGAAAAGCAAAAGAAATAAACAAGCTAAGTTTCTGAAATACATCTGAATACCTGATGCCACACGCAAATCTCTCTTGACCCAGGAATTCAGAAAATGTTCTCCCTGAAGAAAATTAAAACTCAAGTTATCATATAAACTACTGTTCATAAAAAATAAGTTATAAGTATCTAATGTACATATTCAATATTTCATACTAAATATATCCAATATATTCTATATGTTGGATATATTTAACATATCTATCTATATATCTACATATGATATATCTGGCTATCAGGGAACATATCCAATATTCTATAGTGACTAAACACGGAGCATAACCTTTCAAAATTGTGAATCACTGTGTTGTACAATATTTAAGTTTCTGGCAAACATTAACTATACCCAATTTTTAAAAATTCAAGTTATTGACTTGAAATATACAACTTTCTATGAATAAAAATTAAAAGAACTCCTTCCTCCACACCCTAAAAGACCCAAATTTTTAAAAATTGCAAGTTATTGAAACTTTTTCCCCAGCAGGGTTTGACTACCCAAGGCTCCTGTACCATTGGGGTTTTTATGGAGGTTTACTCACTAGGCATGGTCAATCATTAATTCAACTTATATGCCCTCTCCCCACTCCGAAGAAAAGGGGGTAAGGCCAAAAAGTCCAACCTTCTAATTATGACTTGTTCCTACCAGTCACCAACACCCAATCAAGAGCCCACCCAGAGTGACCACACTAAAAACCAAAGGCACTCCTAATGCTCTTATTACTTAGTGTTTACAAGGATTTTAGGAGCTCTGTATCAGGGACAGCATCAAAGATCAAATATTAGAAGAAAAGATGCTCCTTGTGAAATTATCACTTAGGAAATTACATGGGTTTTAGGAGCTCTGTGCCAGAAATTGGGAGCAGAGACCAAAATCTGTTTTCTATTACTTCACATTTAATTTCTTAATAGACACTGGGCCATTTAAGAATGTCTTCAAGACTATTTTATCCTGAAACCTTAATCATTTTGAGGGAAATTCAATTAAGGACCTAACCCTGACATATTTTCCTATGTTCATTTATGTCAAAAAAAAAAAAAAAACCTAAGTCACTTCAGGAAATCAGAAATCTCTAATGAAGTGGTTTTTTTTTTTAAAAATTACCATGGCACCATAAAATGAGGAGGAAAATGGAAAGGTTTAAGAAAAGCAAAAGAAATAAACAAGCTAAGTTTCTGAAATACATCTGAATACCTGATGCCACACGCAAATCTCTCTTGACCCAGGAATTCAGAAAATGTTCTCCCTGAAGAAAATTAAAACTCAAGTTATCATATAAACTACTGTTCATAAAAAATAAGTTATAAGTATCTAATGTACATATTCAATATTTCATACTAAATATATCCAATATATTCTATATGTTGGATATATTTAACATATCTATCTATATATCTACATATGATATATCTGGCTATCAGGGAACATATCCAATATTCTATAGTGACTAAACACGGAGCATAACCTTTCAAAATTGTGAATCACTGTGTTGTACAATATTTAAGTTTCTGGCAAACATTAACTATACCCAATTTTTAAAAATTCAAGTTATTGACTTGAAATATACAACTTTCTATGAATAAAAATTAAAAGAACTCCTTCCTCCACACCCTGCCAGAAAATGAAGCGTTTCATTGAACTGAATGGCAGGGTTGTTAGAAAATTATTCCTTTAATTATTATTTCTATTCATGTTGCAATGTTTTATGCAATATAACGGAAAAAGAAAACCTGTGAATGTTTATACTGAACTAGCCTTTTCTGAGTCAGTTTTTCCAGAGATCCAACTCAAATGTTAAGTTGCAATAAGGTATCACAGAGGGCCTTTGACTGATGGGGCAGGTATGAGACACAGGAAGGAAACTGGATTCAGAAGGATGGTTAAATATCAGGAAACTGATTCTTATCTGAAAGTGGCACCCAGATTTCTCTGAAGAAACACTTCTTCCCTTTCAGGGTTCTCCTCTGAGTCATGTTAGCCAATAAATTCTCCCCCTACCACTTTTTGTTCATAAACCTATTTAAGCTGGGTTTTCCCAACACCTTCCACTAGGGAAGCCTTACCAGTAGAATGTGGGCAGGGTGCTGTGGTCTGACTGTCTTAGGAGAACACTCAGAGGTGGGTGTCCTAGGGAAGCAGGGGGAACTGACCTGAGTCAAAGAGGGGAGAAATACCAGGAGGGCAGACAATTCTAAGGACTTGACCAAGAGAAGATGATTTTCTTCCCTCTGCCCAATGAGAGGTAGCGGAATGAAATAAGGGAAGAAAGAAGGAAAGGCCATGACAAAAGAGGGATGCACCCTTCTTCTTATTCAGATATTAGCTAATTAAAAGTCAACTTGAGGAAAAAATTGTTACAAATTACCATGATGCCAAATGGATAACTAATGAGAACCTACTCTATAGCTCAGAGAATGCTACTCACTGCTCTGTGGTAACCTAAATGGGAAGGAAATCCAAAACAGAGGGAATATATATATATATATATATATATATATATATATATATATACACACATATATATATGTACATATGTACATATACATGTACACACACACATATATATGTATATATATATATATATATATTTGGTTGATTCACTTTGCTGTACAGCAGAAACTGACACAACACTGTAAAGCAACTACACTCCAATAAAAATTAATTAAAAAAAACAAAAATAAATTACCGTGACATCAACAAATCCCTTGTAGCTTTGAATATACTGGGCAATTTCCTCTGAGGATTTCTTACTTTGAAGAAATTCACATCTACAATTAACAAACAAAATGAAAGTTTACTCTGATATTGTGATAGAGACATCCTGTGTCTTTATGACTGCAGTGACCCCCCAAAATTTGTTAAAACTTATTACATTGTGTACTTTCAATTGTTCAGTCTTTTCTCCTGAAACAAAATACAGTACAATCAAAAAGACAGGGTTATTTAATATATAGATTGGAGGTGTTTCGCTAAGTTAAACTACAGGGACAAAATCTAGTTTCTATGGTTATATAAAAGTTACTGGGAAAAAAACTTACTGGCAGTAAGGATAACAAACAATAACAAATTTCATCTGTTGAAAAAGCAGGGACTTCCCTGGTGGTCCAGTGGATAAGGACACTGCCTTGCAGTGCAAGGGGCACCGGTTCAATCCCTGGCCTGGGAAGATCCCACGTGCTGCAGAGTCACTGGACCGATGTGTCCAACTACCGAGCTGGAGCTCTGGGGCGCATGCACCCAGAGCCGGCGCTCTGCGACAACAGAGGCCACCATGATGGGAAGCCCATGCGGGCCAAAGAACAAAGATGGATGAAAATAGATAAATGAAAGACCAATGGAAGTGGCCCGCCTGCCTCCTCCCTCCCCACCCCATCCCCCCTCAAAAAATAAATAAACAAATAAATATTAAAAAAAAAAAAGCATATATACTACTCCATAGAAATATACAATGGAAATTAATAAATTTGAATTTTTAAAAAGAGTATATTGAATACATTTTAAAAAACACATTGTTTTCCACAAAACAGAAGCAATTTTTCCGTTAACTTTAAAAAAATCTCTCTCACCCACACTGAAGTCTCCTTTCTAGTGATGTTAGAGTAACAAGAGGGCTGGAAGTCAAGAGGCCAGAATGTCAGTCCCACTTCTGCCCCTTACAGGGAGTGGTTGATCTTGCCATTGTTCTCTTGTACAGACATGAGAAAGTGAACTCCATTAGAAGAGTCATTTATTGCTCTAGGATCACCACTCTGGGCAGCTGAGGTTCCCAGTTTTCAGATGTACAGATCCTCCCCAAATCCAGAGTATCCCGAATCTGTACCCCACTCAAATCCATACACAACCTGAATCCAATCTGCCTGCAATGTGAGAGATCTGGGTTCCATCCCTGGGTTGGGAAGATTCCCTGGAGAATGGAATGGCTGCCACTCCAGTGTTCTGGCTTGAGGACTTCCATGGACAGAGGAGACTGGCAATTTACAGTCCATGGCCTCAAAAAGAGTGAGACACAACTGAGCAACTAACACACACACAGTACATTGAGTACTACATTTTACATTGTAGGAATATACTCGGACATTGTGTCCATGGTTTATAAAAGCAGCAACAAAACAAAAATCAATGCCCGCAGACTTTCTGATGGTCCAGTAGTTAAGAATCCACCTTGCAATGCAGGGGATGCAGGTTCCATCCCTAGTCTGAGAACTAAGATCCCACAAGCCACAGAGCAACAAAGCACCTCAACTACTTAGCCCATGTACCAAAACTAGAGTCCCTGGGCAAATTAAAGATTTCAAATTATGCAAAAAGGTGTGCCACAGCTAAGACCCAAAGCAGCCAATAAATAAATAAATACTTTTTAAAAAATGATGCTCAAACAGTTAAGATTAGGGTACAACCAACAAGAACTTGGAGGATTCCTAGTTCTTTCTTTCTTCCTTTCTTTTTTTTAATAGTGAAAATCCCCAAGTTCAGCATTGAGTGCCAAATATTATGCTTTTGACCCAAAGCGTTTCCTTTGGGCCTGAGACACAAATGGAGTCTGGACAGTGGGAAAGGGCACAAAATATGGAACACCTCATGAATTTGCATATCAGGAGGATTCTTAGTTCTAAATCCAGCTCTGAAATATACCAGCTAAGCATATACTCATGATGGCAAACAGGTGGAAGGTGAAACAGTCATATAATACATGGTAGCTTTTAGAAGGCATTTGCTCCATATACTTTGTTTATAATCCTTACAACAACCAACCAGCTATGGATAAACCTTTCCATTTTTATACAAGAGGGCTGGAAGTCAAGAGGCCAGAATGTCAGTCCCACTTCTGCCCCTTACAGGGAGTGGTTGATCTTGCCATTGTTCTCTTGTACAGACATGAGAAAGTGAACTCCATTAGAAGAGTCATTTATTGCTCTAGGATCACCACTCTGGGCAGCTGAGGTTCCCAGTTTTCAGATGTACAGATCCTCCCCAAATCCAGAGTATCCCGAATCTGTACCCCACTCAAATCCATACACAACCTGAATCCAATCTGCCTGCAATGTGAGAGATCTGGGTTCCATCCCTGGGTTGGGAAGATTCCCTGGAGAATGGAATGGCTGCCACTCCAGTGTTCTGGCTTGAGGACTTCCATGGACAGAGGAGACTGGCAATTTACAGTCCATGGCCTCAAAAAGAGTGAGACACAACTGAGCAACTAACACACACACAGTACATTGAGTACTACATTTTACATTGTAGGAATATACTCGGACATTGTGTCCATGGTTTATAAAAGCAGCAACAAAACAAAAATCAATGCCCGCAGACTTTCTGATGGTCCAGTAGTTAAGAATCCACCTTGCAATGCAGGGGATGCAGGTTCCATCCCTAGTCTGAGAACTAAGATCCCACAAGCCACAGAGCAACAAAGCACCTCAACTACTTAGCCCATGTACCAAAACTAGAGTCCCTGGGCAAATTAAAGATTTCAAATTATGCAAAAAGGTGTGCCACAGCTAAGACCCAAAGCAGCCAATAAATAAATAAATACTTTTTAAAAAATGATGCTCAAACAGTTAAGATTAGGGTACAACCAACAAGAACTTGGAGGATTCCTAGTTCTTTCTTTCTTCCTTTCTTTTTTTTAATAGTGAAAATCCCCAAGTTCAGCATTGAGTGCCAAATATTATGCTTTTGACCCAAAGCGTTTCCTTTGGGCCTGAGACACAAATGGAGTCTGGACAGTGGGAAAGGGCACAAAATATGGAACACCTCATGAATTTGCATATCAGGAGGATTCTTAGTTCTAAATCCAGCTCTGAAATATACCAGCTAAGCATATACTCATGATGGCAAACAGGTGGAAGGTGAAACAGTCATATAATACATGGTAGCTTTTAGAAGGCATTTGCTCCATATACTTTGTTTATAATCCTTACAACAACCAACCAGCTATGGATAAACCTTTCCATTTTTATATACGAGATGCACAGAGTTGGTAGCACGGCTAAGGTCTGGGTGTTAGGAAGCAGCTTTGTGCACCTCCGAGCCCCTGTGCTCTGCCCTGCCCCTTGTAGCAGCAGACCTTAGTCCCCTCCCACTCTGGGGCAGAGCACTGGACTCACATCTTCTCCCTATGCTTCTCACCTTTCCATAAGTCCTATATCAGAGAAGGTTGACCAGGGCCGCCTGACACAGGATGTGCAATTCTTGTTGGTGCTGGACCATCAGAGGAGGTTCTTTGTGAAAGGTGCTGCTCGAAGTCATCCAGTGTGTAGCCTAGCGACACTCAACACTGTGGCCCAAGGCTAAGTGAAGCACAGACTGAGGGCAGAGGTGAGTCAGGTGCCCAAGAGCCAGGGCTGATACTCACTCAGTACACACCCATGTGGTACGCTGCCAACACTAAGCATGACTGGCTGGGTGTCTAGTCTTGATTGGTCAAGGGAGGTGAATAACATTCAAAGTATTTAACCATCTGGGGCCCTTCCCTGGCGGTCCAGTGGTTAAGACTCCCTGTTTTCACCGCAGAGGTTGCAGGTATGATCCCTGGTCAGGGAAGTAAGATCCTGTAAGCCGTGCAGCCCAGCCAGAAAGTAACAACTACTTAATCATCTGGCTTCATGCATCCCTATAACTGTCTCATCGGCTTGTCAGGAAGAGTTCCCCTCCCTTTCTGTTTCCTCTCCATCTCTTTCTTTCAATTCCTTCTCTCCTTTGTTCTTTTCCTCTCTCCAACCCTCTCTTTCATTACTGCTTTAAAAGAAATATACATTTGTTTCCCAGAACTTAAACAAGATAAAGTGAATAAAATATAACGTGAAAATCCCTCTCCACCTCATCTCTTGACAAACCCAAACCTTAAGAGTTCGATGGTTTATATATTTTAAGTGTTTTTCTATTTCAAATAAGTCTATACACTACGTATTATTTTGCATACTATTGTTATTTTTTTTTCTTTTTACTTAACAGATCAGACACCCTTCCATTTTTGTAAGCATGGCTGTCCATGTCAAAGACGACACACAACCCTAAAGCAGAGCCCAGTTGTTTCCTGGCTGACCTAAGGTCCAGCTAGCAACTTCTTTGCAAGTGGTAGGGGCACAAGTATGTTAAATAAAATGAGCCAAAACACACTGCAGATCCAATCAGTAGATTATAGGAAGTACAGGAAGTAGAGAAACATGTTCAATGACACCACAGACACATTCTGCCAAGCCCAGTGTAGTCAGTTTTATAGGAAAGACTACATGGTTCCTTTCATGAGGAAGTGACAAGAATAAGGCAGGGAGGAGGAAATCTGTAAATTATAAACCTTGAGATATCAAGATTAAATGTAATGTATGGACCCTGCTTGCATCCTGATTCAAATCAACCTACGGTAAAGGGCAGGGATGTGGACATTTGAACACTGCCCAGATATTTGATGTGATTGAGGAATTACTGCCAATCCTCTTTAGGAAACAGAATGATACCATGGATATGATTTTAGAAAATATTCATATATTTTAGAGCTATATATTTTACATGATCAGTGGGTAAAAAAGTATTTAACCATCTGGGGCCCTTCCCTGGCGGTCCAGTGGTTAAGACTCCCTGTTTTCACCGCAGAGGTTGCAGGTATGATCCCTGGTCAGGGAAGTAAGATCCTGTAAGCCGTGCAGCCCAGCCAGAAAGTAACAACTACTTAATCATCTGGCTTCATGCATCCCTATAACTGTCTCATCGGCTTGTCAGGAAGAGTTCCCCTCCCTTTCTGTTTCCTCTCCATCTCTTTCTTTCAATTCCTTCTCTCCTTTGTTCTTTTCCTCTCTCCAACCCTCTCTTTCATTACTGCTTTAAAAGAAATATACATTTGTTTCCCAGAACTTAAACAAGATAAAGTGAATAAAATATAACGTGAAAATCCCTCTCCACCTCATCTCTTGACAAACCCAAACCTTAAGAGTTCGATGGTTTATATATTTTAAGTGTTTTTCTATTTCAAATAAGTCTATACACTACGTATTATTTTGCATACTATTGTTATTTTTTTTTCTTTTTACTTAACAGATCAGACACCCTTCCATTTTTGTAAGCATGGCTGTCCATGTCAAAGACGACACACAACCCTAAAGCAGAGCCCAGTTGTTTCCTGGCTGACCTAAGGTCCAGCTAGCAACTTCTTTGCAAGTGGTAGGGGCACAAGTATGTTAAATAAAATGAGCCAAAACACACTGCAGATCCAATCAGTAGATTATAGGAAGTACAGGAAGTAGAGAAACATGTTCAATGACACCACAGACACATTCTGCCAAGCCCAGTGTAGTCAGTTTTATAGGAAAGACTACATGGTTCCTTTCATGAGGAAGTGACAAGAATAAGGCAGGGAGGAGGAAATCTGTAAATTATAAACCTTGAGATATCAAGATTAAATGTAATGTATGGACCCTGCTTGCATCCTGATTCAAATCAACCTACGGTAAAGGGCAGGGATGTGGACATTTGAACACTGTCCCAGATATTTGATGTGATTGAGGAATTACTGCCAATCCTCTTTAGGAAACAGAATGATACCATGGATATGATTTTAGAAAATATTCATATATTTTAGAGCTATATACTAAAATATCAACATGACATTATATAGTACCTGGTGTTTGCTTTTGAAACAATGGCTATTTTTACTTCTGGGGAAACATACGTGAGAGACAAATGAAATATGATTTGGCCATGTGTTGATAAGTAGTCTCTCTACCTGCATATGAAATTTTCCAGGATGAAAGTTTTGAAAAATTTTAAAGGAATGAATGTATACTTGCTAGACACAGTCATGTAAAAAATATGAGTAAAGGTACATTAGAAATAATTTTAAAAATACATCATTTTCTAAGCAGAGAACTCAAAACTGCTGAAATAATCAAAACGCTCACTGAGTTTCTGAAATACATTTTCATTTGTTATATATATTCAGCAGCACATGAAGCCATTGCTAATAATGTTTTAAATATTGTTTACTTTTCAACTTCCTTTATATAGAATTTTATATCATCTCTAGGCAAATTACTTGTATTTATTAAGGCAGATCCTGACACTTCTACTTGACCAACCAAAACTAAGCATTTTGGATAGTAAAACAACATTAAGAAACTATTTTTAAATTACATAATTAAAAAATTTCATAATGTCATCGGGGCTTCCTTGCTTGAATAAATTCTGGAATGTTCTTATTTAGATAAGAGGAGGCTCAAAACTGAAGGTTCTGTTTGTGGAATGGTGATTCTTTAGTTTTGCTTTGTCTTCCAAAAAAATTACAAGCAAAAAATATTTATCTACTTACTTAGGGAACCACTTGGCATGTTCTTTCCAGGGATCATCATCATCTTCCCAATTTCCTAAACATCCACCGCAGGAAAAGCACTGTACAGTGTCACGTTTACCTGCATATGAAGCAAGACACTTTTAATGTTATTGCCTGGCAACGGCACTCTGGGATGGTCCAGAAGGGGTGTCTCTGGAAGCTGACTGCTTGGTGCAGGAACGAGATAAGCTCCATCGTGTCTGCTCCTTCACAGGCTCAACTGGCTGAAGCCATGCACAGTCCCACTGCCTTCAATGACCATTTCTGAAGCCTGGCACCCCACCTCTTCACGGTGACCATACTTCACACACCGAGCACTAAGCTGCTGAACTCAGTATGCCCAATGAGGCAGTGGAACCAGAGGAACCGCCATACTCACGAAGTAAAGCACAGTTAGAAGATTTAAGCTCTAGCTGTGCTATGAAATTTCTGTGGAAACTTAGGCAGAATTTTTTTCCCACATTTGAGATTTATATTCGACAGGTGTATTTTTCTTTTTTGACAACTGTTTTTAGGGGAACTACAAATGGATCAGCTTTCAAAACTAAGAAGAAAACTAACTTGAGGTTTAGGCATTTTGAGATGTAAATGATATACAAACTGGTAGGCAAATTACAGTCAAACTGCAAATTGCAACTGTTTTGAACATGACAGAAAGATACGGTTTTTCTGCATTTTCTTTGCTTCAGTCTCTTTGTCAATTAGGACATTAACTATAATATCTTGAAGAAATAAGTAATACGCACACTGACATCTGGGGAATCCTACACCAGAAATTTCTTAAATTTTCTTCTTTATATCCATCTTGGGTAACATTATCAAGATGAACTTCTTCAGCTTCTACTATTAATTAACAATAATAGTAACAATTAACATATCATATATCCAACATATACTATGTGCCAAGCACTGTGAAATGTATCTGAGATGGAACTGAACTCCTTTGCTTTTAAGAAACTTTTTATTTTATATTGGAGTATAGTTGATTAACAATGTGATCATTTCAGGTGGACAGAAAGGGACTCAGCCATACATGTATATGTATTCACTCTCCCACAAACTCCCCTCCCATCCAGGCTGCCACAGGACATGGAGCAGAGTTCTCTGTGCTATACAGTAGGTCTTTGTCGATTATCCTCAGGCACATTTCTTAAGCTCTTTGAGCCTCAGTGATGTTAATTGTGAAATGGGGAAAAGGGCAAGTTTGTTGGATTAGTGTAAATGCTTAATCCATGCCTAGCCATCAGGTAGGTACTCAGTAAATGATAGCCATATTTGTTATCAGGATTCTTATGCAGATCTGTCATGACATTTATGGTGTGGCTAGGACAATTCAAACAATGTACAGTTTATTCCAGTATTCTTGCCTGGAGAATCCTGTGAACAGAAGAGCCTGGCAGGTCCCAGTCCATAGGATTGCAAAGAGTAGGACACAACTGAGCAACTGAGCACACACATACAATTTTCTGAAATGCAACTTACCCTGTATGTTACAATTAGACTTAAGGTAAACACACGCACACACACACACACACACACACTCTCTAAAACCCTCCAATATTTCAGCAATTAAAAGCATCAAAGAAGGCTTCCCTGGTGGCCCAGTGGGTAAAGAGTCCGCCTTGAAGTGTTGCAAGGGGCACCGGTTCGATCCCTGGCTCGGGAAGATCCCATGTGCCAAGGAGCGGCTGGACCAGTGTATCCAATTAGGAGTCAGTGCTCTGGAGCACACGCGCCCAGAGCCCGTGCTCTGCAACTGGAGAGGCCACTGGGACGGGAGGCCCACACAGGCCAAAGAATAAAGATGGATGAAAATGAATGGATGAAACCAAAAATTTTACAAAAAAAAAGCATCAAAGAAAGATAATTTAAGATCAACAAAAAGAGGATAGGTAAGGAGGAGACAAGGGTCAGGCTGATCTCCCAGTTTATTTTCAGGGCCTTAGAAATCTAGTCAAGTAATGTCTACCATCCAAAATTTTAGAATAAGTCACTTTCTTATTTTGTATATATTTTTGGTAAATGGACATGTTGTACTAAAGCTACAAATGACTGAAGGTCAATTTTAAGAAAATAGACCTTGTATCTAGTATAACACATTGACCAAGTGAGGAAAAATTTACAAAATATGGCAACTGAGGGTTTTCCCTGGTGGCTCAGTGGTAAAGAATCTGCCTGCCAATGCATGAGACACAGGTTTGATCCCTGATCCCAGAAGATTCCACATGCTGCAGAGCAATTAAGCCTCTGCACCACAACTTCTGAGTCTGGGCCCTAGAGCCCATGCTCTGCAACAAGAAAAACCACAATAATGAGAAGTCCACTTGCCACAGCCAAAAAAAGCCCAGGCAGCAACAAAGACCCAGCACACCCCAAAATAAATATATAAAATTATTATTTTTAATCTGTCATGACATGTATGGTGTGGCTAGGACAATTCAAACAATGTACAGTTTATTCCAGTATTCTTGCCTGGAGAATCCTGTGAACAGAAGAGCCTGGCAGGTCCCAGTCCATAGGATTGCAAAGAGTAGGACACAACTGAGCAACTGAGCACACACATACAATTTTCTGAAATGCAACTTACCCTGTATGTTACAATTAGACTTAAGGTAAACACACGCACACACACACACACACACACACTCTCTAAAACCCTCCAATATTTCAGCAATTAAAAGCATCAAAGAAGGCTTCCCTGGTGGCCCAGTGGGTAAAGAGTCCGCCTTGAAGTGTTGCAAGGGGCACCGGTTCGATCCCTGGCTCGGGAAGATCCCATGTGCCAAGGAGCGGCTGGACCAGTGTATCCAATTAGGAGTCAGTGCTCTGGAGCACACGCGCCCAGAGCCCGTGCTCTGCAACTGGAGAGGCCACTGGGACGGGAGGCCCACACAGGCCAAAGAATAAAGATGGATGAAAATGAATGGATGAAACCAAAAATTTTACAAAAAAAAAAAAGCATCAAAGAAAGATAATTTAAGATCAACAAAAAGAGGATAGGTAAGGAGGAGACAAGGGTCAGGCTGATCTCCCAGTTTATTTTCAGGGCCTTAGAAATCTAGTCAAGTAATGTCTACCATCCAAAATTTTAGAATAAGTCACTTTCTTATTTTGTATATATTTTTGGTAAATGGACATGTTGTACTAAAGCTACAAATGACTGAAGGTCAATTTTAAGAAAATAGACCTTGTATCTAGTATAACACATTGACCAAGTGAGGAAAAATTTACAAAATATGGCAACTGAGGGTTTTCCCTGGTGGCTCAGTGGTAAAGAATCTGCCTGCCAATGCATGAGACACAGGTTTGATCCCTGATCCCAGAAGATTCCACATGCTGCAGAGCAATTAAGCCTCTGCACCACAACTTCTGAGTCTGGGCCCTAGAGCCCATGCTCTGCAACAAGAAAAACCACAATAATGAGAAGTCCACTTGCCACAGCCAAAAAAAGCCCAGGCAGCAACAAAGACCCAGCACACCCCAAAATAAATATATAAAATTATTATTTTTTAAAATATTGCAACTAAAGTATGGAACCTAAACGTAATTCTAGTGAAATATTTCAGAAAATGATTTCAACTTACCTGTAAAGACAAAGCCAGCAATTGAGAGCTCCCTTGGGGAAGTCCCTTGGGCATAAAACGGCCAGCTCTCAAAGGATTCAAGTCTGGCCTTCTCTTCTTGGTACCTTGTTTGGTCGTCCCTCCTCAGCTCATTCTCTGGATTCTTCACTCTTACATCATACTTGGAAATATTGCCCACGTCTTTGCCTGAAAGGAACTCACAATCTGGATGGAACTTCCGGTGGTATTCCATGGGGTCATACTGGAGGCTACTACCAAAGTGGATTAAGCCACAGCAGAAGCACTGAACGGCAGACTTTGTGCCAGTGAAATAAAACCCAGCCTCCGCCATCTCCTTGGGTGTCCATGAGCTGTAAGCCTTATAGGTCACAAAAGTCTTTAACCGCTTTGCTTCACTACGCATTTGTGAATTAAAGCCTTTTTGCATTTCCTCTCTGTCTTTCTGCTCTTCTTCTTCTCTTTCCTTTACATATTGAAATGCATTTATTTGTAGAAGAGCAGACATCCCTTTGAGTAAAGCATGATCAAACTTGGAAATCCTCTCAGCGGCATCCCCCTGGGCAGCCATTTTCTGAAAACAGGAAAAAAGGTTCATGAACATCATCACCTGGTTTACTAGTCCTGAGATTTGCTTAAACCCTACCTTTTTGTGTTTTTTTTTTTTTTTGGTCATTCTTCTTTTTAGTTGGAGGATAACTGCTTTACAATGCTGTGTCAGTTTCTGATGTACAACAATGTGAATCAGCTATATGTATACATATATCCCTATCTCTTGAGCTTCCCTTTCACACACACACCCATCCCATCCCTCTAGGTCATTACAAAGAAACAAGTTGAGCTCCTTGTGCTATACAGCAGCTTCCCAATTACACATGGTAGTATATATATGTCAATGCTACTCTCAATTCATCCCACCCTTTCCTTTCTCTGCTGTTTCAACCCTTTATTCTTGTTTTTTTTCCTCTGAATTACACTGATCTTCTGCCTATCATTTAGTCTAATTCAGCCTTACTCCCTCAACAGTAAGGTCACCCAGGGAGTCCAAGTAGCTGGAGGTCCCCTCATCAGAGCATCAACTGTCAATTAAGATAAACGCATAAAATAGGGTATACCTGTACCATCAAATTACAAGTTCAAAGACACATGGTTGCATTCTCAACATTGCAGGAATCAACTAAGTCTTCCATATAATGCCTACAGGTAGAGCTGGACCGCCTTAATCAGGCTCAGCTGATTTGGAACTTGCCTATCTACCCACATTTCTGCAAAAGTTACAGCTCACTAAAGACCTTGATTGAGCCCAAGCACACCCTTCATCCGGCACTACTCAATGCAAGGAAAAGAACTCCTTTACTAATATAAGTCCAGTGGTTCTCAGAAAGCTCTTTCAGTCCACAAGGTTACTGGGCTTTTTGACTGAAGAGCTCCTTCATTTCAGTTATGTGTTCATGCCCTCTCCCGACAGAGTGCCTTTAGTGGTTAGTAGATGAGGGTCACATTCTAGCCCAAAGAACTATCTGTTCAACTCTCCCTTTGGCGTCAAGTTCCTTCATTTTACAGAAGAAACCAGTCAAAGCTTGGTGGACATGACAGCCTAGGGCTCCTTTTCAGTACTTTCATTATTGCCAAAGCAGCCCAAACTGTGAAAAGTGGGAGAGATTTCAAACCACTGATACCAGGCTGGCTGCTCAAGACTGCCTGGGTTGCCTTACTATTTTGGGGCTGAATTCCCCTCTCTCTGAATTTCTGTTTTAACCTATTTAACTGCTTTGGCTGGCTCTGGATCTATCACCTTTAAATTCCATTGCTGGAGTAGGTGGGAGGGGATAAATTAGGAATTTGGGATTAACAAATACATGTTACTATATAGAAAATAAACAACAAGGCCCTACTGTATAGCACAGGAAACTAAATTCACTATCTTGCAATAACCTATAATGAAAAAGGATATGAAAAAAATATATATATAGCTGAATCACTTTGCTGCACACCTAAAACACTCTAAATCAGTCATAGTGAATTCAAATCAGGATGCCCTCAGCAGTCAACCTAGCATCAGTGGTACTAGGTCTTTCTCCCATTTTTCTTCTCCTACACAAAACTCAAGCCAGCATTTAAATAATCAAGTCAGAAACTGTTTCCATAATCCCATTCACAGTGCCAGCTTCAGCAAGTACACAGGGCTGGATAATGGAAAAAACTCACAAGCCTCTACATAATACACTTAAATCATTCTTTAATAAAGATGTGATACAAAATTACAAACAAAAGACAGGCAAACATCAGACAGGTCTCAGAATCTAGGCCCAGTGTCTAGCTTTTCTCCGCTGTACAGGCCGTGTTTCATTTTAGGTAATGAACCACGTAGATACATGCAAGGTACCTTGATCTCAGGGAAACCACACTTTCACAGGAGAAGGGATCTTCTATGCCACTCTGGTCATGCAAAGTAGGACCCCTGACCAGTCTCAAACAAGCTGGACTGTGCTGCCCAGTCCTCACAGACCCTAGCACAGGGCTACATTAACTGCTAGTTAGTGTGTTTCACTTAGGTTTGGCCAACGGACAATACCACAGCTCCAGGCCTCGCTAGAGATAAATAAGCACAGGGCAGCAACAAGCCAGCTGGAATCACTCCTGTCCTTTCACAAAGTTCAGTGGTCAGAGTTGCTAGTCCCAGGGCCTTTCTGGGGAGAAGAGATGATCTCCAGATTTCATGCTCTTCAACGGCAGTGCTAAGAGTACCAGTGATGCTGCTGTGTCAGGGAAAGGACTAAAGTCCACACTGTGTGACTCCAGCGCCCGTCCACTGGCCTCCAAGGAGAGAAAGAAGAGGAAGTGAAATAGAGGCTCATAAGTGGAAAAGCACTTTTGCCCAAGATGGTAATTTACTTACCTAGAAGCTTATCCAGAGTCCCAGCTGAATGGAAGGAGAAAGCAGAGAGTAAAGACAATTATTCTCTCTGCCCTTTTAAGGGGAAACAGTGACAACGTATCTGAGGAACCAAAACCCGCAACAAGTTGCAGTTTTGTGAGAAATCAGCAGTGACTTTTCTAGGGTGCTGAGTCACCAGGGCTTAGTCAGGAACCCAAAGGTTTCACAAAACCAAGTCCCACCACAGAAGTAGTGTATCCTAAATAATTTAAAACTGGTGTTAATATATGTCTTTCTGGTGTTAGTATATGTCTTATTTCTTTGGTGTTAGTTTCTATCTTTCCTTTATCTTTTAGGATTTTCTTTTATCCATGGTTATAAAATCTCAGATTTATTGTGTCTCCACGTGAATCTTTCTACATTCATTGAATCCAGTGGACTTGTTTCAAGCTGAACATGTGGGCCTCCCACCAGCCCCAGGAAATTATCTTCTATAACTTCTTTGATAATTTTGTAATGCCTACTATTCTCTTTCCACTCTTTCTGGTATTCTCATTTTTCAGATGGGAATTTATCACCGGAAGTTCTTTCCCTTTTTCCTTGTTCATATATTCTCTCCACGCTTTGGCTATACTTTCTGGGAGACATCCTCTTCCACTATCTTCCAACTTTCCAATGGTAATTCTAGTTTGGCAATTATACTTGCAATTCCCCACAGCTATTTTTTGCTGTCAGTTTCTGACCTTCAAGAGATCTAATTTTCTTAGCCAACACAATTATTTTTAAATTTCTCCTACAATACTGTCAAGCAAGTAAAACTAAAACGAGTTTGTTGTCTTTAGTAAGGGAAAGCAACCCGTGCAGTGGAGGAGCAGTGTCTCATGGCACTGGAGTGCTGTTCCAAGGGGATGGGGGTGGGCCAGCGTGGGTTTTATAGAGGAGGCATGACTGGCCAGGAGGTTGGAGATTTGTTACAGGGTAGGGGGCCCTGTTCTCTTGGGTCAGGCAAACTAGGTAAAGCTGAGTTGGGGAATTGTCACTGATGTAGCTAGGTTTCATTGACAGGCGTTTTCCGTAAGTGCAGGCTGAACTGGGTTTAGATTTGTGACTTGGGCCAGGCCACTGAGGTAGGTCCCCATTAGGTGGGTCTGATGTACAAATGATCTTTATTAGTACTGATCCAAATAAAGTTCATCTGTGTCCTGAATGATCTGCTTCCTCCAAGGCTAGTTACTATTTACCTTTGTGCTGATTTTTTCACATTAGTGGCTTTCCTCTAATGTGTACGGATCCTTGGTTTTCGTGTTTGAAAACTAGGCAATCTCAAAGCTGACTGATAAAAATTCTGGTGAAAAAATCTGAATAAAAGCCACACGAATGTGATCTAACCTTTATGGAGGACAGATTGGGGAGTGAAGACTTGCCCTAGAGAAGCCCTCAACGTCAGAGAAACACCTCAGAACGTGATTTTATGTTAGTTGTAAAATCAGAGCTAGCAGCCAAAAACTCATTTGAGGAGCATTAAAAAGACCAGTTGTGGTTTTTTTTGACATAATAATTATTCTTTTTAATAATTATTTTTATTTTACTTTTTGCTTTTACAGAGTTTTGTTTACAGATATGTATAATCCCAGACTAGTCATATGTATATCCCTGACCCCTCCCTCCTCTGCCCTCCTCCCACCCAACCGGGCTGTTGTACAGACCCATGTAGGATCCCCTATTCCCACAGCGCATTGACAATAGTTATCTCTTTTACATATGTTAGTATAGGTTTCCACGTTACTCACCCACTGTTCACTCCCCACAATGCCCATAAGTCTGTTCTGTTTTTCCATCACTTCTCTGCATGTGTTATCATTATCTAATCTTACTAGATTCCATATATATGTGTTAGTATATTGCACTTCTTACTCTTTTTGACTTACTTCACTTTGTATAATAGATCCATCCACCTCATTAAGACTGATTCTTCTGCTTTTCTTTTTACAGCTGAGAAGTACTCCATTGTATATATGTACAAGAGTTTTTTTATCCATTCATTTGTCGATGGACATTAGGCTGCTTCCATATTCTAGCTATTGTACAGAGAGCTGCAATGAACATCAGGGTACAGGTGCTTCTTTCAGTTTTGATTTCATCAGGGTATAAGCCTAAGAGTGGGATTGCTGGGTCGTATGGTGCTTCTAAGAGTGGTGATTTGTGACTTCCCCATATAGGTGGGTCTGATGTACAAATGATCTTTATTAGTACTGATCCAAATAAAGTTCATCTGTGTCCTGAATGATCTGCTTCCTCCAAGGCTAGTTACTATTTACCTTTGTGCTGATTTTTTCACATTAGTGGCTTTCCTCTAATGTGTACGGATCCTTGGTTTTCGTGTTTGAAAACTAGGCAATCTCAAAGCTGACTGATAAAAATTCTGGTGAAAAAATCTGAATAAAAGCCACACGAATGTGATCTAACCTTTATGGAGGACAGATTGGGGAGTGAAGACTTGCCCTAGAGAAGCCCTCAACGTCAGAGAAACACCTCAGAACGTGATTTTATGTTAGTTGTAAAATCAGAGCTAGCAGCCAAAAACTCATTTGAGGAGCATTAAAAAGACCAGTTGTGGTTTTTTTTGACATAATAATTATTCTTTTTAATAATTATTTTTATTTTACTTTTTGCTTTTACAGAGTTTTGTTTACAGATATGTATAATCCCAGACTAGTCATATGTATATCCCTGACCCCTCCCTCCTCTGCCCTCCTCCCACCCAACCGGGCTGTTGTACAGACCCATGTAGGATCCCCTATTCCCACAGCGCATTGACAATAGTTATCTCTTTTACATATGTTAGTATAGGTTTCCACGTTACTCACCCACTGTTCACTCCCCACAATGCCCATAAGTCTGTTCTGTTTTTCCATCACTTCTCTGCATGTGTTATCATTATCTAATCTTACTAGATTCCATATATATGTGTTAGTATATTGCACTTCTTACTCTTTTTGACTTACTTCACTTTGTATAATAGATCCATCCACCTCATTAAGACTGATTCTTCTGCTTTTCTTTTTACAGCTGAGAAGTACTCCATTGTATATATGTACAAGAGTTTTTTTATCCATTCATTTGTCGATGGACATTAGGCTGCTTCCATATTCTAGCTATTGTACAGAGAGCTGCAATGAACATCAGGGTACAGGTGCTTCTTTCAGTTTTGATTTCATCAGGGTATAAGCCTAAGAGTGGGATTGCTGGGTCGTATGGTGCTTCTATTTTAGTTTTTTAAGGAATCTCCATACTGTCTTCCATAGCGGCTGTATCAATTTACATTCCCACCAGCAATGCAAAAGGGTTCCCTTTTCTCTGCACCCTCTCCAGAATTGTCTGTTGATTTGTTGATGATGGCCATTCTGACTGGTGTGAGGTGATATCTCATTGTAGTTTTGATTTGTATTTCTCTAATAATAAGCGAGGTTGAGCATCGTTTCATGTGTTTTTTGGCCTTCTGTATGTCTTATTTGGAGAGATGTCTCTTTAGGTCTTTTTCCCATTTTTTTTTTTTTTTGTATTTTATTTATTTGGCTGTGCTGGGTCTCAGTTGTGACAGGCAGGATATTCACCTGCAGCATGTAGGATCTAGTTCCCTGACAGGATTGAACCTGGGTCCCCTGCATTGGTAACATTGAGTCCCAACCACTGGATCACCAGGGAAGTCCCTTTTTCCCATTTTTTGATTGGGTTGTTTGTTTTTCTGATGTTGAGTTGTCTAAGCTGCTTGTAGATTTTGGAGATTAATTCTTTGTCGGTTATTTCATTTGCTATTATTTTCTCCTGTTCTGTGGGTTGTCTGTTCACCTTGTTTGTCGTTTCTTTCCTGTGCAAAAGCTTTTAAGTTTCATTATGTCCCATGTGTTTATTTTTGTTTTTATTTCCACTATTCTAGTGGGCAGGTCATAGAAGGTCTTGCTTTATGTCAGTGAGTGTTTTGCCTATATTCCCCTCTAAGAGTTTTATGGTTTCTGGTCTTACATAATTAACTTTTTACATCAAACACTGGCAAAACTTACCAAAGAAATAAAACAAAACAATCTGTCAAGACCAGTTCTTGAAGGATTCTTTGTTTTGGGATGCCCAGGGCCCACACTATCTCCTCTAAGACAGCTGAAACAGTTTATCCCATTGTTTTAGAAGAATCCACTAATGTTTTGCTTCACCATTAACACCTGCAGAGCAGACAGTGCTGGTGGGGTAGATGGAGCTGACGGGCTCACAGAGAGATTTTCAATTAGTTCCTTGTTTCCCCACCACTCATGCCCACCTTCTTACCTGGCATTCTGGGCCGCCTGCTACTCCAGGGTTCTGTACAAGGTACGTAGTCTTTCAGGGGTTACATGTGTTTTCAGGCTGTGGGCTCCTTTGGTCTGCTTCATTGGTTACTACTATTCTGTTTGAGTTTCCACCTTCCAAAAACTTGTTGAAATATTGTATGCTGATGGTCCCCCCCCTACTTAATTTTTCTGGGTTTATAGTTTTAAAAATCATTTCAATAATATTATGTAATTATTGACAATCAGTTTAGTTGCTCAGTCATGTCCAACTCTTGTGACCCCATGGACTATAACCCTCCAAAATCCTGTCTTTGGGATTTTCCAGGCAAGAATACTAGAGAGGGTTGCCATTTCCTCCTCCAGAATTATTACCAATAATAAGAACTAAAATTTGCTTAGCACCCACTACTTGCCAGGCACAGTTCTAAGCACCTTAGATATGTCCATTTAACCCCTTTAACAGTTCAAGTGAAATAGCTCTTTTTATCACCTCCATTTTACAGATGAGGAAACTCAGGCACACGGGGTTCAGATTAACCAGACAGTCTGGCAACGGAGTCTGCACTTGTAACCACTGTGATATAAAGGCTAGATATTAAGGAAAGGCCAACCCAGGTGTTCCAGAAAGCTCATGCCCTCTCCATTGTGGTAGCTGAGCCAGTTGCTGGGTTAGCAAGGCTTCTAGCTGTTACCAGTCACATCGGCACGTGAACTCTTCTGGTCAAACCCCTATTCCACAAGGCCATTTACTCAGACTAGAAGCAATCATTATTAAATCACTAACTCCTCCTAACTTTTCATATAACATGTCAAGGACAGTGTTTTTTAAGGGTACTTTCTGTGGTACATCCAGCTGCTCCAGGACCAGCAATTCCTTCTATGGGAAGTTCAGAGGTCAGGGGGAACTCTCTGCACTGCTGACCCTTCTGCCCATCAACTTTACTTCTCACCTATAATGTTACATACTTCTGTGTCCAATGTCCATTACATTTATTGTAAAACCTTGTAAATTTTGTTGCCCTTATGAATTGTATTTTTTTTACTATTCTATTTTCTAAATGTTTACTGATAATATATAGAACTCCTTCTGGTCTACTTTAGATATTTGATTGTAAATACTTTTGAATTTTCTAAGTAGATATTGTGTGCGTGCATGCTAAGTCACTTCAGTCGTGTCTGACTCTTTGCAACCCTATGGACAGTAGCTCGCCAGGCTCTTCTGTCCATGGAATTCTCCAGGTATTACTAGAGTGGGTTGCCATGCCATCCTCCAGGGGATCTTCCTGACCCAGGGATCGAACCTACATCTCCTACACTACAGGTAGGTTCTTTACTGCTGAGCCACCTGGGAAACCCTAGATGCACTATCTGACTATTATGATAGTAGTTCTGTCTTTTAACATAATTTTGTTTTCTTGTTGAATTAACTATATCCTTTAATATAATGTTGCTTAATAACAGTGATAATAGATATCTTACTCTTGACTATGCAGGAATATAATGTTGCCCTTAATAACAGGAAATAGATCTTACAAGCAATACAGACATTCTGGCAACGGAGTCTGCACTGGTAACCACTGTGAATAGCTCTTTTATCACCTCCATTTTACAGATGAGGAAACTCAGGCACACGGGGTTCAGATTAACCAGACAGTCTGGCAACGGAGTCTGCACTTGTAACCACTGTGATATAAAGGCTAGATATTAAGGAAAGGCCAACCCAGGTGTTCCAGAAAGCTCATGCCCTCTCCATTGTGGTAGCTGAGCCAGTTGCTGGGTTAGCAAGGCTTCTAGCTGTTACCAGTCACATCGGCACGTGAACTCTTCTGGTCAAACCCCTATTCCACAAGGCCATTTACTCAGACTAGAAGCAATCATTATTAAATCACTAACTCCTCCTAACTTTTCATATAACATGTCAAGGACAGTGTTTTTTAAGGGTACTTTCTGTGGTACATCCAGCTGCTCCAGGACCAGCAATTCCTTCTATGGGAAGTTCAGAGGTCAGGGGGAACTCTCTGCACTGCTGACCCTTCTGCCCATCAACTTTACTTCTCACCTATAATGTTACATACTTCTGTGTCCAATGTCCATTACATTTATTGTAAAACCTTGTAAATTTTGTTGCCCTTATGAATTGTATTTTTTTTACTATTCTATTTTCTAAATGTTTACTGATAATATATAGAACTCCTTCTGGTCTACTTTAGATATTTGATTGTAAATACTTTTGAATTTTCTAAGTAGATATTGTGTGCGTGCATGCTAAGTCACTTCAGTCGTGTCTGACTCTTTGCAACCCTATGGACAGTAGCTCGCCAGGCTCTTCTGTCCATGGAATTCTCCAGGTATTACTAGAGTGGGTTGCCATGCCATCCTCCAGGGGATCTTCCTGACCCAGGGATCGAACCTACATCTCCTACACTACAGGTAGGTTCTTTACTGCTGAGCCACCTGGGAAACCCTAGATGCACTATCTGACTATTATGATAGTAGTTCTGTCTTTTAACATAATTTTGTTTTCTTGTTGAATTAACTATATCCTTT
This sequence comes from Tragulus kanchil, assembly GCA_022376925.1. NCBI lineage: Eukaryota > Metazoa > Chordata > Mammalia > Artiodactyla > Tragulidae > Tragulus > Tragulus kanchil. Next base: position 91,453,532 of record JAIOJX010000004.1, on the reverse strand, counting down.
AATATAATGTTGCTTAATAACAGTGATAATAGATATCTTACTCTTGACTATGCAGAAATTCTTCTAAAGTTTGTACATGTTTAGCAGATACCCTTTATCAGTTCAAAGAGCTTCTCTGTTACTACTAGTGGCAGGGAAAACTTCCATAGAGTCTTAACTGGAAAAAAGAAACATATCACCTCTATCTGGCAGGAAGGGGAAAAAAATCTCCAAGGAAAGAACATTTGGGTAGCCTAAGACAGACACAAATGTCCACTAGACAATTTGAAAAGAGAATTTGATGTTTTGAGTTTTAAAAGAATACTCTTTTCCATGACTTTCTAAAAATCAAAACATGCACACATACTTAGAGAGCAGTACCATTTAGTCATTTTAGGGCACAGGTGTGTATCTCATTGTAGCTATGACTTAGTGACTTACTGGCTGTTCATGTATTTTCTTTGGCAAGATGATAAACTTTCTTGCCCATTTCTTAAATTATTTATTTTTTGGTTGTGCTGGGTCTTCACCGTCCAAGAATTGATGCTTTTGAACTATGGTGTTGGAGAAGGCTCTTGAGAGTCCCTTGGACTGCAGGAAGATCAAACCAGTGATTCTTAAAGGAAATCAACCCTGAATATTCATTGGAAGCACTGATGCTGAAGCTGACATTTTGGCCACCTGATGAGAAGAGCGACTCACTGGAAAAGAGCCTGATGTTGGGAAGAATAGAAGGCAAAAGGAGAAGGGGCGACAGAGGGCATGACAGCTGGATGGCATCACTGAGTCAATAGACATGAGTTTGAGCAAGCTCCAGGAGATGGTGAAGGACAGGGAAGCCTGGCGTGCTACAGTTCATGGGGTTGCAAAGAGTCAGACATGACTGAGTAACTGAACTGAACTGAACATCCCAAGAGCTGGTTGTACCATCCTTTCTATTTCACCATTCGTGAAGTCATTTCATGTTGTAAGTGTGCTGTTACAGAGATAAACAGCTGAACACAGAGAGGACCACAAACATGAGGAATTTCACAAAGTATTCTGAAATCTTACAAAATGTTTAGTTTCTCTTCCCTACTGTCATTCTGAGCAGCAGAAGCCCTGTTTTCCCCTCACTGTTTCAACAATAAGTTATGTATCTTAGCTTGCAGGAATTCTTCTAAGTTTGTACATGTTTAGCAGATACCCTTTATCAGTTCAAAGAGCTTCTCTGTTACTACTAGTGGCAGGGAAAACTTCCATAGAGTCTTAACTGGAAAAAAGAAACATATCACCTCTATCTGGCAGGAAGGGGAAAAAAATCTCCAAGGAAAGAACATTTGGGTAGCCTAAGACAGACACAAATGTCCACTAGACAATTTGAAAAGAGAATTTGATGTTTTGAGTTTTAAAAGAATACTCTTTTCCATGACTTTCTAAAAATCAAAACATGCACACATACTTAGAGAGCAGTACCATTTAGTCATTTTAGGGCACAGGTGTGTATCTCATTGTAGCTATGACTTAGTGACTTACTGGCTGTTCATGTATTTTCTTTGGCAAGATGATAAACTTTCTTGCCCATTTCTTAAATTATTTATTTTTTGGTTGTGCTGGGTCTTCACCGTCCAAGAATTGATGCTTTTGAACTATGGTGTTGGAGAAGGCTCTTGAGAGTCCCTTGGACTGCAGGAAGATCAAACCAGTGATTCTTAAAGGAAATCAACCCTGAATATTCATTGGAAGCACTGATGCTGAAGCTGACATTTTGGCCACCTGATGAGAAGAGACGACTCACTGGAAAAGAGCCTGATGTTGGGAAGAATAGAAGGCAAAAGGAGAAGGGGCGACAGAGGGCATGACAGCTGGATGGCATCACTGAGTCAATAGACATGAGTTTGAGCAAGCTCCAGGAGATGGTGAAGGACAGGGAAGCCTGGCGTGCTACAGTTCATGGGGTTGCAAAGAGTCAGACATGACTGAGTAACTGAACTGAACTGAACATCCCAAGAGCTGGTTGTACCATCCTTTCTATTTCACCATTCGTGAAGTCATTTCATGTTGTAAGTGTGCTGTTACAGAGATAAACAGCTGAACACAGAGAGGACCACAAACATGAGGAATTTCACAAAGTATTCTGAAATCTTACAAAATGTTTAGTTTCTCTTCCCTACTGTCATTCTGAGCAGCAGAAGCCCTGTTTTCCCCTCACTGTTTCAACATAAGTTAGTGTATAGACTGTAAAATGTACTCAGATATATAGTGGCTCATCTCGTGCTCCTTAAGCACAGGATTTAACACGTTTTTAGTCTAATTACTTCTCTTCTTCAGCCTCCAAACAGTACTGCCATCTTCACCTGGTAGTTATTCTCTAGGGCAAATAAGGTCACAACAAAATAGAAACAGTGCACATACTGCCACATATAGTTGCAATATGTCATTTGCACTATGGCCCAAATAAATGACAAGACAATTTTACTACAGTTCCTCTCTAACCTCCAGCTCCATACCTACTACCTTATTTGATGAACATGAGTTCTTTCAGGTCCTCAAATAACTAACATTAGTTACATTACTTTCATTTGTCTCACCACAACTTGCCAGAATTTCATATATTTTATTTTTTTGAATATTAAACTATATAAAAATACTTTAAAATAATTCTTACTCTCATCCACTCTTCTACAGCCCCCACTCCAGGCAACCACTTGTGTTAGTCTCCTATGTATTCAGTGTTTCCTTTTATCTTTGTTTTCTTTTTGGCCACTTCTATTGGTCTTTCATTTCTTTATCTTTGTTCTTTTGCCTGTGTGGGCTTCCCATCGCAGTGGCCTCTCCCATCGCAGAGCACGGGCTCTGGGCGCATGCGCTCCAGAGCTCTGACTCGGTAATTGGACACATGGGTTCAGCCGCTCCGCAGCACGTGGGATCTTCCCAGGCCAGGGATCGAACTGGCGCCCCTTGCACTGCAAGGTGGTGACCTTACCCACTGGACCACCAGGGAAGCCCTCTTTAATCTATTTTTAAAATTTATTTTTTTGGCTGCATGGTCTGGCTTGTGAGATCTTGGCTCCCCGACCAGGGGCTGAACCTGTGCCCCTTGCACTGGAAGCACAGAATCCTAACCACTGAACTGGCAAGGAATTCCCTTGTCTTTTTTTTTAAGATTTATTTATTGTTTTGGCTGTGGTGGGTCTCTGTCACTGCACACAGGCTTCTCATTACAGTGGTCTCTCTTGTTGAGCAGCACAGGCTCAGTAGCTGTGGTGCATGGGCTCAGCTACTCCAAGGGATGTGGGATCTTCCAGATCAGGGATCGAACATCTGTCCCTTATGTTGAAGGCGGATTCTTAACCCCTACACCACCAACAAGGCCCCCAAATTCCCTCATTAAAATAAAAAAAAAAATAGCTTTCCTGACATACACTCTCCATACCACACAAGTTAACCTATTCAAGATGTGTAATTCAGTGGTTTTTAGTATGTTCACAGAGTTGAACAATCATCACCACAAGCAATCTTAACAATATTTTCATTAAGTCCAAAAACAAACTCTGTACTCATTAGCAAAAACTCTTTCCCCCAGCTGTGTGTAGTATTCCCCTGTGACCTGTATTTCTCTAAGGTCCAAAGTGATACCTCCTCTTTCACTCTTAATCTTGGTAATTTGAGTACTCTTTTTCTCTTGGTCAACTTAGCAAAATATTTGTCAACTGGTTAAACCAACTTTTGGTTTCACTGATTTTCTCTATTGCTTTCCACTGTTTCTTTCTGCTCATGCAAATATACACATTATTATTTTTCCTTCTTCCTTACATAGCAAGTAGCATACTATATATTCTGAACACTAGTATATTGTGAAGGATATACTTTTGGTAGAAGGAAAATGACCCCCAACAAATCTGAGATATAAGAATAAATCAAGAGCCATGAAAGTGGTAAATATGTGATTAAATCTTAATAAACACTAACTGGTTATTAGTCTAGTGAAACAATGAAAAAATTACACAACAGTAAGAATATGTAAGTGAGGAAGGAGGTGAATGCGGTTAAAAATATATTATCTGTGGGGAGAGTAAAGGTACAAATTAAGTTTAGGTTTCAATGTTATGAAGGAGTATTGGAAGCAATACTTCCTTAGATTCCTTCTTTCCAAGGTGTTTCCTGCCTGCCCCCTCTTCACTTCTGCTACTTCTTCCCAGCTTCCTGAGCTGGCTAGAGCCCAAACTGAAGCTTATCTGACCTTCCAGAGTTGGCTGCAACGCCACACCCCTGACTTCCTTAGCTGTTACCAAAGGACCAGATGACACAGTACTGTGTGGCAAGCCTTGGCTAATGGGAAATAGGAAATACGAGAAGTTAGGAAACTGCATTGCTCATCCTTCCTCCCTTGGATGGACTGCACAGACGGTGCAGCTTCTCCCTTAATCTTCTGGGGAAGTCCCAAACTCTTAAGTGAACACACTTGCTGGAAGACTTCGATGGTTTTTCACAGCTCGTCATCAAGCCTGGTCTCTGTGATAACATATTGTTTTTCCTTGTCTCGCTTTCCCTTTTTTACTTATCTCACATCCCTGATCTGCATCTCCCAAATAAAGTAACGACACTTTCACCTTTGCCTGAGGTTCTACTTTCTAGAGGACCCGAGTTAAGGATTTATGAGTACTGTAATTTCTAGGATAACCACTAAAAGAATAAAAATGAAGTATACAATTTCCAAACTAGTTTAGGAAAACATAGAATGGTGGAAAATAAGCAATCCAAAAAAAAAGCAAAAAAGAGAAAAACGAAGAATAGTTGAAACAAATAGAACAAAGTAAGATGGTAGATTCAAAACAAAATATAACAGTAGGCTCATTAAATATAAATGGATTAAATGCTTCAGTTAAAAGATAAAGACTGTCAGGCAAAATAAAGACTATGAAGCAAAATGCATGCATTCAAAAGTATTTTAAAAAAATCTAATTTTCATAATTAACGTTAAGTCTCAAAGGAGTTTGCTAATCAAACAGTAGAACTTAGACATACTACTTACAAAGGTCTCTAATGATGAATAATTTCCTTCATTATTATAGTATATTATGGAGTTTCATGAGGGAAATTAAAGCCAGAATATGTAAGTGAGGAAGGAGGTGAATGCGGTTAAAAATATATTATCTGTGGGGAGAGTAAAGGTACAAATTAAGTTTAGGTTTCAATGTTATGAAGGAGTATTGGAAGCAATACTTCCTTAGATTCCTTCTTTCCAAGGTGTTTCCTGCCTGCCCCCTCTTCACTTCTGCTACTTCTTCCCAGCTTCCTGAGCTGGCTAGAGCCCAAACTGAAGCTTATCTGACCTTCCAGAGTTGGCTGCAACGCCACACCCCTGACTTCCTTAGCTGTTACCAAAGGACCAGATGACACAGTACTGTGTGGCAAGCCTTGGCTAATGGGAAATAGGAAATACGAGAAGTTAGGAAACTGCATTGCTCATCCTTCCTCCCTTGGATGGACTGCACAGACGGTGCAGCTTCTCCCTTAATCTTCTGGGGAAGTCCCAAACTCTTAAGTGAACACACTTGCTGGAAGACTTCGATGGTTTTTCACAGCTCGTCATCAAGCCTGGTCTCTGTGATAACATATTGTTTTTCCTTGTCTCGCTTTCCCTTTTTTACTTATCTCACATCCCTGATCTGCATCTCCCAAATAAAGTAACGACACTTTCACCTTTGCCTGAGGTTCTACTTTCTAGAGGACCCGAGTTAAGGATTTATGAGTACTGTAATTTCTAGGATAACCACTAAAAGAATAAAAATGAAGTATACAATTTCCAAACTAGTTTAGGAAAACATAGAATGGTGGAAAATAAGCAATCCAAAAAAAAAGCAAAAAAGAGAAAAACGAAGAATAGTTGAAACAAATAGAACAAAGTAAGATGGTAGATTCAAAACAAAATATAACAGTAGGCTCATTAAATATAAATGGATTAAATGCTTCAGTTAAAAGATAAAGACTGTCAGGCAAAATAAAGACTATGAAGCAAAATGCATGCATTCAAAAGTATTTTAAAAAAATCTAATTTTCATAATTAACGTTAAGTCTCAAAGGAGTTTGCTAATCAAACAGTAGAACTTAGACATACTACTTACAAAGGTCTCTAATGATGAATAATTTCCTTCATTATTATAGTATATTATGGAGTTTCATGAGGGAAATTAAAGCCAGAACAGTATTATCAAATCATCATTTTTATTTCTATAATCTTAAACAGGCCAGGATTTTCTCTATACAATTTTGAGACTGGAAATTCCTCCTTAAGCCTGATAAAAATATTTACCTTAACCTTGTCAACTACACAAATTAACCCAAAGAGATACAGCAGCCACCCAAAAGGCACGCTGTATCCCTTTAATACAAAGCAGTGTGCCTGTGTGTCTAATGTATTCCAAGTAATTTTTCAAGAGGTGCCTACTCATGGACTTTCTTTTAATTCTAGTAGGGGGAGATAGGATATACTGATTATGTTAAAGGCAACTCCTTCAACTCATTAATACCTCTCGTGGACAGAGCAGAAGGAAGATGGCAGTTACCTGGTTACCTAGCGCTGAAGTCTGTGTACTTGTAAAGAGCCATTTGGGTCTAGGCAGACAGTATGACTCTTTCAAGAAAGATCTGCCCTTTGGTCAGATTATGTCTGTTTGTCTGTGTGCACAAACACGTGCTACTGAAAATGCGTATTTCTTCTAAGAGGCTATAGGGGAAAATAATCTGAAAAAGAATATGTATATGTATGTATGTATGTGTAACTGAAAAAAAAATGCACATTCTTGGCCTCTCCCCAAGAATTACTGAATAGACTCTCCAGGATAGGATTTACTGTACTTACTGGTAAGTTTCTTCACTAAGAACTGTCCTTTATAAAATCATGACTATCACAGTGAAACTCACGTAGAGTGACCAAAGTTTGTATATTAAAAATAAACATACTTTTGCTATGGAAACTTGATTCACTCTCAAAAGGGTACACACTAAAAAGCGTTCTGCCTACAACAGTATACCAACATTCACCTTCATTGAACCTGAAACACAGACTTCATCATACATTCTCACCTACATTTTTCTGACGATCCACAGTAGGAAACTTGAGGAGGATTAAGTTAAAAATTCCTAAGGTATGAATCTGAGTGAGGCTACCAAGGAAAGTTCATTAACCTGAACTATAAGGTAAAGCAGATAACGAACCACCAAAATGGTGGTATTAGATATACCCTATTAAGTAAATAGTTTACCAATCATTACGGACAAAGCTTTAAAGCAACAGGTTTCTGGAATCAGATTTTCCTTTCAAACTGTCCTTCATATTTTTACTGAAGTTTCTACTTAAGAAATAATTTTATTTACAGTCAAAAATTTCTTTTTTTAACACATTCAACATGTATTACATGCTGGAATCAAATACCTGAAGGAACTGGAATCTTATGAATTAAAAAGCACAGTAACATGACTGTACACGCCACCCAAAAGGCACGCTGTATCCCTTTAATACAAAGCAGTGTGCCTGTGTGTCTAATGTATTCCAAGTAATTTTTCAAGAGGTGCCTACTCATGGACTTTCTTTTAATTCTAGTAGGGGGAGATAGGATATACTGATTATGTTAAAGGCAACTCCTTCAACTCATTAATACCTCTCGTGGACAGAGCAGAAGGAAGATGGCAGTTACCTGGTTACCTAGCGCTGAAGTCTGTGTACTTGTAAAGAGCCATTTGGGTCTAGGCAGACAGTATGACTCTTTCAAGAAAGATCTGCCCTTTGGTCAGATTATGTCTGTTTGTCTGTGTGCACAAACACGTGCTACTGAAAATGCGTATTTCTTCTAAGAGGCTATAGGGGAAAATAATCTGAAAAAGAATATGTATATGTATGTATGTATGTGTAACTGAAAAAAAAATGCACATTCTTGGCCTCTCCCCAAGAATTACTGAATAGACTCTCCAGGATAGGATTTACTGTACTTACTGGTAAGTTTCTTCACTAAGAACTGTCCTTTATAAAATCATGACTATCACAGTGAAACTCACGAGAGTCACCAAAGTTTGTATATTAAAAATAAACATACTTTTGCTATGGAAACTTGATTCACTCTCAAAAGGGTACACACTAAAAAGCGTTCTGCCTACAACAGTATACCAACATTCACCTTCATTGAACCTGAAACACAGACTTCATCATACATTCTCACCTACATTTTTCTGACGATCCACAGTAGGAAACTTGAGGAGGATTAAGTTAAAAATTCCTAAGGTATGAATCTGAGTGAGGCTACCAAGGAAAGTTCATTAACCTGAACTATAAGGTAAAGCAGATAACGAACCACCAAAATGGTGGTATTAGATATACCCTATTAAGTAAATAGTTTACCAATCATTACGGACAAAGCTTTAAAGCAACAGGTTTCTGGAATCAGATTTTCCTTTCAAACTGTCCTTCATATTTTTACTGAAGTTTCTACTTAAGAAATAATTTTATTTACAGTCAAAAATTTCTTTTTTTAACACATTCAACATGTATTACATGCTGGAATCAAATACCTGAAGGAACTGGAATCTTATGAATACAGCCAGGACAACAATGGAGAGAGTCATGAACAAAAACGTCACAGTCCACACAGAAAACATTCCGGCATACGCTGCAAATATAGACCTGCATTGAGAAGAAGACTGAATTTAAAAGGTAGTTTCCACTACGGCTGATTCATGTTGATGTTTGGCAGTAAACAACAAAACTCTATAAAAATATTATCCTTCAATTAAAAAGATAAATTAATAAAATAAAATTTAAAAAGTAGTTTCTAAAAGTTAAGTATAGCATAGCTAGAAGACTTATATGTTGCTTTGCTCTTTCATATCCCTATCACTTTTTTCCCACTCAACCACCTACTTTATTATATATTCTCAAATCTAAGGCAATTAATTATTTTCAAAATATTATTCCATAGAAATGAGGGAATAATTTTGGTTTTGAGTACTTAAAGTTCCTTGAATTACAGGATACTCTCAATTACTTCATTTGAAGTATTTGAGGAAAACACAGGAACTTGAAATCAGTGCAAGCTTCAAATACTTCGACAGGTCACTGTAATAGCTCCCATTTTATCTCCACCTACTGTTACACTTCTGAGGAATAACCTGACATGAGCATGTCTTCAACAATCTATTGAAAACTTGTAATGCCACTTCCCTTATATTTATTGTACAATATTTAACATTTACAAAGCATATGAACTTACATGTTGGTCTTTCAATTCCCCCTGACAGGCGTAACAAAATCTGAAAAATAAAGTTTAAGAATCATTTTGTTAAGAATTTAGTCATTAAAATAGTTCAGGAGAATCTCAGTAACAAGAACTCTCTAATTAAGTACAGTTGAGGGCTTCTCAACAGGGATTCTGAAAGGGAATTGTGCCCTAGAGAAAACAAAACTGTGTGACTATTTTTCAGTTCTCCCAAAGACAGCAGACAGCTAATACAAATCTACATGAATATAGAGAAAGGTTAATTTATGGCAAAAACAGATGCCTAAGGGCTTAATTTTTAAGGAATAGTTGAATGAATTACAAGTTCTCAAAACTTATTACAATAGAGAGCAGTTCTGTCCCTACCCACCCCCACTTTAGTTCCAGAGCAAATCCTTAAAAAAAATTTTAACTGATAGTTACTTATGCTCACAGTGCTATCTTTTGCTCTCACAGGCATTTGAACTTGCCAGCATGGAAGATTTTAATTCTCTTTCAACCATTCTTGAATCAATGGCATGTACACACTTAACAAATGCCATTCTCAACTCTTTCTATGTAGTTAAATCATTCTGGATGAGACACCATTAAATGTTTAGTTTATCATGACTATACAGGCATATTCAGCTGAGCATGCCATACAACTTGTCCTCTCTTTAAGACATTTTCTCCTGGAGTTTAGACTCTCCTCAGTTTAGACTGAGAAGTCTAAACATGTTCAGCCACATCAACAATTCTAGTTTCCATCTTCTGGTGACATCTCTCCTGGAGCATTCTGACCTTTTCCAAACTGGACTGACTGTTCTCAATTATCTGACAAACAAGTATTATTCTGGGACTTCATCTTATATCTTGCTTTAGCCACTTTTGATTTAGATAAAATATTCCTATTCTCTTTCATTCATTCTCTTTCTCAGTTCCTTTGGGTCATCTCTTCCACAGCTTCCGAAGAAAGTCTCTTTTTGAGACCTTACAAGTCTGAAAATATCTTTATTCTACCTACTTTTCTGGCTGCACAGTGCAGTTTGTAGGAACTTAGTTCCCTGACAAGGGTTTGAACCCACACTCCTTGCACTGGAAGCACAGAGTGCTAACCAGTGGATGCCAAGGAACTCCCTATTCTACCTACATTTAAACAATAGCTTGTCTGGGTATACAATTTAGCTGACAATAATTTTCAGGAGAATCTCAGTAACAAGAACTCTCTAATTAAGTACAGTTGAGGGCTTCTCAACAGGGATTCTGAAAGGGAATTGTGCCCTAGAGAAAACAAAACTGTGTGACTATTTTTCAGTTCTCCCAAAGACAGCAGACAGCTAATACAAATCTACATGAATATAGAGAAAGGTTAATTTATGGCAAAAACAGATGCCTAAGGGCTTAATTTTTAAGGAATAGTTGAATGAATTACAAGTTCTCAAAACTTATTACAATAGAGAGCAGTTCTGTCCCTACCCACCCCCACTTTAGTTCCAGAGCAAATCCTTAAAAAAAATTTTAACTGATAGTTACTTATGCTCACAGTGCTATCTTTTGCTCTCACAGGCATTTGAACTTGCCAGCATGGAAGATTTTAATTCTCTTTCAACCATTCTTGAATCAATGGCATGTACACACTTAACAAATGCCATTCTCAACTCTTTCTATGTAGTTAAATCATTCTGGATGAGACACCATTAAATGTTTAGTTTATCATGACTATACAGGCATATTCAGCTGAGCATGCCATACAACTTGTCCTCTCTTTAAGACATTTTCTCCTGGAGTTTAGACTCTCCTCAGTTTAGACTGAGAAGTCTAAACATGTTCAGCCACATCAACAATTCTAGTTTCCATCTTCTGGTGACATCTCTCCTGGAGCATTCTGACCTTTTCCAAACTGGACTGACTGTTCTCAATTATCTGACAAACAAGTATTATTCTGGGACTTCATCTTATATCTTGCTTTAGCCACTTTTGATTTAGATAAAATATTCCTATTCTCTTTCATTCATTCTCTTTCTCAGTTCCTTTGGGTCATCTCTTCCACAGCTTCCGAAGAAAGTCTCTTTTTGAGACCTTACAAGTCTGAAAATATCTTTATTCTACCTACTTTTCTGGCTGCACAGTGCAGTTTGTAGGAACTTAGTTCCCTGACAAGGGTTTGAACCCACACTCCTTGCACTGGAAGCACAGAGTGCTAACCAGTGGATGCCAAGGAACTCCCTATTCTACCTACATTTAAACAATAGCTTGGCTGGGTATACAATTTAGCTGACAATAATTTTCACTCCAAATTGTGAAAGAAATTGCTCTCTGTCAGCATCTAGTGTTGTTCACGAGAAGGCAATTTTTTTTTTCTTTTTGGCTGCACCACACAACATATGAGATCTTAGTTCTTTGACCAGGGATTGATCCTGCACCCCATTCAGTGGAAGCTTGGAATCTTAACTGCTAGACTATCAGTGAAGTCCCAGAAGCCAAACAATTTTAATTCCAGGTTATGTGACCCCATGCTCCCTCTCCAGAAATGTTTAGGGCTAATATTTTGCTGTGGCATATTCTGAAATTTCACAACGATACACTTCAGTGCAAGTCCCGTCTGCCTTCAGTATATCAAGCACTTGATATTGCTTTCAATCTTGAAAGTTTTCCTTCAATAGAAGAAAATATCCTTGAATATTTCTTTTCTATCTTACATCTTTTCTTCTTATATTATTTTTATATAAGGCTATCTGGATAAATCTTACAGTTTTATACCACAGAAATCAACAAATGCTACAAATCAGGGCTTTTTCTTTTTGGAGAGCTGATTTACCAACATATCTCCACTTTTCCTACATATAGCTGGGTTCAGGAAATTAATAGATTTCTAGAGATTCAGATCTGTTTAATGAATCATTTTAGTCATAAACAAGGCATTCTACATTTCATTTTCAATATTAGCAATAATCTTGCCCAAGTGAATGATTATTTATGTAGTATTAATAACAATATATTTAAATGTACCTTTACCACTTGGAACAGGCAATCATATACTTTCACTTCTCTTTCTTAGCCACTTTTGATTTAGATAAAATATTCCTATTCTCTTTCATTCATTCTCTTTCTCAGTTCCTTTGGGTCATCTCTTCCACAGCTTCCGAAGAAAGTCTCTTTTTGAGACCTTACAAGTCTGAAAATATCTTTATTCTACCTACTTTTCTGGCTGCACAGTGCAGTTTGTAGGAACTTAGTTCCCTGACAAGGGTTTGAACCCACACTCCTTGCACTGGAAGCACAGAGTGCTAACCAGTGGATGCCAAGGAACTCCCTATTCTACCTACATTTAAACAATAGCTTGGCTGGGTATACAATTTAGCTGACAATAATTTTCACTCCAAATTGTGAAAGAAATTGCTCTCTGTCAGCATCTAGTGTTGTTCACGAGAAGGCAATTTTTTTTTTCTTTTTGGCTGCACCACACAACATATGAGATCTTAGTTCTTTGACCAGGGATTGATCCTGCACCCCATTCAGTGGAAGCTTGGAATCTTAACTGCTAGACTATCAGTGAAGTCCCAGAAGCCAAACAATTTTAATTCCAGGTTATGTGACCCCATGCTCCCTCTCCAGAAATGTTTAGGGCTAATATTTTGCTGTGGCATATTCTGAAATTTCACAACGATACACTTCAGTGCAAGTCCGTCTGCCTTCAGTATATCAAGCACTTGATATTGCTTTCAATCTTGAAAGTTTTCCTTCAATAGAAGAAAATATCCTTGAATATTTCTTTTCTATCTTACATCTTTTCTTCTTATATTATTTTTATATAAGGCTATCTGGATAAATCTTACAGTTTTATACCACAGAAATCAACAAATGCTACAAATCAGGGCTTTTTCTTTTTGGAGAGCTGATTTACCAACATATCTCCACTTTTCCTACATATAGCTGGGTTCAGGAAATTAATAGATTTCTAGAGATTCAGATCTGTTTAATGAATCATTTTAGTCATAAACAAGGCATTCTACATTTCATTTTCAATATTAGCAATAATCTTGCCCAAGTGAATGATTATTTATGTAGTATTAATAACAATATATTTAAATGTACCTTTACCACTTGGAACAGGTATAAATTAATCAAAACTCATATACCTTTCTCCATTATGTTCTTCTAGAGGAATCTCTTGAAAAGCATCCAAAGGAAATAAATGATGATAAGACCGTGCTAAGTGTGGAGCAGACACCAAGGTAAGACCTAACATAAGAAAGCAGAAAGACATATTTAGTAACCCAAACCTCATAAAGAAGATGGATGACATATCAAATGATATAACTTAGGCCAAGTATTTTTGAGTTGTTCTTTTTGTTCCCTAGGATTCATTCCTTTAGTTTACCTGTGGCCGTAAAAGGCGACTCCAGGATGGAGTCTTAGGTCTGTCACTAAGTATGTGACCTCTCTTGGCTGATGTGCTTGCTTATAAATGGAATAAAATTCTACAATTCTATTACTTTAATTCTTCATTCTCCTTATATGTACTTATATCATAAAGAGCTGCAATAACATCTACTCTATCTACTACATCCCCTTTAAAGAACAGCTTTTTTGGAAAGAGAACCAGGAACCATCCTGAATGTCATGTTTATTCTTTAGAATGAAGCACTAGGCACATAATGAAGAAAAGTAGCCTATGTCTCTTTTAACAGATTAAATCCAGAAACATAAGCAGAGCTTAATAGTTCTATTTAATAGTAACATAGGTAAGAAGTTATCCAAGATTAATTTACTAGATAATGAACAGCTGGTTTCTTACCACAGATTTTACATTCAACAGGAAGTTCACAGTACTTTGCGCGACACTGTGGGCAGAAATAGCCTCCTAATGTGAGTCCTGGCTCAGTGCTGCTATCCAGATGCCTGTAGGGGGAGGGAAGGAGAAAATGTTAATTTGTTAAAAAGTGATGAAGATGTGAGGAGTTACAGCAAAAGAAAGGATGCCACTTTGATTTTTAAAACCTTTAAGTTGTTTCATAGTTCACTTATGCTCTGTTCTTTTTTGCTTTTTTGTTTTCCTGTCTGTGTTTTGTTTTGAATAGCTTCATTAATGTCTTTGAATTCACTCCTCTTCTTCAGTGACTAATCTGCCCTTAATCCTAATATAGTATATTTTCACCTAAGACATTGTATTCATCATCTCTAGAAATGTGGTTGGGGTCTTTTTTCTACCCTATCTCTTATCAAACTCATGTACTCCTTAACTTTCCTCCGCATACAGAATATATTTATAATAATTATTTTAACACCTTAGCTACCAGTTCTACTAACTGTGTTATTTCCAGATATGTTTCCATTCTATGATTTTTCTTCTTGCTATGGGTCATACTTTTCTACTTCTTTGCATGACTGGTAATTTTTTTTTAAGAGTATGGCCAATTAACAATGTTGTGATAGTTTCAGGTGAACAGCCATACATATACATGCATCCATTCTCCCCTAAACTCCCCTCCCATCCCGGCTGCCACACAGCATCGAGCAGACTTCCCTGACTAGAGAGTAGGTCCCTGTAGGTTACCCAATTTAAATACAGCAGTGTGTACACATCGATCCCAAACTCCCTACCTCTTCTCTCCACCCCTCCCCACTGGCAATCACAAGTTCATTCTCTATGTCTGAGAGACACAACTGGTTATTTTTTATTGGTTACCAGAGACTGAATTTTGTACTGCTTTCAGTGCTGGGTTTATTTTCCTTTTTGTATTGCCTTAAAAATGCTGGTTTTTTTTTTTCTTAAATATTCTTAAGCAACTGCGAAGTAGTTTGATGCTAAAACTTGCTTTTGTTAGGATGTCCAGAACACCTGCTAGCCTAGGGTAAAGTTTGGTTCCATTACCGTGGACTCCCTTCAGTGCCTGTGATAGGAGGCCTCTCCACACTGACTGGTGGGTACATGAGCCATTTGGCCAGCATGAGCTCTAGGGGTGCTCTGCTGCTCCTCTCCAGTGCTTCTTGCCCTGGCCTCCAGGCATTTCCTGACAGGAATACACACATCAACACTCAGCTAATGATTCAACCTGATTGATACTCCTGGTCTCCAGGCATTTCACATGATGCCTGTAGGGGGAGGGAAGGAGAAAATGTTAATTTGTTAAAAAGTGATGAAGATGTGAGGAGTTACAGCAAAAGAAAGGATGCCACTTTGATTTTTAAAACCTTTAAGTTGTTTCATAGTTCACTTATGCTCTGTTCTTTTTTGCTTTTTTGTTTTCCTGTCTGTGTTTTGTTTTGAATAGCTTCATTAATGTCTTTGAATTCACTCCTCTTCTTCAGTGACTAATCTGCCCTTAATCCTAATATAGTATATTTTCACCTAAGACATTGTATTCATCATCTCTAGAAATGTGGTTGGGGTCTTTTTTCTACCCTATCTCTTATCAAACTCATGTACTCCTTAACTTTCCTCCGATACAGAATATATTTATAATAATTATTTTAACACCTTAGCTACCAGTTCTACTAACTGTGTTATTTCCAGATATGTTTCCATTCTATGATTTTTCTTCTTGCTATGGGTCATACTTTTCTACTTCTTTGCATGACTGGTAATTTTTTTTTAAGAGTATGGCCAATTAACAATGTTGTGATAGTTTCAGGTGAACAGCCATACATATACATGCATCCATTCTCCCCTAAACTCCCCTCCCATCCCGGCTGCCACACAGCATCGAGCAGACTTCCCTGACTAGAGAGTAGGTCCCTGTAGGTTACCCAATTTAAATACAGCAGTGTGTACACATCGATCCCAAACTCCCTACCTCTTCTCTCCACCCCTCCCCACTGGCAATCACAAGTTCATTCTCTATGTCTGAGAGACACAACTGGTTATTTTTTATTGGTTACCAGAGACTGAATTTTGTACTGCTTTCAGTGCTGGGTTTATTTTCCTTTTTGTATTGCCTTAAAAATGCTGGTTTTTTTTTTTCTTAAATATTCTTAAGCAACTGCGAAGTAGTTTGATGCTAAAACTTGCTTTTGTTAGGATGTCCAGAACACCTGCTAGCCTAGGGTAAAGTTTGGTTCCATTACCGTGGACTCCCTTCAGTGCCTGTGATAGGAGGCCTCTCCACACTGACTGGTGGGTACATGAGCCATTTGGCCAGCATGAGCTCTAGGGGTGCTCTGCTGCTCCTCTCCAGTGCTTCTTGCCCTGGCCTCCAGGCATTTCCTGACAGGAATACACACATCAACACTCAGCTAATGATTCAACCTGATTGATATTTCTCCTGGAAATCTTGATTCCAGCTTACAGTTCATCCAGCCTAACATTTCACATGATGTACTCTACATATAAGCTAAATAAGCTGGGTGACAATATACAGCCTTGACATACTCCTTTCTCAATTTTGAACCGGTTCATTGTTCCATATCCAGTTCTAACTGTTGGTTCTTGACCTGCACGCAGGTTTCTCAGGCAGCAGGTAAGGTGGTCTGATACTCTCAAATCTTTTAAGAATTTTCCACAGCTTGTTAGATGATCAGAAGCATACTATACACTTTTCTCTACCTTGCTGTTAGAGTAATATTACAGGAGTATATATAGTTCTCTCTCCTCTTTAAAACTACATAGAAAGTAATTTTCTACAAAAGTCATTACATTTCAAGCCTGTTTTTTTAATTATAACTTACAGGATGGAATTAAAAATGTAAAAACATGATCATAAACAGTTTTAAGGTTTTTACTTACGCCATGCTGAAAGAGGGTTTTGCATCTTGGTCAGACAGAGAAGCAATAGTGTGCTGAGGAAATCCTTTAGAGAAGAAAATGTATTACTTTTTTTCTCCCAAAGAAACAAAAAAATTCTTATAATAGAAACCTAAAAATGTTCCTGCCAGAAAGCTCACAAAGTTGTGCAAAAGTTCTCTTTTCTGCCTTTTAAATATGTTTATTATAGCATGGTCAAACAGAGAGCAATTCCTAGCTAGAAGAAAAATCAATAGTGCAGGAAATGGGGGAAAGATCTGCCCATACATATAGCCTCAGATTCTAAGGGTCATATGCATATTTTATAATTTAACAACATTTAGCACACTCCATTTTAGGAGGAAAATGTAATTTTTAAACACTTTCTGACAAAACAGAAGATTCCATTACAGAATCTACTATCACTTTATAGAAAAACATACTTCTGGGGCTTCCCTGGTGGTCCAGTGGGTAAGAACACCCCCTTGCAGTGCAAGGGGCACTGGTTTGATCCCTGGCCTGGGAGGATCCCACGTGCCATGGAGCGGCTGGACCGATGTGTCCAATCACCGAGCCAGAGCTCTGGAGTGCGTGCGCCCCCGGAGCCTGTGCTCTGCGACGAAAGAGGCCACTGTGATGGGAGGCCCACATAGGCCAAAGAACAAAGATGGATGAAAATAAAGAAATAAAAGACCAATAGAAGTAGCCAAAAAAAAAAAAAAAATACTTGTATGTTTAAAATTTTGGAATTTCCAAAAACGTGGTTTATTTTCCATGCTGCTGTGCTTAGTTTCTCAGTCATGATCAACTCTTTGCAACCCCATGGACTGTAGCCCACCAGACTCCTCTGTCCATGGCCATTCTCCAGGCAAATATACTGGAGTGAGCTGCCATGCCCTCCTCCAGGGAATTTTCTCAATCCAGGGATTGAACCCAGGTCTCCTACATTGCAGGCAGATTCTTTATAGTCTGAGCCACCAGGGAAGCCCCATCTATTCCATATATTTTTTTAAATTCAGAAAACAATTTTGAGAGAAGCAGAAAACATAAAAAAAGATATTTGGCTTTATATAAAAAACTTTAAACCTATCTATTATCAAAACAAATCAAGTCAAGATAAATGACTTGTTTTTATCAAGTGATTGAAAATGGGTTGATTCTCTTAAATGGTTCTAACTGATCTGGAGAATAAATTATTATAAGTTTAATAGTAACTTAAAATGGTCTAAGAAAACTTACCAGTGAATTTAAAAAGCCTAGCCAAAATAATATCTACAACGTACTGAGTGTTGTGGGGCAACTAAGCCCACGTGCCACAGGTAGAGAAAAGGCTACGAGCCACAGTGAAGGCCCAGTGCAGGACTTCCCCAGGGGCACAGTGGATATGAATCTGTCTGTCAATGCAGGGAGCATGGGTTCGACCCTCGTCTTGGAAACTTCCACAAGCTGTGGAGCAATTAGGCCCATGTGCCACAACTACTAAACCCGTGTGCCACAACTACTGAACCTACACTCTAGAGCCTGCGAGCTGCAACTACCGAAGGCCATGTGCTTAGAGCCTATGCTCTGCAACAAGTCAAGTCACAGCAATGAGAAGCTCGCACACTGCAGGGAGAGTAGCCCTTGCTCACCGAAACTAGAGAAAGCCCATGAAAAGCAACAAAAACCCTGCAGAGCCAAAAAAGTAAAAATAAAGTACCAGTTAATGTGAAACAAACATAAAAGACCCAGTGCAATCAAAAATATAATAAAATAAAGTGTACTAACTGTTTATGTCAAGCATTATTCTAAACACTTGGTCTGTATTAACTCAATCCCTGCAACACACAAGAGATAAATACTAACATTATCTAAGGAAACAAGAAAGAGGCTTAACAGTACTATCAATGGCCAAAAACAAAGTAGAAAAGCATGCCATCCCACTGACAGTTTGAAAATACGTATTAGACAAAGAGACTCTTTTTATAATGAACAAGTTGGGTTTTTTCAATTAAAAATATAAGTGTTTACTATAAAAAAGTTTTTAGAAATTAGAGGAAAATTTAAAATTTTTTAAATGATGCAAAACCATCAATTTTCCCTCTTCCCAAAATAATCACTTTGAGCAATCTGACGTACTTACCTGCAGCCTTCTCTTTGCACAGTTTGTATTACATAGCTTTGATCAAACAGTACAGCAGATTTTGTAGCTTATTTTTAAAATTTCTTAATATAAGAATTTCTCTATATACACAGTGCCTTTATAATTCTTTAGCCTTAACAGTTAAAAAAAAAAAAAGCCAGTAGTCTTCCGAGTGATAGGACTACAAGAGAGTTTAATTTTCTTTTTACTTCTCTGTATTTCCCCCAAATTGCTTCAGCAGCATAACTTTCTCTAATTATAGAAGATTTAACTTAAATACAAGAAATTCTTGAACATAAAAATAACTTGTACAAATGAAAACAGAAAGTCTAGCTTGAGTCAAAACATATTTTTTTACTTTTTAAAAAGTTTATTATTATGTTTTATTTCATTTATTTTTTGGCCACACCACAAAGATGTGGGATCTTAATTTCTCAACCTGGGATGCAGGTATGCTCCTTGGTCTGGGAACAAAGTTCCCACAATTTATGAGACAAAAAAAAAAAAAAATTAAAAATAGAAATAAATGAATTAAATTAAATAACACAAAATAAACACTTACCCATACGAATAAGTGAGCATTCAGAACTTGAGCTAGCAGGAGGAGGACTAACATGATGTGTCAACAATTCTTTGTAATGGCTTTCATCTAAAATAACATGGTACGTGCCTATCAAGATGAGAAGCCAAACAAAAGAAGTATCAGCTTTCCAGACTTAAGAATGATCTATAATTTCTACATAATTCTGTAAATGTTTTACCATCTGAAAATGCTCATTTTCAAAATAAATACTTAAATCATGATTTTTCAAAAAATTTATCTATATAATATCTCTAAACTGACTTCTCTGAGAGTAACTGTAATTACAATTTAACTAGTACCAGTGGGTAAGGACACCACCTTGCAGTACAAGGGGCGCCAGTCAAGTAACAAAATTTTCACTAAGTATTACATGTAGTACAATTTCTAGCTTTCCAAGTGTTATACTGCTTCCCCTAAACACTGGCATAACTTCTAAAAATTCCTTGTGTTTTGAGATGATCGGTTATAGAATTGGCGATATATTTAATATGACTACCCATATTTTGGATTTTAGGATACATACTGATTCAAATTTAGCAGCTTAAAAAAAACAGATAAAAGTATTCTAATTAATAAACTTACTTTTTACATAGTGATTACGAGCAAACACTGATGATTCTAGATACATACCACCAGTTTCACGAGCAAGCACAGTGCATACTCGAACCTCTGCAGACAATCCAATAACAGACACTCTGATTTTAGTCGCCTTTAGAGTCTTCAAAAAATCCAGGTAAATGAAGAGTTTTGAGGGAAGGAAAAAAAAAGATAATTAAAGTATTTGAAAAAATAGAATGCTCTGAAAACTAATAATAAATTCAAAGAATTCTAGTACTAAATTTAGAGAATTTTAAAGAATTTTCTATAGAGTTTTAACTGATTTTTATTATGAAGAAATTATTGGTTCTACCTTGATTAGATCATAGATATTAGATGGATCACAGGTTGTGAGGCTGCTAAAGATGATTAACACTTCTCTACTTGTATGTCCGGGCATGTGTCTAAACAAATCAATAAGAAAAACCCACTCCAATTAGGTAAGACAAATTACATTAATTAAAAAAAATTAGACTAGTACACATGGCTTACACCACTCCCCAATTAGGTAAGACAAAAAATAACTACATAGGACTTTTCTTTGTAATGGCTTTCATCTAAAATAACATGGTACGTGCCTATCAAGATGAGAAGCCAAACAAAAGAAGTATCAGCTTTCCAGACTTAAGAATGATCTATAATTTCTACATAATTCTGTAAATGTTTTACCATCTGAAAATGCTCATTTTCAAAATAAATACTTAAATCATGATTTTTCAAAAAATTTATCTATATAATATCTCTAAACTGACTTCTCTGAGAGTAACTGTAATTACAATTTAACTAGTACCAGTGGGTAAGGACACCACCTTGCAGTACAAGGGGCGCCAGTCAAGTAACAAAATTTTCACTAAGTATTACATGTAGTACAATTTCTAGCTTTCCAAGTGTTATACTGCTTCCCCTAAACACTGGCATAACTTCTAAAAATTCCTTGTGTTTTGAGATGATCGGTTATAGAATTGGCGATATATTTAATATGACTACCCATATTTTGGATTTTAGGATACATACTGATTCAAATTTAGCAGCTTAAAAAAAACAGATAAAAGTATTCTAATTAATAAACTTACTTTTTACATAGTGATTACGAGCAAACACTGATGATTCTAGATACATACCACCAGTTTCACGAGCAAGCACAGTGCATACTCGAACCTCTGCAGACAATCCAATAACAGACACTCTGATTTTAGTCGCCTTTAGAGTCTTCAAAAAATCCAGGTAAATGAAGAGTTTTGAGGGAAGGAAAAAAAAAGATAATTAAAGTATTTGAAAAAATAGAATGCTCTGAAAACTAATAATAAATTCAAAGAATTCTAGTACTAAATTTAGAGAATTTTAAAGAATTTTCTATAGAGTTTTAACTGATTTTTATTATGAAGAAATTATTGGTTCTACCTTGATTAGATCATAGATATTAGATGGATCACAGGTTGTGAGGCTGCTAAAGATGATTAACACTTCTCTACTTGTATGTCCGGGCATGTGTCTAAACAAATCAATAAGAAAAAAAAACCCACTCCAATTAGGTAAGACAAATTACATTAATTAAAAAAAACTTAGACTAGTACACATGGCTTACACACATAGACTTCAGAATAACCCCACCTGTTTCAACATTTTAGGAATGAATTGTGAGTACGCTCAAAAAACCTTAATGCCAGTTTTTGTAAAATGGATAGAAAAATGAACCTACATACTTAAAAAACATTCAAAGATACACTTACTCGTTCAAATCAACATTTACTGAATACTCTTTCAAGTTCTAAGGATAAAGTGATAGACAAGATCAATAAGGTTTCTGCCATGAAGCTTATATTCTAAAAGATCTGTTTCATACAAGGTCTAAAGTGTACATTGGAAAATATGACAATACCATATGAATCAATTTTAAGGTGAATATATGTGACTTGAAAATAGTAACATACTTCTTTCTCACCTCAAGGTGATTCAGTCACAATACTCATAAACATTAGTGACTGCGTACCATATAGGTGGCACAGTGGTAAAGAAGTCACCTGCCAAAAAGGAGATGCAAGAGACATGGGTTTGATCCCTGGGTCAGGAAGACCCCCTGGGGTAGGAAATGGTAACCAGCTCCAGTATTCTTGCCTGGAATATTCCACGGTGAGAGGAGCCTGATGGGCTACAGTCCATAGTGTTGCAAAGAACTGGACACGACTGAGCACCATCATCACTTAATCAAATGATAGGTTATGAGATTTTAAGATATGATGAACTGTTTTAGAGATCTCTATGCTCTTTGGAGCAATTTTATCAATTATTTATAGCTTCCCTGCTAAATTTTCATTCAGGCTCAGCTTTCACTTGTGGATACTGCTATTATACCTACCTTCACACTGTGTATTACCTCCTTCTCATCTACTCCAAAACTAAAAAAACATCTATTATTTAAAGGCATCAAAATCTGAGTCAGGATAGACTATCCAAGGATAAAATATAAACTTTAACTATACTGAATACTTTCTTTAGGGTTTTAGCTATATTCTGCATAGTTAAATTTGCTAGAAAGGTGCTATTATTCATTGACAGTTGCATTACAAAATAAGTTAATAGGGCTTCCCTGGTGGTCCAGTGGGTAAGGACACCACCTTGCAGTACAAGGGGCGCTGGTTCGATCCCTGGCCTGGGAAGATCCCACGTGCCGCGGAGCGGCTGGACCCATGTGTCCAATTACCGAGCCGGAGCTCTGGAACGCATGCACAGAGCCAGTGCTTTGCAACAACAGAGGCCACTGTGATGGGAGGCCCACACGGGCCAAAGAACAAAGATGGATGAAAATAGAGAAATGAAAGACCAATAGAAGTGGCCCACTGGCCCCTCTCCCTCCTCAACCTGCACCCCACCCAAAATAATAAGTTAATAAAAAACAATGTACAACAAATTCAGTTATACCACATTAACTCCCACATATAACCTATTTTCAATAAAAGTTTTCCTTTTACAAGGTCTAAAGTGTACATTGGAAAATATGACAATACCATATGAATCAATTTTAAGGTGAATATATGTGACTTGAAAATAGTAACATACTTCTTTCTCACCTCAAGGTGATTCAGTCACAATACTCATAAACATTAGTGATCATGCACCATATAGGTGGCACAGTGGTAAAGAAGTCACCTGCCAAAAAGGAGATGCAAGAGACATGGGTTTGATCCCTGGGTCAGGAAGACCCCCTGGGGTAGGAAATGGTAACCAGCTCCAGTATTCTTGCCTGGAATATTCCACGGTGAGAGGAGCCTGATGGGCTACAGTCCATAGTGTTGCAAAGAACTGGACACGACTGAGCACCATCATCACTTAATCAAATGATAGGTTATGAGATTTTAAGATATGATGAACTGTTTTAGAGATCTCTATGCTCTTTGGAGCAATTTTATCAATTATTTATAGCTTCCCTGCTAAATTTTCATTCAGGCTCAGCTTTCACTTGTGGATACTGCTATTATACCTACCTTCACACTGTGTATTACCTCCTTCTCATCTACTCCAAAACTAAAAAAACATCTATTATTTAAAGGCATCAAAATCTGAGTCAGGATAGACTATCCAAGGATAAAATATAAACTTTAACTATACTGAATACTTTCTTTAGGGTTTTAGCTATATTCTGCATAGTTAAATTTGCTAGAAAGGTGCTATTATTCATTGACAGTTGCATTACAAAATAAGTTAATAGGGCTTCCCTGGTGGTCCAGTGGGTAAGGACACCACCTTGCAGTACAAGGGGCGCTGGTTCGATCCCTGGCCCGGGAAGATCCCATGTGCCGCGGAGCGGCTGGACCCATGTGTCCAATTACCGAGCCGGAGCTCTGGAACGCATGCACAGAGCCAGTGCTTTGCAACAACAGAGGCCACTGTGATGGGAGGCCCACACGGGCCAAAGAACAAAGATGGATGAAAATAGAGAAATGAAAGACCAATAGAAGTGGCCCACTGGCCCCTCTCCCTCCTCAACCTGCACCCCACCCAAAATAATAAGTTAATAAAAAACAATGTACAACAAATTCAGTTATACCACATTAACTCCCACATATAACCTATTTTCAATAAAAGTGTTTTCCTGATATTTCTTTTGTACCACTAATATTGCTAGTTGTAATTGTATTTTTCTAAAACCTTTAAAGATATACCTCTGCAACTAAAATGTAGAATCAAAATTATTAACCAACACCATACTAACATTATAAATGATGTTACATATTTCTCTTAGTAATAATTTCATTATAACTAGGTTTATGGAGATGCATGTTAACATTATCATTTCAACTTAACTCACTCAAAAAATGTCAAAATAAATTATAGACAATAAGTAGGGGCTTCCCTCGTGGTCCAGTGGGTAGAGTCCACCTTGCAGTGCAAGGGGCACCGGTTCAATCCCTGGCCTGGGAAGATCCCACACGCCCAGGAAGGCTGGTCTGGTGTGTCCAATTATGAGCCAACACTCTGGAGCGCATATGCCCAAGAGCTCCTGCTCTGCAACAAGAGAGACCACTGTGATGGGAGGCCTACACAGGCCAAAGAATAAATATGGATGAAAATAAATAAATAAAAAACCAATGGGCTTCCCTCATGGTCCAGTGGGTAAAGAGTCTGCCTTGTAATGCAAGGGGCGCTGGTTCGATCTCTGGCATGGAAAGATCCCACATGCCGCGGAGTGGCTGGTTCAGTGTGTCCAATTATGAGCCAGCACTGTGGAGCACATGGGCCCAAAGCTGGTGCTCTGCGACAAGAGAGGCCACTGCGATGGGAGGCCCGCTCAGGCCAAAGAATTAAGATGGATGAAAATAAATAAATGAAGGACCAACAAAAAAGACCAAAAATTTTTAAAAAATTATAGACAATAAGTATAAAATACTAACTTTAGAGTCTGCATAGCCATGCTTAGGGAGTTATAAAGAGATGGTTCTCCATGGCAAGTCATATCGACAGCTTTCTTCAAAGATGCTATGTGTTTCCTTGGGTTTCCTAAAATAGAAATGGAATAATCTCTTTTAATGAAAACTTATATATATACACACACACACACACATATATATATATATACATTATGCAAATTTACCTTTCTCCCAAATTCACATCTATATGATGTTAAACAGAATTCATTTGATTTACATTTTTAGCAAGTTGCACTTTTATCAGAAACATTATAAAGTCTCACTCACGGAAAAACCAGAATACAAATAATCTCCGTTTGTCTATTAGCACACATTTTAATAGTATTAATCTAGGGTGCATAACTTTTACTGTTAGTATTTTCTATTTCATCACTTTTAATATTAATGTATTTACATTTTAACACCTGTGAAATCACAATGTGTCTTACAACCACAGGCTGGCTGCAAGGCAGCATCTATGACACAGGGGCCACCGCCTGCCCATGTGAACACTACTGATGTGTTGCTGCTTCAACTGTATCATGTGCACTGTTTGTCCTGTTCATACTAACTTCAATTTAAAGTGTTTTTGTTTTTTTAAAGTTAACACAAAAGGTTTTATTCTTATGCCTAAAGACATGGAACAGTGAGATGCAAATCTGCTACTGGTGAAGTAAAAACTGATGAAGCTTCCCTGGTGGTCCAGCGGGTAAAAGAGTCCGCCTTGCAGGTCAAGGGGCACCATTTTGATCCCTGGCCCAGGAAGATCCCACGTGCCCCAGAGCAGCTGGACCGGTGTGTCTAATTATGAGCCAGTGCTCTGGAGCGCATGAGCCCAGAGCCGGTGCTCTGCGACAAGAGAGGCCACTGCGATGGGAGGCCCGCTCAGGCCAAAGAATTAAGATGGATGAAAATAAATAAATGAAGGACCAACAAAAAAGACCAAAAATTTTTAAAAAATTATAGACAATAAGTATAAAATACTAACTTTAGAGTCTGCATAGCCATGCTTAGGGAGTTATAAAGAGATGGTTCTCCATGGCAAGTCATATCGACAGCTTTCTTCAAAGATGCTATGTGTTTCCTTGGGTTTCCTAAAATAGAAATGGAATAATCTCTTTTAATGAAAACTTATATATATACACACACACACACACATATATATATATATACATTATGCAAATTTACCTTTCTCCCAAATTCACATCTATATGATGTTAAACAGAATTCATTTGATTTACATTTTTAGCAAGTTGCACTTTTATCAGAAACATTATAAAGTCTCACTCACGGAAAAACCAGAATACAAATAATCTCCGTTTGTCTATTAGCACACATTTTAATAGTATTAATCTAGGGTGCATAACTTTTACTGTTAGTATTTTCTATTTCATCACTTTTAATATTAATGTATTTACATTTTAACACCTGTGAAATCACAATGTGTCTTACAACCACAGGCTGGCTGCAAGGCAGCATCTATGACACAGGGGCCACCGCCTGCCCATGTGAACACTACTGATGTGTTGCTGCTTCAACTGTATCATGTGCACTGTTTGTCCTGTTCATACTAACTTCAATTTAAAGTGTTTTTGTTTTTTTAAAGTTAACACAAAAGGTTTTATTCTTATGCCTAAAGACATGGAACAGTGAGATGCAAATCTGCTACTGGTGAAGTAAAAACTGATGAAGCTTCCCTGGTGGTCCAGCGGGTAAAAGAGTCCGCCTTGCAGGTCAAGGGGCACCATTTTGATCCCTGGCCCAGGAAGATCCCACGTGCCCCAGAGCAGCTGGACCGGTGTGTCTAATTATGAGCCAGTGCTCTGGAGCGCGTGTGCCCAGAGCTAGTGCTTGGCAGTGAGAGAGGCCACTGCAATGGGAGGTCCACACAGGCCAAAGAATAAAGATGGATGAAAACAAATAAATAAAAAACCAATAAAGAAGCTAAAATTTTTTTAAAAAAACCTCACTGACGGAAGAATACCTACAATTCCATGTTTTTATTCAGGGGAGAAAAAGAAGAGCACTTCATAAGACCTAAGAAAGGAGAATTTCCACAAAGAGACAAAACTGTGTTATGTTGATACTGAAGTAACATCTGAAAAGATTGTCTAGTTTATGCTAAACAATACAAGTGAAGAGGAACCACCTAATTCTTAAGAATAATTCCCAGACATGTCAACCAGAAAGAAGCCGGTATGAATAATTCACATGTCATTTGACACTGTGTTAAAGGTTAACTGCTAGCGTTTCCTTCTCAGTGGCTCATAAAATAAAGGTCGCTTACAAATGATAAAATCTGAGATTCAATAAAATATGGTATTCTTCAGACATGTCCTCTTATATCATCACTGTCTTCATATTAATTAACAATAATGAAAACATCAAGTTCATCAATATAGCAAATTACTTTCATACCATTGAACATTTAAATTAGTTCCAATTTGTCACTGTTATACATAATGTTCCAAACAGAATATTTGTAAAATGAGGCTTTTTCTTCTTTCATAGCATTTTCTAAGTATACTCCAAGGGACATATTTTATTTTTCGTTGTGCCTCCAGGCTTAAGTGATCTTAGTTCCCTGACCAGGGACTGAACCCAGGCCCTCGGCAGTAAGAGTGAGGGGTCCTAACAACTGGATCGCCAGGGAATTCCCTCAAGGAAAATTTTTGTGGCTCTTTTCCAGAAAATGTTAAACAAATTAACCAGACTATGAAGCACTATAAGTACCAGTTTATCCATTGTTAAACAAGCCATATTTTGCTTTTGAAATTTGGAACAGTGAGATGCAAATCTGCTACTGGTGAAGTAAAAACTGATGAAGCTTCCCTGGTGGTCCAGCGGGTAAAAGAGTCCGCCTTGCAGGTCAAGGGGCACCATTTTGATCCCTGGCCCAGGAAGATCCCACGTGCCCCAGAGCAGCTGGACCGGTGTGTCTAATTATGAGCCAGTGCTCTGGAGCGCGTGTGCCCAGAGCTAGTGCTTGGCAGTGAGAGAGGCCACTGCAATGGGAGGTCCACACAGGCCAAAGAATAAAGATGGATGAAAACAAATAAATAAAAAACCAATAAAGAAGCTAAAATTTTTTTAAAAAAACCTCACTGACGGAAGAATACCTACAATTCCATGTTTTTATTCAGGGGAGAAAAAGAAGAGCACTTCATAAGACCTAAGAAAGGAGAATTTCCACAAAGAGACAAAACTGTGTTATGTTGATACTGAAGTAACATCTGAAAAGATTGTCTAGTTTATGCTAAACAATACAAGTGAAGAGGAACCACCTAATTCTTAAGAATAATTCCCAGACATGTCAACCAGAAAGAAGCCGGTATGAATAATTCACATGTCATTTGACACTGTGTTAAAGGTTAACTGCTAGCGTTTCCTTCTCAGTGGCTCATAAAATAAAGGTCGCTTACAAATGATAAAATCTGAGATTCAATAAAATATGGTATTCTTCAGACATGTCCTCTTATATCATCACTGTCTTCATATTAATTAACAATAATGAAAACATCAAGTTCATCAATATAGCAAATTACTTTCATACCATTGAACATTTAAATTAGTTCCAATTTGTCACTGTTATACATAATGTTCCAAACAGAATATTTGTAAAATGAGGCTTTTTCTTCTTTCATAGCATTTTCTAAGTATACTCCAAGGGACATATTTTATTTTTTTCGTTGTGCCTCCAGGCTTAAGTGATCTTAGTTCCCTGACCAGGGACTGAACCCAGGCCCTCGGCAGTAAGAGTGAGGGGTCCTAACAACTGGATCGCCAGGGAATTCCCTCAAGGAAAATTTTTGTGGCTCTTTTCCAGAAAATGTTAAACAAATTAACCAGACTATGAAGCACTATAAGTACCAGTTTATCCATTGTTAAACAAGCCATATTTTGCTTTTGAAATTTCATTTTGCTCACTTAAAAGATGTAAAATGTTGTTCAGCAGGCCTGTTTTTTGAACACTAGCTTGTCTAAACTTTCTTTTTCTACTAGTTGTTTAATTCCTGTTTTTATTCTGGTATGAATTATCTTTTTTGCCCACTCATTTATTTGGAACTTCCTCATGTTCTTATTTACTTGAAAAAGTTTTAAAATAAATTAACCATTTACCACAATTAATATGCAATGGACCCTTGAACAGTAAGTGTTGTTTAAATGATGTAGGTCTACCTATAAGCAGATTTTTTTCACTAAGTATGTACTGCAGTACTACATGATGTGCAGTTGGCTGAATTCTCAGATACAGAACCGAGAAACAGGACCAACTATTAAGTTAAACACAGATTTTCAACTGTGCAGAGGGCCAGCACCCCTAATGCTCAAGTTGTTCAAGAGTCACTGTGTATTGCAAATATTTATTCTTAGAATCATAAATTTAATTTTTTTAGAATCATAAATTTTTTTAGACATGAAAAGTACCTAAGTCCAAACCCTTCACTTCATAACTAAGAAACAAATCTAACAAGTTAAATGATTTGTCCAAAGACATATGCCTACCCAATGGTAGGACCAGCAGTCAGGCTTTGATCTTCTGACTCTCTATCCACTTTCCTTTTTACCATACCATACCAAAAAAAAAAAAAAAATTTTTATCTCCTATTGTGTTATGAGGATAGGAGACAAAGCTTACTTACATTACTCTCACTGTGGTTTATAGAAGTGATTCTGTTTAGGGGAAGAGAGGGTACTCTCTAGAGGCCTGTAAGAATCACCAGAGGATTTTTCATCTCTGTACATGCCAAGTATCTCCTTCCACAGAATTCTATTATTAAGCAGGGGGAGAGGGCATGCAGGAGGATTGGCTCTACATCCTTTCCTTAGGGAAATCATCCTTACCTCACTATATAATAATCCAGTTTAGACTATGTGGATCCAGTGGAACTTACCCTGCTTTGATCCTACTCTAAGCACAGACACGTAATCCAGGCCTACCAACAAAATACTGTTTTCTCTTAGCCATTTTGACTGCTCATGGATGGGCAGATCATAATCAGGGTCAATAAGAGTCCTCTTCTGAGCTTGCACTGAGACTATAAACTGGGAGGGTCATGTAGATTTGACAGATATCTTACTTAGGGACTTCTCTGATGGTCCAGTGGTTAAGAGTCTGCCTCGCCATGCAGGAGACAAGGGTTCCATCCCTGGTCTGAAAAGATCCCACAGGCCTCCAGGCAATTAAGCTTGTGCACCACAACTACTGGTCCTTATGCCCTGGAGCCCTCACTCCACAATAAGAGAAGCCACTGCAATGAGAAGTTCATGCACTGCAAATGGAATGTAGCTCCCACTCACCACAACTAAAGAAAGTTTGTACACAGCAATGATGACTCAGCCAAGCCAAAAATAAACAAATACTTTTTTAAAAAAACATTAAGTGGTTCTTTTGAATGATTAAAATAATTTTATCTTAATACTTTCATGATGAGAATAAACACATTTACATTGACTGTAACACTATGTATCACTTCGCAGAACTGTATTTAAAACAGGTCATTTTAGGGACGTCTCTGATGGTCCACTGATTAAGACTCATTTTGCGTTTCCACTGCAGGGGGCATAGATTCAATTGCTAGTTGGGGAACTAAGGCTCCAAAAAAAAAAAACAGGTCATTTTAGAGCCCTGAGAATTTACTTGAATTTAAAGTATTTTGTCTAGAGAGCCTGCAGGAAGGCTTCATTTTGCTTATTAGGCAACCTCATAAACAGGGTTACAAGGTTGGGTAAATAAAGCAAAGTCCTTGAGTGCTAACAAGGTAATTTAATGCATACCTGAGAGTTCAGTCAGTTTTTCAGCTCTTTTACTCTTTGTTACAATTATTCCAATCTCAAAATAAAAACAGATTATTAAATTATTTTTTCTTGATAAGAATGTACATAATTAAATGACCAACTCTAGACTAGTCCTAGGGAAATTATTAAGCAGGGGGAGAGGGCATGCAGGAGGATTGGCTCTACATCCTTTCCTTAGGGAAATCATCCTTACCTCACTATATAATAATCCAGTTTAGACTATGTGGATCCAGTGGAACTTACCCTGCTTTGATCCTACTCTAAGCACAGACACGTAATCCAGGCCTACCAACAAAATACTGTTTTCTCTTAGCCATTTTGACTGCTCATGGATGGGCAGATCATAATCAGGGTCAATAAGAGTCCTCTTCTGAGCTTGCACTGAGACTATAAACTGGGAGGGTCATGTAGATTTGACAGATATCTTACTTAGGGACTTCTCTGATGGTCCAGTGGTTAAGAGTCTGCCTCGCCATGCAGGAGACAAGGGTTCCATCCCTGGTCTGAAAAGATCCCACAGGCCTCCAGGCAATTAAGCTTGTGCACCACAACTACTGGTCCTTATGCCCTGGAGCCCTCACTCCACAATAAGAGAAGCCACTGCAATGAGAAGTTCATGCACTGCAAATGGAATGTAGCTCCCACTCACCACAACTAAAGAAAGTTTGTACACAGCAATGATGACTCAGCCAAGCCAAAAATAAACAAATACTTTTTTAAAAAAACATTAAGTGGTTCTTTTGAATGATTAAAATAATTTTATCTTAATACTTTCATGATGAGAATAAACACATTTACATTGACTGTAACACTATGTATCACTTCGCAGAACTGTATTTAAAACAGGTCATTTTAGGGACGTCTCTGATGGTCCACTGATTAAGACTCATTTTGCGTTTCCACTGCAGGGGGCATAGATTCAATTGCTAGTTGGGGAACTAAGGCTCCAAAAAAAAAAACAGGTCATTTTAGAGCCCTGAGAATTTACTTGAATTTAAAGTATTTTGTCTAGAGAGCCTGCAGGAAGGCTTCATTTTGCTTATTAGGCAACCTCATAAACAGGGTTACAAGGTTGGGTAAATAAAGCAAAGTCCTTGAGTGCTAACAAGGTAATTTAATGCATACCTGAGAGTTCAGTCAGTTTTTCAGCTCTTTTACTCTTTGTTACAATTATTCCAATCTCAAAATAAAAAAAACAGATTATTAAATTATTTTTTCTTGATAAGAATGTACATAATTAAATGACCAATTACAAATGTAATAAGTAACGTGAGAAACTTTTGACATAAATTTAGCTATAAGTTCACTGTACATTGTTTAACTTCTAGAGTTATCCTGCTTTTCACTGGTAAGTGTCACATTAACTTGTACACAATCTGAATCAGTTAGTAACTGATAGAATATATATCCAATGTTTTAAAAAATATTATTATATTTGGCAATAATATTAGGATGCTAATTCTGAATTATATCACTTATCCACATACCTGACTAATAGGATTTTGATCAAAATATTCCTCTACAAAGTATTCCAGCAACTGTTTAAACAGAAGGAAAAAACTAGGTAAGGGCAAAATAACAACCATAGAGAACAGGTTTTGTGAAATCTATTTATCCAGCACTGTTTCTCATGATTTTTATGCTTACAGATTTTCAAAAATGGTTCAGTAGTAAAATAGTAAATAAAAATAATAAATTTAAAAACAGTAAATAATTAAATATTGAAACATTAAATTAACCTGAATTTGAAATAGTGATGACAGAGGTTTGAGATGAAACTATTTGGACATGTAAGACAGAAACAATCTAAATAAGGAAAAAATTCAGTAAAGACAAAGAAGAGAATGAGCAAAACTGATGATGGGTTTGAATAAATTTGAAATAACCTGAAAGTATTTATAAGCTGAAGACATTAATTCAGGTGTGTCAAAGGAGAACAAAGATTCAATAAAGAAAAGGGGTAACTGAGGAAGCAAGACCCTAACAGATGGAAGTGGCAATATATGTTATAGATAAAGATATATTGGGGAACTAAGGCCCCAAAAAAAAAAACAGGTCATTTTAGAGCCCTGAGAATTTACTTGAATTTAAAGTATTTTGTCTAGAGAGCCTGCAGGAAGGCTTCATTTTGCTTATTAGGCAACCTCATAAACAGGGTTACAAGGTTGGGTAAATAAAGCAAAGTCCTTGAGTGCTAACAAGGTAATTTAATGCATACCTGAGAGTTCAGTCAGTTTTTCAGCTCTTTTACTCTTTGTTACAATTATTCCAATCTCAAAATAAAAAAAACAGATTATTAAATTATTTTTTCTTGATAAGAATGTACATAATTAAATGACCAATTACAAATGTAATAAGTAACGTGAGAAACTTTTGACATAAATTTAGCTATAAGTTCACTGTACATTGTTTAACTTCTAGAGTTATCCTGCTTTTCACTGGTAAGTGTCACATTAACTTGTACACAATCTGAATCAGTTAGTAACTGATAGAATATATATCCAATGTTTTAAAAAATATTATTATATTTGGCAATAATATTAGGATGCTAATTCTGAATTATATCACTTATCCACATACCTGACTAATAGGATTTTGATCAAAATATTCCTCTACAAAGTATTCCAGCAACTGTTTAAACAGAAGGAAAAAACTAGGTAAGGGCAAAATAACAACCATAGAGAACAGGTTTTGTGAAATCTATTTATCCAGCACTGTTTCTCATGATTTTTATGCTTACAGATTTTCAAAAATGGTTCAGTAGTAAAATAGTAAATAAAAATAATAAATTTAAAAACAGTAAATAATTAAATATTGAAACATTAAATTAACCTGAATTTGAAATAGTGATGACAGAGGTTTGAGATGAAACTATTTGGACATGTAAGACAGAAACAATCTAAATAAGGAAAAAATTCAGTAAAGACAAAGAAGAGAATGAGCAAAACTGATGATGGGTTTGAATAAATTTGAAATAACCTGAAAGTATTTATAAGCTGAAGACATTAATTCAGGTGTGTCAAAGGAGAACAAAGATTCAATAAAGAAAAGGGGTAACTGAGGAAGCAAGACCCTAACATGGAGTGGAATTAAGAAAAGAAATAATTAGCCATTTTGGCATAATCATATTGGTAAATAATAGAGTAGCACTTCTTCTTAGCTATAGTCTGTATTAGTTCAAAAAAAAAAGACTGCATTGTTTAAAAACATTTCTTTTAGAATTCAGTATCCTTCCTCACATGTAATACAAATTAGAATAATCTTAGTATACCTTTAAAGTACATGTCAGTCTATTTGGCTTTAAATCTTGGTCTTCCATTGTTCTTGATGCGTCTACTACCACATATAGATGGCGCATCTACCAAAAAATAAAAAAAATTTTAAAATAAATAATACACATAAATAAGAACAATATTCAAATACATATTTCTGACCAACAAGTAAAAATGGCATTTAGTATGTACACATATATTTTTAATACATTCCTTTAAAAAGTTTATTCTATTGAACCAGAATGTTCGTCTAACTCAAACTAGTTCTGTACCAGTAAAGGAAAAAAGAATAACATACCATTCCAAGTCGAACTTGTCCATGGTGCTCAAATACCCTGTTAAAATTACGCAAATATTTTAATGGAATATCATATAGTACCTGAAAAATCATTACAACTTTTCAACTAACCTGAATTTTTCTAGTGAAGTAAATTATTAGCTTATGGGACCCATATAACTATGGGTATTTTAGATAAACCTGAAGATCAACTTTCCTGCTGAGGCACTAGGCTGTTGGGTCCATCCACCTATTTAAAAAGCTATAAGTTATGGCTTCCCTGGTAGCTCAGTGGTAAAGAGTTCGCCTGCCAATGCAGGGGACACAGGTTTGATCCCTGATCCAGGAAGATCCCACATGCTGCAGAACAACTAAGCCTGTGAGCCACAACTACTGAGCCCATGTGCCGCAACTATTGAAGCCCATGTGCCCTAGAGCCCAAGTTCCACAATGAGAGAAGTCACTGCAACAAGAAGCCTGCTCACCTCAACTAGAGAGTAACCCTCACACCCTGCAACTAGAAAAGAGCCTATGGCAGCAGTGAAAACCCAGAATAGCCAAAAATAAATTAAAAAAAAAAAAAAAGCTGTAAGTTAGGTTCTCTGAAATTCAGCTCAAATGTAGTACTGTAGAAGTGGGTAGAGGTGGACAGAAATCCTTAGAAGAATATATTTTATCTTCTGTTAGACACATGAAGTTTACATACCTTTTTCTCTTTGCTTTGAAGAGAATGTCTTCAATTGTAGCTTTAAGTGATCCTGATTCATCTTCTTTAAGAATCTCCCTATAGGGAATAATTATTTGTTTGAAAAAATAAGCTAAAATTTTATTTACCCAAGAGAAATGAAAACGTGTCCACACAAAGATCTGCACCTCGATATTCACAGCTGCATTATTCATAACAGCAAAAAAAATTACAAATAATTTAAATGTCCATCAAATGGTAAAAGGATGAATAAAAATATGGCATAAACATATAACAGAATACCATTCAGAAATAAAATGGACTGAATTACTTATACATGCTACAATATGGATGAACTTAAAAACAGTATGTTCAGCTAAAGTCAGACAATACTGACCACATATATATGACTACATTTATTTATTTATTTAGTCAGCAGTTGTGTATTTAGCAAGGACCGTATGCCAGATATTGTGTTAACTGCTGGGAATAAAGTGAATAACAAATATAATCATTTCCCTAAAATATATGACTACATTTACATGAAATGTCCAGAAAGGGCAAATCTAAACAGAAAGTACATAGATTAATGGTTGCCTAGGAGTAGAGATGGAAATAGAATTAATTGTAAATGGATATGAGGGATATTACTGGAGGGGTAAAAATGTTCTAAAACTGATTTATGTTAATGATTGTACACCCTTGTAGATTTCTAAAAATCACTGAATTATACATAAGAAACAGGTGGATTTTAACATGTATAAAATACACTTCAAAAGAGTTACGATAAAAAAAAAAAACCCAAAACAATGTCTAAAAGAGAAGGGAGAGTAATAATGCCCTACATACCATGTTCTTTCATAGCCTCCTTCCCACCGCTTAGTTCTTTCAGGCTCTTCATCCATTTTGTTTCTTACTGTACCGTATTATTCAATACTTTGCAAAAAAAGTCATGAGATTGTGAATTTATTAAAGATGTTTGTCACCAAATGTATATAATTAAATCTGAAAAGTAAAGCGATGGAAATAAACATACAAAGTAAAAAAAAAAAAAATCAAGACTGCAAAGTCATCTTATTCTCTGCTATTTATTCAATTAATTGTTGCTGAATGCAAATACTTTAAAATCCTCATGGAACTTTTTCCTATCCCCAAGAAAGAACGTGAATGTTTATGCACAAATATGGCATTAACAGAAATAAGCATCTCTTTACAATTAGGAAAAAACAAAAATGCATTAACGATGTGTCATAGGGCAGAACCACAGAATTATGGGAAGTGGGTACAGGTATAGACGAAACATTAGCCGCAACAGCTGCTTTTTACAGCTGAGTGACAGATACATGGTGATTCACTGGACTACCTCTCCACTCTTGTTTGTGTGAATTTACTCATAATCAAGTTTTAAATTGAAAGTTGTCATTATTCATAAATGATAAATGCTATGGCTCATAATTTTAAAACATCGATTTACTTTCCGGGGGCTTCCCTGGTGGTCCAGTGGGTAAGGACACCGCCTTGCAGTAGAAGGGGCGCCGGTTCGATCCCTGGCCTGGGAAGATCCCACATGCTGCGGAGTGGCTGGACCGATGTGTCCAATTACCGAACCAGAGCTCTAGAGCGCATGTGCCGGTGCTCTGTGACAAGAGGCCACTGCGATGGTAGGCCCACACGGGCCAAAGATGGATAAAAATAGATAAACGAAAGACCAATAGAAGTGGCCTGCCCGCCCCCTCCCTTCTTCCCAACCCACCTCCCCACCCCCAAAAATTTCAGTCATTCCGTATGACATGTGGGGCCTTAGTTATCCCAGCAGGAATCAAACCCACACCCCTTGCAGTGGAAGGCAGAATCTTAATCACTGGACCACAGAGATACTTTTAAAAAATATATATAATAGTAAGTCTACACTATAACCCCAACTATTTAAACAAAAGGAACTATTTAGTAATTCAATAGATAGGATAAATGGTTTTGAGCGGATGTTAGAATTAAGGATGATTAGGCTTTTGTTTCTTTATTCTTTTCTGTATGTTCATACTTTCAATATAAATATATACTTCTTTAATAATCAGGGATAAAACTGGTGTTGGGAGGGATCTATTAACTATTTGTTGTTGTTTAGTTGTTATGTCATGTCAGACTCTTTGCGACCCCATGGACTGCAGCCCACCTGTCTTCACTGTCCATGGAATTTTCTAGGCAAGAATACTGGAATGGGGTGCCATTTCCTGCTCCAAACATAGTATGCAGTGACTAGATTGATCTTCCATGGAGGTGTTTCTGTATTTACCGTGAATATCAAAAGTCAAAAGCTTGAATTCTTAACGTTGTTGTTACCGCCATTCATCACATCAGTATTTAAACTATTTTATTTTTCGTTTATGACTTTTAATTCCCTGAAACTTTAGAAACAACGTGAGAACTAATGAGCAGAAGCTGTAACAGGAACACCTCTGGTTCACAGCACACAAAAACTTCTTAATTAGAACTGACTGCAATGGGAAATTATAAGGATAGGTCAGAGGTATCAAGATTCCCATAACTGCAGGTGTTCAAAGGGAAGCGGATGTTTACAACGCATGCAGTTAACAGAAGGGATTTATGCAGCCTGGAGGAAGATGTATCTGGTAAACTCTTAGGCAGCATGTTCAATTGCCTATGAATGAACATTCCATCTTCTTACAAATATCCCTGGGACTACAACCCCAGAAAAGCCACTTCCCCCAGGAGAGGCCTGGAGGTGTGACTCCTTCACATGACTTCAGGCAAGGGTGATAACAGCCCTGATTTTCAGGTGTGGAACTCAAAGCTCAGGGGCTGGTAACTCGATTGAGGCCACCCAGATGGCAGTTGGTCACAAACTAGAACCCAGGACCACAAATCCCCAGACTCGAACCCTTCCTTAGGGAAGGGGAGTCACTCTCCAGGCTGCTGCCCCCGATAGTTCTATGCAGCTCCCTTGACGGAAATTGCCCGCCTCCTCCTCCACACGCTCCCGCACACCCTCCTTTCCTGTGAGGCGATTCGGGGCCACTCAATTTCTGCTCGTAGCCGCGAAAGCCCCTGACCTTGTACGTTCCAGGCGACCGGCCCCTGCCTCGGCTCTGGCGAAACCTCCACCACTGACTTACCCGTCCAGCCAAACGCCGTTCTACCGGAAGTTCTGCTCAATCCGCTCTTAGTGCGCCACCGAAGTCTTTCCGCCACGCGCGATAGAGACGAGAGAACAAACGTTCCGGCTGCTGGGCGTGGCGGTTGCCAGAGCGGGGCGCTCACAGGCCGGGAGTTATCGTTGCTGACTTTGAGAGCGGCAGGGACTTCTGGCTCCCTTCGAGCAGTTCACAAAGAGGCGGGGCCGTTCCTACTTGGAGGCCCGGTAGCCGACATCCAGGATCTGAGGAGTGGATGACCACTGCAGTGGCCTCAGCTAAGCCAGCTTGCTCTGCAGCGGTTTCCCGGAACTCCACTACCGCTCCTGCTACATGCCAGAAATATTACTGAGCAGCTACTTGGGGACACAGGTCTAAGCACGGACGAAATAGTGAAAACCTGACAAAAATCCTTGCCTTCATGACAGTATGAACAAAAGCATACTGTTGTCAAATGGTAATTGTGCCATAAGAGAAAAATTAAGCTTGTAAAGGAAAGTGAAAATGTTCGTCACTCTGTCGTGTCCGTCTGCAACCCATGTACTGTAGCCCACCAGGCTCCTCCGTCAATGGGATTCTCCAGGCAGGAATACTGGAGTGAGTAGGCATTCCCTTCTCCAGGGGACCTTCCTGATCCAGAGATCGAACCCAGATTTCCTACACTGCCCACAGATTCTTTACCATCTGAGCCATCAGGGAAGCGTAAAGGAGTTGTGGTTTAAAACAGGTGGTCAGGGAACTTAACCTGGTGGTCCGGCGGTTAAGATTTTCACCGCAGGGGGAGCCGTTTCCATCCAAGTTGTGCAAAGGGTGGGAGTTGGGGTGGGAATATCATTTAAAACAGCGTGGTTATTAGAGCTCTCACAGAGAATAACGTTGAACCATGGACCCGAATGAGGAAGTTAACCATCATGATACTTAGGGAAAGATCTCTCCAGGGGAAGGGAGCTGCCAGTACAAAGGCCATGGGGTAGAAGCATGCTGATGTGTTTGAGGCCAGCATGCAGAAGCAGGGAGTGAGTCGTGGAGACTGAAATCCGAAGTGGAAGTCTCAAAGCACAAGGGATGACGACGGGCTTAAAGCGGTGCAGCTAGTAAGAAAGGGCTGAATTCTCAATCTTACCAATATATGTATATTATGTACAGTATACAATATTGATATATTGATACAATATCAATGTTTCAATCTCATCAATATATGTATATTATGGATGTATCATAATCCAATTGGTATCAATTGGATGTATATTACGAAGAAAGAACCAATGACTCCAAAGTTTGTTGCTGAGCAACTGAAGTATTGGAATTGCAATTACTGAGAAGGCAAGGGGTGGGTAAGATCAGTTCAATTTTGGTGAAGTTGTTTGAGATGTCCGGTAACACACAGAGAATGACGAGTTTTCCCACACTTGAGAAATGGAGAGGCGAGGTACCCTAGAGCACCAAGAAAAGCAACTTGAATTTCGGAGGGCCACCCTTCCATGTTCTGTTGCAGTCATTAAAAACACCCTGGTTGTGTGTTCATGTTCTTTCTCTAACTCTAAAGTGGCATTATTTTCACACATTCCCTAAAACTATCCAAGTTACTTGGGTATTTTTGTTCATGAAAAGTATTCCCACTACAAAAAACTGACAGGATGTCATAGACTCCTTCCATCTAATTTATTAAAACCATGAGCTGCCAGCAGATAGAGGTTAGATTCCTCCAGCTGAGCCTTTGAAAACTTTCAGATGCACCAGCTGGATTTCAAAAAAGCAGAGGAACCAGAGATCAAATTGCCAAAATCTGCTGAAACATAAAAAAGCAAGAGAATTCCCCCCAAAATCTGCTTCATTGACTATGCAAAAGCCTTTGTGTGGATCACGAGAAATTGTGGAAAATTCTTAGAGATAGGAATATCAGACTACCTTACCTGTCTCCTGAGAAACGTATATTACCAGTCAGAGCTGAACAGGGAACAACGGACTGGTTCAAAATTGGTAAAGGAGTTGTCACTCGGCTTATTTAACTTACATACAGAGTACATCACCCTGAAAGGGAAGATCTCTCAGGGAAGGAGCTGCCAGTACAAAGGCCATGGGGTAGAAGCATGCTGATGTGTTTGAGGCCAGCATGCAGAAGCAGGGAGTGAGTCGTGGAGACTGAAATCCGAAGTGGAAGTCTCAAAGCACAAGGGATGACGACGGGCTTAAAGCGGTGCAGCTAGTAAGAAAGGGCTGAATTCTCAATCTTACCAATATATGTATATTATGTACAGTATACAATATTGATATATTGATACAATATCAATGTTTCAATCTCATCAATATATGTATATTATGGATGTATCATAATCCAATTGGTATCAATTGGATGTATATTACGAAGAAAGAACCAATGACTCCAAAGTTTGTTGCTGAGCAACTGAAGTATTGGAATTGCAATTACTGAGAAGGCAAGGGGTGGGTAAGATCAGTTCAATTTTGGTGAAGTTGTTTGAGATGTCCGGTAACACACAGAGAATGACGAGTTTTCCCACACTTGAGAAATGGAGAGGCGAGGTACCCTAGAGCACCAAGAAAAGCAACTTGAATTTCGGAGGGCCACCCTTCCATGTTCTGTTGCAGTCATTAAAAACACCCTGGTTGTGTGTTCATGTTCTTTCTCTAACTCTAAAGTGGCATTATTTTCACACATTCCCTAAAAACTATCCAAGTTACTTGGGTATTTTTGTTCATGAAAAGTATTCCCACTACAAAAAACTGACAGGATGTCATAGACTCCTTCCATCTAATTTATTAAAACCATGAGCTGCCAGCAGATAGAGGTTAGATTCCTCCAGCTGAGCCTTTGAAAACTTTCAGATGCACCAGCTGGATTTCAAAAAAGCAGAGGAACCAGAGATCAAATTGCCAAAATCTGCTGAAACATAAAAAAGCAAGAGAATTCCCCCCAAAATCTGCTTCATTGACTATGCAAAAGCCTTTGTGTGGATCACGAGAAATTGTGGAAAATTCTTAGAGATAGGAATATCAGACTACCTTACCTGTCTCCTGAGAAACGTATATTACCAGTCAGAGCTGAACAGGGAACAACGGACTGGTTCAAAATTGGTAAAGGAGTTGTCACTCGGCTTATTTAACTTACATACAGAGTACATCACGTGAAATGCTGGGCTGGATGAATAATAAGTTGGAATCAAGATTGTCTGGAGAAATATCAATAACCTCAGGTATGAAGATGATACCACTCTAATGGCAGAAAGCGAAGAGGAACTAAAGAGTTGCTTGATGAGGATGAAAGAGGAGAGTGAAAAAGTTGCCTTAAAACTCAACATTCAAAAAACGAAGATCATGGCAAATAAATGGAGAAAAAGTGTAAACAATGACAGACTTTATTTTCTTGGGCTCCAAAATCACTGTGAAGGGTAACTGCAGCCACAAAATTAAAAGACGCTTGATCCTTGGAAGAAAAGCTATGACAAACCTAGACAGTGTATTCAAAAGCAGCAACATCACTGCTGAAAGTGGGCACTTTCTTTCGTCAAAGCTATAATTTTTCCAGTAGTCTTGCACGGATGTGAGGGCTGAACCATAAATAAGACTGAATGCTGAAGAATGGATGCTTTTGAACTGTGGTGCTGGAGAAGACTCTTGAGAGTCCCTTGGATAGCAAGGAGATCAAACCAGTCAATCATGAAGAAAATAAAGCCTGACTATTCATTGGAAGGACTGATGCTGAAGTTGAAGCTCCAGTACCATGGCCAGCTGATATGAAGTGTCAACTCATTGGAAAAGATCTTGACGCTGGCAAAGATTGAAGGCAAAAGGAGAAGGGGGTGACAGAGGATGAGATGGTTAGATGCCATTGTTGGCTCAGTGGGCGTGAGTTTGAGCAAACTGTGAAGGACGATGCAGGACAGGGAAGCCTGGTGTGCTGCAGTCCATGGGGTAAACAAGAGTCAGACACTATTTCGCAAACAACAAAAGATGGAAGACACTGCTATCCCAATGCTGAAGCAGGGAGACCATCTGCCTCAACCTCAACTTGAGATTCCTGGAATCATGATTCAGGCACTTTTCTATAATGACTCTTCTTTACACAGACATACCCATTCAGGCCTTCACAGATACTGCAGATCTTCTACATGAAGTACTTTAAGCTAGTTAAAAGTACAGATAACTGTTGAGCAATGAGGGAGTTAGGGGCGTTGATTTTCCGAACAGTCAAAAATCCACATTTAACCTTATAACTGGTCCTCTGTGGATCCATGGATCATACAGAATATATTCAGTGAAAAAAAAAATTCATAAGTAGACCCACGTAGTTCAAACCCAAGTTGTTCAAGGGTCAGCTGCAAAATTCAGTCAAAATTACAACAGGATCGTTCACAGCAGACAGAGCAATCCCACATTATTCCAACCTACTGATTTATAAACAAAGTCAACCTAGAATGGGAGTATAGAAGGTAATATACCAACAGATTATTCCAATAGTAGTTTAGTCACTTGCTCATGAGACAGTGGACCAAATGACCTATTAAATCATTAGTTTCCTTATTTGTAAAATGAGAATGAGAAATGGTTATGTCAGGAGACTACTATAAGGATTAAATGAGATTCCATATGTATATACAATGTAACTTTTACTACAAATACTTACAGATTTAAATTTGTTTCAAAAAATAAATTTGTTTGAAGAAAGCATCTATGACAAAATATTAACACTTGTTATTTCTGGGTGGTGGGTTTACATGTTCATAGTTTTCTGTATTTCTTTAAATTTTTCAAAATGAAGAGAAATAAATATATTGATCTTAGATACATGTAATCCACAATCACATATGTAAGAGAATCACTTTATGTTGTGAATCCTCATCAGATAAAGCACATGCTTAAAAAAAAAAAGCACATGCTTTTTCAACAAAATATTTGGAACAGTGGTTTACAGCAGAGAGCACAATGCAAACTTAAGATCAC
Source organism: Tragulus kanchil (assembly GCA_022376925.1). NCBI lineage: Eukaryota > Metazoa > Chordata > Mammalia > Artiodactyla > Tragulidae > Tragulus > Tragulus kanchil. Next base: position 91,410,250 of record JAIOJX010000004.1, on the reverse strand, counting down.
AGAAGATCAGAGATGGAAGAGACCTCTGAAACCTAGTCTAAACCTCTGTTTTTCAGACTAGAAAACTGCTTGAGTGGTTTTTCAAAGTTATGCCCTGCAGGTTAATGCCAATACCCCAGGGGAATTCCCTGGTGGTCCAGTAGTTAGAAGGGCTTCCCTGGTGGCTAAGTCAGGAAAGAATTCACCTGCAATGCAGGAGACCCAGGTTTCATCCCTGGATCGGAAAGATCAAGAGATCTTGCCCGGAGAATCCCGTGGATTGAGAAACCTGGCAGGTTACGGTCTGCAGACTCCAAAAGAGTCGGACACAACTTATCAACTAAACCACCACCACTACCAATGGTTAGGCCTCTATACTTCTACTGCAGGGGACACAGGTTCCACCCTTGGTTGGGAAAGCCAACAGCTGCCCCCGATCCTGATCCTGGCTTCTGGAATGGTCAATAGTCTAAGTACCACATTTAAAAAATGATTTTTTTTTTAAACTTTCAAAGTCCAATTTTATGACACAGTTTTACAACACAAAGTCATGCTGTTTAATTTTCAGCATTCAGCTGATTTTATTTTGTCAGAACACTGGCAAACTTGCCTTCATAAACTAAGTACACTGACTTTCTAGAACAAAGAGTTTAAATTTTAACACATATAAAAATCAATTAAGTTGCTCAAGGGAGTCCTCACCATTTGGTATGACTCCAAAAGGCATGAAAAACTACTACCTTCTGTAGCAAGCAAATGCTATACAGAAAATTTTAAATTTCTTCACCCCGAAGAAGTGAATCAGTGTTATAATTGATATCTTATTTAAAGTTTACCATTGGAAAATGATTCAAACTTATACATTGATAAAAACAATGTACTTTAAATTTTTCAAAATGAAGAGAAATAAATATATTGATCTTAGATACATGTAATCCACAATCACATATGTAAGAGAATCACTTTATGTTGTGAATCCTCATCAGATAAAGCACATGCTTAAAAAAAAAGCACATGCTTTTTCAACAAAATATTTGGAACAGTGGTTTACAGCAGAGAGCACAATGCAAACTTAAGATCACAGAAGATCAGAGATGGAAGAGACCTCTGAAACCTAGTCTAAACCTCTGTTTTTCAGACTAGAAAACTGCTTGAGTGGTTTTTCAAAGTTATGCCCTGCAGGTTAATGCCAATACCCCAGGGGAATTCCCTGGTGGTCCAGTAGTTAGAAGGGCTTCCCTGGTGGCTAAGTCAGGAAAGAATTCACCTGCAATGCAGGAGACCCAGGTTTCATCCCTGGATCGGAAAGATCAAGAGATCTTGCCCGGAGAATCCCGTGGATTGAGAAACCTGGCAGGTTACGGTCTGCAGACTCCAAAAGAGTCGGACACAACTTATCAACTAAACCACCACCACTACCAATGGTTAGGCCTCTATACTTCTACTGCAGGGGACACAGGTTCCACCCTTGGTTGGGAAAGCCAACAGCTGCCCCCGATCCTGATCCTGGCTTCTGGAATGGTCAATAGTCTAAGTACCACATTTAAAAAATGATTTTTTTTTTAAACTTTCAAAGTCCAATTTTATGACACAGTTTTACAACACAAAGTCATGCTGTTTAATTTTCAGCATTCAGCTGATTTTATTTTGTCAGAACACTGGCAAACTTGCCTTCATAAACTAAGTACACTGACTTTCTAGAACAAAGAGTTTAAATTTTAACACATATAAAAATCAATTAAGTTGCTCAAGGGAGTCCTCACCATTTGGTATGACTCCAAAAGGCATGAAAAACTACTACCTTCTGTAGCAAGCAAATGCTATACAGAAAATTTTAAATTTCTTCACCCCGAAGAAGTGAATCAGTGTTATAATTGATATCTTATTTAAAGTTTACCATTGGAAAATGATTCAAACTTATACATTGATAAAAACAATGTACTTTAAATGAGAGTTCTAAACTGAGGGAATAATCACAATTAACTTAGTTTGCTCTATATCCAGCATTACTCTGCCAAGAAAAATCTGAATTAAAAAAAAAAATACTGAGAATTAAAGGGCACCATTTGAAATAGTTTGGTGTTTTATGATACTGGATTCCATTTCCAGATAAATCAGCTTTCTGTCAGCCAAAGGATTTAGGATACTACCAACCAGCAGAACACCCAAAATAGTTTAAAACAACAGATACAACTTCCGAGTGTAGTTTTCCATAGTTTAATAGTAATAGCACTAATGATGTTAAAAAGGTAAATTATGGAAAGAAAACAATAGGTTTAATAATTACAAAATATGTACAAAACTTGAACATTCCCATAAGATACAATTCAAGTCAGAACTGAATTATAAAGGCAATTGGATACTTTGATAAATGGAAATGCCTAGTTGACTTTTTAAAAAAATATGTAAACCATAAAAGATAAAAAGCTTTTAAAAATACACAACAGAATTCTAACCAGTAGGTTTAAACGTTGATTTTTCAAAAGTACACATATATTTACAGTCTTCAAAGTTTACACATTTGTTACTTTTACATCATCTTTATTACCAGGATAACATGAAATAAAAAGCTCTTAAGCATTTATACACATAAAAAAGAAATCAATAGGGAGGTTGGCAGAACTCAGTGTTCATAATGGCTAAGCCAGGAAAAGGCTGGGGATTTTATCAACGGAGTCATAAAATAGACTTAACCAAAACTGCAAGCTAGGCAACAAGCAGTTTCACTTCAGAGACTTTACTACAGGGGCCCAGTTTCCTTATCTGAAAATAAATCATTATTTCTTTATAAGTAACAGTTGTCAGAAGGGAAAATTCTGGGAGGATTAAAGAACCAAGGAGTACACTTCGATATTAAGACCTGATTGCTCAGGATGTGAAAGTTCAGAGCACAGTCCACTCCAGGATCTTCCTTAAAAGTTTAAAAACCTCAAAGAACAGTTCTTAATACAAGAACCAATGTGTGAAGTATAAAACTTTAAAGTTTACCATTGGAAAATGATTCAAACTTATACATTGATAAAAACAATGTACTTTAAATGAGAGTTCTAAACTGAGGGAATAATCACAATTAACTTAGTTTGCTCTATATCCAGCATTACTCTGCCAAGAAAAATCTGAATTAAAAAAAAAAATACTGAGAATTAAAGGGCACCATTTGAAATAGTTTGGTGTTTTATGATACTGGATTCCATTTCCAGATAAATCAGCTTTCTGTCAGCCAAAGGATTTAGGATACTACCAACCAGCAGAACACCCAAAATAGTTTAAAACAACAGATACAACTTCCGAGTGTAGTTTTCCATAGTTTAATAGTAATAGCACTAATGATGTTAAAAAGGTAAATTATGGAAAGAAAACAATAGGTTTAATAATTACAAAATATGTACAAAACTTGAACATTCCCATAAGATACAATTCAAGTCAGAACTGAATTATAAAGGCAATTGGATACTTTGATAAATGGAAATGCCTAGTTGACTTTTTAAAAACATATGTAAACCATAAAAGATAAAAAGCTTTTAAAAATACACAACAGAATTCTAACCAGTAGGTTTAAACGTTGATTTTTCAAAAGTACACATATATTTACAGTCTTCAAAGTTTACACATTTGTTACTTTTACATCATCTTTATTACCAGGATAACATGAAATAAAAAGCTCTTAAGCATTTATACACATAAAAAAGAAATCAATAGGGAGGTTGGCAGAACTCAGTGTTCATAATGGCTAAGCCAGGAAAAGGCTGGGGATTTTATCAACGGAGTCATAAAATAGACTTAACCAAAACTGCAAGCTAGGCAACAAGCAGTTTCACTTCAGAGACTTTACTACAGGGGCCCAGTTTCCTTATCTGAAAATAAATCATTATTTCTTTATAAGTAACAGTTGTCAGAAGGGAAAATTCTGGGAGGATTAAAGAACCAAGGAGTACACTTCGATATTAAGACCTGATTGCTCAGGATGTGAAAGTTCAGAGCACAGTCCACTCCAGGATCTTCCTTAAAAGTTTAAAAACCTCAAAGAACAGTTCTTAATACAAGAACCAATGTGTGAAGTATAAAATCTTTAGTTGCAGTGTTCAGCCCAGTTCATTATCACAATCTATTTCTAAAATGCTTCAATACTGATGATATTAAAGCTACCAAAACCTGGTAATGATCACACAGATTTTGGCCTCCCGGGTTAGAGCCCAAAGTCATTTTGACTCCTGACAACATTGCAGAAATGTCAGTCAGAGACTTCTTAACCTCTCCAACAATGTGGCATCTGTCCCTTATGTTTTCCGTCGATCATAATCTCCAACCATCTTCTTAATGTGTGACAATTTGCTCTTCAAGTGTTTACAGTAATTCCTCTTATTTTTGTAATCCGCTGACTAAAAAGGGGAGGGGAAAGAATTGGGTACATTTAATAAGCACGAGTTATGTATGAGCTGCTAGGAAGGCAGAGGTGAACAACAACACTACAAAGGAAGTATTGGTCATATGGAATTGCAAGGAACGTTAACTGAAGTAACAGGCACACGGAACCTGGCGGCATCTCTAACCACAGAACAGCTGATTCTCTTCGCTCAATCATATCTTCTAACTTGAGTTTCACAAAGGATACACTCATTTGTAATGATTTGTAAAGTTGTCAAGAAAATTTATTGGCCCTTTTTTTGCTAACACATGATCTTGAGGAGCAAAAAAATCAGTAAAGCAAGAAACATGATATGGGCTGACTTAGAATAAGGAAACTGGATAAATGGGGAATGAGCCAGGACATTTTACTATATACGCTTTTAAATTCTTGAATTAAAAAAATAATATTTATTTGGCTGCACCAGGTCTTAGCTGACGGCATGCAGAAGTTTTAATTGCGGCAAATGAACTCTTAGTTGTGACATGTGGCACCTAGTTCCCTGACCAGGGATTGAACCTAGGGCCCCCTGCATTGTGAGCTTGGAATCTTTGCCACTGGATCACCAGGGAAGTGTCTAAAGTCTTGAATATAAATTCATGATGTTCTAGGAATTCCCTGGTAGTCTTAACAGTTAGAACTCTGCACTTTTACTGCTGGACCACAGTCCACTCCAGGATCTTCCTTAAAAGTTTAAAAACCTCAAAGAACAGTTCTTAATACAAGAACCAATGTGTGAAGTATAAAATCTTTAGTTGCAGTGTTCAGCCCAGTTCATTATCACAATCTATTTCTAAAATGCTTCAATACTGATGATATTAAAGCTACCAAAACCTGGTAATGATCACACAGATTTTGGCCTCCCGGGTTAGAGCCCAAAGTCATTTTGACTCCTGACAACATTGCAGAAATGTCAGTCAGAGACTTCTTAACCTCTCCAACAATGTGGCATCTGTCCCTTATGTTTTCCGTCGATCATAATCTCCAACCATCTTCTTAATGTGTGACAATTTGCTCTTCAAGTGTTTACAGTAATTCCTCTTATTTTTGTAATCCGCTGACTAAAAAGGGGAGGGGAAAGAATTGGGTACATTTAATAAGCACGAGTTATGTATGAGCTGCTAGGAAGGCAGAGGTGAACAACAACACTACAAAGGAAGTATTGGTCATATGGAATTGCAAGGAACGTTAACTGAAGTAACAGGCACACGGAACCTGGCGGCATCTCTAACCACAGAACAGCTGATTCTCTTCGCTCAATCATATCTTCTAACTTGAGTTTCACAAAGGATACACTCATTTGTAATGATTTGTAAAGTTGTCAAGAAAATTTATTGGCCCTTTTTTTGCTAACACATGATCTTGAGGAGCAAAAAAATCAGTAAAGCAAGAAACATGATATGGGCTGACTTAGAATAAGGAAACTGGATAAATGGGGAATGAGCCAGGACATTTTACTATATACGCTTTTAAATTCTTGAATTAAAAAAATAATATTTATTTGGCTGCACCAGGTCTTAGCTGACGGCATGCAGAAGTTTTAATTGCGGCAAATGAACTCTTAGTTGTGACATGTGGCACCTAGTTCCCTGACCAGGGATTGAACCTAGGGCCCCCTGCATTGTGAGCTTGGAATCTTTGCCACTGGATCACCAGGGAAGTGTCTAAAGTCTTGAATATAAATTCATGATGTTCTAGGAATTCCCTGGTAGTCTTAACAGTTAGAACTCTGCACTTTTACTGCTGAGGACCCAGGTTCAATCCCTGGTTAGGAAAAGAAGAGCCCATAAGTCATGTAGTGAGACCAAAAAAAAAAAAAAACTGATGATGCTCAAGTGCTGCCAAGGCTACAGAGCAACAGGAATCTACACGGCTTGCTGGGAATGTAAACTGGAACAAATCAGGGACACTGCTGACAGGCCCTACCCAAGGCTGGGTCTGCACTTGCTCAATAACCCTGCAACTTCATGCCTATGTAAATACCTAGCAAATATGCATCCATGTGCATAGACACTTAAAAAATGAACCACTGCTTCATGCAACCAATGAATGGTTCTCACAAACAATACTGAAGAAAGAAATCACACACAAATTACATACAGTATGATTCCATTCACACCAAGTTCAAAATGGGCAATGGACGATTGTCAATGTTATAAATTAGGATGGTGGTTACCTCTGGGGTAAGTGTAAAAATTAGATGACCATACAGGGGATACTAAGACCTGTTTTCAAGGGGGTGCCAGGTACAAAGGTGTGTGCCTGCTGTGTGAAAGTTTACCAAGTTGTATACTTAGGATATATGTACTTTTCTGAACATATACCTCAACGTAAAATAAAAAACTTTTTTTTTTCAATCAGTGCTGCTTGTAGCCGCAAACAACTGTAAGTTCCAACTTCTTACAGTTTTCATCTTGCAATTACAGGGTCTTTTGTCTATAATCACTGCATGTGTGCCAAGGTATCCACAGTCATTCTAAAGCTTAAATGAAAGACACAGAAGAGAAAAGGTTTTCCTAAAAGAATTTTACAATTTATACTTACTCCCTTAACTTGTTTCAATCTATTGTATTCGTCGGCAGCAGCCTATAAATGAGAAACAAAGGAATATGTTCAGTGGGGAATTTTCCTCTTTCAGAAGTGACACTCCTGATATTATACTTTGGAACAAAAAAATGTCGGCTTAGGACAAGAATATAAGGAGTCAAAATAAAGAACTCTTGAAGCTCTCAAAACTCTTATGGTCAGTAGGAGGGTCTGAAGGAGTCCAGTTTCAGAAAATTTAAGACATTTAAGATTCTTCTCACATTGCACTCCCACCAACAGGTAAGTCTTTGTCCTGATGCCTCGTCTCTCCCCATGCCAGTTCACGTAGACTCCATAAAGCACAGCTCTGACCAGGTTACATCCCATCATCATGATAAAACTGGTGTAAGCACCCCTAATGATTTTGTCTCCTATCATACCAGTGCCCACTATTTGCAATTCCTTTAAACAAACATATTAATGCTTCCAGGGGCTTCCCCTGGTGGTCCAGTGGGTGGGGACACCGCCTTGCAGTACAAGGGGTGCCAGTTCGATCCCTGGCCTGGGAAGATTCCACGTGCCGCGGAGCGGCTGGACCGATGTGTCCAATCACCAAGCCGGAGCTCTGGAGCGCATGCGCCTGGAGCCGGCGCTCTGCGACGACAGAGGCCACCGTGATGGGAGGCCTACGCGGGCCAAGGAACAAAGATGGATGAAAATGGAGAAATGAAAGGCCAATAGAAGTGGCCTGCCCACTCCCCTCCCTCCCCAACCCGACCCCCGCTCAAAATAAATAAATAAATAAAATAATTAATTAAAAAAAAAAACTATATTAGAAGCAAATACTTCAAAATCAGAAAACAGATCACTCCCAATTAAAAAAGGCAAAGGTATATGGAAGGACAATGAAGTTCCAATAAATACATGATGTGATTAACAAACAAAAGTTTAAATACTGGCATCTAAGACACAAGGCAGCCATTTTTCAAGCACAAAATGTTGGTGACATGTGGGTCACAGGAGCCCTCAAGCATTAGGAGGGGGAATACAGTCGATAGATGGCAGTTTTGCAACAAAAGTTCACACATATATAACATGGAAGTAACAAATTTCCCATGCAGACAAATTTCAAGTAACTTGTATAAATATGCTGTCTTTAAAGAGTTGGAACATAATTCCCCAGTTTCTTAAGTGTGATCTAGGCAGGGATTCCCTTCCAAAGAGTACAATATGGAGAGGGGGCTTAAAAAGTAAAGAGTAAAATGAACTCTTGAAGCTCTCAAAACTCTTATGGTCAGTAGGAGGGTCTGAAGGAGTCCAGTTTCAGAAAATTTAAGACATTTAAGATTCTTCTCACATTGCACTCCCACCAACAGGTAAGTCTTTGTCCTGATGCCTCGTCTCTCCCCATGCCAGTTCACGTAGACTCCATAAAGCACAGCTCTGACCAGGTTACATCCCATCATCATGATAAAACTGGTGTAAGCACCCCTAATGATTTTGTCTCCTATCATACCAGTGCCCACTATTTGCAATTCCTTTAAACAAACATATTAATGCTTCCAGGGGCTTCCCCTGGTGGTCCAGTGGGTGGGGACACCGCCTTGCAGTACAAGGGGTGCCAGTTCGATCCCTGGCCTGGGAAGATTCCACGTGCCGCGGAGCGGCTGGACCGATGTGTCCAATCACCAAGCCGGAGCTCTGGAGCGCATGCGCCTGGAGCCGGCGCTCTGCGACGACAGAGGCCACCGTGATGGGAGGCCTACGCGGGCCAAGGAACAAAGATGGATGAAAATGGAGAAATGAAAGGCCAATAGAAGTGGCCTGCCCACTCCCCTCCCTCCCCAACCCGACCCCCGCTCAAAATAAATAAATAAATAAAATAATTAATTAAAAAAAAAAACTATATTAGAAGCAAATACTTCAAAATCAGAAAACAGATCACTCCCAATTAAAAAAGGCAAAGGTATATGGAAGGACAATGAAGTTCCAATAAATACATGATGTGATTAACAAACAAAAGTTTAAATACTGGCATCTAAGACACAAGGCAGCCATTTTTCAAGCACAAAATGTTGGTGACATGTGGGTCACAGGAGCCCTCAAGCATTAGGAGGGGGAATACAGTCGATAGATGGCAGTTTTGCAACAAAAGTTCACACATATATAACATGGAAGTAACAAATTTCCCATGCAGACAAATTTCAAGTAACTTGTATAAATATGCTGTCTTTAAAGAGTTGGAACATAATTCCCCAGTTTCTTAAGTGTGATCTAGGCAGGGATTCCCTTCCAAAGAGTACAATATGGAGAGGGGGCTTAAAAAGTAAAGAGTAACGTTACATGGACAAACACTACCCAAGCCGGGTGGTCAAGGGAAAAAAATAAAACGTGCCACTATTGAGTTTAAAAAAAAAAAGGAAGGCTATAAAAAAACTTATGATTCTTTATCAAAGATTGTGTGTATCTAGGTACACTCGTGCATGGCGGGGCCATCTTAATAACTAATCTTTCGGTTGACAAGACTTAAAGTAATTTATTTTTCTGTATGCAATTTTATGTTATTTGATTTTTTTTCTAGAAAGAGTGAACTGTTTATAAATAGAAAAAGTAATGTAGCTATTTTCTCTCAAACAGGAAGAAACATATGTACACATACTACTACTTTGTAATTCTTAACTATATTAGCACACTCTTCAATTTGAAAAATACTTTAAAATCTATTTCAACTACTATTCAATGAAATTAGCTTGATAATTACCAGAAAAATCTGTATCAACATTAACATAAAGGAAAATGTAGCTCCATGGATTAGAATAAAATTCTATGAAGTATATGATTATCAGGTTTGAATTTACCATGTACTCTTCACTTTCTTCTCTATAGTCATCCAGTTCTTTATCCAGACGAGAGAGTTCTTTGTTGATCTCATCAAGTTCTGCTTGTAAGCTCTTGTATTCCTGCAGGCCAGTGTCAAAACTTCTTTTGTAGACTTGTCTTTGCTGATCTGAAGTGATAGGTGGATATTCCCTAAAAATTCAGTGAGAAAATGATTACTTATGATAACAAGATTTAAATACTAGCATCTAAGACACAAGGCAGCCATTTTTCAAGCACAAAATGTTGGTGACATGTGGGTCACAGGAGCCCTCAAGCATTAGGAGGGGGAATACAGTCGATAGATGGCAGTTTTGCAACAAAAGTTCACACATATATAACATGGAAGTAACAAATTTCCCATGCAGACAAATTTCAAGTAACTTGTATAAATATGCTGTCTTTAAAGAGTTGGAACATAATTCCCCAGTTTCTTAAGTGTGATCTAGGCAGGGATTCCCTTCCAAAGAGTACAATATGGAGAGGGGGCTTAAAAAGTAAAGAGTAACGTTACATGGACAAACACTACCCAAGCCGGGTGGTCAAGGGAAAAAAATAAAACGTGCCACTATTGAGTTTAAAAAAAAAAAAAAAGGAAGGCTATAAAAAAACTTATGATTCTTTATCAAAGATTGTGTGTATCTAGGTACACTCGTGCATGGCGGGGCCATCTTAATAACTAATCTTTCGGTTGACAAGACTTAAAGTAATTTATTTTTCTGTATGCAATTTTATGTTATTTGATTTTTTTTCTAGAAAGAGTGAACTGTTTATAAATAGAAAAAGTAATGTAGCTATTTTCTCTCAAACAGGAAGAAACATATGTACACATACTACTACTTTGTAATTCTTAACTATATTAGCACACTCTTCAATTTGAAAAATACTTTAAAATCTATTTCAACTACTATTCAATGAAATTAGCTTGATAATTACCAGAAAAATCTGTATCAACATTAACATAAAGGAAAATGTAGCTCCATGGATTAGAATAAAATTCTATGAAGTATATGATTATCAGGTTTGAATTTACCATGTACTCTTCACTTTCTTCTCTATAGTCATCCAGTTCTTTATCCAGACGAGAGAGTTCTTTGTTGATCTCATCAAGTTCTGCTTGTAAGCTCTTGTATTCCTGCAGGCCAGTGTCAAAACTTCTTTTGTAGACTTGTCTTTGCTGATCTGAAGTGATAGGTGGATATTCCCTAAAAATTCAGTGAGAAAATGATTACTTATGTATCCTTAACAGACTCAAGATCCACTGCTTCTGTGAACAACAAAACTCTGTAAAAACTTTAAAATAAAAAAATTAATTAAAAAAAGATTCACTGCTTATTTCTCAGAGGTAACAAAGCTGGAGGGATGTGGAGAATGACTTTCTCTTGGTTTTGTTTTTGTTATTATTGTCCACAGATAGAGGAAATTCTTTAAAGAATGATTATGCTTCTCACATTGCTCCTCTTTTTTTTTTTAACCTATGCCTACCGAGTTTTAGAAATAAGTGTTAAAAATCATCTATGAAATTTCAGGGTGGTCTTAGGAACGCACTTATTCTGAATACACAGCACTGTGTGAGAATGGATGCATAATTATGTTTACAGTCTTAAAACTGGAACAGTGGAACACAAGGATATTTTCATCACTTCAGTGGCAGAGCAGCTGCCTGGCAGGTAGCTGTTTCCTGCTACCGCCTATAGTTTTCAGACTCTTGATAAGTTTTTTGGTGGAGAGGTGAGAAGGGGCTATGTTTTTCCTTAACAGAAATCACTTTGACTATAAAAGCAGACATTAAAAGGTACATGTATGAAAATGCAGGCTCGGGCTTCCCCTGGTGGTCCAGTGGGTAAGGACACCACCTTGCAGTGCAAGGGGCGCCGTTTCGAGCCCTGGCCTGGGAAGATCCCATGTGCCGCGGAGCGGCTGGACCAATGTGTCCAGTTACCGAGCCGGAGCTCTGGGGCGCATGCGCCCAGAGCCGGCGCTCTGTGACAACAGAGGCCACCGCGATGGGAGGCCCACAGGAGCCAAAGAACAAAGACGGATAAAAATAGATAAATGAAAGACCAACAGAAGTGGCCCGCCCGCTCCTCTTCCTCCCCAACCTGTCCCCCACCCTAAATGAATAAATAAATAAATAAATCTTAAAAAAAAAGAAAATGCAGGCTCACTGTAAAAATAATCTGGTAATGTGTTAAACCACACACACACAAAAAAAAAATCCTGAAATTCTGTATCACTTGTATCTCTCACTGTGCCAGCTATTCTCTGCACTCAACGGTGATGATATTCACCAGGCATAATCCCCTGAGGAAACACTCCAAGTTGTTCCATAGAATTCAGGAACTTCATGGCAACATGAAATTTTAAATGTTCTATCCAAGACAGTGTAAATGTCTTCATTTTGCAGAGGAGAAATTAAGTGATTTGCTCAGAAGGGAAATAAGAATTCAGAATTTCTAGATGTTTTTATTTACATCTTGTACAACACAAGACAGGCAAATATTTTGTGGACAGCTGAATTAGACCAAAACTCTTGAGGGGCAAGAGGGAGATGAAATATGAGAGCCAAAAATGAGTGTGAGATTTCTAGCTATCCTTGCTCTATCCGTCCTTCCTAATAGCTTGAGGAACAATGTGTTTTGATTCACCACAGTTCACACAGCAAGTATTTCTGACTTGCATCTGATTCCTCAGAATGGGCAAAAAAGGCTATAAGGCTACCCAGGTCATACCTGAGTACAGCTGGCGATAGATGCTGGATTACAACCAAACCACTGACACAAAAAGGAACTTAACCACAACACTAAATTGTTAACTCGATTGTTTACAAAATTGTTTGCCAAAGTCCTCTGGATTAGACTTTTAAAAGAATCTCTGGTCTCACTGTGAAAGCTTAACCTAAAAGTAAATGTTGAAGGAAAGCCGTAATACTGGTCTGTAATTTTATAATTAGTAAAACAAAGTTCTTCTATACAGGTATCTTACTCATTTGACAAAGCATTCTTGGGTGGCTACTGGTAAAAGTCTATAGCACTGGTGAAGTTTATCAGTCATTTTGTGCGGGTGAGTGGGAAGTTTTCTTTTTGGTGGGGGGGGCCCACTTCTATTGTCTTTCATCTATTTATCTTTGTGCTTTGGCTTGTGTGGGTGTCCCATCGCAGTGGCCTCTCTCACCGCAGAGCACTAGCTCTGGGCGCATGCGCTCCAGAGCTCCAGCTCGGTAATTGGACACATTAGTCCAGCCACTCCGCGGCACGTGGGATCTTCCCAGGCCAGGGATCGAACCGGCGCCCCTTGTACTACAAGGTGGTGTCCTTACCCACTGGACCACCAGGGAAGCCCTATCTTTCTTGATGCTGAAGAAATTCTAAGAAAAGTACAACTTAGATCTAGTGTGTTCATGCTAAGTTGGTGCAGTCCTGTCAGACTGATAATGCCCCTCAATCTCCAAAGAAGTTGTATTAATATATTCCTAGAAGATACACTCTTTTTACCGCGGGGCTTTTGTAACATATAGCACCATGGTACCCGGATTAGAGAAGGAGCAGATTAATTGAGTAGTTTGAGAGCTATATAGCTTGTTCCATGAGATGATAACAAATTTTATTTCTAAGTGTTTGGGAAGAAGTGTATCATCATAGTTGATGCTTTGGCAATACTCTCTTATGGTTTTTTTGGGGCGGGGGGGGGGGGGGGGGTGGCCACGTCTATTGGTTTTTCATTTATCTATTTTCATCCATCTTTGTTCTTTGGCCCATGTGGGCCTCACATCGCAGTGGCCTCTCTCACTGCAGAGCACTAGCTCTGGGCGCATGCGCTCCAGAGTTCCGGCTCAGTAATTGGACAACATCAGTCCAGCCGCTCCGGGGCACGTGGGATCTTCCCAGGCCAGGGATTGAACTGGCGCCCCTTACACTGCAAGGCAGTATCCTTACCCACTGGACCACCAGGGAAGCCATGGGAAGTATTTTAAGATAAACACATTCCATTCGCGTTGACTTTTATTACAAACGAGTACTAAGAGGGGAAAAAATGTAACAAAAACTTGTTTCCAGTTCTGGTAGGCCAAGAATGAGGATATACCACCTGCCCTAGTTGAGGAGGCAACACCATCAAAACCTGGTTGTGGGACTTTCTGGTGGTCCAGTGGGTAAGGACACCGCCTGACAGTGCAAGGGCACCGGTTCGATCCCTGGCGTAGGAAGATCCCACGTGCCGCTGAGCTGCTGGTCCGATGTGTTCAATTACTGAGCCGGAGCTCTGAGCGCATGCGCCCAGAGCCGGTGCTCATGGCAGACAGAGGCCACCACGATGGGAGGCCCACATGGGCCAAAGAACAAAGATGGATGAAACTAGACAAATGAAAGACCAGTGGAAGCGGCCCGTCCACTCCCCACCCCCCCCACCCCCGCCTAAATAAATAAAATAAATAATTTAAAAACAAAACAAAACAAAACAAAAAAACCTGGTTGTGCACCCATCAGACGTGCAAGGGGTTCCAGTGAGAGGCCGCGTACCTGATCCAGTCCTCCTCCAGCTCATCGCAGGACTCGCCGCCCGTCGTGTAGTCTGTTTCATAGTGGTCTTGCTCCGACCTCCTTGACTTGCCCGCTCTGCCCTTTGAGGCAGCCCGTTTGGAAGGCGTGTCCAAGTTACCACTGCTGCTGTAATGAGGCTGCCGGAAGTCCTCCATGGGTGAAGTCAACGGCAGCTCCAGCGCCACTTCCGGAACCCTGACAACACAGGAATCATCTTTCCGTGAGCACCTCCGCCTTGTCAGCTGCGGCCCCAGAGGCGGGCCACGTCTATTGGTTTTTCATTTATCTATTTTCATCCATCTTTGTTCTTTGGCCCATGTGGGCCTCACATCGCAGTGGCCTCTCTCACTGCAGAGCACTAGCTCTGGGCGCATGTGCTCCAGAGTTCCGGCTCAGTAATTGGACAACATCAGTCCAGCCGCTCCGGGGCACGTGGGATCTTCCCAGGCCAGGGATTGAACTGGCGCCCCTTACACTGCAAGGCAGTATCCTTACCCACTGGACCACCAGGGAAGCCATGGGAAGTATTTTCAAAATAAACACATTCCATTCACGTTGACTTTTATTACAAACGAGTACTAAGAGGGGAAAAAATGTAACAAAAACTTGTTTCCAGTTCTGGTAGGCCAAGAATGAGGATATACCACCTGCCCTAGTTGAGGAGGCAACACCATCAAAACCTGGTTGTGGGGCTTCCCTGGTGGTCCAGTGGGTAAGGACACCGCCTTGCAATGCAAGGGGCACCGGTTCGATCCCTGGCCTGGGAAGATCCCACGTGCCGCTGAGCTGCTGGTCCGATGTGTCCAATTACTGAGCCGGAGCTCTGGAGCGCATGCGCCCAGAGCCGGTGCTCTGCGATGACAGAGGCCACCGCAATGGGAGGCCCACACGGGCCAAAGAACAAAGATGGATGAAACTAGACAAATGAAAGACCAATAGAAGTGGCCCGTCCACTCCCCTCCCTCCCCACCCCCGCCTAAATAAATAAAATAAATAATTTAAAAACAAAACAAAACAAAACAAAAAAACCTGGTTGTGCACCCATCAGACGTGCAAGGGGTTCCAGTGAGAGGCCGCGTACCTGATCCAGTCCTCCTCCAGCTCATCGCAGGACTCGCCGCCCGTCGTGTAGTCTGTTTCATAGTGGTCTTGCTCCGACCTCCTTGACTTGCCCGCTCTGCCCTTTGAGGCAGCCCGTTTGGAAGGCGTGTCCAAGTTACCACTGCTGCTGTAATGAGGCTGCCGGAAGTCCTCCATGGGTGAAGTCAACGGCAGCTCCAGCGCCACTTCCGGAACCCTGACAACACAGGAATCATCTTTCCGTGAGCACCTCCGCCCCTTGTCACAGCACTGCGGCCACAGAGGGCGGCGACAGCTGCGCGCGGGCCCACTCGCTCTAGCAGCCACCTGCCCACGCTGAGATCCCTGGCTTCCTGTGCTCAGTTCAGCACCAGAGCAGCTCCTCTGATACACACAAGCCGCTTTAAGGCTCTGACGTAAGGGGAGCTCATCAGTAAACCTTCTAGGTAAAATGGATGTAAGATTTCACTTTAGGAAACTCCCACAGACCTGGAAGTGGCGGTGGCCTGACCTGTGGCCAGGACTACTCCACAAAAGGCTGTTAGGAAGATAACAATCAGGTCTCTTTTCTACAGGTTCTTCCAGTTCCCTGGAATGCTGGGTGGGGAAAGGAATGCAATGTATATCTCCCCTTTGGAGGCTTCCAAAGATAAGCTCTTGGTCATACTAATTTTAGACTCCCTTTATATCACTTCTCACTTCAAGATACAATGTTGAAAAATGAAAAAGAAATTGAAAATTTAAACCAAAAGCAAACAAAGGAATTACAAAGCTTTATATTGCAAGAGATGAAAGACCTCATTAAGACTGATTTTTTTTAATCTATTTATTTAATTTTATTTTTTAAAGATTTTTACAGAGTTTTGTTGTTAAGACTGATTTTTTTGTTGTTAGAAACTTTTTACAGTGGAATATAGTTGATTAACCATGTTGTGATAGTTCCAGGTGGATGCAAAGGGACTCAGCCAAGACTTTTAAATGGCGCTATTAATCCAGAAGTTTTATAGAATGAATGAAATGGAAGAGTCATCATTACACTTATTTTTCTAAAGCCAATTATTTTTAATTGAATAAAATGTTTCTACTACAAGCACAAAAACAAAGCCTAACATGGAATGAAAGACCAAGAGATGCAGCAACTCTCAACTAGTTCTGAGTAACAAATGCAGAGCTGCATTTTTCCCTGCAGCAGAGCTGGAGAAGAAGGGCAAGAGGAGAAACAAATATCAGCCTTGCTATTCGAGTCAACTGGTTAAAAATCAGAAGAATTTTTATTTTGCTTAAACTCTGCTCAATGTGATGTGGCAGCCTGCACAGAAGGGGCTTTGAGGGAGGACGGACACATGGCTCTGTAGAGCTGAACCCCTTTGCTGTTCACTTGAAACTATCACAGCACTGTTAATCAGCCATGCCCCAATACAAAATAAAAAGTTTAAAGTCTGAAAGAACGAAAAAATCAGAAGAATTTTATTGTTGCTTTCAACATACAGAAACTGTCAGCTTGAGTTTTATCCACAAGGTGGACTGTTCTTAGGTGATCCAAAAGTGCTTAGTTCTGTTGCCAAAGTCTTGAGATTTCTAATCAAACTTATTAATTTTTTGTAAATTCCTAAAGCTTTGGGGGTGGGTGGCAGTTGAGGGTGGTGGTGGTATCGATTTCTTCTTTCTAAATTTTATCCAGGTTAACATGGCTTTTTTGTGTGCTCTGTTAACGCTACTACTAAAGGAAGGAAAAGTGACTTTCTCTGTGATGTGATCAGGTCTCTTTTCTACAGGTTCTTCCAGTTCCCTGGAATGCTGGGTGGGGAAAGGAATGCAATGTATATCTCCCCTTTGGAGGCTTCCAAAGATAAGCTCTTGGTCATACTAATTTTAGACTCCCTTTATATCACTTCTCACTTCAAGATACAATGTTGAAAAATGAAAAAGAAATTGAAAATTTAAACCAAAAGCAAACAAAGGAATTACAAAGCTTTATATTGCAAGAGATGAAAGACCTCATTAAGACTGATTTTTTAATCTATTTATTTAATTTTATTTTTTAAAGATTTTTACAGAGTTTTGTTGTTAAGACTGATTTTTTTGTTGTTAGAAACTTTTTACAGTGGAATATAGTTGATTAACCATGTTGTGATAGTTCCAGGTGGATGCAAAGGGACTCAGCCAAGACTTTTAAATGGCGCTATTAATCCAGAAGTTTTATAGAATGAATGAAATGGAAGAGTCATCATTACACTTATTTTTCTAAAGCCAATTATTTTTAATTGAATAAAATGTTTCTACTACAAGCACAAAAACAAAGCCTAACATGGAATGAAAGACCAAGAGATGCAGCAACTCTCAACTAGTTCTGAGTAACAAATGCAGAGCTGCATTTTTCCCTGCAGCAGAGCTGGAGAAGAAGGGCAAGAGGAGAAACAAATATCAGCCTTGCTATTCGAGTCAACTGGTTAAAAATCAGAAGAATTTTTATTTTGCTTAAACTCTGCTCAATGTGATGTGGCAGCCTGCACAGAAGGGGCTTTGAGGGAGGACGGACACATGGCTCTGTAGAGCTGAACCCCTTTGCTGTTCACTTGAAACTATCACAGCACTGTTAATCAGCCATGCCCCAATACAAAATAAAAAGTTTAAAGTCTGAAAGAACGAAAAAAAATCAGAAGAATTTTATTGTTGCTTTCAACATACAGAAACTGTCAGCTTGAGTTTTATCCACAAGGTGGACTGTTCTTAGGTGATCCAAAAGTGCTTAGTTCTGTTGCCAAAGTCTTGAGATTTCTAATCAAACTTATTAATTTTTTGTAAATTCCTAAAGCTTTGGGGGTGGGTGGCAGTTGAGGGTGGTGGTGGTATCGATTTCTTCTTTCTAAATTTTATCCAGGTTAACATGGCTTTTTTGTGTGCTCTGTTAACGCTACTACTAAAGGAAGGAAAATGTGACTTTCTCTGTGAGTGAATGATTAACGAGTTCCTAGATGCTCTGCCAGCTACTATGATTCTAGCTTTGAGATGGCAAACAAAACCTTTAGAATGCAGTGGGTTTGTCTGAGGGGCTGGGGGCTAGTGAGGGAGGATGCTAAAGAGCCAAAGAAATTAGAAAAAAGCAAAATTTCAAGGCAGCCCTCTCCCCATCATTTTACATTAGATACTGATACACAGGGGGCTTCCCAGATGGCGCTAGTGGTAAAGAATCCACCTGCCAATAAAGGAGACGTGGGTTTGATCCCCAAGACACCACTTACGGAGTTGATTTATAGGAAGACCCTGGATACGGGCGCTTCTCGTTCACTTTGCCGTTGGAGGAGTAGGCCACTGGGCTGTCCACTGTCTCCACATAGTCAGAAAGGGGAGGAGGCATGTCTTGCGTGCCTGCAGAAACATTTTTAACCTAAAGGAAACAGTCCCAAGAGACTCAGTTATTATTCAGCCTGTAATGTAAAGCGGGCAAGAAATGGAAGAAAAATATCATATATAAAATTATCTAATAATTACTGGGCTCATTAAATACTATTAACCTATCTGACTACCTTGTTACTATATAGTGTTAACAGTCTAATCAGCACAGAAATGGTGCCATTGTTTGTTTAACAAATCCAGAACCAATCACAAAGAAGAAAAAAAAAAAACCCAATGACCTGATACTCATCCTGATGTGAGTAAATGAAATGATTATCCTCCCCATCTTACTAAGACTAATCTCATTTTATCTGGCCTGGGTCTAAGTTACAGTGAGAATTTTCATTTCTAACAAGTGCTGAAGTAATTCTTAGGCTACTGGTTAAGCAACACTCTTGGAAAGCCATTAATCTAGGACAAAGAACCAAAGAATGGTTCTTCTTAATCCATTCACACTAAGTATGGAACTTTAAAACCACAGTAAGAAAAAAAAAAAAAAAACACAGTAAGAAGCCCAGGAGCTTCACTGGTGGCTCAGTGCCTGCCAAGGCAGGAGACCAGGGTTCGATCCCTGATCTGGGAAGATCCCACAAGTTGCAGAGCAACTAAGTCCGTGAGCCACAACTACTGAGCCTGTGCCTCACAACAAGCCTCACAATGGGAACTAGAACTAGATAGAAGCCCCACTTTCCACAACTAGAAAATAGCTCACACAGTAACAAAGACCCAGAACAACCAAAAATAAGTAATTTTTTTAAAAGAACAAGCCCAAACTGATTTCTGATTCATTAATAAAAGATCTGTTTATTCTCCCTTTACATTTTCAATGGTTCTATGACTAACAACCTATATAGCATAGTCAGAGCATCACTGCCTTCTATCTCCACCTTCCCTTCCTTCCTATTCCATTCTGATGTGTGAGTGAATCTGTTTTAAGAAGTAATACAGGGCTTCCCTGGTGGTCCAGTGGGTAAAGAGTCTGCCTTGCAGTGCAAGGGGCGCCGGTTTGATCCCTGGCCTGGGAAGATCCCACGTGCCGTGGAGCGGCTGGACCCATGTGTCCAATTACCGAGCCAGAGCTCTGGAGCACATGCGCCCAGAGCCAGTGCTCTGTGACAACAGAGGGGCCCCCAGAAACATTTTAACCTAAAGGAAACAGTCCCAAGAGACTCAGTTATTATTCAGCCTGTAATGTAAAGCGGGCAAGAAATGGAAAAAGATATCATATATAAAATTATCTAATAATTACTGGGCTCATTAAATACTATTAACCTATCTGACTACCTTGTTACTATATAGTGTTAACAGTCTAATCAGCACAGAAATGGTGCCATTGTTTGTTTAACAAATCCAGAACCAATCACAAAGAAGAAAAAAAAAAAACCCAATGACCTGATACTCATCCTGATGTGAGTAAATGAAATGATTATCCTCCCCATCTTACTAAGACTAATCTCATTTTATCTGGCCTGGGTCTAAGTTACAGTGAGAATTTTCATTTCTAACAAGTGCTGAAGTAATTCTTAGGCTACTGGTTAAGCAACACTCTTGGAAAGCCATTAATCTAGGACAAAGAACCAAAGAATGGTTCTTCTTAATCCATTCACACTAAGTATGGAACTTTAAAACCACAGTAAGAAAAAAAAAAAAAAAACACAGTAAGAAGCCCAGGAGCTTCACTGGTGGCTCAGTGCCTGCCAAGGCAGGAGACCAGGGTTCGATCCCTGATCTGGGAAGATCCCACAAGTTGCAGAGCAACTAAGTCCGTGAGCCACAACTACTGAGCCTGTGCCTCACAACAAGCCTCACAATGGGAACTAGAACTAGATAGAAGCCCCACTTTCCACAACTAGAAAATAGCTCACACAGTAACAAAGACCCAGAACAACCAAAAATAAGTAATTTTTTTAAAAGAACAAGCCCAAACTGATTTCTGATTCATTAATAAAAGATCTGTTTATTCTCCCTTTACATTTTCAATGGTTCTATGACTAACAACCTATATAGCATAGTCAGAGCATCACTGCCTTCTATCTCCACCTTCCCTTCCTTCCTATTCCATTCTGATGTGTGAGTGAATCTGTTTTAAGAAGTAATACAGGGCTTCCCTGGTGGTCCAGTGGGTAAGGTCCGGTGGCCTTGCAGTGCAAGGGGCGCCGGTTCGATCCCTGGCCTGGGAAGATCCCACGTGCCGTGGAGCGGCTGGACCCATGTGTCCAATTACCGAGCCGGAGCTCTAGGGCGCATGCACCCAGAGCCAGTGCTCTGTGACAACAGAGGCCACCGCTATGGGAGGCCTACATGGGCCAAAGAACAAAGACGGATAAAAATGGAGAAATGAAAGAACAATGGAAGTGGCCTGCCTGCTCCCCTCCCTCCCCCCCCCACCCCCCCCAAAAAAAAAAAAAAGAGGTAATACACAGGGGAATTCCCTGATGGTCCAGTGGCTAAGACTTCATGGTCCTAATGCAGGGGGCTCAGGTTCGATTCCTGGTCAGGAAACTAGAGCCCACATGCTACAACTGAGACCCAATGCAGCCAAATAAATATAAATAAAATATTTTTTTAATAAAGAACCAATACACATGGGAGATTATGCCTTGTTAACATTGAAAGGTTTCCCAGAGATTCTCCAGGAGAAAATTTAACATATAACAATCATAGCCAATTAGTCTCAACACTGTCAGATTTCATGTAGTAGACTCAACACTCTTTAAACGTCACCTAAAAATCTTCACATATTACTCTGATATAAAAAGTAATTGCCGGGCTTCCCTGGTGGTCCAGTGGGTAAGGACACCACCTTGCAGTACAAGGGGCGCTGGTTCGATCCCTGGCCTGGGAGGATCCCACGTGCTGCGGAGCGGCTGGACCGATGTGTCCAAGCACCGAGCCGGAGCTCTGGAGCGCATGCGCCCAGAGCCGGCGCTCTGCGACAACAGAGGCCACCGCGATGGGAGGCCTACATGGGCCAAAGAACAAAGACGGATGAAAATGGAGAAATGAAAGAACAATGGAAGTGGCCTGCCTGCTCCCCCCCCCCCCCCCCCCCCCCCCACCAAAAAAAAAAAAAAGAGGTAATACACAGGGGAATTCCCTGATGGTCCAGTGGCTAAGACTTCATGGTCCTAATGCAGGGGGCTCAGGTTCGATTCCTGGTCAGGAAACTAGAGCCCACATGCTACAACTGAGACCCAATGCAGCCAAATAAATATAAATAAAATATTTTTTTAATAAAGAACCAATACACATGGGAGATTATGCCTTGTTAACATTGAAAGGTTTCCCAGAGATTCTCCAGGAGAAAATTTAACATATAACAATCATAGCCAATTAGTCTCAACACTGTCAGATTTCATGTAGTAGACTCAACACTCTTTAAACGTCACCTAAAAATCTTCACATATTACTCTGATATAAAAAGTAATTGCCGGGCTTCCCTGGTGGTCCAGTGGGTAAGGACACCACCTTGCAGTACAAGGGGCGCTGGTTCGATCCCTGGCCTGGGAGGATCCCACGTGCTGCGGAGCGGCTGGACCGATGTGTCCAAGCACCGAGCCGGAGCTCTGGAGCGCATGCGCCCAGAGCCGGCGCTCTGCGACAACAGAGGCCACCGCGATGGGAGGCCCACACGGGCCAAAGAACAAAGATGGATGAAAATAGAGAAATGAAAGACCAATAGAAGTTGCCCGCCTGGTCCCCTCCCTCCCCCCTCAACCAGCACTACCCCCACTCCTCCCAAAAAGTAATTGCTAAGCCCAGGCAAGACAGAGTTGTTTCAAAGTAAAGGAATAAAACTAAAGGGGGTGGGGCAGGTGGAAATAACTAGAAATTATTTCCCTGAAAAAGAGCAGCTTTTCAAAACGGGGGTAGGTGGGACTCTTCCAGCTTGGGGATGAGAACAGCGGCATCCAATTACAATCCCTGGAATGACTGCAGATCTACCAGCTAAGAGTTCTGTGCTACGCGCTCAGTTGCTGCAGTTGTGTTTGGCTCTTTTTGCATAAGAGCCATGCTAATAGTTAATCTTCTCTATACTGTTCTAATTTTAGCGTAAGAAAGTGTTAGTCACTCAGTCATGTCCGACTCTTTGTGACCCCATGGTCTGTAACCTGCCAGGCTCCTCTGTCCATGGAATTCTCCAAGGCAAGAATCCTGGAGTGGGCTGCCATTTCCACACATGCAAGAAATGGGGAAGCTACCTGCTTTGTAACCTGTTCTGACAATTAAATGAGATGACAAAGTATCACATTTAGCACAGGGCCTTCGTGATCACAGTAAAAACTCAGGAGATGTTGGTTTCTGGAATCAAAACTGTTGGATCGTAACCGAGAATTTTTACAAGTATTGGGAGGGGAGGACAGACTTTTAATTGGGTTATTTTGCTAGCTCTTATAAATCTCTGCAATCAGATCTGACATCAACACAGTGCAGTTCCCTGGCACACACACTTCCTCTTGCTGAGCACAGCATTAAAACAGGACTTGCCCCTTTCCTATCTCTGCACTATCACCTGTCACAAGATATTTATTTATCCACCCCTTCAAGTACATAGAGGTATTTATTCTTGATTGTTTATTATTCCCTTGAGTCAGGAATGGAATCATTTCCTTCTGAAAGTGGAGTTTGGCAGCAACTAGAAAAGCAGCGGGTGGGTTACACCAGGGTGTGTGCTCAGATCCCACCACAGGGGTCCGGTGGGAACCATTCCTGGTGCCCACTGACTTCCTGAGGACTCGCCCACTGAATTCCTGAGGACTCGACAGCATCACCAAGCTTCACGGGCAGACACTGGGCCAAGCCAAAGGCGTGTCAGGTTTACAAAGCATCCCCTTTCTCAAAAATGCATTCAACTTTTCTCCAGGCTTCCTTCCCCTTTGCAAGTTTAGCAGGTGGTACCGAGCTCATGGATCTCCTTCTGACCCTGGCAAACCAGAAACCAAAACCTTCCCAAAGAGGTGTCTGGGTGCCTCTGTAGAGACTTCTTACTGCCCAGGACAGAATGTTTCTTCCTCGTTTTGTTGCCAGCTAATCCTTAACTGGACATCAAGTCCTGACTCACTAGCAAGTAGGTGGTGCCACCGCCTCCCAGGGGCCTTCCACACACGCCCCTGCTGGAGAGGCGCCTTCCTGTCCTCCTGTCTGGCCAGCACCTGTACACACAGACCTCCCACCAGAGCACGTGGGTAGTACTGTGGATAGACGATTTACACACAGAGTGACACTGCACCCACATCTCTAGTTTCAACAGGCAGGGGACTGTTCTTCAAGCCACTACCGTCGGCTTGCTCAGAGTGCCACATGCTGAACTGAGGGATCATTGAGCAAGTACAACTTTACAGATAAATACTGCAAGCAGGCTTTCTTAGTGGCTCAAACAGTAAAGAATCTGCCTGTGATGCGGAAGACCTGGGTTCGATCCCTGTGTCAGGAAGATCCTCTGGAGAAGCAAATGGCAACCCACTCCAGTATTCTGGCCTGGGAAATTCCATGGACAGAAGAGCCTGGTGGACTACAGTTCATGGGGTCACAAAGAGTCGGACATGACTGAGTGACTAACACTTTCTTACACTAAAATTACAACAGCACAGAGAAGATTAATTATTAGCATGGCTCTTATGCAAGGATGACATTCAAATCTGTTATGTGATACATATTTTTGACAAAAACACCCAGCCAGACTCAAAATATATTTGCAAAACTAGGAGTAAAGTCATTTCTTTTGCCTTTTCATGTTTCATTTTTCCCCAAAGAAGCTAAAATATTACTTTTCCCCACAGTACCAATGCAAAGTGAGTATAAACCTGTGGCTTTCAAAGGACAGTGGGAGGAAGAGGGGAAGCCACCGATGGTATTAGTAATTTATATGAGTCCTCAATCAGCGTTTCCTATGATAAGAATAGGAACTTCCAAGGCCCACTGTTATTACTGATAGGATCCCAAGTCAGCTCACAATGCCTACATGAGGTAGCTTAAGTTCTTTAAACAAACAACAACAATAAAACAACCCTATCATTTATATAACTAGAGTAAAATTTTAAAGATTTAGAGCCTGAGAAAAATCTGGCTTAATTCTAAACAACAAATAGTGAAGTTTTCCTGAAGCAACTTGGCAGTAGCTCTAAGAAATTAGGGGCAAAAAAAGGCAGAGTGAGGGCTTCTGGTGGGTCAGACTAGCCGATCGGTGGTGCCACCGCCTCCCAGGGGCCTTCCACACACGCCCCTGCTGGAGAGGCGCCTTCCTGTCCTCCTGTCTGGCCAGCACCTGTACACACAGACCTCCCACCAGAGCACGTGGGTAGTACTGTGGATAGACGATTTACACACAGAGTGACACTGCACCCACATCTCTAGTTTCAACAGGCAGGGGACTGTTCTTCAAGCCACTACCGTCGGCTTGCTCAGAGTGCCACATGCTGAACTGAGGGATCATTGAGCAAGTACAACTTTACAGATAAATACTGCAAGCAGGCTTTCTTAGTGGCTCAAACAGTAAAGAATCTGCCTGTGATGCGGAAGACCTGGGTTCGATCCCTGTGTCAGGAAGATCCTCTGGAGAAGCAAATGGCAACCCACTCCAGTATTCTGGCCTGGGAAATTCCATGGACAGAAGAGCCTGGTGGACTACAGTTCATGGGGTCACAAAGAGTCGGACATGACTGAGTGACTAACACTTTCTTACACTAAAATTACAACAGCACAGAGAAGATTAATTATTAGCATGGCTCTTATGCAAGGATGACATTCAAATCTGTTATGTGATACATATTTTTGAC
Organism: Tragulus kanchil; assembly: GCA_022376925.1. Taxonomy (NCBI): domain Eukaryota; kingdom Metazoa; phylum Chordata; class Mammalia; order Artiodactyla; family Tragulidae; genus Tragulus; species Tragulus kanchil. Next base: position 91,384,673 of record JAIOJX010000004.1, on the reverse strand, counting down.
AAAAACACCCAGCCAGACTCAAAATATATTTGCAAAACTAGGAGTAAAGTCATTTCTTTTGCCTTTTCATGTTTCTTTTTCCNCCAAAGAAGCTAAAATATTACTTTTCCCCACAGTACCAATGCAAAGTGAGTATAAACCTGTGGCTTTCAAAGGACAGTGGGAGGAAGAGGGGAAGCCACCGATGGTATTAGTAATTTATATGAGTCCTCAATCAGCGTTTCCTATGATAAGAATAGGAACTTCCAAGGCCCACTGTTATTACTGATAGGATCCCAAGTCAGCTCACAATGCCTACATGAGGTAGCTTAAGTTCTTTAAACAAACAACAACAATAAAACAACCCTATCATTTATATAACTAGAGTAAAATTTTAAAGATTTAGAGCCTGAGAAAAATCTGGCTTAATTCTAAACAACAAATAGTGAAGTTTTCCTGAAGCAACTTGGCAGTAGCTCTAAGAAATTAGGGGCAAAAAAAGGCAGAGTGAGGGCTTCCCTGGTGGGTGCAGAGTCTGCCTCGCAGTGCAAGGGGCACCGGTTCGATCCCTGGCACCGGGAGATCCAACATGCCGCAGAGCAGCTGGGCCAGTGTGTCCAATTACGAGCCAGCACTCTGGAGCGCATGCGCCTAGAGTCAGTGCTCTGCAACAAGTGAGGCCACTACAATGGGAGGCCCACACAGGCCAAAGAATAAAGATCGATGAAAATAAATGATGACTTAGAGGCAAAAAAGACAGAAGATGCATATCAAAATTTAAAAAGAAAAAAAAAAGCAGAGGGAGGGCTTCCCTGGTGGTCCAGTGGGTGAAGAGTCCGCCTTGCAGTGCAAGGGACACCAGTTCAATCCCTGGCCTGGGAAGATCCCACGTGCCATGGAGTGGCTGGACCTGTGTATTCAATTATAAGCCAGCGCTCTGGAGAGCATGCACCCAGAACCAGTGCTCTTCAAAGAGAGAGGCCACTACAATGGGAGGCCCACATAACCCAAAGAATAAAGATGGATGAAAATAAATGATGACTTAGAGGCAAAAAAGACAGAAGATGCATATCAAAATTTAAAAAGAAAAAAAAAAGCAGAGGGAGGGCTTCCCTGGTGGTCCAGTGGGTGAAGAGTCCGCCTTGCAGTGCAAGGGACACCAGTTCAATCCCTGGCCTGGGAAGATCCCACGTGCCATGGAGTGGCTGGACCTGTGTATTCAATTATAAGCCAGCGCTCTGGAGAGCATGCACCCAGAACCAGTGCTCTTCAAAGAGAGAGGCCACTACAATGGGAGGCCCACATAACCCAAAGAATAAAGATGGATGAAAATAAATAAATACAAAAACCACTAAAAGAGGCCAAAATTTTAAAAATAATTGTATGAAAATTTTAAAATGTGACCTTTAAAAACAAAGGAAAAAACGAAGGCAGAATGAAAAACACAAATTCAGGAAGATGTGTCTTCTACTAAGCACTGAGGAAAAAGAAAAGTTTGAGAGTCTAGGAAATGCTGGAATTCACTGCTGTGAAGCTAAGAGGAGCCTTGGCCTGGAGGACTGATGCCCAGTTTCCAGCCGCAGGCTCTCTCAGAAGGTGGGGTGGTGAGGGGAAAGGGCGCTGCAGGCACAGAAATCCACAGGGCAGCGGCCAGCTGGCCACGCTTCTTTATGAGCTACCTGGAGAGTTCCTGGTTCTAGTGGCACCCCCACCCCACAGACAGACTTGACTTTATAAAAGAGAAAAACAAGACAGCAGAAGACACTCAGACATGCTGAGGCTGAGGAGAAAAACGATCCCTGATCAAAGAAGACACAGGCACACTCTAGAGACTAAATTCCAAAAGGACAAGACTCTCACAGTGTTTAGGAACGTCAGTTATTTATTTCAAGTAACAGGTAAGTTTTACTAAGATTCATAGTCCAATCAAGAAAAATCGTGTTTCTAAACTGTTAAAATGAAATAAATTCTAGTGAAATAATTTCAAATGAATGTCACAAGAGGTAGCTATAATGAGGACAACAATATATTCAGAATTTAACTATACTCATTACAAGTGTTCTATGCCACTTGTGCAAAAAAGATCTCTAAACACCTAACAGTCTTTGGAGAATTAAGGAAAGTATTCTACATCCCTGTGGGGTGCTAAGGGGGAGACAACCCGGTGGCTCAGAGCAGCACTCCTCCCACCTCCTGTCAGCACTGCGCCTTCCTCCCCGGGGACCAGGACACCTTCCTCCCGGGGACCAGGACGGAGCTGCCAAACCATGCGTATCAGTGCTACAGACTCATGAGCAGCCTCTCCACCCCAACTCCTTGAAGTCAGAGATGGAATTAAAAAGGTCAAGAATGTTAGGTCAAGGGCTTCCCTGGTAGCTCAGTGGTAAAGAATCCACCTGCCAAAGCAGGAGACACAGGTTTGATCCCTGATCTGGGAAGATCCCACATGCTGTGGAGCAACTAAGCCTGTGTGCCACAACTACTGAGCTTGTGCTCTAGAGCCTGGGAACCAAAACTACTGAGCGCATGTGCTGCAGCTACTGAAGCCCGTGTGCCCTAGAACTCTTGCTCCCCAACAAGAAACCACAGCAATGGGAAGCCTGCTCACCTCAACTAGAGAGGAGTCCCCAACTCCCTGCAACTAGACAAGAGCCTGTGGCAGCAGTGAAAACCCAGAATAGCCAAAAATAAATAAATTTATAAAAAGAATATTAGGTCAATTATCTCCTCTAAAAGAAGGTTAGGGGGAAACCTTTCTCCACACAAATCATCCAGAATCAGTACAAGCAGAAAGGACCAATGCCAGCCACACCCCAGTTTGCTCTTTCTCCCGTCATCATGCCTAGCTCACACAAGAAAAACAAGACAGCAGAAGACACTCAGACATGCTGAGGCTGAGGAGAAAAACGATCCCTGATCAAAGAAGACACAGGCACACTCTAGAGACTAAATTCCAAAAGGACAAGACTCTCACAGTGTTTAGGAACGTCAGTTATTTATTTCAAGTAACAGGTAAGTTTTACTAAGATTCATAGTCCAATCAAGAAAAATCGTGTTTCTAAACTGTTAAAATGAAATAAATTCTAGTGAAATAATTTCAAATGAATGTCACAAGAGGTAGCTATAATGAGGACAACAATATATTCAGAATTTAACTATACTCATTACAAGTGTTCTATGCCACTTGTGCAAAAAAGATCTCTAAACACCTAACAGTCTTTGGAGAATTAAGGAAAGTATTCTACATCCCTGTGGGGTGCTAAGGGGGAGACAACCCGGTGGCTCAGAGCAGCACTCCTCCCACCTCCTGTCAGCACTGCGCCTTCCTCCCCGGGGACCAGGACACCTTCCTCCCCGGGGACCAGGACGGAGCTGCCAAACCATGCGTATCAGTGCTACAGACTCATGAGCAGCCTCTCCACCCCAACTCCTTGAAGTCAGAGATGGAATTAAAAAGGTCAAGAATGTTAGGTCAAGGGCTTCCCTGGTAGCTCAGTGGTAAAGAATCCACCTGCCAAAGCAGGAGACACAGGTTTGATCCCTGATCTGGGAAGATCCCACATGCTGTGGAGCAACTAAGCCTGTGTGCCACAACTACTGAGCTTGTGCTCTAGAGCCTGGGAACCAAAACTACTGAGCGCATGTGCTGCAGCTACTGAAGCCCGTGTGCCCTAGAGCTCTTGCTCCGCAACAAGAAACCACAGCAATGGGAAGCCTGCTCACCTCAACTAGAGAGGAGTCCCCAACTCCCTGCAACTAGACAAGAGCCTGTGGCAGCAGTGAAAACCCAGAATAGCCAAAAATAAATAAATTTATAAAAAGAATATTAGGTCAATTATCTCCTCTAAAAGAAGGTTAGGGGGAAACCTTTCTCTCCACACAAATCATCCAGAATCAGTACAAGCAGAAAGGACCAATGCCAGCCACACCCCAGTTTGCTCTTTCTCCCGTCATCATGCCTAGCTCACACAAGACGGGAAGAAAGTCAGACCGGACCTGCACCCAGCTGGTGCAGCGAGGTGACAGATGTCATCTACCTCTCAGAACAAGAGCAAAGTTCACATGCCAGGGAGGACCTGACCCCGCTTGCTCCTTACCACAGCCCGGGGAGCTATGACAGTCTCCACAGTCAGATGGGGAAATGCGGTCTCTAAGGTCCAGCTAACTTGCTCAAAGTCACACAGAAGGTGACAGGGTAAAGGGGGGATGTAAACTCTGTCCACCTGAATCCCAGGTGCAGTTACTGCTGGCATAACCACCTGACACCTCAGTAACTCAAATACGGCACGAGGTACCCATCTCACCTGAGCATGGACTATTCACTGTAAGAAAGCGAACCACCCTCACTGCCTACCTCCTCACCACACAGAATGTGATACAACGTGAATTCATCTGGAAGTCTTACTTGCCTGTTGGACTAAGGTTCTAAGAGCAAACGTGACACAAAATTACTACCAGTACCTGCCTCAGTCATCCTACCTTTGTTTACATGTGTGGAGGAACACCAACCTCAAAAGGGAAACAGGAGGACTTTTCCAGCTTGGTAATTAAAGTGGAGAAATAAACCAGACGTCAGAGGGAGGAGCTGCCTTCATCTCTAAGTCCTGTCTCCAGTTTTACAACCTGAGGTCCACCTTTCGGGCCACATGACCTGGGACTACAAGCTTTCAAAACACTATGTGGTCTGACTTGTTTTTCCTGTTTTCTGACGTTTTACATTCACAGATGCCTTCCCAACAAGAGCCTCAAAACTGCCTCAGATTTTTCTCCACTCCCAAATATACTAATACCACCAAGCAAGAGATCATGGACCAGGCTGACTAATTCACATTGATCAAATGGCCCTGGGGATTTAGCAAAGACAATGCTCCCTATCTGAAGGGAGGCTGCCCCTGAGGAAGTACTGACAGGAGGTGCTAGAGCTTCGGGAGAAGTGAGGTGGAGAAGCTTACATTCCGTGAGTGATCCCATCCGAGGCCCCTGCTCTAAACAGAGACCCCTGGAGCAGCCTGTGCTTTCACACTCCTGCATCTCGTGCCTGCCTCCCCAGCAGACGTGTCCCAGCATGGTACACCGAAGCCCCGGGTAGCAAGTGGCATGGGCTCTGAGGACTAAGGTATGCAGAGCCTGTCTGCACCCTTCAAAAAAAAACAGATGTCATCTACCTCTCAGAACAAGAGCAAAGTTCACATGCCAGGAGGACCTGACCCCGCTTGCTCCTTACCACAGCCCGGGGAGCTATGACAGTCTCCACAGTCAGATGGGGAAATGCGGTCTCTAAGGTCCAGCTAACTTGCTCAAAGTCACACAGAAGGTGACAGGGTAAAGGGGGGATGTAAACTCTGTCCACCTGAATCCCAGGTGCAGTTACTGCTGGCATAACCACCTGACACCTCAGTAACTCAAATACGGCACGAGGTACCCATCTCACCTGAGCATGGACTATTCACTGTAAGAAAGCGAACCACCCTCACTGCCTACCTCCTCACCACACAGAATGTGATACAACGTGAATTCATCTGGAAGTCTTACTTGCCTGTTGGACTAAGGTTCTAAGAGCAAACGTGACACAAAATTACTACCAGTACCTGCCTCAGTCATCCTACCTTTGTTTACATGTGTGGAGGAACACCAACCTCAAAAGGGAAACAGGAGGACTTTTCCAGCTTGGTAATTAAAGTGGAGAAATAAACCAGACGTCAGAGGGAGGAGCTGCCTTCATCTCTAAGTCCTGTCTCCAGTTTTACAACCTGAGGTCCACCTTCGGGCCACATGACCTGGGACTACAAGCTTTCAAAACACTATGTGGTCTGACTTGTTTTTCCTGTTTTCTGACGTTTTACATTCACAGATGCCTTCCCAACAAGAGCCTCAAAACTGCCTCAGATTTTTCTCCACTCCCAAATATACTAATACCACCAAGCAAGAGATCATGGACCAGGCTGACTAATTCACATTGATCAAATGGCCCTGGGGATTTAGCAAAGACAATGCTCCCTATCTGAAGGGAGGCTGCCCCTGAGGAAGTACTGACAGGAGGTGCTAGAGCTTCGGGAGAAGTGAGGTGGAGAAGCTTACATTCCGTGAGTGATCCCATCCGAGGCCCCTGCTCTAAACAGAGACCCCTGGAGCAGCCTGTGCTTTCACACTCCTGCATCTCGTGCCTGCCTCCCCAGCAGACGTGTCCCAGCATGGTACACCGAAGCCCCGGGTAGCAAGTGGCATGGGCTCTGAGGACTAAGGTATGCAGAGCCTGTCTGCACCCTTCAGAAAAACACCTGTTCTTATCTCATAGCAACCTTTCTTACTTGAAAGAAGGAAAAACAACAGTTTAACCACCACAACTGACATGAAATGTATTTATATTTTGGGTATTCTTACCCAAGCTCTTTAACTCGATGCCTTCACTGCAAATTCTAACTATTACTGTAGCTAAAATGTATCGGGAATTAACAAAGTCTGTGTTGGTTTGACCTAAGCCCTTTAATTGTTCCAGGATCAACATTTTCTGTAGATGGAGCTTTTATTTTCCCAGTGTACACATGAGGAACCTATTAAATGAACAAAGTGATTACCTTCGTCAGAGTCCAAGGAAACCAAATGCTACCCAAGGCTAACCATGAAGAATAGACCCTGCCCCTTCTCTACACCCATTCAGATCCTCCTCACTAGCTCCTACCTGGACAAGTAAGTGATGGAAAAATGCTCTAACAATGCTGCATGACCACATCAAAGTCTTAGAAACTTCTAGAAATAAGGCTAAATAACACACTTATTAACTTTTAGATCTGAGCATGTCCGACTTAAAAATAGGATCCTGTTTAACGATCTTCATTTAACAATGGAGAAATAGTTTATGGCGTGTTCTCTCCAAACATAGTCTATTCTTGCTCCTGACATAAATCATGAGGCACAAGAAAATGTACAACTTATGAGACAGGCAGAAAATCCTCAGATTTCTCCACTCCCAAATATACTAATACCACCAAGCAAGAGATCATGGACCAGGCTGACTAATTCACATTGATCAAATGGCCCTGGGGATTTAGCAAAGACAATGCTCCCTATCTGAAGGGAGGCTGCCCCTGAGGAAGTACTGACAGGAGGTGCTAGAGCTTCGGGAGAAGTGAGGTGGAGAAGCTTACATTCCGTGAGTGATCCCATCCGAGGCCCCTGCTCTAAACAGAGACCCCTGGAGCAGCCTGTGCTTTCACACTCCTGCATCTCGTGCCTGCCTCCCCAGCAGACGTGTCCCAGCATGGTACACCGAAGCCCCGGGTAGCAAGTGGCATGGGCTCTGAGGACTAAGGTATGCAGAGCCTGTCTGCACCCTTCAGAAAAACACCTGTTCTTATCTCATAGCAACCTTTCTTACTTGAAAGAAGGAAAAACAACAGTTTAACCACCACAACTGACATGAAATGTATTTATATTTTGGGTATTCTTACCCAAGCTCTTTAACTCGATGCCTTCACTGCAAATTCTAACTATTACTGTAGCTAAAATGTATCGGGAATTAACAAAGTCTGTGTTGGTTTGACCTAAGCCCTTTAATTGTTCCAGGATCAACATTTTCTGTAGATGGAGCTTTTATTTTCCCAGTGTACACATGAGGAACCTATTAAATGAACAAAGTGATTACCTTCGTCAGAGTCCAAGGAAACCAAATGCTACCCAAGGCTAACCATGAAGAATAGACCCTGCCCCTTCTCTACACCCATTCAGATCCTCCTCACTAGCTCCTACCTGGACAAGTAAGTGATGGAAAAATGCTCTAACAATGCTGCATGACCACATCAAAGTCTTAGAAACTTCTAGAAATAAGGCTAAATAACACACTTATTAACTTTTAGATCTGAGCATGTCCGACTTAAAAATAGGATCCTGTTTAACGATCTTCATTTAACAATGGAGAAATAGTTTATGGCGTGTTCTCTCCAAACATAGTCTATTCTTGCTCCTGACATAAATCATGAGGCACAAGAAAATGTACAACTTATGAGACAGGCAGAAAATCCTCCCTGAGAACTGGCATGCTAATCTATGGTGGAGGTAAGCAGTTTACACATGAATTATGTTAACATTAGTGCTATTAACTATGAACTATTTCTACTAGCAAAGAAAACTGAGGCTCACAGATCTCAGAGGGAAACACATCAAAAAACATAAGTTATAAAGGCAAATGTAGCACCTGTCCTACTGGTTAGTAGGTCAGACTTCAGACAAATTACTGAAGTCCTCTGCAAAGCTCCATGTCCACTTGTGTAAGAAGAGCATCCACACCGTAAAGACTGCACTTCAGATAATAAGAATAATGTATACAGTGGCTACTCCTATATTGCCTCCTTAAGATAATAGTGGTTCCTACCTTTCTTTCACTGTGACTCTTCTTTTTTTTTTTTTTTTTTGTGCCGCACCATGCAGTATGCGGGGATGCAGGATGTTAGTTTCCTGACCAGTGACTGAACCCATGGCCCCTGCAGTGGGAGCTCAGAGTTCTAGCCACTGGATCGCCAGGGAAGTGTCTACCATGACTTTTTTTTAAACTTTGTGGCCAAGATAAAAGAAGTGAAGCTCACTCCCCACGTTAGTCTGACGTACTTCACTGAAAAGAGCACTGAGACAGCAGAGTCCGAACTTCAAGCCCTTCCTCAACCCAACTGGGTCACCACCACCAAGTCTCTGTCCTCTTACTGTGGCCACCTCGCAAGTCTTCAGCTTCCTTCGTGCAAGTTCACTGAGACAGACTGGATGACCTAAGGTCCCACGCTGCTCTCAGATTCTATTTTTTTTTACTTTACCAGTGCCAAACCAAAAGTTATTCACAGGAGCACCTGAAGATGATGTGCCTACCTTCCAGTTTCTATCTCATCAGAATATCGCAGGTATCAACAAAAACTAATTTCAGGTACACACATTTTACAATCAGCTCTTTACTATTTACCGTAGGTGTGTGCTTTTCCAAACCAAGACCCCAAGTGCGAAGTATTTAAAGAAAATGAAGCTGCATGTCTTGATATCTATGACCTTCTGAAAATGCAGGTGTGGGAAGAGAGATTCGAACACAAGGCTAACATGTAATACTCATCTGCATGGGCGTAAGGGTATCACACCCTCCAACCTCAGCTCCAGCACCCATGGCCTGTCCCTGTGCCAGCATTCTCACTGTGCTGGTAGGACACAGCTCCTCAGTCCAGACCACAGAGTCTGGAAGGGACAGACAGGGATCTGAGCTGCATGACACCCTCCCAGGAGGAACCAGCAGATACTAAGGGGCACTGGGGTGAAACAGGCACATTCAAAGCTGCTCAGAAACTCATCTGAAGCTATCTAAATTGCACTCTGCATTTAAACTTGGTCAGATGACACAGACATAAAAAAATAAAAAGGCAATGACAATTAATCCATGTAGCACAGGGACTTCCCTGATGATCCAGTGCCTAAGACTCTGAGCTCCAAAGGCAGGGGGCCTGGGCTCAATCCCTGATCAGAGAACTAGATCCCACATGCCACAACTAAGGGCTCACACGCCCAACTAAAGACCTCACACGCTGCAACAAAGACCTGGCGTAGCCAAGTATATAAATAAAAATAATAATAGTAAATATAAACAAATCCATGTAGTGCATATTCAGGTAGTATCACCTACAGAGCAGTTTCCCTAGAAACCATCTCCCATTCCACACTGTAACCATGGGAACTGCCACAAGCCGGGTGATGTGGGAAGGGCCCTGCCCTGGGCACAGTGGTGAGCGTGAGGACAGCCGCCTGATCCAAGCCTATTTAGATATCAAGACCTCTCCACCAGCCAGCCTTAGTGAAGTACTGACGTGAGAACTCAAGAGCTTGAAGCAGCTACTTTCTGCATGCCTTCTCCATGAAAAAATGAAGCCGACCAGACAGGAGGGAGTCAAGATGAGAAGCAGATCCCAGTGGCCTTGAAGTCCTCATTCTAGCTGTTCCTGATACATAGCCACAGCCCTGCCTCGGTGGCTAAGTTGTTCCAACTCTTTCTAGGATTTCATAAATCACCATCCAGAATATTGCAGATACATTCCTTTTGATCTCTGCTAATTTACGTTCTGTTTTTTTTCAACTGCAACTGGTATTCATGCAACTCATGCAAAATTCTTTTCTGCACAATCAGCTGTTTTCCTTCCACTTTCCCTGTAAGGCAGACAGCCCTATTTTTTTTACTGGTCTTCTTCACTTTCTCCTATGCCTCTCACTCGAGTGTTGAGAGGCTAAGCAAATAATACAGCCAATTTTATAGATAAGAAAACCGAGGATCAGAAAGGTTCATCTGTTTTACCAGAGAGCCCTGGAATCAGGACTCGAACCCAGAGCTTTCTGGTCCACCACTGTTGTCCCTCTACCAAGAATTCTCTACAAACAAGGGTTCCCAGACATACACATGGGTTAAAAATTAACAGAACTGATCTGCTTAGAGTCACAGCAAAAGCAGGGAAGTTGGAATTCTATGAGAAGGAAGCAGAGAAGTCAGCACTACACAGCAAGAGTAGAGGAAGGAGACCACCAGTCCACAGGGCTGCTCACCTGAAACTAAAGGAAAGGTCACCTCTAAAGCAATACAAGAGCCCTAGAGAGCTGGTTCACACTAACACTACTTAGGGCACCGACCAGAGAGTCTGCTCAGCATGAGAACATCTGAGGATGTCTACACTCTGATCACCATGAGTTCCATTCCCAGCACTGAGAAGCACTTCAGTCATGTGATCAAGACAACAGAAACCAGAAGGAACACATCATGGTCTTTTCTAATTAAAGTAGGGGAGGCCCACAGGTCACCTCTCAGAGCAGGCAGAAACAGGTGGATGGAAGAGTGAAAAACACATGGGCTAATGTAACTGAGACCTAGTAATGCAGACTATGTGGTAGGATGATGGGGGTTCATGAGAACCAAATCAAAGATAATTTTTAAATCATTCGGAGCAAATGTAGCTGAAATGAGCTGTCCTATGATAATTTATATCAGATCAACTGATACTGATGCTGAAGTATGTGGAATAGACAAAAATATTTTAAAGATTTGAGAACTCAAGAGCTTGAAGCAGCTACTTTCTGCATGTTCCTGATGACGATGGGGCAGATCCCAGTGGCCTTGAAGTCCTCATTCTAGCTGTTCCTGATACATAGCCACAGCCCTGCCTCGGTGGCTAAGTTGTTCCAACTCTTTCTAGGATTTCATAAATCACCATCCAGAATATTGCAGATACATTCCTTTTGATCTCTGCTAATTTACGTTCTGTTTTTTCAACTGCAACTGGTATTCATGCAACTCATGCAAAATTCTTTTCTGCACAATCAGCTGTTTTCCTTCCACTTTCCCTGTAAGGCAGACAGCCCTATTTTTTTTACTGGTCTTCTTCACTTTCTCCTATGCCTCTCACTCGAGTGTTGAGAGGCTAAGCAAATAATACAGCCAATTTTATAGATAAGAAAACCGAGGATCAGAAAGGTTCATCTGTTTTACCAGAGAGCCCTGGAATCAGGACTCGAACCCAGAGCTTTCTGGTCCACCACTGTTGTCCCTCTACCAAGAATTCTCTACAAACAAGGGTTCCCAGACATACACATGGGTTAAAAATTAACAGAACTGATCTGCTTAGAGTCACAGCAAAAGCAGGGAAGTTGGAATTCTATGAGAAGGAAGCAGAGAAGTCAGCACTACACAGCAAGAGTAGAGGAAGGAGACCACCAGTCCACAGGGCTGCTCACCTGAAACTAAAGGAAAGGTCACCTCTAAAGCAATACAAGAGCCCTAGAGAGCTGGTTCACACTAACACTACTTAGGGCACCGACCAGAGAGTCTGCTCAGCATGAGAACATCTGAGGATGTCTACACTCTGATCACCATGAGTTCCATTCCCAGCACTGAGAAGCACTTCAGTCATGTGATCAAGACAACAGAAACCAGAAGGAACACATCATGGTCTTTTCTAATTAAAGTAGGGGAGGCCCACAGGTCACCTCTCAGAGCAGGCAGAAACAGGTGGATGGAAGAGTGAAAAACACATGGGCTAATGTAACTGAGACCTAGTAATGCAGACTATGTGGTAGGATGATGGGGGTTCATGACGAACCAAATCAAAGATAATTTTTTAAATCATTCAGAATGTAGTACAAATGTTGATAAGAATAGCTGAAATGAGCTGTCCTATGATAATTTATATCAGATCAACTGATACTGATGCTGAAGTATGTGGAATAGACAAAAATATTTTAAATTTGAGAGGGCTTCCCTGGTGGTCCAGTGGGTAAAAAGTCTGCCTTGCAGTGCAAGGGGTGCTGGTTCAATCCCTGGCCTCGTAAGGTCCCACGTGCCGCGGAGCAGCTGGACCGATGTGTCCAACTACTGAGCCAGAGCTCTGGAGCGTATGTGCCCAAAGCTGGTGCTCTGTGACGAGAGAGGCCACTATGGTGGGAGGCCCATATAGGCCAAAGAACAAACATGGAAGTAAATGAAAGATCAACAGAAGTGGCGAAAAAAAAAAAATCCACTTGCCAATGCAGGGGATACAGGTTTGATCCCTGGTCTAGGAAGATTCCACATACTGTGGAGCAACTAAGACCGTGAGCCACAACTACGGAGCCTGTGCTCTAGAGCCTCGGAGCCACAACTAATGAGCCCACATGTCGCAACTACTAAGTTCTGTGAGCCCTGGAGCCCGAGTTCCACAACAAGAGAAGTCACCACAAGAAGCCTACTCACAGGGCTTCCCCTGGTGGTCCAGTGGGTAAGGACACCGCCTTGCAGTGCAAGGGGCACCGCTTCGATCCCTGGCCTGGGAAGATCCCACGTGCCGCGCAGCGGCTGGACCAGTGTGTCCAATGACCGAGCCGGAGCTCTGGAGCACATGCGCCCAGAGCCGGTGCTCTGCGACAACAGAGGCCACCGCGATGGGAGGCCCACAGGAGCCAAAGAACAAAGACGGATGAAAATAGAGAAAATGAAAGACCAATAGAAGTGGCCCGCCCGTTCCCCTCCCTCCCCAACCCGACCCCTGCCCAAAATAAATAAATAAATAAATCTTAAAAAAAAAAAAAGAAGCCTACTCACCTCAACTAGAGAGTAGTCCCCGCTCCCTGCAACTAGAAAAGAGCCTGTGGCAGCAGTGAAAACCCAGAATAGCCAAAAATAAATAAATAAACAAAATACATTTAACAAAAAAAAGAATGGACAAAACTAACAGAAGTGATAGAAATAAGAAGAGTCATCCCCCCCAGGGGAAACTGACTAAGAGGCATGAGGAAGCCTCGGACACTGGAATACACTGTATCTTGATCTAGGTGCTGATTACAAATGGGCTTCTATGTGTAAAACTTTACCAAGTCATACAGTGAATGTACTTAACGTCCTTTACTGTGAGTGTGTATAGACATACATTACACTTCAGTAAAAACTGTTTTTGAGGAGACTTCCCTGGCAAAACAGTGGTTAAGACTTCACCTCCCAATGCAGGGGATGTGGGTTTGATCCCTGGTCAGGGAGTTAAGATCTCATATGCCTCAAGGCCAAAAAAGGAAGCAATACTATATGATTTCAATAAAGACTTTAAACATGGTCTACATCCAAAAAAATCTTAAAAAATATTTTTGAGGAGTATTTAATGACATGATAAAAAAGCCTCTAAAAACATGTTAAATCAAAAAAGGTAGAATTTTACACTGATACTTCTGATTTAGAGTAATAAATAGAAGGAGGAAACGATTAAAGAAAATACACTGAAAAGGTAACTCCACTGTAAAAGTTAAAAGTAAAATAAAAGTTTTTTTTAAAAAAAGATAACTGGATGACAGAATTTTCTTCACACTTCACAGTATCTGAAAAATTGTTTATAGTCACCAATCAGATAAACAATCACATATATATGTTTTAATTCAGAAAAAGTAACAATCTTGTGTTTGAGGGCATAATAGAAAAAAAAGTAAAGAACTACAAATCTGACTAAAAGAGCCTTAAATATTTAATATAACAACATTGGTACAAACTTAAGCAACTGACTACAAAGGACCAGGTTAACATCCAAACAGTGTGCAAACATGGCCTGTTTATTTTTAAAAAGTACAAGATATCCAGAAAGGGGAGGGGGAAAAAAAATCCCGAGATCCCTAAGAAGGAAGAGAAATTATTATGGTGGAGACTGTGACAGGAAATTAGAAAGTTGCACATTTCTCACTGATAATACAAATGAAATGGGTTGAAACCTGCTTAAAAGGTTTCAGCTTATTGAGCTGAGGCTTTGCTCTCTTAACCTAAAGATTTAAAAAATCTAAGAAAGTCAGTAAGATTTTTTAATTTTTGGCCTCTTTTATTGATTATTTATTTATTTATTTTCATCCATCTTTATTCTTTGGCCCGTGTGGGCCTCCCACTGCATGGCATCTCTCGCCATAGAGCACCTGCTCTGGGCACATGCGCTCTAGAGCACTGGCTCCTAATTGGACACAAGGGTCCACCTGCTTCGCGGCAGATGGGATCATCCTGGGCCAGGGATCTAACCAGTGCCCCTTGCACTATAAGGCAGACTCTTTACCCACTGGATCACCAAGGAAACCAAGGCAGAAAGATTTAATAATGAATATCTAGATGTACCCCAATGTTCAGGGAAGGAATAAAGAAATATTCAGTAAGTAATTATTCCTTCAGTAAGTTTAGTAAAATACTCACCCCTACCCAAAATAAACCATTGCTAAGATTATATACGTCTTGCTACTGTGTTGTATGTACTCAGTTCTGTGTGGCTCTTTTAAACTCCATGGACAGTAGCCCACCAAGCTCCTCTGTCCACGGAATTCTCCAGGCAAGAATACTAGAGTGGGTTGCCATTTCCTTCTCCGGGGATCTTCCCGACACAGGGATCAAGCTCACGTCTCTTGCATCTCCTGCATTGATAGACGGATTCTTTAACATTGTGCCACCTAGGAAGCCCTTATATGTGTCATACTTCTCCATAATTAGAATTAAAATTTTAATTCTCACTTGGTACAAGTGATTGATTCTAGACTCTCTTCCATCATTTCAAGTGGAGATTATTATTATTATTTTAATTTATTTTAAATTTTTTTAAACAGATTATTTTTTATGATAGCAATTTTTTTTTGCAACTTTTTTTTTTTTTTTTTTGCCTCTAAGTTGTCATTTGTTTTCATCTATCTTTATTCTTCCGCCTTTATTCTTCCCATTGCAGTGGCCTCTCACATTGCAAAGCACCGGCTCTGGGAGCATGGGCTCCAGAGCACTGGCTCCTAATTGGACACACTGGTCCAGTTGCTCCGCAGCACATGGGATCATCCCGGGCCAGAGATGGAACCGGTGCCCCTTGCACTGCAAGGCGGACTCTTTACCCACTGGACCACCAGGGAAGCCCTTATGATACTAATTTTCAATAACCAAAAAGAAAAAAACACTAATCCACTCCATTGTTAGGCACTTCAGAGGCAGCTGTAACGTTTCCACTTGAGCAGCTCTGCTATCAGAGTAAAACCCACTGGAGCAGAATTGTCGCATAAGAATAGAGAAGAGGGCTTCCCCGGTGGTCCAGTGGGTAAGGACACCGCCTTGCAGTGAAAGGGGCGCCGGTTCGATCCCTGGCCTGGGAAGATCCCACGTGCCGCGCAGCAGCTGGACCGATGTGTCCAATTACCGAGCCGGAGCTCTGGCGCGCATGCGCCCAGAGCCGGTGCTCTGCGACAACAGAGGCCACCGCGATGGGAGGCCCACACCGGCCAAAGAACAAAGATGGATGAAAATAGATAAATGAAAGACCAATAGAACTGGCCCGCTTGCCCCGCTCCCTCCCCAGCCCGCACCCCCACCCCGCCAAAAAAACAAAAATAGAGAAGAAAGTAACAGTCTGTATCTGGTTGTGGAAGCAAACTCAGACAAAGATGAAAATGTGGGACTGAGTTCAGAAAAGCACACTTGGGCAGGTGAGGGGAGAATGCAGGAAAAAACACAATACCTGTGGTTCAAGCCAAGAGCTTACTGCAAATAGTCTTTCTTTGGCATTTCAGTTGGGAAAACAAGGGAAAAGGAAAGGAGGAATTTACGTGATTAAGCTTTGCATGAAACATCACTGTGTTCCAAGTCTTACATCTGGTATTCAGTAGATGATTATTTACTTTCATATACTATGAAACATTATATAGACAAACTATAACATACACGTGAAACAACCTACAGCCTGGCTATGAACTCTCCAGGGGTTCAGTGAAGAAGCATTATAAAAATACTGCTTTTTAAAAAAGTTAAGTCCCTTCAGCTTCACCATCATCACCACCTCCATAAGTTACCTTCTGTCAAATTACCAAAATCAATTAAAATGGATCAAACTTCCACAACAGTAAAGTCAGATGAGAAGTCAAAGTTCACTGGGACTGTAGTATTACTGGCACCGGTCTCTCTTGAGTCACTTTTTAGGCTCTCGAAACCTTAAGTAAACAAATCCAACAGCCAGTGAAAACTGACACACCCAGAAACTCATAGCGAAACCTTGACTTCACAGTTCACAACAGACTGCCCTCTTCCCTCTACAGGTGGCCTTGCCTGGAGCCAAAGGTCAGAAGAAAACAATCCCAACACCCTCACAACTCACAGGGGAAAAAATGAGAAAGAACAAATAACCAGCAGGCTTTGAGGTCTGGAACACAGGCAGGTACATACCACACCTTCCAATTTTCCTAACTGCTCCGTCTTAGTGCCTCAAATAGAAAAATCCCATCAACATGCATAAATTTCTTCACACATCCAATGAACAGGATTCGGGAGCTAGGAGCCTTCCCATTGATCAACCCCCGAGCCCGGTACCCAGCCCGCCCCCCAAAAAACCGGTGCTCTCGACAACAGAGGCCACGCGATGGGAGGCCCACACCGGCCAAAGAACAAAGATGGATGAAAATAGATAAATGAAAGACCAATAGAACTGGCCCGCTTGCCCCGCTCCCTCCCCAGCCCGCACCCCCACCCCGCCAAAAAACAAAAATAGAGAAGAAAGTAACAGTCTGTATCTGGTTGTGGAAGCAAACTCAGACAAAGATGAAAATGTGGGACTGAGTTCAGAAAAGCACACTTGGGCAGGTGAGGGGAGAATGCAGGAAAAAACACAATACCTGTGGTTCAAGCCAAGAGCTTACTGCAAATAGTCTTTCTTTGGCATTTCAGTTGGGAAAACAAGGGAAAAGGAAAGGAGGAATTTACGTGATTAAGCTTTGCATGAAACATCACTGTGTTCCAAGTCTTACATCTGGTATTCAGTAGATGATTATTTACTTTCATATACTATGAAACATTATATAGACAAACTATAACATACACGTGAAACAACCTACAGCCTGGCTATGAACTCTCCAGGGGTTCAGTGAAGAAGCATTATAAAAATACTGCTTTTTAAAAAAGTTAAGTCCCTTCAGCTTCACCATCATCACCACCTCCATAAGTTACCTTCTGTCAAATTACCAAAATCAATTAAAATGGATCAAACTTCCACAACAGTAAAGTCAGATGAGAAGTCAAAGTTCACTGGGACTGTAGTATTACTGGCACCGGTCTCTCTTGAGTCACTTTTTAGGCTCTCGAAACCTTAAGTAAACAAATCCAACAGCCAGTGAAAACTGACACACCCAGAAACTCATAGCGAAACCTTGACTTCACAGTTCACAACAGACTGCCCTCTTCCCTCTACAGGTGGCCTTGCCTGGAGCCAAAGGTCAGAAGAAAACAATCCCCAACACCCTCACAACTCACAGGGGAAAAAATGAGAAAGAACAAATAACCAGCAGGCTTTGAGGTCTGGAACACAGGCAGGTACATACCACACCTTCCAATTTTCCTAACTGCTCCGTCTTAGTGCCTCAAATAGAAAAATCCCATCAACATGCATAAATTTCTTCACACATCCAATGAACAGGATTCGGGAGCTAGGAGCCTTCCCATTGATCAGTATCTCCACCCCCGACCTGACCACCAGGATACATCCTCAGCCCGCTCCACTCTGCTCCCACTGGCCAAACCAACTTACCCTGAAACCAGGGTCCAGGATTTTCAACTAACCTTCATGGCAAGAAACCAATCTGCTCAAAGAAACCTAGAAAGCCAGTTTCTGAGGCTGCTCTCAAGAACATCCTAACACAGCATGTCCAAGAAACAAAGTGTGGAACATTCCTAAAAACAGGTTGTAGGTATCAGTGTTACTGAACAGGGTTTTTGGCCTCCTTAATTAAAAAAAATTAATCAGAGGACAGAAAAAAAATTCAGGCAACGTTCTACTGGGGCCCTGCTACATACAGCACAGGGAGTGAGAACAAACAAACGGTTTCATTGCTTGCCTGCTCCTTGACAGGTGCGGCAAGCCTGGTCTTCAAATGCAGTGAGGGTAGGGGTGTATCCCGCGGATGGGCAAGAGGGGTGGCTTAGGCTCCAAAATGTTCTGGGGCTCCAAAATCAATGCAGATGGTGATTGCAGCCACGAAATTAAAAGACGCTTGCTCACTTGAAGTATAGCTATGTCAAACACAGTATTTTAAAAAGCAGAGACATCACTATACCAACAAAAGTTCATATAGTCAAAGCTATGGTTTTTCCAGTAGTCATGTATGGATGTGGGAGTTGGACCATAAGAAAAGCTGAGTGCCAAAGAACTGATGCTTTCCAACTGTGGTGTTGGAAAAGGTTCTTGAGATGCCCTTGGACAGCAAAGAGATCAAACCACTCAATCCTGAAGGAAATCAACCCTGAATTTTCACTGGAAGGATTGATGCTAAAGCTTCAATACTTGGGCCACCTGATGCAAAGAGCTAGACTTACTGGAAAAGACCTCATGCTGGGGAAAAATTGAGGGCAGGAGGAGAAGGCGGCAACAAAGGATGAGATGGTTGAATGGCATCCCTGACTCAATGAGTTTGACCAAGCTCAGGGAGGTAGTGATGGCAGTTCATGGGGTCGTTCATGAGGTCGCAAACAGTCGAACATGACTCAGCAAAGGAGAAACTAACATCACAGGTGGTGCTGTGTATTCTGCTTTTGTTTCCAACCCTCTGCTTTTGCTCCAGGCTCCTCAAAAGTGGCAGCTGCTTTTTTGGTCTCTTTGTATCCTTTGTCCAGAATTTGCCCCAATTGTGTATGCACACAGGTTTTTTAGTCCCAGATAGTTTCTCTGTTATTTTTTTGCTTCAGGAGAGGTGTGTCCAGGTGCCAGCACTGCAACACAGAGTCTCAGGCCCCATCTATCTCATCAGTAATGTTTGGGAAGTGTTTCTAGTAAGACAGACTTTCTGCATGTTCAGCAAATTGCATTTAAGGAGTCACCTATTAGTAGCATTAATAGTACATGCAAATAAAATTTTTTTAAAAACTGCCCTAGTCTCTCTCTGCCTTTAATAAAATACTTCATGTGTCAATTTTAGTGCCTGTGATTCACCAGGGTGTTCTCCACATAAAAAGTTTAAAATTCCGGGCTTCCTTGGTGGTCCAGTGGGTAAAAAGTATGCCTTGTAGTGCAAGGGGCACCGGTTTGATCCCTGGCCTGGGAAGATCCCATGTACTGCAGAGCAGCTAGACCAGTGTGTCCAATTACGAGTCAGAGCTCTGGAGCACATGCGCCCAGAGCCGGTGCTCTGCAACAAGAGAGGCCACAGCGATGAGTGGCCCACACAGACCGAAGAATAAAGGTGGATAAAAATAACTAAATGGAAAAAAAGGCAATAAAAGAGGCCAAAGTTAAAAAAAACAATTTTTTAAAAAATTCCTCCCGCCTGCCCACCACCCTAAAAACAGCCTTGCCAATCTTGAACCAAGACAACATTTCCCCCCAAAATGATTAGCAGGAAAATAAAAGGGAAGAGGAAAGGAGCTGTCTTTGTTCTGCAAAGCCATGTATTTGTCCCTCATGATTCCTTTAAATGCCATTTCTTCTCAAGGCCTAGAACAACTTGTAAGAATGAAAAATCTGGCTTTTTATCTTGTAGTATAACCATGTCCACTCATCCCACTTTCTTAATGTTTGATGTTAAACCTGAGGCCTCAACTTTTGCAATATACACAGAGAAGAACTCTAAGAACAAAGTTTCACAAAGCACTATAGGTCCAAATTTAGAGACAAATTTGTGGTGTGTAGTAAAAAACCGAATGTTTACTGACTTTCTTAAAACACTTACCCACTCTTCGACATTGGGGGGCTGTTCGTCATAAATACGTTCCTTGTCCCACATAATATTTGACTTGTCATACCGGTTCATTTTTCTTCGAGTTTTCACAGCAAAGAAAATTATTAGAGCAAAAGCCACAATAACCAGGAACCCCAGTACAATGGCAATGGCCTATAAAGAGATTAAAGACGTTGACATATTTAGTTTTTAATTGCGTACTTTATTCCAGCCCACACTCTACAAAATACCTGGGCCCTACTAAATACCTGTAGTTTAGCTGCTATAAAACTGATACAAATGGTTACACTTTAAGAATACAAAACATAGCCCAAGACAGTTGGGCTAAGGCTAGCAAAACACAGAGAGACACACACATAGATATGCAAAGACCCTATCTTGAGTCGATCCTTGGAACACGCACCCCTGTTTTAGAATTATAGAAAAGCATTTCCAAAGCCTGAGAACCAAGAGGCCATATTTTCATAAACAGATGAGAATAGCCAATAAATTAACTCTATACCTGGTATACTTCTAAAGGGTTTTGAAAAATGTTATTTACATAAGTCGTAATTTTAAATATCCAATTATTCTTACATAGTCTTGTTCATAACATATGCTTGGTAAAACTTTTTATGTTGAATGTACATTTCAGTCAAAAGGGAATCTGTCTTACCGTAAGTTATGCAGACATGATATAACCAAGCTATAAATTAAAGAAAATGGGCTGTTCCCTATTTTAGGTGACTTTTGTGTATGCACTAGGACGGTCTGTGAGAAGGAACCCCTCCCCCTGACAGTGCTAGGGTCTGACAGGTATGTTAAGTGACACACTGGCCTGGAGGCACTTGGAGTTGATGAGATACCAAGGACTCTGGCCTGGACATCTGCTAACAGGTAACCGGAAGCGCTCTCTGCAGCTGTCTAACAGCGACCACCTTTTTCAGAGAACACAGGTTTTAGGCAGTCAGAGAACTAAGAGGGATGGTGGTATGCTAAGGCAGGAGTACCAACCCGCAGCCCTGTTTACCATAGACATGCTGGATGCCAACAACAAACACTGTGAAACCTACACGTCAGTCTTCAAAATAATGAGAAGGTCTAATCCCCCAAAAGTGACTCATTCAGGTAAAAGAGTGAAAATTCCTGGGTCAGTGTAAGGAAAAAAACAAAGAAAAAAATATTAGTAACTAAGAAACATTTTCTTAATTAGGATGACTCACGGTTACTGAAGGCAGGCTTCTAAACAGCATCTGTACATCTGAATCACCTAATAGCTTTTTGAAATACTAATTTACCCAATGAAAATTACAAAACACTTTTAAAAGAAATTAAAGAAGATTCAAGTGCACGGAAAGATTTCCTATGTTCATGTAGCAACAGATAGTATACAGACAATTCTTCTCCTAATTAGGATTTTGAATAATTGCGTGGATCTACAAATTCAATGCAATCCTTCAAAATCCTAGCTGGCTTTTTTTGTAGAAATTGACAAGCTGATCCTAAAATTCATATGAGAACGGGAGAGACCTAGAATCAAAACCACAAAATCTTGAAAAATAGGAACAAAGTTGGAGGACCACCACTCCCCAGCTTCAAAAAATGTTGACAAAGCTATAGCAATCAAGGAGTGTGATACTCACTTAAGAATAGAAACACAGGTTAATGGAAATAAGTCGAGAGTCTAGAAACAAGTCATCACATTTATGGTCAATTCACTTTTGACAAAGGCATGAAAATAACTCAGTGGAGAGTCCTTTAAGTAATACTAAGACAACTGGATGTCCACCTGCAAGAAATGCTGGACCCCTTCCTTATAATATGACCCACATTAACTCAGAATGGATTGCTGACCTGTTAGGAGCTAAAATTATAAAACTCTTAGAAGAAATCACAGGAGTAAGTCTCTGTGACCTTAAATTAGGCAAAGCATTTTTAGACGACACCAAAAGCACCAGCAACAAAGAAAAAGTCAAAGAGGCCTCAGGAAAATTAAAAACATCATCCAATGTAAAGAACATTATTCAGATGTAAAATGGAGAGAAAATATTTGTGAATTATAAGTGACTTGTGTCCAAATATATAAAAGTTCTCACAACTCAATAATAAAAATCCAAATAGCAGGGCTTCCTTGGTGGTCCAGTGGATAGAGTCCACTTTGCAGTGCAAGGAGTGCACATTCAGTCCCTGGCCCAGGAAGATCCCACATGCTGTGGAGCAGTTGGACTGGTACGTTCAATTATGAGCCAGCACTCAGGGTGCATGTACCCAGAGCCAGTGTTCTGCAAAGACAGAGACCACTGCAACGGGAGGGCAACACAGGCCAAAGAATAAAAATGGATGAAAATGAATAAATTAAAAAAATATATATATATAAGAGGTCAAAATTTTTTAAAAAAATCCAAATAGCCCAACTAAAACATGGACAAAGAGTCTGAATAACCACTTAACCAAAAAGGATATGCGGAAGTGTAGTCACTCAGTCATGTCTGACTCTTTGCAACCCCACCGACTGTAGCCCCCCAGGCTCCTCTGTCCATGGGATTCTCCAGGCAAGAATACTGGAGTGGGTTGCCATGCCCTTCTCCAGGGGATCCTCCTGACCCAGAGACTGAACCTGTCTCCCCTGCACTGCAGGCAGGTTCTTTACTACTGAGCCACCTGGGAAGCCACTAACAATAAACAAGAAAATATCATCAGCTGTCAAGGAATGCAAATCAAAACCAAAATGAGACAGATACCGCTTCCCACCCATCAGCACGGTTAGAATCAAACAGAGAAACAATGCTGCTGAGGTTGTGGAGAACCTGGAATTTTCATACACTTCTGGTAAACAGGCAATAATGTAAACTCTTCGAAGAAGAACAGGAGAGTTTCTCAAAAGGTTAAATGAAGTGTCTCCATAAGACCCATCAATTCTGTCCCTAGGTATATACTAAACTTAATTCACATTACAGCAGGTTTCACACACAACAGTTCATAGCCTTATTCATAACAGTCAGTGTGGAAATACAGCCAAATGCCTATCAACTGACATCAAGTGCAGTATACCCACACAATGGAATAGCATTCAGCAATAAAAAGGACTGAAGCTCTGGTACATGCTCTAATATGGATGAACCGTAAAATATTAATGCTAAGTGAAAGAAGCCATCATTTAAAAAGAATCATATTGTATGATTCTGCTTATATGAAATATTCAGAACTAGCAAATCCATAGGATGTGTGGTTTCTCTGTCTGGGAACAGTTAAGGAAATGAGGAGTGACTGCTCATGAGGACAGGGCTTCTTCCTAGGGTAGTGAAAATGTTCTAAGATGAACTGCAGTAATGGTTGCACAACTGTGAATTTACTAAAAGCGAACGAACTGTACTTTTAATGGAAGAATTAGATGGAAGAATTAGATGGAAGAATTAGATTATAAGGTTCATTATACCTTAATAATCAGGTATTACGGACACCCAGCCCTTCTCCCAGATTCTAATGTAACTAGCAGTGGGCCCATGGCATCAATAGGTTTTTAAACATTCCCAAAGTGAATCTGTGACGCATTCCAAGATGAGAGCCTCGGACCCAAAGAAAGAGAGGAGGAAAAAAAACCAAAGCGATTCCTACCTCCTGGGGATCCACCACACAGTAGTGATATAAATACTGATCCACGTAGAGTCCAGAAGTTACAGGTGTATAAAACTGGTTGCAGAGGGCATAGATCTGTGAACTGTAGAGAGACCCCGACGCCTGGGCGGTTGGGTTGACTCCCATTATATAGACAATTGTGGCAATAAACATCATAACGCCCAGGATGGCGCTCAGTATGATCACAGTCAAATAGTACCTTCTTGTTCGGGATATATCTGACCTGATGACACTGGTAACAAATATCACCAACGAAGCAATGAAACAGAAGGCCGCCATGGCCAGCAGGAATCCCTTGGCTGCCCTTGGATCTGTATAGCCTGTTCCATAGCCATAACCATAGCCATAACCATAGCCATAGCCACTTCCATAGCTACCAAAGGTACTTCCTCCGTAAGGGTAGCTACCTCCCATTAAGGTTCCATAGCCTCGGTCCCAGGCAAGTGTGGAGGCAACACAGGCAAAAATAGCAATGCACATCACGATAACGAGCATAGACAGGATCCGAATCACTCCTGGAGGAGAGGTCCATTTGTAGAAGTGGAGAATTTCGTCCTCCGGGTAGAAAGAATACGCTGGCTGAGACAGCATTGGTCGAACGTGCATCTCTCCATTATAGATGTCATTGCTTGGTGCATAATGACTGGGTTTGCTACAATGCACATGAAAACAATTTAAAGTTAGCACTTTTTAATGGTAAGCAGAAAGAACATACACAAGTACCTGGAATAATTTAACCAAACCATTGGCAAAGGAAACTATTATCTGTACTGCCCCACTGCAATGGGGCAATTTGTCTTTCCCCACCCTTCCCAAATCATGTATCAAAATCCTAAGCCTCAATGTAATGGCATTAAGAGGTGGGGTCTTTGGGAAGTAATTGGGTCATAAGGTGGAGCCTTTATGAATGGGATTAGTGCCCTTATAAAAAACAGCCCTAGAGAGCCCGTTCATCCCTTCTGCAATGTGAAGGTACAGGAAGTTGGCAGTCTGCAGTCTGGGAGAAGGCCTCCACTAGAATCTGGCCACATGGCACCCTATCTTGGACTTCCAGTCTCTAGACTCTAAGAATAAATTTCTCTTGTTTATAAGCCATTCAGTCAGTGAAACTCCATTACAGATATCCCCAGCAGACTGAGACCCCCACTGAACAGTAAAACAATCTGCCCAGATGCATTAACATCCCCTGGAGGGTTGGCTGGTCCCCATCCCAGAGTTGCTGAGTCTGCAAGTCTGGAGCAAAATAAGTTTCCAGATGCTACTGATGCTGCAGCCAGGACTAAACAATGACTGCTTCGTTTCTACGGAGCAGGACTTCTCACATTTTGCAGCGTATTAGAATTACCTGGGGAATGTGTAAAATCCCTAGACGGCGCACTCCAGACCAGTTAAATCATAAATCGTGGGGACAGGACCCAAGCAGTTTAGAACAATGGCGTCATCCCTCTTCCTTTGTGACTGGAGACCAAACCTGCGGACATCCTGACACCTGCAGTGGCTTACAATGGCGCGATTCCTGGCCTCCTCGCCTCTTACTTAAGAAAGCACACTCACTCACTCACTCATCTGGCTGCTATCTAGAACAACCTTGGGCAACAGGAATCCCGAAATCACTCCTGGAGGAGAGGTCCATTTGTAGAAGTGGAGAATTTCGTCCTCCGGTAGAAAGAATACGCTGGCTGAGACAGCATTGGTCGACGTGCATCTCTCCATTATAGATGTCATTGCTTGGTGCATAATGACTGGGTTTGCTACAATGCACATGAAAACAATTTAAAGTTAGCACTTTTTAATGGTAAGCAGAAAGAACATACACAAGTACCTGGAATAATTTAACCAAACCATTGGCAAAGGAAACTATTATCTGTACTGCCCCACTGCAATGGGGCAATTTGTCTTTCCCCACCCTTCCCAAATCATGTATCAAAATCCTAAGCCTCAATGTAATGGCATTAAGAGGTGGGGTCTTTGGGAAGTAATTGGGTCATAAGGTGGAGCCTTTATGAATGGGATTAGTGCCCTTATAAAAAACAGCCCTAGAGAGCCCGTTCATCCCTTCTGCAATGTGAAGGTACAGGAAGTTGGCAGTCTGCAGTCTGGGAGAAGGCCTCCACTAGAATCTGGCCACATGGCACCCTATCTTGGACTTCCAGTCTCTAGACTCTAAGAATAAATTTCTCTTGTTTATAAGCCATTCAGTCAGTGAAACTCCATTACAGATATCCCCAGCAGACTGAGACCCCCACTGAACAGTAAAACAATCTGCCCAGATGCATTAACATCCCCTGGAGGGTTGGCTGGTCCCCATCCCAGAGTTGCTGAGTCTGCAAGTCTGGAGCAAAATAAGTTTCCAGATGCTACTGATGCTGCAGCCAGGACTAAACAATGACTGCTTCGTTTCTACGGAGCAGGACTTCTCACATTTTGCAGCGTATTAGAATTACCTGGGGAATGTGTAAAATCCCTAGACGGCGCACTCCAGACCAGTTAAATCATAAATCGTGGGGACAGGACCCAAGCAGTTTAGAACAATGGCGTCATCCCTCTTCCTTTGTGACTGGAGACCAAACCTGCGGACATCCTGACACCTGCAGTGGCTTACAATGGCGCGATTCCTGGCCTCCTCGCTCTCTTACTTAAGAAAGCACACTCACTCACTCACTCATCTGGCTGCTATCTACTGGAGCCACCAGGCGGACACGCCTTGGGCTCTGTGCCAGGCACCAGGGACGCGACAGTGGACAGGACATCCTCAGTCCCTGCTCCTCACAGGGTGCCCTGCACAGAGACTACTATCTCAGCGCCCTGCCTCTCACTGGCGGAGAAGTAAGACATTAAATCAATCAATCACTATGAGCTACTGCCAGGTATGGCAAGAGCTACAAAGTAGATGAAATATCAATGAGGGCTCATCAAGATGATGGCTAATGAGACCCTGAATCTCTTTTATAAAAATATCCTGCAAATTCCAGTCATTTAACCATAAATACACAGCTTGTAACAGACACACTAACATGTGGGCACACTCAATCTACAAATTGTGGACCCAGGGGAGTCAAAACCCAATTCCTAAACTGACTAAAACCCCTTTTGTGTTTGCCATTATTTCCACAGATCACCTTCCTCATACCTAAGGAGATATCTTACTACCAGGCACTGGTAACCATGGATTGCTTGAGCATATGAGAATAAAAAGGAAATGGAGAAACTGGAGAACACTGAAGATGTCAAGGAAGAAAACTGTATAAAACATTCTACTTGGATATCTGGGTTGTTTCCATTTGGGCAATCATGAACAGTGTAGCTCTAACACAATCTCCAACATATATTCTGGTTCACAAAAGAACTTTTTTTAGCGTATATACCTAAAAGTAGAATTTCTGAATCTTTTCAAAAATTTTGAAAAACTTTTAAAAAATTTCAGCTCCCCTGGACAGTGTTAAACTGTTTTCCAAAATGACTGTATCACTTATAATCCCATTAACAGTGTAATGTTCACAGAAACATTGCTTATGATAATCCCAAACTGGAAACAGCCCAAACGTCTACCCACAGTGCCATGGATAAGTGTGATAGAGCCTGACAATGGAACGCTGCAGAGTTCTGCTAACACAACAGTCTCTATCCCCATAGCGGGACAGAGCACCTGAAATGTGGCTGGTCCCAGATGGGATGTGCTGTGAAGCGCAAAACACAAAGTTCTCATCCTGTGAAGAACGTAACATCAGCAAGAGAGAACCCTAGTATCAACTGTGTACTCTGGGTGATCATGATGGTGGGGGATATAGACCATGGGAGAGGCTGTGCATGTGTGGAGGCAGGGAGCCCATGGGAAATCTCTATACCTTCCTCTCAATTGTGCTGTGAACCAGAATTGCTCTAAAAAAATAAGACCAAACATTGTAAGTTCCATTTATATGAAATGGCCATAATGGACAGGTAAGCGACACTAGGGTGCCTAGTACTGGGGGGCAAATAGAGAGTGCTAGTGGACAGAGGGGTTGCTTTGGGAAGAGGATGATGAAAATGGTCTAAAACAGATAGTGGTGATGGGATACACTAAAACCTATGAACTGCCCATTCCAGATGGGTGAACTTGTACAGTGTATGAATTATATCCCAATAAACACGTTATTTGAAAAACTGACTTGCCAACAGTCATCTAAATAAGGCATTGAAGCACTTCCCTTGTGGCTAAGTGGTAAAGAATCCACCTTCAGTGCAGGAGACAGGGGTTCAATCGCTGATCTGGGAGGATGCTGAGGAGCAACTAAGCCCATGCACCATAACTATCGAGCCTGTGTGCTGGAGCCCAGGAACCACAACTATTGAGCCTGAGTGCCACAGCTACTGAAACCTGTATACCCTAGAGCCCATGGTCTGCAACAAGAGAAACCACTGTAATGAGAAGCCTGCATGCCACAACTAGAGTAGCCCCCGCTTGCTGCAACTAGAGAAAAGTCCTTGCAGCAATGAAAACCCCCAAATAAATAAGGCATTAACATGGAAGCTTCACAGCATTTTTGAAAAAAAGGAATAACTATACACATGAATATCAGCTCAGACTATATTGTAGAAACCATGACGACAGCTCCCACCGCAGAAAAAAAATGTCATCCTGGAAATTAAAGGTACATGGGGAGCTCACTCGTCACTGAATACACTTTGGTTCAATTTAATTTACAAACTCACATCATTCATCTTTTTTTTTTGTCTCTAAGTCTCGTTTATTTTCATCCAACGCTGCTTGAACACAACAGTCTCTATCCCCATAGGGGACAGAGCACCTGAAATGTGGCTGGTCCCAGATGGGATGTGCTGTGAAGCAAAACACAAAGTTCTCATCCTGTGAAGAACGTAACATCAGCAAGAGAGAACCCTAGTATCAACTGTGTACTCTGGGTGATCATGATGGTGGGGGATATAGACCATGGGAGAGGCTGTGCATGTGTGGAGGCAGGGAGCCCATGGGAAATCTCTATACCTTCCTCTCAATTGTGCTGTGAACCAGAATTGCTCTAAAAAAATAAGACCAAACATTGTAAGTTCCATTTATATGAAATGGCCATAATGGACAGGTAAGCGACACTAGGGTGCCTAGTACTGGGGGGCAAATAGAGAGTGCTAGTGGACAGAGGGGTTGCTTTGGGAAGAGGATGATGAAAATGGTCTAAAACAGATAGTGGTGATGGGATACACTAAAACCTATGAACTGCCCATTCCAGATGGGTGAACTTGTACAGTGTATGAATTATATCCCAATAAACACGTTATTTGAAAAACTGACTTGCCAACAGTCATCTAAATAAGGCATTGAAGCACTTCCCTTGTGGCTAAGTGGTAAAGAATCCACCTTCAGTGCAGGAGACAGGGGTTCAATCGCTGATCTGGGAGGATGCTGAGGAGCAACTAAGCCCATGCACCATAACTATCGAGCCTGTGTGCTGGAGCCCAGGAACCACAACTATTGAGCCTGAGTGCCACAGCTACTGAAACCTGTATACCCTAGAGCCCATGGTCTGCAACAAGAGAAACCACTGTAATGAGAAGCCTGCATGCCACAACTAGAGTAGCCCCCGCTTGCTGCAACTAGAGAAAAGTCCTTGCAGCAATGAAAACCCCCAAATAAATAAGGCATTAACATGGAAGCTTCACAGCATTTTTGAAAAAAAGGAATAACTATACACATGAATATCAGCTCAGACTATATTGTAGAAACCATGACGACAGCTCCCACCGCAGAAAAAAAATGTCATCCTGGAAATTAAAGGTACATGGGGAGCTCACTCGTCACTGAATACACTTTGGTTCAATTTAATTTTACAAACTCACATCATTTCATCTTTTTTTTTTTTTTTGTCTCTAAGTCATCGTTTATTTTTCATCCATCTTTATTCTTTGACCTATGTGGGCCTCCCATTGAAGTGGCCTCTCTCACCGCAGAGCACCAGCTCTGGGCACATGCGCTCCAGAGTGCTGGCTCGCAACCGGACACACCAGTCCAGCCGTTCTTCAGGACATGGGACCTTTCTGGGCCAGGGATCGAACCGGTGCCCCTTGAACCGCAAGGTGGACTCCTCACCCACTGGACCACCAGGGAAGCCCTCTTTTTTTTTTTTAATTGAAGGATAATAGCTTTATAAAATTTTGTTTACTGCCAAACATCAATAGTCATTTTATTTTTAAAGCAAACATTTAACAGATGGAAGTTTTTTGGTTTTTTTGTTTGTTTGTTTTTTTAAAGATTATTTATTTATTTAGGTGGGGGTGGGGTGGGGAGGGAGGGGAGCAGGCGGGCCACTTCTATTGGTCTTTCATTTGTCCATTTTCATCCATCTTTGTTCTTTGGCTCCTGTGGGCCTCCCATCGCAGTGGCGTCTGTTGTCGCAGAGCACCGGCTCTGGGCACAGGCGCTCCAGAGCTCCGGCTCAGTCACTGGACACATGGGTCCAGCCACTCTGTGGCACGTGGGATGTTTCGAGGCCAGGGATCGAACCAGCGCCCCTTGCACTGGAAGGCGGTGTCCTTACCCACTGGACCACCAGGGAAGCCCTAACAGATGGAAGTTTTAACTACACTTTTTCTTTTTAACATGTAATAGATGTTTGAAAAAGAAAACGGGGAAATTTCCTGGCTGTTCAGTGGTTAGACCGCACTGTCACTGCCTGCCAAGGGCCTGGATTCCCTGACTGCAAAACTATTAATAAAATCTCACGAGCAGGGCTTCCCTGGTGGTCCAGTGGGTAAGGACACCGCCTGCAGTGCAAGGTGCCAGTTCGAAGCTTCACAGCATTTTTGAAAAAAAGGAATAACTATACACATGAATATCAGCTCAGACTATATTGTAGAAACCATGACGACAGCTCCCACCGCAGAAAAAAAATGTCATCCTGGAAATTAAAGGTACATGGGGAGCTCACTCGTCACTGAATACACTTTGGTTCAATTTAATTTTACAAACTCACATCATTTCATCTTTTTTTTTTTTTTTGTCTCTAAGTCATCGTTTATTTTTCATCCATCTTTATTCTTTGACCTATGTGGGCCTCCCATTGAAGTGGCCTCTCTCACCGCAGAGCACCAGCTCTGGGCACATGCGCTCCAGAGTGCTGGCTCGCAACCGGACACACCAGTCCAGCCGTTCTTCAGGACATGGGACCTTTCTGGGCCAGGGATCGAACCGGTGCCCCTTGAACCGCAAGGTGGACTCCTCACCCACTGGACCACCAGGGAAGCCCTCTTTTTTTTTTTTAATTGAAGGATAATAGCTTTATAAAATTTTGTTTACTGCCAAACATCAATAGTCATTTTATTTTTAAAGCAAACATTTAACAGATGGAAGTTTTTTGGTTTTTTTGTTTGTTTGTTTTTTTAAAGATTATTTATTTATTTGAGGGGGGGGGGGGGGGGGAGGAGGGGAGCAGGCGGGCCACTTCTATTGGTCTTTCATTTGTCCATTTTCATCCATCTTTGTTCTTTGGCTCCTGTGGGCCTCCCATCGCAGTGGCGTCTGTTGTCGCAGAGCACCGGCTCTGGGCACAGGCGCTCCAGAGCTCCGGCTCAGTCACTGGACACATGGGTCCAGCCACTCTGTGGCACGTGGGATGTTTCGAGGCCAGGGATCGAACCAGCGCCCCTTGCACTGGAAGGCGGTGTCCTTACCCACTGGACCACCAGGGAAGCCCTAACAGATGGAAGTTTTAACTACACTTTTTCTTTTTAACATGTAATAGATGTTTGAAAAAGAAAACGGGGAAATTTCCTGGCTGTTCAGTGGTTAGACCGCACTGTCACTGCCTGCCAAGGGCCTGGATTCCCTGACTGCAAAACTATTAATAAAATCTCACGAGCAGGGCTTCCCTGGTGGTCCAGTGGGTAAGGACACCGCCTTGCAGTGCAAGGGGTGCCAGTTCGATCCCTGGCCTGGGAAGACCCCACGTGCAACGGAGTGGCTGGACCAACGTGTCCAATTACCGAGCCGGAGCTCTGGAGCGCATGTGCCCGGAGCTAGTGCTCTGAGACAACAGAGGCCACCGCGATGGGAGGCCCACATGGGCCAAAGAACAAAGATGGATGAAAACAGATAAATGAAAGACCAATAGAAGTGGCCCGCCCGCCCCGCCTCCCCCCCTACCCCACCTCCCCGCCCAAAAATCTCACAAGCAATGCCAGGGGAAAAAAAATACGTATTTACTTACAATTCATCAGGCCTATAAGGAGGCGGACTTTCAAAAGGCCTGGATGACATGGCGGAGGTCGGTGATCACCTGATCTTCAGGATCAGCACTGCCTGGAAGCTCCTGAGATAAGCCAGTCTAAGCAACATAAGCAAGGTAATGACATTACTACTGAGCTCAATTTCCTTGCATCACTAAGAAAATTAATGATACCAATCTCAAGCAATGTTTCACTCCATGGTTATATCTCTTGTCCTGTTTGCTATCATTTTTATACACTAGACCATTAATTCTTTGAGCACAAGAAATCACTGAGTATAGGAATCATTTGGGCTTCCCCTGGTGGCTCAGTGGTAAAGAATCCACCTTTCAATACCAAGAGACGTGGGTTTAATCCCTGGGACGGGAAGATTCCCAGAAGAAGGAAATGATAACCCACGCTTTTTCATGAGCACGGCTCTGGGCACAGGCGCTCCAGAGCTCCGGCTCAGTCACTGGACACATGGGTCCAGCCACTCTGTGGCACGTGGGATGTTTCGAGGCCAGGGATCGAACCAGCGCCCCTTGCACTGGAAGGCGGTGTCCTTACCCACTGGACCACCAGGGAAGCCCTAACAGATGGAAGTTTTAACTACACTTTTTCTTTTTAACATGTAATAGATGTTTGAAAAAGAAAACGGGGAAATTTCCTGGCTGTTCAGTGGTTAGACCGCACTGTCACTGCCTGCCAAGGGCCTGGATTCCCTGACTGCAAAACTATTAATAAAATCTCACGAGCAGGGCTTCCCTGGTGGTCCAGTGGGTAAGGACACCGCCTTGCAGTGCAAGGGGTGCCAGTTCGATCCCTGGCCTGGGAAGACCCCACGTGCAACGGAGTGGCTGGACCAACGTGTCCAATTACCGAGCCGGAGCTCTGGAGCGCATGTGCCCGGAGCTAGTGCTCTGAGACAACAGAGGCCACCGCGATGGGAGGCCCACATGGGCCAAAGAACAAAGATGGATGAAAACAGATAAATGAAAGACCAATAGAAGTGGCCCGCCCGCCCCGCCTCCCCTACCCCACCCCCGCCCAAAAATCTCACAAGCAATGCCAGGGGAAAAAAAATACGTATTTACTTACAATTCATCAGGCCTATAAGGAGGCGGACTTTCAAAAGGCCTGGATGACATGGCGGAGGTCGGTGATCACCTGATCTTCAGGATCAGCACTGCCTGGAAGCTCCTGAGATAAGCCAGTCTAAGCAACATAAGCAAGGTAATGACATTACTACTGAGCTCAATTTCCTTGCATCACTAAGAAAATTAATGATACCAATCTCAAGCAATGTTTCACTCCATGGTTATATCTCTTGTCCTGTTTGCTATCATTTTTATACACTAGACCATTAATTCTTTGAGCACAAGAAATCACTGAGTATAGGAATCATTTGGGCTTCCCCTGGTGGCTCAGTGGTAAAGAATCCACCTTTCAATACCAAGAGACGTGGGTTTAATCCCTGGGACGGGAAGATTCCCAGAAGAAGGAAATGATAACCCACCCCAGTACTCTTGTCTGGGAAATCCCATGGAGAGAGAAGCCTACTGTTCATGGGGGTCGCAGACATGACTGAGTGAGTCAACAACATTGAAGGATCACATTGAAAGATCACATTGAAGGACGCTAGGTCCTCAGAGGACCTAGCATCATGCTTTGCTCATCACTGGCACACGAATATTGTTTTTACTTGAAACTCTTAAGTTGCAGCAATGAAAATTTCACAAGGCTTTGGAGAGCACAGGAAGAAATGGCATTTTTTAAAAAGTAAGTCACTTCAAAGAACACACATTAAGATGTATAAACATAAAATTTCTTCAGACACATTTAATCTATCTCATTACTTGTCAAAGCTCATATAAAATGAGAATGCATATGAAAATACAAACACAGTTGTGTCAAGCATATTCTAGGCCGTCAATGTTAACTAGAGCATAGTCTGGTTTGAAAAGTATGCTTCTGTCATTAAAAAGGGTTACCAGAAGCATCTAGGAATGCTAGGATTGTGGACATTTTTCCCTCATCTTCTCTTCCAAGTCTTCAAAATAGAATGTAATTATCAAAACAGGGAAAACATCAAACACACACTGTATTAAAGAGGCCTGTTCAGTAAGAGAAAAGCAGAGTAATGGTGTTCTAAATCCCTCAAAGCAAAAATTCCTGGACATCTGAGAAGCAATTTCACTCCATCAGTAAGTAGTTATTAAGTGCCTACACAGCGCCACAGGAGCTTGTGGAAGTTAAGTGTGAGGCCAAGCTCTCTTGAAGGTCACCCACAAAGTAAACAGCAACTACAACAGGCATTATTTAGGGCTCCGCTACTTGATTAAGTGCAGTTTGGAGAGAACAGGGAAGACTTAGCAAGAAAGGATCAGAGGCTTGGGGACAGGCGGGAAGAACATGAGCACGATCTATAATCTAAGTCTTTCATACTTTTTTCTTTTTCAAACAAGTGTTGTGTAACCATACATTACTATGTTAAGAACAGTAAATCAATTCAAACTCTTTAAAACTTTACTCTTGGGCTTCCCCTGGTGGTCCAGTGGGTAAGGACACCGCCTTGCAGTGCAAGGGGTGCCGGTTCCATCCCTGGCCTGGGAAGATCCCACGTGCCGCGGAGTGGCTGGACCGGTGTGTCCAATTACCGAGCCGGAGCTCTGGGGCGCATGCACCCAGAGCCGGCGCTCTGCAACGACAGACGCCATCGCGATGGGAGGCCCACAGGAGCCAAAGAACAAAGACGGATGAAAGTAGAGAAATGAAAGACCAATAGAAGTGGCCCGCCAGCTCCCCTCCTTCCCCAACCCGACCCCTGCCCAAAAAAATAAATAAATAAATAAAATTTTACTCTTCAAAATCAACAGCAACGATCTTCCACACAGTTAAGAATAGTCAATGACACATTTCTCAGAACAAAATACGGCCCAAATGTATTTCAGTGAAACTGCAAAGATAAAGTATATTAAATGCTAGTAACACCACCACAATTAGAATAATTTTTCAAACACAGTGAGAGAAGACTTCTCCACATTCTTCTATTTCTAAAAACTGCTTCACTGACGTATAACACACAGAAACGTGCACACAACATAAGTGTATATGACCCTATAACTAGCACCCAAACACACATACAGACAGCAATTTAGGCCAAAGTATAACAGTGCTATGAAAGAGTAAAAGTCCAGATTTACTAATCTTTCTAATTGATATCTTCTTAATTTGACTAATTTCCTAATTGATGTTTAGAAAAAGAACACTAAGGAAACTGAATTTAAACACTATTAAACATGGCACCATATTTATGAAGCTGAACATCAAACAGTAACACACTGACCTTAGAGGAATCTTATCTTCTCTAGCTAGGTCTCCCTCATTCAAGACTATGCCAAAAATTCCAGGCTTAACAGTAGCTTTTGAAAACTCTAAATTAATCTAGACTTTGGCTGAAGTTTTAAACTTCACCAAAAATCCAGACAACAAAACTGCTTTCCAAACTGCTTTCTGGATTCAGTGCTTAGCTGTGAATCTCTAAGAGCAGAGATTTCAAATTGTGAAGCAAATACTTTTAGAAAGTTCATTAAGAACAAGTCATGCCATATTAAGTTCATTTTCCTTTTTGAGGGTACCAGACTGGTGGGCTTCCCTGGTGGCTCAGACAGTAAAGAAATGACTGCAATGCAGGTTTGATACCTGGGTCGCGAAGATCCTTTGGAGAAGGAAATGGCAACTCAATCCAGTATTCTTGCCTGGGGAATTCCATGGACAGAGAAGCCTGGCGGGCTACAGTCCATGGAGTCGCAGAGTCAGACACAACTGAGGGACTAACTTTCACTTTCACCAGGCTGGTAGATGAGGGGAATGCAGAGAGAATCCTGGATATATCCTGGTATACAGAGGGTGGGTAAGCAGATTCCTACTGGGCTGAATAATGAAGCCTAATTAGGATGAATGAATGCACCATTTATGTCCACCTGGAGGGAGGTCTCTAGTCATGAGCAGACAACATGAACAAGTTGGAAGGCACTGGAAAGGATAAGTAACCCCTTGGCTACAAGTACATCAACTGATGAAGGTCTCTGTAAGACTGGAAAGATGACAAACGAAGTGTTTTAAAAAGCTCACACAGTCTGAGGGGACAAATCCTTCTCTTCTGCAAGCATCACTAACTTCCTGAGTCAAAGAGGGAGATAATCCTGACCTCTAGGAGGGGGTAATAGGTAAGACAATGTGTTAAAGAAAATGAGCAAAAAGTACTTTCAGCACGGAGATTATTCTGATAGCGAGAAATTCCAGTGTTTGGGCATTTATGTGTAATGTATTCATTTCCAAATACTGGTGGCAGGGATAAACCCTTTTAAAAATATAAAACTCAGAAAATAGTATCAGTACTACATAAGGGAAATCTGGCTTAGTAACTGTTCATTTCTAAAAGTGCATTTCCTCGGGTCTTCCATGGCAGTCCAGTGGTTAAGGCTCTGTGCTCCCAAGCAGGGGGCTAGGATTAGATCCCTGCTCAGGGAACTAGATCCCACATGCAGCAACAAAGACTGGGTGTGACGGGGGAAAAAAGTAAATTTCCTTGATCAGAATTTCAACAAAAGCTAACCAGCTATCCCAAACTTTGGCATTATTTATAGAGATAGTGCTTAGATCTAGAAATGATACAGTTATTAAAAAGACACAGAGGGCTTCCCCAGGTGGTCCAGTGGATAAGGACACCGCCTTGCAGTGCAAGGGGCGCCGGTTGGAGCCCCGGCCTGGGAAGATTCCACGTGCCGCGGAGCGGCTGGACTGATGTGTCCAATCATCGAGCCGGAGCTCTGGAGCGCATGCGCCCAGAGCCGGCGCTCTGCAATGACAGACGCCACCGCGATGGGAGGCCCACAGGAGCCAAAGAACAAAGACAGATGAAAACAGAGAAATGAAAGACCAATAGAAGTGACCCACCCACGCCCCTTCCTCCCCAACCCGACCCCCGCCCAAAATAAATAAATAAATAAATCTTAAAAAAAAAAAAGACACAGAGCCCTCTCTGGTGGTCCAGGGGCTAAGACCCTACGCTCCCAAAGCAAAGGGCCTAGGTTCAATCCCTAGTCAGGGAACTAAAAATTCGCTGCACCCTGAGCAGACAACATGAACAAGTTGGAAGGCACTGGAAAGGATAAGTAACCCCTTGGCTACAAGTACATCAACTGATGAAGGTCTCTGTAAGACTGGAAAGATGACAAACGAAGTGTTTTAAAAAGCTCACACAGTCTGAGGGACAAATCCTTCTCTTCTGCAAGCATCACTAACTTCCTGAGTCAAAGAGGGAGATAATCCTGACCTCTAGGAGGGGGTAATAGGTAAGACAATGTGTTAAAGAAAATGAGCAAAAAGTACTTTCAGCACGGAGATTATTCTGATAGCGAGAAATTCCAGTGTTTGGGCATTTATGTGTAATGTATTCATTTCCAAATACTGGTGGCAGGGATAAACCCTTTTAAAAATATAAAACTCAGAAAATAGTATCAGTACTACATAAGGGAAATCTGGCTTAGTAACTGTTCATTTCTAAAAGTGCATTTCCTCGGGTCTTCCATGGCAGTCCAGTGGTTAAGGCTCTGTGCTCCCAAGCAGGGGGCTAGGATTAGATCCCTGCTCAGGGAACTAGATCCCACATGCAGCAACAAAGACTGGGTGTGACGGGGGAAAAAAGTAAATTTCCTTGATCAGAATTTCAACAAAAGCTAACCAGCTATCCCAAACTTTGGCATTATTTATAG
Source organism: Tragulus kanchil (assembly GCA_022376925.1). NCBI lineage: Eukaryota > Metazoa > Chordata > Mammalia > Artiodactyla > Tragulidae > Tragulus > Tragulus kanchil. The sequence continues at coordinate 91,346,919 of JAIOJX010000004.1, read as the reverse complement.
AGATAGTGCTTAGATCTAGAAATGATACAGTTATTAAAAAGACACAGAGGGCTTCCCCAGGTGGTCCAGTGGATAAGGACACCGCCTTGCAGTGCAAGGGGCGCCGGTTGGAGCCCTGGCCTGGGAAGATTCCACGTGCCGCGGAGCGGCTGGACTGATGTGTCCAATCATCGAGCCGGAGCTCTGGAGCGCATGCGCCCAGAGCCGGCGCTCTGCAATGACAGACGCCACCGCGATGGGAGGCCCACAGGAGCCAAAGAACAAAGACAGATGAAAACAGAGAAATGAAAGACCAATAGAAGTGACCCACCCACGCCCCTTCCTCCCCAACCCGACCCCCGCCCAAAATAAATAAATAAATAAATCTTAAAAAAAAAAAAGACACAGAGCCCTCTCTGGTGGTCCAGGGGCTAAGACCCTACGCTCCCAAAGCAAAGGGCCTAGGTTCAATCCCTAGTCAGGGAACTAGATCCCACATGCCACAAAGAGTTCACATGCTGCAATGAAGACCCAGTACAGCCAAATAAATAAATCAAAATGTGAAGGTATATTAAAAGGAAAGAAACAAACCACTCCAGAACCCTGAACTGTGAACACCTTGTTCCAACAGAGTACCTTTCCAGGAGGCAGACTAAAACTGTGTCTTAGGACAAATGACAGGGAAAACAGGAAATGTGTGGCCTGGAGAACTCAACATCAGAAAGACCACTGTGGCAGCCTTCAAACAGCCGAAGAGTTGTCTTTGTAGTCCTAGAAAGGGTTCCTTAAGAGAACAAAAAAAGAGGAAACACTACAGAGGGTCAGATTTCATTTCAATGTTAGGAAGTCTCTCCACACACCCTCCCAAAATAACAAACAACAATTTGACCTCATGTTGTTTATACAAAGCTTGTTCGGTATTTGAGGTGGGGGTGGGGAGACAAGACACTGAACTTGAGGGCTTCTTTTTTTTAAAAAAACTTTTATTTTACCTCTAACTTTTACAGTTTTGTTGTTTATAGATATGTATGTTCCCAGATTAGTCATATGTATATCTCCCCCATCCCACACCTCTAACTTGAGGACTTGGAAGGGTTCTTTCAAGGCAGTCTGTGACTAAGTTTGAAGGCTATGGCAATAGGAAAAAGAGGACCAACAAAGTGGCCCGACGCCCAGCACAGCAACGTCAGCAGTATCTGGACAGTAAGTGTATCCCAAGTGAAGGAAAAAGTAAAATGAGAAATGAAAAGCCACAGGATGTGGGTGAAGGTGCTCAATGGCCACCTTCAGAATCAGTGTCACAAGAATGATAAGGACATGAGTCAAACAGCTGATTGGAGTCAGGACCAAAAGAGAATCAGTTGATCCTTCTTGAAAACATTGAGCTTAAAGCCAGCTGGGGCTTCCCTGGTGGCTCAGACAGTAAATAATCCACCTGTAATACAGGAGACTCGATTCCTGAGTTGGGAAGATCCCCTGGAGGAGAGTACGGAAACCCACTGCGGTATTCTTGCCGGAGAATCCCCATGGACAGAGAAGCCTGCCAGGCTACAGTCCATGGAGCTGCAAAGAGTCAGACACAACTGAGTGACTAACCACACAATAAATTCAGCTGATGTTGTAAAACAGAAAAAGTTCTCTCTTTGAAAATGTTTACTGCCCAAAATAACCTTAGTAGGTAACAAAGCTAACATTAAAAAAAAGGGGGGGGGGGAGCGCTTCCCTGATGGTCCAGTGGGTAAAGAGTCCGCGTTGCAGTGCAAGGGATACCAGTTCAACCTCTGGCCCAGGAAGATCCCCCATGCTGGGGAGTGGCTGGACCGCTGTGTCCAATTACGGGCCAGCGCTCTGGAGCGCCTGCGTCCAGAGCCAGTGCTCTGCAGTGAGACAGGCCACTGTGATGGGAGGCCCACACATGCCGAAGAATAAAGATGGGTGAAAATAAATAAATAAATAAACCAATTAGAGGCCAAAAATTTAAAAAATAATAATAAAAAAATTTTTTAAATCCTGAAAATGCTATGTTTCACAATTATCCTTTAAAGCAAGCTGTCAGTTAAGCAAAACTAAACATTACTATATTTAAGGGCAATCTATTCCTTTTAGACCATACATCTTTCATGAATTTGTGTTTAAGATGTTTTTCAAGTTGATATTAAATGATTCTATTCAGGTTATAGACACATCATTAGCAAACTGTCTAAAATTTTGAAATTAGACAGGTTTTGAAATAGACTAGTTCAGAGAACACATTTTAAATAAGCTCTCCAGATGATTTTTAACTACACCACCTATTTTGAAAACCAGTGCCTAGAAGAAAGGCACCAATCCAAAGAGGGCCCTGATCTTGACGGTTTCCTGTTTAGAACATCAGACCTCTACCTGGCAGGCACCTCGCGATCAGGTCTCAACTCAAATGTCACCTCCTCAGAGATATCCTCCAACTGTCTCATCCCATCTACCAATTTGTTTTCAGAACAAACTTCCCTTTTAATTATTATTTTTCTTTTTTTAACAATTTTTTGGGCCTCTTTTGTTGATTTTTTCTTTATTTATTTTCATCCATCTTGATTTTCGATGCATTTACTGGAAACCCACTGCAGTATTCTTGCGGAGAATCCCCATGAACAGAGAAGCCTGCCAGGCTACAGTCCATGGAGTTGCAAAGAGTCGGACACAACTGAGTGACTAACCACACAATAAATTCAGCTGATGGTAAAACAGAAAAGTTCTCTCTTTGAAAATGTTTACTGCCCAAAATAACCTTAGTAGGTAACAAAGCTAACATTAAAAAAAAGGGGGGGGGGGGAGCGCTTCCCTGATGGTCCAGTGGGTAAAGAGTCCGCGTTGCAGTGCAAGGGATACCAGTTCAACCTCTGGCCCAGGAAGATCCCCCATGCTGGGGAGTGGCTGGACCGCTGTGTCCAATTACGGGCCAGCGCTCTGGAGCGCCTGCGTCCAGAGCCAGTGCTCTGCAGTGAGACAGGCCACTGTGATGGGAGGCCCACACATGCCGAAGAATAAAGATGGGTGAAAATAAATAAATAAATAAACCAATTAGAGGCCAAAATTTAAAAAATAATAATAAAAAAATTTTTTAAATCCTGAAAATGCTATGTTTCACAATTATCCTTTAAAGCAAGCTGTCAGTTAAGCAAAACTAAACATTACTATATTTAAGGGCAATCTATTCCTTTTAGACCATACATCTTTCATGAATTTGTGTTTAAGATGTTTTTCAAGTTGATATTAAATGATTCTATTCAGGTTATAGACACATCATTAGCAAACTGTCTAAAATTTTGAAATTAGACAGGTTTTGAAATAGACTAGTTCAGAGAACACATTTTAAATAAGCTCTCCAGATGATTTTTAACTACACCACCTATTTTGAAAACCAGTGCCTAGAAGAAAGGCACCAATCCAAAGAGGGCCCTGATCTTGACGGTTTCCTGTTTAGAACATCAGACCTCTACCTGGCAGGCACCTCGCGATCAGGTCTCAACTCAAATGTCACCTCCTCAGAGATATCCTCCAACTGTCTCATCCCATCTACCAATTTGTTTTCAGAACAAACTTCCCTTTTAATTATTATTTTTCTTTTTTTAACAATTTTTTGGGCCTCTTTTTATTGATTTTTTTTTATCCATTTATTTTCATCCATCTTGATTCTTTGGCCTGTATGGGCCTCCCATTGCAGTGGCCTCTCTGGTCGTAGAGCACTGGCTCTGGGTGCATGTGCTCTAGAGCACTGCCATGCAATTGCATACACCCATCCAGCCACTCTGCAGCACATGAGATCTTCCCAGGCCAGGGATCGAACCAGTGCCCCTGGCACTGCAAGACGGAGTCTTTACCCACTGGACCACCAGGGAAGCCCTATTTTTATTTTTTAAAATTTATTTATTTGGGGCTTCCCTGGTGGTCCAGTGGGTAAGGACACCGCCTTGCAGTGCAGGGGGCGCCGGTTTGATCCCTGGCCTGGGAGTATCCCACGTGCCTCAGAGCAGCTGGACTGATATGTCCAATTACCAAGCCGGAGCTCTGGAGCGCATGTGCCCAGAGCCGGTGCTCTGTGACAACCAAGGTCACTGCGATGGGAGGCCCACGCCGGCCGGGGAACAAAGATAGATGAAAATAGATGAATGAAAGACCAAGAGAAGTGGCCCGCCCGCCTTCCTCCCTCCCCAACATGCCCCGTCCGCCACAAAAAAAAAGAATGACAACAGTTAATAAAAAAAAAAAATTATTTATTTGGCTGTGCTAGGTCTTAGTTTGGGCACTTGGGATCTTTAGTTGTAGCTTGAGAACTTAGCTGTGGCATGGGGGATCTAGCTGCCTGTCACTGGACTACCAGGGAAGTCCCTTTTTTTGATTCTTTTTATTTTTCTTTTAATGCTACCTTCTCCAACCCAAAAAGGAATACCAGTTTCACAAGCAATTAAGTGTCTGATCCTCACTCTCATTCCTGATTCCTAGATCTAGTCCCTGGTACAAAGGGATGTTCAATCAATATTTAATTTAGAAAACAATAATGCATATTAGAGCTGGGATGCCAACTCTGCAGTGAATGCCTTGAAGCTCTTCTATTTTTTTGAAAACCATTAAAAAGGGCCCTGATCTTGACGGTTTCCTGTTTAGAACATCAGACCTCTACCTGGCAGGCACCTCGCGATCAGGTCTCAACTCAAATGTCACCTCCTCAGAGATATCCTCCAACTGTCTCATCCCATCTACCAATTTGTTTTCAGAACAAACTTCCCTTTTAATTATTATTTTTCTTTTTTTAACAATTTTTTGGGCCTCTTTTATTGATTTTTTTTATCCATTTATTTTCATCCATCTTGATTCTTTGGCCTGTATGGGCCTCCCATTGCAGTGGCCTCTCTGGTCGTAGAGCACTGGCTCTGGGTGCATGTGCTCTAGAGCACTGCCATGCAATTGCATACACCCATCCAGCCACTCTGCAGCACATGAGATCTTCCCAGGCCAGGGATCGAACCAGTGCCCCTGGCACTGCAAGACGGAGTCTTTACCCACTGGACCACCAGGGAAGCCCTATTTTTATTTTTTAAAATTTATTTATTTGGGGCTTCCCTGGTGGTCCAGTGGGTAAGGACACCGCCTTGCAGTGCAGGGGGCGCCGGTTTGATCCCTGGCCTGGGAGTATCCCACGTGCCTCAGAGCAGCTGGACTGATATGTCCAATTACCAAGCCGGAGCTCTGGAGCGCATGTGCCCAGAGCCGGTGCTCTGTGACAACCAAGGTCACTGCGATGGGAGGCCCACGCCGGCCGGGGAACAAAGATAGATGAAAATAGATGAATGAAAGACCAAGAGAAGTGGCCCGCCCGCCTTCCTCCCTCCCCAACATGCCCCGTCCGCCACAAAAAAAAAGAATGACAACAGTTAAAAAAAAAAAATTATTTATTTGGCTGTGCTAGGTCTTAGTTTGGGCACTTGGGATCTTTAGTTGTAGCTTGAGAACTTAGCTGTGGCATGGGGGATCTAGCTGCCTGTCACTGGACTACCAGGGAAGTCCCTTTTTTTGATTCTTTTTATTTTTCTTTTAATGCTACCTTCTCCAACCCAAAAAGGAATACCAGTTTCACAAGCAATTAAGTGTCTGATCCTCACTCTCATTCCTGATTCCTAGATCTAGTCCCTGGTACAAAGGGATGTTCAATCAATATTTAATTTAGAAAACAATAATGCATATTAGAGCTGGGATGCCAACTCTGCAGTGAATGCCTTGAAGCTCTTCAAGTAACACCCAGGAAATAGAATCCTTCACGCTAAGTTCCACAAAAGTAAAGTGCTTACTTTAAGCAAAGGAAAGGGAGAAAAAAAGGGCAAACTCAAAGCTATACATGCATCACCCAGGGACTTGTTAGAACGGCAGAATCCCAGTTTCCACCTTTGACCTATGAATCAGAACCTGTATTTTCATAAGATCCTCAGTGTGAGTCACAGCATATTCAAGATTGGAAAGCACTAAGTTACCAAACAGCTGCAAGCCTGGGGGCAAATTTTTAAAAATGTGTAATAATGGTCTTTTTACTCCAATAGTTCCATAGCAGTAATGTGGATGAAAAAAGCCCAATATTCTAATCACCTAAGCCTTGAAAGGCAACTAAAGAAAACTTTCCTCTGGGAGGTTCCTGGGAAGGTGAAAGACGTCAGATCAGTGACTTTATGTGTCCGAAAGCAGTCTTCTATCATTTTGAAAGGGCAGTAATTCCAGCATTATCTTTAGAAGAAAACAGAAAGTCTTACCTTTACATCAAACAAGATGGGGAGTACTTATCTGAGGCCACTAGGGACCAGTCAAAGGTAGAGAATTCCAGAAAAACTCCCCAAATCTGGTTCTCCACTGAAATATCAAGAACTATCACTTTAATAATATACCTCCCAGGGCTTCCCTGGTGGCCCAGTGGCTAAGACAGTGTTCCTGATGCAGGAGACCTGGGTCCATCCCTGATCAGGGAATGAGACCCCTGCCCCAACTAAGATCCAGGGCAGCCAAATAAGTATTTTAAATATATGTATATTAATATATTTTTAAGATATACATATATTTTTTTTTAATCTTTCCTGATTAGCTAAAGTAATTTTCAAGCCAGCCCTTTTGTAACATGTTTCCCCTACCTGGTGTATATTTACGTTTAAAATGGAGTTCTAATAGGGTCTAGCTTTTAGAGATGCTGGGATGATTAAACGATATAAAATACAAAAGGCTTTTATCACACTGCCTTACACACAGAACGCAATGCTCATCACTTCCCTACATTTCCTAGAAGTTGTGAAAATCTCCCTTTCCTCCCCTGTATTCTCTAACAAAGGAGGCATCGAATAACCAAATAAACACGAGACTACAAAGAAAAAAAAAAGTGCTGCAGCTTTGTCTGCGGAGATACCAATTGCTGTGGCGCCACCTTTTTAAATGTCTCTTTTAAAACACCAGGAAGAGAAAATACTAAATACATACAGGGCAAAAGAAACACTGCTACACTAAGGAATATACAGTTTGAGAAATCTACCCCCATCTGGAAAGAACTAGTTTTCAATCCCCAAAAATAGCTAGTGCCTTAACGGGAAGGGTTTCTCTTTTCCCGGGATCCGGATAATGCACCTGTTGTGCGTAAGGGCCACACGCTAACCTGGAAGGCTGCCTCCTCTCCGCCCCGGGTCATTTCCCAGGCCGGCAGGTTGCCCGGCCAGCCCCAGGATGCGCTTCTCCCATGGCTCAGTCGCTTCACCTGGGACCCGGGGGGGCTTGGGTTGCTCTCCCAACCGCAAGGGACAGAGGCCATCTTGGCCCCTCATCCCACCTGCCCCGCACTCTTCCTCACACAGGCAACATGTCGGCTGTGCGCGGAGCCGGCGCTGCCCGGGGTCCCCAAACCCCAGGTTCTACGGCCTAGCTAGGAGCACGTGCCGGGTCCGTGCGCCCCCGCAGCGCCCCGGGGCACCCCAGGCATGCGGGGCCTTAGCTGAGTGAGCAGGGACTGCCCCGAGGCAGGTCCGCCCACCTGGAGACGGCCTTTAGGTCAGGGGTGAAAATCCCAAGCATGAACGCCTTCCCTCGAAGAAAAATTTCATTAGAGATTAAATCCCCCGACACCAGCTTAAATCGACGGGGGCTCACACAACTCCCACCAAGGGGGTTGAAAACCCCCGATCGGTCCACCCCTGAACTCCAGGAATATTGCACGGATTAAACCCTGCCAACCCCTCTCCTCCAGGGATACCCAAAGGGGTGAGATGCGGGAGGATAGCAGCCTGTTCTTCCCGGAGTCCAAGTCGCTCCGCCCCAGGCAGGCTAGGAGCAGCCACTCTCATTCCAGCCTTCAAGCTCAGGACCCTCTCCCCAGTGACCCCCAAGAACTGCAGCCCGGAAAGCCGGGCGCAGGATTCTCGCTGTTCACCAATCTCCCGCGGGCCCTCAAGAAAGCCAAAAGTTTTCCGCGCCGCCTATACACAGGTGGCTCTAAGCGTTTCCGCGGAAGGAGTTGGTGGGCGGCTCGGCACAACGCCTAGACCCCTGAGACAGGCTCGGAATTCGCCGGGCGCGGCTCTCTCGGCCACCCCGCACCTCTCGGGTTCCCGCGAGTCCCTAACCTGGAGCGAAACCGCCACCGAAACCAGCTGGGGCGTTCTCCCCCCGCGCCTCCCCTACCGTTCCAAGAGGCCTTGGTGGCCCTGGCGCCGCGCCCACCTCTCACCTCCTCTCAACCCTCCAAGGACGACGGGAGCCCAGGAGCGCGCTCACCTGGCGGGCTCACCTGACGCCTTGCGGACAGCCAGCTCGCAGCTGGGACTCTGCAGGGAACCCAGCCCTCCTCCACTCCCTCCGCGTCCTCGCCCCCACCCCGCGCCGTCCTGCCCCCGGACATGCGCACCAACCCCCGCCCGGGTGCGGGAAGTCCGCGGCCGGGCGCCGGCGAGCCCCACCTGCTACACCCCGCGCTGGCTCCGCGGCGCTCTGGCAAGCTCTCCCCGGAGTCCCGTCGCCTCCGCCTGAAGAAGGAGAAAGGGGGAGGTGGACGCTAGGGAAGAGGAGTGGTTTGGCGGCTTCCTCCCTCCGTGACCCATTCACCTGAAACTCGGATGGGAGGGGGAAGGAAGCGATGGAGAAGGAGGCGGGAGAAACCAACCCTTCTCCGCACACCCTAGCTGCGTCCGGCCTTAAAGGAACAGCGCGGCGTTTCGGCCCCAGTGGGCGGGGACGGAGAGCAGAGGGGGGCCGTGGGGTAGGGGCTGGGACTCTGCGCGGGTGGAGAGTGGTCGCGGATCACCCAAGGGAGCTCTGGGAGCGCCGCACGCTTCGGCGGGTGAAGTGTGGAGGGGACTCTTCTTCTTGAAGAGTGTGGTAGGGTGCTCAGCACTTTGGCAAGAAAGACCGGACCTGACACAGAACTTTCGCTGCTTCAAAATTTTGGTTAAACTCTTGTGGGAGATTTTCGCAAGTCATGCGTAAATTTAGGAACTTTCTGAGTCTCTGGATCCAGGAAAAGACCATTTACTCAGAATAGCTCAATTAAGTAGGAAGTATTGTAAATATTGGTGATGGTAAATTCGCCATCAAAAGTAAGGGTAACTAATCTGGGAACATACATACCAGTAAGCAACAAAACTCTGTAAAAGTTAAAAGTAAAATAAAAGTGGTTTTTTTTTTTTTTTTAAAGGTAAGGGTATACTACGATTAACATTATTACCATTTCAGGGTCCTCTGCCCCTCTTCCCCACGTTTAACTATGGCAGGACCAAGAGTCTGGCCTTAGGGGAATTAAACCGGTTTGAATATTCTATTTGGTTTAAGGGGTTAAAAAACAAAGCCCTCGGGCTTCCCTGGTGGTCCAGTGGGTAAGGACACCGCCTTGCAGTGCAAGGGACGCCGGTTCGATCCCTGGCCTGGGAGGATCCCACGTGCCGCGGAGCGGCTGGACCCATGTGTCCAATTACCGAGCCCGAGATCTGGAGCGCATGCGCCCAGAGCCGGTGCTCTGCGATGGCAGAGGCCACCGCGATGGGAGGCCCACACGGGCCAAAGAACAAAGATGGATGAAAATACACAAATGAAAGACCAATAGAAGTAGCCCGCCTGCTCCCCTCACTCCCCACCCCACTCCACCCCACCCAAAAATAAATAAATAAATAAATCTTAAAAAAAAAAAAAACAAAGCCCTCAGTTCTGTGTGCTCAGTTCTGTTTCATCTGGAGGCTGTTTAATTTAGGAAAACTCAAGATCTACACTTATCAATGTATACACTTACCTATATATTGCATTTCAATATATATGTATATTTAATGCGTTACTGAATGGGGCAGTTTTTTGTTTGAGTCTGCATATTGAAGGCTAGAATTTAGGTTTCTTAGCCCTGCTTCACTTTGTGTTCCAGCCTGGAATGTCAACGTTGCTAATAAATTTCAGTCCAGTTCCACCTGCTTCTCTGCCTCTAATTAAATGGTTAGAGATGTGACTCTCCCATACACTAGGGCTGGGACTCTGCGCGGGTGGAGAGTGGTCGCGGATCACCCAAGGGAGCTCTGGGAGCGCCGCACGCTTCGGCGGGTGAAGTGTGGAGGGGACTCTTCTTCTTGAAGAGTGTGGTAGGGTGCTCAGCACTTTGGCAAGAAAGACCGGACCTGACACAGAACTTTCGCTGCTTCAAAATTTTGGTTAAACTCTTGTGGGAGATTTTCGCAAGTCATGCGTAAATTTAGGAACTTTCTGAGTCTCTGGATCCAGGAAAAGACCATTTACTCAGAATAGCTCAATTAAGTAGGAAGTATTGTAAATATTGGTGATGGTAAATTCGCCATCAAAAGTAAGGGTAACTAATCTGGGAACATACATACCAGTAAGCAACAAAACTCTGTAAAAGTTAAAAGTAAAATAAAAGTGGTTTTTTTTTTTTTTTTAAAGGTAAGGGTATACTACGATTAACATTATTACCATTTCAGGGTCCTCTGCCCCTCTTCCCCACGTTTAACTATGGCAGGACCAAGAGTCTGGCCTTAGGGGAATTAAACCGGTTTGAATATTCTATTTGGTTTAAGGGGTTAAAAAACAAAGCCCTCGGGCTTCCCTGGTGGTCCAGTGGGTAAGGACACCGCCTTGCAGTGCAAGGGACGCCGGTTCGATCCCTGGCCTGGGAGGATCCCACGTGCCGCGGAGCGGCTGGACCCATGTGTCCAATTACCGAGCCCGAGATCTGGAGCGCATGCGCCCAGAGCCGGTGCTCTGCGATGGCAGAGGCCACCGCGATGGGAGGCCCACACGGGCCAAAGAACAAAGATGGATGAAAATACACAAATGAAAGACCAATAGAAGTAGCCCGCCTGCTCCCCTCACTCCCCACCCCACTCCACCCCACCCAAAAATAAATAAATAAATAAATATTAAAAAAAAAAATAACAAAGCCCTCAGTTCTGTGTGCTCAGTTCTGTTTCATCTGGAGGCTGTTTAATTTAGGAAAACTCAAGATCTACACTTATCAATGTATACACTTACCTATATATTGCATTTCAATATATATGTATATTTAATGCGTTACTGAATGGGGCAGTTTTTTGTTTGAGTCTGCATATTGAAGGCTAGAATTTAGGTTTCTTAGCCCTGCTTCACTTTGTGTTCCAGCCTGGAATGTCAACGTTGCTAATAAATTTCAGTCCAGTTCCACCTGCTTCTCTGCCTCTAATTAAATGGTTAGAGATGTGACTCTCCCATACACTAGATCTTAAGACACAGTTCAACACTTCAGGAAGTAAAAGGATTATATAAATGTAAGGCATTTAAAAATGACAGCCTTAATGAGTAATTAATCTAATTGGGTTTTTTCGTGTGTGGGTCATTGCTACAATTACTTGAATATGACTATGTAGTTTTTGAATGATGCAGTTTAAATTAGTATTGTTAACATTGGGGAAGTCAGGTTAATCCTCTTAATGTACCCTGTCAGATTACTGAAATCTCCGAACATTCCACTTGGTTTATAATTAAACAAGGGAACATTTCATAATACTCTTACATGTGTAAACACATGTCTTTTATTTTATAGGTACTTTTGACATGTACTGAAGAAGGGAACTTAAGAACTTTTTCCCATTTTTTAAAAATTAAAATATATTTTGCATATTGTAAAATTCACCATTAATTTTAATGCATACATACAATTCAGTAGGTTTAGTATGTTCATAATGTTGTACAATTATCACCACTAGTTCCAGAACATTTTCATCACCCAAAAAGAAACCTGAGTCTGTTAGGATTCATTTCCCTGGCATCCACTGATTTATTGATAATTTCTGTCTCTTGATTTACCTATTCTGGACATTTTATATGAACTGTTACTATAATATGTGGCCTTTGGGATCTGGATTCTTCCACTTAGCGTGTTTTCAACTTTCATTCATGTTGTAGTTACTGCCAGTACGTCATTCCTTTTTTTGACTCAATAATACTCCATTGCATGGATGTACTACATTTTATTTAAACTTTCATCAGTTAATGGACATTTGGATTATTTCCACTTTTATGTGAACATATCTTCAGTTCTCTTGGGTAAATTAAGTATTTAAATTTTTATCATCTCAAGAGACTAACTTACACATGTGTTATTTTTGATGTGTCCAATTACCCAGCCGGAGCTCTGGCGCGCATGCGCCCAGAGCTGGCGCTCTGCAACAACAGAGGCCACCGCGATGGGAGGCCCACAGGAGCCAAAACAAAGACGGATGAAAATAGATAAATGAAAGACCAATAGAAGTGGCCCGCCCGTCCCTCTCCCTCCCCACCTCACCCCCCAAAAAAGATAAAATAAATAAAATAAATGTTAAAAAGAAAAAAAAAAACCTAGACACATCAGTTGCCAAATAACATTTATTAGATGGTAAATGATGCAATGCTGAATAAAATCATGTTACATAATCATGAATTGTAACAAAATTTTAATTAGTCAAATATTCCTTTTTGGCAATTAATTGTAGTATTAATCACTGTTATCCACAAATGAGCATTATTTGATGAAAATCCTCATGACTCAGAAACAAAGTAAATATTATTCTGTCAGATTACTGAAATCTCCGAACATTCCACTTGGTTTATAATTAAACAAGGGAACATTTCATAATACTCTTACATGTGTAAACACATGTCTTTTATTTTATAGGTACTTTTGACATGTACTGAAGAAGGGAACTTAAGAACTTTTTCCCATTTTTTAAAAATTAAAATATATTTTGCATATTGTAAAATTCACCATTAATTTTAATGCATACATACAATTCAGTAGGTTTAGTATGTTCATAATGTTGTACAATTATCACCACTAGTTCCAGAACATTTTCATCACCCAAAAAGAAACCTGAGTCTGTTAGGATTCATTTCCCTGGCATCCACTGATTTATTGATAATTTCTGTCTCTTGATTTACCTATTCTGGACATTTTATATGAACTGTTACTATAATATGTGGCCTTTGGGATCTGGATTCTTCCACTTAGCGTGTTTTCAACTTTCATTCATGTTGTAGTTACTGCCAGTACGTCATTCCTTTTTTTGACTCAATAATACTCCATTGCATGGATGTACTACATTTTATTTAAACTTTCATCAGTTAATGGACATTTGGATTATTTCCACTTTTATGTGAACATATCTTCAGTTCTCTTGGGTAAATTAAGTATTTAAATTTTTATCATCTCAAGAGACTAACTTACACATGTGTTATTTTTGATGTGTCCAATTACCCAGCCGGAGCTCTGGCGCGCATGCGCCCAGAGCTGGCGCTCTGCAACAACAGAGGCCACCGCGATGGGAGGCCCACAGGAGCCAAAACAAAGACGGATGAAAATAGATAAATGAAAGACCAATAGAAGTGGCCCGCCCGTCCCTCTCCCTCCCCACCTCACCCCCCAAAAAAGATAAAATAAATAAAATAAATGTTAAAAAGAAAAAAAAAAACCTAGACACATCAGTTGCCAAATAACATTTATTAGATGGTAAATGATGCAATGCTGAATAAAATCATGTTACATAATCATGAATTGTAACAAAATTTTAATTAGTCAAATATTCCTTTTTGGCAATTAATTGTAGTATTAATCACTGTTATCCACAAATGAGCATTATTTGATGAAAATCCTCATGACTCAGAAACAAAGTAAATATTATTCTCAGAGGACCCAGATTAGAAATTTGTTGACTTTACCTGCAGTAAAATGGATAAGATTTTTTTTTAAATTCTTTTACTCCTTTTCAGATGTAAAAAAGAGAAAGTTAAGAGCTCCAATTATATTGTCAGAAAATTGGGTTCAAAATCTCAGTGTTAAGAGCTAAAAAGAAAAGTCTCAGTGACTCCATTTATTAGCTGGAAGGGAGGCTAAATGCATAAGTTCATTTTTCTCCAGTGTGCATTTGGGATGATAATAAGTAATACTCATCATAAGATTGTTGGCAGACATGTGGACCATTCACCAAGATCAATTATATGCAACAAAACAAGCTTTGATTAATGAGTCATTGCTGTATCCTATCTGCCTGAAACAGTCCCTGTCACGTCACATAGTTATTCTATATTTGCTGAATGAGTGCATGAATAGAACCCTGATTCCTAAATCCATCATGCCTGTAGAATTGTGCCCATCTCTCAGAGAGTCTGGTGCAACTGTGAAAACAACACATTCTTAATAACATGTCAAGGGTAGCATCTCTAGTACGTAGTCTTCCATTTGTTTGTTTGGCTGTGCCACTCAGCTTGTGGGATCTTAGTTCCCCAACAAGGGAGTGAACCCAGGCCATGATAGTGAGAGCACTGAATCCTGACCACTAGACCACCAGGGAATGAACTAGTAAACAGTCTTAGAGGAGAAAAGATGGGGGATTAGACTATTTCTTCTCTGCCTCACCTGCCTACTGGATGAATCCAATGATTGACATTTGTTCAAAGGCAACTGAGTTCTGAGCCGCTGAGGGCTCAACGTTCCCCACGCATTCACCAGGTGGGAGGCTCCCACTCCACATAGAACAGCTTCCTTGGATAGATTTATGGAGTAATTCATGGGGAAGTTACCAGGAAGGCAGTTTGTGAGAGGATGATGACACTTGGGGAATAAAGCTCTGACTCCTCAATTCCTGTGTATTACACAAGATCCTACAGGAAGAATCTAAGGTTAAATAGAGTTAGCCCTGAACTGGAACTTCAACAAGTGGAATAATAATAATAGTAGCCACCATCATTTACTCAGGATATCCATATTCCTGTCCCAGGCATGTTGTAAGTGCTACATGGACTTTTGTTTTTCCTTATAACAATTTTATGATGCAGTATTATTTCCCCAACTTTTTAAAAACTGAAAACTCAGGAAGTTCTCATTATTTACTCAAGATTTCTCCTAAGGTGTAGATTCAGGATTCAAACATAGGGCATCTATTTCCAGAACTAATATTCTTAACAGTTTTACCATACTTCTAGCATCATGTTTTGTCTTCAAAAAAACCTAAAATTAAAAAAAAAAAAAAAAAAAAAAAACTACCCATAGAAATAGTTCACAGTGTACCTCAAAAAAAACAGCTAAAATAAACTAATAAAATGAAGACCTTTTCCCAGAAAATTCGTGCCAAGAAAGAAGATAGTCAGCTAATAAAATAATACTAATAATAATTGAAGACTTCTGTGGTGGTCCAGCGGATAAGAATTCGGCTGCCAATGCATGGGACATGAGTTCAATCCCTGGTCCAGGAAGATTTCACAGGCCACAGAGCAACTAAGCTCCTGTAACACAACTACTGAGCCTGTGTAAATCCATCATCCCGAATTGTGCCCATCTCTCAGAGAGTCTGGTGCAACTGTGAAAACAACACATTCTTAATAACATGTCAAGGGTAGCATCTCTAGTACGTAGTCTTCCATTTGTTTGTTTGGCTGTGCCACTCAGCTTGTGGGATCTTAGTTCCCCAACAAGGGAGTGAACCCAGGCCATGATAGTGAGAGCACTGAATCCTGACCACTAGACCACCAGGGAATGAACTAGTAAACAGTCTTAGAGGAGAAAAGATGGGGGATTAGACTATTTCTTCTCTGCCTCACCTGCCTACTGGATGAATCCAATGATTGACATTTGTTCAAAGGCAACTGAGTTCTGAGCCGCTGAGGGCTCAACGTTCCCCACGCATTCACCAGGTGGGAGGCTCCCACTCCACATAGAACAGCTTCCTTGGATAGATTTATGGAGTAATTCATGGGGAAGTTACCAGGAAGGCAGTTTGTGAGAGGATGATGACACTTGGGGAATAAAGCTCTGACTCCTCAATTCCTGTGTATTACACAAGATCCTACAGGAAGAATCTAAGGTTAAATAGAGTTAGCCCTGAACTGGAACTTCAACAAGTGGAATAATAATAATAGTAGCCACCATCATTTACTCAGGATATCCATATTCCTGTCCCAGGCATGTTGTAAGTGCTACATGGACTTTTGTTTTTCCTTATAACAATTTTATGATGCAGTATTATTTCCCCAACTTTTTAAAAACTGAAAACTCAGGAAGTTCTCATTATTTACTCAAGATTTCTCCTAAGGTGTAGATTCAGGATTCAAACATAGGGCATCTATTTCCAGAACTAATATTCTTAACAGTTTTACCATACTTCTAGCATCATGTTTTGTCTTCAAAAACACCTAAACTTAAAAAAAAAAAAAAAAAAAAAAACTACCCATAGAAATAGTTCACAGTGTACCTACAGAAAGAAAGAACTGAGTACAGCTAAAAAAATAATACTAATAATAATTGAAGACTTCTGTGGTGGTCCAGCGGATAAGAATTCGGCTGCCAATGCATGGGACATGAGTTCAATCCCTGGTCCAGGAAGATTTCACAGGCCACAGAGCAACTAAGCTCCTGTAACACAACTACTGAGCCTGTGCTCTAGAGCCTGAGAGCTGCACAGCTGAGCCTATGTGCTCCAACTCTTGAGGCCTGTGTGCTTAGAGCCCATGCTCTGCAACAAGAGAAGCCGCAAGAAAAAAACACAAGAGAAGCCTCCAAGATGAGAAGCCCTAGCACCGTGATTGAGTGTAGCCACTATCACTCACAGCAACTAGAGAAAAAATTCTGGGCAGCAAGAAAGACCCAGCACAGACCAAAATGAATAAAAATAGATAAATAAATAAATTAAATTATTTTTTAAAATTGAGAGGCCTCCCTATTAGTTTTGTCGATGGGAATCTGCCTACCAGTGCAGAGGACACAGGTTCAGTCCCTGGTCTGGGAGGATCTCACATGAAGCAACTAAGCCCATGCCTCACAATCACTGAGCCCTTTCTCTAGTGCTCATGTTTCACAATAAGAGAAGCCATTGCAATGAGGTAAATAAATAAATTTTAAAAATAAAAAATAATTGAGTATAACTCGGTGTTATGGATGTGAAGGAACCAATTAGAGCTACTCCCAACAACAGGGTGAATCTTTCAAACATAAAACTGAACAGAATAAAGAAGTCCTCCTCCCTCCCATATAGGCTTCCCAGGAGTCTCGGTGGTAAAGAATCTGCTTGCCGTGCAAGAGACACAGGCTCAATCTCTAGGTTGGGAAGATCCTCTGGAGGAGGAAATGGCAACTCACTCCAGTATTCTTGCCTGGAAAAACTGAAAACTCAGGAAGTTCTCATTATTTACTCAAGATTTCTCCTAAGGTGTAGATTCAGGATTCAAACATAGGGCATCTATTTCCAGAACTAATATTCTTAACAGTTTTACCATACTTCTAGCATCATGTTTTGTCTTCAAAAACACCTAAACTTAAAAAAAAAAAAAAAAAAAAAAAACTACCCATAGAAATAGTTCACAGTGTACCTACAGAAAGAAAGAACTGAGTACAGCTAAAAAAATAATACTAATAATAATTGAAGACTTCTGTGGTGGTCCAGCGGATAAGAATTCGGCTGCCAATGCATGGGACATGAGTTCAATCCCTGGTCCAGGAAGATTTCACAGGCCACAGAGCAACTAAGCTCCTGTAACACAACTACTGAGCCTGTGCTCTAGAGCCTGAGAGCTGCACAGCTGAGCCTATGTGCTCCAACTCTTGAGGCCTGTGTGCTTAGAGCCCATGCTCTGCAACAAGAGAAGCCGCAAGAAAAAAACACAAGAGAAGCCTCCAAGATGAGAAGCCCTAGCACCGTGATTGAGTGTAGCCACTATCACTCACAGCAACTAGAGAAAAAATTCTGGGCAGCAAGAAAGACCCAGCACAGACCAAAATGAATAAAAATAGATAAATAAATAAATTAAATTATTTTTTAAAATTGAGAGGCCTCCCTATTAGTTTTGTCGATGGGAATCTGCCTACCAGTGCAGAGGACACAGGTTCAGTCCCTGGTCTGGGAGGATCTCACATGAAGCAACTAAGCCCATGCCTCACAATCACTGAGCCCTTTCTCTAGTGCTCATGTTTCACAATAAGAGAAGCCATTGCAATGAGGTAAATAAATAAATTTTAAAAATAAAAAATAATTGAGTATAACTCGGTGTTATGGATGTGAAGGAACCAATTAGAGCTACTCCCAACAACAGGGTGAATCTTTCAAACATAAAACTGAACAGAATAAAGAAGTCCTCCTCCCTCCCATATAGGCTTCCCAGGAGTCTCGGTGGTAAAGAATCTGCTTGCCGTGCAAGAGACACAGGCTCAATCTCTAGGTTGGGAAGATCCTCTGGAGGAGGAAATGGCAACTCACTCCAGTATTCTTGCCTGGAAAATTCCATGGACAGAGAGTCTGGTAGGCTACAGTCCATAGGGTCACAAAAGAGTCAGACACAACTGAGTGACTGAGCATGCACACACACACACACACCCCACCATACAGTGTGGTTCCATTTATAGAAAGTTCAGAAACAGGCAAAACTAAACTGCATCATTTAGGAGATTCATACCTCAGTGGCAAAGTGACAAAGGAAAGCAAAGGAATTTTGATCATAAAAGCCAAGAGAGTGGTTACCTGTAGGAGAAAAGAGAGGGTAAGGATGAGAATGGAGACGCTTGTGGGATTCTGGCAGTAATCTGTTTCTTCACCTGTCTGCAGGTTACAGGGCTGTGAGTCTTACAAGTTATTAAACTATACACATATGCTTTTTACACTTTTTGGTAGGGGTATTATATTTTATAATAAGAAATTTATTTAAAACAATAGACTTGGGCTTCCCTGGTGGTCCAGTGGGTGGGGACACTGCCTTGCAGTGCAAGGAGTACTGGTTTGGTCCCTGGCCTGGGGGGATCCTGCATGCTGCGGAGAGGCTGGACCAATGTGTCCAACTACTGTAGATGGAGCTCTGGAGCACATGCATCCAGAGCTAGTGCTCTGCAGCGAAGAGAGGCCGCTGTGATGTGAGGCCCACGCAGGCCAAGGAACGAAGATGGATAAATGTAGATAAGTGAAGGACCAATAGAAGTGGCCAAAAAAAGAGAAAAGTTAAAAAAAAAAAAAAAAAGAATAGACTTTAGGGCTTTCCTGGTGGTCCAGTGGGTAAGGATACCGCCTTGCAGTGCAATGGGCTCTGGTTCAATCCCTGGTCTGGGAAGATCCCACGTGCTGCGGAAAAACTGGACCAGTGTGTCCAACTACCAAGCCGGAGCTCTGAAGCACATGTACCCAGAGCCGGTGCTCTGCAGCAATAGAGGCCACTGCAATGGAAGGCCCACACAGGCCAAAGAACAAAGATGGATGAAAATGGATAAATGAAAGACCAATGGAAGTGGCCAAGAAAAAAACCAAGATAGACTTTAGGGCTTCTCTGGTGGTCCAGTGGGTGGAGTCTGCCTTGCAATGCAAGGGGCACCAGTTTGATCCCTGGCCCGGGAAGATCCCATGTGCCCCAGAGCAGCTGGACTGGTGTGTTCAATTACGAGCCAGTGCTCTGGAGCTCATGCGCCCAGATCCAGTGCTCTGCAATGAGAGAGACCACTGTGATGGGAGGCTCACGCAAGCCAAAGAATAAAGATGAATGAAAAGTAAAAACTATGACTTAGAGGCAAAAATATATGTATGCTTTTTTAATAATGAAAAAATGAGGAGACTTCAGGGTCATTCTTTTAAAAAAAAAAAAAATTATTGATTTATTTATTTTGGGGGTGGGGGGCGGGGGGCGGGTGGGCCGCTTCTATTGGTCTTTCATTTCTCTATTTTCATCCATCTTTGTTCTTTGGCCCGTGTGGGCCTCCTATCACGGTGGCCTCTGTTGTCTCAGAGCACTGGCTCTGGGCGCATGCGCTCCAGAGCTCTGGCTCAGTAATTGGACACATCGGTCCAGCTGCTCCGCAGCACGTGGGATCTTCCCAGGCCAGGGATCGAACCAGTGCCCCTTGCACTGCAAGGCGGTGTCCTTACCCACTGGACCACGAGGGAAGCCCCATTCTTTTTTTTTTTAAGCTTTTATTTTACTTTTAATTTTTACAGAGTTTTGTTGTTCACAGATATGTATGTTCCCAGATTAGTCATATGCATATCCCCCCATCCCACCCCTCCAGATGGGACATTATTAAAAGATGGTTGGATACCCATGTCTAGGCTTTTTGTTTTGTGAGTAATATTCCTCAAATGCTAACAGAAGATCACTTTATGGGATCAGAGTAAGTAGAGCTCATTGTCTGAAGAAGGAGAGGGAGGGTTTTCATCCGGAAAGAATATTTCCATAATTCTATGGATGACACAGAGAAAAACACTTGGGAGCTGATTTTTTTCTGTGTGTTTTAAAGTGTGTCAGTCATCCACTGCAATGGAAAATTGGCTTCACAAGGCTTTTTCAGGAACTTGCCTTCCTGAATATTTTCAACTCAAAAAGGGAAAGAGGAAAAAATAAACATTAACCGAATAGTGCAAATGTTGTGTGCTTGTATCTGATTTTAACTTCTTGGGGTTTTTTACGTCCTGTGTTCCCAAACTTCAGAAATGAGCTTGCAATTTACAACAAGGAATTCTAACCCTAGAAGAATCACTTGAATTGGGCCAGTAAGAAGTAGATATACTTTAAGTGGACAACAAAACTCATCATGACATTCTGTTGGTTAGAAGGCACAGCTCTCTTATTCACTACCAGGTCTTCTGCATGACAACTTTTCTGATGTTATTTGGAATTTCTTATTTTATTTTTCTTAAACTTATTTCATTTTATTTCTTGGCTGTGCTGAGTAGCTTATGGGATCTTAGTTCCTGGATCAGAGATTGAACCCAGGCCACAGCCCTTGCCAAGTCCTAACCATTAGAACCACCAGGGAACTCCCTTTATTTGGAATTTCTTTAGGAGAAATTTCAGAAACCTGTACAGGGGAACACACCATGGCTCCTGAAATGTTGATGCTACATACAAGATGTGGTCTAAGGGGCATATTTATCAACTGTATACTTAAACAAACATTTATTCAGTCAAAAATCATTTACTCAGATTTTCTAGTGGCTAAGTGGTTAAGAATCTGCCTGCCAATGCAGAGGAAGGAGGTTAGAACCCTGACCTGGAAAGAGTCCAGCTTTTATTTTACTTTTAATTTTTACAGAGTTTTGTTGTTCACAGATATGTATGTTCCCAGATTAGTCATATGCATATCCCCCCATCCCACCCCTCCAGATGGGACATTATTAAAAGATGGTTGGATACCCATGTCTAGGCTTTTTGTTTTGTGAGTAATATTCCTCAAATGCTAACAGAAGATCACTTTATGGGATCAGAGTAAGTAGAGCTCATTGTCTGAAGAAGGAGAGGGAGGGTTTTCATCCGGAAAGAATATTTCCATAATTCTATGGATGACACAGAAAAAAACACTTGGGAGCTGATTTTTTTCTGTGTGTTTTAAAGTGTGTCAGTCATCCACTGCAATGGAAAATTGGCTTCACAAGGCTTTTTCAGGAACTTGCCTTCCTGAATATTTTCAACTCAAAAAGGGAAAGAGGAAAAAATAAACATTAACCGAATAGTGCAAATGTTGTGTGCTTGTATCTGATTTTAACTTCTTGGGGTTTTTTACGTCCTGTGTTCCCAAACTTCAGAAATGAGCTTGCAATTTACAACAAGGAATTCTAACCCTAGAAGAATCACTTGAATTGGGCCAGTAAGAAGTAGATATACTTTAAGTGGACAACAAAACTCATCATGACATTCTGTTGGTTAGAAGGCACAGCTCTCTTATTCACTACCAGGTCTTCTGCATGACAACTTTTCTGATGTTATTTGGAATTTCTTATTTTATTTTTCTTAAACTTATTTCATTTTATTTCTTGGCTGTGCTGAGTAGCTTATGGGATCTTAGTTCCTGGATCAGAGATTGAACCCAGGCCACAGCCCTTGCCAAGTCCTAACCATTAGAACCACCAGGGAACTCCCTTTATTTGGAATTTCTTTAGGAGAAATTTCAGAAACCTGTACAGGGGAACACACCATGGCTCCTGAAATGTTGATGCTACATACAAGATGTGGTCTAAGGGGCATATTTATCAACTGTATACTTAAACAAACATTTATTCAGTCAAAAATCATTTACTCAGATTTTCTAGTGGCTAAGTGGTTAAGAATCTGCCTGCCAATGCAGAGGAAGGAGGTTAGAACCCTGACCTGGAAAGATTCCACATGCCCTGGGGCAACAAGGCTCATGCACCATAACAATTCAGCCTGTGCTCTAGGGTCCACACGCCACAACCAGGAGTAGCCCAGCGTGCCACAACTAGAAAAAGCCCACCGGGAGCAATGAAGACCTTGTGCAGCCAAAATTAAATATTTTTCTTTAACATATGTACTCGATATCTTCTATGTACTGGATCCTGTTCTAAGTCCTGGAGATACAGCAGACTCAAGAAAAAGTCCCTCATGGAGGTTTCTACTCTAGTTGAGAAAAGACATGCAATGGTGATGATAAACTGTAAATGCATGTGTTAATGCCAGATAGTGATGTGTGATTTGGAAGAAAGACTAGGCTAAGGGAATCAAGAGGACTGGGAGAGGCAGTGAGGAGGAGCTGTCCAGGTAGAGTGGTCACGGGCTGCTGCTCTGCAGAAGTGACATTTGAGTTAAGACTTTAATGATGAGAAGGAGCCAGCCATGCGAAGCTCTGGGCCAAGAACATTCTAGAGCTATTTTGGAGATTCAAAGCCCCAGAGGCCAGAAAAAGGGGAGAGAGTGGGAGATGAAGCCTGAGGAAGGCAGAGGTCAGGTGCTGGGTGCCCTGCCACCTGAGCGTTTTCTAACTGCAATCAGAGGCCATGGAAAGTTTTAGGCATTCTATGGTGATGGATTTATATTTTGAATATCATAGGATTTTCTGTCTAACTCATCATTTTCCTGCTTTTTTCTTTTTTTAATATCTTTTGGTAACTCCTGAGTATTTATCTTTCAAGTTTGTAGCTTCTAAGCGGAAAGTATTAAACCTGAGCAAGGGAGCCAGGGTGATCTGAAACTCAATTGATATGATCTTTGAGAAACGTGAACCACTCCTATTCTTCTTCCTACATGAATCTTAATTAGAAAGGCTGGTTTCTATGCCTGCAAGGTACCAGATGCAGAGGGACTGAAAAGGAGAGTGAGAGAAGCTCTAACATAATCACAGAAATGTTTATTTTTCTTGCTTTGTCTTTATTTCTTTTTAGAATTTCTCATTGAATAAGCCTGTAGTATTATTACTTTAATTTATTCTTTATCAAAGGATAGTTGAATTATGCTCCCCTGTTGGCTTAGTGGTAAAGAATCCACCTGCCAATACAGGAGACTTGGATTTGATTCCTGGATTGAGAAGATCCCCTGGAAAAGGAATAGCAACCCACTCCAATATCTTTCCTGGAAAATCCATTAGCCAAAGGAGCCTGGTGGGCTACCATCTATGGGGTCCAAAAAAGATGGACATGTATTAGCAGCTGAACAACAAACAACAATAGTTAAATTAAATTAATCACTGCGGTATAGCAAAGTGACCCAGTTTTATACACACACACACATATATATATATACATACAGTCTTTTCATATTCTTTTCCATTATAATTTATCATAGGATAGTGAATATAGTTCTTTGTGTTATACAGTAAAATCTTGTTGTTTATGAGAAGAAAGACTAGGCTAAGGGAATCAAGAGGACTGGGAGAGGCAGTGAGGAGGAGCTGTCCAGGTAGAGTGGTCACGGGCTGCTGCTCTGCAGAAGTGACATTTGAGTTAAGACTTTAATGATGAGAAGGAGCCAGCCATGCGAAGCTCTGGGCCAAGAACATTCTAGAGCTATTTTGGAGATTCAAAGCCCCAGAGGCCAGAAAAAGGGGAGAGAGTGGGAGATGAAGCCTGAGGAAGGCAGAGGTCAGGTGCTGGGTGCCTTGCCACCTGAGCGTTTTCTAACTGCAATCAGAGGCCATGGAAAGTTTTAGGCATTCTATGGTGATGGATTTATATTTTGAATATCATAGGATTTTCTGTCTAACTCATCATTTTCCTGCTTTTTTCTTTTTTTAATATCTTTTGGTAACTCCTGAGTATTTATCTTTCAAGTTTGTAGCTTCTAAGCGGAAAGTATTAAACCTGAGCAAGGGAGCCAGGGTGATCTGAAACTCAATTGATATGATCTTTGAGAAACGTGAACCACTCCTATTCTTCTTCCTACATGAATCTTAATTAGAAAGGCTGGTTTCTATGCCTGCAAGGTACCAGATGCAGAGGGACTGAAAAGGAGAGTGAGAGAAGCTCTAACATAATCACAGAAATGTTTATTTTTCTTGCTTTGTCTTTATTTCTTTTTAGAATTTCTCATTGAATAAGCCTGTAGTATTATTACTTTAATTTATTCTTTATCAAAGGATAGTTGAATTATGCTCCCCTGTTGGCTTAGTGGTAAAGAATCCACCTGCCAATACAGGAGACTTGGATTTGATTCCTGGATTGAGAAGATCCCCTGGAAAAGGAATAGCAACCCACTCCAATATCTTTCCTGGAAAATCCATTAGCCAAAGGAGCCTGGTGGGCTACCATCTATGGGGTCCAAAAAAGATGGACATGTATTAGCAGCTGAACAACAAACAACAATAGTTAAATTAAATTAATCACTGCGGTATAGCAAAGTGACCCAGTTTTATACACACACACACATATATATATATACATACAGTCTTTTCATATTCTTTTCCATTATAATTTATCATAGGACATTGAATATAGTTCTTTGTGTTATACAGTAAAATCTTGTTGTTTATCCAAAGCCTGTATTGTTTTTTACATTAGGAAAAAGATACTTCAGTTTTTCCTAACTTACTATGTTGAAAACTTTCCACCTATAGAAAAGTTAAGAAGATAGCACACTGAATTATGTTCTTCACTTAAATTTACAGATGGTTAACACTGTCCACATTTGCTTGCTTGCCCCCCTCCCACAGACAGGCCACATACTCAAAATAAATACATTATGTATATATTTTTAATTTTGTTTGTATAACCATTTATACCTAGACATTTGGTTCCACATTTAAAAGTAATTCACAGGACTTCCCTCGTGGTATAGTGGGTAAAAATTTGCCTGCCAATGCAGGGGACACAGGTTCAATACCTGATCTAGGAGTATTTCACATGCTGTGGAGCAACTAAGACCCGCATGCTACAACTACTGAGCCCACGTGCTCTGGCTACTGAAGCCCATGCGCCTAGACTCTGTGCTCTGCAACAAGAGAAGCCACCACAATTAGAAGCCCGAGCATTCACTGAAGAGTGGCCCCCACAGCTAGGGAGAAGCCCATGTGCAGCAACAAAGACCCAGCACAACCAAAAATAAATAAATAAATAAATAATGGTGATTTGCAGATTTGATGACACTTCAGCCTTGCCTACTTAAGCACGTATCTTCGAAAAACAAAGCCACTTTCCAATTTAACCATTGTCTTAGTTTGTGCTGCTTTAACTGAATACCATAAACTGGTTTATAAACAACAGAAATTTATTTCTCACCAGTCTGGAGGATAGAAGTCTGAGATCACGATGCCAGGCAGCATGGTCAGGTTCCAGTGAGAATCCTCTCTTTATATGAAGGAGAGGGCAGGAGGGCTCTCTGAGGTCTCTTTTGTAAGAGTGCTTTTCCGATTCATGAGGGCTCCATTCTCTTGATCATATCACCTTCCCAGAGGTTCCACCTCCTAACATTATCGCACTGGGGGTTAGGATTTTAACTTATCAATTTGAGGGAGGGAGTGGAAGACAAACATTCACTCCATAACAACTATCATACAATTAGCATAGGTCCACAAATGGACATTAATACATAATCTTATCTAATATGCAGGAGATACTTACATAGCATCAATTGTACTAAAAATGTCTTTTACGGTTTGTTGATTTTTTGGTTTTTTTTTTTGGCCACTTCTATTGGTCTTTCATTCATCCATTTTCATCCATCTCTGTCCTTTGGCCCCTGTGGGCCTCCCATCGCAGTGGCCTCTCGCTGCAGAGCACCGGCTCTGGGTGCATGCACTCCAGAGCTCCAGCTCGGTAGTTGGACACATTGGTCCAGCAGCTCCGCAGCATGTGGGATCTTCCCAGGCCAGGGATCGAACTGGTGCCCCCGGTTTGTTGGGTTTTTTAAATGTAGGAGCCCATCAAGGATCATTCTTTGCATTTCATTGTCATGTCTCTTTAGTCTCCTTAATTCTTGAACAGTGCCAATGCAATTTTTATCTCTCATGACTTTGTCTTTTTAAAAAGAATATGGTCCAATTGTCCTGTTGAATGTCTTCCAGTTTGGATTTGGGTGCCCTCCACCCCGTAACTATTGGATCAGGAGGAAACACTGTTGGCAAGTGTACCATCTCAATGATGTTGTGGACTTCGTAGTCCACTATGTCCAGAGACTGATACTACCAAGTTGTCCCAGGATGAATTGTGCTCAGTTTTAATTAGGTGGTACCTTCCATATCTCCCTTTTCCCTTTATAATTAATATGTATTCTGTATGTGGGGGGTGGGGGGTACTTTGATTCTTCATGACCATCTTATTTTCCAACAACATTTTATCCAGTGAAAGCTTTTAGTGCCCATTGCTGATTCTTGCTTGTTGACTCAAGTAGTACATCAGTTGGTGCATAATAATTTTTTCTAATACCATCAAATATTAGTATCGATACTATCTAGAGAATTCCATAGTGGTCCAATGGTTAGAGTTCTGCACTTCTACCATACAGGGCATGGGTTTGAAACCTGGTGGCTCAGATCTGCCTGCAGTGTGGAAGACCCAGGTTTGATCCTTGGGTCAAGAAGATCCCCTGAAGAAGGAAATGACAGCCCACTCAAGTATTCTTGCCTGGAAAATTTCATGGACAGAAGAATCCAGTGGGCTACAATCCATGGGGTCATAAAGAGTCAGACACAACTGAGCGACTAACACTTTCACTTGGGGAACTAAGATCCTACATGCTGGGCAGTGTGGCCAAAGAAACAACAAAAACAACAACCACCCAATCCCACAGTTACTACTCTGAAGAAAAAAATAATAACAAGAATTTTAAAGTGTGATTAAAAAGAAGGTGGAAAACATTCTAATTCTTTAAAATACTGACCTTACATTTTAAAAAAATTGTGATGCAACTTCTTTCTCTTTTGCCTTTAAGGAGTCAACTAATGTCCTCACCTGCATAATATATGTGTTGTTTGTTTATTTATTAAGGAAGGTAGGTGATGTGGGGAGAAAGCAAAGCATACCGCTGTATAGCACTCTTCCCTCACGTAGTCTAGGAGACGAAGTGTATACTCATAGAAACAAAAATAATAAAAGGATAGATAAGTGCTGGACGAGTGGTAGAGATAACAGGATGTTCTTTTCCAGCCAGGTGGACCTGCTTACCTGGATGCCCACATGCACCTCCCACCCTTATCACTGTGGCTTGAATATGGTCCGATTGTCCTGTTGAATGTCTTGCAGTTTGGATTTGGGTGCCCTCCGCTCCGTAACTATTGGATCAGGAGGAAACACTGTTGGCAAGTGTACCATCTCAATGATGTTGTGGACTTCGTAGTCCACTATGTCCAGAGACTGATACTACCAAGTTGTCCCAGGATGAATTGTGCTCAGTTTTAATTAGGTGGTACCTTCCATATCTCCCTTTTCCCTTTATAATTAATATGTATTCTGTATGTGGGGGGTGGGGGGTACTTTGATTCTTCATGACCATCTTATTTTCCAACAACATTTTATCCAGTGAAAGCTTTTAGTGCCCATTGCTGATTCTTGCTTGTTGACTCAAGTAGTACATCAGTTGGTGCATAATAATTTTTTCTAATACCATCAAATATTAGTATCGATACTATCTAGAGAATTCCATAGTGGTCCAATGGTTAGAGTTCTGCACTTCTACCATACAGGGCATGGGTTTGAAACCTGGTGGCTCAGATCTGCCTGCAGTGTGGAAGACCCAGGTTTGATCCTTGGGTCAAGAAGATCCCCTGAAGAAGGAAATGACAGCCCACTCAAGTATTCTTGCCTGGAAAATTTCATGGACAGAAGAATCCAGTGGGCTACAATCCATGGGGTCATAAAGAGTCAGACACAACTGAGCGACTAACACTTTCACTTGGGGAACTAAGATCCTACATGCTGGGCAGTGTGGCCAAAGAAACAACAAAAACAACAACCACCCAATCCCACAGTTACTACTCTGAAGAAAAAAATAATAACAAGAATTTTAAAGTGTGATTAAAAAGAAGGTGGAAAACATTCTAATTCTTTAAAATACTGACCTTACATTTTAAAAAAATTGTGATGCAACTTCTTTCTCTTTTGCCTTTAAGGAGTCAACTAATGTCCTCACCTGCATAATATATGTGTTGTTTGTTTATTTATTAAGGAAGGTAGGTGATGTGGGGAGAAAGCAAAGCATACCGCTGTATAGCACTCTTCCCTCACGTAGTCTAGGAGACGAAGTGTATACTCATAGAAACAAAAATAATAAAAGGATAGATAAGTGCTGGACGAGTGGTAGAGATAACAGGATGTTCTTTTCCAGCCAGGTGGACCTGCTTACCTGGATGCCCACATGCACCTCCCACCCTTATCACTGTGGCTTGCCCTTTGCTCACACTATCACCTTTACCTGGAATGTTTCCAACCCACCCTTGTGTCTGTAGGTTCATTACTAAAATATTGCCAGTGGTTCAAGACTGAACTCTTCTATTAAACAACAACAAAACTATCTTTAACTTCTCTTCTTCTCTAAGAAATGGCTTCTCCCCATTCCTCATATATTCCAAAATCAATGTCCCTCAGTCTCTTGACTGTCCATTGTCTAACTCGGGTTAGTTAAGTGTGTGGGCCCTTCTAGACTATATGCTCTCTGAGGGTGAGCTCTCCTTGTGACAGGTCTAGGCTCCCTGGAGGCCCCTCCTTCTGGTACTTTGCACTTCTGTGACTTTAATTGAGCAAATGAACAACAGTCAATGCCTCAATATACTGTCTTTAATTATACTGGAGTTGAATTATGCTGGTCACAATCTTGATGAGAAGCTACTCTTGCCGCTTCTGCTTATTTTTTCAAACATATTCCTTACAGTAGTAGGTTAACAAGGAAGTTTCCTTTACTCCCTTCCTCTAGACAGAGGGAAAAAAATAACAGGAAACCGACCCACTGCAAACAATAAAGATGAATATCAAATATTTGTTCCTTTCTGTTCAAGAGGAGTTATGCACGATATTAGGTCATCGAAGTTGTGCTTGAAAGAATCAAAAGTTGCTTTGAGTGTTAAGAATTTCCAGTAGAGCAATTTGGCTGTTTTTAATCTAAAGGAAGTAAATAGAATACAGCTTTTTAACAGAATTAAGTTGATTTTACTCCAAATATTCATAATCATCACCTGAAAACTGTGTTTGTTATCAAACTTGTGATTCAGGAAACTAGTCTAATGCTGAAGGTGGGTAACTTACTTTCTTTCTGTGTTCCTATACACTTTGTACATTGTAAAAATTAAAGAAATAGAACGCAGATTTGTTGAGTAACTTCTCTGTCACTAAAATATCACATGTTAAAGAGGATGTACATTTTATAGGCAAGAAAACTGGGCTTTATAGATGATAAAACAACAATAACAGCACCTTTGCTTCACATGCACAGCCGTTGTTGTTCAGTCGCTAAGTCATGTCAGAGACTTTGTGATCCCATGGACTGCAGCACGCCAGGCTTCTCCTGTTCTTCACTATCTCCGGAGTTTGTCAAATTCATGTCCATTAAGTCGGTGATGCTATCTAACCATCTCATTTGTCGCTCTGCTCTCTTCTTTTGCCTTCAAAATTTCCCAGGATCAAGGTCTTTTCAGTGAGTAGACTCCTCACACCAGGTGGCTAAAGTAGGGCAGTTTCCAAAAAATGGCTTCTCCATTTTTGTCCCTCAGTCTCTTGACTGTCCATTGTCTAACTCGGGTTAGTTAAGTGTGTGGGCCCTTCTAGACTATATGCTCTCTGAGGGTGAGCTCTCCTTGTGACAGGTCTAGGCTCCCTGGAGGCCCCTCCTTCTGGTACTTTGCACTTCTGTGACTTTAATTGAGCAAATGAACAACAGTCAATGCCTCAATATACTGTCTTTAATTATACTGGAGTTGAATTATGCTGGTCACAATCTTGATGAGAAGCTACTCTTGCCGCTTCTGCTTATTTTTTCAAACATATTCCTTACAGTAGTAGGTTAACAAGGAAGTTTCCTTTACTCCCTTCCTCTAGACAGAGGGAAAAAAATAACAGGAAACCGACCCACTGCAAACAATAAAGATGAATATCAAATATTTGTTCCTTTCTGTTCAAGAGGAGTTATGCACGATATTAGGTCATCGAAGTTGTGCTTGAAAGAATCAAAAGTTGCTTTGAGTGTTAAGAATTTCCAGTAGAGCAATTTGGCTGTTTTTAATCTAAAGGAAGTAAATAGAATACAGCTTTTTAACAGAATTAAGTTGATTTTACTCCAAATATTCATAATCATCACCTGAAAACTGTGTTTGTTATCAAACTTGTGATTCAGGAAACTAGTCTAATGCTGAAGGTGGGTAACTTACTTTCTTTCTGTGTTCCTATACACTTTGTACATTGTAAAAATTAAAGAAATAGAACGCAGATTTGTTGAGTAACTTCTCTGTCACTAAAATATCACATGTTAAAGAGGATGTACATTTTATAGGCAAGAAAACTGGGCTTTATAGATGATAAAACAACAATAACAGCACCTTTGCTTCACATGCACAGCCGTTGTTGTTCAGTCGCTAAGTCATGTCAGAGACTTTGTGATCCCATGGACTGCAGCACGCCAGGCTTCTCCTGTTCTTCACTATCTCCGGAGTTTGTCAAATTCATGTCCATTAAGTCGGTGATGCTATCTAACCATCTCATTTGTCGCTCTGCTCTCTTCTTTTGCCTTCAAAATTTCCCAGGATCAAGGTCTTTTCAGTGAGTAGACTCCTCACACCAGGTGGCTAAAGTAGGGCAGTTTCAACTTCAGGATCAGTCCTTCCAATAACACAGCTAGAAAAGAATAAAGCTAGGATTTTAAAGCACATGATTTTCTGCCCCCAAATCCAAGCCATCATTATAGGACTGTGCTTATTTAGATATCTGCCCCCTACATCAACCTGTGAGTTCCTATGTCCACTTTATCTACCTCAAAGTTTGGTGCATGAATATTGAATACAACTGAATGCCTCCCAGTTGCCAATACCACTTCCCTCCTATCACATAAAATTTATTCTTAAATTTACTCTCCTCATGCAGTCAGGAGCTGAGAGGCTGAACTTATCCTAGTCACAGTGGAGGGGCATATTGGCTAAAAATAATTCTAGTCCAAAGAATTCACACAATTCAACAAATGGTCCATTTTTTTAAAAATGAGGGGTTTCCCTGGTGGTCCAGTGGGTAAGGACACCACCTTGCAGTGCAAGGGGCGCCGGTTTGATCTCTGGCCTGGGAAGATCCCATGTGCCGCGGAGCGGCTGAACCGGTTTGTCCAACTACCGAGCTAGAGCTCTGGAGCGCATGCGCCCAGAGCCGGGGCTCTGGAGTGAGAAAGGCCACTGTGATGGGAGGCCCACACAGGCCAAAGAACCAAAACAAATAAATGAAAGATAAATAGAAGTGACCAAAAAAAAAAAAAAGACATATAGAAGCGGCCAAAAAATATAAAAATAATAAAAATAATTTTAAAAATTAAAAA
Source organism: Tragulus kanchil (assembly GCA_022376925.1). Classification (NCBI taxonomy): domain Eukaryota; kingdom Metazoa; phylum Chordata; class Mammalia; order Artiodactyla; family Tragulidae; genus Tragulus; species Tragulus kanchil. The sequence continues at coordinate 91,315,260 of JAIOJX010000004.1, read as the reverse complement.
AAAAACTTTTAAAAATGAGCAAATTAGCCATAATTATATATATATATCATCTCTCTCTTGATCTTCAGCTTTAATCTCCATTTTGCTATTGATATTGAAATGACTGGTCCTGGGGCTTCCCTGGTGGTCCAGTGGGTAAAGAGTCTGCCTTGCAGTGCAAGGGGCGCCAATTTGATCCCTGGCCAGCGAGGATTGCACATGCAGGGGAGCTGCTGGGCCGTTGTGTCCAGTTATGAGCCAGTGCTCTGAAGCGTGAGCGCCCAGGGTCAGTGCTCTGTGACGAGAGAGGCCACTGGCATGGGAAGCCCACACATGCCAAAGAATAAAGATGGATGAAAAATAAATGATGACTTAGCGGCCAAAAAAAAAAAAGAAAGAAATGACTGGTTCTGACTGTCTCATGTAAGGGAGCAACATTGACTTCAAAACTTTCCTGCCGGAACAATAGGAGGGTCATGGGTTGGAATATTCTTTTCAATCATTAAAAATCCATATAAGCATCTGAAATTTTTTATTTTCTGACAAAATTTCAAGGTGACTCATATATTAGGTGATAGAGTCTTCTTAAGATGAAATGCTTACTTACCTTTATGCTTCATACCATTTGGCTTGTAAGTCATATAATTTTGATGTGTTATATGTCTTTGTATTTTCATTGTTGAGCAGAATACCTGGTACCTAAGAGGCAAACATATTGAAATTTTGAATATTGAATATTGAATATTCAATTGAATTGAATTTGTATATTGAAAGAAACCTAGCAAGGGTATTAAGGGGGTATTCTAGGAGAAGATGTACAAAAAGCCTGTTTCCCTGAAGTGGACAGCCTCTAATGCCACTCCATCCTTATACCACTGGGATGAGGCGCAAAACAAACCATGGAGATGCTGCTTAGCTGGAATTTTTTGATTTCATGATGTAGACATGCAGAGGGAGCTTTTGAAGGAAGTTAAACAAATGAAACTGTGTTAATGCTATAGGCAAGCTCCAAGAAACAATCTCACGCAGAGTAGATATTGGAGTTCAGTTTATTACGCCAGCGGATCCATGGGGAATCACTTCCAAACAAGGACCCCAAATGAAGTTTGTAACTTACATTTATATTTAAGTTTATATGTATAAACCCATGTCTAAAAACCCTTTGAAGTTTGTGTCTGAAAAAAAATGTTAACAATAGACAGTATTGTGCATATTAACCATCTGGGGGAAGCTGCATTTCTCTGGCTTTCAGAGGTCTGGGCCTGATATAAGGTCAGCCCTGTTTTTCATTTCTTTATACCTCTCGTATTTTTTTATCTTTAAAATTTCTCGTCACAGAGTCCAAGGCTCACTGAGAGTTAAGGATGCAGTCTTTCTGTCCAAGACAGAGTCGTTTTAACCAAGTTAAAACATTTTTTCTACTCTCACAGTAAGACAGACTGTTTGGAACTATGGAGAGAATGAATGAGAGAAGATTGAAGTTTAAGAGTGACGATTGCTAACATGCGGCCTTTCCAAAACCTGGCACTTTTCCTGACGTCCCAAACCCTCAACAGTTCTGAGTTCTGGTGAACGTAAAGCTGAACTCACCATGCGTTCTTCCACCTGCATCTGTGCCTTCTTTGGGACTCGCCACAATTCAGTTAATCCTACCTTCTCAGAGCCTCTTTAAAAAGAAAAAAAAAAATTTTTTTTTAATTGGAGGAAAATTGCTTTACATCTCAGAGCCTCTGAACACTCCCTGTTTTGTAAAGTCCAGTCAGGGCTCAACTCCAACCTTACCTCTTTATCCAAACACTTTCTGGCCACTCCAGCCTACTGTAGTCCCTCCAGAACTCGTCTCTCCCAAATTCCTAACTCTGTTGGGAGCTGTCAGTCATGAGATAAGTTATGTAAAAGGGCTTAAGAATAAAGAATTAAAGAATAAAGGGTAAAAAAAAAAAAAAAGAATAAAGGGTATATAAATGTATAAGTATTGAATCACTTGAACTGCCGTTAAACATAAACCAATGCTCTCACCATCAGCTCTGGGAAAATTCCTAAAGGGCCAAAAGTCCTATTTAGACTTCTCTGAATTCTAAAGAGCACAATGCTTACTAACACAGGGCACTTTATAATTCTCACCCGTGCCTAGCCTTCACATTCAGCGGATCCATGGGGAATCACTTCCAAACAAGGACCCCAAATGAAGTTTGTAACTTACATTTATATTTAAGTTTATATGTATAAACCCATGTCTAAAAACCCTTTGAAGTTTGTGTCTGAAAAAAAATGTTAACAATAGACAGTATTGTGCATATTAACCATCTGGGGGAAGCTGCATTTCTCTGGCTTTCAGAGGTCTGGGCCTGATATAAGGTCAGCCCTGTTTTTCATTTCTTTATACCTCTCGTATTTTTTTATCTTTAAAATTTCTCGTCACAGAGTCCAAGGCTCACTGAGAGTTAAGGATGCAGTCTTTCTGTCCAAGACAGAGTCGTTTTAACCAAGTTAAAACATTTTTTCTACTCTCACAGTAAGACAGACTGTTTGGAACTATGGAGAGAATGAATGAGAGAAGATTGAAGTTTAAGAGTGACGATTGCTAACATGCGGCCTTTCCAAAACCTGGCACTTTTCCTGACGTCCCAAACCCTCAACAGTTCTGAGTTCTGGTGAACGTAAAGCTGAACTCACCATGCGTTCTTCCACCTGCATCTGTGCCTTCTTTGGGACTCGCCACAATTCAGTTAATCCTACCTTCTCAGAGCCTCTTTAAAAAGAAAAAAAAAAATTTTTTTTTAATTGGAGGAAAATTGCTTTACATCTCAGAGCCTCTGAACACTCCCTGTTTTGTAAAGTCCAGTCAGGGCTCAACTCCAACCTTACCTCTTTATCCAAACACTTTCTGGCCACTCCAGCCTACTGTAGTCCCTCCAGAACTCGTCTCTCCCAAATTCCTAACTCTGTTGGGAGCTGTCAGTCATGAGATAAGTTATGTAAAAGGGCTTAAGAATAAAGAATTAAAGAATAAAGGGTAAAAAAAAAAAAAAAGAATAAAGGGTATATAAATGTATAAGTATTGAATCACTTGAACTGCCGTTAAACATAAACCAATGCTCTCACCATCAGCTCTGGGAAAATTCCTAAAGGGCCAAAAGTCCTATTTAGACTTCTCTGAATTCTAAAGAGCACAATGCTTACTAACACAGGGCACTTTATAATTCTCACCCGTGCCTAGCCTTCACATTCTTTCCAGCTTAGCTCAGGAGAACTCTGTTTTTTTAACTGAGAAAATCTCAGCCACTTTTATCTTTCTCCAGGGGTCTCTGGAGTCAACCTTGTTCTCTAGTCCTCCACTCCCTTCCCACCCCCCACAGCACACACCCTTCTCAGGGCTCGCATTTTCTTCAAGTGCACCTCCTAAGGGGCCGTCCACTAACCCTAAACTTGAAAGTCCTTTCCTTGGTTCCTACATTCAAAAAACACACGAATTTTTTCTTTACTTTTTAAGGGGTTAAAATTTATATAATACTAAAAATTATTAATAACCAACAAAAGTTATTAAAGGCAACTCATCTTTGCTATTTATAAACCAGTGTACTGACCCTTAATCCATGTTTACATAGGAATTGACTCAGTATTGTACTGAGAATTTCAGGTGGCAACAGCTTTGCAAAGATTCCACTAAGCAAACACTCAGCTCGAATTCCTTGGTTTTCCAGACGGAAGACTTTGTTAAGGGAATATTGTTAATGTTGACTCAGGTTGGTCCTTAGGTAATAAGCTGGCTTAGTCTTTCCTATAAATGTCAATTATTGTTAGTTTAGCTTCATTATTGTCAATTTAGTGTTTCACTTTGCTCATTGTATGATTTTGTGATTCTAGTTTGCATCAGTAGGATTTTTGGAGCTTGATTTTCAAGGAACTAGACTTTAAGATGTGTATGAGTTGATAGTCTAAAAGGAGTCTTTTATACTCCCATTGCTAAATTGGACTTTTTTTTTCAGTTCCTAGAAACATCCTTGCACTGTCACTTCGTTGTTAATGTGTTTCCCATGAATCTACGCTATTTATATACTTATAACATGGAATCTAGATTAAGTGTAATGAAACAATGGGTTATTTTTAAATGTATAAGGTATTGTTTTATAATACAAAATCCTGTGGGTAAGTTCATATTCTTCTGTTATCAAGTAAATACAAAGTGATTTTATACTATGTATCCAGCAGTATATCTATCTCAATTTGTTTATAAGGAAAAGCATATTAACAATATTCTTAATCTACATTGTTGTATCACATTGTGATATGATATTAACAATACATTTATTGATTTGTTTAAAATATATTGCTACTTTAGCCAAAGAGCCAAGACTATTCAATGAGGAAAGAACAGCCTTTTCAGAAAGTGGTGCTGGGTAAACTGGATATCCATAATACACAAGAAAACAAAGGCGGCCCCTTACCTTACACCACATAAAACTTAAACAGATCGAAGGCCCAGAAAAGAATTAAAACAGTTAAACGCTTAAAAGAAATACAGAGAAGAATTTTCACCACACGAATTTTTCTTTACTTTTTAAGGGGTTAAAATTTATATAATACTAAATTATTAATAACCAACAAAAGTTATTAAAGGCAACTCATCTTTGCTATTTATAAACCAGTGTACTGACCCTTAATCCATGTTTACATAGGAATTGACTCAGTATTGTACTGAGAATTTCAGGTGGCAACAGCTTTGCAAAGATTCCACTAAGCAAACACTCAGCTCGAATTCCTTGGTTTTCCAGACGGAAGACTTTGTTAAGGGAATATTGTTAATGTTGACTCAGGTTGGTCCTTAGGTAATAAGCTGGCTTAGTCTTTCCTATAAATGTCAATTATTGTTAGTTTAGCTTCATTATTGTCAATTTAGTGTTTCACTTTGCTCATTGTATGATTTTGTGATTCTAGTTTGCATCAGTAGGATTTTTGGACCTTGATTTTCAAGGAACTAGACTTTAAGATGTGTATGAGTTGATAGTCTAAAAGGAGTCTTTTATACTCCCATTGCTAAATTGGACTTTTTTTTTCAGTTCCTAGAAACATCCTTGCACTGTCACTTCGTTGTTAATGTGTTTCCCATGAATCTACGCTATTTATATACTTATAACATGGAATCTAGATTAAGTGTAATGAAACAATGGGTTATTTTTAAATGTATAAGGTATTGTTTTATAATACAAAATCCTGTGGGTAAGTTCATATTCTTCTGTTATCAAGTAAATACAAAGTGATTTTATACTATGTATCCAGCAGTATATCTATCTCAATTTGTTTATAAGGAAAAGCATATTAACAATATTCTTAATCTACATTGTTGTATCACATTGTGATATGATATTAACAATACATTTATTGATTTGTTTAAAATATATTGCTACTTTAGCCAAAGAGCCAAGACTATTCAATGAGGAAAGAACAGCCTTTTCAGAAAGTGGTGCTGGGTAAACTGGATATCCATAATACACAAGAAAACAAAGGCGGCCCCTTACCTTACACCACATAAAACTTAAACAGATCGAAGGCCCAGAAAAGAATTAAAACAGTTAAACGCTTAAAAGAAATACAGAGAAGAATTTTCACCACATCAGATTTGGCGATGATTTCTTAGATATGACACCAAAGACACAGGTAACAAAAGAAAAAAAAATAGGTAAGTTGGACTTCATCAAATTTGAAAGCTTGAAAAAAAAATTGAAAGCTTGTGTGCATCAAAGGACATTATCAATAGAGTGAAAAGGGAACCTAAGAAATAGGAGAAAATATTTGGAAATAATATATCTGATAAAGCATTGATACTCAGAAAACATAAAGAATTCCTAAAACTCAGCGAAAGAAATACCAAACAACACAGTTAAGATGAGCAAAGGACTTGAGTGGACATTTCCCCAAAGAAGGTACATAAATGGTCAAGAAGCAAGTAAAAAGATGCTCAATATCACTAATCATTAGGGAAATGCAAATTAAATCTACTATAACATCTATTTAGCATGACTGTAATGAAAAAAAAGAGAAATAATGGCAAAGATGTGGAGAAATTGAACCATTGTACACTGTTGGTGGGAATGTAAACTGATGCAGTCACCATGGAAAATTCAAACATAGGATTACCATATGATCCAGCATAAAGGAAGGCCGGCTGTTTTTCTACCCTCTTAGACTCTGTTACTGAAGCCTGTGAATTACACTGACAAAAGACAGATTAGCAAGAGAAGCACATACAAATTTTTTTTGATGTTAATATTTTAACATCGAATTAATATTTTAGCGTTTGGAGCTTCATGGTGAAGAAATGAGAACTCCAAAGAAGTGATTAAACCTTGAGGCATATACTTATATTTATATTTGTGGGTAAGTTCATATTCTTCTGTTATCAAGTAAATACAAAGTGATTTTATACTATGTATCCAGCAGTATATCTATCTCAATTTGTTTATAAGGAAAAGCATATTAACAATATTCTTAATCTACATTGTTGTATCACATTGTGATATGATATTAACAATACATTTATTGATTTGTTTAAAATATATTGCTACTTTAGCCAAAGAGCCAAGACTATTCAATGAGGAAAGAACAGCCTTTTCAGAAAGTGGTGCTGGGTAAACTGGATATCCATAATACACAAGAAAACAAAGGCGGCCCCTTACCTTACACCACATAAAACTTAAACAGATCGAAGGCCCAGAAAAGAATTAAAACAGTTAAACGCTTAAAAGAAATACAGAGAAGAATTTTCACCACATCAGATTTGGCGATGATTTCTTAGATATGACACCAAAGACACAGGTAACAAAAGAAAAAAAAATAGGTAAGTTGGACTTCATCAAATTTGAAAGCTTGAAAAAAAAATTGAAAGCTTGTGTGCATCAAAGGACATTATCAATAGAGTGAAAAGGGAACCTAAGAAATAGGAGAAAATATTTGGAAATAATATATCTGATAAAGCATTGATACTCAGAAAACATAAAGAATTCCTAAAACTCAGCGAAAGAAATACCAAACAACACAGTTAAGATGAGCAAAGGACTTGAGTGGACATTTCCCCAAAGAAGGTACATAAATGGTCAAGAAGCAAGTAAAAAGATGCTCAATATCACTAATCATTAGGGAAATGCAAATTAAATCTACTATAACATCTATTTAGCATGACTGTAATGAAAAAAAAGAGAAATAATGGCAAAGATGTGGAGAAATTGAACCATTGTACACTGTTGGTGGGAATGTAAACTGATGCAGTCACCATGGAAAATTCAAACATAGGATTACCATATGATCCAGCATAAAGGAAGGCCGGCTGTTTTTCTACCCTCTTAGACTCTGTTACTGAAGCCTGTGAATTACACTGACAAAAGACAGATTAGCAAGAGAAGCACATACAAATTTTTTTTGATGTTAATATTTTAACATCGAATTAATATTTTAGCGTTTGGAGCTTCATGGTGAAGAAATGAGAACTCCAAAGAAGTGATTAAACCTTGAGGCATATACTTATATTTATATTTTGGGGGGGATTAGCATTTTAATAAAGGGCCAAAAATGTGGAGAAATGACTAGGAAAAAAGGAAAAGTGGAGTTGGGTTTTTCAGTTCAGTTCAGTTCAGTTCAGTTACTCAGTCGTGTCCAACTTTTTCCAACTCCATGGACTGCAGCACATCAGGCTTCCCTGTTTTTCACCATCTCCCAGAGCTTGCTCAAAGCCATGTTCGTTGACTCAGTGATTTCATCCAACCATCTTGTCCTCTGTCCTCTTCTTCTCCTTTTGCCTTCTATTTTCCCCGACATCAGATTCTTTTCCAATGAGTCATCTCTTCACATCAGGTGGCCAAAATATTGGGGTTTGGGGGGTAGCAAAATTTGGGTAAGTGACTAGGAAATAGTGTTAATTAATCTGTGATTTTTTTTTTTTAAAGATTTATTTATTTATTTATTTTTGGGCGGTGGTCGGGTTGTGGAGGGAGGGGAGCAGGCGGGCCACTTCTATTGGTCCTTCATTTGTCTGTTTTCATCCATCTTTGTTCCTTGGCTCCTGTGGGCCTCCCATCGAGGTGGCGTCTGTTGTTGCTGAGCGCCGGCTCCGGGCGCATGCGCTCCAGAGCTCCGGCTCCGTGATTGGACACATGGGTCCAGCTGCTCCGCGGCACGTGGGATCTTCCCAGGCCAGGGATCGAACCAGTGCCCCTTGCACTGCAAGGCGGTGTCCTTACCCAATGGACCACCAGGGGAAGCCCTGTCAGTGATGTTTGATTCTTTGTAACCTCGTGGACTGTAGCCTACAAGTGTTACATGGGATTCTCCAGGCAAGAATGCTGGAGTGGGTAGCCATTCCCTCCTCCAGAGGATCTTCCCAACTCAGGAATTGAACCCCCATCTCCTGCACTGCAAGCAGATTCTTTACCGTCTGAGCCACAAGGGAACGCTTGGAAATATATGGGGGGAAATAATGGAAGATAAGGATTACTTCAGTAAGGTCTGTTTGTGCAGACTCATCTTGACGTCAACCCCCCATCTTCAGGGACTTCCTGGTGGCACAGCGAATAAGAATCCACTTGCTCATGTAGAAGAATCTGTGCTGCGGGTAAACTCTTTACCATCTGAGCCACCAGGGAAGCCCAGAGATTTAAAAAGCTGCCTTCCCTGACCACCCAGAGCTAAGTAGCCATCCAGATACTCTGACACTATTCCTGTTTTCTCATTTCGTCTTTGTCTCCTTCACTAGAATATAAACTGCATGAAAGCAGGGACCTATTCTTTCCTGTTTACTACTGTCTCCTGAGGACACACCTGACACATGAACGCTCAATGTTTTTTGTACAATGATCAAACAAGATTCTTGCAGAAGTCTAGCTGATTACCAGGGCATGTTATATAATTGTCTCAGCCCTCAGTATTTTTATCTGCAAAATGGGGAGAAATGTATGTGCCACCAGTTGGGAGGGAAAAGGGACCAGTGTTATGGGGAGCTGGCCTAGTTTTTTGGTTTAGTTGGGGAGAAATCAACCAGATTACAAGCTCTCCTGAGTTCTCCACTAGAGCTGTATTACTGCTATACCCCAAGTCACTAGCAGACCCTGACACACAGTAGATGGTCAATAAATCTGTTGAATAAATGAATAAAGGACAAGGGTTTGGGGAGATATTTCACAGTTAAAACCCAGTAACAAACTGGATATGGAAGAGAAAGTGTGCATAGGTTTCTGGGAAGAAAATGAACCTTTTATACGTGTGGGTGGGGCTCCTTTGACCTGGTCTTCATACTCCAAAACTTTTCTCTGAAAAGTCTTTTCTAAAAGTCTAGAAACAGGCTTCTCAAATGAAGACTAGTAGATCTGACTTCATCTCAGTTTTTTATTTCTTTATTTTTTCAGCTGTGCTGGGTTACATGCGAGATCTTAGTTCCCCAAACAGGAATCAAATCCAAGGTACTGGGAGCATAGAGTCCTAACCACTGGATCACCTGGAAAGTCCCCCAGTTTTTTAATTTAAGGGAGTAATTAGCTTCTGTGAGACCAATGCACTTTCTTCTTTCAGTATTTCTTTAGGGTTAAGACCGAGTCATTTCCTGGTAGGGGGCATCCAGAGTGGACAGGGAGGAGAGAAGGTGCAGTCAGTTGCTGTAAGCCAGTCATAAATAAAATTTCATGAGGGAAGATAGAGGGTTTGCAGGTCATATTCTTAGAAAATGAGTCACAAAGCCTCAGATTCTTCACCTTCTCTACCCTCAGATTAAAAATATTAATAAATTCACAGTCTGGAGGGGTGGGATGGGGGGGATATACATATGACTAACCTGAGAATATGCATATCTGTAAACAACAAAACTCTGTAAAAGTTAAAAGTAAAATATAAGTTTAAAAAAAAATTAATAAATTCAATCTAGAACTTACATTGATGTGGTCCTGCCCCCAAAGTCACCAAGAGCCATATCCTCTCCCCACCCTTGGGGACTGGCCTCGTGCATTCACAGCTTTTAAACTTATGAAGAAAAGGAAGTAACACCCCTCCGGGTCTTTTGAACTGGTGGGCCAGGCCTTCTGATTCGCACCACGCCCTCAGATCCTCAGAAAAGTCAGACTTTCAAAGCTGGCAAAATAACAAAGCTTGATTTTTTAAGTGGAAACAAAAACAAACATTTACAGCCCTTTTCCACTTAGCCTCCTCTAAGCAAAGATTTAATAATAATAATAATAATATTCTAATATAATAATAACTGTTCTAGAAAAATCCTCACATTACTTTTTCCTCAAATTATGAAAAGTGAAAGTGGAGTTGGGGAACACTGTGATAAAACGGTTTCTGGGAAGAAAATGAACCTTTTATACGTGTGGGTGGGGCTCCTTTGACCTGGTCTTCATACTCCAAAACTTTTCTCTGAAAAGTCTTTTCTAAAAGTCTAGAAACAGGCTTCTCAAATGAAGACTAGTAGATCTGACTTCATCTCAGTTTTTTATTTCTTTATTTTTTCAGCTGTGCTGGGTTACATGCAGATCTTAGTTCCCCAAACAGGAATCAAATCAAAGGTACTGGGAGCATAGAGTCCTAACCACTGGATCACCTGGAAAGTCCCCCAGTTTTTTAATTTAAGGGAGTAATTAGCTTCTGTGAGACCAATGCACTTTCTTCTTTCAGTATTTCTTTAGGGTTAAGACCGAGTCATTTCCTGGTAGGGGGCATCCAGAGTGGACAGGGAGGAGAGAAGGTGCAGTCAGTTGCTGTAAGCCAGTCATAAATAAAATTTCATGAGGGAAGATAGAGGGTTTGCAGGTCATATTCTTAGAAAATGAGTCACAAAGCCTCAGATTCTTCACCTTCTCTACCCTCAGATTAAAAATATTAATAAATTCACAGTCTGGAGGGGTGGGATGGGGGGGATATACATATGACTAACCTGAGAATATGCATATCTGTAAACAACAAAACTCTGTAAAAGTTAAAAGTAAAATATAAGTTTAAAAAAAATTAATAAATTCAACCTAGAACTTAAACTGATGTGGTCCTGCCCCAAAGTCACCAAGAGCCATATCCTCCCCCCACCCGTGGGGACTGGCCTCGTGCATTCACAGCTTTTAAACTTATGAAGAAAAGGAAGTAACACCCCTCCGGGTCTTTTGAACTGGTGGGCCAGGCCTTCTGATTCGCACCACGCCCTCAGATCCTCAGAAAAGTCAGACTTTCAAAGCTGGCAAAATAACAAAGCTTGATTTTTTAAGTGGAAACAAAAACAAACATTTACAGCCCTTTTCCACTTAGCCTCCTCTAAGCAAAGATTTAATAATAATAATAATAATATTCTAATATAATAATAACTGTTCTAGAAAAATCCTCACATTACTTTTTCCTCAAATTATGAAAAGTGAAAGTGGAGTTCAACTCTGTGACCCAAGCACTGTAGCCTGCCAGGCTGCTCTGTCCATAGAATTTTCCAGGCAAGAGTACTGGAGTAGCCTTTTCCTTATCCAGAGGATCTTTGCAACCCAGGTATCAAACCCAGGTCTCCCTCAATAGGTGGGTTCTTTACCAGCTGAGCTAGCAGGGAAGACCCAGTTAAATTATATACTTGAATTAATTATAGGACTTGCCTGCCAGTCTGTGGTTAAAAATTTACCTTCCAATACAGGGGGTATGGATCTAATCCCAGATTGGGGAGCTAAGATTCCACATGCCTCACAACCAAAGCACCAACAATGGAAACAAACCAGAAGCAGTACTGTAACAAATTCAATAAAGATTTTTAAAATGGTCCACACCAAAATAAATCTGAAAATTTATTAATTTAATGGATATTTTTATATATACATACAAATATGACTTTTAAATATATGATGTTTTAGGTTCTTCTTTAAACCTTTACAAAATTTTTGTTCTTTATAAACCTTTTGTAAAAATAGATTAATAAAATCCAGAAAAATTTAAAAGTTATTTATTCATTCATAAAGCTTTTAAATGGATTTTTGTAGAATTTTCTAATAGTTTTCCTTCCTCTTGTTTGGAATATATTTTGAATAATTATAATGAAATATCTAGATAAAGATAGCTTACTATAAATTAGATACAACCAATTTTGTGTTGCTGATTTGAAAAGGTCAATTTTTTTGTTAGCATGGTGCTCCAATTATTTATAATATTCATGTAATTATCTCAACACTTAAATCCTTTTATCCTTTGTCTTCAATCTGAAGGCTTAAACTAACTACAAACAAGGTGAAACTAAACATTTAGATTGCCTCTTAAGAGAAGTCTGGTCAGCTGCCTCTTAAAATAACTTTATTCCTATAAAATAATGTTTTTGAAATAATGTCTTGGGGTGAAAAGTATAATGGGTAGTTAGCTTTAATTTTAAAATCTTGGTCCCAAATAGTTATTTCCAAAAACACTTTCATATTCTCTCACTCAGTATTCATTTTTATTTCATTTTATTTTAGGTTTTTATTTATGTATTTATTTAGCTGTGCTGAGTCTTAGTTGTGGCACATGGGATCTAGTTCTCTGACCAGGGATTGAGCCCAGGTCCCTTGTATTGGGAACACAGAGTCTTAACCACTGGATGACTAGAGAAGTCCCACCCCACTCAGTATTTTATATGCCCATTCTCTCAATGTCTCTGAAACTGCTCCCCTCAACATGCACTTCTAATTTCATTCCTCTGTCTCAAAATACACTAAGTGTATATTCCATTTTCTTCAGAATCTTTTGAGCTGGAAGATCCTGAATGATTCACTGGTGCACTCTTTCCCCCACAACAAGGTAAGAACATCTCATAAATGTGTCCCTTCCATTTCCACCAGCTTATGAACCCTCAGGTTGGAAGAGAAGGCCACAGCAGGCTTAGCTATCAGGTGACACAGCAACCATAGGAATGAAAGGAGTCATGGTTCTCGTTGCTTGACCGTCATTTTTGGTGACCCACTGTCTTCAAGTAATCTGGCAAGCCCAGCCAACAGTCCAAAAGTAATGTTTGATCAGTTTTTGTGTTGTTAAGCACCCTCCACCACCATTAAGAATCCATTGGATTATACTATTTTATATATTTTTGCTTCTAAAGAATATTCTAATTAAGAATACTTTTTGAAGTCTATATTTATCAGTCTCCTGATGAACAGACAATTTAGTCCAGTTCAAAGCTAAAACACATTCAGAGCATATAAAGAACTCTTACAATTTAACAACAACAAAAAACACTCGATTAAAAAATGGTCAAAGGGGGCTTCCCCTGGTGGTCCAATGGGTAAGGACACCGCCTTGCAGTGCAAGGGGCGCCGGTTCGATCCCTGGGAAGATCCCACGTGTGGCGGAGTGACTGAACTGATATATCCAATTACCGAGCCAGAGCTCTGGAGTGCATGCACCCAGAGCCGGCGCTCTGTGAGGACAGAGGCCACCGCGATGGGAAGCCCACAGGAGCCAAAGAACAAAGATGGATGAAAATAGAGAAATGAAAGACCAATAGAAGTGGCTCGCCCATCCCCCTCCCTTCCCACCCCACCCCCCAAAAGATAAATAAAGTAAAAAAAAAAAAAAGATCAAAGAAGTTGAATAGGTATTTATCTACAGAAGATACAGTGAGTTAACACAGATACTGGATGTCTTCCTCCAAACTCACTTCTCACCCTTCTCCACTCGAACCTCACCTGCTGACCGGGGTAGACCATATCAAAAGATCCGTGGTCTCTGCCTTCTGGTTGGGTTAATGGGAGGAGGAAAATAAGGCTGGGGTTTTGGTTCCCTGGGTCTCTTCTCTGGGCATCTCTCATAATATATACTAAGCACAAATACATAACAAATACAAATCCTGGACCCAGCTCTAGTAGACTGGTCAGAAAATCTCAGAGAATGAAGTAGGAATGGAAACTAGTAACAACATCTCAGGTGATTCTTCAAGCAGAGGCTCCCAGCTGATGGAGTCATGGTTCCTCCTCTCTGGGATGTGAAATAACTTGCCTAAGGTTCTACAGCTAGTAAGTGGTACTGCCAGGATTTGAACCCAGGTTTCTAGGTCCAGAGCCAATACTCTTAAAAAAAAAAACAACTATATTATTATGATTTTTAATCTTGGAAGGGCAGTGAGTCTTATTTATTTGTTTGGTTGTGTCCCATCTTAGCTGCATCGTGCAGGATCTTTCACTGTGGTGCATGGACTCTCTGGCTGTGGTTCATGGGCTTAGTTGCTCCATGGCATGTGGAACCTTTTAGTTCTCCAGCCAGAGATTGAACCCGTGTGCATTTCAAGGCAGATTCTTCACCACTGGACCACCAGGGATGTTCCCCAGAGCCTGTACTCCTAACCACTCTACAGCTTCCAACATAGTTCGTGGGCATATGGTATACCAATGACTTCTATCAAACGAAAAACCATAGTTAAGTCTCATGAGTAGCACTATAAGCAAAGCATCTGCTTTGTACATGGGAGAAACTCATTTCCTGGCCAACTAACACCATGAAATAGAAATGGGAAGACCAGGGTGGTGGCTCTTCCAGCCTAGATTTGAGCTGCTGAGGATCTAAATGCCACTAAGATAAAGAAGACTTTCTATACTCCCATCATTCGGTACCAATCTCTCATCAAGGGAATAGGGGAAAACCAAGGAGCAGCCTGTGGGCAAACAGTGAAACTATGAAAGTGACTCACGAAAAGTTAGTCACTGACACACGGCATGATGACATCAGACACCTGCAAAAACATTCTTGCAGAACGTAATCTCTCCATAGTCTCTGATTTCAAACACATAATCCCAAGGGTTTCTAAGAATATCTTGGATATCACCACTAATTATATGAAGAGTGGCAGACTGTTTCCACCACCCTGTTGCCTCTGGGCGGCTGAATCACGTGGCAGGCACCTCCAAACACTTGGATGGTAGTTGGGCATAACTTTGTCCCACGGTTTAACTTGAGTTTGCCCTTCGGCAAAAACAATCCCCAGAGTACCCTTGAATATTAACAACATTGGCAGGCTTCCTGATCACAAACAAGATTTAAAAGGGAAGGGCTGATGGAGTCATGGTTCCTCCTCTCTGGGATGTGAAATAACTTGCCTAAGGTTCTACAGCTAGTAAGTGGTACTGCCAGGATTTGAACCCAGGTTTCTAGGTCCAGAGCCAATACTCTTAAAAAAAAAAACAACTATATTATTATGATTTTTAATCTTGGAAGGGCAGTGAGTCTTATTTATTTGTTTGGTTGTGTCCCATCTTAGCTGCATCGTGCAGGATCTTTCACTGTGGTGCATGGACTCTCTGGCTGTGGTTCATGGGCTTAGTTGCTCCATGGCATGTGGAACCTTTTAGTTCTCCAGCCAGAGATTGAACCCGTGTGCATTTCAAGGCAGATTCTTCACCACTGGACCACCAGGGATGTTCCCCAGAGCCTGTACTCCTAACCACTCTACAGCTTCCAACATAGTTCGTGGGCATATGGTATACCAATGACTTCTATCAAACGAAAAACCATAGTTAAGTCTCATGAGTAGCACTATAAGCAAAGCATCTGCTTTGTACATGGGAGAAACTCATTTCCTGGCCAACTAACACCATGAAATAGAAATGGGAAGACCAGGGTGGTGGCTCTTCCAGCCTAGATTTGAGCTGCTGAGGATCTAAATGCCACTAAGATAAAGAAGACTTTCTATACTCCCATCATTCGGTACCAATCTCTCATCAAGGGAATAGGGGAAAACCAAGGAGCAGCCTGTGGGCAAACAGTGAAACTATGAAAGTGACTCACGAAAAGTTAGTCACTGACACACGGCATGATGACATCAGACACCTGCAAAAACATTCTTGCAGAACGTAATCTCTCCATAGTCTCTGATTTCAAACACATAATCCCAAGGGTTTCTAAGAATATCTTGGATATCACCACTAATTATATGAAGAGTGGCAGACTGTTTCCACCACCCTGTTGCCTCTGGGCGGCTGAATCACGTGGCAGGCACCTCCAAACACTTGGATGGTAGTTGGGCATAACTTTGTCCCACGGTTTAACTTGAGTTTGCCCTTCGGCAAAAACAATCCCCAGAGTACCCTTGAATATTAACAACATTGGCAGGCTTCCTGATTACAAACAAGATTTAAAAAGGGAAGGGCTGCATTTTTTTCACACATTACTAACAAACGGTATTTTCCTCACCTGTCAAAAATTCGTCAGCCTCCTGCCCTATGCACAAGAGAATAATAATCATGAATTCAGTGTTATAATAAAAGCATTGAAAACAGGTATAAATATCTTCAAGTTCATTCATAAGTAGACGATCGTTTTTGGACAGCTCACAGAGGAAGAGAGGAAGAAAATGGTTATAATCTGCCATCTCTAATGTGGGCAGTTGGTTCAAAGTCACAAACACATACAACCTCGGGTTTCAAACACAACTTATTAAATCAACGGTTGTAAAACTGTTGTGTTGCCCCAGCTGTAATGCTGCAAATGTTCTCCAAAGACCACTTAGGACACTAGGCAGTTCTCAATTTATGAATGGATTGTGCTCCCATATGTACCTTGATTGTTTTAAACTGGGAATATACTTTTCTTCAAACAGGTACATTATTGTTAAGAGTTGAGGTGTGACATATGTGTAGTAAAAAACACTAATTTTAAGACTTCAGCTTGATGAATTTTTACATATTTATATACGCAGGTATATACCCTGGTGCTAGGAAAGACTGAAGTCAAAAGGAGAAGAGGGCAGTAGAGGATAAGATAGTTGGATGACATCACTGACTCAATGGACATGAACTTGGGCAAACTTCAGGAGATAGTGAGGGACAGGGAGGCCTGGCATGCTGCAGTCCATGGGGTTGCAAAGAGTTGGATATGACTTGGTGACTGAACAACAATGACATACCTAGGTAACCAACCAGATCAAGTTATAGCACCCGGGAGGCTCGCTCATGCCCCATCACAGCCAATAACATCTTTCAGAGGTATTCTCTCTTCTGAATACTACCACCAGAGATTATATTTTTATAAACAGTAGCTTTTTTATTGATATAGAACAGACAAATGCTAAGTGTATAAAAATGAACTTAAGGGCAAAGGGCAATAAATACTTAAATCGTATATAGCCATGTAACTACCATCCAGAGCAATATATGGAACATTTTCATACTCCAGAAGTCTCCCTCATACCCATTCCCAGTTGGCTCTCTCGAAGTTAACCCCTAGACTTAGATCACCATCGCTTAATCTTGCCAGACCCTGTAAAGACTAGAGTAAGAAATGGCAACCCACTCCAGTATTCTTGCCTGGGAAGTTCCATGGACGTAGGACGTAGGAGCCTTTGAGATCCACGGGGTCGCAAAGAGTCAGACATGACTTAGCAACTAAACAACAACAGATTCTATGGCTATACCATAATATTTATTTTCTACTACTCTACAGTTAATGGACATCTGAGTTGTTGCTAGTGCAGGTTATGGGTGTTCTGGCATTGGCTGTCACATGTGTATCTGATCTATTCATAAAAGAATAAGACAAATTCTTGACTACACTAATTATGACAACAACTAATCTGTAGGTGATATTTGCTTTTTTCCTTGGCTGTCAGCATCCAAATCCCTTCATACTTTAGGGAATTCTCCAAGTGATAATCTCAGTATGGAGTCAGATTATTCTGCTGAAGCTCAAAAGGCCCTTACCACCCCAGCCTCCTTTGCAATTAGAGCATGACAAAGGACTAGCTCCTACCAATTCACCTCTCATTCTGAATCATCTGAATCTGAGTCATGGATCCAAGGATGGCAGGGTTGGTGGCCTATTCACCACATAGAGGGCAGCAGGAACAGGAGAGCTGTTTACAGTAGATCAAATTTTAGGTGTGGTTTGGGGCATTTTTATCGCTGTTTAGCCTCTAATTCAGCTCTCCAGGTCTCCCAACAATTTTGTAAGCTAGACAGTATGTGCATGCTGAGTTACTTTAGTTGTGTCAGACTCTGTGACCCTATGGCCCATAGCCCTCCAAGCTCCCCTATCCACGGGATTCTCCAGGCAAGAATACTGGATGCTGAGGTATTCTCTCTTCTGAATACTACCACCAGAGATTATATTTTTATAAACAGTAGCTTTTTTATTGATATAGAACAGACAAATGCTAAGTGTATAAAAATGAACTTAAGGGCAAAGGGCAATAAATACTTAAATCGTATATAGCCATGTAACTACCATCCAGAGCAATATATGGAACATTTTCATACTCCAGAAGTCTCCCTCATACCCATTCCCAGTTGGCTCTCTCGAAGTTAACCCCTAGACTTAGATCACCATCGCTTAATCTTGCCAGACCCTGTAAAGACTAGAGTAAGAAATGGCAACCCACTCCAGTATTCTTGCCTGGGAAGTTCCATGGACGTAGGACGTAGGAGCCTTTGAGATCCACGGGGTCGCAAAGAGTCAGACATGACTTAGCAACTAAACAACAACAGATTCTATGGCTATACCATAATATTTATTTTCTACTACTCTACAGTTAATGGACATCTGAGTTGTTGCTAGTGCAGGTTATGGGTGTTCTGGCATTGGCTGTCACATGTGTATCTGATCTATTCATAAAAGAATAAGACAAATTCTTGACTACACTAATTATGACAACAACTAATCTGTAGGTGATATTTGCTTTTTTCCTTGGCTGTCAGCATCCAAATCCCTTCATACTTTAGGGAATTCTCCAAGTGATAATCTCAGTATGGAGTCAGATTATTCTGCTGAAGCTCAAAAGGCCCTTACCACCCCAGCCTCCTTTGCAATTAGAGCATGACAAAGGACTAGCTCCTACCAATTCACCTCTCATTCTGAATCATCTGAATCTGAGTCATGGATCCAAGGATGGCAGGGTTGGTGGCCTATTCACCACATAGAGGGCAGCAGGAACAGGAGAGCTGTTTACAGTAGATCAAATTTTAGGTGTGGTTTGGGGCATTTTTATCGCTGTTTAGCCTCTAATTCAGCTCTCCAGGTCTCCCAACAATTTTGTAAGCTAGACAGTATGTGCATGCTGAGTTACTTTAGTTGTGTCAGACTCTGTGACCCTATGGCCCATAGCCCTCCAAGCTCCCCTATCCACGGGATTCTCCAGGCAAGAATACTGGAGTGGGTTGCCATGCCCTTCTCCAGGGGATCTTCCCAACCCAGGGACTGAATCTGCATCTCATGTCTCCTGCATTGGTAGGCAGGTTCTTTACTTCTAGCGCCACCTGGGAAGCCCATGCTAGACAGCAGATAATAAATCCCTCTACTGGGGGCTTCCTTGGTGGTCCAGTGGGTAAGGACACCGCCTTGCAGTGCAAGGGGCGCCGGTTCGATCCCTGGCCTGGGAAGATCCCACGTGCCGCGCAGTGGCTGGACCGATGTGTCCAATGACTGAGTCGGAGCTCTGGAGCGCACGTGCCCAGAGCCGGTGCTCTGCGACAACAGATGCCACTGCGATGGGAGGTCCACACAGGCCAAAGAACAAAGATGGATGAAAAATAGATAAATGAAAGACCAGTAGAAGTGGCCTGCCCGCCCGCCTCGGTCCCCAGCTTGCCCCGGCCCCGCCCCCAAATCCCTCTTCTACTTCAATCAACTAAAAACAGTGACTGTAATACCTTCTACCAAACTTGCCCCATAAATCACAATTACGAACATTTAGTGTTTGAACTGGTAGCACAAAATGGTGCTTTATGTAAAAAGAGAAATCCTGTATACTACTTATAATTCAAACTGTCTTGATAAATGTCTTTTATGGGTCGAAAATCTTGTGATAACTTCAGTTTCTCCAAAGCAATTAAATGGCAGGGTTATCCACTAAACAAACTACAAGGCAAACAGAATTGTCTTCGAACACATAACTGGAGGTAGGGTGATAAACTTCTTATTTCTGGGGGCCTTTTCTCCCTCTTTATAAAGAAAAGAGGAAGGTATCAAATTGGTACCCTACTAACTGGAAAAAGCCTCCCCAGTTCCCTGCTTTTGCTTACTTGGCCCACACTGCGGCTTCTGACTCAGCTGAAATGGAAGTGTTCTTTGTATGTGTAAAGGCCACTATGGCTGTACCAGAATATATAGACTTCCAAAGAAGCCCTGATTACACAATAAGTCCTGATTATTGGGTTTCCCAAGGTGGGTTCCACCAATCTAGGAGCCATTAGAGACCCAGGTTTGATTCTTGGGTTGGGAAGATCCTCTGGAGTAAGAACTGGCAACCATTCCAGCATTCTTGGCATTATTTGGACATATGGTATTTGCAGGTGGAATTAGTTAAGATGAGGTCTTACAAGAGAGGGTGGGTCCCTGATCCCATATGACAGGTGTCTGTATAAGATCAGAGCCATGTGAAGACAGAGGCACAAGGAGAAGGCCACGTGAGGACAGAAGATTGAGGGGCCATGTGCACAAACCGAGAAAGGTCAAGGACTGACAGCGGAAAGCACCAGAAGCTGGGAAGGATTCCCCGAAGGGCTTTGAGGGAGCTTGGTTATGGTCACCTTGCACTCAGACTTCTAGCCGGGAAAACCGCGAGGCAACACACTTCTGTTGTTTTACACTTGCAGTACTTGGTTTCGGTATGCAGCCTGAGGAAACCAACAGTGGCCTTGACTTTGAATTCCTGCAAGTAGTGGGCGAGGAGTAAATAGTCACCTGAGCATCATGACCTACAAGTTTTCAATGACTTTCCAGTTTATTTTCTGATAATGGAAAATATTTTCAAGAACATGCCCAGCCAACTCAGGAATGCTAGCCAAGTAAACAGTAAAGGACACACACACAAAACAACAAGTAACTGAAATTTTAATATACCTAAGTGTACACATAAAAACTGTAAAAGTCAGCATTACAGTGTAGTCTTTAAAAGATGAACATTCACAACTATAGTAAAATAAAGTTTCACAAAGTTAAATTTCCTTAACACTTCATTTCAATATTAATTTAACTCTTTATAGTTTATCAAAGGGGGATTATTTCATCCTTTTTTTTAAAGCATAGGTGTTTTTCTTCAGTGAAATATTAACACGGGACCCCAAGACGTAAAACAGAAAGTGAAGTTGTTCTAATTTGTGAGGAGGGTTTCAGAGAGGGGCTCACTCTCCCTCAGTATTACCTCATAAGACTTTTAGCACCCTAAGCATAGTCTGATGATTTTTATGTGAGGCCACTATGGCTGTACCAGAATATATAGACTTCCAAAGAAGCCCTGATTACACAATAAGTCCTGATTATTGGGTTTCCCAAGGTGGGTTCCACCAATCTAGGAGCCATTAGAGACCCAGGTTTGATTCTTGGGTTGGGAAGATCCTCTGGAGTAAGAACTGGCAACCATTCCAGCATTCTTGGCATTATTTGGACATATGGTATTTGCAGGTGGAATTAGTTAAGATGAGGTCTTACAAGAGAGGGTGGGTCCCTGATCCCATATGACAGGTGTCTGTATAAGATCAGAGCCATGTGAAGACAGAGGCACAAGGAGAAGGCCACGTGAGGACAGAAGATTGAGGGGCCATGTGCACAAACCGAGAAAGGTCAAGGACTGACAGCGGAAAGCACCAGAAGCTGGGAAGGATTCCCCGAAGGGCTTTGAGGGAGCTTGGTTATGGTCACCTTGCACTCAGACTTCTAGCCGGGAAAACCGCGAGGCAACACACTTCTGTTGTTTTACACTTGCAGTACTTGGTTTCGGTATGCAGCCTGAGGAAACCAACAGTGGCCTTGACTTTGAATTCCTGCAAGTAGTGGGCGAGGAGTAAATAGTCACCTGAGCATCATGACCTACAAGTTTTCAATGACTTTCCAGTTTATTTTCTGATAATGGAAAATATTTTCAAGAACATGCCCAGCCAACTCAGGAATGCTAGCCAAGTAAACAGTAAAGGACACACACACAAAACAACAAGTAACTGAAATTTTAATATACCTAAGTGTACACATAAAAACTGTAAAAGTCAGCATTACAGTGTAGTCTTTAAAAGATGAACATTCACAACTATAGTAAAATAAAGTTTCACAAAGTTAAATTTCCTTAACACTTCATTTCAATATTAATTTAACTCTTTATAGTTTATCAAAGGGGGATTATTTCATCCTTTTTTTTAAAGCATAGGTGTTTTTCTTCAGTGAAATATTAACACGGGACCCCAAGACGTAAAACAGAAAGTGAAGTTGTTCTAATTTGTGAGGAGGGTTTCAGAGAGGGGCTCACTCTCCCTCAGTATTACCTCATAAGACTTTTAGCACCCTAAGCATAGTCTGAGAACCATGGATTGGAAATATTAACAATATACACTAAATAAGATTTCACTGACAAAGAAGAACTAGGAAGTTTATTCAGTAGCTAATACTCTAAGCTTTTGCTTTTCCACATGCTTGTCTTTGGTTTCATCACCTTAGAAAATTCCTTGAGTATTAATTCTTTGAATGGCAACTATACGAGACAAAAATTATAGTTCTATATCTGGAAAATTATTTACAAGATAGATGTTGCTGAATAGGATCCAATAACAGTGATCTTTTAAAAACATTTTAAGGGGGTCTCTTATTCATATTAATAAATACAAAATATTTCTTATGAATAAAGCCTCAAAGTCAAGATAATTCTTGGGATGATGAAGCATGCCAATAAAGAAAAGGGAGATTATAAGTAAGATGTAACATCATGGGGCCTTAGGATGGACGTCTAAACAGAATAGAGACAGTATTCGCTCAGTCCTTCTAATTCGAGGTACACAGGAGTGGCTGGGCTGCAGGGACATGAAGATGTGTGCTCAGTGGTGCTAATTAAAGAAAGTGAAGAAGGCTGAGCTGGAAACTCAGTGGGCACAGGGCCACACTGGGAAGCATCTACTTAAGGCGATATGTGTAAGAGTTATTTGCTGCACAAAAAAAGTCAAGAGGCGACGGCCTTGGGTTAGCTGGCTAGACTTGCTCATTAAGGTCCTTTCTTTGAGTCTTATTCTAGGTAGATTATTCATTCCACGAACACGTCTATGTTTCACAAACACTGATGCAGTGGTTACAATGCGCTCTGCTCTAAGTGCTTTACAAATGTTAACTCATTTAATCCTCATACCAGCCCTATGAGGTAGGGACCCTAATTAGCCTGTTGTCCAGATGAGGAAATGGCACAGGCAGATGAAGCAACTTGGTCAAGTTCATTCAATATTAATTTAACTCTTTATAGTTTATCAAAGGGGGATTATTTCATCCTTTTTTTTAAAGCATAGGTGTTTTTCTTCAGTGAAATATTAACACGGGACCCCAAGACGTAAAACAGAAAGTGAAGTTGTTCTAATTTGTGAGGAGGGTTTCAGAGAGGGGCTCACTCTCCCTCAGTATTACCTCATAAGACTTTTAGCACCCTAAGCATAGTCTGAGAACCATGGATTGGAAATATTAACAATATACACTAAATAAGATTTCACTGACAAAGAAGAACTAGGAAGTTTATTCAGTAGCTAATACTCTAAGCTTTTGCTTTTCCACATGCTTGTCTTTGGTTTCATCACCTTAGAAAATTCCTTGAGTATTAATTCTTTGAATGGCAACTATACGAGACAAAAATTATAGTTCTATATCTGGAAAATTATTTACAAGATAGATGTTGCTGAATAGGATCCAATAACAGTGATCTTTTAAAAACATTTTAAGGGGGTCTCTTATTCATATTAATAAATACAAAATATTTCTTATGAATAAAGCCTCAAAGTCAAGATAATTCTTGGGATGATGAAGCATGCCAATAAAGAAAAGGGAGATTATAAGTAAGATGTAACATCATGGGGCCTTAGGATGGACGTCTAAACAGAATAGAGACAGTATTCGCTCAGTCCTTCTAATTCGAGGTACACAGGAGTGGCTGGGCTGCAGGGACATGAAGATGTGTGCTCAGTGGTGCTAATTAAAGAAAGTGAAGAAGGCTGAGCTGGAAACTCAGTGGGCACAGGGCCACACTGGGAAGCATCTACTTAAGGCGATATGTGTAAGAGTTATTTGCTGCACAAAAAAAGTCAAGAGGCGACGGCCTTGGGTTAGCTGGCTAGACTTGCTCATTAAGGTCCTTTCTTTGAGTCTTATTCTAGGTAGATTATTCATTCCACGAACACGTCTATGTTTCACAAACACTGATGCAGTGGTTACAATGCGCTCTGCTCTAAGTGCTTTACAAATGTTAACTCATTTAATCCTCATACCAGCCCTATGAGGTAGGGACCCTAATTAGCCTGTTGTCCAGATGAGGAAATTGGCACAGGCAGATGAAGCAACTTGGTCAAGATCATAAGGCTAGAAAATGTTGATCTTGGATTCAAATCCCTTTCAAGGGGAAGAAACGACATCTTTGGCTAGGAAGGGAACCTTGTCCTCAAAAGTCCCAGGAACCGGTCTAAGTGAAAAAGGAAAGAGCAGCACCAGGATTGATAACTTCACTTGATCACCACACCACAGAGACATGCTATCTCAATCAACTTTAACAACATAAACTGTACACAGATGAGTCCAGAATTTCTTCCACTATAGTAAAGGCCCTTAGTAAATTTAAATTGTTTTGAAATGTCTGAAATGCAATCACAGACTGTTTTAACCTGACACAGCAGCTAAACTGACTAGAAACTGATTCAGGAGACACTTGCTTCTGTCACAGACACCAACATAAAAAAAGATAGGAAATAAATATGAAGCTCTATATAAAAAGATGGTTTCCAATAAGTTTTAAGAATAATCCTGTACATCCCAGTTCATCACTTTATCATATTCTTGAATCCTTTGCTTTATGTGAGAAAGTTTATTCTTCAGGTAATCACAGCGTTCTTTTTTTTCTAGAAATGTAGGATCCTGGAAAAGAAACGTAGCTGTTATCTCAGCCTCTGTCTTCCTCTGAGAAAATCATGGAACCACAACATTATCACCCAGAAAGTGACCTTTCATAACAGATTTTCCTGCTGCAGATTTCAAAATCTGTCTAGCAAGAGTAACAGGCAAGCTCTCTACATACTTGTAAGTGGATTTTATTTTTTAGAACAGCTTGTGGGTCACAACAAAATGAAGTCGAAGTAGAGAGCTGATGTGCCCTTGAGCAGTTTAGAATAACACATTAAAGAGTACATGATGGATTAATAAAAGTTCTCGCCAGCCTCTACTTATTTGTGCAATTAAGGATGGAATTAGAAACCTATAAAAGAACTTAATCTTTGTGAACGAGATGTAGGTGAAGAGCTCTCTACGGGTGCTCATTTCCCTGGGTTCCTAAAGCAGGACACGGCAGCAGGTATTCAGGGCAGAAAGAAGAAAGGGCACCCCGCAATCACCCATGGTCCCTAACAAGTAGCATCTTAAGACATTAATCTCAAGTCTGTCAGTTGTCACCACTGTACCTGGATAAGAGTACAGGAAATAGTTTTACTCACATTCTTTTTTTTCTTAAACTCTTCATGGATTCTTGAAATTCTTTCATGTTCCTAAAAACAATATATTGTATACGTGAGTGGAAATACTTGCAGCTACTCAAATCGTATCTCAAGAGGACTTCTCTGGTGGCCCAGTGATTAAGAATCTGTATACCAATTCAGGTGGACATGGGTTTGATCCCTGGTCTGAGAAGATCCCACGTGCTGCACAGAGCAACTAAGTCCATGTTGTGACTCCTGAGTCCAAGTGCTGTAACTACTGAAGCCTGCATGCCCTGAGCCCGTGCTCTACAACAAAAGCCCCCAAAACAAAACCCCACTGAACTGTACACTTCAAGGCAGTGAATTTCATGGTATGTGAATTATATTTCAAAAATGGCCAATAAGTTTTAAGAATAATCCTGTACATCCCAGTTCATCACTTTATCATATTCTTGAATCCTTTGCTTTATGTGAGAAAGTTTATTCTTCAGGTAATCACAGCGTTCTTTTTTTTCTAGAAATGTAGGATCCTGGAAAAGAAACGTAGCTGTTATCTCAGCCTCTGTCTTCCTCTGAGAAAATCATGGAACCACAACATTATCACCCAGAAAGTGACCTTTCATAACAGATTTTCCTGCTGCAGATTTCAAAATCTGTCTAGCAAGAGTAACAGGCAAGCTCTCTACATACTTGTAAGTGGATTTTATTTTTTAGAACAGCTTGTGGGTCACAACAAAATGAAGTCGAAGTAGAGAGCTGATGTGCCCTTGAGCAGTTTAGAATAACACATTAAAGAGTACATGATGGATTAATAAAAGTTCTCGCCAGCCTCTACTTATTTGTGCAATTAAGGATGGAATTAGAAACCTATAAAAGAACTTAATCTTTGTGAACGAGATGTAGGTGAAGAGCTCTCTACGGGTGCTCATTTCCCTGGGTTCCTAAAGCAGGACACGGCAGCAGGTATTCAGGGCAGAAAGAAGAAAGGGCACCCCGCAATCACCCATGGTCCCTAACAAGTAGCATCTTAAGACATTAATCTCAAGTCTGTCAGTTGTCACCACTGTACCTGGATAAGAGTACAGGAAATAGTTTTACTCACATTCTTTTTTTTCTTAAACTCTTCATGGATTCTTGAAATTCTTTCATGTTCCTAAAAACAATATATTGTATACGTGAGTGGAAATACTTGCAGCTACTCAAATCGTATCTCAAGAGGACTTCTCTGGTGGCCCAGTGATTAAGAATCTGTATACCAATTCAGGTGGACATGGGTTTGATCCCTGGTCTGAGAAGATCCCACGTGCTGCACAGAGCAACTAAGTCCATGTTGTGACTCCTGAGTCCAAGTGCTGTAACTACTGAAGCCTGCATGCCCTGAGCCCGTGCTCTACAACAAAAGCCCCCAAAACAAAACCCCACTGAACTGTACACTTCAAGGCAGTGAATTTCATGGTATGTGAATTATATTTCAATTAAAAAAATGCATGTCAGGTAAAAAATGCCATTGATTATGAGGACATCCTGATTTTCCAGGTATTAAAATATGAAAAAAAAAAGACAAAACATTAGAGAAAACATCTAAGCCTCCTATGACTCCCACCTCCACCCTGGTCTTCCTTTCTGCCACAGTCACGGCATCAGTCTGACGTGGGCAGCTTCAGATTCCCTCTCCATCCTCCCCACCGAGCTCCCACTGCTCGGCTGCGATTCTCTCTGGAGACTGCATGGCCACTGGCGCCTCCTCTACACCACTCCGTCCACCATTTGTGAACAGACCTTCCTCAAATTATCTTAGTTTGAGTGTGCTGTCTGTCTCCTCTGGGACCCTAATGGACTTAGCATGTATCTTAGGCAAATTTACATTTTACTTAAGTAGGAAAATAAAAAATAAAATCCTGTTTAATAACTGAAAGCTAAAGACATGAAATTGTACATTTGGAATGGTCACCCTGAAGAGTTCGAGTGACCTTCCTAGACCACAGCTGTAGATGGTTATGCCCTCTCTACATTTCACACAAAGTCAGAATTCATCCTTCCTCTAGAAGAACTCCCCCGCAGTTGCAGGCACCCACCTGCTGGTTTTCTGAACGGTGTGGCAATCTGCTCATCACTGCATCCAGCTCATCAAACTTCCTCAGGACGGCTTGAACTTCTGCAGAGAGCTCTTTATACTCTGCAAACTGGTCCTGGAACACAGCTTTGTAGCGTTCTCGTCATCACCTGTCTGAATCATAGGGTATTTCCTGAAGGAAAAGGAAAAACAAACCAAAGCTGAGGGTGGCCAAGATGGAGGAGTAGGAAGAAAACCTGAACTAGGAAAATTCAGGACTTCTCTGGTGGCCCAGTGATTAAGAATCTGTATACCAATTCAGGTGGACATGGGTTTGATCCCTGGTCTGAGAAGATCCCACGTGCTGCACAGAGCAACTAAGTCCATGTTGTGACTCCTGAGTCCAAGTGCTGTAACTACTGAAGCCTGCATGCCCTGAGCCCGTGCTCTACAACAAAAGCCCCCAAAACAAAACCCCACTGAACTGTACACTTCAAGGCAGTGAATTTCATGGTATGTGAATTATATTTCAATTAAAAAAATGCATGTCAGGTAAAAAATGCCATTGATTATGAGGACATCCTGATTTTCCAGGTATTAAAATATGAAAAAAAAAAGACAAAACATTAGAGAAAACATCTAAGCCTCCTATGACTCCCACCTCCACCCTGGTCTTCCTTTCTGCCACAGTCACGGCATCAGTCTGACGTGGGCAGCTTCAGATTCCCTCTCCATCCTCCCCACCGAGCTCCCACTGCTCGGCTGCGATTCTCTCTGGAGACTGCATGGCCACTGGCGCCTCCTCTACACCACTCCGTCCACCATTTGTGAACAGACCTTCCTCAAATTATCTTAGTTTGAGTGTGCTGTCTGTCTCCTCTGGGACCCTAATGGACTTAGCATGTATCTTAGGCAAATTTACATTTTACTTAAGTAGGAAAATAAAAAATAAAATCCTGTTTAATAACTGAAAGCTAAAGACATGAAATTGTACATTTGGAATGGTCACCCTGAAGAGTTCGAGTGACCTTCCTAGACCACAGCTGTAGATGGTTATGCCCTCTCTACATTTCACACAAAGTCAGAATTCATCCTTCCTCTAGAAGAACTCCCCCGCAGTTGCAGGCACCCACCTGCTGGTTTTCTGAACGGTGTGGCAATCTGCTCATCACTGCATCCAGCTCATCAAACTTCCTCAGGACGGCTTGAACTTCTGCAGAGAGCTCTTTATACTCTGCAAACTGGTCCTGGAACACAGCTTTGTAGCGTTCTCGTTCATCACCTGTCTGAATCATAGGGTATTTCCTGAAGGGAAAAGGAAAAACAAACCAAAGCTGAGGGTGGCCAAGATGGAGAAGTAGGAAGACCCTAAATTCATTTCCTCCCATGGGCACACCAAAACTATAACTATTTATATAGAGAGAAGAAGACTAGCAGAAGATGGGTTCTACAAGTACAGATGTTAAGAAGGAACCACAGCAAGATGGGTGGGAAGGCAGAGACATGGTATAGTCAAGACCTACACTCTTGGGTGCGCAACCCACAAATGGGAGGATAATTACAATTGCAGAGGGTCTCCTCAAGGAGTAAGGTGTCTAAGCCCCACACTGGGCTCCCTCGCACCCTCTGGGAGACAAGGCCCCAGAATGTTTGGTGTTGAAGGTCAGTAGGCCTTACTTCCAGGAGACTCTGAGGGCCATGCCAAGTAAGAGACTTTACCCTTAAGAGGCGCACACAAAATCTCACACCCCTCGGGATCCAGAGCAAAAACACTAATTTGAAAGATGTTTGGGGCAGACCCGCTGCTGATCCTGGAGAGCCTCCCGGAGAGGTGAGAGGTGACTGGAACTCGCCCTGGGGACAGAGACACTGACAGCAGCTATTCTGTGGAGGTCGCTGTACCACAAGGACACTGGTGCTGGCGAGCGCCATTCTGTAATCCTCCCTCTGGCTTATTAGCACAAGGACTGGGCCTGCCCACCAGCCTGTCAGCTCTGGTACTTGGACGCCTCAGACCCAGCAGCTAGCCAGGTGGGGTCACAATGCCACCTACCAGTGGGCTTGCTAGGCCCATCCACCAGAAGACCAACACCAGCTCAGGGATCCCGGGGCCCTGCAGCCAGAGACCCCCCAGGACCCAGCTCTGCCCACCAGTGGGCCAGCACTAGGCCCAGCACCTGGCCCCACCTACCAGTGGGTGCACACCCACTCCGGGACCCCAGGACCCGGTCCTACCACCAGTGGGATGGCACTATCCTGGGCCCCAGCCTTCACATACAGCAGGCTGAAGTCTTGGGATCCCCACCGCCACCTCAGACCCTGGCACACTCACCAGAAGGCCAACATCAGCTCTGAGACACTCTGGACCCCAAAGCCAGCCATGTCAGGAACTGGCCTCACTCACGCAGGCTGACCCTAGATCTGGGATCCCAGGCCTGCATGTGGCTCTGGTGACCAGAAGGGAGTGTACCACTGGGACATATAGGACATGTTCTACAAAAGGCTACTTCTCCAAGGTCAAGAAACAAAGCCAACCGGCCAAACACATAGAAATAAAAACAGCAAGTGAGGCAAAATTAAGCTTCAGGCAGTTATGTTCTAAATGAAGAAAAAAGATAAAACTCCAGAAAACCAAGTAAACTGGAAATAAGCAAACTATCTGATTATACTCATAAAGATGGTCAAAGAACTCAGGAGAAGAATCAGTGAATAGTGTGAGAAGTTAGATGTTTTAAGCAGAGTGAAAAAATAAAAAGGAAAACCAACCACAGCTGAAGAATACAGTAATCAAAATGAAAAATATACCGAATGGAATCAACAGGATGTAAGATGATACACAGCACCAGATCAGAAAACTGATCTGAAGAGCAGTGGAAACCATTCAAGCTGAACAGAAACCAGAAAAAAAGACTAAAAAAAAAGAGAACAGTTTAAGAGACAACAAAAAAGGCATACCAACACTCACATTATAGGGATCCCAGGAAGAGAAAAGACAGAGAAAGGGGCAGAGAACATATTTGGAGACATAATAGCTAAAACCTTTCCTAACCTTTACAGCAAAGGAAAAGCAACAATTTACCACAAGGGAACTGGCATGAGACCATCACATGACTTTTCAGGAGAAACTCCGCAGGCCAGAAGGGAGTGACACAATACATTTAAAGTGATGATAGGGAAACATCTACAACCAAGCCTACTCTACCTGCTGAAGCTTTCATTCAGGTTTGATGGAGAGATCAAACATTTTATAGACAAAACAAAAAAAAAATTTTTTTTTTTTCATACAAACAGAAGATAAAAGGGTTAGTACTACTAAACCAGCTTTATAAGAAGTGTTAAAGGAACTTGTTTAAGCAGAAAAGGCCACAGCTAGAAACCTGAAAATTAAAAAAAGAAAAAAATCTTATTGGAAAAGGCAAATATACAGGAAAGGTAGTAAATCAGTCCTGTGTAAAGCTAGTAGGAAGGTTAAAAGACAAAACCCATAGAAACATCTATGTCACCTATAAATAGTTAAGGGATGCACAAAACAAAAAGATGTAACATTTCATGTCAAAAAGAATAAACATTGAAGGTGAAGAGCAAAAATATAGGATTGCTTAAATGTGTTCAAACTTACAATCATATATATATATATATATATGTGCGCATGTGTGTGTGGTTTGCTATATATAAGCTTCATGATAACGGCAAAGCAAAAATGCATAGTAGATACACACCAAAAAAAGAGCAAGAAATTCAAACATAACCCTAATGATAGTGATCAAATCATAAGGGAAGAGAGCAAAGGAAGAAAGGAACAAATGAGAACCATAAAAAGAACCTCAAAACAATTTTAAAAATGGTAATATGTACACACTTATCAATAATTATTTTAAATGTAAATGGGGGTAAATGCTCCAATCAAAAGACACAGAGTGGCTGGATGGACTACTACGGAACCATATAAACAAATAAAATCTTGCCATTTCTTCCCCTGGTGGTCCAGTGGGTAAGGACACCATCTTGCAGTGCAAGGGGCGCCGGTTCGATCCCTGGCCTAGGAAGATCCCACATGCCGCGGAGTGGCTGGACTGATGTGTCCAATCAGCGCGCCGGAGCTCTGGAGTGCATGAGCCCAGAGCCGGAGCTCTGCAACACAGACGCCACCGCGATGGGAGGCCCGCAGGAGCCAAAGAACAAAGACAGATGAAAACAGAGAAATGAAAGACCAATAGAAGTGGCCCGCCTGCTCCCCTCCCTCCTCAACCTGACCCCCACCCAAAATAAATAAACAAATAAATCTTAAAAAAAAAAAAAATTGCCATTTATAACAACGTGCATGGACCTACTGGGTACTGTGCTTACTGAAATGAATCAAACAGAGAAATACAAATACTATAAGATTTCACTTGCATGTACAATGTAAAAAACAAAACAACTGAACAAACATCACCAAGCAGAAACAGACTTATAGATACAGAGAAGAAACAGAGGAGAGGGGTGGGAAAAGCAAAGAAATAGGTGAAGGAGATTAAGAAGCAAGAACTTTCAGCTGCAAAATAAATGAGCCACAGGAAGATATGTTCAAAGAAATAGGTGAAGGAGATTGAACAGAACTTTATATAGCTTCATGATAACGGGGAAAAAAAGTTCATTTCATGTCAAAAAGAATAAACATTGAAGGTGAAGAGCAAAAATATAGGATTGCTTAAATGTGTTCAAACTTACAATCATATATATATATATATATATGTGCGCATGTGTGTGTGGTTTGCTATATATAAGCTTCATGATAACGGCAAAGCAAAAATGCATAGTAGATACACACCAAAAAAAGAGCAAGAAATTCAAACATAACCCTAATGATAGTGATCAAATCATAAGGGAAGAGAGCAAAGGAAGAAAGGAACAAATGAGAACCATAAAAAGAACCTCAAAACAATTTTAAAAATGGTAATATGTACACACTTATCAATAATTATTTTAAATGTAAATGGGGGTAAATGCTCCAATCAAAAGACACAGAGTGGCTGGATGGACTACTACGGAACCATATAAACAAATAAAATCTTGCCATTTCTTCCCCTGGTGGTCCAGTGGGTAAGGACACCATCTTGCAGTGCAAGGGGCGCCGGTTCGATCCCTGGCCTAGGAAGATCCCACATGCCGCGGAGTGGCTGGACTGATGTGTCCAATCAGCGCGCCGGAGCTCTGGAGTGCATGAGCCCAGAGCCGGAGCTCTGCAACACAGACGCCACCGCGATGGGAGGCCCGCAGGAGCCAAAGAACAAAGACAGATGAAAACAGAGAAATGAAAGACCAATAGAAGTGGCCCGCCTGCTCCCCTCCCTCCTCAACCTGACCCCCACCCAAAATAAATAAACAAATAAATCTTAAAAAAAAAAAAAATTGCCATTTATAACAACGTGCATGGACCTACTGGGTACTGTGCTTACTGAAATGAATCAAACAGAGAAATACAAATACTATAAGATTTCACTTGCATGTACAATGTAAAAAACAAAACAACTGAACAAACATCACCAAGCAGAAACAGACTTATAGATACAGAGAAGAAACAGACGGGAGAGGGGTGGGAAAAGCAAAGAAATAGGTGAAGGAGATTAAGAAGCAAGAACTTTCAGCTGCAAAATAAATGAGCCACAGGGAAGATATGTTCAGTGTGGGGAATATAGTCGATAACTATGTAGTACCTTTGTATGGTGATAGATGATAACTAGACTTACCCTGAGGATAAGTCTGAAAAGTACAGAAATATTATATCATTACGTTGTGAATCAGGAACTAACATACTGTTGTAGCTCAATTATACTTCAAAAACAAACTCATAGAAAAAAGATCAGATTTGTGGTTACCAGAGGTGGGTGTAGGGGAGGAGGAAGTGAAGAGAGAGAAAACTGGACGAAAGTAATCAAAACCTACAAACTTCCACTTATGAGATGAACAGCTATTAGGGATACAATGTATAACATGATAAATATAATTAACACTGCTTAGCGTTACGTATGAAAATTGTTAAGAGAGTAAATCCTAAGAGCTCTCATCAAAAGGGGAAAATTTTTTTCCTATTTCTTTAATTTTGTATCTATATGAGATGATGGATGTTCACTAAACCTACTGTGATCATCATTTCATGATGTAAGTCAAATCGTTATACTGTACACATTAAACTTAAACAGCGCTATAGGTCAATTATATCTCAAAACTGGAAGAAAAAAAACCTAAAGTGGTAACTTTTTCATTAAAACAAGAAACCAGTGACCATATTGTACCTTCAATTCAATATACTACCTCTCAGGAAGCAAACAATTCTTCAAATATAGTTGACTTTAAGCAGAGCATTAACTTGGAGGCAAACAGAAAAATTAAAGTCCAAATGGAGAAAAGAAGAGATTAAAAAAAAGAGAGAGAGAGAAAAAAATAGAAAAAAAAAAAGTCCAAATGGAACCTCACTATCTCTACCTTGAAGACTCAGGTAGATACTCACGCCACGTAGTCTGGCATCACAATCGGTTTTGGGATGTGGCCAGTGGGGATAGGTCCACTTTGTAGTTCAGGTTTCATTTTTGTTGGTTTCAGTTCTTTAAAGTTAGCTTCTTGGTGTCTCTGTCTCTCACAATCAGTGGCTACGTCACACTACAGTTAGAAAGAAAAAGAGGATTTATTTATAAATAAAAACAAAAAATTCCTCAACTTTATTCTTAGAAGAAAACTGGGGGTCGGGTGGGGACAGAAGGAAGAAAAGTGGAGACAGCAAGTGACATTTCCCTTCACAATTACATGTGTTACAGTCACAGAGTTGTTCTGAACACTTTTGTTAAAGAGTTAAGTGAAACATGGTGAGATACAAACTATCTAATAGATAAAACACCCTCCAATCTCAATCGCGAGATCATCAAAAAAAAAAAAAAGATGAAATGGTAAATGAGTTATTTCTTTAAGGTTTACACCCAACTAACTGTGTAAAAGAATAGGAAATGTAGTCTAAAATAAGAAATTCAAAAAAAAGAAAAGAAAAGAAAAGAAATTCAGGGAGAAAAATGGAACAAGACTACTTAATGGAAAGAGAAGAAAAAAAGACACCAGCAACTTGAGATGAATCAATTACAAGCAGCCAATGGGTAGGTCAGAATGGGAGACGAGTTGAGTTGCTTCACCATCTGAAAAAGAGAGCAAGCAAAACCAGGGGAAAGGTTTTCTTTACTTGGTCAGGTGTTCTTAACCTCTGGTTCCCTGAAGAGGTCTATGAGAATGCAAAAGGTGTTGGCTTAAACTGGAGAGCTCCTAGAGGTCTCCATAGTAAAAAAAAAAAAATGATCCATTTAAAAGAGAGGCAGAGGGCTTCCCTGGTGGTCCAGTGGGTAAAGACACCGCCTTGCAGTGCAAGGGGCGCCGGTTCGATCCCTGGCCTGAGAAGATCCCACGTGCCGTGGAGCGGCTGAACGGATGTGTCCAATTACTGAGCCGGAGCTCTGGAGTGCATGCACCCAGAGCCGGTGCTCTGCGACAACAGAGGCCACTGCAATGGGAGGCCCACATGGGCCAAGGAACAAAGATGGATGAAAATGGACAAATGAAAGACCAATAGAAGTGGCCCGCCTGCTCCCCTCCCTCCCCACCCACCCCCACCAAAATAAATAAATAAATAAATCTTTAAAAAAAAAATTAAAAAAAAAAAACCCACAAACCCTCAAAACCAGCAATTTTTGACTTGTTGATTCTTTAAATGAGTCACGCGAGGAAATCCATTTACTTAAATGTGTATCACTCAATCCTAAAGTTCCCTGCAGTTCTGGTAGCACGCTGGAAATGAGTTCGTGAACAGCCGAGGTGGGCAAAGCCATACTGCTTGGGAAAGTGGATTCCTTGATGTGGAAGAAAGCTCCCTCCACTACCCCCTTGGGCCTCAGTCCTTGTTTGCTGAATTAAACTCAAAGTAACTGAGAGTGGCTTGGGAGGGACTCTAGTCTATTAAAAACAAAACATAAAACCTTGCTCTTTTACCTTGTCAGGCAGCTTTGAAAATCCTTTGTTTCCTGATTTCTCTATCTCTGAGGCTGCCTTTGAGGTCTCCTTTAACATTAGCTCACTCTAGAAACCTCCAACTGTTAACTCACCAAACAGTGCAGCCCATGGATTAGCCGGGATTAGATGCAGGCAGCTGACCTGCACTGGGAGAGGGCTACCGAGAGGGGAAGCCCGGGCCTGGGGCACTGCTGGGTGGAAGTGAAACCAAGGCTTCTCAGCAGAAATGGATGCCCAGCCCAGCCCTAAACAGCAGCAACACACGAGTGGAGAGTGGAAAACCCAGAGGAAACAAGATCAAATGAGAGAATTTTAGGAAACATATTCTGAGGCTAGTACCTATTCCGCTTTGTTTCTCGCTGGTCAGAAAGCCACTTCTTCATTCTATGAATTCTTTTATATTTAATCTTGAAAATCCATCATGGTACTAAAATTAGGGGAAACATTTTTTTTTTTGGCCACTTCTATTGATCTTTCATTTATTTCCATCTTTGTTCTTTTGGCCTGTGTGGGCCACCCATCACAGAGGCCTCTCTTGTCACAGAGCACTGGCTCGGCAATTGGAACACATTGGTCCAGCCACTCTGCGGCACGTGGGATCTTCCCAGGCCAGGGATCAAACCAGCGCCCTTTGCACTGCAAGACGGTGTCCTTACCCACTGAACCACTGGGGAAGCCCTAAAATTAGGGGAAACTTTTTTGGCTTAAGTAAGCGGATTTCCATTTCATGGTATCCCATTTTACCTTCTGAATATTTAACAACCTGTTTCTCCCACAGCTCCTGAGAGCGTCCAGGGAACACACTGACCTCTAGGTACAGCCCTGGGGCTGGCTCAGATTGTTGATTTTTAAAGGTCAGAAAATCCTTTAAGTGTATCACTCAATCCTAAAGTTCCTGCAGTTCTGGTAGCACGCTGGAAATGAGTTCGTGAACAGCCGAGGTGGGCAAAGCCATACTGCTTGGGAAAGTGGATTCCTTGATGTGGAAGAAAGCTCCCTCCACTACCCCCTTGGGCCTCAGTCCTTGTTTGCTGAATTAAACTCAAAGTAACTGAGAGTGGCTTGGGAGGGACTCTAGTCTATTAAAAACAAAACATAAAACCTTGCTCTTTTACCTTGTCAGGCAGCTTTGAAAATCCTTTGTTTCCTGATTTCTCTATCTCTGAGGCTGCCTTTGAGGTCTCCTTTAACATTAGCTCACTCTAGAAACCTCCAACTGTTAACTCACCAAACAGTGCAGCCCATGGATTAGCCGGGATTAGATGCAGGCAGCTGACCTGCACTGGGAGAGGGCTACCGAGAGGGGAAGCCCGGGCCTGGGGCACTGCTGGGTGGAAGTGAAACCAAGGCTTCTCAGCAGAAATGGATGCCCAGCCCAGCCCTAAACAGCAGCAACACACGAGTGGAGAGTGGAAAACCCAGAGGAAACAAGATCAAATGAGAGAATTTTAGGAAACATATTCTGAGGCTAGTACCTATTCCGCTTTGTTTCTCGCTGGTCAGAAAGCCACTTCTTCATTCTATGAATTCTTTTATATTTAATCTTGAAAATCCATCATGGTACTAAAATTAGGGGAAACATTTTTTTTTTTGGCCACTTCTATTGATCTTTCATTTATTTCCATCTTTGTTCTTTTGGCCTGTGTGGGCCACCCATCACAGAGGCCTCTCTTGTCACAGAGCACTGGCTCGGCAATTGGAACACATTGGTCCAGCCACTCTGCGGCACGTGGGATCTTCCCAGGCCAGGGATCAAACCGGCACCCCTTGCACTGCAAGACGGTGTCCTTACCCACTGAACCACTGGGGAAGCCCTAAAATTAGGGGAAACTTTTTTGGCTTAAGTAAGCGGATTTCCATTTCATGGTATCCCATTTTACCTTCTGAATATTTAACAACCTGTTTCTCCCACAGCTCCCTGAGAGCGTCCAGGGAACACACTGACCCTCTAGGTCAGCAGCCCTGGGGCTGGCTCAGATTGCATGTTGAAAATCACGAATTCTACCCAGGTAGTCACGTTGGACAGGAGAGTCCATGGGAGGTTCTCCCCTAGGCCCCCAGACAATGGGCAGTGGCTATTCATTTTCCTTACCTGCCCATCCCTAATTCCAAGATTCACCTTTTAATATCGAAAGGAGTTCTAAGGAGTCAGAATATTTCCACACAGACTATTTCATCTGCTTTACCTATTTTTTCTTCTGTTTTTATGCTTTTAACATTTCCTTTCCCTTTTCTGTGGTGAACCTCTCTGATCATCCGTTCAGAAAACCTTATTGGGGGAAAAAACCTAGACCTAGAGATGATACAAAAAATGAAAACCTCTTGAGGCTTTCACCCCAGGCTTGGGACACACCACTCTCAAACATCACTCCTGATGACAAACACATGGCTCCAGATTTCATTACCTTTCTTTGTATCTAGAAAAAAATTGCCTTGCCACAGAAAAGCTTTACTGTGAAGCAAGAGAAAGCAGTTAAGTCACAAGGTGAGTAAAGCTATGGATATAATTACTAAGCTATTCAAGTTTAAAAATGGGCTGAATGAAATTTCCAACTCTCCCTCCCTATAAGTATGTATGATATAATGATGTGTAGACCCCAACCCCAAACTCACACTATTATTTTTGATGTCCAAATTAGATTTTTTAAGAAATATTTATTTATTTATTTGGGTACATTGGATCTTAGTTGCTGCATGTGGGATCTAGTTCCCTGACCAGGGATTGAACCCAGACTCCCCTGCACTGGGAGTGTGGAGTCAAAGCCACTGGACTACCAGGCAAGTACTTCAGATTAGATTCTGATTTTTCTAGTTTTGAAATCTGTTCAACACTTAAGGACTTAGAATTTCTTTCTGTACAAAGCTGATGATCCATTTAGCTTACTCTGTTAGTCATTGAGTTAGAACAAGTCTAGCGGAAATGTATATCCTGACCCAATTAATGCAGAATAAATAAATGAACACTTAAAATGATTTAAAACACAAGAGAATCATGAAGTTAAAACAAAGTGTAGCTAAAAAAACAACCAAAATGCCACACACACACACACACACACAATGTTGCTCTAATTCTAGGAACAATGTTTAAACTGTAAAACAGGTTTGTAACACTAGGTCCATACTGTCCTGTGAAAGAGAAACTCTTCAATAGTCTATAGATCAGCTATTAATATTAATACCAGCCCCACTTGTCCCATGTGTGGTCAGATATCCCCTTGATTTCTAAATATTTATGGATATCGAAGGAAACCACAGCAAAGCTCAACTATAATTCAGATGACATCATATATGAATCAATCATTTCATGCAACTGACCCTTTAAACACCATGGCTATCTACTGCTTCCAAAAGATGTTTTGATCAGTGAATAATGCCTAATTTGAGACATTATCATCCATAAATTCATTTACCAAGGAGATGATACAGAAACACAAACCTGTTAAGCAAGTTATTTACTATTTTTGTACTTCTTGCTTGTTTGATCTCACACACAATCACTCAACTAATCTTTTGTCTGTGTTCTTTTTCACTAGATTTGTAAGCCCCTGGGAAATGTAGATGACGCTCCTCATTGTATCCGTATCACTGGCCCACAATCTATCACGTGTTTGTTTAACAAATGAATTAATGATGACACTGATGTATTAATCATGATTGCTGAGACAGACTGTCTCACCCGCTTGATAAAGTCCTTATTCCAACATACACAGAACGTTTTCAAATAGTGTTAATATCTGTATGTTACAACATAATTGAGAATACAGTGAAAAAGGTATTTTCAAAACAAATCCACCTAACAAAAAGTAACTTACAGAAATTGGCAACCCAATATAAAAAACTGAACAAGATATGAACAATTAATAGGAAAGAAAATGCAAACATATGAAAAAGGCTCAACCTCACTCCTGATAAGAGAAATGTAAATTATAACTACATTAGTGATGTTTTTCACCCACCAGCTTGACAGACATTAACAAATTTCCTAACACTGTGCTGGCCAGGGTGTGAGGAAGCCAGAAGTGCTGTTGAGGGTAGAAATTGGTAGAACTTCTATTGGGAAATCTGGCAGTCAAAACAAAAATGTACATTCCTTTTGATCCAGAAACTCTCTTCAGAATTTACATTTCAGTGTACTTGTACATATATGAAAGGAAGTATGTACAAGTATTTAGTTGTATGTATAAGGCACTATTTAGTCCCTGTAGCACTATTTTTTAATATATATTTTTTATTTATTTGGCTGCACCAGGTCTTAATTGCAGCATGTGGGATCTAGTTCCCTGACCAGGGATCGAACCCAGGTCCCCTGCATTGGGAGCTCGGCATCTTAGCCACTGGACCATTAGGAAATCCCCCATATTTAAAGAGTGACAGGTTGGAAACAACTTACATGTTAGTAAAGGACTAAATGAATTATCATACATCCATAAAATGGAATACTCTGTAGTTATAAACAAAGAATGAGGGCTTCCCTGGTAGCTCCGTGATAAAGAGTTTGCCTGCCAATGCAGGAGACATGGGTTTGATCCTTGATCTGGGAAGATCCCACACGCTGTGGAGCAACTAAGCCTGCGAGCCACAACTATTGAGCCCATGTGCCGCAACTACTGAAGCCCATGTGCCCTAGAGCCTGAGTTCCACAAGAGAAGTCACTGCAACAAGAAGCCTGCTCACCTCAACTAGAGAGTAGCCCCAACTCCTGCAACTAGAAAAGAGCCTGCAGCAGCAGCGAAACCCAGAAGAGTCCACAATAAATAAATAAGATTGAAAAAAATAAAATAAACAACAATGCAAAAGTTTTCTACGTATGAATAAGGAAGCAACTTAGAAATATATTGTTAGGTAAAAAAAAAGGGGACATAACAGGAGATATGGTATGCTACTATTTGTGTAAAAAAAATGAATAAAACAAATAGATATATATCTACCTATCTAACACACTTCTGAAAGGAAGCATAGGATAATGGTAACGGTGGCTGCCTCCACGGGAGAACTGGGAAGCCACTGTACAAGAGTGAGGAAAGACTGTGTGAGAGATCCTTTCACATTCAGATCCAAAGGAATATACTTCCTTTTTAAAGAAACAACCAAATCCAAAGGTTGGATTCTTAACTTCTTGTTTAGAAATAATGCACAGGGGGCTTCCACTGGGGCTTCTCCTGGTGGTCCAGTGGGTAAGGACACCGCCTTGAAGTGCAAGGGGCGCCGGTTCAATCCCTGGCCTGGGAAGATCCCACGTGCCGCAGAGCAGCTGGACTGATGTGTCCAATCACTGAGCCGGAGCTCTGGAGCGCATGCGCCCAGAGCCAGCGGTCTGCAACAACAGAGGCCATTGCGATGGGAGGCCCGCACGGGCCAAAGAACAAAGATGGATGAAAATGGATAAATGAAAGACCAATAGAAGTGGCCCGCTTGCTCCCCTCCCTTCCCAACCTGACCCCCGCCCAAAATAAATAAATAAATAAATCTTTAAAAAAAAAAAAAAGAAAGAAATAATGCACAGGGACTTCCCTAGTAGTCTAGTGGTTAAGTCTCCACGATTTCACTACAGGGGACACAGGCTCAATTCCTGGTCTGGAGAACTAAGATCCTGCATGTCGTGTGACCAACAAAAGAAAAAAAAGGAAAAGAAATAATGCGCAGTAAGTTCTTTAAAAAGAACTTTTCAATGAGGTAAAATTACTAAAATACATTCAATTATTATATATATGCAAACAACTGTAACAACAGCATCTTAGTTATCCTCTCAAGCAAACTTGTGAGGTAGAAATTACTATTGTCTCAGTTTTACAGATGAAGCCTGGGAAGGTTAAGTACCTTCTCTACTGTCACACAGTAAGTTGTAGAATAGGGATTTCTTTCCCAACACGACAAAATCTGGCATCTGAAAGCAAGGTGAAAAGAATAGCAAAGAATGGGGATGAGCTCTGAAGAGACTGAACTGGAGAGAATCACCTTCACTAAAACAAATTAAATTTAAATATATAAGGAAAATCAACTATGTTCACCTGCAGAAGCTTTCATCTAAGAAAATTAAAAGATACTACAAATAGCCTTGTCTGATTTTGGCCCTCTTAATATTAGAAAAAAGTGGCAAAGTCTAATTATGAACTTAATGCAACAGAAACACTTTTACAGACAAATGATCTATAAACAGACCAGAAAGAAAATTAACCCATCTAGAGATAAAATATAATACGAACTTCATTCTTACCATTTTCCTTTTCGATGTCAATGATGGCTCACTTATCTGGAACAGAAAGAGTTAAAATGATTTTTTAGCTACTGGGCAAGTATTTTCACCATTTGCATTTATAGCCCAATCTCAGTTTTACAGATACTGATTCTCTACAGATGGATCTCTTCCTCTTTGTCACGTTTTGATGGGCCAGGGGAGACCCAGAGGAAGGGTAACTGTGATTCTCGTCAGTCAGGAGCAGAGGGCAGAGCTGGCAATACTGAGATGGTGGTGGAGATTATGGACCTGCTTTGAATTACCTGGAGATTTTGTTTATTCTTGGTTCCCACTACCACGCACAACTGAAGAGTCTGGAATGGTTACATTATAAAATTAATAGAAAAAAGTTACACACCGTATGTCTTCTAACATTTAGGAAGATACAGCAACACACAAATGGGCATCAGAGGTGATTCTAGTTTAATCAACCACCATACAAAGTCTTATAAAAACAAGTTCTTGTTGAGACAAGGAAAAGAAAGAAAAAGAATTATGTAGATGACAGTTATATTCATGTAGAATGTGAAATAATATGAAGAACTCCATTATTATTAATTACATAATAAAATTATAAGGAAGTGTAGGGCTGGTGCTAGTTGTTAATAACTCGCTTCCCACTGCAGGAGACATGAAAGATGTGGATTCAATCCTTGGTCAGGAAGATCTCTGAAAGTGGAAATGACAACCCACTCTAGTACTCTTGCCTGGAGAATTTCATGGACAGAGGAGCTTGGCAGGCTATACTCCATGGGATCGCAAAGAGTTGGACACGACTGAAGTGACTTAGCATGCACATAAGGAAGCCTGTGTTTCACTATTTGGATTTCACACTGATTAGAATTTTAAATTCCTTACTCTGCATACACAGATACAAACTTTTAAAATATGCATACAATACTGAGATAAATTTGTAGAAATAACTTGAATGTATATCCAATTCTAGTTAAATATATTTTATGACACTTGAGTATGGGGTTCTGTGGAGAACACATGGGGTATCTATTATAAAATTTGTCAAGTTTGTTGTTGTTATACACAGGACTAAAAACATACATAGGTCATTGAGTAAATAATAGATTAATGAATGCATAAGGACTTCTTTTTTAATGATAGTTTTACCCAATATATACCACATGCAGTTGTATTGTATTAAGGAAGTCTTTGGAAAAACTGGACAGGGGATGCCTGGTAAAGTTGACTTAAAATTACCAAAATATTTAAGGTAATACTAACATTTTCAGAGGCACAGGAAATCCTACTACACACATTCCTCCTTAGAATAAGAAAGCAAAACACCAACTTATTTCAGGGTATAATGAAGTTAGCAGAACACAGGCTAGCATCTTTGCTATCCTTCCAAAACAAATTTTTTTAATAGGGCCTTTATATAATCTTCTTGTCCAGCTATCATCATCATCATTATTATTCATTCTCCTCTTCCTCCTTATATTTAATTAGTTAAATCCTAGAAATAAAAACAAGTGCAGGGTTCCCATTCTAATTTGGAACACTCACCTCCCCACAGTAAGGATAAAACATCACAATACCTGGGTAAGTTATGAAGCACGTTAATGACAACTTGATCTCCTGATACTTAAAAAAAAAATCAAGTGTGGCTCATCATACTGTTATTTAATGTACTGAACTCACTGGAAGAAAGTGGGTTTCAGATTTCAATACAGACTCAAGTGCACACTTTCCTCTCGTAACTGAACAATTATGCTTTTCATTTTTTTATTTTTAAACTTAAACCTTTTTTTTTTTTTAATTTATTTATTTTTGGCTGTGCTGGGTCTTTGTTGATGTGTGTGTTTAGCTGCTCTGTGGTATGTGGTATCTTCTGGGGTCAGGGATCGAACCTCTGTCTCCTGCATTGGCAGACGGGTTCTTATCCACTGAGCCACAAACGAAGCCCTATGCTTTTTATTAAGTCTTACCACACTAAGGAATCAGGTCTGTTCTCAAACTTACTTTAATGATGGACACTTACGTTACTGAATATGTTACTCTTTATAGAAATTCAGTAGTTGTGTCTTCCCTTAAGTACTGGACAGCCAATAGTGCAACCAACGAACTGTGTATTATCTTACCCAGCTGGGGTCTACCTGCAACGTTATACAGCAGTGACACACCAGCGTGGGTTATCTGGGTCAGAGCCTGTCAGGTACTGAGTGACGCCTTTGGAACTGCAGATCATTAAAAACAACAACGACACCTTTGTTTTGAGAACGATCGGTATTTAAGGAGGGAGGAAAGAGCCGAAAGAAAGAACAAAGATGGTGAACTCCCTTACCTCCTGTTGCTCCACATATTCCCTGTGTCTCCGAGCCGCCTCGTGCCTCCATAACTTTAGGCAAACCAAAGCCCCGATGAGGTAAACAATCGTGGTGACAAAGAGGAAGATCATGGCTGCGATCTGTCCTCCTTCCACCCGGCAGAACCCTGCGTTCACCGGTGTGTTAAATAACGGGTAGTAACAGAGTCCCCCTCGGTTGGTATCATTCACATAGACGATGGCTGCAGCCATGTACAAGATGAACAAGGAGACATTGATTCCAAATTCAGTTAGGGGCCACCAGTTTGAGTCCAAAAGAATGGTCCGATAATACATGGTCATGCCAAGCACCAGGATAATGATGGTGGTGACCCAAGCCAAGCCGGCAACCACGAGGACAAACGCCGTTTTGGGGCCACTGTAGTAATAGCCCCCGTACACACTGCCCAGGCCACCCACGCCTCCCACGCCGTAGGGCTGTGAATATCCAAACATGTTATACCACTCGCTGTCCTTGTGAATGTACGCTGTGACGCAAGCGAAGACGCCGGCCCCCAGTAGCAGCTCGGCCACCCCCAGGATCCGCAGCAGGCCTGCCCACGACTTCATGTAGGAATACCTCAGGTGATACTCCTCCACCTTCTCGCTGTAGGTTCGGGTGGTGTGTGCGCGGGTCAGGGATCCATAGGGATCATGAGGAAACATTGCCTCGGTCTCTTTCTGGGAATGACAGTTTTTACCACACTAAGGAATCAGGTCTGTTCTCAAACTTACTTTAATGATGGACACTTACGTTACTGAATATGTTACTCTTTATAGAAATTCAGTAGTTGTGTCTTCCCTTAAGTACTGGACAGCCAATAGTGCAACCAACGAACTGTGTATTATCTTACCCAGCTGGGGTCTACCTGCAACGTTATACAGCAGTGACACACCAGCGTGGGTTATCTGGGTCAGAGCCTGTCAGGTACTGAGTGACGCCTTTGGAACTGCAGATCATTAAAAACAACAACGACACC
The DNA here is from genome assembly GCA_022376925.1 of Tragulus kanchil. Taxonomy (NCBI): domain Eukaryota; kingdom Metazoa; phylum Chordata; class Mammalia; order Artiodactyla; family Tragulidae; genus Tragulus; species Tragulus kanchil. The sequence goes on along the minus strand of JAIOJX010000004.1, from coordinate 91,270,298 downwards.
TTTGTTTTGAGAACGATCGGTATTTAAGGAGGGAGGAAAGAGCCGAAAGAAAGAACAAAGATGGTGAACTCCCTTACCTCCTGTTGCTCCACATATTCCCTGTGTCTCCGAGCCGCCTCGTGCCTCCATAACTTTAGGCAAACCAAAGCCCCGATGAGGTAAACAATCGTGGTGACAAAGAGGAAGATCATGGCTGCGATCTGTCCTCCTTCCACCCGGCAGAACCCTGCGTTCACCGGTGTGTTAAATAACGGGTAGTAACAGAGTCCCCCTCGGTTGGTATCATTCACATAGACGATGGCTGCAGCCATGTACAAGATGAACAAGGAGACATTGATTCCAAATTCAGTTAGGGGCCACCAGTTTGAGTCCAAAAGAATGGTCCGATAATACATGGTCATGCCAAGCACCAGGATAATGATGGTGGTGACCCAAGCCAAGCCGGCAACCACGAGGACAAACGCCGTTTTGGGGCCACTGTAGTAATAGCCCCCGTACACACTGCCCAGGCCACCCACGCCTCCCACGCCGTAGGGCTGTGAATATCCAAACATGTTATACCACTCGCTGTCCTTGTGAATGTACGCTGTGACGCAAGCGAAGACGCCGGCCCCCAGTAGCAGCTCGGCCACCCCCAGGATCCGCAGCAGGCCTGCCCACGACTTCATGTAGGAATACCTCAGGTGATACTCCTCCACCTTCTCGCTGTAGGTTCGGGTGGTGTGTGTGCGTCGGCTCAGGGATCCATAGGGATCATGAGGAAACATTGCCTCGGTCTCTTTCTGGGAATGACAGTTGCCTTCTGACCCGCTGTGAAGATCTCTGCAGGAGTTGGGGGGTGAATGATGGCTTGATCTTGTGGGCGAGGCTGGAGGTGAACACTCCACTCCATCGGAGATGTATCTGATGTCTGACACTGGCTTATCCCACTCGGGGTGCTTTTTCTTCCCTCTGAAGAAGTTCTTCCAGGACTCAGGGACAAAGCGCCTTATGGGCTTGAGATCTGGCGCTATGGCCGGTTCCTCTGTGTCACTCGGGTAGAATTCTGGGCCGAACGGTGGCTGTAATGGGAGAGGGGGTGGTGGCAACGGATCAGCGCTCACGGCCAGCTCACTGTCCTGAAGACGCTGTAAGGTTCTCATGGTGCCATCTTGATAGTCTGAGTCCCTTGGGACCTCATCGTAGTGCCTGTTCGGATTCCTGGATCTTCTGTCACTTGACGACATTTGTGGTGTTCACACCTGGGATCAAGATTAAGGTTATCACTTATGCTTTGTTATTCACCCCCTCAATGATGCTGGCTTTATTCACTTAGCAAATGATCACATTCAGGAAACCGATATGATCATATCTAATTATTATGATACATAAAATGATAAGAAAAATACGTACATTTTAAACATGTATAACAATGTTAGCCATGGATATACAATTACTCTATGAGATTTTTATGGGCAATTAAAATTTCAAATCTTAGCTCTGGATTAAACCATTTATAAGTCAAATTTACCTATGAGCCCTATAAATAACAAAAAGTGAAAAACCAGAAGTGAGACTCAATTTAATAAAACAGGATGCTAACACATTCCAAGTAGAGTCCTTTCCTCAAGTATCTAAATCAACATATTTAAGGGTTCGAGCATGCCAGAGTTTGATGGGTCAGCAAATACTCTTCGTTTTCATTAACTCTGCTTTGGAACGGCCCACAAGAAGCAGTCTGATAAATACACAAGAGGAAAGCCCCTTTCCTTCCTAACTCAGGAAGTAAAGTTTTGGGAGTCACTTCTCCCACTCAAACAGGATAACACTTGATACAAGAAAATTGACTTCTCAGAGCCACAGCTGTGGCCATGGACATCACTCTTTTCAGAGCAATTATTTTAAAGGTGATTTGCTGTTGCCATGGAAAGATTCATAAAGTATCTTAGAGGACGTCTCTGGTAGTCCAGTGGTTAAGAATTTGCCTGCCAATGCAGGAGACACGGGTTTGATCCCTGGTCTAGGAAGATTCCACATGCCTCAGGACTATTAAGCCTGTGTGCCACAACTACTAAGCCTACACACTAAAGCCTTCAAGTTGCAACTACTAGAGCCCGTTCTGCGCAACAAGAGAAGTCACCACAATGAGAAAGACCACACAACGCAACTAGAGAGTAGCCCCCATTCACTGCAACTAGAGAAAGCCCATGTGCAGCAATGAAGACCCAATGCAGCCATAAACAAATAAAAATCTTAAAAAGAAAAGTGTCTTAGAGAGTATTCAGTCCATCTGAAAAATAAAGTATATAGAAAACACTTTTTATCAAACTTGACGATTTCCTTCATAATATTGATGACCTGGACACACGTGCAAAAAGGAAACTACTTGTTATTATAACTACCAGGTTTAGGGCACAATGATTTTCTCTCTCAAACTGCTCATGAGTATTTATCAAAGACTCACTGGGTACATGGCACTGTACTTGGCACTGTAAAAGTCTCACAATTAAAGCTGGTAGTCTTGGTCTTCCCTGGTTGCTCAGTGGTGAGAAGTTTGCCTGCCAATGCAGAAGACACGGGTTCGATCTCTGACCCAGGGAGATCTCACATGCTACGGAACAGCTAAGCCCGTGAGCCACAACTACTGAGCCTGTGTTCTAGAGCCTCGGAGCTGCAACTATAGAGCCCATGTGCTGCAACTACCGAAGCCCGTGTGCCCTAGAGCCCGAGTTCCACAACAGAAGTCACTGCAACGAGAAGCCTGCTCACCTCGACTAGAGAGTAGCCCCCACTCCCTGCAAGAAGAGCAGGGCCTACAGCAGCAGTGAAAGCCCAGAATAGCCAAAAACAAACAAATAAATAAAAAAAAAATTAAAAAAATAGGTGGTAGTCTTACCTTTATGATGGTGAACAATTTAGAAATTCCCAAAGCTTTGCTTTTACTTTGTAAAATGGAGCTCTATTACTCAAGAAATATTTAGCAAGTACCTGCCATGCACCAGGCCTGCTGAAGATGTATCAGTGAATAAAGCTGATGGAAATCCTTGACTTCATCCAGCTTAAACTCAGAGGAGGAGGGGAAATGAGGGTGTTATAACTTTAAATAGAGTGGCCAGGGAAGTCTTGAGAGAACAAAACATCTGAATATAGGAACAAAGATGAGGGAAGAAGTCAGGCAGGTAGTGGAGGAAGTGTTCCAGGCAGATGGAACAGCTAAAGTAAAAGCCTTAAGATGGGAGTGCTTGGCATGTGTGAGACCTGTTAAGGCATGGAGGCAGCAGCAGCGTGAGTGAGAGGGTGGGTGGTAGACCTGAGGCCATCTACTTGGCTTCTGTTGGGAGTGAGACGAGAAGCCATCGGAAAATTTTCAGTAGAGGTCTTATATATGATTTTTTAAAACAGGACCATTCTGGCTGCTGTGTTATGAGGAATTCCAGGAGAAAAGGGTGAAAAGAGGGACACTGGCTAGGAGACCACTGAAATAGAGCTGACCCTTGACCAACACAGGAGTTGGTAATGCGGTTGTGGTTCCAAATACATGGATTCAACCAACTGCAGACCATGCAATACTGTATACATATTTACTGAAAAAGAAAAGTATCTCTCAGTGGACCCCTGCAGTTCAAAGCTGTGTTGGTCAAGGGTCATCTGTTATCCAGTGGGCCATGGTGGTAGCAACAAAAATAGCAAGAAGAGGTCAAACTCAGTACAGAGAATTAAATTTTGTTTACTAAAGAAACTTCCAAACACAATAAAAAGTAGAAACAATAGTATTATAAGCCCTTATGTGCCCATTAGCAATCTTCAAAAATTATCAATTTATCAATCTTGTTCCATCTATGACTTCTACCTTATTCCTTTTGCCGGCAGATTACTTTAAAGCAAATTCCAGACATTAAACCATTTTATCTACAACATTTCTCCACCCCTCTAGCTTAGTCCTTGGAGAAGCAGCCTAAAGACAGTCTAAGATACCTGTTAGAAGTCCAGGTAAAGATATCAAGCAGACAGGCTACCGACAGAAGGGTATATACTACCACAGACTTAATACAATCACCTGGGTATTGAATGGAGCTGAGAAGGTCTAAATTCTGGGTTTTTCTAATGGGGCACTCCAAATTTAGAGAATTAACTGTGAATCCAAACATGGTGCCCGGTGAAAAGTAGGCGAAAAAATTTAGTATAGAAAAAAATTATATACATGATAGCAATCAGCAGGGTTGTTTTTTTTTTTTTTTTTTTTCTCATCTCTTTATCTGTTGTCTGAAAGTACTAAATTCTAAGAACATGTAATAATTCTGGAAATACATTTTCCTAAAAAAAAAAAGAGGCAGAAGCACAACAAATAACTTTAGCAAGTCTTACATATCTTTCAATATTTTTATATAAGGCATTTAAAGGACAGTTTGGCAAAATTGTGCTTCACTCTAATGGATTTAATTCATGCTCACTGGTGATGGCATAAGTCTGGTGTGCTGCAGTCGCAGTGAGTCAGAGACAATTTAGCGACCGGAAAACACTTGCGAAAAGTAGCTTATTTTAATGAGATCACCTTATCAATGTTTAAATAAAAAGTGAAAATGACAAATTTGAAGAAATGTGGAATAGCAAATTATGTCATTTTAGTAGGGACTGGTCAGTTGTATTTTACCACATTTCAATATCTGCATACTCCTAGCATCTTTCAGGGTGTCTTAGAGTCCACTTAGAATCAGCAGGCACAGCGAGTCTTTGTTTTGTTCAAAAGAAAAGTATCTCTCAGTGGACCCTGCAGTTCAAAGCTGTGTTGGTCAAGGGTCATCTGTTATCCAGTGGGCCATGGTGGTAGCAACAAAAATAGCAAGAAGAGGTCAAACTCAGTACAGAGAATTAAATTTTGTTTACTAAAGAAACTTCCAAACACAATAAAAAGTAGAAACAATAGTATTATAAGCCCTTATGTGCCCATTAGCAATCTTCAAAAATTATCAATTTATCAATCTTGTTCCATCTATGACTTCTACCTTATTCCTTTTGCCGGCAGATTACTTTAAAGCAAATTCCAGACATTAAACCATTTTATCTACAACATTTCTCCACCCCTCTAGCTTAGTCCTTGGAGAAGCAGCCTAAAGACAGTCTAAGATACCTGTTAGAAGTCCAGGTAAAGATATCAAGCAGACAGGCTACCGACAGAAGGGTATATACTACCACAGACTTAATACAATCACCTGGGTATTGAATGGAGCTGAGAAGGTCTAAATTCTGGGTTTTTCTAATGGGGCACTCCAAATTTAGAGAATTAACTGTGAATCCAAACATGGTGCCCGGTGAAAAGTAGGCGAAAAAATTTAGTATAGAAAAAAATTATATACATGATAGCAATCAGCAGGGTTTTTTTTTTTTTTTTTTTTTTGTCTCATCTCTTTATCTGTTGTCTGAAAGTACTAAATTCTAAGAACATGTAATAATTCTGGAAATACATTTTCCTAAAAAAAAAAAGAGGCAGAAGCACAACAAATAACTTTAGCAAGTCTTACATATCTTTCAATATTTTTATATAAGGCATTTAAAGGACAGTTTGGCAAAATTGTGCTTCACTCTAATGGATTTAATTCATGCTCACTGGTGATGGCATAAGTCTGGTGTGCTGCAGTCGCAGTGAGTCAGAGACAATTTAGCGACCGGAAAACACTTGCGAAAAGTAGCTTATTTTAATGAGATCACCTTATCAATGTTTAAATAAAAAGTGAAAATGACAAATTTGAAGAAATGTGGAATAGCAAATTATGTCATTTTAGTAGGGACTGGTCAGTTGTATTTTACCACATTTCAATATCTGCATACTCCTAGCATCTTTCAGGGTGTCTTAGAGTCCACTTAGAATCAGCAGGCACAGCGAGTCTTTGTTTTGTTCAAGCCCCGGGGCCCTGACTTTATTGGGTTGGCACACCAATCTCAGAGAGCCATAGCGGTGGGAGCAGAAACGGTCCTCCCCAGAGAAGTGTTTCAGGAGTCCAGCTGGTCACCTTTACACCAACAGAATCAGCACTTAGCTGGTTTTAAAAGTTATGCTGGCCCCGAGAGACGGACAGATTTCACGCGCTTCTGGTTTCCAGGGGAAAGGGAACTGCGCTTTGAACTGACCCTCGAGGGAGTGCCGGGGAAGAGCGAGCATCCTCGGCGGGTCTCTCCCCAGGCCGCGGCTCGTCGCTCCTCCCTCCGCCCCACCAAACCTTTTCGGTCTTTAGTTCTGCCCACACAGGTGCGCGTCTCCGCGTCGGAGCGAAAATGCACTCTTAGTCTTTCAAAATTCCGCCCCAAAGTGGCCGGAACTAAGTTGGGTCGGACCAGCCCAGGTCGGGATAACCCAGCGCCCGGAAGCACCGCGCTCCCCGGCCGGGGGTGGGGCGCGTCTCGCCCAGCACCTGTGTCCACCAAAGGAAACCTGGCCAGCCGAGGGGCCCTCCTGCTTCGCAGGCCCCAGCTCGCCCCCGGGCCCGCACCCCTTACCGCACCGGCGGCCTGGCTCCGCCGAAGGTGGTGGAAGACTGCGCAGCGGGCGCGCGGCGCCCAGGACGCTCCGAGGGCCCAGAGCCCCTCCCCGCCGCTCACCTGCCCGGGGTCTCCGGCCCCTCCCCGCCCGCGTCCCGGTCACGTGGGACCCAACCACCGCCCCCTCCCCTGCGCCCAGCTCACCTGAGCGGCCACCTGCCGGAGCGCGCTCGCCGCCTGCGGCTCTGAAACCGAGATCGGGCTCCCGGGGCGGGGCCGGGCCGAGCTTCGCCCCGCCCGGCTTTGTCAGGCCCGGACTCCCGCCTGGGGCCTGGGCGCGTCGGTGCCCCCGCGCCCCGCACCGCACCTTAGAGTAGCTTCCTCCCGGCTCCGCTAGGAGAGCTCTGGAAAGGTCGTCGAGGGTGAGCTTAAACCCTCCGCTGAGTTCTCTTAGCAAGGCTGTCATCCCTTTCCCTATTTTTAAAAGTTTGGCAGTGGATAAAGGAGACTTGTGCCCTATGCCCAGTGATACATGGCAGACCGTGCATGTTAAGAAACACTGAAATACAGAAGAAACAAAGAAATTCAATATTTTAATTTTCATATATATTATGTAAAGTTTCCAGAAAGTTATCTAAAATATTCCACTGTACAACACATAAAAATGCTATCTGAGAATCTAGAGACCAGAGAGAAGTTGTGAATAAGGCACAAAGTTTATTTACAGTCATAATTGCATTCTGTTTTATAATTCTTATTTACAACCCATAGCGTTTCTGTGTTCTGAATTATTCCTTCACATTTTCTGATATTTGGCATAATGTTCAAACACACTTCATTCACACTGACCTCCTTTCCAAACACCATTCACAAGACTAAATAAATACTAGGGGAGAAAAAGATTTGAGGGTTTGAGCTTGTATTCAACATGACAGAGGTCCATTCTCTGCTGAAATACTACAAGGGTGTAGAATTAACAAAGTAATTAACCTGAAAAGTCTATTGTCTCTCTTCGAGCATCACTGAATGAGTATGAATCCATCAAGTAACGATCTCACAGGCAGGCTGCTTCCCACGTCCCGTCGCTGTCATAGTCTTCTATCACCATGTCCTCCTCGTCCATGTCTCCCTGGGCGGAAAAGGGCTGAGGCTGGCTGGCGGGCAGTTCGCTCCCACTACGCTGACTCAAAGGCAGATGCCAGGTTTCAGGTTCAGAGGTTTCAGCGGGCTGCCCTCCAGTAAGCTGGGCTTCATCTCCACTGTCCGGCTCTATCATTCCATCCTCCCTGTCAGTCAGGGCTTCCATTTTCAATCTGTGACAATCAAAGGAGGGATTCCTTTAAATTACACCAAGAGTGTGAAGACTACGAAGCCACTTCCGTAGTCTCCCATTTACCCTCCTTGTGCATTTAAGCCCGCGTCGGTGCCCCCGCGCCGCACCGCACCTTAGAGTAGCTTCCTCCCGGCTCCGCTAGGAGAGCTCTGGAAAGGTCGTCGAGGGTGAGCTTAAACCCTCCGCTGAGTTCTCTTAGCAAGGCTGTCATCCCTTTCCCTATTTTTAAAAGTTTGGCAGTGGATAAAGGAGACTTGTGCCCTATGCCCAGTGATACATGGCAGACCGTGCATGTTAAGAAACACTGAAATACAGAAGAAACAAAGAAATTCAATATTTTAATTTTCATATATATTATGTAAAGTTTCCAGAAAGTTATCTAAAATATTCCACTGTACAACACATAAAAATGCTATCTGAGAATCTAGAGACCAGAGAGAAGTTGTGAATAAGGCACAAAGTTTATTTACAGTCATAATTGCATTCTGTTTTATAATTCTTATTTACAACCCATAGCGTTTCTGTGTTCTGAATTATTCCTTCACATTTTCTGATATTTGGCATAATGTTCAAACACACTTCATTCACACTGACCTCCTTTCCAAACACCATTCACAAGACTAAATAAATACTAGGGGAGAAAAAGATTTGAGGGTTTGAGCTTGTATTCAACATGACAGAGGTCCATTCTCTGCTGAAATACTACAAGGGTGTAGAATTAACAAAGTAATTAACCTGAAAAGTCTATTGTCTCTCTTCGAGCATCACTGAATGAGTATGAATCCATCAAGTAACGATCTCACAGGCAGGCTGCTTCCCACGTCCCGTCGCTGTCATAGTCTTCTATCACCATGTCCTCCTCGTCCATGTCTCCCTGGGCGGAAAAGGGCTGAGGCTGGCTGGCGGGCAGTTCGCTCCCACTACGCTGACTCAAAGGCAGATGCCAGGTTTCAGGTTCAGAGGTTTCAGCGGGCTGCCCTCCAGTAAGCTGGGCTTCATCTCCACTGTCCGGCTCTATCATTCCATCCTCCCTGTCAGTCAGGGCTTCCATTTTCAATCTGTGACAATCAAAGGAGGGATTCCTTTAAATTACACCAAGAGTGTGAAGACTACGAAGCCACTTCCCGTAGTCTCCCATTTACCCTCCTTGTGCATTTAAGACACGTCAGTCTATTTAATAATATAAACAAAACTAAAAGGTAAATGACTGACTAAATCATTATAACTTATAACACAAGTTAATATCTATAGTAAAGAGCTCTTATAAAAAGAAAAAAAATTAAATGGAATAGAAAAATAAGAGATAAAACATGAACACACAGCTTAGAGAAGAATGGTTACTAAATAAATTGCTCAACCAGGGACTTCCCTGGTGATCCAGTGGTTAAAACTTCACACTTCCAATGTGAAGGGTCCAGGTTCAATCCCTGGCCAGGGAACTAGATCCCACATGCCCCAACTAAGACCCAGCACACCCTAATAAATAACTTTAAAAAAAAATTGCTCAACCAAATTAATAATTTTAAAATGGAAATGAAAAATAATATTGTCATCTTTCAAACTGGAAAAGACCTTTTAAGATAGTAAAACCAGTGGTGGAAACAGGAGAAAAGAACATGCCAAAACACTGTAAGTGGATGTAAGATGGGTAAAATATTCTTGGAAGCAATCCGACAATATAGAGCAAAGGTGTATATCCAGTGATCCAGCAACTTTATTTCATAGAATTCATCCTATATAAATAATATTTGATATATATGATGATTTAGCTTCAAGGAAGGTTGTTAACAATAAAAGTTAGAAGCAAACTAAATGTATTAATACAAAACAAGCAGTAGGTTCAAGTAAAGGAAACTATGCAGCTATTAAGTAGGAATACTAAATATTAAGCATGAATATTCAATATTATCAATATAAATCAAAGATAATGTTAAACATGGCCACTATAAATGAAAGACAACAGTTAGTCATAATAAGTAGCAATGATAAATCCTTCTGCTCAATTCAGATCAAGTACTTGAACCAATAATAAATCATTCTTTTAATTACATCTTAGGAGGGAAAAGACAAGAGAAGATAATTGTCTTCCCTTGATTTTTTTTTTTTTAAATTTGGGCCTCTGTTTATTGATTTTTTATTCATTCATTTTTCATCCATCTTTATTCTTCCACTTGTGTGGGCCTCCCAGTGCAGTGGCCTCTCCTGTTGCAGAGCACCGGGTCTGGGCACATGTGCTCCAGAGCACTGGCTGGTAATTGGACACGCCGGTCGAGCCCCTCCGCGGCACGTGGGATCTTCTCCGGTCAGGGATTGAACCAGCAACCCCTGCACTGCAAGGCGGATTCTCTACCCACTGGACCACCAGGGAAGCCCCTCTTCCCTTGATTTTGATGCCATAATCTTGGGGGAAAGGAGCCAGTGAAAACAGCTGGTCCTTCTTTCATTAAGAGGGAAGTGAGGATAAAATGGAAGTTTATAAAAGGTCTGAGCCCTGATCATATTCCACTGGGATGATGCTCTAAAATCCATCCATTTATCTTTCTGTAAAAGAAAAGATGTGCTCCCCATAGTTAAGTCATTGTACAGAAGAAACCGTTAAAAAGGTCTTTAGAGAATCTGTGAAGGTAGAGGGAAAAAATCCCTGACAGGCAAATTTTCCATTTGGGACCAGAAATAGGAGAACTAGTAGTAGGGATAACAGGTGCCATTTCTACCACTTACTTTTTTAAAAATTTTGGCCTCTTTTATTTATTTATTTATTTTCATCCATCTTTATTCTTTGGCCCGTGTGGGCCTCCCACTTAGCCTTTACAGATAAAATTTATTGATTGTATAATGAATAAATAGATAATGTATTTGGTAGTTATTTTAGTAACAGCTCTTTGAAAATTAAAGTGATTAGCTTACCTTCCAAAATGTCGCTTTAGAGGAAGTCTTCCAATATCTTGGATAAAAGAAATCTGAGCTAAAACAGAAATTTTAAAAAAGCTTTAAATAGACATTACTCCAAAGAAGAATGGCCAAAAAACACATGAAAAGATGCTTTAAGTCACAAATTGTTAGGAAAATGCAAACCCAAACCATGAGATACTGTATCATACCTCTCAGGATGGCTATTAACAAAAAAAGTTACAAAACAACAACGTGTGACAAGGATGTGGACAAAGCTGTAGGAATATCAAATGGCGTTAAGTGCTGGGGAAAATGCTAAGGTAGTTCCTCAAAAATCTGTACACCCATTTTTACAACAGCAGTATTACTGGTAATAGTCAAAAAGTGGAAGCAACTTGTGTCCAGTAACAGGTGAATGGATAAACAAAATGTGGTAAATATATACAATGTCACATTATCCAGCCTCTAAAAGGAAGCAAGCTCTGAACACATGCTATAATATGGGTAAGCCCTAAGTAAAATAAGCCAGTCATAAAAAGATGAATACTGCATGACTGCACTTAAGTGGGGTACTGAGGATGGTCAAATTCACAGAAAGTGGGTAGTGTTTTCAGGGAGTAGATGGGGGTGGAAGGGAGGCAGTTACTGTTTGAAGTGTATAGTTCCAATTTTGCAAGATTGAAAAGTTCTTGAGATTGTCTGCCCAACAAAGTGAATATGCTTACGACTACTAAACTATATACTTAAGAACAGTTTAAGATAGGAGCTTCCCTGGTGGCTCTGTGGTAAAGACTCTACCTGCCAGTGCAGGAGACATAGGTTTGATCCCTGGTCCAGGACAACCACACATGCTGTGGGTATACATTCTCTGGTAGTCCTGACAAAAATATGCATCCTGTGTCCACTCATACAGATAAACCAAACTGAGGGACAGTCCATGTTGCAACAATCTCATATGCTTCAAAAATGTAGTGGATGAAAAAAAAATGTAATGGATGGGGACTTCCTTGGTGGTGCAGTGGTTAAGAATCTGCCTTCCAATACAGAGGACACAGGTTTGTTTTTGTTTTTGAATTTTTATTTTACTTTTTACTTTTACAGAGGTTTGTTATTTACATATATGTATGACTGCAAATTAGTCATATGTATATCCCCCCCACAGAGGACACAGGTTTGACCCCTGATCAAAGAATTAGGATCCCACATACCACAAGGCAACTAAGTCCATGTGCCGCAACTACAGAAGTCCATGTGCTGCCAACTACTGAACCTGCATGCTCTAGAGCCCACACTCCGCGGCAAGAAGCCAGAGCCACAACAAGAGAAGCCCATGATCTGTAAGTAGAGAAGCCCTTGTGTGCCACAACTAGAGAAAAACCGTGCTCACTGCAAGGAGGATCCAGTGCAACCAAAAAAAAAAGCTCACAGATTGTAAAGGTAGTTCCTCAAAAATCTGTAAACAAAAAGGTAATAGTCAAAAAGTGGAAGCAACTTGTGTCCAGTAACAGGTGAATGGATAAACAAAATGTGGTAAATATATACAATGTCACATTATCCAGCCTCTAAAAGGAAGCAAGCTCTGAACACATGCTATAATATGGGTAAGCCCTAAGTAAAATAAGCCAGTCATAAAAAGATGAATACTGCATGACTGCACTTAAGTGGGGTACTGAGGATGGTCAAATTCACAGAAAGTGGGTAGTGTTTTCAGGGAGTAGATGGGGGTGGAAGGGAGGCAGTTACTGTTTGAAGTGTATAGTTCCAATTTTGCAAGATTGAAAAGTTCTTGAGATTGTCTGCCCAACAAAGTGAATATGCTTACGACTACTAAACTATATACTTAAGAACAGTTTAAGATAGGAGCTTCCCTGGTGGCTCTGTGGTAAAGACTCTACCTGCCAGTGCAGGAGACATAGGTTTGATCCCTGGTCCAGGACAACCACACATGCTGTGGGTATACATTCTCTGGTAGTCCTGACAAAAATATGCATCCTGTGTCCACTCATACAGATAAACCAAACTGAGGGACAGTCCATGTTGCAACAATCTCATATGCTTCAAAAATGTAGTGGATGAAAAAAAAATGTAATGGATGGGGACTTCCTTGGTGGTGCAGTGGTTAAGAATCTGCCTTCCAATACAGAGGACACAGGTTTGTTTTTGTTTTTGAATTTTTATTTTACTTTTTACTTTTACAGAGGTTTGTTATTTACATATATGTATGACTGCAAATTAGTCATATGTATATCCCCCCCACAGAGGACACAGGTTTGACCCCTGATCAAAGAATTAGGATCCCACATACCACAAGGCAACTAAGTCCATGTGCCGCAACTACAGAAGTCCATGTGCTGCCAACTACTGAACCTGCATGCTCTAGAGCCCACACTCCGCGGCAAGAAGCCAGAGCCACAACAAGAGAAGCCCATGATCTGTAAGTAGAGAAGCCCTTGTGTGCCACAACTAGAGAAAAACCGTGCTCACTGCAAGGAGGATCCAGTGCAACCAAAAAAAAAAAAGACAATAATGGACAAAGAAAGATCACAGCACTATTCCAAATCAAGGAGATTAGAGAGACAGCAAGTGAACAGCTAAGTGAATCATGTTATCTAGCACTGGATTTTGGAAAGAAAGAGAGCAAGTTTTTGTTGTTATTTTGCAAAGGGCATTATTAGGACAACTGGCAAAATCTGAACGGAGTCCATAAACTGTAAATGGAGTCTAATAATTAAACTATAAATTAGCAGTAATGTATTGAAGTTAATATCCTGATTTTGATATATACATTGTAGTTATGGAGGAGAATATCCTTAGTTGCAGGAAGTACATGCTCAAGTGTTTAAGAATAAAGGCACCATGTCTGTACTTTCCTCAAACATGGGTCAGAAAAAATAAATATATTTGTATACATGTGTATAAAGACAAGGAAAAAAAGGCAAATCCGATAAAAATGAAACAATGAGGAATCTTGGTGAAGGATATGCCCAGGATATACCAACAATACCATACTGTTTCAAATGTATTTCCTTTGTAGCATTCTGGTAATTTCTAAGTTTAAAAGGTAATGTAATCTGGGAATTGCCTGGAGATCCAGTGGTTAGGACTTGGCACTTTCACTGCTGAAGGCCCAGGTCCAATCCCTGATGAGGGAACAAGTACCCCATAAGCCATACAGCACAGTCAAAGGAATATGAGTATAAATATCAAACCAATAGGCAAGGATAGGGAATAGTGGATTCTGCCTTAGAGATTAAACATGTCCATTGTTCAAAAGTCAACTCATTTGTGCCTATAAGTATAGAAAATTAACAATATTCTTAAAAGCTGAAACTCTTGTATGAAGGTAAACTTTTACTCTATAATCTCCTCTTCCAATCATTTAAAAAACAAACATTATCTTTGAAATTTATGAGATGTTTTGGGACTTCCCGAACAGTCCAATGGTTAAGTCCCTGCCTTCTAATTGCAGGGGGTGTAGGTTCATTTCCTGATCAGGGATTAAGGTCCCACATTCCATGGGATATGGCCAAATTAAAAAAAAAAAACCAAAAACCTTATGATAAGTTTAAAAGAACATATGAAAAGTTTGATAAGTTATACAATAGATTATATTAACAGTATTACACAAATTCTCTGTTCTACCTTGAAGATCAGCACCACAGACATGTGACCTAAGACTGTTAAGGGAATGTGGCCCTTAAGTTACACGTTAAAAGAGAAACACAGGGGCTTCTCTGGTAGCTCAGTGGTAATGAGTTCGCATGCTAATGCAGGAGACACAGGTTCGGTCCCTGATCTGGGAAGATCCCACATGCTGCGGAGAAACTAAGCCTGTGAGCCACAAATATGGAGCCTGTGCTCTAGAGCCTCGGAGCCGCAACTGTGGAGCCCATGGGCTGCAACCACTGAAGCCCGTGTGCCCTAGAGCCTGAGTTCCACAACAACAGAAGTCACTGAAACGAGAACCTGCTCACCTCAACTAGAGAGTGGCCCCACTCCCTGCAACTAGACGAGCCTGTGTCAGCAGTGAAAACCCAGAATAGCCAATAAATAAATAAAATTTTAAAAGAGACACACATCATTCCTTAAAAACTACTAGGATGAAAAGTCATCAAGATTTTGAAATAAATAACTCAGTTAAATGAGAAAAAAATAAAAGAGAAACAGCTGATAGAAAAGTTGGTAAACTTCAAAAGAAGGCAAGCCTCAGTAGACACGTATTGGGCAACTGTGTACTGCCATAGGCATTACTAATTTGTCTTTTTGGCTGTGCTGAGTCTTTGTTATAGTGTGTGGGCTTTCTCTAGTTGCAGCAGGTGGGTTTAGTTGCCTCACAGTGTGTGGGATCTTTGAACCCACATCCCCTACATTGGAAGGTGCATTCTTAACCACTGGACCACCAAGGAACTAATTTTTTTTTCAAGAATACTTATAATTTCAAAATTAGGAAAAACAATGTAAATATCCTAGTCATGGACTCTATTTGTAATACTGAATCAACCAAAATACCTATCAACAAGATCGAATATGAGTCTCATCTGAACATACTTTAGCAATGCTGCTGTTACAGACTAAATGTTTCTGTCACTCCAAGGTCGTACTTTGAAATCCTCTCCCCTTTAGGAGACGGGGTCTTGGGAGGTGCTTAGATCACAAGTGTAGAACCCTCATGAATGAGATTAGTACCTTTCTATAATGGACCCCAGAGAAAGCTTTCCTCCTCTGCTCTTTACCATGTCAGAATACAATGAGAAGATGGCCAACTGCAAATGAGAAAGCAGGCCTCACCAGACACTCGGTCTGCTGGCACCCTGATTCTGGACTTTCCAGCCTTAATGTCAGTGGTACACAGAATTGACTTGATTCACATAAACAAAATGTTATAAAACACTACTTCTTGGGAATAATAAAAACCCATTACCTTGATTTCTCATTGGGATGGTTAGCAAAGCAAGGTATGGCAATAGCTGAATTTGGAGGCACAAAGCTGGTAAGCAGAAGTCAGAAAAAAGTGCTTTTGCTGCCAGGCAATTTTCCCGATACTGTAGAGAAGGAAAAAAAAAAAAAGGTGAAATGAAAAATAAAAATTTAAATACAGATATTTATTACTGGACTAAGTTTATTGTGTTACAATGTTTGTGGGTCTCTATACTACAAATATACTTTTTGAGAGTTTATCTCATCAGTCTTTTTTTCCGGCTGCACCAAGCAGCTTGATTAGTCCTTTGTAACTGTCCTGTTGCTGTTCGGTTACTAAGTCGTATCCAACTCTTTGTGACCCTATGAACAGCAGCAGCCAGGCTTCCCTGCCTTCACTCTCTCCCGGAGCTTGCTCACACTCACGTCCACTGAGTCAGTGATGCCATCCAACTGTCTTGTCCTCTGTCGCCTCCTTCTCCACCTGCCCTGTCTTTCCCAGCATTAGGATCTTTTCTAATAAGTCCGAGCAGTCCCCTACAACGGAAGGTCAATTCTTAACCACTGGACCACCAAGGAACTAATTTTTTTTTCAAGAATACTTATAATTTCAAAATTAGGAAAAACAATGTAAATATCCTAGTCATGGACTCTATTTGTAATACTGAATCAACCAAAATACCTATCAACAAGATCGAATATGAGTCTCATCTGAACATACTTTAGCAATGCTGCTGTTACAGACTAAATGTTTCTGTCACTCCAAGGTCGTACTTTGAAATCCTCTCCCCTTTAGGAGACGGGGTCTTGGGAGGTGCTTAGATCACAAGTGTAGAACCCTCATGAATGAGATTAGTACCTTTCTATAATGGACCCCAGAGAAAGCTTTCCTCCTCTGCTCTTTACCATGTCAGAATACAATGAGAAGATGGCCAACTGCAAATGAGAAAGCAGGCCTCACCAGACACTCGGTCTGCTGGCACCCTGATTCTGGACTTTCCAGCCTTAATGTCAGTGGTACACAGAATTGACTTGATTCACATAAACAAAATGTTATAAAACACTACTTCTTGGGAATAATAAAAACCCATTACCTTGATTTCTCATTGGGATGGTTAGCAAAGCAAGGTATGGCAATAGCTGAATTTGGAGGCACAAAGCTGGTAAGCAGAAGTCAGAAAAAAGTGCTTTTGCTGCCAGGCAATTTTCCCGATACTGTAGAAAAGGAAAAAAAAAAAAAGGTGAAATGAAAAATAAAAATTTAAATACAGATATTTATTACTGGACTAAGTTTATTGTGTTACAATGTTTGTGGGTCTCTATACTACAAATATACTTTTTGAGAGTTTATCTCATCAGTCTTTTTTTCCGGCTGCACCAAGCAGCTTGATTAGTCCTTTGTAACTGTCCTGTTGCTGTTCGGTTACTAAGTCGTATCCAACTCTTTGTGACCCTATGAACAGCAGCAGCCAGGCTTCCCTGCCTTCACTCTCTCCCGGAGCTTGCTCACACTCACGTCCACTGAGTCAGTGATGCCATCCAACTGTCTTGTCCTCTGTCGCCTCCTTCTCCACCTGCCCTGTCTTTCCCAGCATTAGGATCTTTTCTAATAAGTCCGAGCAGTATCTAACAAAGCACTTTATCTACACAACTAATTCACTTTGATATAACAACAATAAGAATAAGACCTTAGATAGAGGAATAATAAACTTAAAAAAAAATTACATTATTTGTTTATAAGCATACACATATCACAAATTACGTGAAGATACTGTGTCTCAATAAAACAATGTATTTTATTAGTTAGAGAGGTGCAGTGTTATGCTGATGATAAAAGTACAATCTCTAGCGTTTCAGGAGCTCATGGTTGTAGATTACTTGTATGTAACAAATGCAAAATTAATATATATGCTATAAAGAGCAAAGCAAAGCATAAATTGCTTAAAAGTTATGAAAGTCTCCAAGAAATTCACTGAAAGTTTTTTCTTAAGTAATGAATGATAGTTTTACAATTTAGCTACATGAATTTAGAACTGAAAGGCATCTTACAGATGACCTAGTTCATGGGTAACAAAGCCAGATGTTACAGGAGTCAGGCAGGTAACAGCAATCAGTGCAGTGGAACAGCTGGGACAGCAGTGCTGGCTACTCCCACCACTGAGGCCAGCTATGCTTGGCTTGAGCAGATTGCAGCCTGTAAAATACTGACCAGTGTTGCCTTACCACCCCCTCCTTTTTTCCAGGAGATTCCAGAAATTCTGAAGCCAGAAATTTTTATATGAGTTTTAACTATTATACGAGTTTTTAACTGTGTGTGTGTTGTGTGTCACCAATTATTTACTTCTAAACAATCCAGTTCTATACATTTACAGCTGCTTAATACTTTACTGCTAAAAAATGCTATCACCTGAGGCTTCATCTAGTCATAATATTTTTGTTGGTGAAGAGCTTGAAATATTCCAAGAATTATCAAAATATGACAGAGACACAAAATAAGCAAATGCTGTTGGGAAAATGGTGCTCCCAGACTTGCTTGATGCAGGACTGCCACAAACCTTTGCTTCATAAAAAAATGCATTACCTGTGAAGCCCTTTAATACAGCACAATGCCACAAACCTTTGCTTCATAAAAAAATGCATTAACCTGAATTGAAAACTGTGAGCCCTTAAAAGAAATAATTTGCCCTGTTTTTCCCCCCACCCCATTAGGATCTTTTCTAATAAGTCCGAGCAGTATCTAACAAAGCACTTTATCTACACAACTAATTCACTTTGATATAACAACAATAAGAATAAGACCTTAGATAGAGGAATAATAAACTTAAAAAAAAATTACATTATTTGTTTATAAGCATACACATATCACAAATTACGTGAAGATACTGTGTCTCAATAAAACAATGTATTTTATTAGTTAGAGAGGTGCAGTGTTATGCTGATGATAAAAGTACAATCTCTAGCGTTTCAGGAGCTCATGGTTGTAGATTACTTGTATGTAACAAATGCAAAATTAATATATATGCTATAAAGAGCAAAGCAAAGCATAAATTGCTTAAAAGTTATGAAAGTCTCCAAGAAATTCACTGAAAGTTTTTTCTTAAGTAATGAATGATAGTTTTACAATTTAGCTACATGAATTTAGAACTGAAAGGCATCTTACAGATGACCTAGTTCATGGGTAACAAAGCCAGATGTTAC
Organism: Tragulus kanchil; assembly: GCA_022376925.1. Lineage (NCBI taxonomy): Eukaryota > Metazoa > Chordata > Mammalia > Artiodactyla > Tragulidae > Tragulus > Tragulus kanchil. Next base: position 91,251,505 of record JAIOJX010000004.1, on the reverse strand, counting down.
AGGAGTCAGGCAGGTAACAGCAATCAGTGCAGTGGAACAGCTGGGACAGCAGTGCTGGCTACTCCCACCACTGAGGCCAGCTATGCTTGGCTTGAGCAGATTGCAGCCTGTAAAATACTGACCAGTGTTGCCTTACCACCCCCTCCTTTTTTCCAGGAGATTCCAGAAATTCTGAAGCCAGAAATTTTTATATGAGTTTTAACTATTATACGAGTTTTTAACTGTGTGTGTGTTGTGTGTCACCAATTATTTACTTCTAAACAATCCAGTTCTATACATTTACAGCTGCTTAATACTTTACTGCTAAAAAATGCTATCACCTGAGGCTTCATCTAGTCATAATATTTTTGTTGGTGAAGAGCTTGAAATATTCCAAGAATTATCAAAATATGACAGAGACACAAAATAAGCAAATGCTGTTGGGAAAATGGTGCTCCCAGACTTGCTTGATGCAGGACTGCCACAAACCTTTGCTTCATAAAAAAATGCATTACCTGTGAAGCCCTTTAATACAGCACAATGAAACAAAGCAGGCCTGTAAACTCTGATTCCAATAAATACAAATATGCTTTCAAATTCTGAGTGCTTTTTCTTTAAAAGAAGAAAAAAATGACTATGCATTTAAGAGGACTGTCCTTTTAATGTTTTATCATAATTCTAAGAAAACTGTGAGCCTTAGCAATTATTTCTTACAAGAATGAAAGATAATTTTTCTCTTAAGAAACAGATTATTGGGATATAACTCACATACCATATGGAGTTTACTTATTAAAAATGTACAATTTTTTTTTACCTTTTTATTTATTAGAAACCACTGGGGTTTATGTAAGGGTCGAAAACTTGATCCTCCTCCTTGGCAATGAGCAAATCCTCGGGCTTTGTTGGAATGTATCACACCTCTTGTAGCTACAGATGTACTATATTCCCTGAGTGATGAGCGTGTCTAAAAAAGGAGATAAGATGTGAAATAAAGAAAATAAAAGATTTATAAGATGTACTTATTGGTACTACTGACCTCCCTGAAAGTCTAACCATATTTAGTTACTCTACAGTCATTTTCTTCACCTTCAGCATAGCCCTAAACATAACACTGCCACAAAATTATCTGAAGAAAATTCAACTGGGGCTATATGTGACTATTAATTGTGTATCAGATAGGGGTGGTAGGAATAAGATTAAGCACATTTTTGAAATAACTGGGAAACAGGAATAAGGATGGTATCCTTACTGAATTCATGTTAATTCATAATACACACTGAATTTATGTTACTTCTCTTAGGGGTGATAATGCTATTGTGGCTGTAAAAGAGCAATGTCCTCACACATGCTTAAGCGGGTGCTGTGGTGCTACAACTATTTTCCAATCATTCAGCCAAAACAAGTGTGTAAAAACAGACTCAGCAAATGTGGAAAAATGTGGGTTTCCCTGGTGGCCCAGCGGATGAAGAGTCCACCTTGCAGCGCAAGGGCCACTGGTTTGATCCCTGGCCTGGGAGGATCCTGCGTGCGCGGAGTGGCTGTAAATACGAAAATGATTAAGCAAATGCTGTTGGGAAAATGGTGCTCCCAGACTTGCTTGATGCAGGACTGCCACAAACCTTTGCTTCATAAAAAAATGCATTACCTGTGAAGCCCTTTAATACAGCACAATGAAACAAAGCAGGCCTGTAAACTCTGATTCCAATAAATACAAATATGCTTTCAAATTCTGAGTGCTTTTTCTTTAAAAGAAGAAAAAAATGACTATGCATTTAAGAGGACTGTCCTTTTAATGTTTTATCATAATTCTAAGAAAACTGTGAGCCTTAGCAATTATTTCTTACAAGAATGAAAGATAATTTTTCTCTTAAGAAACAGATTATTGGGATATAACTCACATACCATATGGAGTTTACTTATTAAAAATGTACAATTTTTTTTTACCTTTTTATTTATTAGAAACCACTGGGGTTTATGTAAGGGTCGAAAACTTGATCCTCCTCCTTGGCAATGAGCAAATCCTCGGGCTTTGTTGGAATGTATCACACCTCTTGTAGCTACAGATGTACTATATTCCCTGAGTGATGAGCGTGTCTAAAAAAGGAGATAAGATGTGAAATAAAGAAAATAAAAGATTTATAAGATGTACTTATTGGTACTACTGACCTCCCTGAAAGTCTAACCATATTTAGTTACTCTACAGTCATTTTCTTCACCTTCAGCATAGCCCTAAACATAACACTGCCACAAAATTATCTGAAGAAAATTCAACTGGGGCTATATGTGACTATTAATTGTGTATCAGATAGGGGTGGTAGGAATAAGATTAAGCACATTTTTGAAATAACTGGGAAACAGGAATAAGGATGGTATCCTTACTGAATTCATGTTAATTCATAATACACACTGAATTTATGTTACTTCTCTTAGGGGTGATAATGCTATTGTGGCTGTAAAAGAGCAATGTCCTCACACATGCTTAAGCGGGTGCTGTGGTGCTACAACTATTTTCCAATCATTCAGCCAAAACAAGTGTGTAAAAACAGACTCAGCAAATGTGGAAAAATGTGGGTTTCCCTGGTGGCCCAGCGGATGAAGAGTCCACCTTGCAGCGCAAGGGCCACTGGTTTGATCCCTGGCCTGGGAGGATCCTGCGTGCCGCGGAGTGGCTGGACCAGTGTGTCAACTGCTGGCCAGCGCTCTGGAGCGTGTGTGCCCAGAGCCGGTGCTCTGCAATGAGAGAGGCCACTGCGACGGGAGGCCCACACAGGCCGAAGAATGAAGATAGATGAAGAATAAATAAATAAAAAATCAACAAAAAGAGGCCAAAATTTTTAAAAAAAAGTGGAAAAATGTGAAAAACTGGTGAACAAAAGTTAAAAGTATTCAGGTATTAACTGTACATTCTGTCAATAAGTTAGAAAATTTCAAAATAAAAAAGAACAATATAAAAGCACTAAGCAAATGCAACTGCTGAAAAACAAAACTCTAAACACATAACAGGAACTGTATCAGAAATGTTTTTAATGCTTAGAAATATTGCTAGCGTGAACAGGGAACTGAATTTTTCATTTCATTTAAATGGCCCTATGTGTCTAATCACTAATATACCAGTCAGAGGAAAGTTAAAATGTTAAGAAAAATCACAAACTTCATAGTCAATCATTTAAAATTTTAAATAAATACATTTAAACTATCAGAAAGTACAGAAAAAAAGCAGAGGGCATTCCCTGGTTGGGGAATTAAGATCCCGCATGCCACATGGCAAGGCCAAAAAAAAAGTAAAGTAGCATATTCCTTCCCTTCAATTTCTTTCTCAATGGTTGCCAAAATTTCTGACTATGTACTAGTTTTATTATTAGAAAACAACTTAAGGACAAAACTAGTGCTACAGTAACATAGAAAAAGCAGATTTCTATGCATAAGTTTCAGTGCAAATACGAAATTGAATGAAATTAATTTTGTTGTAGTCAATTAAGAAGTTAATTAAAGGGCTTCCCTGGTGGTCCAGTGGGTAAAGAGTCTGCCTTGCAGTGCAAGGAGTACCAGTTCGATCCCTGGCCTGGGAAGATCTCATGTGTTGCGGAGCACCTGGGCTGGTGAGTCCAGCTGAGAGGCCACGGCAATGAGAGGCCCACACAGGATGAAGAATAAAGATCGATGAAGAATAAATTAAAAATCAATAAAAAGAGGCCAAAATTAAAAAAAAAAACAACCCTCAGAATGCATGATTTTAGAAAACCAGTCTGGAATAGTAGAAACATAGGACCTGGGTTTGAATCCTAGTACTGTTTATCTCATTAGACTGGTCCGAGGGGAAGATCACATGTGCCACGGAGCAGCTGGACGGGTGTGTCCAATAATGAGTCAGCGCTCTGGAGAGTATGCACCCAGAGCTGGTGTTCTGCAGTGAGAGAGGCTGCAGTAATGGGAGGCCCACACAGGCCAAAGAGTAAAGATGCATGAAAATTAAAAAAAACCCAAAAAACAAGAGGCCCCTCCAAAAAAGATGTCAATTAAAATAATATCAAACAAATATGAATAAAAGTAAACTTTCTCAGTTTTGAGGAAAATAGTCAGAAACAAAAACATTTAAGTCTTACATTCCAGTCACCACTGAAGATATCTGCAAAACTCAGAAATTCACTGGCTCTCACAAGATCATCCACTTCGGTGAAGAAATCTACGTAGTTCTGGTGAAGATATAAGTTAAATAACTCTCCTGGCATGTGCGACATTTCTACTACTTCCTATAAAAAAGTACATATAATTTTGGTAAAAATTCAGTGGTCAAACTTATATGGACACAAACGTAAGTAGTATATATACTGTGTAAACAGCACTTAAGTGTTACTAAAGACTTTACCTCAGGTTGAACAAGCAATGTATCTCGGTCATACTCTGATAAATGAGAAGGCAATCGAGGGGAATCTACTTCTGTTACAGGTGCTCCTACCAAAAAAAAAAGTCTGGAATTATTTACGTACATTTTCCTGCTATGTCTTTCTTATGTCTGGCAAGAAGTACCTGACCTATCCTAGGTCCTTCTTGAAACTGAAGCCAATATACGACATTTTGAAAAATGTTTTTCTTAACTGTAAGATAAAATATGTAAGATAAAATATATTTTAAAACAAATATACAAGGTTTTCTTACGTTTACAGTATAGTATTTTCCCCAAAGCTCTGAAGAGAAAGAGGGAAACATCTTTGCCACCAATAGCTTGGACCTCCTGATTTTCAAATATCCTATCAGGTTTTTGTCTTCGTTTTGATTTTGATAGTGCAGCATCTGATTTTAATGAAGATATTCCTTTCTTCCTTGGCCGTAAATTGTTCTTTCCTAAATAATATACACCCAAGAAACAATATTTTAAATAAAATTAAAATAGGAAAAGTAAAACAGAACATTTCAGATACAGTCTCACTAAGTATTCAAGTTTAAATGCTTTAAATGCTTTTCAAATGCTTTTCTAATAGTTTAAATGCTTTTCTAATAAATAAACTATTAAAATGAAATAAAATGTCATCTAAAAGTATGTCATGAGCCAGATTTAATCTTCGGTAAGAGAAATTATGTAGTCCCACCAAAACTATGAGTAAGCTTGGTCTATACAATTAATTTTTTTCCTTAAGTTTTGTTTCTGTGTAAAATACCTAATAAACATTACAACAACAAAAATAAAGTATGACCTGACACAGACTTCAAATTTTCACATACACAATGACATACTCTCTAACATAATTATATCACCTGGGTTTCTCCCAATGATAAGGTACTATTCTGGGTAGAAGGTATACAGCTACTAATTCAGTCCCCACAACTCTATCATAGGAGAACTATCACTAGAGAGAGGAAAGAAATGAGACATAAAGAGCTTAAGTAACTGGCTAAAGGTCAACAGACAGTCAAGTGATTTGAATCCAGGCAGTCCAGTTCTGCAAATCCGTGCTTAACTATAGTGCTATACATTTTTTACTTCCTACTAATTTGGAAAAATTCAGTGGTCAAACTTATATGGACACAAACGTAAGTAGTATATATACTGTGTAAACAGCACTTAAGTGTTACTAAAGACTTTACCTCAGGTTGAACAAGCAATGTATCTCGGTCATACTCTGATAAATGAGAAGGCAATCGAGGGGAATCTACTTCTGTTACAGGTGCTCCTACCAAAAAAAAAAGTCTGGAATTATTTACGTACATTTTCCTGCTATGTCTTTCTTATGTCTGGCAAGAAGTACCTGACCTATCCTAGGTCCTTCTTGAAACTGAAGCCAATATCGACATTTTGAAAAATGTTTTTCTTAACTGTAAGATAAAATATGTAAGATAAAATATATTTTAAAACAAATATACAAGGTTTTCTTACGTTTACAGTATAGTATTTTCCCCAAAGCTCTGAAGAGAAAGAGGGAAACATCTTTGCCACCAATAGCTTGGACCTCCTGATTTTCAAATATCCTATCAGGTTTTTGTCTTCGTTTTGATTTTGATAGTGCAGCATCTGATTTTAATGAAGATATTCCTTTCTTCCTTGGCCGTAAATTGTTCTTTCCTAAATAATATACACCCAAGAAACAATATTTTAAATAAAATTAAAATAGGAAAAGTAAAACAGAACATTTCAGATACAGTCTCACTAAGTATTCAAGTTTAAATGCTTTAAATGCTTTTCAAATGCTTTTCTAATAGTTTAAATGCTTTTCTAATAAATAAACTATTAAAATGAAATAAAATGTCATCTAAAAGTATGTCATGAGCCAGATTTAATCTTCGGTAAGAGAAATTATGTAGTCCCACCAAAACTATGAGTAAGCTTGGTCTATACAATTAATTTTTTTCCTTAAGTTTTGTTTCTGTGTAAAATACCTAATAAACATTACAACAACAAAAATAAAGTATGACCTGACACAGACTTCAAATTTTCACATACACAATGACATACTCTCTAACATAATTATATCACCTGGGTTTCTCCCAATGATAAGGTACTATTCTGGGTAGAAGGTATACAGCTACTAATTCAGTCCCCACAACTCTATCATAGGAGAACTATCACTAGAGAGAGGAAAGAAATGAGACATAAAGAGCTTAAGTAACTGGCTAAAGGTCAACAGACAGTCAAGTGATTTGAATCCAGGCAGTCCAGTTCTGCAAATCCGTGCTTAACTATAGTGCTATACATCACTTCTTTACTGATTTGGACAGTCTCCAATTTGTGAATATGCTCATGTTCAAATTTCACTGGCAAATCTATTTTTTAAAACTCAGAATGCGGGGCTTCCCTGGTGATCCAATGGGTAAAGAGTCTGCCTTGCAGTGCAAGGGGCACCAGTTCGATCCCTGGCCTGGGAAGATCTCATGTGCAGAGCACCTGGGCTGGTGTGTCCAGCTGAGAGGCCACGGCAATGAGAGGCCCACACAGGATGAAGAATAAAGATCAATGAAGAATAAATTAAAAACCAATAAAAAGAGGCCAAAATTTAAAAAAAAAAAAACCCTCAGAATGCATGATTTTAGAAAACCAGTCTGGAATAGCAGAAACATAGGACCTGGGTTTGAATCCTAGTACTGTTTATCTCATTAGACTGGTCCGAGGGGCTTCCCCTGGTGGTCCAGTGGGTAAGGACACTGCCTTGCAGTGCAAGGGCGCCGGTTCGATCCCTGGTCTGGGAAGACCCCACATGCCGCGGAGCAGCTGGACTGATGTGTCCGATTGCAGAGCCGGAGCTCTGGAGCGCATGCGCCCGGAGCCGGTGCTCTGCAATGCCAGACGCCACCGCGATGGGAGGCCCACAGGAGCCAAAGAACAAAGACGGATGAACACAGAGAAACGATAGACCAATAGAAGTGGCCTGCCAGCTCCCCTCCCTCCCCAACCCGACCCCTGCCCAAAATAAAAAAAAAAAGACTGGTCCGAGAATTAAACAAAAAAACATAAAATTGCTAAAGTATGACCTGACACAGACTTCAAATTTTCACATACACAATGACATACCTCTAACATAATTATATCACCTGGGTTTCTCCCAATGATAAGGTACTATTCTGGGTAGAAGGTATACAGCTACTAATTCAGTCCCCACAACTCTATCATAGGAGAACTATCACTAGAGAGAGGAAAGAAATGAGACATAAAGAGCTTAAGTAACTGGCTAAAGGTCAACAGACAGTCAAGTGATTTGAATCCAGGCAGTCCAGTTCTGCAAATCCGTGCTTAACTATAGTGCTATACATCACTTCTTTACTGATTTGGACAGTCTCCAATTTGTGAATATGCTCATGTTCAAATTTCACTGGCAAATCTATTTTTTAAAACTCAGAATGCGGGGCTTCCCTGGTGATCCAATGGGTAAAGAGTCTGCCTTGCAGTGCAAGGGGCACCAGTTCGATCCCTGGCCTGGGAAGATCTCATGTGCCGCAGAGCACCTGGGCTGGTGTGTCCAGCTGAGAGGCCACGGCAATGAGAGGCCCACACAGGATGAAGAATAAAGATCAATGAAGAATAAATTAAAAACCAATAAAAAGAGGCCAAAATTTAAAAAAAAAAAAACCCTCAGAATGCATGATTTTAGAAAACCAGTCTGGAATAGCAGAAACATAGGACCTGGGTTTGAATCCTAGTACTGTTTATCTCATTAGACTGGTCCGAGGGGCTTCCCCTGGTGGTCCAGTGGGTAAGGACACTGCCTTGCAGTGCAAGGGCGCCGGTTCGATCCCTGGTCTGGGAAGACCCCACATGCCGCGGAGCAGCTGGACTGATGTGTCCGATTGCAGAGCCGGAGCTCTGGAGCGCATGCGCCCGGAGCCGGTGCTCTGCAATGCCAGACGCCACCGCGATGGGAGGCCCACAGGAGCCAAAGAACAAAGACGGATGAACACAGAGAAACGATAGACCAATAGAAGTGGCCTGCCAGCTCCCCTCCCTCCCCAACCCGACCCCTGCCCAAAATAAAAAAAAAAAGACTGGTCCGAGAATTAAACAAAAAAACATAAAATTGCTAATACAGTTCCTAACCCACTCAAACTTATGATCTTCCATCTGAAATTTCTCAGTTCAGAACAATAATGTTATAAATAGTAGTTAGGATCTGACCCACCCCTAATTCTAGTAGTGAACTTAAGCATAGTTTACATTTGTATTTCTACAGAAAGCAGCCAAAAATTTTTAAAAATTATTTATTTATTTGGCTGCACTGTGTCTTAGTCGCGGCACATAGGATCTATAGTTCCCTGATCAGGGATTGAACCAGGGCCCCACTGCACTGGGAACACAGGGTCTTAACCATTGGGCCACCAAGGAAGTTCCCAAATTCTGGTTTTAGTTGAGACAAAATGCCTAATTCTGTGAAAAACAAAGATGTAACTAGGTGAATAGGTTACATTTGTGGAGAGAAACTAGATGTCAGGTGTATTTTGAGAGCAGCAGCAAAGAGCTTTTAATTTTTTAAGGTCAATTTCTCAATGTTAACCATCAAGTAGGTTACTTATTTCATGTTTTCTGATGACTACTATATGCAGTAAACTACTAACATTAAGAATAAAAATTAACTCACTGCCATTAGTGGGGCTATCTCTTTAGTATGGCGAGGCATCCCTTTTATATGTTAATAAGTGGAAATCCATTTGGTAAACATATTAGACTCACTAACAGCTGGCCATTTGAGAACTTCTTTTGTGTCAAGCCCTGGAATAAACACGCTTACAAGTATTACCTGACTTACTCTTCAGACAACTTGATGAGACAGGTGTTTGTATAAAAGGTGAAAAAATAAAGGCATGGAAAGATTAAGTAACTGAAAATTGGCAGAGCCAGAATTTTCTTCCAGGAAGTCTCATCCCAAATTAACTTTGAAAGGTAAAGTGGTAAACCACGTAAATAAGCTTTTATCTCAGATACACAGATACATATGGTGACATATTCATAGGGGTGTCTCTATGTACTCACACATAATTTTATTATACTGTCTCAATAAAAAAATAGTAAGTGAAGATGAGTATATATCAATTTTAAGTTAAAATATGTTTAGTTTAAGTTCATTTCACGAACAAGAAAAAGTTAGCCACCTACGTAACACTGTACGAGTGTTCTCTTTCCAGGTTACCTGTTGAGGAAGAAAACTGGAGGCTGTTTATTGCACTTCTGATATCACCAGAACATCCTTGACAGAGCAACTCTAGAGAAGTTTTATCAGGAACAACAATTTTTCCTCCATTCTAAAATGAAAATTAAAAAAATACATGTTTTATAAAACAAAAACCAAACAAATCGCTCTACCTTCTAAACTTAATGGAAGTATATTCACTACTGAAAAAAACGCACATGTGTTGACCCATATAGTTCAGACCCATGTTGTTCAAGAGTCAACTGTATATAGCTTTGCCAACATGAATGAGTATTTCTGCAGAAGCACAGTGCCCTTCAAAGTGTGTGTGAATATTTACCAACTTTATTTTTCCTAGCAATGGTAGGTAAGAGTGTTAATTTTTCCTTAGTAGGGCTGAACACCTCTCCAGTTTACTATCCATTTGTATTTCTTTGTGCACTGGCTTCTCCTGTTAACCTTTTTTTGTGTGGTTATTCTGGGTTTTCAAGAGATGCAGGGTTGATCCCTGGGTCAGGAAGAGGGCACAGCAACCTACTTCAGTATTCTTGCCTGGGAAATTCCACGGATGGAGGAGCTTGGTGACTATGTAAGTTCGCCAAGAATTAAACAGGACTGAGGTGATTCAGCATGCATACATATTACTAAATATTTTCAAAACACGAATTAATGTTGATAGTTTACCACATTAACTGCTCCCTCATTTTACTGGATTCAGTGCTTCTAATATTTCACTATTAACAGTTTTATTTATTCAGCTAAGTGCGCCACATACGTGGTTTTTTTTTTTTTTTTTTTTGCATATATGTCATCATTTATTTTTTATTTATTTATTTTTTTCATCGTTTATTTTTTATCCATCTTTATTCTTTGGCCTGTGTGAGCCCCCCATCGCAATGGCCTCTCTTGTTACTGAGCACCACATGCGCTCCAGAGTGCTGGCTGATAATTGGACACATCAACCCAGCTGTTCCTCGCATGTGCAATCTTCCTGGGCCAGGGATCGAACCAGTGCCTCGTGCACTGCAAGGCGGACTCTTTATCCACTGGACTACCAGGGAAGCCCTACATGTGTTATGTTGTTTAATCCTCAAAACAGTGTAACCCCTGGAGATTTCCCTCAGTTCCTGTGATCCAGTGTTGCAAAACAAATTATGTTTCATGTAAATCCAGTTGATTTACAGCAGTAGGTTCACCCAGAACCATGCTGTTGAGATTAGAAGCTTGATCAATTTAATTTTAACATCATCTTGATTTGAAAGACAGAAAAAAATGATGCATTAAAAGTAACAGCTGAAATGTTCTGAAACAGAACAATGCTAGTATAGTTAACACTACTGAACTGGATGAACAAAAATACTTAAGATATTTCAAATATATAATACAGCTAATGGTATTGTATTATATATTTGAAAGTTGCTAAGAATTTACCTGATATGATGGAGGTGTTAGCTAATACTATGGTGGCAATCTTTCTTCATTATGTAAGTTTATCAAGTCAATGTGTCTTACACTTTAAACGTACATGCTGTTATATGTCAGTTATATCTCAATAAAGCTGGAAAAAATGTTTAAGATGGTAAATTTTATGATGCGTTTTTGTGACTAACTGTTGAAGTTTACATACTATCATTTAAGTTTGGCTTTCTATAATAATAATGCAATATTCAAAATAATTGGTTTTAAGAAATGTACCTTATTAGCTTCTATTGTCACTATTCGATTAAGAAACTTCATCATAATTGTTGGCGCCACAGGGTTGAAACTGTCAAAGTTTATAAAGAAACACAGTGGTTATGTGATTAATTTCAAAAATACACTGTGAAATTTCAAACAGAAATTTCATTCTTACCTAATATTGGACACAGCACACTCTTCCTGAATTTCTTTGGGAAACAGTACCCTTTGATTATTATCTCCACTGAGACTGTCAGAGATTATAAATATCAGAGGACATCGACCAATCTGCACATACTTCCTAAAACAACGAAAGATAGCAAGCAAGGCTGAAATGTAAACCACCTGTCATTTAGTTTGGCGTTTTGTAAGACTTCACTGAAACTCACCTCAGAACTTCATGTAAAGAATGAGAATCCCGATAAAACTGGTTAGGTAAATCCTGCCAAAAGCAAAGGTTAAGCATTAGCTCAGTTTTATTACCATGTAAATTTATTTTCAGATTTATATTTACTGAAATGGAAAAAAATGTTATTTGGTGAATGTACTATAATCAGAACCTTTTTAGAAATTAAAGGAAACATCAAATAGCTGATATCCTAAATAGTAATAACCATCAATGGGATTTTCAGATCAAATTTCTTCAAGTCACTACAAATCACATTCTCATGACATTGCTTTTCAAATATCTTTTGCCTTTTACACTTAGGACATTAAATTTTTAAAGTTCACTAACCTATAGTTAATCTATCCAGGTTTACTGCAAGAAACTTCAGGTTTCTTCTATTACACAAAGCCTTTATATTTTACCACTATTAGTACCATGAGAAAGTCAATGTCATTATCACAGAAGTTATATCTTATGATCTCTATTCAACAGTTACAGCAGAAATTCAAAAGTTATCTTACACTTTAAACGTACATGCTGTTATATATCAGTTATATCTCAATAAAGCTGGAAAAAATGTTTAAGATGGTAAATTTTATGATGCGTTTTTGTGACTAACTGTTGAAGTTTACATACTATCATTTAAGTTTGGCTTTCTATAATAATAATGCAATATTCAAAATAATTGGTTTTAAGAAATGTACCTTATTAGCTTCTATTGTCACTATTCGATTAAGAAACTTCATCATAATTGTTGGCGCCACAGGGTTGAAACTGTCAAAGTTTATAAAGAAACACAGTGGTTATGTGATTAATTTCAAAAATACACTGTGAAATTTCAAACAGAAATTTCATTCTTACCTAATATTGGACACAGCACACTCTTCCTGAATTTCTTTGGGAAACAGTACCCTTTGATTATTATCTCCACTGAGACTGTCAGAGATTATAAATATCAGAGGACATCGACCAATCTGCACATACTTCCTAAAACAACGAAAGATAGCAAGCAAGGCTGAAATGTAAACCACCTGTCATTTAGTTTGGCGTTTTGTAAGACTTCACTGAAACTCACCTCAGAACTTCATGTAAAGAATGAGAATCCCGATAAAACTGGTTAGGTAAATCCTGCCAAAAGCAAAGGTTAAGCATTAGCTCAGTTTTATTACCATGTAAATTTATTTTCAGATTTATATTTACTGAAATGGAAAAAAATGTTATTTGGTGAATGTACTATAATCAGAACCTTTTTAGAAATTAAAGGAAACATCAAATAGCTGATATCCTAAATAGTAATAACCATCAATGGGATTTTCAGATCAAATTTCTTCAAGTCACTACAAATCACATTCTCATGACATTGCTTTTCAAATATCTTTTGCCTTTTACACTTAGGACATTAAATTTTTAAAGTTCACTAACCTATAGTTAATCTATCCAGGTTTACTGCAAGAAACTTCAGGTTTCTTCTATTACACAAAGCCTTTATATTTTACCACTATTAGTACCATGAGAAAGTCAATGTCATTATCACAGAAGTTATATCTTATGATCGTCTATTCAACAGTTACAGCAGAATTTCAAAAGTTATCCTTACTTCCACTAGAATTATCTTCTTATCAGTTCTCAGATCATCTCCAAGCATTTGTAGTTTGTTATATTTTGTTGCTCTTAGTAGAAACTCTTTAAAAACCACTATCTGAGACTGATAGGGATATATATGGAAGCTTGATTCTGAAAGGAAACATATTTAACATTTTTATTTTCAACAAATTATATATATATCAATATTACATATATGTACATAACATACATATATATTACTGAAAACATTTACACATAAATGATATTGTATACATGATCTACACATACATATATTTATAAATACAATGTTGTAGACTTTTTTAACTAGGCAGAACTGTTCAAATTTAAAATAGAATATTCATTTCAAGAGACAAGAGTCAGTATGAATAAAAATAACTTCTGTACCAAGGAATGTAACATGGAGTTAACTGATTTCAGAACACAGGTGTTAGCATAAAAGTCATAAAATTGGGAAAAAATATTCATGACTTTGTCTACACAATGAAGACTCTCCCAATGAGTACACGAGTATAAATGAGCTATTTTCAAGAAATAAATAGATAAATTAGTTATTTTCAATAACAATGTTGTAATGACAAACACTAAAGTATTTTATACAGAAGACTGTAAATAAAGACTTCCTAGATTGTCAGAACTCTTCCCGGTGGCTCAGACAGTAAGGAATCTGCCTGCACTGCAGGGGACCTAGGCTTGCTCCCCGGGCCAGGAAGACCTCTTGGAGAAGGGGATGGCTGCCTGTTCAGTATTCTTGCCTGTATAAATCCGTGGACAGAGGAGCCTGGCGGGCTACTGTCCACGGGGTTGTTAAGAGTCAGACACGACTGGGTGACTGAATGCTACCACCTCCGTTACTGGAGGGACCCTTTCCTTCTTTCTCTTAAAATTACTTCTCTCTGAACCTACATGTACCCACATAGGTTCATCTGACTGCTACTTTCACTGTGTGAAGCAGTCAGTAGTGGGCATTTGCCAATCAAGTGTCGGAATAGCAATATACATGTTCCTCTGGAAAACATACTCAACAGGGTTTGAGGGGTTAGTTTCAAATCTCCTGTAAACAGAGGCTTTCCCTACTACTTCCACTACCTTCACAGAAAACCTTACCAGGATGAAATATTTCTTTGAAATCATCTTTTGGGATTTCTGGTAAAACTGGATTAATCCATTCTTGTACTTGAATACCATGCTCCTTTGCTAGTATTTTTATAGTTGTTGTTTTTCCACATCCAGGAGGTCCTGTTATTAATAAAATAGATCCACCCTAAAACCAAATATAAACAGCAATAAAAAATCAAAATTACTGGAATGTCAGAGTATTATGTTCTAATATTCTTTTTAAATATTAATTATCTCTCCAGATATTTACTTATAAAAGCAAACTTAATTATACAATGTCAGTTAGAAGAATCTTATTTCCTGAACTTCAAAGCATAGGTTCTGGTAATTCTCCAATTCTTTTTTTATTTCTGTGTTTCATTTTTTGTTACTATCTTCTAAAAGTTTTTTTTTTTTTTTTTTAAGATTTATTTATTTATTTATTTTGGGCGGGGGTCGGGTTGGGGAGGGGGGGGGGCGGGTGGGCCACTTCTATTGGTCTTTCATTTCTCTATTTTCATCCGTCTTCGTTCTTTGGCTCCTCACGGTGGCATCTGTCCTTGCAGAGCCCCGGCTCTGGGCGCATGCGCTCCAGAGCTCTGGCTCTGTAATTGGACACACTGGTCCAGCCGCTCCGCGGCACGTGGGATCCTCCCACGCCAGGGATCGAACCGGCACCCCTTGCACTGCAAGGCGGTGTCCTTACCCACTGGACCACCAGGGGAAGCCCTCTTTTAAAAGTTTTAATTGGAGGATAACTGCTTTACAATATGGTGTTGGTTTCTGCCATATGACAACATGAATCAGTCATATGTATACGTATGTCCCCTCTCTTGAATCTCCCTCCCACCTTCCACTCCATCCCACCCCCCTAGTTTGTCTCAGAGCATCAGATTTGAGTTTCCCATGTTATCCAGCAGATTTCCACTGGGTACCTAATTTTACATATGATAACATTAATATTTCAATGCTACTCTCTCAATTCATGCCACCTTCTCCTTCGCTTGCTATATTCACAAGTCTGTCCTCTATGCCTGAGTCTCTACTTTAGTTGTTCCACAGATAGGTTTATCAGTACCATCTTTCTAGATTGCATATATAAGCATTAATATAAGGTATTTGTTTTTCTCTTTCTGACTTACTTCACTCTGTATAATAGGCTCTAGGATCATCCATCTTATGAGAACTGAGTCAAATGTGCTTCTTTTCATGACTGACTAATATTAGGAGGTCCTGTTATTAATAAAATAGATCCACCCTAAAACCAAATATAAACAGCAATAAAAAATCAAAATTACTGGAATGTCAGAGTATTATGTTCTAATATTCTTTTAAATATTAATTATCTCCAGATATTTACTTATAAAAGCAAACTTAATTATACAATGTCAGTTAGAAGAATCTTATTTCCTGAACTTCAAAGCATAGGTTCTGGTAATTCTCCAATTCTTTTTTTATTTCTGTGTTTCATTTTTTGTTACTATCTTCTAAAAGTTTTTTTTTTTTTTTTTTAAGATTTATTTATTTATTTATTTTGGGCGGGGGTCGGGTTGGGGAGGGAGGGGAGCGGGCGGGCCACTTCTATTGGTCTTTCATTTCTCTATTTTCATCCGTCTTCGTTCTTTGGCTCCTCACGGTGGCATCTGTCCTTGCAGAGCCCCGGCTCTGGGCGCATGCGCTCCAGAGCTCTGGCTCTGTAATTGGACACACTGGTCCAGCCGCTCCGCGGCACGTGGGATCCTCCCACGCCAGGGATCGAACCGGCACCCCTTGCACTGCAAGGCGGTGTCCTTACCCACTGGACCACCAGGGGAAGCCCTCTTTTAAAAGTTTTAATTGGAGGATAACTGCTTTACAATATGGTGTTGGTTTCTGCCATATGACAACATGAATCAGTCATATGTATACGTATGTCCCCTCTCTTGAATCTCCCTCCCACCTTCCACTCCATCCCACCCCCCTAGTTTGTCTCAGAGCATCAGATTTGAGTTTCCCATGTTATCCAGCAGATTTCCACTGGGTACCTAATTTTACATATGATAACATTAATATTTCAATGCTACTCTCTCAATTCATGCCACCTTCTCCTTCGCTTGCTATATTCACAAGTCTGTCCTCTATGCCTGAGTCTCTACTTTAGTTGTTCCACAGATAGGTTTATCAGTACCATCTTTCTAGATTGCATATATAAGCATTAATATAAGGTATTTGTTTTTCTCTTTCTGACTTACTTCACTCTGTATAATAGGCTCTAGGATCATCCATCTTATGAGAACTGAGTCAAATGTGCTTCTTTTCATGACTGACTAATATTCCACTGTGTGTATGTACCAGAGTTCTTTATCCATTCATCCGTCCATGGCCATCTAAGTTGCTTCCCTGTCCTATCTACTGCAAACAGTGCTGCAATGAACACAGGGATACATGTCTTTTCAGATATGGTTTTCTCAGGGTATATGTGCAGCAGTGGGACTGTTGAGTCTTATGGAAGTATTATTCCCAGTTTTTTAACAGAATCTCCATACTGTCCTGCATAGAGGCTGTATCCTCAATTCTTGTATTATGTTCCTCCCAAGAACTACTCAGTAGTCAAATTAAAACAACTCCAGCTAGATTAAAGAGGCAGTATCTGAAACAAGTATTTTTAGAGGTTACCTGAACTCATAAAATTCAATCTCAATATTGACTTTTCTTTGGATTATATACTTCAGTATTACACAAGTATAATATTCTTATGGAAAGACCTCAGTTTGGATAGCAGGTTATTTAAGAAATGTATATTAAGAAACACATTTTTCCAGAAACAGAATTCAAAAGACTAAAGCTCATGGTAACATTCCCTCAAACAGTGAAAAAAAGTTTAAAAATTTAAAACTTAAAAGTTATCAGAAAAAAAAAAAGTTATCAGAGGAAGATATCCTATATATAATGGCGGGTTGTTACCCTTGCTGGCTTATTCACCTTTAGTAACTATGGTAAATAAGGGCCTGTATACTTGGACCCAGGGAAGAGTCAGTTACACTATTCATTTTATTTAATTCTATTTTTCTCTTTGGCCATGCCTTGCAGCTTATGGTGTTTTAGTTCCCCCACCCAGGACTGAACTTGGACCCTGGCAGTGAAAGCACCAAGTCTTAACCACTGTCAGAAGATTCCCCAGTTCCACTTTTCAAAATGGAACAACTTATGAGTTATAGCTCTATTGGCCATGAGTTTAATGTTAATGATAGTAGTCTCCTATCAGAACACTAAACACTTTTAACTCCCCAATGCCTACGCTGCAATAGGTTTATCTTGAAGAAGTTGTCCCACAAAATTAAACTCAACATATAAAAAAATTTTAGCTGGTGCAAAGAGAAATCTAGAAGTTATCAAAAAATTTTAAATAAAAATGTCTTATAATTACTGACACTGAAAGTTTTGTATAATAAAGAGTACATGATTGGTTACAACTTCTTAGATGGATGAAGCTTTTCAAATTGTAGAGGAAATACTTTCATCAATACTTATATATGTGCACACATACCTAAGTCATCCAACTGGTAAAACAGTACCAATAACACTGTGTAGGTTTAAGACATGATAATGTTTATACTTAAAAAAAAAAAAAAAAGAGTAATGGGCTCCCGTAGTGGTCCAGTGGGTAAAGAGTCCAGCGTGCACTGCAGGGGGCGCCAGTTCGATCCCTGGCACGGGAGGATCCCAAATGCCACGGAGCGGTTGGACCAGTGTGTCCAATTGCGAGCCAGCGCTCTGGAGCGCATGGCGCCCAGAGCCAGTGCTCTGCTGCGGGAGGGGCCGCTAGGACGGGAGGCCCACACAGGCCAAAGAACAAAGAAAATAAATAAATGAAAGACAAATAAAAGTGGCCAAAAACTAAAAAGAAAAAAAAAAGTACTGATAAGTGACAAAACACAATGGTCACTGAACAATACAGACTATTTAGTTGTACTGACCAAACAAGGAGAAAAAGCTTCCATGTATGTTTTGGTGTAATTCAGAGAAACTGCCCAAGAATTGGTACGCAGAGAAAAAAGAAATTTCTATGAGCCAGCAGAAGAATAGCAATGCTCACAATGAAAACCCATCTTCAGTACATTATCATAACCCTAAACCAAAGGTTAGATCCACAAACGAGAGAGAAAGAACCTTAATTCAAAAAAGGACCTGTTTACCATTGGAGGCAATTAAAATACCAACTCTTCATGTCAAAGCTGAACATGAAAGAAAATGATTCAAAATTTATTCTATCTTTCCAAGCTGGAAATATGTTTACAGGTATTAATAATGAAACAGCCCCAGCTAGTGATGGTAGACTTTCTTTCACAGAAAACTGCCAGATTAACAATTACAAAAGGGGCTTCCTGGTAGCTCAGTGATAAAGCATTCGTCTGTTGATACAGGAGACACTGGTTTGATCCCTGATCCGGGAAGATCTTGCATGCTGCAGAGCAACTAAGCCTGTGAGCCACAACTATGGAGCCTGTGCTCTATAGTCTCAGAGCTGCAACTATTGAGCCCATGTGCTACAACTACTGAAACCCGTATGTCCTAGAGCCTGAGTTCCACAACAAGAGAAGTCACTGCCAACAAGAAGCCTGCTCACCTCAATTAGAGAGTAGCCCCCACTTCTCGCAACTAGAGAAGAGCCTGCAGCAGCAGTGAAAACCCAGAATAGCCAAAAAACAAACAAACAAACAAAAAACAATTACAGAAATTGACATACAACCATTTCACACAACCTTAACAAAATTATTAATCAGGCAAGGACTGAAAGTGGATGCTAAATCTCTTAGGTGAAAGATGGCAGACACCTACATACTTCCAAAGCATCCTCCCATATAGACTATGTGTCAACTGGAAGAGAAAACTACAATGAAGAGTCTGATTATCACCTCCCTAATTAAGTGATCATATTCAATCTCAAAGATATGAACTAGACATATTTCATGATAAAATGCAATATTCCAGGCTATAGGAAATGCAAGAGGAGAACAAATTAGTCATTATGAGGAGAAAACAACCTGACAAATCTAGAATTACAAGACTTTTACAGGTCAACTTGCCTGGTCTCTTCAATAAGTAAATGTCATGGAGAGAAAGAGAAGGTGAGGGGAACTGTTCTAGATTTTAAAGGTCTTAAGAGACATACAATCCAAATGGGTGGTCCTTTATCATGTACTAGTTGTAACAAACCAGACAGAAAAGACATTTCGAGGACAACTGGAAAAATGTGAATATGACTTGATCATTAGATAATACCAGGGAATTAAATGCCAAATGTTTATAATTTACTCCAAAATACTTATGGAGGGAAGATGACAGGTACATTGTACGTTCATGAATATTTATTACTTTTTAAATTTTCTTTTCATTTTGGCCTTTTTATTGGGTTTTTATTTATTTTCATCCATATTTATTCTTTGGTCTGTGTGGGCCTCCTATTGCAGTGGCCTCTCTCGTTGCAGAGCACTGGCTCTGGGCGCATGCACTCCAGAGCGTTGGCTTGTAATTCGGCGCACCGGTCCAGCTATTCCGTGGCATGTGGTATCTTTCTAGGCCAGGGATTGAACAGATGTCCCTTGCACTGCAAGATGGACTCTTTATCCACTGGACCACCATGGAAGTTCTCTCTTTTTTTTTTTTTAAAGATTTATTTATTTATTTATTTATTTATTTTGGGCGGGTGTCGGGTTGGGGAGGGAGGGGAGCGGGCGGGCCACTTCTATTGGTCTTTCATTTCTCCATTTTCATCCGTCTTTGTTCTTTGGCTCCTGTGGGCCTCCCACTGCGGTGGCGTCTGTTGTTGCAGAGCGCCGGCTCTGGATGCATGCAATCCAGAGCTCCAGCTCGGTAATTGGGACACATCGGTCCAGCCACTCAGTGGCATGTGGGATCTTCCCAGGCCAGGGATCGAACCGGCGCCCCTTGCGCTGCAAAGTGGTGTCCTTACCCACTGGACCACCAGGGGGAGCCCGAAGCTCTACTTTTTAATTTTTCTTTATGTTTGAAGAATCTCAAAATTAAAGAGAGAGAATAGTGTAGCTTGGGGGCCAAGGGTAATTATGGAATTAGGAGGTGAAAGAGAAAGCCCTCAGAGTAAATGAATGATGACTATTTTAGGCTATATTTAGTATAAAGCTAATATGTAATTTGCCAGCTTGCATTAGTGTGAGATAATCTGATATGCTAAATAATTAGTACCCAGCTATTACTTTACTATGCTTTATACATAAGAGGGAAATAGAGATGCAAGTAAAAGAGAAAACTCAGGACTTTCTTGGTGGTCCAGTGGTTGAGAGTCTGCCTTGCACTACAGAGGACACGAATTCAGTCCCTGGTCTGGGAACTAAGATCTCATGGGCCACAGAGCAACTAAACCTGTGTGCCACAACTGCTGAGCCCACACGTCGCAGTGAAAGATCCCACATGACACAACAAAGATGCCACGCTAAGACCTGATGCAGTCAAATAAATATGTATTAAAAAAAGGGGAGAAAACTCAAAAATCTCTTGAGTCTTTTAAAGTCTTTTAATGAGGCGGAAGTAAGGTCAGACAGCTTTCTACTACAGGTGATATGGACTCATAAGAACAGAGTCAATGTGAAAGTTTTAAACTTCTTACCACCAACTATAAAGAAGAGAAACACGAGGTCACGTATTTCTAAACATTTCTTGGGGTTTTCCCGGTGGCTCAGTGGTAAAGAATCCACCGGTCAATGCAGGAGATACAGTTTGATCATGGGCTGGGAAGATCCCACATGTCTTGGAGCAACTAAGCCCATGAGCCACAACTACAGAGTCTGTGCCCTGGAGCCCAGGAGCAGCAACTTCCGAAGCCCGAAGTCCACACACCTGAGAGCCTGTACTCTGCAGCAAGAGAAGCCACTGCAGTGAGAAGCCCTCTCGCTGAAACTATAAAGTAGTTTCTGCTTGACACAACTAGAGAAAAGCATGCATAGCAACAAAGACTCAGCCTGGCCAAGAATAAGTAATAAAGAAATACACACTGCTTTAAAAAATTCTTATTTAGTTACCTGTTTTGGCTGCCTTTCTAAGACTTCAGTTTTTAACCAGGTTTCAACTTCTTCAATTTTCTTTTTATGTACAGCAAGTTCATGCTAAAATTTTCAAGTTTAAAACATTTTAACTCAAAATTTTTTGATACATCAGCACAAATTAATCTACACATTTTAAATGAAAAAACTAGCAAATGACTAACATATAATAATAAGAAGGTCTTTTTGATTATATTTAATTCAACTATTTATATCGATACAGAAAAATTCCATTGTCAAACTGACCACAAGGCATGAAAGTTTGAGGCATATTTGCAATTGTAACATATTTTAAAATCCTGAAATACATTTTGGGAAGGTAATAAAACAGGGAGGGGTTTTACATTTAGCAAAAAAGAAAAAAAAGCTCAGGTCAATGTTGGGGGTTAAACTAAATCAAAGACAAATAACCAATGGTACACCTTCAGAATAACTGTTGGGAAAATTTGAGACTGGAAATATAAAAAACTTGGAAATTTTTTTTTTTCTAATTCATTTAACAGAAAGATTTTTGTGAATAATAACTGAAAATGCACATTCCTCTCCTTCCTGAAACAAAATTATGAAGACATTTTTGTATGCTATTTATTACCTGTGTCTCTGGTTTGTATTTATCCACCCATGGTTCATTTTCTGACAGGTATTCTTCTGAATTTTCTAGACCATAAGTTTGCTTAGAGGAAAATAGGTATGTTCTTTTTCTAGCCGGAAATTTGCTACTTTCTAATGTAGAAGGCACCTTGTTTCTTCTAAGACTTGAATTATTCACACTTAATGATGTGGCAGTAACAGGAGAAATGCTTGTAGTCTCTGAAAAATCATCAAATGAGGGGTCTACCCAGTTTGTTACCTGAAAAAGAGAAACCATGTAAACACTGCTACATTTTTTTGCATCTATTCCCTATATAATTACTCTATTAAAAAAATTCTTCCTGATCCAGAGATGGAAACCTGCATTTCCTGAATTGGCAGATGAATTCTTTACTGCTGAGTCACTGGGGAAGCCCTCAACTCATAACTTTTTTGAAAAAGAAAAATCTTGATTAAAAAAAAAATTCTTATATTAGCAGCAATGAAAATATAAATCTCACAAAATAGCTCTTTTTTTTTTTTTTAACATTTATTTATTTATTTATTTTGGCAGGGGAGGGCGGGCCACTTCCACTGGTCTTTCGTTTGTCTAGTTTCATCCATCTTTGTTCTTTGGCCCGTGTGGGCCTCCCATCGCGGTGGCCTCTGTTGTCGCAGAGCACTGGCTCTGGGCACATGTGCTCCAGAGCTCCGGCTTGGTCATTGGACACATCGGTCCAGCCATTCCGCGGCATGTGGGATCTTCCCAGGCTAGGGATCGAACCAGCGCCCCTTGCACTGCAAGGCGGTATCCTTACCCACTGGACCACCAGGGAAGCCTGAGAACCAAGATATATTTTTCTTAAAGAATACTCAGTCACAATTTTGAACTATTTATTAGACAATGCTGCTTTCTGAGAGGGGAAAAAACAGACGTTGGAGCTGCAAGTAAGCTCAGGAGAAGGAAGCTAGAGCTTGTGAGCATTTTATGAAAGCAAAATCATACTTTGCTCCTATTATAAAGACAGGTTAAATTATGATCAGCAGAGGGTAAAGGAAGGAAGACCTCTGGGGAAAAAAATTTCAGTCAGAGCTACTCTTTTCATTCCCTCCTCTTGAAGACAGTCACTGGTATTACAGTTTGGCCCCTTTCCTCTATTTCTAAGAGTACATTAAAGCATTAGTAGCAGTAAAACGATGGAGAGCAATTCTGACCTAGCAACTCCAATTTGCATGTTATTTTTATACTTTCAAGTTTTATTTCTTACATAAATATGGATTTACATTTCCTTAAAAAAAAAAAAGAAGAAGAGAAAGAGAAACAGCAAAGGTAAATAATTTAAAGTCAGAGAAAAATCAGATCCACCAACAGGAAAACAGATAGCCTTCAGTATATAGTCTGACACCTGTTCTACCCACCCAATAGTTTTATTGAAAACTAGTACACTGAACTACGTAATTTCTAAGATGCGAGTTTCACTGCTAAGTTATAATACCACAGACAACTTATTTCTTTTTTTTTCTATTGCTTTCAATCAAGAGTTTTCAGCTTTTGCTTTGTGACTGGAATTGTAAATAAACAGTGTTTCAAAATTAAGGTCATGCTTTCAGTGTAGTTGTTTCACAATTTATTACTAGATTCTTTAGATCACTACTTACAACAAATACTGGGCACCGTTACTCTGATAAGAGTAATAAATCATTAGGAACACATACAAAAATTCATAACTCCTTTAGGGCAACTATCACTTGGGCATTCTAGTGTATCATACCTTTGTGGAAGATAGTTTTGGTCTAAGAAAAGTTTTTGACATTATAATAACAGTTCCCATCCGTAGTATACAACTTGTAGTACATTAAAGTATAATTCACCTGGGGGAAAAATAGAAAAGACAAAAAAAACAACAACTCAGCTCAAATTCAGAAAACTATAAAATAGAACTACAATAATATATATTGGTAAAACCAACAACAAAGCTAAGGCTCAAGCACTAGTGAAAGAATATAGTAAACATACATGCAGCAGGAACACAACATGCAAAAATAAATTTTACTTTTAATGACTATAACTGTCAAATATCTGCAATGATGTAACATTTCTCATATGAACTCAGTAATGTACTAGAGAAAAAAAGAGCAGACATTTGTGTACCTATGTTTTGTTCCTTAAGAAAAATCAACTCTATTTTTGCAGTTTTTATATTGAAAATTACAATTTTCCAAACTTTCCAGTTCCGGGGTTAAGAAAAGATCAAACCCTCTATTAGTAGCAGTAAAACGATGGAGAGCAATTCTGACCTAGCAACTCCAATTTGCATGTTATTTTTATACTTTCAAGTTTTATTTCTTACATAAATATGGATTTACATTTCCTTAAAAAAAAAAAAGAAGAAGAGAAAGAGAAACAGCAAAGGTAAATAATTTAAAGTCAGAGAAAAATCAGATCCACCAACAGGAAAACAGATAGCCTTCAGTATATAGTCTGACACCTGTTCTACCCACCCAATAGTTTTATTGAAAACTAGTACACTGAACTACGTAATTTCTAAGACGCGAGTTTCACTGCTAAGTTATAATACCACAGACAACTTATTTCTTTTTTTTTCTATTGCTTTCAATCAAGAGTTTTCAGCTTTTGCTTTGTGACTGGAATTGTAAATAAACAGTGTTTCAAAATTAAGGTCATGCTTTCAGTGTAGTTGTTTCACAATTTATTACTAGATTCTTTAGATCACTACTTACAACAAATACTGGGCACCGTTACTCTGATAAGAGTAATAAATCATTAGGAACACATACAAAAATTCATAACTCCTTTAGGGCAACTATCACTTGGGCATTCTAGTGTATCATACCTTTGTGGAAGATAGTTTTGGTCTAAGAAAAGTTTTTGACATTATAATAACAGTTCCCATCCGTAGTATACAACTTGTAGTACATTAAAGTATAATTCACCTGGGGGAAAAATAGAAAAGACAAAAAAAACAACAACTCAGCTCAAATTCAGAAAACTATAAAATAGAACTACAATAATATATATTGGTAAAACCAACAACAAAGCTAAGGCTCAAGCACTAGTGAAAGAATATAGTAAACATACATGCAGCAGGAACACAACATGCAAAAATAAATTTTACTTTTAATGACTATAACTGTCAAATATCTGCAATGATGTAACATTTCTCATATGAACTCAGTAATGTACTAGAGAAAAAAAGAGCAGACATTTGTGTACCTATGTTTTGTTCCTTAAGAAAAATCAACTCTATTTTTGCAGTTTTTATATTGAAAATTACAATTTTCCAAACTTCAGGGCTTCCCTAGTAGTCCGGGGGTTAAGGATCCGCCCTGCAATACAGGGGACACTGGTTCAAACCCCGGTCTGGGAAGATTCCACATATGGGAGCAACTAAGCCACCGCACAGCTACTGAGCGCATACACTCTAGAGCCCGGGAGGATACAAGAGAAGCCACCGAAGAAGAGCTGCATGCCGCGACTACAGACTAGATACCACTCACCGCCACTAGAGAAAGACCCAAGCAGCAACAAAGACCCAGCACAGCGAAAAACAAATTTAAAAATTTCCCCACACCTCAAATCATAAAATTTCAAAAATTTTTTCATTAAATTTCAAAAATAGCAATAACTATAAAATCACCATGCAATGAATTCAGACTTATCACTGACTTTGGACAAAGACGTTATATTTTGCTGTAAAGTTTTTCTATAACTGTTTGTTCTTATTTGCACACGTCACTAGACATTTTTTAGCAACACTTTTCTGACTTTCATAGTTCTTCAATGTTTATATAAACGAATGAATTCTGCAATTTTAAATAAGGTCTACAAACCTGTAAACTAAGCTTTAGAGTTTGGAGAAAGACAAAATTTATGTGTAAACACTTCCACGCACTAGAAAACACATTATACACAGTTCACGACTAGGAACCGTTCTACTTTTCTGTTTCCATGAGGGACATAGATGGAAAAAGCACCTCTTGGAGGAAACGTAGTTTGCAGGTCGAAATACAAGAGGGAGACGGTTGCTCTGGTCAGGACTCGAGTTGCTTTTTGAAAACAAGGCTGACAGTTACCTCCTTGAAAAAGCAAGTAGCTGTCCTTGACAATGCCAGGTTCCTGAAAGGAGATGTCAGCGGTAGGAGAGAACCTGAAAGTGTCTTTCTAGCAGACCCGCCACCACACTACACACCGCGCTGAGCATACTAAGCGCACACATTCTCCAACGTCACGCCGCCCGTCAGGCCAGGGCCGAGCCGAGCTCCCGCGCCCCGCTCCAGGCCAGAGCTCAGTACCCCACCCCTCTCACCCCCAGCTGGGATGGGCAGGTCGGGAGGAGGAGCCACGAGAGCCGGGGAGGGCGTGCAGACAGACAGGGACTCGCGTCTCTAGGACATAGACACCACAGCCGCAGCAACGGCAGCCTTACTTTCCGGTAGCTGCATCCCCTCGTGGGCGGAGAGGAGCGCTGGAGCCCTGGCTCTGCTCCAGGTGGAAGGCAAGCCACCCGGCCCGGCCCGAGCTCCGCGCGGAACCCTCCTCGAAGCCCCGCCCCCCGGGGGCCTTCCTGACCCGTCGGCGCTTCCGCGACACAGCCGGGAGGGCGGGGCCGCCTAAGGAGGGCCGGTCTTTAGGCATCCAGCGCATTGCCTGACCCGAAACGCGGGCCCGACCTGGCCCTGTACCTCGGACCCTGTGGTGGAAGCGTGCCATAGAAATCCAGGTAACCAACGGTGGGTGTCGAGGCGGCGGAGGTGGGTCTCGAGCGCCCTTCCGGGCCTCGCGTACCCGGCGCCGCTGGCGCGCGCCGTGGCCCGCCCTTTCCGGCCCCTCCCTGCCGTGTGTAGGGCGCGTGTGCAGAGGCGTCGGGAGCCAGCGCGGCGAAGACGAGGATGCTTCCGAACATCCTGCTCACCGGTCAGGGCGCGCGGTGGGGCGGTGGTGGGCGGCCGGCTGACCCTGGACGCCGAGTGCTCTGAGGCCTGGGACGCCCGGAGGGCTTCGCTTAGTGCTCTGTTTGGCGGCTCGGCGAGCGTCTGGTGGGGAAGGTTGTCGTCAGGGCCTCTAGACCCGGCCCTCGCGAGGGCTTTGCGCGGGGCGGGGGGAGGGGACCGCGAACGTTAATTCTGTTGAGAGGTTGCCTTCTAGGTGAGGCGGAGAGGTAGATATAGGCAGCTCCCATTTTAAGGTGCCTCATCTTTCTCGGTCACGTTTTTGTTTGTAAAATGTCTGTGGCTTCTTTACTTGGGCGGGGTTGTCTTTGGGTTTTTAGCGAAATAACGTAAGACGGTATCTGGCCCTTAGATCTATTAATTTTGGATCCAGTTCGTCTTTAGGCTTTCTGGGCTCTCATTTCCTTTGTATCTGAGAATCAGATTAAGAAGAAAGGATTCTGGTATTTGTGGTGTGGGGTGATTAATTGGCCATATGCACTGGCGGAGGTTGCTTCAGTTTTTTTGAATTTTAAAAATGGAAGTCCTCTACTGAGCTTCTCTGGTCGTTTGTCGTATAGGAGATGCTGCAAACGTCCCAGGCTCATTGCGGGATTTCTTGTGGGTCTTTGGGTCCGTGCTCTGGTCGCCTGTTACTTATGAGGGCCAGTAAAATGAGTAATAAACAGTATTATTTTGGGTCGTTAAACTCTGAAAGTGTTTACATGTTAAATTGTAGTAGTTAATTGCATCGTGGGGCATTCCTGAAAAAGTAGTGGGCATAGATGTTGTTGAAACTCAAAATTGAGGCGCTTTTTGTGGAAACAAAGTTTTATTTTTTAAGGTAGCAACCATATCGGCAGCGCACGGGTCCTCTCTATTTCTGAGAGTAGTAGATTAATTTCTCAACAGATTAACATCAGCCTTTAAGCGTCCTTAAGGGGAAGCCTTTGCAACATATGGTTTCTTTGAGTCAGTGTATTATTATTAAGCTGTATTGTTAAAAATCTAAATGTGGGCATTTTATTGAAAACATGATGAGTTCAGGATTCAAACTTGGTGCACGAGGGTGGCCTGGAGGTAAAAATGATATTGCCCCTTTAAGTACACCTGGGTTTATTCCTTTTATCTTTAATTATAATGATCAGATTTTATAATTTTGGCAGCATTAAACATGAATGGCCGATAACTGAGCGTTTGATTATCTTGAAACAACATATAATATAAAAATATAATATAAAATGTTTATATTTAAATATAAATATTAAAGTAATTAAATATTAAAATAAAAAATGGAAGGTGAAGAACAACGTATAGTATTGTCATTTATGTAGAAGGAAATAGATGGTGTGTGTATGTATGGATACATACGCATGCAGTGTGTATTATATGTAGATGTTTAAATAAATGGTGGCAATTTATTTGAGGTGGTTAATTTTATTCTGGGAATTTCCACGGTGATGGGAAATAGTCTGTGATTGGCATCTGATTCTCCCACGCCCCACTCACTCCTGGTAAAGTTAGATATACTGGGTGAAATTCTGATATATAGCAGGCTTTGGGCAGTTTTGATTATGGTGTGTGTGAATTCATATTGGATTGCTAATTAGGAAACTTTTCAGTTGTGGAGAACCACTGAGGGCAGATCAGTGACTAAAGTCTAATAAGTATTTCATGAACAGTATTTTTTTGTGGCTTGTCTTACAGGTACGCCAGGGGTTGGAAAAACTACATTAGGCAAAGAACTTGCATCAAGATCAGGACTCAAATACGTTAATGTAGGTGATTTAGCTCGAGAAGGTAAGGGACACTTTGGTGTTAGGTTTATTCCTTTAAAAAGTGAGAAATAGTGAACTATTCGTACTGTACTTGTGAGAAAGCAGAGAAAAATTGCCATGAAGTAATTTATGCTCTTTTGGGGACTCAGCAATAGAACATACTGTTTTATGCTGTGTCCTGGTTATTTCGACCACTACATCCCCTCTGCAATTGGCTAGCAGGTTTCATGGATAGTAATAACTGGAACAGCTTCCATGAAGACTGGGCTTAGAACAGTTTGAACATAGGGAGAGTATTTTGAGGTGGGCAAACACATAAGGCTGGGGTGATGCTAAGTGTGTGTATATATATATATCTGTGAGCTCACTAGAAGTACAGTATTTTGGACTCTGGCAGTAGGACATGGAGGCCTGTCTTAGATTAGTTTGATAGATGCATGCCCACAAGTAAGCTACATATATTTTAAAATAGTGTTTTTACTTATTTTACTCAGTTTTCCCCCAATCTTTTACCACTCCCTTATTTGTGTCTTCATCTTTTTATATTCTTTAATGGGTAGAAACCACATACATTTAAGGGAAGTTTAAATGTGCCTCATTAAAATGAAAAAGATGAACTTTTTTTTTAATTTATGTTTTTCAAAACTAAACATGTATTTAAAAATTTTAAAGTTCCTGACAGTTGCTACTAAAGTAACTATTTCATGTTTGATCTAATGTACATATTTTTTTCAAATGACCTAAAGTCTGATCACCGGATATCATGGAGTCGGGCAAGATGGCGTCTCCCAAGAGTATGCCGAAAGATGCACAGATGATGATACAAATCCTGAAGGATATGGGGATTACAGAATATGAACCAAGAGTTATAAATCAGATGTTGGAGTTTGCCTTCCGATATGTGACCACAATTCTAGATGATGCAAAAATTTATTCAAGTCATGCTAAGAAAGCTACTGTTGATGCAGATGATGTGCGATTGGCAATCCAGTGTCGTGCTGACCAGTCTTTTACCTCTCCTCCTCCAAGAGATTTTTTATTAGATATTGCACGGCAGAGAAATCAGACCCCTTTGCCATTGATCAAGCCATATTCAGGGCCTAGATTGCCACCTGATAGGTACTGCTTAACTGCTCCAAATTATAGACTTAAGTCTTTACAAAAAAAGGCATCCACTTCTGCTGGAAGAATAACAGTTCCACGGTTAAGTGTTGGTTCAGTTACTAGCAGGCCAAGTACTCCCACACTTGGCACACCAACCCCACAGACCATGTCTGTTTCAACTAAAGTTGCGACTCCAGTGTCCCTCACGGGGCAAAGGTTCACAGTACAGATGCCAGCTTCACAGCCCCCAGCTGTAAAAGCATCAATTCCTGCAACGTCAGCAGTTCAGAATGTTCTAATTAATCCATCATTAATTGGGTCCAAAAATATTCTTATTACCACTAACATGGTGTCATCACAAAATACTGCCAGTGAAGCATCAAATCCATTGAAAAGAAAACATGAAGATGATGATGATGATGATGATGACGATGACTGTGATAATTTGTAATCTGGCCTTGAAACATGTAACATGTACACTGGTTTTGAATCTGTTGTACTGAGATTAAACGTGTATGCTAGATGCTTCCATGCTGTGTTGTAGAAAAATAGTGTTTAATGAGTAAATATGGTTACCATACTTTTCAATTGAGATATTGTATTGGCTTTTCTTTAATAGGATCAAAATGGTTTTCATCATTGGCTTAAATTGTTCCTGACAGTTGCTACTAAAGTAACTATTTCATGTTTGATCTAATGTACATATTTTTTCAAATGACCTAAAGTCTGATCACCGGATATCATGGAGTCGGGCAAGATGGCGTCTCCCAAGAGTATGCCAAAAGATGCACAGATGATGATACAAATCCTGAAGGATATGGGGATTACAGAATATGAACCAAGAGTTATAAATCAGATGTTGGAGTTTGCCTTCCGATATGTGACCACAATTCTAGATGATGCAAAAATTTATTCAAGTCATGCTAAGAAAGCTACTGTTGATGCAGATGATGTGCGATTGGCAATCCAGTGTCGTGCTGACCAGTCTTTTACCTCTCCTCCTCCAAGAGATTTTTTATTAGATATTGCACGGCAGAGAAATCAGACCCCTTTGCCATTGATCAAGCCATATTCAGGGCCTAGATTGCCACCTGATAGGTACTGCTTAACTGCTCCAAATTATAGACTTAAGTCTTTACAAAAAAAGGCATCCACTTCTGCTGGAAGAATAACAGTTCCACGGTTAAGTGTTGGTTCAGTTACTAGCAGGCCAAGTACTCCCACACTTGGCACACCAACCCCACAGACCATGTCTGTTTCAACTAAAGTTGCGACTCCAGTGTCCCTCACGGGGCAAAGGTTCACAGTACAGATGCCAGCTTCACAGCCCCCAGCTGTAAAAGCATCAATTCCTGCAACGTCAGCAGTTCAGAATGTTCTAATTAATCCATCATTAATTGGGTCCAAAAATATTCTTATTACCACTAACATGGTGTCATCACAAAATACTGCCAGTGAAGCATCAAATCCATTGAAAAGAAAACATGAAGATGATGATGATGATGATGATGACGATGACTATGATAATTTGTAATCTGGCCTTGAAACATGTAACATGTACACTGGTTTTGAATCTGTTGTACTGAGATTAAACGTGTATGCTAGATGCTTCCATGCTGTGTTGTAGAAAAATAGTGTTTAATGAGTAAATATGGTTACCATACTTTTCAATTGAGATATTGTATTGGCTTTTCTTTAATAGGATCAAAATGGTTTTTCATCAGCCTTTAAATGTAAAAAATAAAGTTTCAATTCATGCATTTAACTTATGGTACTTTGGCAATTATGTTCTTAGATTTTTCTTTAGATGAAGTTTTCCACCTCATCACCAACAGAAATAACAGCTGGAAAAACTTGATTTTGTTGCCATCTGCTCTATAAAGAGCATCTATAAAGAGCACTAGAATCACTTCAGATTGCCATGTCTGTTTTTTGGGGTTTTTTAAATTCTGGCCTCTCTTTATTGATTTTTTATTAATTTACTTTCATCCATCTTTATTCTTTGGCCTGTGTAGGCTTCCCATTGCAGTGGCCTTTTATTGCAGAGCACCGGCTCTGGGCGCATGCGCTCCAGAGTGCTGGCTCGTAATTGGACACACCTGTTCAGCCACTCCATGGTGTGTGGGATTCTCCCAGGCCAGGGGTCGGACTGGTGCCCCTTGCACTGCAAGGCAGACTCTTTACCCACTGGACCACCAGGGAAACCCCAGGGTTTTTATTTATAGTAAACCTTATCCATTTGGGCTTCTCTGGTGGCTCAAATAAATGGTAAAGAATCTGCCTGCACTGAAGGAGACCTGGGTTTGATCCCTGGGTTGGGAAGATCCCCTGAGAAGGGAATGGCAGCCCACTACAGTGTTCTTTCCTGGAGAATCCTGTGTTGTAGGAGCCTGCCGGACTGCAGTTCATAATGTCACAGACTAACACTTAACTATTTAGATTAACATTTTTCAATGGCCAGACTTCTTCATTCCCATTTTTCTATCCCTTTGGTTATATTTAAGGACCCTTGGTGTGTCTCAACTTTTTTTTTTTTTTTGTCTCAACATTTTAAAAAGTATTTTTCCCATCCTTTTTTGCAGGTCAGTTCTTTGTTCATCATGTTTGTTACTATAAGCTAGTATCATGTTATATTATTAATCCAGGTTTGGTGTTCAAATTATAGTTGATAAAACTTAGGTCTTTATTGGCTACTGTGTGTAACTTGTCTTTCTCCATTTTATACCCATAAGAACTCTGATTTGTTCCTTTGCCTGTGGAACTTATTTTTGCTAAGTGATTTCAGCGTCATGTGTGTGCTCAGTTACTAAGCCGTGTAAGTCTCGCAACCTAGTGGACTGTAGCCCACCAGGTTTTTCTGTCCATGGGATTTCCCCAGCATGAATACTGGATTGGGTTGCCATTTTCTCAGAGTTAATACAGTGGTCAATTTTAGTGATGTCTTCTAGTTCTCATCCACTCAACTTAATGTTCCTAAATGTAGTGAAATTACTATATATAATCTGTCATGAATAGCATTGAGAGCAACAGTAGCACCACACCAAGGATAATCCACAGGAAGACACACTTGCCTCTTCATTAAGCCCCTGCTTAGACTGGAGCATTTTAGTTGTGTGCCTATTTGATGGTGCATGGTCTTGACCATTCTGTTTGTATTGAATTGAGAATATTTCTTGAGATGGAGTCTGCCTTAAAAGTGGGGTATTTTCCTCCTATCATTATCAGATAGAGGATTTCTGGTCTGATTTAACGTGTTATACACAATGTACCTTATTAGTTTTTCAGAATGTACCAAGTCTCTTCCCCCACCCCGACCAGCCCAGTTTTATTTATAGTAAACCTTATCCATTTGGGCTTCTCTGGTGGCTCAAATAAATGGTAAAGAATCTGCCTGCACTGAAGGAGACCTGGGTTTGATCCCTGGGTTGGGAAGATCCCCTGAGAAGGGAATGGCAGCCCACTACAGTGTTCTTTCCTGGAGAATCCTGTGTTGTAGGAGCCTGCCGGACTGCAGTTCATAATGTCACAGACTAACACTTAACTATTTAGATTAACATTTTTCAATGGCCAGACTTCTTCATTCCCATTTTTCTATCCCTTTGGTTATATTTAAGGACCCTTGGTGTGTCTCAACTTTTTTTTTTTTTTTGTCTCAACATTTTAAAAAGTATTTTTCCCATCCTTTTTTGCAGGTCAGTTCTTTGTTCATCATGTTTGTTACTATAAGCTAGTATCATGTTATATTATTAATCCAGGTTTGGTGTTCAAATTATAGTTGATAAAACTTAGGTCTTTATTGGCTACTGTGTGTAACTTGTCTTTCTCCATTTTATACCCATAAGAACTCTGATTTGTTCCTTTGCCTGTGGAACTTATTTTTGCTAAGTGATTTCAGCGTCATGTGTGTGCTCAGTTACTAAGCCGTGTAAGTCTCGCAACCTAGTGGACTGTAGCCCACCAGGTTTTTCTGTCCATGGGATTTCCCCAGCATGAATACTGGATTGGGTTGCCATTTTCTCAGAGTTAATACAGTGGTCAATTTTAGTGATGTCTTCTAGTTCTCATCCACTCAACTTAATGTTCCTAAATGTAGTGAAATTACTATATATAATCTGTCATGAATAGCATTGAGAGCAACAGTAGCACCACACCAAGGATAATCCACAGGAAGACACACTTGCCTCTTCATTAAGCCCCTGCTTAGACTGGAGCATTTTAGTTGTGTGCCTATTTGATGGTGCATGGTCTTGACCATTCTGTTTGTATTGAATTGAGAATATTTCTTGAGATGGAGTCTGCCTTAAAAGTGGGGTATTTTCCTCCTATCATTATCAGATAGAGGATTTCTGGTCTGATTTAACGTGTTATACACAATGTACCTTATTAGTTTTTTCAGAATGTACCAAGTCTCTTCCCCCCACCCCCGACGCAATTTGAGTGTATCTGAAAATCTTACTAGGAAATCGATATTCAACCTCAGTTTCTCCAAATGGTAGTATGTTTTAAGGGAAACCATGCAATCTTCTACAAAGCAGTGTTTCTCTACAGGGAGTGTTTTTGTCCTTAAGGGGATATTTGGCAACTTCTGAGATATTTTTGCACATCACAGCTGGGGTGCAGTGGAGAGCATTGCTCCTGACCCCTCTAATGGGTAGAGAGAGGCCGAGGATTCTCTGCTCAACATCCTGTGTTTCACAGGACAGTCCTCCGTCCCCATAACACAGTTACCAAGCTCAAAATGTGCTTCAGGTTTAGAAACGCTGCTACCAGTAATGAGACCAAAACAAAACTGGTTTGAAAATGAATGTGTCTAAATGGAGTTTATTGCCATCCTGGTAGTCATATTGAATTGCTATAAGACTCGAGTCCTGAATGGGGAGTGACCAAGACTGCTTTTCTTATCCCTGTACTTTCAAGTCTCAGATTCCTCTCTTTACCCATATGCAGTCACTTGTTAGCAGTATCCTTTATTTTCCTGCCACCAGTTTATCAGTCTTGAGCCTCTGTCCCTAATCCCAGCATGCACACAGATCTAGACATTAGGTGCATTTCAGATATCTGGCCCTCAACACTTAATGTCTTGTGTTTCTAACCCAAGGGTCAGCAAACTGCTGCTGTTTTGGTAGGAGCCGCTAACTAAAGACAAACCTGCCAATTTTGAAGTGGGACTCTATACAGAATAAGTTTGCCATCCCCACTGTAACTTCTGTGTATATTTTCTCACCTTAACAACTGCTGGAATCCTTTGAAACTGAGTTCTCTGTGGTCCTCTCACCAACATTGCTCTCCCGATCTTTTCATCTGATCCTCCTCCCACTGTATGCCTCTTTTCTGTGTGATCTCACTGCAGCCATCTTGTAATCCTGCCCCTCCCTCTAGTAATCTCATTGCCTCAGACTAGTCAGTCCTTTTTGCTGATGACTCTCAAATTTATAATTAAAACTTAGCCCAGTTTCTAGACATGTACTAGATGTAACCATCTGGTATAAACACTGAGCCACCTGGGAATGAAGGTAGCTTTTTTTCGTTAGCTAACTGCTTCAAATTTCTACTTAGAAGTAGAAGCCTCCTTCAGGAAGCCTCCCCCAATATCCTTTTGATGTTCCTAACCTAAAAGATATCCATCTTACTGCTCCCAAAGCACGGTGATCCACAGCATTAAATACTGCAATTTCCAGGTTGCTTTTCTTGTCATCTCCCATATTACTATAAACACTTCAAGGGAAGGACTGAGTTGATCTCTGTATTCAGTTCGTTTACAATTATATCTTCATTTCCTTTGCAACTACAGGTACATGGTGTTTGATAAATGTTTTTTGAAATGAATTTGAAAGCTTCGATTGCACTATTTTATTAAAATGTATTAACATGATTTTAAGAAATCCTGCATTTCAGCACTGCAAATACATAAAGGCTTTGATTCTAAAAGTTAATACTGATAACAGTTGCCTGTATTTTAGACAACATATATCTTAAAATTTTCCACTAGTCTGGATTTATAATATGAAGAACATTTATCTACTTCTAGATTTATACATAGTACAAAATCACCAGAAGATCTTCATTTTGTGGCATTTTAAATATATATGTGTAAAAATAATGGGCAAGTTTAACAACCTAATGCTTTAATTTACATCTTTTCTGTAGCTGGGAAAGTACAACGTTTTTTCATGTTTTTTTATCTTTTCCATTGTGAATTTTTTCTTATTTATTAAGCTACTTATTTTCATTTTCAATTTATTTATATAATCTATACTTCAGTCCTTTTCCTAGTATAAATATTTCTCCCTGCCATTTAAAAAAAAATATTCATCAGAGATTTAACATTTTATATGTTTGAATCAGTTATTGTTTTTTTCATAAACTCAAATGGATCATTCCATTGTAGGTTTAGTTTTGGGTTTATTTGGCCAATTCTATTGGGCTTTCATTTATTTATTTTCATCCATCTTTGTTCTTTGGCCTGTGTGGGCCTCCCATCGCAGTGGCCTTTCTCATTGCAGAGCTCCAGCTCCGGGCGCATGCGCTCCAGCCGCTCCGCGACACGTGGGATCTTCACAGGGCAGGGATTGAACCAGCGCCCTTTGCACTGCAAGGGTGTCCTTACCCACTGGACCACCAGGGGAGCCCTAGTTTTTTTCCATTAGTTATCTTTGGGATTAAGATATTAACTATTGGCTTCCCAGGTGGCACCAGTGGTAAAGAATCTGCCTGCCAATGCAGAATATATAAACTCTTTAATCCACCTAGAGTTTGTGGTGTAAAATAAGGGGTTAGATTATATTGTTAACCATTTTTCTCCACACCAAGACAGTTTAACTTTTTAGCAGGTAAGAGTTTCTGGTAGCTGAACAGGAACCCAAGAAATCAGAGGGCACACTAGAGTGCTGCAGAGGTGGTTCATGTGCTCAGAATCAGTCCACAGACCCTCCAAGCAAGACAGAGTTGGCTTTATGTCTTCTACTAACCCTCCACAACTACCCTTTTGTCACTTCAGAACTTGTGCTCATTTTAAGCTCGTTTCATCCTGTGCCAAAATTTAAAAATTAATACTGATAACAGTTGCCTGTATTTTAGACAACATATCTTAAAATTTTCCACTAGTCTGGATTTATAATATGAAGAACATTTATCTACTTCTAGATTTATACATAGTACAAAATCACCAGAAGATCTTCATTTTGTGGCATTTTAAATATATATGTGTAAAAATAATGGGCAAGTTTAACAACCTAATGCTTTAATTTACATCTTTTCTGTAGCTGGGAAAGTACAACGTTTTTTCATGTTTTTTTATCTTTTCCATTGTGAATTTTTTCTTATTTATTAAGCTACTTATTTTCATTTTCAATTTATTTATATAATCTATACTTCAGTCCTTTTCCTAGTATAAATATTTCTCCCTGCCATTTAAAAAAAAATATTCATCAGAGATTTAACATTTTATATGTTTGAATCAGTTATTGTTTTTTTCATAAACTCAAATGGATCATTCCATTGTAGGTTTAGTTTTGGGTTTATTTGGCCAATTCTATTGGGCTTTCATTTATTTATTTTCATCCATCTTTGTTCTTTGGCCTGTGTGGGCCTCCCATCGCAGTGGCCTTTCTCATTGCAGAGCTCCAGCTCCGGGCGCATGCGCTCCAGCCGCTCCGCGACACGTGGGATCTTCACAGGGCAGGGATTGAACCAGCGCCCTTTGCACTGCAAGGGTGTCCTTACCCACTGGACCACCGGGGGAGCCCTAGTTTTTTTCCATTAGTTATCTTTGGGATTAAGATATTAACTATTGGCTTCCCAGGTGGCACCAGTGGTAAAGAATCTGCCTGCCAATGCAGAATATATAAACTCTTTAATCCACCTAGAGTTTGTGGTGTAAAATAAGGGGTTAGATTATATTGTTAACCATTTTTCTCCACACCAAGACAGTTTAACTTTTTAGCAGGTAAGAGTTTCTGGTAGCTGAACAGGAACCCAAGAAATCAGAGGGCACACTAGAGTGCTGCAGAGGTGGTTCATGTGCTCAGAATCAGTCCACAGACCCTCCAAGCAAGACAGAGTTGGCTTTATGTCTTCTACTAACCCTCCACAACTACCCTTTTGTCACTTCAGAACTTGTGCTCATTTTAAGCTCGTTTCATCCTGTGCCAAAATATTAGGGGG
Source organism: Tragulus kanchil (assembly GCA_022376925.1). Lineage (NCBI taxonomy): Eukaryota > Metazoa > Chordata > Mammalia > Artiodactyla > Tragulidae > Tragulus > Tragulus kanchil. Next base: position 91,213,530 of record JAIOJX010000004.1, on the reverse strand, counting down.
AAGAGATACAAGACTCATGCTTCTTAAGATGGCTAAAAGGATGCTCTAAGCTTGCCTGTAGACTACATAGCTCCCAGGGGTTTAGGGTGAGGGTGGGATTGGTACATCTTAAGACACACTTCATTTGAAAGGAAACTTGTTTATATTAGATTTAAATCTGCCGAGCTTCCCCTGGTGGTCCAGTGGGTAAGGACACCGCCTTGCAGTGCGAGGGGTGCCGGTTCGATCCCTGGCCTGGGAAGATCCCACGTGCTGCTGAGCCGCTGGACCGATGTGTCCAATCACCGAGCCGGAGCTCTGGCCCGCATGCGCCCAGAGCTGGTGCTCTGCGACGACAGTGGCCACCGCGATTGGAGGCCCACAGGAGCCAAAGAACAAAGACGGATGAAAATAGAGAAATGAAAGACCAATAGAAGTGGCCCGCCCACCCCCCTCCCTCCCCAACCCGACCCCCGCCCAAAAATAAATAAATAAATAAATCTTAAAAAAAAAAAAAAGATTTAAATCTGCCTTCTTTATGCCTGCCCCCATCCTTCTCGTTTTACCTTCTGACATAAGACATTTAACCTTTGGCTTTTGGATATTCTGGAAATCTAGGAGTAAAGGAGCATCTGTGTACTGACTCTCCTTCCCCAGAGCCCATGAAAATGTGACCTCAGTGACAAAGGGTTCATTCATTGACTCAAGTGCTGGTTGTTGCTTTTAATAATAAACTTCCCAGGTGGCACCAGTGGTAAAGAATCTGCCTGCCAATGCAGAATATATAAACTCTTTAATCCACCTAGAGTTTGTGGTGTAAAATAAGGGGTTAGATTATATTGTTAACCATTTTTCTCCACACCAAGACAGTTTAACTTTTTAGCAGGTAAGAGTTTCTGGTAGCTGAACAGGAACCCAAGAAATCAGAGGGCACACTAGAGTGCTGCAGAGGTGGTTCATGTGCTCAGAATCAGTCCACAGACCCTCCAAGCAAGACAGAGTTGGCTTTATGTCTTCTACTAACCCTCCACAACTACCCTTTTGTCACTTCAGAACTTGTGCTCATTTTAAGCTCGTTTCATCCTGTGCCAAAATATTAGGGGGAAGAGATACAAGACTCATGCTTCTTAAGATGGCTAAAAGGATGCTCTAAGCTTGCCTGTAGACTACATAGCTCCCAGGGGTTTAGGGTGAGGGTGGGATTGGTACATCTTAAGACACACTTCATTTGAAAGGAAACTTGTTTATATTAGATTTAAATCTGCCGAGCTTCCCCTGGTGGTCCAGTGGGTAAGGACACCGCCTTGCAGTGCGAGGGGTGCCGGTTCGATCCCTGGCCTGGGAAGATCCCACGTGCTGCTGAGCCGCTGGACCGATGTGTCCAATCACGAGCCGGAGCTCTGGAGCGCATGCGCCCAGAGCCGGTGCTCTGGACGACAGTGGCCACTGCGATGGGAGGCCCACAGGAGCCAAAGAACAAAGATGGATGAAAATAGAGAAATGAAAGACCAATAGAAGTGGCCCGCCCGCTCCCCTCCCTCCCCAACCCGACCCCCGCCCAAAAATAAATAAATAAATAAATCTTAAAAAAAAAAAAAAGATTTAAATCTGCCTTCTTTATGCCTGCCCCCATCCTTCTCGTTTTACCTTCTGACATAAGACATTTAACCTTTGGCTTTTGGATATTCTGGAAATCTAGGAGTAAAGGAGCATCTGTGTACTGACTCTCCTTCCCCAGAGCCCATGAAAATGTGACCTCAGTGACAAAGGGTTCATTCATTGACTCAAGTGCTGGTTGTTGCTTTTAATAATAAACTTCATATTCATGACCTAATAAATCTGGAACTTAATCTGCTGTGTATGAAAGTTTGTATCCATGTGTCCCCTCTCCCCACCAATCTGTAACTCAGTGAAACTAATGTGGTTCTCTTCTTTTAGCCCCACCAATTCTGAAGTTGTTCTGTGTAGTTAGTTTCAATTTTGATAACTAACATGGTTTCAGGTATATTGTTACCCAGATTTCCTTCTAGAGAAAATTCTAATTTATCATTACTGCTCTTTATATTTGGTGTCCATATGACACTGTTGTATTAGTGCCCTCCCATGTCTCTTAAAGAGTAATTGAAAATTATTGAAAGTTACTTAGGAAAGACTAACATGCCAATGTAAATCTCTTTTAGGACAGTTATATGATGGCTATGATGAAGAGTACGATTGTCCCATTTTAGATGAAGATAGAGTAAGTACAATTTTTTTTATAAAGTATGCATTTAAAAAATTCAGTAAGAAAATTGACCTCAGGTTTTTTTTTTTTTTTAATGTTGATTGCATACTGAGGTGATAATATTTTTTAGCTTATTTATTTATTTTGATCTCAATTTTTAAGAGTATTCATCTTTTTTTGCCTTTCTTTCAGGTAGTTGATGAGTTAGAAAACCAGATGAGTGAAGGTGGAGTTATTGTTGATTACCATGGCTGTGATTTCTTCCCTGAACGCTGGTTTCATATAGTATTTGTCCTGAAAACAGATAACAGTATTTTGTACAAAAGACTTGAAAATAGGTAAGAAAGGAAAAATACTAAGTTATTAAAGTATTATATAATACTTTACTCAGATTCGTAAAGTTGGCCAATACTACATCACAAAAATTGTATTTGAAAATGTGACTACTTTATTTTGGTCTCATTATAAAGCAAGTCTGTATAGTACCAACATTCTGAACCTAAGACAGATGCATCGGCAAAACATAAGCAGAAGTTTCTGAGTAAATGAATACCTCAACTGACAGAATGATTCAGTAAAGATTACTATTTAACAATACTATTTAGTCATGCTTTTTCTGTAATGTAAAATTTCTGTAGGTGAATAGCCAAGCCAACAACATATTCCACGCTATGGAATGAACATTACGCACTCAGATCATCCTAACAACAGAAATAAGAAAGCTTATGAAAAACTATCGATATAAATTAACATTACAATCTTTTACAAGATAAATGAACATTTTACAATATAGTTGAGTTCATCCTTTCCAAGAGAGCATCAGAATTAATCCAGAATAATCAGAAAGGCAAAGTTTTATCGAAAATATTTCCCCACTGTCTTTTGATTCAAGCTATGGAAAAAGGGGAATTTTAGGGGAATTTAGAGTAGTCTCTCGAAGGAAAACCTCCAGAAGTTTGACTAAGATCAAGCTCAGAATTTGTGTTCTCACTGACTATAGACAGCCCTGACTAAACACCATTGGATTGGATACTCGCAAAATCCTTACACAAAAAAGTATGGTAGCAAATATATCGGGGAAGTTAGGTTGGAACTATACCTGAAACTTTAAAAATATTTGAGCAGAGAAGTAATAGAGATAATATGGTACATATGCCTTTTCTCAAAAACCATTTAATGTTTTTATTAAAAATTACTATTTTATGTAAATCAAGACTAAAGTGTGAGAAACCCAGTCTTGTTTTAACCACTGAATAAATTACCAACTTACCACTGATAAGTTAATCACCTTTTTTAAAAAAAAATTTATTGAGATAAATTCACATACTGTATGAACTGCACAACCCATAATGTTTATCACCTCCCCCTCTCAAAAAGACCCATACCCATAAGTGGTCACTACCCGTATCCCCTCAGCCCCCAGTCCTAGGCAACCAATAGTTTACTTTCTATCTCAGTCAATTTGCCTGTTCTGGACTTTTTATATAAATGAAATCATACAAAATGTGATTTTTTGTGTCTGGCTTCTCTTATTTAGCATAATGTTTTCAGTGTTCATCTGTGCTGTAGCATGTACCAGTGCTTTGTTTCTTTTTTATTGCAAATAATATTCCATTATAATGGACATAGCATATTTATCTATTTATCAGATTATACACATTTGGGCTGTTTCAGCTTTTTTGTAATTGTGAATAATGCTGCCGTGAACATTCATGTATATGTTTTTATGTGAACATTATGCATTCATTCATTTATTTTGGGTATTGAAGTTTCCAGTAATAGGAATGCTGGGTCATATATCACATAAGTAACTATATCTAACTTTTTGAGAAACTGTCAGACATTTCCCAGAGTGCCTGCACCACTTTACATTGCCAAGAGTAGTGTATGAAGCCTCCAGTTTTTTCACATCCTTGTTATCTTTTTGATTGTAGCCATCCTAGTGGATACAAAGTAGTATCACATTGTGGTACAAATATTTATTTATATATTTATTTTTGGCTATTCTGGATTTTCACTGCTGCCACAGACTCTTCTCTAGTTGCAGGGAGTGGGGGCTACTCTCTAGTTGAGGTGAGCAGGCCTCTTGTTGCAGTGACTTCTCTTGTGGAGCTCGGGCTCTAGGGCACACGGGCTTCAGTAGTTGCGGCACATGGGCTCAATAGTCGCGGCTCTGAGGCTCTAAAGCACAGGCTCCATAGTTGTGGCTCACAGGCTTAGAGCATGTGGCATCTTCCCAGATTAGGGGTCAAACCTGTGTTTCTAGCATTGGCAGGCGAACTCTTCACCATTGAGCTACCAGGGAAGCTGGCATGTGGTTTTTATTTGCATTTTCTCGATGGCTAATAATAGTGTCTTTTCATGCGCTTATTGGCTATTTGTATATCTTTTGGAGAAATATGTATTTAGACCATTTGCCCAATTTTTAAAAAAAAATTTTTTGGGGGGAGGCAGGTTGGCGAGGAAGGGGGGTGGGCGGGCCACTTCTATTGGTCTTTCATTTATCTATTTTCATCCATCTTTGTTCTTTGGCCCATGTGGGCCACCCATTGCAGTGGCCTCTGTTGTTGCAGAGCACCGGCTCTGGGTGCATGCGCTCCAGAGCTCCGGCTCAGTAGTTGGACACATCAGTTCAGCCGCTCTGCTGCATGTGGGATCTTCCCAGGCCAGGATTGAACCAGTGTCCCTTGCACTGCAAAGCGGTGTCCTTACCCACTGGACCACCAGGGAAGCCCCCATTTGCCCATTTTTTAATAGGGTTATTTGTCCTTTTTCATTAAGTTAAAAGATTTCTTTTTTTCACTTTTATTATTTTTTAATATTTATTTTTAATTGATGAGTGCTTTACAACATTGGAAGTTATAAGATTTCTTTATATATTTTAGATCTAAGTCCCTTATCAGATATAAGACTTCCAAAAACTTTCTCCCATAACCACATTTTGAGTAGTCCTATTTAAACGAAATTTAAATTGAAGTAGTTCAATTTAGAAAGTTTAACGAATTTGAGTTTGAATTTCCCTTACCTGTTTCACTAGCTAATTGGCTAATTTACATCTTCATAAAGATTATACAAGTTAATTTTTCCAGTGTTTTTGGAATTAGTAAAGTACAGATACATCTGTGTGATCAAATACCCAATTAGTATATGATATTCTTTATTGAGTGCATTGTATATTATTTCTCGGTAAAGAGACTACAAGAAGTATTTTTGACAGTGCAAAGTATATATCTAGGGAAAGGTAGTTATGCACATGGGCTCAATAGTCGCGGCTCTGAGGCTCTAAAGCACAGGCTCCATAGTTGTGGCTCACAGGCTTAGAGCATGTGGCATCTTCCCAGATTAGGGGTCAAACCTGTGTTTCTAGCATTGGCAGGCGAACTCTTCACCATTGAGCTACCAGGGAAGCTGGCATGTGGTTTTTATTTGCATTTTCTCGATGGCTAATAATAGTGTCTTTTCATGCGCTTATTGGCTATTTGTATATCTTTTGGAGAAATATGTATTTAGACCATTTGCCCAATTTTTAAAAAAAAATTTTTTGGGGGGAGGCAGGTTGGCGAGGAAGGGGGGTGGGCGGGCCACTTCTATTGGTCTTTCATTTATCTATTTTCATCCATCTTTGTTCTTTGGCCCATGTGGGCCACCCATTGCAGTGGCCTCTGTTGTTGCAGAGCACCGGCTCTGGGTGCATGCGCTCCAGAGCTCCGGCTCAGTAGTTGGACACATCAGTTCAGCCGCTCTGCTGCATGTGGGATCTTCCCAGGCCAGGATTGAACCAGTGTCCCTTGCACTGCAAAGCGGTGTCCTTACCCACTGGACCACCAGGGAAGCCCCCATTTGCCCATTTTTTAATAGGGTTATTTGTCCTTTTTCATTAAGTTAAAAGATTTCTTTTTTTCACTTTTATTATTTTTTAATATTTATTTTTAATTGATGAGTGCTTTACAACATTGGAAGTTATAAGATTTCTTTATATATTTTAGATCTAAGTCCCTTATCAGATATAAGACTTCCAAAAACTTTCTCCCATAACCACATTTTGAGTAGTCCTATTTAAACGAAATTTAAATTGAAGTAGTTCAATTTAGAAAGTTTAACGAATTTGAGTTTGAATTTCCCTTACCTGTTTCACTAGCTAATTGGCTAATTTACATCTTCATAAAGATTATACAAGTTAATTTTTCCAGTGTTTTTGGAATTAGTAAAGTACAGATACATCTGTGTGATCAAATACCCAATTAGTATATGATATTCTTTATTGAGTGCATTGTATATTATTTCTCGGTAAAGAGACTACAAGAAGTATTTTTACATGATTTTTCATGTGTGCAAAAAAGTATATAGTTTCAGAAGTGTCCAGTTTCTAATGTGTTCCTAAAACTCCAGTTAATGCCATTCAGTTTACCTCCTCTTTGCCTTCTAGGGGTTATAATGAGAAGAAACTGAAAGACAATGTTCAGTGTGAAATTTTTCAAGTTCTTTATGAAGAAGCCTTAGCATCCTACAAAGAAGAAATAGTGCATCAACTGCCAAGCAATAAACCAGAAGATCTAGAGAATAATATCAATCAGATAATGAAATGGATTGAGCAGTGGGTCAAAGATCACAGTTCTTAACAAGAATGGCCACTTTACGATCACTCTTGATATAAAACTTAAATTGTGCTGTTAGACGAGGGGTGGATAGTATAAAGGTTTATGTGTGGGTTTTTTTTTCTCCATGAGAAAGCTAAACTCAAATATAATGATTAATACTATCATAAAGATTGATAGTTAAGACTATAAAAGTTTATTACAGAAGAAAATCAAGATGATCTCTTAAAATAAAACACAAACTAAAGCATCAGTTTTCTTTTTTTTTTTTTTTTACAAAAAGGAAGTTGTACTACTTGAAGCCTGTATAAAATTCAAAAGGTACAAAAGCATATACAGATGGTGCCTAACTTAAAATGGTTCAGCTTAGGATGTTTTGGCTTTATGATGGTGCAAAAGCCATAACGCATACACTAGAAATCATGCTTTGAGTTTTGATCTTCTCCTGGGCTAGCAATCCGCAGCACGACACCTGTGACAGTAGGCAGCGGCAGGGAAGCCGCGGCTCCCAGTCAGCCAGGTGATCATGAGGACATCTGTGTTGATGCCTTCATGAGTATCTCATTCCTTAATATGGTCGAATAGTATTCTACTGTATAGCTAGTTTACATTTTGTTAATCCATTCCATCAGTGCCATTGTTGCAGTGTATATCCACTTTGGGCACTATGTTTATGAACATTTGTGCACAAGTTTTGTGTGGATGTATGTTTTCAACTCTCTTTGGATATAACAAAGAGGGAGATTGTTGGGTAATACTGCAACTGAGTTTACCATCTTGAGGATATGCCAAAATGTTTTCCAAAGTGGTTTCATTACTTGATATTCTCATTCATGTATTGGGGTCTAATTCTGCATATCCTTGCTAACGCCTACTACTGTTCATCTAATAGTTATCCAATAGATATAGTCATACTTCATTTGGGTTTTGAATTAACATTTCTCTAATGATCAATGACGTGCATCTTTCCATGTGTTAATCATTTGTATGTCTTCCTTTGGATTCCTGATACATTTTTGCTTTTTTTTTTTTTTTCCTTGGCTAAGCCACATGACTTATCGCTTATTGAGTCTTAGTTCCCCGACCATTGATCAAACCCACTCATGTCCACTGCTGTAGACGCAGGGATCACCAAGGAATTCCCACTAATATGTTTTGAAAAGGCAATATTTTTTTCACTACTAGGATTCACTAAATCCTCTTGTCAAGTGATTGCTACTAATTATCTGTCCTAACACTAACACTGTCTCATAATAAAGATTTTCCTTCAACAGAAAGGAAATAATGGACTCTAATACAGAACTGTGGTACAGACCTATTACGAGAATCTTAAAAATAATTAATTTCAGGGCTAGGTTTCATGTAAAACTAGTGACAATGCTTTAACATCTTGCAGTTGTCAGAAAAAGTCTTAAAAATAATCTTATTTACTGTTTGTTTCTGGTTTTATCCAAGCCTACTTACAAACTTTTTGTTTAAATAGGCTAATTTAAACCAAACTTAAGGAGATAAAAGTGTGGCAAATTGTGGCAAATCATTTTGTATTTCTGTGATGAGAGTTTTGTTTTGGCCACTTCTGTTGCTCTTTCTTTTGCTTATCTTTGTTCTTTGGCCTGTGTGGGCCTTGCATCACAGTGGCCTCTCTCGTTGCAGAGCACTGGCTTTGGTAGTTGGACACATCGGTCCAGCCACTCCGCGGCACGTGGGATCTTCACAGGCCAGGGATCAAACCAGTGCCCCTTGCACTGCAAGGCAGTGTCCTTACCCACTGGACCACCAGGGAAGCCCTATGATGAGAGTTTTAAGTATGATTTATTCAGTTTCTCAAGAGTGTCTTGGAACTTTCCTGGTGGTCCAGTAGTTAAGACTCAGTGCTTCCACTGCACAGGGCATAGATTCAAAAGTGTCTTAATAAGCTTTGACATGTGCATAACTAGTCATCTTCCCCCTTATGCCCTTCTTGGTATATTTTTATTTTTGTGAGCATTGAGATAAGTTATTAGCCTTAAGTGGGCTATATTTCTTCTGCATTCTAATCATGTCCTACCATCAATCCCTACCAACATTTGCATTTGTGTTTAACACAAGAGTGACTGGAGTCAAATCTGTGGAGAACTCTTTCTTTCCGATCAAGCGGGGAGAGGGCAAGGTGAAAACACAACAACGCTATTCTTGGGAACTTCTCTGGCAGCCCAGTGGTTAAGACACTTAACAGGGGGCTACTGGTTTGATCCCTGGTCATGAAAATAACATCCCACATGGTGCAGCCAAAAGACAAAACCCTGTTCTTAATAACTCTAGTTCTGCATATGTGAAAAACAAGGTCATGGTAATAATATCTATGCATTTACTTAAGATTTAGTTCCTTAATCCTTCTGATGATATAAATCCCCTTGACAGTCTGATGTAAGGCAGGAACCCACTTCCTCAAATATAAATCTATATAAAACATTATATTTTTCAAAGATTTTTACGGACCCCTGAAATCCATCCAGAGGTTTGTTTTTTTTAAGGAGTCTACTTTTATGGAAGGGGAGATTAGAAAAATATAATTTGTTAAGTGAGACTAGTGAAATAAAAAGCAAATTGGTCATCCTGGACGTCCTAGCTAGTGTATTTAGCAAGAAGATAGAAGATACACATTCTCAGTTAACATGATTATTTATGTAGAAACTCCAAAGAGAATTCACACAAAAGCTACTTGAAAAAGTGACTTTAATAGGGTCACAGGATACAAGACCAATACACAAAAGCCAACTGCATTTCCATACAGGAGTGACAAACAATTGGAAATTAAAACAACAATACCATTTTAAATGGTACCAAAATGCATTATATAGTTCAGGCATAAATCTAAAAAAAATGTGCAAAATTTAAATGAGGAGAATTCAAATGAAAGAAATCGAAGACCCAAATAGGTGGATATACCACATTCATGGGCTTCCCAGGTGGTGCTAGTTCATAGAACCCAGCTGCAAATACAGGAGATACAAGAGACACGGGTTCAATCCCTGGGTTTGGAAGATCCCTGGAGGAAGGCATGGCAACTGACACCAGTATTCTTGCCTGGAGAATCCCATGGACACAGGAGCCTGGAGGGCTACAGTCCCTAGGGTCATAAAGAGTTGGACATGACTGAAGCACACACAGACCGTGTTCATGAAGTTCAAGATTCAATATTATTAATGTCAGTTTTTTCCAAATTGATAAATAAATTTCAACATTCTCTCTTAAAATAAAAATTGATGAACTGGTTCTAAAATTTCTATGAAAACAAACTAGAACAACCAGACAATGATGAAGAAGAACCAAGTTAGAAGACTTAAAGTCACTGATTTCAAAATTTGCTATAAAGAGTAAAGTCTGCCCGTGTGATATTGATGGAAGGGTGAGCACATACAGTGTGATCTCAGGTGGCCTTGGACAGCAGCAGCTTGAAGCAGGATTTCGATTCCCCTGCCCAAGACTGAAGTCAAGCTGTGGCGGTGAGACAGCAATGAATCCTAGCAACTGGACCACCAGGAACCCATGACCAGTGACAAGGCCCTGGCTCATCACCTGTGTAGAAATGAATTTCCACAGAGGGAGAGATGTAAAGTAGTGAAATAAGTAACATGTTTATTAGGAGGAAAGGGTATGTGTGGATAGACACCTGGAAGGGCTCAGAGAGTCTTGTTCTTGAGGTAGGGCGAGGCAAGCCCTCCCAAGTGTGTGCCAGCATCTCTTAGCCAAGACGGATTCTAGCAGAGAGGCCTATGGGTGAGTGGACATCACCTACTGTGGGGTGATATGCATGTGTGCTCAGTTGTGTCTGACTCTTTGGGACCCTATGCCCTATAGCCGGCCGGGTTCTGTCCATGGGATTTCCCAAGTGGGTTGTCATTTCCTCCTCCAGGGGATCTTCATGACCCGGAGACTGAACCTGCATCTCCTGCGTCTTCAGGTGGATTTTTTACCACTGAGCCAACTGGGAAGCCCTGATGGGTATTAGGAAATAACAAAATCATTGCACCAGGTGAGGAAGCTAATGATTGACACGTCTGGGGTGGGGTTAAAGGGAGTGAATTGCTTGGGAAATTTCCAGAAATGGGTTGCCCCAGCAGCAGTTTTCCAGGCCCACCTGGCCCTGTTTTCCCCACTGCCTGGCCTTTACGACAAGGGGGGGTTTATTCTTGCCTGGAGAATCCCATGGACACAGGAGCCTGGAGGGCTACAGTCCCTAGGGTCATAAAGAGTTGGACATGACTGAAGCACACACAGACCGTGTTCATGAAGTTCAAGATTCAATATTATTAATGTCAGTTTTTTCCAAATTGATAAATAAATTTCAACATTCTCTCTTAAAATAAAAATTGATGAACTGGTTCTAAAATTTCTATGAAAACAAACTAGAACAACCAGACAATGATGAAGAAGAACCAAGTTAGAAGACTTAAAGTCACTGATTTCAAAATTTGCTATAAAGAGTAAAGTCTGCCCGTGTGATATTGATGGAAGGGTGAGCACATACAGTGTGATCTCAGGTGGCCTTGGACAGCAGCAGCTTGAAGCAGGATTTCGATTCCCCTGCCCAAGACTGAAGTCAAGCTGTGGCGGTGAGACAGCAATGAATCCTAGCAACTGGACCACCAGGAACCCATGACCAGTGACAAGGCCCTGGCTCATCACCTGTGTAGAAATGAATTTCCACAGAGGGAGAGATGTAAAGTAGTGAAATAAGTAACATGTTTATTAGGAGGAAAGGGTATGTGTGGATAGACACCTGGAAGGGCTCAGAGAGTCTTGTTCTTGAGGTAGGGCGAGGCAAGCCCTCCCAAGTGTGTGCCAGCATCTCTTAGCCAAGACGGATTCTAGCAGAGAGGCCTATGGGTGAGTGGACATCACCTACTGTGGGGTGATATGCATGTGTGCTCAGTTGTGTCTGACTCTTTGGGACCCTATGCCCTATAGCCGGCCGGGTTCTGTCCATGGGATTTCCCAAGTGGGTTGTCATTTCCTCCTCCAGGGGATCTTCATGACCCGGAGACTGAACCTGCATCTCCTGCGTCTTCAGGTGGATTTTTTACCACTGAGCCAACTGGGAAGCCCTGATGGGTATTAGGAAATAACAAAATCATTGCACCAGGTGAGGAAGCTAATGATTGACACGTCTGGGGTGGGGTTAAAGGGAGTGAATTGCTTGGGAAATTTCCAGAAATGGGTTGCCCCAGCAGCAGTTTTCCAGGCCCACCTGGCCCTGTCCTCTAGTTCCTTCCCACTGCCTGGCCTTTGCCCCAGTCTTTCCTTTGGCCTGCAAGGCCCTCTCATTCCTTGGCTCTGAAAGCTTGCTTTTCTGGAGCCCCACTACAGCTCGGCTCCATCTGTCTCTCAAAGCGAGTCCTGGACGCTTAATGTTTCAACCAGTTAATTTTACCTTTAATGACCCACACAATGGCCTCGTCGTCCTTCTAGGTCTGCAGCTTTTATTTATAACTCGGCTGCGCTGTAGCTGGGGACATAGAGTTACGAGTCCCTGCACCCTAATCAAGATGGTGCAGAGGCAGGCGGCGGAGCCGGGGACCCGGCGGCCACGCCCGCCTTCCCAATCCCGGCGCGCTGCGCGTCACGTGGCTGGAGGAGCGGCGGCGCGCGCGTCCTGGAAGCTCGCGCCAGGTAAGCACGCTAAGGGTGCTCCCGGACGCGGGGCAGGGCGGCGAGAGGCGGCCAGGGCCCCGCTTGCTGTTCCCCGCTGTCGGTTCTTCACCCGACAAGGATACTGGAAAGCGTGTGGAGCCAAGGCCCCAGGGCGGAACTGAGCAGTCTAGGAACTCCGCAAGGTGGTCGACAAGCTGGTAAATTGGCTCCTTCTTCCCCTCATCTGATATCGTAGAAATAAGAAATAGGTTTGAAAGACTTTATTTCTACCTCTCCTCCTCCTTCTTTACTACTTTTTAAATATTTTTTTTCTACTAATTATGAATGTCAAAACTGCAGTACACCAAATGCCTTGTGATATCCTGGATTGGCTCCTACGACAGGAAAGGACGTCAGTAAGGAACCTGGAAAAGACCCTCATGCAGGGAAAGACTGAGGGCAGGAGGAGAAGGTGAGGACAGAAGATGAGATGATTAGATGGCATCAGTGGACGTGAGTTTGAGCGAACTCCGAGATACTGGGAAGGATGGGGAAGTGCATGTATCACTGTTAATCTATTTTTGATAAACGTACCCTAATATTGCATGAAAAGAATTTGGGTAAAAGGGTATACAGGAACATACATGTCTGTGAACAAAACTCTGTAAAACCTTTAAAATAAAGAATTTAAAAGAAAAAAGGGTATCCAGGAGCTCACTGTACTATCTTTGCAACTTTGTAAATCTAAAAATATTTTAACATAAAAAATTTTAAAATCCTACAGTGGCATGCAGTAGACCATTGTTACAGAAAGGGCTGAAATCACTTCCTTTTTTGCCTAGCCTAACAGGAATTAGGTGTCTGTTTGTTCAACTTGTTTGCTAAGGAAAGAGTTGTCCAGCTAGTGGGTGTGGATATTTCTAGTTTAAGTTTTCTGAGCAGGAATCTGCAGCTTTAAACTCGGCTGCGCTGTAGCTGGGGACATAGAGTTACGAGTCCCTGCACCCTAATCACGATGGTGCAGAGGCAGGCGGCGGAGCCGGGGACCCGGCGGCCACGCCCGCCTTCCCAATCCCGGCGCGCTGCGCGTCACGTGGCTGGAGGAGCGGCGGCGCGCGCGTCCTGGAAGCTCGCGCCAGGTAAGCACGCTAAGGGTGCTCCCGGACGCGGGGCAGGGCGGCGAGGCGGCCAGGGCCCCGCTTGCTGTTCCCCGCTGTCGGTTCTTCACCCGACAAGGATACTGGAAAGCGTGTGGAGCCAAGGCCCCAGGGCGGAACTGAGCAGTCTAGGAACTCCGCAAGGTGGTCGACAAGCTGGTAAATTGGCTCCTTCTTCCCCTCATCTGATATCGTAGAAATAAGAAATAGGTTTGAAAGACTTTATTTCTACCTCTCCTCCTCCTTCTTTACTACTTTTTAAATATTTTTTTTCTACTAATTATGAATGTCAAAACTGCAGTACACCAAATGCCTTGTGATATCCTGGATTGGCTCCTACGACAGGAAAGGACGTCAGTAAGGAACCTGGAAAAGACCCTCATGCAGGGAAAGACTGAGGGCAGGAGGAGAAGGTGAGGACAGAAGATGAGATGATTAGATGGCATCAGTGGACGTGAGTTTGAGCGAACTCCGAGATACTGGGAAGGATGGGGAAGTGCATGTATCACTGTTAATCTATTTTTGATAAACGTACCCTAATATTGCATGAAAAGAATTTGGGTAAAAGGGTATACAGGAACATACATGTCTGTGAACAAAACTCTGTAAAACCTTTAAAATAAAGAATTTAAAAGAAAAAAGGGTATCCAGGAGCTCACTGTACTATCTTTGCAACTTTGTAAATCTAAAAATATTTTAACATAAAAATTTTAAAAATCCTACAGTGGCATGCAGTAGACCATTGTTACAGAAAGGGCTGAAATCACTTCCTTTTTTGCCTAGCCTAACAGGAATTAGGTGTCTGTTTGTTCAACTTGTTTGCTAAGGAAAGAGTTGTCCAGCTAGTGGGTGTGGATATTTCTAGTTTAAGTTTTCTGAGCAGGAATCTGTTTTATTTTTCAGTTCGACCTATTAAGTGTCTCTGGAACACCTGTTATTCTCACGTAAATGGGACGCGTGTGTTAGGGGCATGCGCAATGAAAACACAAGCCAGGAAGGAAGGATTGTTAGAAAGCTACAACACTGAGCTAGGAGGGCTTCGAGGTAGGAGAAATCCCTTCTGGCCCCAGGGACTCAGGGGAGCTCCTGGAAGAAGTGGCTGTTGTGAACTGAGGAGGGCCTGAGACCAGAAAGTATCCCCGGGGTGGAGAATGGCTCCAGCAGAGACTTGAAGGCGATCAGGCTGAGGGGGCCTGGGAGCAGGTAAAATCCCTCTTACATGGAAGCATAGAGGGTGCCCAGGGAGTTCAAGTGGCACAGGAAGTGAAAACTGGAGTTACCTTGTAGAAAACAGGGTAACATCTGCCTTAATCACATACGCCATGGGAGCTGTGGAGTGTTTGCAGGGAGGAGAGGAGCATCATTGGCTTTGTGCTCAGAGATGACTGACTTGGCAGCAGTTAGGGGAGTATTGGTTTAGCCCAGGAAAGGTAAAGAAATTCATCCAGGGCCATGAAGTTAATGTGCAAAGTATGTGCGTGCTAAGTTGCTTTAATTGTGTCTGACTCTTTGCGACCCTGTGGACTGCAGCCCGCCAGGCTCCTCTGTCCATGGGATTCTCCAGGTAAGAATACTGGAGTGGGCTGCCATGTCCTCCTCCAGGGGATCTTCCCAGCCCAGAGATCAAACCTGCGGCTCCTGCATTGCAGGCAGTTCTTTACCACTGAGCCACCCCAAAGCCCAAAGAAGGACATGGTTAGGGGAAATTTTGTGGGCCTGCAGGACTTGGCAACTGAAGGCCAAAATAGAAGAAAAAGTAAAAAAAAAAAAAAATCCCCGAGTTTTTGGCCCTGGATGTCTGGAGCATAGTTGATAGATTGTAAACTGGGGGACTCAGGAGACCTGGGATGAGGGTGGGAGGGTAATGAATGTGTTTTTCTGTGTTTTTTTTTTGGCCACTTCTGTGTGTTTCTGAACAAGCTGTGTTTGAATTGCTGGCAGGATATTTATCTGGACATGTGTATGTAAGAGTGTTCAGGAGTGGAAGTCAAATATCAATATATACAGAAGGGACAGGAAGAGGAAAAAGAGTAGGCAAGAAGGAGGCAGTTACGGATTCCCGTGGGGTTGAGGAGCTGAGGGAGACTTGGATTTGCTGAGTCAGGAGCATCATAGCTTGTGCAAAGGTGAAGGAGCCAGAGGAATGAGGTTGGGTCTTAGATTTAGGAATTAGGAAGGCACACATCACATTTAGAGTTGTTTTAATGAAAGAGTAGCAGCTTGTCCGCTCACTGTCTGTAGTCTGTTCAGTGGCCATTCTTTTTTTTTTTGGCCTCTCTTATTGATTATTTATTTATTTCCATCCATCTTTACTCTTTGACCTGTGTGGGCCTCCCATTGCAATGGCCTCTCTTGCCGCAGAGCACTAGCTCTGGGCACATGCGCTCCAGAGTGCCGGCTTATAATTGGACACACCTGTCCAGCCACTCCACGGCCGTGGGATCCTCCCGGGTCAAGGACCGAACCGTTGCTGCCTGCACTGCAAGGCGGACTCTCCACCCACTGGACCACCAGGGAAGTGGCCATTCTTAAGTGGGAGCCAGACAGGTAGTTTCTAGTTCTGCCTGCCACTGTCTGTAATTCTGCTTGGAGTAGCACGGGAGACACCCTTAATAAAACCAAAAGGACCCTTTTATTCCTAGCAACACCGAATAGTCCATAGAGTCAGGGTTCCATGAGGTACACTTTGGAAAAGGCTGCAATAGAGCCAGAATTCTAGAGGTCTAAAGAACAAGAGTCTTATCCACTCTCCTGACTTGACAAATGAAGACACTGAAACTCAAATGCATATCAGTGAACATGGATTTCAAGTATATTGATAGTGCCCCAAATTTCCCTATACAGTAGTTATTCTTAAGCCCATTTTGGAAATTCTGAAATAGGCTCTGAGAGGTTTAGTGACTGGCCCAGAATTGCAGAGCAGGAAGTGGTGGTGTGAGATTGGAACCCAGGCCTCCTGGGTCAGGGCCTTCTCTGTCACACATCTTACCTTCTTCCTGGTGGTCGGCTTGAATGCATTTCAAAGTGGTTGAATGGAATGTAACTTCAGTTTTTTCTCCTTCCTTAAAGAAATGCATTCTAAAAGTCAAGTTCAACTGCATTACATATTAATATTACTATAATATAGTTAGTATATAAAAATGTCCCAAAGTTACATTTTAAATAACACTAGAGCCTTAGACCATGTGAAATCTCCTTATATTCAACTCTGAACAGTGGCAAGACATACCTGGGACACCTATGATCCCTATGAGGTGCTTTGAAAAATATTCTTAGCCGATACTATGATTGCTTACTCTTTCCTCTTACTGCCTTTTTCCTTTGTGTTAAGCAATTCCATTTTCTTCACTGCTGGCTGCCAGATCCTGACCACAGCCTTCTTAACAGAGGCAGGAGGTTGAATTTATAAGCCAGAATCTGTGCTAGAGGTAAAATACAGCCTTTTAGGGTTAATCTTTTATTCAATAAGTAATTTCCTATCTGCCTTATAATTGGACACACCTGTCCAGCCACTCCACGGCCGTGGGATCCTCCCGGGTCAAGGACCGAACCGTTGCTGCCTGCACTGCAAGGCGGACTCTCCACCCACTGGACCACCAGGGAAGTGGCCATTCTTAAGTGGGAGCCAGACAGGTAGTTTCTAGTTCTGCCTGCCACTGTCTGTAATTCTGCTTGGAGTAGCACGGGAGACACCCTTAATAAAACCAAAAGGACCCTTTTATTCCTAGCAACACCGAATAGTCCATAGAGTCAGGGTTCCATGAGGTACACTTTGGAAAAGGCTGCAATAGAGCCAGAATTCTAGAGGTCTAAAGAACAAGAGTCTTATCCACTCTCCTGACTTGACAAATGAAGACACTGAAACTCAAATGCATATCAGTGAACATGGATTTCAAGTATATTGATAGTGCCCCAAATTTCCCTATACAGTAGTTATTCTTAAGCCCATTTTGGAAATTCTGAAATAGGCTCTGAGAGGTTTAGTGACTGGCCCAGAATTGCAGAGCAGGAAGTGGTGGTGTGAGATTGGAACCCAGGCCTCCTGGGTCAGGGCCTTCTCTGTCACACATCTTACCTTCTTCCTGGTGGTCGGCTTGAATGCATTTCAAAGTGGTTGAATGGAATGTAACTTCAGTTTTTTCTCCTTCCTTAAAGAAATGCATTCTAAAAGTCAAGTTCAACTGCATTACATATTAATATTACTATAATATAGTTAGTATATAAAAATGTCCCAAAGTTACATTTTAAATAACACTAGAGCCTTAGACCATGTGAAATCTCCTTATATTCAACTCTGAACAGTGGCAAGACATACCTGGGACACCTATGATCCCTATGAGGTGCTTTGAAAAATATTCTTAGCCGATACTATGATTGCTTACTCTTTCCTCTTACTGCCTTTTTCCTTTGTGTTAAGCAATTCCATTTTCTTCACTGCTGGCTGCCAGATCCTGACCACAGCCTTCTTAACAGAGGCAGGAGGTTGAATTTATAAGCCAGAATCTGTGCTAGAGGTAAAATACAGCCTTTTAGGGGTTAATCTTTTATTCAATAAGTAATTTCCTATCTGCCTTGACAAATAAAACTAGACTTATTTAGGAAATAAACCTGTAGAGGAACCAGGATGATCTCATAAAAATTTGGTGGAAACAATGGGTCCAGTATACTGTGTTGAGTGTTGCCCACACTAGCTATTTCGGCTTTTACTCTTAGTTTTATTTGGACTCACAAATAATAGAAACTTGGTTTACTCTGGTATTAATCTCACTGAAGTGCTCTGAAAGATAGAAAGTCATGGCTAAGAGTCTTAACAGAATCTCTGACACGAGGAATCTAGATTCAGAATCTGGCTGTACTATTTAACTATTTTTATTTAACCTCTCTGTACTTCAGAGTAATGGTCTAGGTAGACTTAAACAATAATAGTATTGTCTTTTAAAGTGTTTGTGAAGCTTAAATAGAATAATCTAAGTACAGCACTTAGACTAGTGTACCTAGTGTTTTTTGTATAAGCAACAAGTACTGACAGTTATTAGATCATGGTTTAAATTTTGTTGCCAGTGTAAGGCATCAGGTTTAATGATTTTCTTATCTAGGATGATACAACCGATTAACACACTTCTCATCTTTTCCCCTAGTCCAGTAAAAACATCCCTTACTTTTTTTTTTTTAATTTTAACAGCTTGTTATTGGGGTATAATTTACATATAATAAAAGGTACTGTTATAAGTGTATGATTTGATGAATTTTGACAAACCATCATCTAGTCAAGACAAGACTTTTTCATCACCCCAGAAAAGTCAAGTTCAACTGCATTACATATTAATATTACTATAATATAGTTAGTATATAAAAATGTCCCAAAGTTACATTTTAAATAACACTAGAGCCTTAGACCATGTGAAATCTCCTTATATTCAACTCTGAACAGTGGCAAGACATACCTGGGACACCTATGATCCCTATGAGGTGCTTTGAAAAATATTCTTAGCCGATACTATGATTGCTTACTCTTTCCTCTTACTGCCTTTTTCCTTTGTGTTAAGCAATTCCATTTTCTTCACTGCTGGCTGCCAGATCCTGACCACAGCCTTCTTAACAGAGGCAGGAGGTTGAATTTATAAGCCAGAATCTGTGCTAGAGGTAAAATACAGCCTTTTAGGGGTTAATCTTTTATTCAATAAGTAATTTCCTATCTGCCTTGACAAATAAAACTAGACTTATTTAGGAAATAAACCTGTAGAGGAACCAGGATGATCTCATAAAAATTTGGTGGAAACAATGGGTCCAGTATACTGTGTTGAGTGTTGCCCACACTAGCTATTTCGGCTTTTACTCTTAGTTTTATTTGGACTCACAAATAATAGAAACTTGGTTTACTCTGGTATTAATCTCACTGAAGTGCTCTGAAAGATAGAAAGTCATGGCTAAGAGTCTTAACAGAATCTCTGACACGAGGAATCTAGATTCAGAATCTGGCTGTACTATTTAACTATTTTTATTTAACCTCTCTGTACTTCAGAGTAATGGTCTAGGTAGACTTAAACAATAATAGTATTGTCTTTTAAAGTGTTTGTGAAGCTTAAATAGAATAATCTAAGTACAGCACTTAGACTAGTGTACCTAGTGTTTTTTGTATAAGCAACAAGTACTGACAGTTATTAGATCATGGTTTAAATTTTGTTGCCAGTGTAAGGCATCAGGTTTAATGATTTTCTTATCTAGGATGATACAACCGATTAACACACTTCTCATCTTTTCCCCTAGTCCAGTAAAAACATCCCTTACTTTTTTTTTTTTAATTTTAACAGCTTGTTATTGGGGTATAATTTACATATAATAAAAGGTACTGTTATAAGTGTATGATTTGATGAATTTTGACAAACCATCATCTAGTCAAGACAAGACTTTTTCATCACCCCAGAAAAGTTCCCTCCGGCTCTTTTTTTTAAATTATTTTTCTTTATTTTAAAGATTTGACAGAGTTTTGTTGTTCACCAACATGTATGTTCCCAGATCAGTCATATGCATATCCCTGGACCCTCCCCCTACCCGGTTCCCCCCCCCCCACCCCTCCAGACCATCGCCCCATGCCATTGTGAGCACTCCTATTCCCTTAGCACAATGACAATAGCTATCTTTTCCACACATGACAGTATAGGTTTCCATGTCACTGTTTCCATGCCTCCCCCTCCCTATTTCTTCCCCACAATGTCCATATGTCTATGCTCTGTCTGTTTTTCCATGAGTTCACTGCATGTGCTATCAAGACCGTCCTACTAGATTCCATATATGTGTGTTAGTATGCTGTATTTGTCTTTCTCTTTTTGACTTACTTCACTTTTTATGATAGGTTCTAGAGCCAGCCACCTCATTAGGACTGAGTCTTCTGCATTTCTTTTAACAGCTGAGTAGTATTCCATTGTATATATGTACCAGTGCTTCTGTATCCATTCATTTGTCGATGGACATCTAGGTTGCTTCCATGTTCTGGCTATTGTATAGAGAGCTGCAATGAACACTGCGGTACAGGTGCCTCTTTCATTTTTGACTTCATCAGGATATAGGCCTAATAGTGGGATTGCTGGGTCATAGGGTGCTTCTATTTTCAGTTTTTTAAGGAATCTCCATATTGTCTTCCATAGAGGTTGTATCAGTTTACATTCCCACCAGCAATGCAAGAGGATTCCCTTTTCTCCGCACCCTCTCCAGCATTTATTGTCTGTCGATTTGTTGATGATGGTCATTCTGACGGTTGTGAGGTGGTATCTCATTGTGGTTTTAATTTGCATTTCTCTAATGATAAGCAAGGTTGAGCATCGTTTCATGTGCTTCTGGGCGCCTCTTTGGAGAGGCGTCTCTTTAGATCTTTTTCCCATTTTTTGATTGGGTTGTTCGTTTTTCCTGTGCTGAGTTGTCTGAGTTGCTAGATTTTGGAGATTAATTCTTTGTCTGTTGTTTCATTTGCTATGATTTTCTCCCACACTGTGGGGTGTCTGTTCAGCTTTTTTGTAATTTCTTTTGCTGTACAAAAGCTTTTAAGTTTCATGAGGTCCCATGTGTTCACTTTTCTTTTCAGTTCCACTATTCTAGTAGGTGGGTCAGAGAAGATCTTGCTTTGATTGATGTCCTTGAGGGTTTTGCCTATATTCTCCTCTAAGAGTTTGATGGTTTCTGGTCTTACATTTAGGTCTTTAATCCATTTTGAGTTGATCTTTGTGCATGGTGTCAGGGAATGTTCCAACTTCATTTTCTTGCATGTAGCTGTCCAATTTTCCCAGCACCATTTGTTGAAGAGGCTGTCCTTGTCCCATTTTATAGTTTCGCCTCCTTTGTCAAAAATAAGGTACCCATAGGTGCGTGGGTTTATCTCTGGGTTCTCGATCTTGTTCCATTGGTCTATAGTTCTGTTTTTGTGCCAGTGCCATACTGTCTTGATGACTGTTGCTTTGTATTAGAGTCTGAAGTTAGGGAGGCTGATCCCTCCAACTCCGTTTTTCTTTCTCAGGATTGCTTTGGCTATTCGAGGTCTTTTGTGTTTCCATATGAACTTTGTGATTCTTTGGTCTAGTTCTGTGAAAAATGTCAATGGTAGTTGGATAGGTATTGCATTGAATCTGTAGATGATATTTGGTAGTATGGTCATTTTCACAATATAGATTCTTCCAATCCAGGAACATGGAATATCTCTCCATCTGTTTAAGTCTTCTTTAATGTCTCTCATGAGTGTCTTGTAATTTTCAGTGTACAGTTCTTTTGTTTCTTTGGGTAGGTTTATTCCTAGATATTTTATTCTTTTGGTTGTAATGGTGAAGGGGATTGCCTCTTTGATTTCGTTTTCTGATTTTTCATTGTTTGTGTATAGGAATGCCAGTGATTTCTGTGTGTTGACTTTGTATCCTGCGACTTTGCTGAATTCGTTGATTAGCTCTAGTAGCTTTGTAATAGTGTCTTTGGGATTTTCTATGTATAATATCATGTCGTCTGCAAAAAGAGACAGCTTGACTTCTTCCTTTCCAATCTGGATTCCTTTGATTTCTTTCTCTTCTTTTATTGCCATTGCTAGGACTTCCAGGACTATGTTGAACAGTAGTGGTGAAAGTGGGCACCCCTGTCTTGTTCCTGATCTTAGAGGGAATGCTTTCAGTTTTTCACCATTAAGGATAATGTTCGCTGTAGGCTTCTCATAGATGGCTTTTATTATGTTGAGATAGGTTCCTTCTACGCCCATTTTCTGAAGAGTTTTTTTTTTTATCATAAATGGATGTTGTACTTTGTCGAAGGCTTTTTCTGCATCTATTGAGATGATCATGTGGTTTTTGTCTTTCAATTTGTTGATATGGTGTATCACATTGATTGATTTGCGGATGTTGAAGAATCCTTGCATGCCAGGGATGAACCCGACTTGATCGTGATGTATGAGTTTTTTGATGTGTCGTTGAATTCTGTTTGCTAGGATTTTGTTGAGGATCTTGGCATCTAAGTTCATCAGTGAAATTGGCCTATAGTTTTCCTTTCTTGTGTTGTCTTTGCCTGGTTTTGGTATCAGGGTGATGGTGGCCTTGTAGAATGTGTTTGGAAGTTTTCCTTCCTGTGCAATTGTTTGGAAGAGTTTTAGAAGGACGGGCATTAGCTCTTCTTTAAATGTTTGGTAGAATTCGGCTGTGAAGCCATCTGGCCCTGGGATTTTATTTTTGGGTAGATTTTTAATCACAAATTCGATTTTTGAGCTTGTTATTGGGTTGTTCAAACTTTCTGTTTCTTCCTGGCTCAGTCTTGGGAGATTAATTTTCTCCAAGAAACTGTCCATTTCTTTTGTTTCTTTGGGTAGGTTTATTCCTAGATATTTTATTCTTTTGGTTGTAATGGTGAAGGGGATTGCCTCTTTGATTTCGTTTTCTGATTTTTCATTGTTTGTGTATAGGAATGCCAGTGATTTCTGTGTGTTGACTTTGTATCCTGCGACTTTGCTGAATTCGTTGATTAGCTCTAGTAGCTTTGTAATAGTGTCTTTGGGATTTTCTATGTATAATATCATGTCGTCTGCAAAAAGAGACAGCTTGACTTCTTCCTTTCCAATCTGGATTCCTTTGATTTCTTTCTCTTCTTTTATTGCCATTGCTAGGACTTCCAGGACTATGTTGAACAGTAGTGGTGAAAGTGGGCACCCCTGTCTTGTTCCTGATCTTAGAGGGAATGCTTTCAGTTTTTCACCATTAAGGATAATGTTCGCTGTAGGCTTCTCATAGATGGCTTTTATTATGTTGAGATAGGTTCCTTCTACGCCCATTTTCTGAAGAGTTTTTTTTTTTATCATAAATGGATGTTGTACTTTGTCGAAGGCTTTTTCTGCATCTATTGAGATGATCATGTGGTTTTTGTCTTTCAATTTGTTGATATGGTGTATCACATTGATTGATTTGCGGATGTTGAAGAATCCTTGCATGCCAGGGATGAACCCGACTTGATCGTGATGTATGAGTTTTTTGATGTGTCGTTGAATTCTGTTTGCTAGGATTTTGTTGAGGATCTTGGCATCTAAGTTCATCAGTGAAATTGGCCTATAGTTTTCCTTTCTTGTGTTGTCTTTGCCTGGTTTTGGTATCAGGGTGATGGTGGCCTTGTAGAATGTGTTTGGAAGTTTTCCTTCCTGTGCAATTGTTTGGAAGAGTTTTAGAAGGACGGGCATTAGCTCTTCTTTAAATGTTTGGTAGAATTCGGCTGTGAAGCCATCTGGCCCTGGGATTTTATTTTTGGGTAGATTTTTAATCACAAATTCGATTTTTGAGCTTGTTATTGGGTTGTTCAAACTTTCTGTTTCTTCCTGGCTCAGTCTTGGGAGATTAATTTTCTCCAAGAAACTGTCCATTTCTTCCAGGTTGTCCAGTTTGTTTGCATATAGCTGTTCATAATAATCTCTTAGAATCCTTTGGATTTCTGCATTATCTGTTGTAATCTCTCCTTTTTCATTTTTGATTTTGTTGATCTGGTTCTTCTCTCTCTTTCTCTTGATGAGTCTGACCAGTGGCTTGTCAATTTTGTTTACCTTTTCAAAGAACCAGCTTTTTGTTTTATTTATCTTTACTATTGTTTCTTTCGTTTCTTTCTCATTTATTTCTGCTCTGATCCTTATGATTTTTTCTTCTTCTACTGGCTTTGGGGTGTTTTTGTTCTTCTTTCTCCAATTGTTTTAAGCGGAGGGTTAGGTCATCTGCTTCATATTTTCCTAGTTTCTTGAGGTGGGACTGTATTGCTATAAATTTCTTTCTTAGAACTGCTTCTGCAGTATCCCATAGGTTTTGCACGGTCGTATGTTCATTGTCATTTTCTTCTAGGAATTGTTAAATTTCTCCTTTGATTTCCTCAATGATCAGTTGGTTTTTTAGGTATGTATTGTTTAATCTCCATGTGTTTGTGTTTTTAGGGGTTTTTTTCCAGTAGTTGATCTCTAGTCTCATTGCATTGTGGTCCGAGAAGATGGTTGATATAATTTCGGTTTTCTTGAACTGACTGAGGTTTGATTTGTGGCCCAAGATGTGGTCTATCCTGGAGAATGTTCCGTGAGCACTTGAGAAGAAAGTGTATTCTTCTGCTTTTGGATGGAACATCCTAAAGATATTGATGAGGTCCATCTTTTCAAGTGTGGCATTTAAGGCTTGTGTTTCTTTATTAATTTTCTGTTTGGATGATCTATCCATTGGTGTGAGAGGAGTGTTAAAGTCTCCTACTATTACTGTGTTATTGTTGATTTCTTCTTTTATGTCTGAAAGTACCTGTCTTATGTATTGAGGTGCCCTTGTGTTGCGTGCGTAGATATTCATGACTGTTATGTCTTCCTCTTGGATGGATCCCTTAATCATGATGTAGTGACCTCCTTGTCGCTTAGAATCTTATTTACTTAAAAGTCTATTTTGTCTGATATGAGGATTTCTACTCCAGCTTTCTTTAGATTTCCATTTGCATGGAATATCTTTTTCCAGCCTTTTACTTTCAGTCTATGAGTGTCTCTAGGTCTGAAGTGGGTCTCTTGTAAATAGCATATATATGGGTCTTGCTTCTGGATCCATTCAGCCAGCCTGTGTTGTTTGGTTGGAACATTTAATCCATTTATGTTTAAAGTAATTATTGATACGAATGTTCCTATTGTCATCTTCTTAGAAATTTGGGGTTTGATTTGTAAGGCTTCTCCGACTCTATTTATTGGCTGTATCAGGCCCTTCAACACTTGTTGTAGGGCTGGTTTTGTGGTACAGAATTCTTTTAGTTTTTGCTTGTCTGTGAAGCTTTTGATTTCACCATCAATTCTGAATGAGATTCTTGCTGGCTAGAGAATTCTTGGTTGGAGGTTATTCTCTTTTAGCCGTTTAAATGTGTCTTGCCATTCTCTTCTGGCCTGCAGGGTTTCTGTTGAAAGATCCGCAGTTAGACGTATGGGGTCTCCTTTATATGTTATTAGTTGTTTTCTCCTAGCTGCTTTTAGTAATCTGTCTTTATATTTAGTCTGCGTTAGTTTGATTAGAATGTGCCTTGGTGTGTTTCTTCTGGGGTTTCTCCTGTATGGAACTCTTTGTGCTTCTTGGACTTGGTTGACTATTTCCTTTCCCATGTTGGGGAAGTTTTCAACTATAACCTCTTCAAGAATTTTTTCGTAGCCTTTCTTCCCCTCTTCTTCTTCTGGAACTCCTATAATTCTAATGTTGGTGCGTTTGATAAGGCTTGTGTTTCTTTATTAATTTTCTGTTTGGATGATCTATCCATTGGTGTGAGAGGAGTGTTAAAGTCTCCTACTATTACTGTGTTATTGTTGATTTCTTCTTTTATGTCTGAAAGTACCTGTCTTATGTATTGAGGTGCCCTTGTGTTGCGTGCGTAGATATTCATGACTGTTATGTCTTCCTCTTGGATGGATCCCTTAATCATGATGTAGTGACCTCCTTGTCGCTTAGAATCTTATTTACTTAAAAGTCTATTTTGTCTGATATGAGGATTTCTACTCCAGCTTTCTTTAGATTTCCATTTGCATGGAATATCTTTTTCCAGCCTTTTACTTTCAGTCTATGAGTGTCTCTAGGTCTGAAGTGGGTCTCTTGTAAATAGCATATATATGGGTCTTGCTTCTGGATCCATTCAGCCAGCCTGTGTTGTTTGGTTGGAACATTTAATCCATTTATGTTTAAAGTAATTATTGATACGAATGTTCCTATTGTCATCTTCTTAGAAATTTGGGGTTTGATTTGTAAGGCTTCTCCGACTCTATTTATTGGCTGTATCAGGCCCTTCAACACTTGTTGTAGGGCTGGTTTTGTGGTACAGAATTCTTTTAGTTTTTGCTTGTCTGTGAAGCTTTTGATTTCACCATCAATTCTGAATGAGATTCTTGCTGGCTAGAGAATTCTTGGTTGGAGGTTATTCTCTTTTAGCCGTTTAAATGTGTCTTGCCATTCTCTTCTGGCCTGCAGGGTTTCTGTTGAAAGATCCGCAGTTAGACGTATGGGGTCTCCTTTATATGTTATTAGTTGTTTTCTCCTAGCTGCTTTTAGTAATCTGTCTTTATATTTAGTCTGCGTTAGTTTGATTAGAATGTGCCTTGGTGTGTTTCTTCTGGGGTTTCTCCTGTATGGAACTCTTTGTGCTTCTTGGACTTGGTTGACTATTTCCTTTCCCATGTTGGGGAAGTTTTCAACTATAACCTCTTCAAGAATTTTTTCGTAGCCTTTCTTCCTCTCTTCTTCTTCTGGAACTCCTATAATTCTAATGTTGGTGCGTTTAATATTGTCCCCTAGGTCTTTGATGCTATCCTCAGTTCTTTTAATTCTTTCAGTTTTGTTGTGTTCCTCAGCACTTATTTCCACCATTCTGTCTTCCAGCTCACTTATCCGTTCTTCAGCCTCTGATACTCTACTGTTGAGACCTTCTATAGTATTTTTGAGTTCAGCAATTGAGTTGGTTGTCTCCATTTGCTTATTTTTCATTTCTTGCATGTCTCTTCTCAGTGCACTAATTTCCTCTAATATTCTGTTTTCAGTGTTTTGCATCCTCATTAGTATAGCTTTTATGAATTCTCTTTCAGATAGTTTGTCTATCTCCTCCTCTGTCATTTGAAGTGATGTTTCTCTAGATTGGTCCTTCATTTGTACAGTGTTTCTCTGATGTTTCATTATTGGGTTAATTTTTGTTTCTTTGTGTGTGTCTGTGTGTGTGGAGTTCTTTTTCCTCCACCAGGCTTCTTGGTTGAATTCTCCCTTCCTTTGGGTTTCTGTCCTTCTAGAAGGGTTCAGTGGTTTCTGACTTGGATGGTGTTAGGTCTTGTTTACAGATGAATAATCTCTAGTGTTGTATGTTCTTTGATAGTGTGGGGTCTTGGAATCAGGGCTTCCGCTCTGAGGATCCTTGGTTTGATGATTGGTCAGGGGGTGTAGGCTCTATGTCTGGTTTGCTATGGTGTTCCGTGATATTAGTTCACATACTAGCATCTGAGGAACAAGAGGTGCATCCCTGATGGGTGACAGTCATAAAATCATGCAGATGTTTTCTAACATAATCATAAGATATACATACATACACAGCAATCCCCACAACTGACCAGTTTTACAGAGATAATTACAATGAGAGAAATTTTTAACTAGGACATGTGTTGGGGGTGACGAGGAGGAGAGTGTATAGGTAATGAGAAGGAATAGATTCGTCTTGGAAGGATTTTATAAGGTTATGTAGCAAAGATTAGTGTGCGTATTGTTTAGTGTATTTGGAAGAGAATAGTGAAGACAGGAAGATAGGAAATAATTTATCTAGAGGATATTGGTAGATAGGAAAATGTTTTACATTTAGAACATAGAGGGAGAAAGCAGTGGGAAAGAGGAAAGAGAATTAGAGGTTTCCAAGAATTAAAATTAAAAAAAAACCAACAACAATAAAATAAAAGTCAAAAGAAAGAAATTAAAAGTTAAAAAGGGCAGAAAAAAATCAATGAGGCCAAAAAACAAAAAACACAAAAAACAAAGCAAACAAATGAAAACCAAAAAAAAAAAAAAAAAAAAACACAAAGAGAAAAAACAGAATAAACAAACAAACTAATAAACCCCAAACCAATCAACTGAATAAGCAAAATAGTCCACCACAAATAAACAAGCAAAAAAAGAAAAAAAAAAAAAAGGTAAATACTGTCCCTGGTTTTTATCTTCTCATCTGCCTGTTGAAAACCAATCTGCTCTTGATGCTGGTGTCTTGATGGCGTAGGTTTTCCCTTATAGCGCCAGTTGCTATGGTTTCTGTTTTTGTGTTCAGCAAAGTGAGGGCTTTACTGCCATACTGGGTGCTGGCCGGACGGTGGGCTGATCCCAGCCCGTTGGGCAGGGGCCGTGGTGCGCGCAGTCCCGTGTTGAAGGGGGGCGCCCCGCTCTACCGCGCACCTGCCAGTAGTCTCCAATTCCTGCTCTTTCCCTGGCTTCCTCCGCTGCTGCTGCAGCTCTAGGGGTGCGCAGGCTCCTCCGCCGCTGGCACACGTGCCCTGCTGGTTACGTGTCTAAGTCCCAAAGGCAGGCGGGAGCTTTCCCGTCCAGCTCGTGACCGGTCCCTGGTGAGCAACCCATGAGCGACTTCCCCTCTCCGTTCAGCAAGCCCTCCAGTTGGAGTGGTTGAACTTACCTGCGATGCAGCACTTCTCGGGTCGCCACAGCTTCTCGCTCCGGGTTCTGGCGGCTTCTCGCTCTGGGTTCCGGCGGCTTCTCGCTCCGGGTTCTGCCGGCTTCTCGCTCCGGGTTCCGGCAGCTTCTCCCCCTCCTGCTCTTTGAAGCCATGCTTCCCACCCCAGGCAGCCACTCACCTGTTGTCTGTCATGTATGTTACTGTTCATATGTTAGATTTTATACGGTATGTGGCTCTTCTGTTAACATAATGGAAGATTCATATTATCACATATGTAGACATTTGTTATTTATTACTTAGTATATATTTTTAAAATTTATTATTTTTTTTTTTTACTTTTTTTTTTTCTTTTTTGGCCACTTCTATTGATCTTTAATTTATTTTTGTTCTTTGGCCTCTGTGTTCTTTGACCAGGGAAGCCCCTGAATATATTTTTTGTGTGGACTATCATGATTTGGTGTTTTTCTGTTGATGAATATTTGGGTCGTTTCCAGTTTTTTTGGCTAATTTGAATATTAGCCAGAGAACTGAACGCTGATGCACGCATCTTTGTATGAACACTGTTTTCATTTCTATTGAGTATATACTAAGAATGCAATTGCTGGGGCTTCCCTGGTGGTCCAGTGGGTAGGGACACCGCCTTGCAGTGCAAGGGGCGCTGGTTCGATCCCTGGCCTGGGAGGATCCCATGTGCCGCGGAGCGGCTGGACCGGTGTGTCCAATTACGAGCCAGCGCTTTTAGGCGCATGCGCCCAGAGCCGGTGCTCAGCGACAACAGAGGCCGCTGCGATGGGAGGCCCACACGGGCCAAAGAACAATAATGGATGAAAACAGATAAATGAAAGAGCAATAGAAGTGCCTCCCTCCCTCCCCTGGCCGGACGGTGGGCTGATCCCAGCCCGTTGGGCAGGGGCCGTGGTGCGCGCAGGCCCGTGTTGAAGGGGGCGCCCGCTCACCGCGCACCTGCCAGTAGTCTCCACCTGCTCTTTCCTGGCTTCCTCCGCTGCTGCTGCAGCTCTAGGGTGCGCAGGCTCCTCCGCCGCTGGCACACGTGCCCTGCTGGTTACGTGGCTAAGTCCCAAAGGCAGGCGGGAGCTTTCCCGTCCAGCTCGTGACCGGTCCCTGGTGAGCAACCCATGAGCGACTTCCCCTCTCCGTTCAGCAAGCCCTCCAGTTGGAGTGGTTGAACTTACCTGCGATGCAGCACTTCTCGGGTCGCCACAGCTTCTCGCTCCGGGTTCTGGCGGCTTCGCTCTGGGTTCCGCGGCTTCGCTCCGGGTTCTGCCGGCTTCTCGCCCCCGGTTCCGGCAGCTTCTCCCCCTCCTGCTCTTTGAAGCCATGCTTCCCACCCCAGGCAGCCACTCACCTGTTGTCTGTCATGTATGTTACTGTTCATATGTTAGATTTTATACGGTATGTGGCTCTTCTGTTAACATAATGGAAGATTCATATTATCACATATGTAGACATTTGTTATTTATTACTTAGTATATATTTTTAAAATTTATTATTTTTTTTTTTTACTTTTTTTTTTTCTTTTTTGGCCACTTCTATTGATCTTTAATTTATTTTTGTTCTTTGGCCTCTGTGTTCTTTGACCAGGGAAGCCCCTGAATATATTTTTTGTGTGGACTATCATGATTTGGTGTTTTTCTGTTGATGAATATTTGGGTCGTTTCCAGTTTTTTTGGCTAATTTGAATATTAGCCAGAGAACTGAACGCTGATGCACGCATCTTTGTATGAACACTGTTTTCATTTCTATTGAGTATATACTAAGAATGCAATTGCTGGGGCTTCCCTGGTGGTCCAGTGGGTAGGGACACCGCCTTGCAGTGCAAGGGGCGCCGGTTCGATCCCTGGCCTGGGAGGATCCCATGTGCCGCGGAGCGGCTGGACCGGTGTGTCCAATTACGAGCCAGCGCTTTTAGGCGCATGCGCCCAGAGCCGGTGCTCAGCGACAACAGAGGCCGCTGCGATGGGAGGCCCACACGGGCCAAAGAACAATAATGGATGAAAACAGATAAATGAAAGAGCAATAGAAGTGCCTCCCTCCCCCTCCCCCAAAAAATAATAAAAAAAATTAAAAAAAAAATGCAATTGCTGGGTCACATGTTTGAAAGAAGCCTTCAAATTTTTTCACAGTGGTTGTATGATCTTATACTCTTGCCTGCACTGTGTGTGGGTGTCTGTATCCTTGGCAACACCTGGAACCGTCCATGGTAGGTGGTGCAATCTCACTGTAGTTTAACTCTACGATTCCTTCATGACGAATGATGCAGAGTCTCTTTCCATCCATGTACCTTCCTTCTTTTATTATGTAACTTTTCCAGTTTTCTAAGAGTCTGTTCGTTTTATTTTTAAATGTTTGAAGGGCCTTTGTCATTAAACATTGAAAATATATGGTACCTTGGCCCTCAAAACAGCAGAAGCCCCTTCAAACATGATAGATTTATTTGGCATCTCTGTGTGGTTTTAATAGTGACAAACTAATAGAAAAACTTTAGCAAAAATACAAAACTGAAATTTCATTATTTTTGAATGCCCTGGTAAACAACTCTTTAAATAGCAGGATATTTAGAAAGGATATCAGATGTATATATTTTCTTTTTTTTAAAAACATGAGTCTTGAGAAAAGGATGAAGTGTTTCTAAACAATTTCAGCAAAGCAGCTGTTTTGAAATGGCTAGTGGTGAAAGTCCCTCTTCACTGCTCTGACACAGGAGGATAAGGCTGAGTATTTCTGGTGCTTTCCAGCTGACAGGTAGGCCACTGTCACCAGGTAGGTGGCCACAGAGGCTCCACGTGAGGGGGCTCAGTGATGGGCACTTCTCTGTATGGCATTTTTACCTTGAGTTAGCCCCAGGTTATCTAGTGGGGAGCCTTACCAAGGTGACTGTTTTGTTTTTCACCCTAGGCAAGTATTTCAGTTACTGAATTAATCTGTTTGTCTACTTATGTATCTTTTATTTATATACCTATTTATTATGACTTTTAATTTTGGCCTCTTTTATTATTGTTTTTTATTTATTTATTTTCATCCATCTTTATTCCTTGGCCAGTGTGGGACTTCCATTGCAGTGGCCTTCCTTGTCGCAGAGCACTGGCTCTGGGTGCATGTGCCCCAGAGTGCTGGCTTGCAGTTGGACACACTGGTCCAGCCACTCTGCAGCGAGTGGGATCTTCCCGGGCCAGGAATGGAACTGGTGCCCCTTGCACTACAAGGCAGACTCTTTACCCACTGAACCACCATTTATGTGTTTTGAATGCACTGTTCAGCATGCAGGATCTTAACTCATTGACCAGGGATCAAGCCCGTGACCCCTGCAGTGGAAGCATGGTGTCTTAACCACTAGACCTCCAGGGAAGTCCCTCAGTTTGTTTGTTTATTCCTTCTTCCTTTTATTAATTTAAAAGTAAATGTTTATTACTTTTAATATCCATTCCTTTATTTATTTAAAAGTATGTATTGAGCGCAGTTCACGTCTCAGGTAACTGTCTAGGCATTGGGCATACAGTGTGATTCAGAAAAAAGTCTCTACACTGGAGAGCTTGTGTACCATCTGGTGCCCTCGGGAGCAAGTTTGGACTCTGGCAGAGAGAAATGTCCAGGACACCCTACTTTTTGAGAAGCATCACAGAACAAGCCAGAGCCACCTCCTGCTTCACTTTTTTTGTTTGTTTGTTTTTTTAAAAAGAGAACTGGAATGGGCTTCCCCCGGTGGTCCAGTGGGTAAGGACACCGCCTTGCAGTGCAAGGGGTGCCAGTTTGATCCTTGGCCTGGGAAGATCCCACGTGCCGCGGAGCGGCTGGACCGATGTGTCCAATTACCAAGGCGGAGCTCTGGGGCGCATGCTCCCAGAGCCGGCGCTCTGCGACGACAGACGCCACCACAATGGGAGGCCCACAGGAGCCAGGGAACAAAGATGGATGAAAATAGAGAAATGGAAGACCAATAGAAGTGGCCTGCCCGTCCCCCTCCCTCCCCACCCCACTCCCCAAAAAGATTAAAAAAAAAAAAAAAAGAAGTGGAATGAAGAGAATCTCTCTCTCTCTCTCTCTCTTTTTTTTTTTTAAAATTTTGGCCTCTTTTGGTTATTTATTTTTGTCCATCTTTATTCTTTGGTCTGTGTGGGTCTCCCAGAGTTTACTCAAACTCATATACATTGAGTCAATGATGCTATCCAACCATCTCATCCTATGTTGCCCCCTTCTCCTGCCTTTAATCCTTCGCAGGGTCTTTTCCAGTGAGTCGTCTCTGCGCATCAGGCAGCCAAAGTACTGGAGCTTCAGCTTCAGCATCAGTCCTTCCAATGAATATTCAGGGTTGATTTCCTTTAGGACTGACTAGTTGATCTTACTGAAAAAGGGACTCTCAAGAGTCTTCCATAGCACCACAGTTTGAAAGTGCTCTTTATGGTTCAGTTCTTACATCCATACATGACTACTGGAAAAACGATAGCCTTCCCTAGGCTCCCTTTTGTACTATAGTGGTGTGCTTTGAAAAATGAGTAACACATGGAGGGGCGTGGCAGAAGGTCATAAATGCCAAGGAGAAATATCAGGCAGAGAAGTGGAATAGGGAGGAGGAGCTGGCAGTGTTAGGTGGAATACCAGGAAAGGTGGCCCTGAGGAGGAGATACTGCAGGAAGGACCCCAGGAGGTGAGGACCCAGCTATGCATCTGCTGGGGATATGCGTCAGCAGGGGGAACTCAACTCTGGGGCAGGAATGCCTGCGTGTTCAACACCACCAGGGAGGTCAGTGTGGCCAGCCTTGGGTGAGGCCACCAGGCAGAGATCTGCCTGGGACCCCTCGCCATTGGAAAGGCTTTGACCTTTACCCTGTGTTGAGAAACAATAGAAGGCTTTGATCACAGACGTGGAATGTCTTGAGAAAAAGAAAGAGAGGGAGGGATGATGTGGGGGCAGGAGAGGGGACCTTCTTCCCTCCACCCATCATGGACCCAGCAAAGTCTCTCCTAATTGTGTCTGCACAGAAATAGAAAATGAACCAAGGAGAGCTGTGGACAGAGTGTAAGAGCCCTAGGTATCTCAGACAGATAAAGAGCCATAAGGGACAGAGGTAGCATGGTCTTAATCATTGGAAGCTGGTTTTTCAGAGACTTTTTTGATTTTATTTTTTTATTTTGGCTGCATCAGGTGGCTTGTTGGACCTTAGTTCCTCGACTTGGGTCTTAAGCGCAGAACCACCACAGAACTCCCAAGACTGCTGAATTTTACACAGCTCTTAGGCTTATGAAAACTGAATGCTTTCCTTTGTAAACTCACTTGTCGAGACTGTTGTTTCAAAAAGAAAAAGTGTTTCTTTGACAAAGCCTGATCTGCTTTATCCTGATCAGTAGTTTATTATATTCAGTACAACTCTTTCCTATGTCCTTGAAAATAAGGAGTCAGATCTTTTCTTATCTAAACAGTCCTAAAATGTTAAACAACTTCAGTTGGATTGCAAGGGGCAAGGGACATCTATGTGCTTGTGCCAGCATGATGCAGAAAGGAAATTTTCTTCCCTGGCAAACCTGACTCTGATTATACTGATTGGATTTTATTTGCTATCCTTCCTTAACTACAGGTCACTTTTTTATCTTGGTCGTAGAGAAGGCTCCAGGGAATCTTCCCAAAAAAGGGACTGAATCCAAGTCTCCCGCATT
The DNA here is from genome assembly GCA_022376925.1 of Tragulus kanchil. Lineage (NCBI taxonomy): Eukaryota > Metazoa > Chordata > Mammalia > Artiodactyla > Tragulidae > Tragulus > Tragulus kanchil. The sequence goes on along the minus strand of JAIOJX010000004.1, from coordinate 91,179,148 downwards.
GGTAGGCGGATTATTCCTTACTGCTGAGCACCAGGGAAGCCCATGGTAAAGAAGGCACGTGACTGATGAGCCAGGTGGCGAGGCTGCCCAGTGAGGCAGAGGGGCAGGCCCGGAAAACAGAGGACGATGACATGGCAGAAGGTGACTTAGGGTATGGCCTCGGAAGAATGCCTGGAGGCATTTATGAAGTGCAAGTTTCTCATTTATTTACATCTAGAAAAAGATCAGATGGAAAGAACTTGAGTCCTCCCCCATTTTCAAGAAACGGAGAAGAAAGAAACAGTGTCATTTTTCAGGATTCCAGGCAGAAGAGCTTTCAACATACATATCCGGAAGGGCCCCAGATTCCCCACCATAAGCAACACAGTCGCACCGGTAAGGATGCCCACTGTCCTCTTCCTCCTCCTCCTTTCCCCCTTGTAAATGTGATCAGTGCTGTCACCATTCCAACGCATGAAGATGGATCGCCATCATGGGTTTCAGAGTCTTATCTTTATTCACCTCTATTGATTGATTGGTGATGGTACAAAAGTAATTGATGTTTCTGTTTCCAGGTATTTTACAGTCTGTTAAACAGAGTAGTTATTCTGCATCAGTACCTATATGTTAGTAATATCAGTAAGTGGTTATTTACCTTGCTTTTCTTGGTCTGTTTCATTTTTTCTTTTTTTTTGTCTTGATGAACATTTATTACATACTTGTTAGGTGCCCAGGACAGTACCAGGCTCTGGGAATAACATCAGTCATGAGTTTGAATTCTGGTAGAGGAGACAGAAAATAAACCTCCAAATCAATTATATAACATCAGGCAGTGGAAAGTGAAAAGATAGTGATTGGCGAGCAGAGGCGCTGCTGTTTCAGGCCACAGGTTCAGGAAGACCTCCCCGAGGAGGTCTTCTTTGAGCACTGCAAGCCTGGAGCTCATCTGGGGGAAGGAATGTTAACAGGTGGAAGACATAGGCTTCAGGTTATTTTAGGGATGTCATTAAATTCTCAAAATAAAATTAATCTTAATTTATCATAGCTAAGAATACATTCTGCTGTACAGTAAGGAGAGAATAAAATTCAGAATCATCTTGTAATAGAATGTTACAGTTCTGAAGTGACTGGGAGCCTGGTGGATGAGCCCCAGCCTGCACTGTGGCACGGCTCTGGTGTGACTGAGTCTTTTGTAATCCTCGTTGTAAAACTTCCCCACCAAGGTGGAACAACATGAAAATAATTTAAGAAACATGGTTTCAGATTTACTAATAATAACATGGTACAACTAGAGCTCTATCTCCGTTCTCCAAAATCCTTCTTGAAATTAAGATGGAATTATATATTTTTCTTCAAGTCCTTATGCATGGAAGATGGATACTGTTTTGCAAGAAAGATGTTTAAAACTCAACATTAAAAATGTTAGGAAATTAGGGCTTCCCTGGTGGCTCAGATGGTGAAAATGTTAAGAAACTATTGGGATATAAATAAGAAATAATAGGAATGGTGTGAGCTCCTGTTTGGGGAGTTTATGAGTTTTTGCCTTTTTATCAAAGTTGACTTGATCTTTGGTAAGAATATGGTATTAGTTTCCTCTTGCTAATAGGCTATTTCCAAATTTTCAGAAATTTAATGGTTTAGAAAAACAGAAATTTTGTTAGAGTTCTGTACATCAAAAGCCGAAAACAGGGCTTCCCTGGTGGTCCAGTGGGTAAGGACACCGCCTGCAGTGGGGACTGGTTCGATCCTGCATCAGTACCTATATGTTAGTAATATCAGTAAGTGGTTATTTACCTTGCTTTTCTTGGTCTGTTTCATTTTTTCTTTTTTTTTGTCTTGATGAACATTTATTACATACTTGTTAGGTGCCCAGGACAGTACCAGGCTCTGGGAATAACATCAGTCATGAGTTTGAATTCTGGTAGAGGAGACAGAAAATAAACCTCCAAATCAATTATATAACATCAGGCAGTGGAAAGTGAAAAGATAGTGATTGGCGAGCAGAGGCGCTGCTGTTTCAGGCCACAGGTTCAGGAAGACCTCCCCGAGGAGGTCTTCTTTGAGCACTGCAAGCCTGGAGCTCATCTGGGGGAAGGAATGTTAACAGGTGGAAGACATAGGCTTCAGGTTATTTTAGGGATGTCATTAAATTCTCAAAATAAAATTAATCTTAATTTATCATAGCTAAGAATACATTCTGCTGTACAGTAAGGAGAGAATAAAATTCAGAATCATCTTGTAATAGAATGTTACAGTTCTGAAGTGACTGGGAGCCTGGTGGATGAGCCCCAGCCTGCACTGTGGCACGGCTCTGGTGTGACTGAGTCTTTTGTAATCCTCGTTGTAAAACTTCCCCACCAAGGTGGAACAACATGAAAATAATTTAAGAAACATGGTTTCAGATTTACTAATAATAACATGGTACAACTAGAGCTCTATCTCCGTTCTCCAAAATCCTTCTTGAAATTAAGATGGAATTATATATTTTTCTTCAAGTCCTTATGCATGGAAGATGGATACTGTTTTGCAAGAAAGATGTTTAAAACTCAACATTAAAAATGTTAGGAAATTAGGGCTTCCCTGGTGGCTCAGATGGTGAAAATGTTAAGAAACTATTGGGATATAAATAAGAAATAATAGGAATGGTGTGAGCTCCTGTTTGGGGAGTTTATGAGTTTTTGCCTTTTTATCAAAGTTGACTTGATCTTTGGTAAGAATATGGTATTAGTTTCCTCTTGCTAATAGGCTATTTCCAAATTTTCAGAAATTTAATGGTTTAGAAAAACAGAAATTTTGTTAGAGTTCTGTACATCAAAAGCCGAAAACAGGGCTTCCCTGGTGGTCCAGTGGGTAAGGACACCGCCTTGCAGTGCAAGGGGCACTGGTTCGATCCCTGGCCTGGGAAGATCCCATGTGCCGCAGAGCGGCTGGACCCATGTGTCCAATTACCGAGCTGGAGCTCTGGGACACATGTGCCTAGAGCTGGTGCTCTGCGACAACAGAGGCCACTGCGATGGGAGGCCCACATGGGTCAAAGAACAAAGATGGATGAAAATAGATAAATGAAAGACCAATAGAAGTGGCCCGCCCGCCCCCATCCCTCTCCAACCCGAGCCCCCCTCTAAAAAAGAAAAAAAGTTAAAAAAAAAAAAAAGTCCAAAACAGGTTTCCCTGGGCTAAAATTTAGCATGGTGTTGGCATGGCTGCCTGCCTTCTGGAGGCTCCAGGCAGGAATCCATTCCCTTGCCTTTTCCACCTTGTAGAGGTTGCATCCCCTGGTCCATGGTCCGCCTCTTCCATCTTTGAAGCCAGCAAAGCAGTCGCCTGTTGAATCTTTCTCCCACTGCAGCACTCTAACACTGACTCCCCTGCCTCCTCTCTCATTTTTAAAGAGCCTTGTGATTACATCAGGCCTACCTGGGTAATCCAGACTAATCTCCTGTCTCCAAGTACTTAACACATCTGCAAAGTCCCTTTTGCTAGGAGTTTGCAGGTTCTGGGATTAAGATGTAGGTATTGTTGGGGGCCATTACTCTGCTTACCATAATTATTAATAGAATAGAACTTATCATTATCAACGTGATGTCACTTCTGTCCCCTCCTTGGAACCCTGAATTATCAGAGTAAAACATGACTTGGATTTTCCCTTGGATATTGTCATGTTGATGAAAGTTCAGAACAGAAAAAAAAAATTGTTCTGAGAAACTTTTAATATCTTCTAAATATTCTTTCTAGCTTTTTTTGCTTCTTTTTACTTCCTGTCCTCTTGCTGTAATTTACCACTTCAATGTTTTTCTATTGCCAGTGAGACTACAATGAAAATGAAGTTCCTGGGAATATCAGTTTAATGTCTCAATTGATCATACTAAGGAGAGAATAACTGAAGTTACTGGAGAATCCTAGTCATTCTTGTTGGAAGGAAATTAAATTAAGGTTAATTCTTAGATATTTGTATCACAATATTGATCAGGCTTAAGCCAAACACCCAAATTTATTTATTTCACTGACCAACATTCATGTTTTTTTATACTGTGTTTGGATGTAATAATTAACCAATTCATTAATAAAAGTTTTATTTTAGAGTCCTTTTTTTTTGAGTCTTTTGATTCAAAAGTATGTCTTTTCATTTGTGGAATGTTTTAAGCTATCTGTTTTTATCATTTGCTTTATTCATTTTCTTTTTAATTTAGGAAAAGCATGTCTTTGATATTTTGTACACAAATGTCCTATATCTGACTAATTAAAGAAAGTATTTAATTTTTTTCCCTTCTAATAGATTGTAATTCCGAGTTTTCAAATGTGGAATTAAGGCAACGTCTTCACGAAACTTTAGAGGTAGGTGCTCTGACTAATATACAAATGCTCGTGTGAATGAAGACCACTGACAGACATTTTGTGTAAGTGATACTGACATGGTATGGAAGGCAACTATTAGCTTTCTGGATATTCTTGAGCCAGTGTCAAGCTCATAATTTCCAATGGGCCTCCTCTATGGCCTGGTCTCCTCATTTCTCAAAAAGTCTGTCTATGTAAACCTGCCTTCCTGTTGTCCTTTCCACCTTACTTCTCAAATCTCCTAGAGAAAATAGTAGTCACTCCCTTCCATCTGTTTTCCCAAAATGTGTGGCTTGAAATAACCTGACTTAATTTCACCTCTTTTAAGTCAGAGAACCAGAAAGTGGTCTGGGAAGGTCATCCATCTTGCTGGGAGTAGGAGGGTGCCCTTCCTCTCTGGAACAGGAAGCCCATCTTCATGTGAATTTCTGAACTCTTCTGGTGAAAGCTAGTCTACTGGTTTCCTAGGACTTCCCTGACACACTGGTGGCTTGGAAGAGCAAATTGATTCTCTTTCAGTTATGGAGAATAGAGGTCTAAAATCAAGGTGTGGGTGGGCAGTATTCCCTCTGAAGGTTCTAGAAGGACCTTTTCCACTTCCTAGCTTCTGGTAGTGCTGCCAACACTCGTTGACTTGTAGTTGCTTCATACCAGTAGTTGAATTATTGTTAATCAGTTGCTAAGTACTGTCCAACTCTTTGAGACCCCAGGGACTGCAGCACACTAGGCTTCCCTGTCCTTCACCATCTCCCAGCGTTTGCTCAAACTCTTGTCCATTGAATCAGTGATGCCATCCAACCGTCTCGTCCTCTGTCACCCCTTCTTCTCTTGCCCTCAGTCTTTCCTGGCATCAGGGTTTTTTTTTTTTCCAGTGAATCAGCTCTTTGCATTAGGTGGCCGAAGTATTGGAGCTTTAGCTTCAGCATCAGTTCTTCCAATGAATATTTGGGGTAGATTTCCTTCAGGATTGATTGGTTTGATCTCCTTATTGTCCAAGGGACTCTCAGGAGTCTTCTCCAGCACCACAGTTGAATTGACCCTAACTATGATATTGATTATATCTGCAAATAGCCCAAATACCCTCTTTCCAAATAGGGTTGAATTTAGGGTACCATGGTTAAGAACTGGAATGTATCTTTTGGGATAGGGGACACAGTACAGCCTATAATATTAATAACTAATGTACCTGTGTGGATGAGCATGTACTTACTTTATGTAGTCTAAAGATTTTTTTTCCTAATTATTAACTATGTGGCCTAGGGAATTCTCTGGTAGTCCAGTGGTTAGGACTCTCACTGCAAACAGCTCAGGTTCAGTCCCTCGCTGGGGAACTAAGATCGCACAAGCCTCACTGTGTGGCCAGAACGTGAAGGCACACACACAAACTATGTGGTCTAGATGGGTAAAAGCAAGAGATTTGGGCTTTTAGTCATAACTGGCGCCCAATAGTGAGGCGCTCAGTCTTAGCCTCTCTGGCCCACTTATAAAGCTTGGAGGAACTTGTAGGCAAATTATATTGTAAGGTCAAAGCGCTTTGAGTCAGAGTGAATGTTGAGCTTAAATATAAACTAAGTTTTTTTCTTTGGCCACTTCTATTGATCTTTCATTTATTTATCTTTGTTCTTTGGCCTGTGTGGGCCTCCCATTGCGGTAGAGTCTAAAATCAAGGTGTGGGTGGGCAGTATTCCCTGAAGGTTCTAGAAGGACCTTTTCCACTTCCTAGCTTCTGGTAGTGCTGCCAACACTCGTTGACTTGTAGTTGCTTCATACCAGTAGTTGAATTATTGTTAATCAGTTGCTAAGTACTGTCCAACTCTTTGAGACCCCAGGGACTGCAGCACACTAGGCTTCCCTGTCCTTCACCATCTCCCAGCGTTTGCTCAAACTCTTGTCCATTGAATCAGTGATGCCATCCAACCGTCTCGTCCTCTGTCACCCCTTCTTCTCTTGCCCTCAGTCTTTCCTGGCATCAGGGTTTTTTTTTTTTCCAGTGAATCAGCTCTTTGCATTAGGTGGCCGAAGTATTGGAGCTTTAGCTTCAGCATCAGTTCTTCCAATGAATATTTGGGGTAGATTTCCTTCAGGATTGATTGGTTTGATCTCCTTATTGTCCAAGGGACTCTCAGGAGTCTTCTCCAGCACCACAGTTGAATTGACCCTAACTATGATATTGATTATATCTGCAAATAGCCCAAATACCCTCTTTCCAAATAGGGTTGAATTTAGGGTACCATGGTTAAGAACTGGAATGTATCTTTTGGGATAGGGGACACAGTACAGCCTATAATATTAATAACTAATGTACCTGTGTGGATGAGCATGTACTTACTTTATGTAGTCTAAAGATTTTTTTTCCTAATTATTAACTATGTGGCCTAGGGAATTCTCTGGTAGTCCAGTGGTTAGGACTCTCACTGCAAACAGCTCAGGTTCAGTCCCTCGCTGGGGAACTAAGATCGCACAAGCCTCACTGTGTGGCCAGAACGTGAAGGCACACACACAAACTATGTGGTCTAGATGGGTAAAAGCAAGAGATTTGGGCTTTTAGTCATAACTGGCGCCCAATAGTGAGGCGCTCAGTCTTAGCCTCTCTGGCCCACTTATAAAGCTTGGAGGAACTTGTAGGCAAATTATATTGTAAGGTCAAAGCGCTTTGAGTCAGAGTGAATGTTGAGCTTAAATATAAACTAAGTTTTTTTCTTTGGCCACTTCTATTGATCTTTCATTTATTTATCTTTGTTCTTTGGCCCGTGTGGGCCTCCCATTGCAGTGGCCTCTGTTGTCACAGAGCACCGGCTCTGGGCGCATTCGCTCCAGGGATCAAACCAGCGCCCCATGCACTGCAAGGTGGTGTCCTTACCCACTGGCCCCCCAGGGAAGCTCTAAACTGTCTAAGTTGATCATTTGGGGTTGCCTATCTTGTAAGTACAGAGACTGATTATATTTTTCTCCATAGGAGGTAGAAATTTTGAAAACTGAACTTGAAGCATCTCAAAGACAACTTGAAGGTAAAGAGGAAGCATTGAAAATTCTTCAAAGTATGGTAAGAAGTTACTTTCATCAGGTACACATTCCAGTGATACGTAGTATGATTTTAGCTTTTTTTTTTCATTTAATTTTATTTTTATATTTTTGGCTGTGCTGCACAACTTGCAGAATCTCAGTTCCCCAAACAGGGATTGAACCTGGGCCACAGCAGTGAAAGTACCAAATCCTAACTATTAGACTATCAGGGAGCTCCCTGGTTTTAGCTTTTAAAATAGAATCATCAATGCTTAATACAGTTTCTTGTTTTATTTTTTGAGCTATAGATATATTTTTTTAACATTTTTTGGCCTCTTTTCTTGTTTTTTTATTTATTTATTTTCATCCATTTTTTATTATATATATATATATATATACATATATATATATATATATATATATATATACATACATATATATATATGTATTTTTAAATTTTTCATCCATCTTTATTCTTTGCCTGTGTGGGCCTCCTATTGCAGGGGGCTCTCTCCATTGCAGAGCACTGGCCCTGGGCGCATGGCACTGCAGAGTGCCAGCTCGTAATCGGGCACACCAGTCCAGCCATTCCTTGGCACGTGGGATCTTCCTGGACCAGGGATCGAACCGGTGCCCCTTGTACTGCAAGGTGGACTCTTTACCCACTGAACCACCAGGGAAGCCCTTATTCTTTTTTTTGAGAAGAAAGTAAAGTTTATTAGAGTGGGGGAAGGAAGAGTCACTGCCAGTACAGCAGGCCGGTTTAAGGGAGAGAGTGGGAGACACTGAGAACAGCGGGCCTCATAGTGGGCCGGCTCAAGAGAGAGCCGACCCATCTTCTGTTTTTTAGCCTTTTATTATTTTATTCTTTGGTCTCCCATCGCAGTGCCCTCTTTCAGCTGTAGATTTTTTAAACAGCTTTATTGAGACATTACTTACATGTCATGAGTTTCACTCATTTTTAACATACAATTTATGTATACTAAATTTAGACTAGCATAACCATCATCACAACCTAATTTAGAACATTTCCATCCCCCCAAAAAAGGAACCTCTTATCCATTAGCAGTTACTCTCATTCTCATACCCAACAACCACTAATCTACTTTGTTTTATAGTTTTGTCTTCTCTGTTTCATAGAATCATACAACATATGTCAGATTCTTGTGCCTCTGATTGTTTTACTTGGCATATTTTGAAGGTTCATGCATGTTGTAGCATGTGTCAGTACTTTCTTCCTTTTTTATTACCAATAATATTCCATTGTATATTATATACAAGACATACCACATTTTGTTTATCCATTCACCAGCTTATGGGCATTTATGTTGTTTATATTAATACATTTTGGCTGTTATAAATCATATTGCTGTGAATGTTCATGGACACGTTTTTGTATGGGATATCTATTCATTCATTGGGAAGGAACCAAATCAAGATATTCTGATTTTGAACCATCAAGCTCTATACAAAAGGAAATTCTCATCTCAAGGTAATTTTCTACTGTCTTAAAAATGTGAAAAAAAATTTTTTTAAATGTGAAAAATAAATAAAAATGTGAACTTCACCTTGCATATAAGGGTGATAAGATATTTAATTTATACAGATATGTCTTTATTTTTCTTAGGCAATACTTGGCAAAGCCACAAGTCATACCCAGGCAGTGCTTCAAAAAACTGTGGAACAAAAGAGATCCTTGGAGAAGGTATCTGACCACTTATAGCACAGATTTCAATTCAATAAGCTTTCCAAAAGAATCTCCTTAGAAATCACCATACCAATGGATATGTCATTTGTGCATACCCTCTGCTAAGTGTGCGTCAACTTCATCCAGTCCCTTCCCTTTTGAATCTTATAATCCAAATCAAATTGTCACAAGGGTGAAGCCTGCCGAATTGAAACTTCCTATTTCTTTTCTTTTCCTACTTTTTTTCCTGTTTGCCCTGTAGAGCTTGCCTCTATTTTATCTTCGCTAAAAAGGTAGTTAGTGTAGCAACATGGAAGCAACTAGAGATGCTCATACTAAGTGAAGTAAATCAGAAGGAGGAAGACAGATACCATATGATATCACTTATGTGTGAAATCTAAAATATGATACAAATGAAATTATCTACAAAACAGAAACAGACTCACAGCCAGAGTACAGACTTGTGGTTGCCAGAGGGGCAGGAGGTTGGGGAAGGAAATATTGGGAGTTCGGGGCTAGCAGATGAAAAGTATTATACATAGAATGGATAAACAGGGTTCTACTGGGAACTACATTCAGTGCTCTGTGATAAACCATAATGGAAAAGAATATTAAAAAAAAGAAATGGCGGCTGGAATCACCCTCAGTGATCACATTCCTGTGCCTGTTTCAGCCTTCTTTGATGGGAGTGTCCTGGGCTCAGACTTCCAGGAGTGTATTTTGGGGTCTGCATGGACTAGAGGCAATGAGAAATCTAGGTTCAGGCCAGCAAATTTTGAAGCTGAACAGTTTCCAATTTTTCCTGTAATAAATAAGCTTCAGTAAAGCTTTTTGAGTGCTAAAGAGGCATGTTACATGTGTTTACAAATGTCATGGACTCTTTTTGGGCAATAATTAGTTTTTTCTCTTTAACCTAGTTCTGTAAAATGAATAAATGATTTATTTCAGTTATTCATAAGTCATAAAATGATTTATCTGTAGTAATTTTCCTTGAAGGTTCTGTTTTTTTTCTATAGGAAATAAATGCTTTACAGTGGGAAATAGAATTTGACCAGAATAGATTTAAAAACATAGAGGAATCCTGGATTCAAAAATATGACAGGTTTGTATATTATTACTCCATAATTTTTCTTTGGGAATTTTGAAACTGTGTATAATTCAGATGTAGCTTAGGCTTTCTTCTCCCTTGACCTACCTAATGGTAAACATAAAATTCAGGGTATTCCTTGGCATTCTGGTATTCCAAGGGCATTCCTTGGCATTCCAACATTTTCATTGGCAGGGCCTCAGGTTTAATCCCTGGTCAGGGGACTAAGATCCTGCAAGGTGTGTGTGGCCAAAAAAAAAAAAAAAACAGGAAAATTTACACTGCTTATCTGTTTACCAGTTCCATATTTTATTGTTAGTTTGTTTGGTTTTTTTAAATTTTGGCCTCTTTTATTGATCTTTTATCCATTTATTTTCATCCATCTTTATTCTTTGGTCTGTGTGGGCCTCCCATTGCTGTGGCCTCTCTCATTACAGAGCTCTGACTTAGGGAGCATGCGTTCCAGAGCACTGGCTTGCAATTGGACACATTGGTCCAGCCACTCTTTGGCACATGGGATCTTCCCGGGCCATGGATCAAACAGGTGCCACCTCTACTGCAAGGCAGACTCTTTCCCCACTGGACCACCACAGAAGTGCCCTGTTTTTTTTAATACAGTATAAACTGAATTTTTAAATACACTTTAAGTACTGTGTTTCCCAAGTTATTTTAGCATTGGCACTGTTTTTTTCAAAGTCTTTTGAACAACTCTTTTATCAGTGTGGCTGTATTTAATAACTTTAGAGCATCTTTACAGGGTCATTCATTGAGAAACTGATACCTGGGGCTATATATGGCTTTAGTTTAAGTTTTTTTAATTTATTTCTTTTTAATTAAGAAAATATATTTATTTATTATTTATTTTTGGCTATTCTGGGTTTTCACTGTTGCCACAGGCTCTTCTCTAGTTGCAGGGAGTGGGGGCTACTCTCTAGTTGAGGTGAGCAGTCTTCTTGTTGTGGTGACTTCTCTTTTTGTGGAACTCAGGCTCTAGGACGCATGGGCTCAATCATTGTGGTTCTGAGGCTCTAGAGCACAGGCTCAGTAGTTGTGGCTTATGGGATTTTCCTGGATCAGGGATTGAACTTGTGTCTCCTTCATTGGCAGGCAAATTCTTTACCACTGAACTTCCAGGGAAGCCCACTTTTTAATTTTTGAGATAACTGAAGACATAGAAAGGTTATAATAGCACAAATAATTTCTATGTATCTTTCACCAAGATTCTCCAGATCTTAACTCTTTCCTACATTTACTTTTCTTTCTTTTTTCCTTTTTTTCTCTCTCTTTGTATTTAAATACATAAATATAGACAGAGGTAATATTTTTCTCCTTTATTTCTCAAGGACTATACACATTGCTTGAGAAACTGATTTCACATTCTCTTAGTTTGTTAGGTAACTTAGAAAGGGAGTGTCTTAGGTTTACTTTTTTTTAGGTATAACTGACATACTACATTAGTTCAGGTGTACAGCACAACAAGTCAGCAACTGTACATGCTGCGACATGTTCACCACAGTAAGTCTAGTCAGAACCTGGTGCCATACATGGTTACAGATTTTTTTTCTTATGATGAGAACCACATTTTCCTTCTAATTGAGAAATTTTAACTTCATGACCCAATTTTTGAATGCTATGAGGCCCATCCCAGGCACAGTATATAATATTCCCTAGGAATATCACAACATGTCTTGATAGGTATTATTTAAAGTTATATATTAGACCAGATGACCTGGCTACTGTTTTTAATTACATAAGCAATTTTTTTAAGCCTCTGATGCTGGGCAATTTAGGAACTCCTATAAGTAATTTCAATTTTAATTCAGTAGATAAAGCTCCCTGTGTATCTTTTTCTTAAATTGAGGTATAATTGACATAAAGGATTGTATTAATTTCAGGCATACAATATGATTCAGTATTTGAATATATTGCAAAATGATCATCACAGTAAATCTAGTTAATATCATTGCCACACATCATTAGTTTTTTTTCTTATGTTGAGAACTTTTATGGTCTACTTTCTTAGCAGTTTACAAATACTGTATAATAGTTATTGATTACAGTCACCACATTGTATATTATACCTCCAGGACTTATTTACTTTATAACTGAAAGTTTGTACCACGTAGTAACTTTTAATGCAAATTCTGGATGGTGACCAAATTCTGAAAGCATGTCATTGGTGAAAAATGGTTATTAAGTTGATTGAAACTTTAGTAAAAAGAACGAGTGTTCAAGATAGATGCCTTAGAGGTATTTCTAGTCCTGATTGTTTCTCAGCTAAATATACAGAAGAGTTAAGAGTAAGTTCAAAATCTTACCACATTCCTTTAAATTTTTTTAAAAAAATTTTATTATGTATAAATTCTAGACTATTTTGAAGTAAAACATTATATTTGGGTTTTAATGTCCTAATTATGGGGTTAAATAGTCGCATTCAACTACACAATGTTAATGTTTCGGTGATTTGGAGGGTACTTTTTTCCAGGCTTAAAGTCCTCAAAGAAACTTTGAAACTAAAAACAGAAGAAAAAGATTGGGTACCTTAGGTTTACTTTTAGGTATAACTGACATACTACATTAGTTCAGGTGTACAGCACAACAAGTCAGCAACTGTACATGCTGCGACATGTTCACCACAGTAAGTCTAGTCAGAACCTGGTGCCATACATGGTTACAGATTTTTTTTCTTATGATGAGAACCACATTTTCCTTCTAATTGAGAAATTTTAACTTCATGACCCAATTTTTGAATGCTATGAGGCCCATCCCAGGCACAGTATATAATATTCCCTAGGAATATCACAACATGTCTTGATAGGTATTATTTAAAGTTATATATTAGACCAGATGACCTGGCTACTGTTTTTAATTACATAAGCAATTTTTTTAAGCCTCTGATGCTGGGCAATTTAGGAACTCCTATAAGTAATTTCAATTTTAATTCAGTAGATAAAGCTCCCTGTGTATCTTTTTCTTAAATTGAGGTATAATTGACATAAAGGATTGTATTAATTTCAGGCATACAATATGATTCAGTATTTGAATATATTGCAAAATGATCATCACAGTAAATCTAGTTAATATCATTGCCACACATCATTAGTTTTTTTTCTTATGTTGAGAACTTTTATGGTCTACTTTCTTAGCAGTTTACAAATACTGTATAATAGTTATTGATTACAGTCACCACATTGTATATTATACCTCCAGGACTTATTTACTTTATAACTGAAAGTTTGTACCACGTAGTAACTTTTAATGCAAATTCTGGATGGTGACCAAATTCTGAAAGCATGTCATTGGTGAAAAATGGTTATTAAGTTGATTGAAACTTTAGTAAAAAGAACGAGTGTTCAAGATAGATGCCTTAGAGGTATTTCTAGTCCTGATTGTTTCTCAGCTAAATATACAGAAGAGTTAAGAGTAAGTTCAAAATCTTACCACATTCCTTTAAATTTTTTTAAAAAAATTTTATTATGTATAAATTCTAGACTATTTTGAAGTAAAACATTATATTTGGGTTTTAATGTCCTAATTATGGGGTTAAATATTCGCATTCAACTACACAATGTTAATGTTTCAGTGATTTGGAGGGTACTTTTTTCCAGGCTAAACTGTGAAAATGCAGTCCTCAAAGAAACTTTGAAACTAAAAACAGAAGAAATTAAAATGCTCAAGTCTGAAAATGCAAGTAAGTAGAGTGGTATTTTGATAATTCTTTAAAAATACTATGTTTAAAGATCAGTTCTGTGCTAATTTTTTGAAGTAGTATATTTTAAGAATAAAAGAGAAGAAATGCATCAATTAGGTTTTTTAAAATTTATTTTTGGCTGCACCAGGTCTTTGTTTGGTCCAGTAGGGCTTTCTCTAGTTGTGGGGAGCGAGGGCTTCTCATTGCAGTGGCTTCTGTTGTTGTTGTGGGGCACAGGCCATAGGCACGTGGGCTCAGTAGTTGTGGCGCAGAGGCTAAGTTGTTTTGTGGCATGTGGGCTCTTAGTTCCCTGACCAGGGATCAAACTCAAGTTTGGTGGCTTGAAGGGGATAAGATGAGTGCTCATTCAGGTCACGGGCGGAGAGCGGCACTTGCCATAGTACAGTGAGTGAACTGCGGCGATGCCCCAGTTAAGAACTATACACACAGATGATGCTTCTCCACACCAGTGATTTGAGCAGATAGTGGTTTCCCTCTTGTTGGGTTAGTACCAGGACAGAAGCTGCTCCTAAACACTACCCCTGTCCTGCCTCCCCATCCTTCTACCTGCAAGAAGAGAGGAAAAGTTACTGTTTTCTGCCCTGCACTAAATAGTAGGACCCTTCTTGTTCTAAATACTTGGGTTGAGAGCCTCTTACGAAAACTCCACAGCAAGAGAGATGACCACAATGAAAAGCCTGTGTACCACAACTGGAGACTAGTAGCTCCCACTTGTCACAATCAGAAGACTGCGCAGCAATAAAGCCCCAGCAGAGCCGAAAATAAATTATTTTAAAATAACATTTTTTATCTAGTGTTACATGCGTATTGACATGGCTCAGTGGTAAAAAATCTCCCTTGTCAGTGCAGGAGACTCGAGTTTGATCCCTGGGTTGGGAAGATCCCCTGGAAAAGGAAATGGCTACCTACTCTAGTATTCTTGCCTGGGAAATCCCATGGACAGAGCAGCCTGGTGGGCTGTGGTCCATAGGGTTGCGGAGAGTTAGAGACCTCCTGCACGGACGCACATGTGTGTTTACTCACTTAATACCCCCTATTCTTTCAGGCAGATTTCCTGGCTGGAGGCAGATCTTGTGGGTAGTTGTATATCCTTTGCTTAGAAGAAATGATGGTATGATGTTATACATATGATGTTAATTTAAGTGGACCAGGTGAAGCTGGGATTAGACCTCATGACTAATAATTTCTTACATGGCCCTTCCCAGTTTTGAATCAACAATACTTGGAGGCGCTCGCCATGCTTGACATCAAACAGCAGAAGACGGCTCAGGAAAACACATACCAGGATAGAAGTGGCTTTACAGAGGTTTCAGGTCTTGAGGTAGGTAAGCAGTTACGGAAGTTTATTTAGCAGGAGGGAATTTTCCACTTCCATTATGTTTCTGTCTTTGCCATCAGTTCCCTGTCTAGAATAGCACCATGCTTAGCAGCTCGGATTTGAGGGTGAGAGAGGCCAGTGTCCTTTCTTCAGTCTTGTATGTAGCATACCTTTCAGGCATTCAGGATGTGCTTGCTACTTCCTGCTCCTTTTATTTCCTTTGTCTATAGTTTCGGCAGAAACTATTAGTAGGACCTGCCCTGGGTAGAGGCTTACCATGTCAGAGTACTTTCCCACACATTTTAAAATCTGCTCTTCTTATGAGGGCTGCAAAGTAGGTATCAGTCCCATTTTACCCAGGGGACTCAGGCTCAGATTTTAGTTTAATTACATTCCTAAAGTGACACAGTCAGTCTGGAATTGAGTCAGGTCCAGGACAAAGATCTTCTGTTGCCTTGCTAATTGCTTGCTGAGGTGTGAAGCGTCTTGCAGGCGCAAGTTTGACTGATAAGACAGAGAGTGTCCTAGAGGCTCATGAGAAATAAACATCAGTGAGAGAGAGCAGCCATTCGCTTATTATAATAGCAAATACATAGTCCTTACCACTGTTCTGAGTGCTTTGCATAGATTTTTTTCATGCAGTGGGAAGTTTATTAAAGTAAGAAAGGATAGGGAAAAGCTTCTAGTACAGACACTGGAGTTTGATCCCTGGGTTGGGAAGATCCCTGGAAAGGAAATGGCTACCTACTCTAGTATTCTTGCCTGGGAAATCCCATGGACAGAGCAGCCTGGTGGGCTGTGGTCCATAGGGTTGCGGAGAGTTAGAGACCTCCTGCACGGACGCACATGTGTGTTTACTCACTTAATACCCCCTATTCTTTCAGGCAGATTTCCTGGCTGGAGGCAGATCTTGTGGGTAGTTGTATATCCTTTGCTTAGAAGAAATGATGGTATGATGTTATACATATGATGTTAATTTAAGTGGACCAGGTGAAGCTGGGATTAGACCTCATGACTAATAATTTCTTACATGGCCCTTCCCAGTTTTGAATCAACAATACTTGGAGGCGCTCGCCATGCTTGACATCAAACAGCAGAAGACGGCTCAGGAAAACACATACCAGGATAGAAGTGGCTTTACAGAGGTTTCAGGTCTTGAGGTAGGTAAGCAGTTACGGAAGTTTATTTAGCAGGAGGGAATTTTCCACTTCCATTATGTTTCTGTCTTTGCCATCAGTTCCCTGTCTAGAATAGCACCATGCTTAGCAGCTCGGATTTGAGGGTGAGAGAGGCCAGTGTCCTTTCTTCAGTCTTGTATGTAGCATACCTTTCAGGCATTCAGGATGTGCTTGCTACTTCCTGCTCCTTTTATTTCCTTTGTCTATAGTTTCGGCAGAAACTATTAGTAGGACCTGCCCTGGGTAGAGGCTTACCATGTCAGAGTACTTTCCCACACATTTTAAAATCTGCTCTTCTTATGAGGGCTGCAAAGTAGGTATCAGTCCCATTTTACCCAGGGGACTCAGGCTCAGATTTTAGTTTAATTACATTCCTAAAGTGACACAGTCAGTCTGGAATTGAGTCAGGTCCAGGACAAAGATCTTCTGTTGCCTTGCTAATTGCTTGCTGAGGTGTGAAGCGTCTTGCAGGGCGCAAGTTTGACTGATAAGACAGAGAGTGTCCTAGAGGCTCATGAGAAATAAACATCAGTGAGAGAGAGCAGCCATTCGCTTATTATAATAGCAAATACATAGTCCTTACCACTGTTCTGAGTGCTTTGCATAGATTTTTTTTTTTTCATGCAGTGGGAAGTTTATTAAAGTAAGAAAGGATAGGGAAAAGCTTCTAGTACAGACACTGGAAGGGGGATAGAAGACTATCCTCCTTTGCCAGTTTAAGCATGACAATTTGTTTTAAGCAAATTGTACTCACACGCTGGCATACTGGGGGTTAGTAAAGTAAAGTGGAAGACATGCTTGAGAGGACAGAAGAGATGAAGCTCTGAGTTTTAGCCCCCAGATAATAGGTGATAGACGACAGTAGGTTACTGTGAACGGTGTCGGATTCTTTTTTTTTTTTTTGAGTGGGGTGGGGTGGGGAGGGAGAGGGGAGCCGGCGGGCCACTTCTATTGGTCTTTCATGTATCTATTTTCATCCGTCTTTATTCTTTGGGCCATGTGGGCCTCCCATCGCGCGCGGTGGTCTCTGTTGTCACAGAGCTCTGGCTTGGTAATTGGACACATCAGTCCAGCTGCTCCGCGGCACATGGGATCTTCCCAGGCCAGGGATTGAACCGGCGCCCCTTGCACTGCAAGGTGGTGTCCTTACCCACTGGACCACCAGGGAAGCCCGGGTGTTGGATTCTTAATCTCCAATGGTGAAGAATTCACATTGGGGTCCAAAGACTTGGCGATGGTCACTCAGAGCTTTGTGCAGTGAAAAGTTTATTAAAGTAAGAAAGGATAGGGAAAAGCTTCCAGCAGACACTGGAAGGGGGATAGAAGAGTATCCCCTTGCATAGATGTATGCACTTAATTCTCACAAATTAAATCAGATGAGGTAATAGAGGCACAGAAGGGTGAAGTAATTTGCTCAAAGTCACAAAGCTGCTAAGTGGTGGAGCTGGGATTTACACCCAGTTAAGTTCATAGAGTCTGTGCTTTTAATCACCATGGTCTTCTGCCTGTGTGGAAAACCAGTGTATTAGCAAAAAAAGAAACATAAACTGAACTGAGAGAAAGTTCAGAAAAAGTGTGCTTTATTGTATCTTGAGTCGGCTCTCCTAAGTAACCTTATGGCAGGCAGCACAAGGGCCCTGAGCCAGCTGATGGAGGAACACTGAAGTAAGGACACAGCATTGGGACTGAGAGGTCCTTGTGGGAACCTTGTGTTTTGCAACTGGCAACTTTTGCAGGGACATTCAGCAGTCAGCATCTGAAAAGGTCAGATTCCAGTCTGCCCCAGAGCCACTGATGTGTACACTGCAGTCAACTGAAAGCTCACTACGTACTGCACTGCAGTTATCTTTGATGCAAGACAGAATTTTGTGAAATAGCTTTAATACTGAGAGGCAGTGTAGTCTTCTCTACAGTCTCTAAACTAAGATTCCATTTTAAGCCAGTCCATTCCATTCATACGAAATTAACAGTACCAGGAAGCTTAGATGATAATTTTGTATTAAGTTTCACATGAAACTTAAAGAAAAAAGATAGGGCATAATAGGTTATAGGTCACTCCCATTAAATTGGAATATGTTAGGAAAGCAACTTGTGGTTAGTTGCTAAAATGAGTTTTTAAAAAAGGTACAACAGTTCTTTATTTCTGGCTATAATGGTCAACCAAGTGATCCACATGGACTAGTTTCTTCATTGTGATACGAAGACAGGTTTGAGGAATCAGGGCTCTATTGCAATTCCAGAACTGTGGCTAAGCCAGGAAGTACGTAAGAATGTATTTCATGGTCACAGGGTATCTGTTGTAGGAGTTGCAGAGTGATTGTTTTCCTCATCAACATTAAAAATCGCCATTTCTGAGCATGCATCTCTCCTTGTGGGACCTGACAATAACCAGAGCTGGGCAGCAGGGTCTAACCCTTCATTATAGAAGGTTATGTTTACTTCGTTAAGTCAGGTTTCTGTCAAAGACTCAGAAGTATAGGAAATTGGTACCAAGTGGAAGGTTTTGGAGACGGAAAAGAAATGCAGAATTCCTTTATATTTTTGTTCCAAGTAATACCAGTCTCTCATTTGTAGTTAAGTTCCACTTGGTTTCTGAAATCATGGTTTCGGCTTCCTATTTTTGTTTTCCTTTGCAGTTTCTTTGAATCAGATGCTTGAATAAAATGTGCAGTGTCTTTGTGTGTATGCCCCATGTTTGTGTACAGCTTAGCAACGTGACACTTAGTAATGGGTAATTCTTTTGGATTTGAAGCTTGCAGTCCTGGGAGCCTGCCTTTGTCACGGTCTCAGAGGGAGCCCATGTACCTGTGCCAAAACGGCTGCGTCCACTCGAAGAACACTCCTTCAGCTCAAACAGGAGGTACTGTACTATAAACACAGTAAAAGCTTTGGTTTTGTTTCTCTATGCATACATACGAACCTTCAAGTTGCGAATTTTGAAAGATGCGAGTGTGCCTTCCTGTAGTCACACAGGGTACTGCACTGCAGTTATCTTTGATGCAAGACAGAATTTTGTGAAATAGCTTTAATACTGAGAGGCAGTGTAGTCTTCTCTACAGTCTCTAAACTAAGATTCCATTTTAAGCCAGTCCATTCCATTCATACGAAATTAACAGTACCAGGAAGCTTAGATGATAATTTTGTATTAAGTTTCACATGAAACTTAAAGAAAAAAGATAGGGCATAATAGGTTATAGGTCACTCCCATTAAATTGGAATATGTTAGGAAAGCAACTTGTGGTTAGTTGCTAAAATGAGTTTTTAAAAAAGGTACAACAGTTCTTTATTTCTGGCTATAATGGTCAACCAAGTGATCCACATGGACTAGTTTCTTCATTGTGATACGAAGACAGGTTTGAGGAATCAGGGCTCTATTGCAATTCCAGAACTGTGGCTAAGCCAGGAAGTACGTAAGAATGTATTTCATGGTCACAGGGTATCTGTTGTAGGAGTTGCAGAGTGATTGTTTTCCTCATCAACATTAAAAATCGCCATTTCTGAGCATGCATCTCTCCTTGTGGGACCTGACAATAACCAGAGCTGGGCAGCAGGGTCTAACCCTTCATTATAGAAGGTTATGTTTACTTGTTAAGTCAGGTTTCTGTCAAAGACTCAGAAGTATAGGAAATTGGTACCAAGTGGAAGGTTTTGGAGACGGAAAAGAAATGCAGAATTCCTTTATATTTTTGTTCCAAGTAATACCAGTCTCTCATTTGTAGTTAAGTTCCACTTGGTTTCTGAAATCATGGTTTCGGCTTCCTATTTTTGTTTTCCTTTGCAGTTTCTTTGAATCAGATGCTTGAATAAAATGTGCAGTGTCTTTGTGTGTATGCCCCATGTTTGTGTACAGCTTAGCAACGTGACACTTAGTAATGGGTAATTCTTTTGGATTTGAAGCTTGCAGTCCTGGGAGCCTGCCTTTGTCACGGTCTCAGAGGGAGCCCATGTACCTGTGCCAAAACGGCTGCGTCCACTCGAAGAACACTCCTTCAGCTCAAACAGGAGGTACTGTACTATAAACACAGTAAAAGCTTTGGTTTTGTTTCTCTATGCATACATACGAACCTTCAAGTTGCGAATTTTGAAAGATGCGAGTGTGCCTTCCTGTGTCCAGTCACATATGTGCGTTCATGTGTCTGGCATACACGGTCACATGCGTGCACCCTCTACAAAGTGGTGGTGCTTTTGTGTACATTAGTGTGCAGTACATATAGAGTATGGTGTCTTTAGTTCAAGCCCAGGATGTCTAGAAGCAAGTGTAAAAGCAGGGGTATCTACATAGCTGGTCGTGTTATTTGGGTTCCCAGGCTGGCTATGTTGGACTTACGAGTGATCTCGGAGTGGAACTCACTTGTCATATAGGGGACTTGCTGTGTAAAGTTGAATACGTGGAAATATATCCAGTAATTAGCTGGTTTTGCCTGTAACACTTCTCAAACTTTCTCTCAAAACCAGATGGAGCTTCTGCAGAAGAGTAAAGAAGAAGCCTACGTAATGGCAGATGCGTTCAGAATTGCATTTGAGCAACAATTAATGCGGAAAAATGATCAAGCATTAAGATGGACACAAATGGATAAAATGTGTAAGAGAGCAACAAAATGGATACATGGGAAGCCACTTAAAGAAGATGGTAAATATGAATAATAATAACAATAATCAGGTGTAATTTCAGTTGTTTTGGGTTAAAGCTGATTAAGCATAATTAATACGGTGAATATAATTGAAATTTCACATACAGTTATGATTTATCAAAAACTTTAGCAACTATGGGTAAAAACGGGTCACTGAGGGCTTCCCTGGTGGTCCAGTAGGTAGAGTCTGCCTGGCAGTGCGGGAGGGCACTGGTTCAATCCCTGGCCTGGGATGCGGCCAGGAGCCATGGAGCGGCTGGACTGGTGTGTCCAATTACGAGCCAGCACTCTGAAGTGCATGCGCCCAGAGCCAGTGCTCTGCAACGAAGAGAGGCCACTGTGATGGGAGGCCCACACAGGCCAAAGAACAAAGATGGATGAAAATAAATAAATTTAAAAAAAAACAAGAAAAGAGGCCAAAATTAAAAAAAAAAAAGAAATAAATATATATATATATATATATAAATAATAAATAAGACCATGTTCAGTGGAAAGAATTTATAAGAGTGAGTGCTAGATGATTAATGGGTAAAGTGAGAGTAAAACCCAACATTAAATTTATCTAAGTTAACATTTTTGAAATGTGTGATTCTGGAGGACACATTGAGCAGTAGAGGAATAATCTTAAATTGAAAAATTTAATAAAATATTCTTATAAAAAGTGAAACAGAAGTTAATATTTAGATTTTGGATTACCAGCCTGTCAAAAGTTCCTGGCCATTTCTGAATCATTATGGTATCAGTGTAAACAAAATATATAAAAAAATACAAAAAATATGAGAGAATCAAGTTGCCATTGAAGTATGTATGTACTGTCCAGTATAAACAATAGATGTCATTTTTAGAAATTAGTTTCTCTTAATGATTAATCTCAATTTTCATTTATTCAGTAGAACTCATTTTGTTTCAATTTAAAATCCAATCTGAAGCCATTTATCAATCATAATTAAGGTAAAGTTTATTAAGATGTATAAATTTTTATAATTCTCACATGACCCTATTTTTAAATCTCTTGTCAAAAATATATAATCCTAATTCCAGTATCTCTCATTTTCAGCTGAATTTAGAACCAGTAAGAGTCTTACAGTATTTACAGATGTAACTTTAAATAGTATAATGGATACATATTTTTTTTGAAATATTCCTTTCTAAATGGTGCATGTTAGTATATGGGTTAAGTGATGTTAAGTGAAGCTTCATTAAACTAAACTTTACCCATCTCTTGCTGAAGTAATCAGAAATAACTTACAGGGATAATAAAAGTAGAAGTGGTAAACAAGAACTGTGAGAGTGGGTGAGAGCACATTATAGAAGCTATGTATTTAGTCAGGTGGACGTCAGGGCAAATGGGGGGAAATAGTGTTCCTCAACTCTCATTGTTAAACAGGCACTCCACCTTATCCTGAAATTAACTTTTAAAGGTGTTTTCTGAGGTGAAATTTACAGAGGCCATTGATCAAATATAATAGCTAAGTCCTCCATGGTCATGGGCTTATTACCAAGTGGCTTGGTGGCAAAGAATCCACCTGCCAGTGCAGCAGATGCAAGAGACCCGAGTTTGATCCCTGGGTCAGGAAGATCTCCTGGAGGAGGAAATAGCAACCCACTCTAGCATTCTTGCCTGGAAAAATCCTATGGACAGAGAAGCCTGGCGGTCTATATCCCATGGGGTCAAAAAAAAGAGTTAGACATGACTGAGCATGCATGCAGAGAGAAGAGTAGGGAGAAAGAACAGAGAGGTAGTTTCATATTCATTTTAGCACTTGTGTTCATTTTATATTCCAGAATTCCTACCTTAGCTATTTACAGAATTCAGCAACTTTCCTATTGAAAATATAATTTGAGAGGTACAGCTCCCAGTCTTTGATTTCTGTAAGGTACTGAGAGAGAGACTGGAAGCAGAATTTAAATTGGCTTGTCTCTGAAAAGTCTTTACAAGTTCATGAACGCTTTAGTAGCTCTGAGTTTCTTAGCCACAAGAATGTGTGCTAAGTTGCTTCAGTCGTGTCTGATTCTTTGTGACCCACGGACTGCAGCCTGCCACGCTCCTGTCCATGGGCTCCTCTGTCCATGGCGTTCTCCAGGCAAGAATAGTGGAGCGGGCTGCCACGCCCTCCTCCAGGGCACCTCCCTGCCCAGGGACTGAACCTACCCCTCTTGCAGCTCCTGCACAACCGGCAGGTTCTTTACTGCTGAGCCACCGGGCAGTCCTTTTCAGTGACAAGACTGATTCATTTTACTAATATACTTCAGTAACCTGGTATAAGATTATAGGTCATTTTTTTATTTGTGGTTAACACTGTATTAACTTCTCAATTTGACAGCTTAGATAACTTCCAAGAGATAGCTTATAAGCATCTTTCCTTTTTTAGATTAAAAATAGACGCATTCATCCACTCTCAGAATTGATGAGCCGGTCACCTTATCTGGCTTTTCCCCTTTGTCACAGAGGCCATTAGACAAGATCAGACGTGAGGCCCAGTCACTGTGGTTTATCAGGACTGGGTGGAAAGGGAATTGTTCTTTTGGACTTTATCTGAAACTTTCTTCATACAAATCTGTAATTTTTTTAAAAAAAACCACATTATTTATTTATTTTGGCGGGGGTGGAGAGGGAGGGGGGTGGGCGGGCCACTTCCACTGGTCTTTCGTTTGTGTAGTTTCATCCATCTTTGTTCTTTGGCCCGTGTGAGCCTCCCATCGTGGTGGCATCTGTCGTTGCAGAGCACCGGCTCTGGGCGCATGCGCTCCAGAGCTCCGGCTCGGTGACTGGACACATCGGTCCAGCCGCTCCACGGCACGTGGGATCTTCCCAGGCCAGGGATGGAACCGGCGCCCCTTGCACTGCAAGGCGGTGTCCTTACCCACTGGACCACCAGGGAAGCCCCAAATCTATAATTTTTATTTTCTGCTACAAATTGCATCCTTTCTATGGATGAAGAACATTAGCATAAATGTTGCAAATTTGCCTTATCTCTGAAAAGTCTTTACAAGTTCATGAACGCTTTAGTAGCTCTGAGTTTCTTAGCCACAAGAATGTGTGCTAAGTTGCTTCAGTCGTGTCTGATTCTTTGTGACCCACGGACTGCAGCCTGCCACGCTCCTGTCCATGGGCTCCTCTGTCCATGGCGTTCTCCAGGCAAGAATAGTGGAGCGGGCTGCCACGCCCTCCTCCAGGGCACCTCCCTGCCCAGGGACTGAACCTACCCCTCTTGCAGCTCCTGCACAACCGGCAGGTTCTTTACTGCTGAGCCACCGGGCAGTCCTTTTCAGTGACAAGACTGATTCATTTTACTAATATACTTCAGTAACCTGGTATAAGATTATAGGTCATTTTTTTATTTGTGGTTAACACTGTATTAACTTCTCAATTTGACAGCTTAGATAACTTCCAAGAGATAGCTTATAAGCATCTTTCCTTTTTTAGATTAAAAATAGACGCATTCATCCACTCTCAGAATTGATGAGCCGGTCACCTTATCTGGCTTTTCCCCTTTGTCACAGAGGCCATTAGACAAGATCAGACGTGAGGCCCAGTCACTGTGGTTTATCAGGACTGGGTGGAAAGGGAATTGTTCTTTTGGACTTTATCTGAAACTTTCTTCATACAAATCTGTAATTTTTTTAAAAAAAACCACATTATTTATTTATTTTGGCGGGGGTGGAGAGGGAGGGGGGTGGGCGGGCCACTTCCACTGGTCTTTCGTTTGTGTAGTTTCATCCATCTTTGTTCTTTGGCCCGTGTGAGCCTCCCATCGTGGTGGCATCTGTCGTTGCAGAGCACCGGCTCTGGGCGCATGCGCTCCAGAGCTCCGGCTCGGTGACTGGACACATCGGTCCAGCCGCTCCACGGCACGTGGGATCTTCCCAGGCCAGGGATGGAACCGGCGCCCCTTGCACTGCAAGGCGGTGTCCTTACCCACTGGACCACCAGGGAAGCCCCAAATCTATAATTTTTATTTTCTGCTACAAATTGCATCCTTTCTATGGATGAAGAACATTAGCATAAATGTTGCAGGATGTGGACTTTTAAGCATTATCTCAGTACCTGGGCTACGTGCTTTCACAACTGTGTGGTTTTTATTATTGTGATAAGTTACACGTAAAACTTAACCATTTTTCTTTTCTTGTTTTCACTTTAACCATTTTTAAGTCATATTAAGTCCATTCACATTGTTGTAGAATCATCATCACCATCCATCTCCAGAACTTGTTCATCTTTCCAAACAGAAATGATACCTGTTCAATACTAACTGCCCACTCCCCTTCCCCAGGCTGTGCTGTTATTTAAATGGCACAGCAAAGCAGCAATAGAGCACAGGTACTGTTCTTCTCATTCTAGAAGTGAGGATGTGTAGCTCGCTTTTCTAATGTGATACGCTCAGGAGTGGCTAAGTGTGGGCTCAAATCCAGGTTTTTCTGGCTCTAAAGCAGAGTCTGCATGGTTGAGGCCACCTGTAGGCAAATATGTTCTGATGGGGAGTGAACAGTGTTCTCAATGTGGGTAGGAGGCTGACTGTTACATCAGAAGATTTCACATACACATGTGAGTTGCTGGCTCCTATGGAAGACTGAGATGATTGGGTGGCCTGGGCTGCGTTCTTGCTCTGCTCACAGGCTCAGCAGTGAGTGCAGGGCTCTGCTCTGGGTTCTCACACTGTGGTCTCTCACCTGCATTTGCAGCGGGCTCTCAAGTCTGCTCTTCCCACAGCGCTGTGCTGCCTGCCTCACTCATGCTAGAGACCCCTGAAGAGGACACGGTCCTGACTGACTTAGAAATGATTAGCATTGGTTCACACTTTTCCTGGAATTATGTCACTGAGTGTCCTTTCGTGTCTCAGCTGGACTTTTGTGAATTATCACAAAGGAGTAAGGTACACTTCCTTTGGCCCGTGGATCTTCCCAGAGCCCTCCAGGCCGATCGGTGACTGGACACATCGGTCCAGCCGCTCCACGGCACGTGGGATCTTCCCAGGCCAGATGGAACCGGCGCCCCTTGCACTGCAAGGCGGTGTCCTTACCCACTGGACCACCAGGGAAGCCCCAAATCTATAATTTTTATTTTCTGCTACAAATTGCATCCTTTCTATGGATGAAGAACATTAGCATAAATGTTGCAGGATGTGGACTTTTAAGCATTATCTCAGTACCTGGGCTACGTGCTTTCACAACTGTGTGGTTTTTATTATTGTGATAAGTTACACGTAAAACTTAACCATTTTTCTTTTCTTGTTTTCACTTTAACCATTTTTAAGTCATATTAAGTCCATTCACATTGTTGTAGAATCATCATCACCATCCATCTCCAGAACTTGTTCATCTTTCCAAACAGAAATGATACCTGTTCAATACTAACTGCCCACTCCCCTTCCCCAGGCTGTGCTGTTATTTAAATGGCACAGCAAAGCAGCAATAGAGCACAGGTACTGTTCTTCTCATTCTAGAAGTGAGGATGTGTAGCTTCGCTTTTCTAATGTGATACGCTCAGGAGTGGCTAAGTGTGGGCTCAAATCCAGGTTTTTCTGGCTCTAAAGCAGAGTCTGCATGGTTGAGGCCACCTGTAGGCAAATATGTTCTGATGGGGAGTGAACAGTGTTCTCAATGTGGGTAGGAGGCTGACTGTTACATCAGAAGATTTCACATACACATGTGAGTTGCTGGCTCCTATGGAAGACTGAGATGATTGGG
The DNA here is from genome assembly GCA_022376925.1 of Tragulus kanchil. Classification (NCBI taxonomy): domain Eukaryota; kingdom Metazoa; phylum Chordata; class Mammalia; order Artiodactyla; family Tragulidae; genus Tragulus; species Tragulus kanchil. Next base: position 91,152,530 of record JAIOJX010000004.1, on the reverse strand, counting down.
TGGCCTGGGCTGCGTTCTTGCTCTGCTCACAGGCTCAGCAGTGAGTGCAGGGCTCTGCTCTGGGTTCTCACACTGTGGTCTCTCACCTGCATTTGCAGCGGGCTCTCAAGTCTGCTCTTCCCACAGCGCTGTGCTGCCTGCCTCACTCATGCTAGAGACCCCTGAAGAGGACACGGTCCTGACTGACTTAGAAATGATTAGCATTGGTTCACACTTTTCCTGGAATTATGTCACTGAGTGTCCTTTCGTGTCTCAGCTGGACTTTTGTGTTCTATTTTAGGGTTATCATCACAAAGGAGTAAGAAAACCCTAGGGCAGAAATTGTTGTCTATGCTCCCTTCAGAAAACAGTTCTAAGAGTACCAATGACCAGGACGATCCTCAGGAAGTCTTTAAGATGCTAATAGACTTGGTTAGTATATCTGGTCTCTTTTTTTGGTTAGAGGTTGTGGATGAGCTAATCTTTTTCTTCCTATGAATTCAACTCTTTATCGCACTAGACTTGACTTTTATGCCCTTTCCCAGTTCAGGTACCACTTCCAGAATTATAGTTTTAATTTCCTTTTACACCCCTCCCCCACTTCCCAGTTCGCCTTCCAAGTGCTTTCTGTGTAGCTTTAAAACTCCACTTCTGGAAAGAGGAGGCTCTGGGTAATTATGCCCTCCGTCATCTGCGCGTACGTATAGTTCATGACAGTAGTGTTCAAGGCACCTCCTCACGCACTGCAGTGTCTAGTCATTACCACAACCCTGAAATCAGTCCTGTCACCCTCAGTCTCAGAGCCTAGGCCAAGAAACTCATGTTATATGAACATACTTATCTATAGAAGAGTATCATTAGTTATTTATTACATATAAATATATAAAAATTTTCTGTATACAAAACTTCATTCTTTCACAGAGGTAAGTACATGTTAGTATTATATTTACATATATACATACACACCATGTAAACAAATACTTTTTTCTCCGCTCTCTTCAGATGACTTAAACCTTTTTTTCAACAGAAGGAATGCTATTTTGTATTCTTCCTTAAAAAATCCTCAATAATATGTAGTGCTGAGGAATTAGTGGATACCTATTTAATATATTCATATTGACTGGACAAACCGAAGACTAAACATTTTCATGAAATTTACCTATTCTAGGCTCAGCAGTGAGTGCAGGGCTCTGCTCTGGGTTCTCACACTGTGGTCTCTCACCTGCATTTGCAGCGGGCTCTCAAGTCTGCTCTTCCCACAGCGCTGTGCTGCCTGCCTCACTCATGCTAGAGACCCCTGAAGAGGACACGGTCCTGACTGACTTAGAAATGATTAGCATTGGTTCACACTTTTCCTGGAATTATGTCACTGAGTGTCCTTTCGTGTCTCAGCTGGACTTTTGTGTTCTATTTTAGGGTTATCATCACAAAGGAGTAAGAAAACCCTAGGGCAGAAATTGTTGTCTATGCTCCCTTCAGAAAACAGTTCTAAGAGTACCAATGACCAGGACGATCCTCAGGAAGTCTTTAAGATGCTAATAGACTTGGTTAGTATATCTGGTCTCTTTTTTTGGTTAGAGGTTGTGGATGAGCTAATCTTTTTCTTCCTATGAATTCAACTCTTTATCGCACTAGACTTGACTTTTATGCCCTTTCCCAGTTCAGGTACCACTTCCAGAATTATAGTTTTAATTTCCTTTTACACCCCTCCCCCACTTCCCAGTTCGCCTTCCAAGTGCTTTCTGTGTAGCTTTAAAACTCCACTTCTGGAAAGAGGAGGCTCTGGGTAATTATGCCCTCCGTCATCTGCGCGTACGTATAGTTCATGACAGTAGTGTTCAAGGCACCTCCTCACGCACTGCAGTGTCTAGTCATTACCACAACCCTGAAATCAGTCCTGTCACCCTCAGTCTCAGAGCCTAGGCCAAGAAACTCATGTTATATGAACATACTTATCTATAGAAGAGTATCATTAGTTATTTATTACATATAAATATATAAAAATTTTCTGTATACAAAACTTCATTCTTTCACAGAGGTAAGTACATGTTAGTATTATATTTACATATATACATACACACCATGTAAACAAATACTTTTTTCTCCTCTCTCTTCAGATGACTTAAACCTTTTTTTCAACAGAAGGAATGCTATTTTGTATTCTTCCTTAAAAAATCCTCAATAATATGTAGTGCTGAGGAATTAGTGGATACCTATTTAATATATTCATATTGACTGGACAAACCGAAGACTAAACATTTTCATGAAATACTTCTGGTCACAGTTCTGTTTCTTGTGATTTACTATCTAACTGGTACATTTTTAATTTCTCTGCATGCAGTTGAATGATAAAGAAGAAGCTTTGGCTCATCAAAGGAAAGTTAGTTACATGCTTGCTCGGGCTTTAGAAGACAAAGATACCACTTCAAAACAGACTAAAGAAAAAAACTCTACGAAAGACAATTTTCCATTAAAAAACCCCTGGCAGAAAACTTTAGAATTCCCTGTTTCATGCAATCCTGTACATTCAGGTGTTCAAATTTTTAATTCTGTGGGCTGCATTTGTTCACTTCAGCACTTTCAAACAGATCAAAAGTACACAAGAACTCTTAAAAGGTCCTGTTCTTTGCCATCAAATATCATGTACTGAATACAAATCAGCTGAAATTAGAACTGAGAGATGCTTATACTGAGACTTTGAAAAAGGGCCATGTAAATACTGCTACATTTTCAGAAGTTGTATGTTTTCCAGGTATTTCTAAATCTTGAGAGGCAGATTAAATAAATGTTTTCTACAAGAAATTTATTAGTATTTTGTATTGTCATTTTTTATTTGTAAATTATATTACTATGTTTTATGAAATTATCAGTATTTGCCAACATCTTAAAAACAAATGGTGACTTTGAGAAAAGAAATTTTGACTTAGGAACCTATGACTGGTTCAAGCAACAAGAGGAATGACTCAATGTTAATTTTTGGAATCTTGTTTTATTTGTTTTTTATTTCCCACATGAAACTTAAAAATAATTTCCTTAACTGCAATAGAAGTTATTATGGTAGACTTTGGCAGAAGTATATTCAATAAAGTCACTGCTAGCAACTTTCTCTCTTAGCTGCCTTTTTTTTTTTTTAAAGATTTATTTATTTATTTATTTTGGGCGGGGGTCCGGTTGGGGAGGGAGGGGAGCGTGCGGGCCACTTCTATTGGTCTTTCATTTCTGTTTTCATCTGTCTTTGTTCTTTGGCTCCTGCGGGCCTCCCATCGCGGCGGCGTCCGTTGTTCCAGAGAGCCAGCTCTGGGCGCATGCGCTCCAGAGCTCCGGCTCAGCGATTGGACACATCAGTCCAGCCGCTCCGTGGCACGTGGCACCCTCCCAGGCCAGGGACCGAACCGGCGCCCCCTGCACTGCAAGGCGGTGTCCTTACCCAATGGACCACCAGGGGAAGCCCTCTTAACTGCTTTTTTAAAGTCAGCGTGGTGGCATTTAATAGCCAGAATTCTGGCATTAAGCCCACTCTGAATTAACTTCTTGGTTTTGATGCTGAATTTTAGGCCATTAAAATGTTCTCTTTCGGGCTTCCCTGGTGGTCCAGTGGGTAAAGAGTCTGCTTTGCAGTGCAAGGCACGGTTCAATAGCCAGAATTCTGGCCAGTCTAATAGCCACTAGTGCTCTGTTTTTAATTCTGTGGGCTGCATTTGTTCACTTCAGCACTTTCAAACAGATCAAAAGTACACAAGCTAAAAAGATTACAAATCAGCTGAAATTAGAACTGAGAGATGCTTATACTGAGACTTTGAAAAAGGGCCATGTAAATACTGCTACATTTTCAGAAGTTGTATGTTTTCCAGGTATTTCTAAATCTTGAGAGGCAGATTAAATAAATGTTTTCTACAAGAAATTTATTAGTATTTTGTATTGTCATTTTTTATTTGTAAATTATATTACTATGTTTTATGAAATTATCAGTATTTGCCAACATCTTAAAAACAAATGGTGACTTTGAGAAAAGAAATTTTGACTTAGGAACCTATGACTGGTTCAAGCAACAAGAGGAATGACTCAATGTTAATTTTTGGAATCTTGTTTTATTTGTTTTTTATTTCCCACATGAAACTTAAAAATAATTTCCTTAACTGCAATAGAAGTTATTATGGTAGACTTTGGCAGAAGTATATTCAATAAAGTCACTGCTAGCAACTTTCTCTCTTAGCTGCCTTTTTTTTTTTTTAAAGATTTATTTATTTATTTATTTTGGGCGGGGGTCCGGTTGGGGAGGGAGGGGAGCGTGCGGGCCACTTCTATTGGTCTTTCATTTCTGTTTTCATCTGTCTTTGTTCTTTGGCTCCTGCGGGCCTCCCATCGCGGCGGCGTCCGTTGTTCCAGAGAGCCAGCTCTGGGCGCATGCGCTCCAGAGCTCCGGCTCAGCGATTGGACACATCAGTCCAGCCGCTCCGTGGCACGTGGCACCCTCCCAGGCCAGGGACCGAACCGGCGCCCCCTGCACTGCAAGGCGGTGTCCTTACCCAATGGACCACCAGGGGAAGCCCTCTTAACTGCTTTTTTAAAGTCAGCGTGGTGGCATTTAATAGCCAGAATTCTGGCATTAAGCCCACTCTGAATTAACTTCTTGGTTTTGATGCTGAATTTTAGGCCATTAAAATGTTCTCTTTCGGGCTTCCCTGGTGGTCCAGTGGGTAAAGAGTCTGCTTTGCAGTGCAAGGGGCACGGATTCAATCCCTGGACCGGTAAGATCCCATATGCCGTGAAGCGGCTGGACTGGTGTATCCAATTAGGAGCCAGTGCTCAGAAGTACATGAGCCCAGAGCTAGTGCTCTGCAACAAGAAGGCCACTGCAATGGGAGGCCCACACAGGCCAAAGAATAAAGATGGATGAAAATAAATAAAAGAAAAACCAATAAAAGAGGCCAAATTAAAAAAAAAAATGTTCTCGTTAAAAATATTACACAGTAATAATCTTTAATACCTTTTGGGAATATTACTGTATTAATCACAATGCATCACAGTGATGGCAAAGAAAATGCATTACATTGTTAACAGTTATGAAAAGATACTACTACCTAAATAGGTGCCCTATTGCAATAGGGTAATAAGGTAACAATATAAACCATTTATAGTTGTGGTATAGGAACCACACTGGTAGATGTTAATAATGAAAGCTCAAAAACTGGCAAATATATTTTGAGAAAAGGAAAAATAATGAGGATCTACTGTCATCAGATATCAAAGTGTATTATCCTATCAACTATACTCCAAAATAAAAATAAAAATTTAATTTACTTAAAAAAATAAAATGTATTGTCCTGTTAGTAATTTAAAGCTGTGTGGTAACAGCAGGTCAATGAGAATAAGATAAAGTCCATACACAGAGCCAGTATATATAATAATTTAACACAAAAGGTAGGTAAAGGAAGGATCTGGGATTCTTTAATAATACCAAAATGAAAAGTATAAAAAATCAAATTACAAAAATTAGAAAGTTTTTTTTTTAATGTGTGTGTGTAAAACAAACTCACATAAATTGATACAATTTGTAATACTTCCAACTGATACAGGATAAAGAATGTGACTTCCTCAAGTAAACAAAAGCAAAAATAAACACATGGAACCCAATTAAATGCAAAAGCTTTTGCAGAGCAAAGGAAACCATAGACAAAATGAAGAAACAACCTGCTGAATAGGAGAAAATATTAAAAATGATAAAGGAGTTAATATTCAACATACAAAAATAGCTCATATAAACCAACATCGAAAAAAAAAAAAAGCGGAGAAGACCTGAACAGACATTTTTCCACAGAGGAAATGCAGATGGCCAACAGGCATATAAGAGATGCTCTACATCACTAATCATTAGGGAAATGCCAATCAAACCCACAATGAGATAACACCTCACACCTGTTAGAATTGCTGTTATCAAAAACACAAATAAGGGCTTCCCTGGTGGCTCAGTGATAAAGAGTTTGCCTGCCAATGCAGGAAACACAAGTTCGATCCCTGATCCGAGAAGATCCCATATGCTGAGAAGCAACTAAGCCCATGAGCCACAACTGCTGAGCCTGCGCTCTAGAGCCTTGGAGCCGCAGCTATTGAGCCCGTGTGCCCTAGAGCCCGAGTTCCACAAGAGGTCACCACAACAAGAAGCCTGCGCACCTCAACTAGAGAGTAGCTCCCACTCCCTATAACTAGAGAAGAGCCTGTAGCAACAGTGAAAACCCAGAATAGACAAAAATAAATAAATAAATAAAAACACAAATAAATGTTGGCTGAGGATGTGAAGAAAAGGGAACCTTTGTATAGTGTTGCCTGTGTTTTTGGGGTCATATCCAGGGAGCTTCTGCCAAATCTTATGTGCTGAAGCTTCCCCCTATGTTATTTACTAAGAATTTTTATAGTTTTAGTTCTCATGTTTAAACGGTCTTCTGATAATTTTTTTTTTTTACTCTGATCGCAGCATGTGGCTTACAGTAGTTCCCTATCCAGTGACTGAACCTGTGCCCTTGGCAGCGAAACTACAGAGTTCTAAGCACTGGACCACCAGGGAAATCCCTGAGTTAATTTCTGTGGATAGTATACAGTAAGAGGCTTTTTCATTTTTAAGGACTACTAAACAGCTATTAGGAGTGTAAGTTGATACAACTACTTTGGAAAAGTATGGCAATATCAATACTACTTGAAAATATACAACTGTGTAATTGTGACCTCACAATTATAAATATGTACAACTCCTGCATGTGCATATAAACAATCTTTTTTTTTTTTGCAACTCTGAAAAATTTAAATAACCTAAATGTCCATGTGGCAGAATTTTAAAGATGTCTCTCTCAAGATTCCTGTCCTCACTATTCCAGCACTAAATCTAGAAAGTGCTATGAAGGGAGTTTTAAGACATAATTAAGCCCTTAGTGAGCTGACATCAGTTTATCAGGTAAGTCCTTTAAAAATAAGGGAGAATTTTTTCTTTTGGCAGCAGATGAAGGAGCCATAGATTCTGACACTTGCTGGTATGCAGATGGAGAGTGACACACAACAAGGCAAGTGAACTGCCTTCAACTAGCAAGGATAGGAGACATGTGCACTAAAATGACAATTTACTGTATGAACTTGGAAGCTGACTCTTACCTACAGCCTCGGATAAAAGTGCAGAATCCAACTGACACCCTGATATTGGCCTATGCGAAAAAAAAAAAATCAAGGCTGAGCCATGAGAGATCTGACCTACAGGGCGGGGAGCTAATACATTTGTGTAACTTTAAGCTGTCACATTTATGGCAACTTCTTTGCAACAAAAGAAAAATAATATGGTCTGTAAAGAGCGTATGTGTAAGTAGTGCTGTATACATAAGATACGATATATACTATAAATTACATGGTAGTTAAAACAAAAACTAGATTTACAGGTATTAACATAGAAGAAATTTAAAAGAGTAAAATAAAAACGCTATATGAGATGAACAGTGTATCACTCATAAAACTTTGAGACCAAAAACAATTTTCTATTTTTAACTACTATCCCCTCTTCTATAAATGTGTAATGCTATAATGGGCCAATCATTAACATAATTGGTAATTATTTTTATTAAGGATTCCTTAGTGCATTTGCAATTCTACGTTTCAGAGAACTGAACTTCTTTTACTACTACACCCTATTCATAAAATCAGAATTGTTTGTTTTAAAATACATTTAATAAAAATAACACACTTTTATGTATTCTACATGTATAGAATATTTACAAATATCTTTTAAAGCATATACTTAATGTTTACTATTGTGCCTTTTTCACTGTTTCCTTCAGTAGTAGAATATTGTCCAGTGTTCTCTGTAACTAAAAGATTAGCTTCTTGGGTAATCCTCCTGGGGGGAAAATTGAGGTTATTTACTTTCAATTTTATAGTAATTTTAAATAGTCATCACATTCCAGCTACATTCATTTTTACTTGCTTTGATTTTCCAACAACACTTGCTAAACATTAAGCATAAAGTATACTGGTAGAAATTCATGAAAAAGAAAAAAAAAACCACAACAGGGTACACATGGATAGTTCTCATAACTCTGAGATGTGCTCAAAAGGGCCCATGTCCTATAAAAAAAGCATGATGTAAGGTGTTCTTACTACAAGCAAATGCAGCTAAAATATCACATTCTACTCTGCAAAATTTAAATGGTAACAAGTGAACAGCTCACAGTCTACATTTCCTAGCTGCTCAGTCACTAGCTTTATATTAGCTATCCAGAGTTTTGTGAATTCATTTAGGAAAATTAGAGTTTTACCTTGTTCCATAGCTTCTGTTCTCTTCCGTTTGTTGCCACGGCTGGATTGGATGGCTCCTTTAAAGCATCTACTGGACAGTTTGGTCTTGGCAGCTGACATCCAGGTGTTGGCGCTGGCCGATTACTGAAATACTTAGTTTTCAATGCCTTTCCAAAGAGACGAGACCAGAGAAAGTAAGCTTTTCAGTGAATTTCTTAACTGTTTTATAAGGTGCAATAAAAATACCAAACTGAATTTTGAGAATTTGGTCATGCAAATTACTACAAATGACATACTGACTGCTAATTGCATTACTGTATTACTATAAGAATGGAAGACCAAAAACAATTTTCTATTTTTAACTACTATCCCCTCTTCTATAAATGTGTAATGCTATAATGGGCCAATCATTAACATAATTGGTAATTATTTTTATTAAGGATTCCTTAGTGCATTTGCAATTCTACGTTTCAGAGAACTGAACTTCTTTTACTACTACACCCTATTCATAAAATCAGAATTGTTTGTTTTAAAATACATTTAATAAAAATAACACACTTTTATGTATTCTACATGTATAGAATATTTACAAATATCTTTTAAAGCATATACTTAATGTTTACTATTGTGCCTTTTTCACTGTTTCCTTCAGTAGTAGAATATTGTCCAGTGTTCTCTGTAACTAAAAGATTAGCTTCTTGGGTAATCCTCCTGGGGGGAAAATTGAGGTTATTTACTTTCAATTTTATAGTAATTTTAAATAGTCATCACATTCCAGCTACATTCATTTTTACTTGCTTTGATTTTCCAACAACACTTGCTAAACATTAAGCATAAAGTATACTGGTAGAAATTCATGAAAAAGAAAAAAAAAACCACAACAGGGTACACATGGATAGTTCTCATAACTCTGAGATGTGCTCAAAAGGGCCCATGTCCTATAAAAAAAGCATGATGTAAGGTGTTCTTACTACAAGCAAATGCAGCTAAAATATCACATTCTACTCTGCAAAATTTAAATGGTAACAAGTGAACAGCTCACAGTCTACATTTCCTAGCTGCTCAGTCACTAGCTTTATATTAGCTATCCAGAGTTTTGTGAATTCATTTAGGAAAATTAGAGTTTTACCTTGTTCCATAGCTTCTGTTCTCTTCCGTTTTGTTGCCACGGCTGGATTGGATGGCTCCTTTAAAGCATCTACTGGACAGTTTGGTCTTGGCAGCTGACATCCAGGTGTTGGCGCTGGCCGATTACTGAAATACTTAGTTTTCAATGCCTTTCCAAAGAGACGAGACCAGAGAAAGTAAGCTTTTCAGTGAATATCTGAACCGTGTTATAAGGAGCAATAAAAATACCAAACTTAATTTTGAGAATTTGGACATGCAAATTACTACAAATAAGTATCTTGTAGCCTAAGACTGACTGCTAATTGCATTACTGTATTACTATAAGAATGGAATTTTCCCACAATTAAATAGCCTATACTAAATATGAAAAATCCTTAATAAGATATTGTAAAATTTATCTCTTTATACAATATAGGCTCTATAGTTGTAACCAGAGAAACTTGCTTAAAAAGAACTTCCAAGTTTGTTACAACATTTATGTGTGTTCGAATTCCAAATCATATGAATTCTTAAAAATAAAGCTTTTAAAAAGATGCAATGGACTGGAAATGATGGATAAAAGTCCAACAATCCATTACAAATTAATAGAAATCCTCCTAGGAAGTGCTTGTCCAAATTTATTTCTATTTACCACCAGTCGGATGTTCTACAATATCATATTTTTACTCAGATCCAAAATTCCAATCAAAAGTTTTATTTGAGGTGACAAAGTTGTCAAGTTCGTATTTTATTTGCATCATAGTACTGCTCAATAGCTACGATAATTTAAAATATTTCCTTTTGAATAATAAAGAAGCCATATAAACTTTTCAAGCATATCTTTCAATCTCTTGTTAAGTATACAGCTGTATCATACTATACCATTTTCTACCCACTGTCACTTTCTGTGACAATGAACAGGATGCATTATTGGACTGCATTTCATGGGGAAAACACAAAACAAAACAGTTTTTGGCATTGGTTTTGGCACAAGATTAAAGTTATGTAAGAGTTTAACTGAAATATTCTAGTGCCTTAACAAACACAAAACCTTATTTTTTTTTTCCTTCTCTAATTTACTTTCAAGTAGTTCGTGCCTAATTATGAAATAGTAATGTATTTATGTAACAGCTCTTCAGAACTTATATGAGTATATAGTGCTCGTAGCTTAGGGAAAAATAAAACTTGTTATTTCTTAAAACAGATACATCTTTTCAGTTTAAAGGCTGAAAATGTTAGGACATCTTAAGAAATTCGAAAAAACATGTTAACACACCTGTGTGGCTGTAATTCGAGTACACGGGTTAAATAAGAATAAGCCTTGGATGAGATCTAGCAGGTCGTCTCCGGCCGCAATGAAGATGTGTTGTAAGGGGATTCCAGGAAAACTCTTAAATGTCACGAAATCGGGAAGACTGCACATGTCCTAGAAAAACATTTTATAATTCAAACTTAAGCAAAGGACTGAAAGGCCTATAGATTTCAAATGAGTAAAGAAAACTGTCATACAGGTGATGTGACGCTCTCTCCTAGCACTAGTGAGCAGAGAAGGTTACAGAAGGATAAACATATAAAAGTCAACTTTAGTTCTCCATACCAGCAAAGAGCATGCGGACACTGAAATGAACACCAATGTCCTTTAGAACCTCTCAAAAAGAATGATGAAATGCTTTGGTGAAAATCTAACAGTGTGCATAGAACTCGTATGCTGAAACCTATATAACACTGATGAAATAAATCAAAACTCTAAATAAATGGTGAGACCTATCATGTTTGCGGATTGGAAGATTCAACACCATAGGGATATTTATTCTCCTCATATTGGTAAAGAGGTTTAATGCAACAACCATAGGGATAACATATTGCATAGTACTGCTCAATAGCTACGATAATTTAAAATATTTCCTTTTGAATAATAAAGAAGCCATATAAACTTTTCAAGCATATCTTTCAATCTCTTGTTAAGTATACAGCTGTATCATACTATACCATTTTCTACCCACTGTCACTTTCTGTGACAATGAACAGGATGCATTATTGGACTGCATTTCATGGGGAAAACACAAAACAAAACAGTTTTTGGCATTGGTTTTGGCACAAGATTAAAGTTATGTAAGAGTTTAACTGAAATATTCTAGTGCCTTAACAAACACAAAACCTTATTTTTTTTTTCCTTCTCTAATTTACTTTCAAGTAGTTCGTGCCTAATTATGAAATAGTAATGTATTTATGTAACAGCTCTTCAGAACTTATATGAGTATATAGTGCTCGTAGCTTAGGGAAAAATAAAACTTGTTATTTCTTAAAACAGATACATCTTTTCAGTTTAAAGGCTGAAAATGTTAGGACATCTTAAGAAATTCGAAAAAACATGTTAACACACCTGTGTGGCTGTAATTCGAGTACACGGGTTAAATAAGAATAAGCCTTGGATGAGATCTAGCAGGTCGTCTCCGGCCGCAATGAAGATGTGTTGTAAGGGGATTCCAGGAAAACTCTTAAATGTCACGAAATCGGGAAGACTGCACATGTCCTAGAAAAACATTTTATAATTCAAACTTAAGCAAAGGACTGAAAGGCCTATAGATTTCAAATGAGTAAAGAAAACTGTCATACAGGTGATGTGACGCTCTCTCCTAGCACTAGTGAGCAGAGAAGGTTACAGAAGGATAAACATATAAAAGTCAACTTTAGTTCTCCATACCAGCAAAGAGCATGCGGACACTGAAATGAACACCAATGTCCTTTAGAACCTCTCAAAAAGAATGATGAAATGCTTTGGTGAAAATCTAACAGTGTGCATAGAACTCGTATGCTGAAACCTATATAACACTGATGAAATAAATCAAAACTCTAAATAAATGGTGAGACCTATCATGTTTGCGGATTGGAAGATTCAACACCATAGGGATATTTATTCTCCTCATATTGGTAAAGAGGTTTAATGCAATTCTTAAATGTCTCATGGTAAAATTCACTCAAAAAGGATCACAGGCTTAAATTTTAAATGTAAAACTGTAAAACTTATAGGAAAAACAAAAAAGAGAAAACCATCAGGAATATCTCTGTGTTAGACAAAGAATTGTATTTGACTTACCATCAAAAGCATTATTCATAAAAAGAAAAACTGGTAATACAAACTTGATCAAAATCAGAACACACTTACTCTGAGAAGATTGTGAAGAGGATGAAAAGAGGAGCTACAGTGTAGGAGGAAATCCACACACCACACGCACAATCAAGGACAAACTTGCAGTGCAAGGGGCACCAGTTCAATTCCTGGTCTGGAAAGATCTACGTGCCACGGAAAGGCTGGACCAGTGTATCCAATTATGAGCCAGCAATCTGGAGTGCATGCACCTATAGCCAGTGCTTTGCTCCAAGAGAGGCCACTGCAATGGGAGGCCCAGGCAGGCCAAAGAATACAGATAGATGACAATAAATAAATAAGTAAATAACCAATAAAAAAGGCCAAAATTAAAAAAAAAATAGTACAAGCATCTGGAAGACAGCACTTTATGTCAGTGCTCAATATGCAGCCAAAGTGTAAACAATCCAACTAAAAATCAAGACATGGGGCTTCCCTGGTGGTCCAGTGGGTAGAGTCCACCTTGCAGTGCAAGGGCGCTGGTTCGATCCCTGACCCCTGACCCAGGAAGATCCCAGGCGCCGCGGAGTGGCTGGACTGCTGTGTCCAGTTACTGGCAAGCGCTCTGGAGTGCATGCGCCCAGAGCCGGTGCTCTGTGACGAGAGGCCACTGTGATGGGAGGCCCACACAGGCCAAAGAACAAAAGATGGATGAAAATAAATAAATAAAAAACCAATTAAAAAGGCCAAAAAAAAAGACCAAAAAATTGTTAAAAGCAAAGAAAAAAAAAAGAGTTCACCTTGCAATGCAAGGGGTGTCAATTCGATCCATGGCCCAGGAAGATCCCATGTGCAGCGGAACGGCTGGACTGGTGTGTCCAATTATGAGCCAGCACTCTGGAGTGCATGTACCCAGAGCCGGTGCTCTGCAACAAGAGGCTACTGCAAGAGGAGGTCCACCAAGCCAAAGAATAAAGATGGATGAAAATAAACAAACAAAACATCAATACAAGAGGCAAAAGAAAAAAAAAAATCCAAGACATGAAGACGCATTTTATTAAAGCCACACAGATGACAAGTATGTACACGCAAAGATATTCAACACCCTAAGTCACTGGGAAAAGAAAATCAAAATCACCAGGACCTATTACTACACACCCCTCAGGATGCTTAAAAGAAAAAGGTGACAACACACCAAATGCTAGAGAACACGGATGCAAAGAAAATGGACTACTTATATATTCCTGCTAAGAATATAAAATGGTACAAGCCCTTTTGGAAAGCAGTTTGGCAGTTTCTGGATAAATATGCACCTACCACGACTTAATTGCACTCCTGGTCATTTGTCCCAGAGAAATAAAAATGTATGTTTACATAAAAGCCTGTACATGATTTTTTGGTTTTGGTCACGAAGCTTGTGGGATCTAAGTTCCTTGACTAGGGATGGAACCTGGGCCCTTGACAGGGGGAACACATAGAGTCCAAACCACTGGACTACCAGGGAATTCCTTTGTACATGATGTACTGTTGTTACAAATAACACTGTTATCTTCAAAACTGCAAACAATGCAGATGTCCTTCAATGAGTGAAGAGTCAAAGTATGGTGGAGTCATACCACTTAGCTATAAAACGGCATAAATTATTGACAACAACCTGGATGAATATTCAGAGCATTATGTTGAAAAAACCCTCAGATCCAAAAGCTTACACATTATATAACTCCACTTATAACATAATTCTTGAAATGACGAAGTTAATACAAATAGGAATAGTGTTAGTGATTTCCAGGGGCTAAGGAATGGGTGAGAGTGGAAGGAAAGGCGTGTGGGTGCAAAAGGGCTCTCTGTGGTGATGTCCTCCTGTGGATTAACTGCGCCAGTGTCAGCTGGCTGGCTGGGATACTATCCTAATCTGCTAGGTGTGACCACTGTAGGAAGCTGAGTAAAGGATATAAGGATATCTCTATTATTTACTTCTGTATGTAAATCAACTACGAATTTTAAAAAATGCAAGGAAAACATCAGTAACTAACTAATTAGAAAACCATGTCCAGTGAAAATTCCTGGATAAATATTATGGCTCTGAGTCAGAAAGACCCAAATTGTAGTCCCAGCTCTGACACTGGGTAGCTTCAGTTAAATTACTTACTCTCACTAATCCCCATCTGTCTCATCTGTGATATAGGAATAAGAGTACCTACCTTAATAGGACTGTTGGGAGAATTAAATATAATTTATGAAACCCTACCATTAATGCAATATAGTTGAATAAATGAATCAATGAATGCTATTAGGGCATGTTTTACAATTGGAACATATAGCTAAATTTCAGTCAGAAAGCTGAGAAAGGATTTATTTTTTTCCAGGAGATGAGGCTATAATAGAAAGGAAAATCAAAAGGTCTAAATTATAATACAGCTATAATGAACAAGTGAGAATTTCACTGAACTGTAATATTGTTGCCAATTTTATCACAGATTTAGTCTTTTTTTTTTTTTTGGAGACAATGTAATGGGTCAAAAATAAGTAACAGGACACTTTGGTGGCCTGGGCCCAAGTTCAATACCTGGCTGGGGAATACTAAAAAGAAAAACAAATTTAAAAATCTTGATAATGTTAGTAAATATTCAATAAATATGATAAAGTAACATGAAGCATCCATAAGGTGAAATACTATATGGCTTAAAAAGGAAAAGGTGACTACTATTAAGTAAAGAGCAAGTTGGTTTCAAAACCAACTAATGTATGATCCCAGTTGTGTTAATAAAGTAATTCTAACTGTACTTTTGTGTTTGTGTATCCTCAGCAGTGAAGCTTTACACCAAAGTAACAGTGACTGATTAACTCTGAGATGAGAATTACTTGGGGGGAGGGCTGTATGTATACAGGAGCTGAATGGTATACCACAATTTTAACTTCTACTTTGTATATGTTTCCCAATAAGTATATACTACTAGTAAATTAAGACAATTAGTACATTTTTTTAAGCAATATTCATGTTATAGCACTATTCGGAGTGTTTCAAAGAACATGTATGAAGGCTTACAGGCCACTGCTCTTCAGTTGGTGTGCCCAAAGTTTCAAATATTCTTGTTAGCTGATCAAGGTCTGAATCTCCTGGCAAAAAAGGAACCTGAAAGAAAGTGAGACAGACAGTTCAAGATGGCCTGTGATAGCTGTTACACAAATAATACTATAAATTTAATTTAATAAGAAACACTAAAAAATACCCAAAATAAAAATTGAGTCTAATGGTGGGACTTCCTCATGGGTCCCAGAAATAATGGAAGTTTATCTTAACATTTTAAGTTACTGTAGAGATAGTACCATATTACAACCCAATGAGATTAGTATAGTTATATTTCAAAACACAGAATGATAATAAATGGGAGGCCTTCTCATCTGGCATTAGCATTAATACAAAGGCTGCACCTGGAGGCTTTTTTTTTCTTTTAATATTTACTTATTTATTAGTCTTAGTTGCAGCATGCAGGATCCTTTTTCTATTGTTGAGGCAGGAGAGTTTTGATGCCCTGAGCCATTAGGGATCTTAGTTCCCTGATCAGGAAATCAAACCCTCTGCTTTGGAAGGCGTATTCTTTAACCTCTGGACCACCAGGGAAGTTCCCTGGAGGTTTTTTTAATTGGTCCATTTGTTGGTATTTTGCTTCAAAGATGGGAAGTACCTCTGGGAAGATAGGTCTTACACAAATTACAAGAACAATAACTCTTAACAATACCTAATTCAACAATACAATCAATTCAAAACTTACCCTTAGAAGCAACTCTGCTAATATACAGCCAACAGCCCACATGTCCACACCAACACCATACATTCTAGCTCCAAATAGTAGCTCAGGGGCCCGATACCACCTGAAGAACAAAAAGAAATATTGTCATTTTAGGATGAAATTATTAAAGTATTTCTTAGAGAAAACTCCTCAGAAAAACACCATCCACTGATGAAATGCACTTTTATGGATGTATTAACTCAAGAAAAACTGGCTATAAAACCAGGAAGTTCCATACTGCTGCCAGGAAACTCATCCTCAGTCCATTCACTCTCTCACTTTGAGATGATTAACACGGTCTTTCTCGAGGAACCCTAAGCACTACCCATTCTCTCAGCTGATAAGCTAATTCCTACTTCACTGATAATGTAAGTAATGAAAAACATTTCTACAGACTCACCTACTGTCATCCGTACTCTCACAACCCACATTCCCAACCATAACCACAGATGAACTAGCCTTGAGTGTCTGAAAAGTCAATCCCTCAACTTGGGCCCTGGATACCACACTCTTGCCTGGATACCTTCCAACGATACTGCTCCTGCAGTTCTCTCCTCTTTCTCTTAAAATCAACGTTTTATTCTTTACATTGATGGAGTTTTTACTATCAATGCTAAAAATATTATTTTTGTAGCCTTAAAAAATAAACTGAAAAACAAACAAACTCTTCTCTGGACCCTGCTTCCCCAAGAGTCACCCTTGCTTCTCTGGCTGCTGTGTGCTCTTACTGTCTCCATTTCCTCTTCTCGCATCCTCTTAACTCCATTTCACTCAGGTTCTCATCCCACCACCCCACCAAAACTGTGACGTGGAGTTTATCAAGGTTGTCAAGATACCCGCATCACTGATCTGAATTGTTCTCAGGCCTCATTTTAATTTGACTTATTAGCATCTGATTTGAAAGAAGAAAGTGTAAGAAGCTGATAGACGAACAGCAGGGACGTTCAATGCTCATGTATGCCGGCCCGTTTTCCTGAGTTCCCAGAGTACCTGAAGGATAGACTTAATTTGTCCGGAAATTACATGAACAAGTACTTATATTCCTTATGTTGTACTCAGGGATCAAGTGACTGACATTCAGTGAGATCTATTTGGAAGAATGCGACAAAGTACTTTAAAAGGATAGGGAATCTGAAGATCTTCTCTGATCCCCAAAAGATTCAGAGAAGTTAACAAATGTCATCCTGACAATAATCATAAAATCTACTGTCCCTATTTATTTAATGGACTTTTAGGTTTTATTTTATTTTATTTTTTAAGAAATGCATTTTATTTATTTATTTATTTTTGGCTATTCTGGATTTTCACTGCTGCTGTAGGCTCTTCTCTAGTTGCAAGGAGTGGGGGCTACTCTCTAGTTCAGGTGAGCGGGCTTCTTGTTGCAGTGAGTTCTCTTGTGGAACTTGGGCTCTAGGGCACATGGGCTTCAACAGCTGGCAGCACATAAGCTCAACAGTTGCTGCTCCAAGGTTGTAGAGCACAGGCTCAATACCTGTGGCTCATGGGCTTAGTTGCTCCATAGCATGTTGGATCTTCCCGGATCAGGGATTGAACCTGTGTCTCATGCACTGGCAGGTGAACTCTTTACCTGTGAGCTACCAGAGAAGTCCTATTTTCTATTTATACATTTTAATGTATAAAAATACAAAAACAGGGGGACTTCCCTGGTGGTCTAATGGTTGAGAATCTGCCTTCCAATCCAGGGGATGCAGGTTTGATCCCTGGTCAGAGAACTAAGATCCCACATACCACAAGCTGACTAAGCTTGCATGCCTCAACTAAGACCCTGTGCTGCCAAATAAATATTTTTAAAAAAGAAAAAAAAATACAAAAACAGAAAATACAAGCAATGACTAATATGACAAATGCAAATAAAAATACACTGCTTTGTTTAGAGAATTTTCATTCACACTGAATGATACAAACTGTGGAATCAGGACTGAACAATAAAATAAACAAAGGCCCCCAAATCAGGTAATTATATAAAAGAAAAGCCACTACAGTTCCAATCTACCTAACTATATAAGAAGTATAACTGAATCCCTCAAATTACTAGGTAAATCTGAAGACTGAGTTAATTCTACTCTGTTTGAAAGAAGGGCTGTATAATTTTTTCACTGTGGTAAGATATACATAAAATAGGAAGCGGTATATTTTAAATAAAATAGCAACAGTAATTCTTTAGCTCTGCAGTTTCAGAGAAGTTGAATGATGCTCATTTGTGATTAATATCCTACACAAAATAAGCTTGGATTAATTAAGTAATCCTTACCTGGTTACAACCTGATGTGTATAAGCTCTACTGGGGCTCCCAAATGACTTGGCTAGGCCAAAATCTGCCAGTTTTAGAACTCCATTTTCATCTAGCAACAAGTTGTTTGGTTTTAGGTCCTATATAATGGAGGTTTTAAACAAACAAATCAGCAGGGTAAAGGAGAATATCACAGTAATACATTTAGTTGGCTTAAATGTATTCTTAGCAGAAACAGGCTAATACCCCAAATATAAAACACCACAACTGTTTTCACTGATGTAAAATCCTACAAAGCAAAATAAGATTGGCCGTATTACTTAGTGAGACCTTGGGTCAAGGTACTTAATTTCAGTGAACCTCAACTGACCTACTTCACAAGTTTGTTGTGAGGACTGAATCTAACATTTTCTGTGAAAAGCCTAGCATATGACTAGTTCCTAGTTAGCACTCAATAAAAAGGTGCTGCTATCAACTCAGTAATAGTATGCGTGGGGAATTCACTGGCAGTCCAGTGGTTAGGATTCCGTGTCACTGCTGAGACCCCGGGCTTGATCTCTGCTTGGGGAACCAAGATCCCACAGGCCGTGAGGTCCACAACAAAACACCACAACATAAGAACTTCAGTAAATAAAAACATGTGTTTAGAAGGATGAAGAATATAGTCTTCACAATCTATGCTAAAGAGATATTAGCAATAACCTAAAAGGGATCCTAAGCTTAAGTATGAGGATTACTATTGTATATTTTCAGCTATTTTATCTATTAATAAATAGGATACCTAAGAACATCTACCCATCTAAACCATCGGTCTTGTTCTAATAGTTGAATGTTTCTAACAGTGAGTCAGCCATTTCAGAAATTTTATTTCATTACTTCCTAGAATTTTAAAGCTACTAGAAATATTTTTCCAAAGGTATTTTTGCATTGTATAATTTAATACAGACTTTTTTTCTTCTTCCCATTACAACAGTATAGCACAAATAATACTGGATTTCAAGCCAAAATGCCTGGGTTCAAACACTCTTGTCAGTTACTACCTACTGACCTAGAAAAAATATGTAATTTTGGTCAACAACTTAGCTCTTCAACTATGAAAAATATAAAGGGTTAGGTCTCTTCCATGTCCAAATTTCGCCTAGCAGATTTCTCACAGCACCACCTAGTGGAACCAACGGGAGCATACAAAAAAAGGAAAAGAAGATGTAGCTCCCAAATGACTTGGCTAGGCCAAAATCTGCCAGTTTTAGAACTCCATTTTCATCTAGCAACAAGTTGTTTGGTTTTAGGTCCTATATAATGGAGGTTTTAAACAAACAAATCAGCAGGGTAAAGGAGAATATCACAGTAATACATTTAGTTGGCTTAAATGTATTCTTAGCAGAAACAGGCTAATACCCCAAATATAAAACACCACAACTGTTTTCACTGATGTAAAATCCTACAAAGCAAAATAAGATTGGCCGTATTACTTAGTGAGACCTTGGGTCAAGGTACTTAATTTCAGTGAACCTCAACTGACCTACTTCACAAGTTTGTTGTGAGGACTGAATCTAACATTTTCTGTGAAAAGCCTAGCATATGACTAGTTCCTAGTTAGCACTCAATAAAAAGGTGCTGCTATCAACTCAGTAATAGTATGCGTGGGGAATTCACTGGCAGTCCAGTGGTTAGGATTCCGTGTCACTGCTGAGACCCCGGGCTTGATCTCTGCTTGGGGAACCAAGATCCCACAGGCCGTGAGGTCCACAACAAAACACCACAACATAAGAACTTCAGTAAATAAAAACATGTGTTTAGAAGGATGAAGAATATAGTCTTCACAATCTATGCTAAAGAGATATTAGCAATAACCTAAAAGGGATCCTAAGCTTAAGTATGAGGATTACTATTGTATATTTTCAGCTATTTTATCTATTAATAAATAGGATACCTAAGAGCATCTACCCATCTAAACCATCGGTCTTGTTCTAATAGTTGAATGTTTCTAACAGTGAGTCAGCCATTTCAGAAATTTTATTTCATTACTTCCTAGAATTTTAAAGCTACTAGAAATATTTTTCCAAAGGTATTTTTGCATTGTATAATTTAATACAGACTTTTTTTCTTCTTCCCCATTACAACAGTATAGCACAAATAATACTGGATTTCAAGCCAGAATGCCTGGGTTCAAACACTCTTGTCAGTTACTACCTACTGACCTAGAAAAAAAATATGTAATTTTGGTCAACAACTTAGCTCTTCAACTATGAAAAAATATAAAGGGTTAGGTCTCTTCCATGTCCAAATTTCGCCTAGCAGATTTCTCACAGCACCACCTAGTGGAACCAACGGGAGCATACAAAGGAAGAAGATGAGAAAATGGTCCAGTTCTATCTTTAACAATTTACAGACTCAGAACTCAGCAAAATAAATCAGCTACATGATGTTTGACTACAATGTAAAGAAGCAGTCATACTTGGTTAACAACCTTACCCTATGCAGAATCCAATGTTGATGCAAATATTCTAATCCTTGAAGAGTCATCAACATATAGGCTTTGATGTTTGATGGTGTTAGCACAAGACTGTTATCCTTTATTATAACCTGTAAAGCAGGCAGACAATATACAGGTGCACTTTTATCATTCCAAATAAACTCTACTACATAAAATCATTTATAGACATAGAAGAGATTCTCAAGAGAGGCTGCCTAACTCTCCTTAGGAAGTACTGTCAGAATTTCCAGTTACGTGGTTAGGGAAAGTATCTTTGGTTTGGAAAGAAAGCCGTGCTTTGTCTCCTACTGCTTCGTTTTCAGGCCTCCATGTAGCAAACCTCTGCTCTTTTCACTTGCCCCAGGAGATATAGCCCCTTCTGATAACAACATTCAACATTCCTTTGGGAAACCTGTATGTTCCCGGCTTAGTCCACGCGGTTATAGGACTGTGCACTGCCTGTGGCCTCAGGAGGTAAACACATGATCCAGGCATGCTCAGTCAACCACACTGCAGCCTGAAGACTTTCCAGACTAGTTCAGGGATGGGTATGTGAGCCAAGACAAGCCAAATACTTGTGCTGGAATCAAAGGGAACAAAGTACTGTCTTTCCTCAGGGATTATTAAACTCTAAGGATAGAATTCTACAAGTACCTGAGCCACTATATTGAGAAATTATACACACAAACAAGGCAACAGAGAACAAGTGAAAACCTGTGTTCTGGTTAGTATTATTTGTTAACTGTGCTTCAAGTCAGCTTATTTCTAAACTCTTTGTTATATAAGCTTTTTCTTTTTTTTTCCCCCATTACAACAGTATAGCACAAATAATACTGGATTTCAAGCCAAAATGCCTGGGTTCAAACACTCTTGTCAGTTACTACCTACTGACCTAGAAAAAAAATATGTAATTTTGGTCAACAACTTAGCTCTTCAACTATGAAAAAATATAAAGGGTTAGGTCTCTTCCATGTCCAAATTTCGCCTAGCAGATTTCTCACAGCACCACCTAGTGGAACCAACGGGAGCATACAAAGGAAGAAGATGAGAAAATGGTCCAGTTCTATCTTTAACAATTTACAGACTCAGAACTCAGCAAAATAAATCAGCTACATGATGTTTGACTACAATGTAAAGAAGCAGTCATACTTGGTTAACAACCTTACCCTATGCAGAATCCAATGTTGATGCAAATATTCTAATCCTTGAAGAGTCATCAACATATAGGCTTTGATGTTTGATGGTGTTAGCACAAGACTGTTATCCTTTATTATAACCTGTAAAGCAGGCAGACAATATACAGGTGCACTTTTATCATTCCAAATAAACTCTACTACATAAAATCATTTATAGACATAGAAGAGATTCTCAAGAGAGGCTGCCTAACTCTCCTTAGGAAGTACTGTCAGAATTTCCAGTTACGTGGTTAGGGAAAGTATCTTTGGTTTGGAAAGAAAGCCGTGCTTTGTCTCCTACTGCTTCGTTTTCAGGCCTCCATGTAGCAAACCTCTGCTCTTTTCACTTGCCCCAGGAGATATAGCCCCTTCTGATAACAACATTCAACATTCCTTTGGGAAACCTGTATGTTCCCGGCTTAGTCCACGCGGTTATAGGACTGTGCACTGCCTGTGGCCTCAGGAGGTAAACACATGATCCAGGCATGCTCAGTCAACCACACTGCAGCCTGAAGACTTTCCAGACTAGTTCAGGGATGGGTATGTGAGCCAAGACAAGCCAAATACTTGTGCTGGAATCAAAGGGAACAAAGTACTGTCTTTCCTCAGGGATTATTAAACTCTAAGGATAGAATTCTACAAGTACCTGAGCCACTATATTGAGAAATTATACACACAAACAAGGCAACAGAGAACAAGTGAAAACCTGTGTTCTGGTTAGTATTATTTGTTAACTGTGCTTCAAGTCAGCTTATTTCTAAACTCTTTGTTATATAAGCTAAAAATGCACTTTCTTTCTTTTTTAATAGGTGAAATATACTCTTTTAATCTCAGTCTTTAACAAACACCAGTTGTGCAACCACTACCATAATCAAGAGACAGTTTTATAATTCCCTCAGGACTCACTTTACTCACTCCTCCCCTCGATTCCCAACCTTAGCAACTAAAGATCTGATTTTTGTTTAGTTTTGCCCTTTCCAAAAAAAAAAGGAATCACACAGTATCACAGTATCAGTAGCTTTCTCAAGCCAGCTTCTTTTTCTTAGTATAATGTATTAAAATTCACCTATACTGTTGCATATGTTAGTAGTTTGTTTCTTTTTATTCTCAAATAGTATTCCACTTTATGAATGTACCAGTTTGTTTACGCATTCACTTGATGAAAGATATTTGGGTTGTTTCCATTTTGGGTAACTATGAAGAAAGCTAAACATCTGTTTAAACATACTTTTGTTTCTCATGGATAAATAAATACCTAGACACATTTGTAGATCATACCCTAAGCGTATATTTAACTGTGTAATGAACTGCCAAACTGTTTTCCAAAGTGGCTGTATCACTTTGCACTCTCATCAGCAGTATATGAGAATTCCACTTGGTCCATTTCCTTGATCCATTGATGAGATTCAATTAGTATTAATGAAAAGCATAAAATCTTATTTTTCTCAAAAAGAAACTTGACTTTCAAAAGGACAGTCTGTGATAACATCACAAGGAAGTTCCAAACTTTCCAAAGTCACTCATTTTTTCTAAAAACTAACGTCAACAAGGTATTAATTGAGAAAGCACATGATCCAGGCATGCTCAGTCAACCACACTGCAGCCTGAAGACTTTCCAGACTAGTTCAGGGATGGGTATGTGAGCCAAGACAAGCCAAATACTTGTGCTGGAATCAAAGGGAACAAAGTACTGTCTTTCCTCAGGGATTATTAAACTCTAAGGATAGAATTCTACAAGTACCTGAGCCACTATATTGAGAAATTATACACACAAACAAGGCAACAGAGAACAAGTGAAAACCTGTGTTCTGGTTAGTATTATTTGTTAACTGTGCTTCAAGTCAGCTTATTTCTAAACTCTTTGTTATATAAGCTAAAAATGCACTTTCTTTCTTTTTTAATAGGTGAAATATACTCTTTTAATCTCAGTCTTTAACAAACACCAGTTGTGCAACCACTACCATAATCAAGAGACAGTTTTATAATTCCCTCAGGACTCACTTTACTCACTCCTCCCCTCGATTCCCAACCTTAGCAACTAAAGATCTGATTTTTGTTTAGTTTTGCCCTTTCCAAAAAAAAAAAAAGGAATCACACAGTATCACAGTATCAGTAGCTTTCTCAAGCCAGCTTCTTTTTCTTAGTATAATGTATTAAAATTCACCTATACTGTTGCATATGTTAGTAGTTTGTTTCTTTTTATTCTCAAATAGTATTCCACTTTATGAATGTACCAGTTTGTTTACGCATTCACTTGATGAAAGATATTTGGGTTGTTTCCATTTTGGGTAACTATGAAGAAAGCTAAACATCTGTTTAAACATACTTTTGTTTCTCATGGATAAATAAATACCTAGACACATTTGTAGATCATACCCTAAGCGTATATTTAACTGTGTAATGAACTGCCAAACTGTTTTCCAAAGTGGCTGTATCACTTTGCACTCTCATCAGCAGTATATGAGAATTCCACTTGGTCCATTTCCTTGATCCATTGATGAGATTCAATTAGTATTAATGAAAAGCATAAAATCTTATTTTTCTCAAAAAGAAACTTGACTTTCAAAAGGACAGTCTGTGATAACATCACAAGGAAGTTCCAAACTTTCCAAAGTCACTCATTTTTTCTAAAAACTAACGTCAACAAGGTATTGAGAACTTGGTAGACACAAATGCTACTGAAATTCAAATTTTGTATGTAACACTGGGAATATGACTAAATGATTCAGAAGATCTTTGACTTAAGACCACATTCAGATTTCAACAAAAATAAGCATTCTTTTGACTACATTCTTCAAAGGTAGAAAAGTAAAATTTACATCCTCTTTTGATGAACTGAAAATAAATTCCTCCAGAAATCTTAGTCTTACCTCTAGATCAGTTTCCATAAAATCAAAGACAAGGCTAATATTAGATTTATGTCCAAAAGCATCAAGGAGCTGCAAAGCAAAATTAAAAAAAAAGAACCCAACATGTGATTCTCTTATTAAATACTTGACAGAATTACACCTAAGTTTTTTATTTTTAGCAACTTAAGCAAAAAATAAAAATAAATAAAAACTTAAGCATTTGGACTATAAAGTTTAAATAATTTTACTGGATTTAATATTTATCCATTTTGTGCTAGGGATTAGTACTGTGAAGCACAAAGCACTAATTAAGAATTAAAAAAAAAATCACTAACCAGCTATTATTCACTGAATGAGTGCGCTCCCTAGGCCAGGCACTATCCCACGTGCTTGATGTGTACTCAATGAGCTAGTCTCGTAACAACCCTACAAGGCAGAGACTATGACACAGAGTTCAAGGAAACCTGCTCAAGATCTTACACATGCTAGAGCTCTCTAGGTTTCAAAACGGTTTTTGATAAAATTAGCCTGTATGCCAATATTTAATTTATTTCATCAACTACGAAAACACCATAAATAAATACCTAGACACATTTGTAGATCATACCCTAAGCGTATATTTAACTGTGTAATGAACTGCCAAACTGTTTTCCAAAGTGGCTGTATCACTTTGCACTCTCATCAGCAGTATATGAGAATTCCACTTGGTCCATTTCCTTGATCCATTGATGAGATTCAATTAGTATTAATGAAAAGCATAAAATCTTATTTTTCTCAAAAAGAAACTTGACTTTCAAAAGGACAGTCTGTGATAACATCACAAGGAAGTTCCAAACTTTCCAAAGTCACTCATTTTTTCTAAAAACTAACGTCAACAAGGTATTGAGAACTTGGTAGACACAAATGCTACTGAAATTCAAATTTTGTATGTAACACTGGGAATATGACTAAATGATTCAGAAGATCTTTGACTTAAGACCACATTCAGATTTCAACAAAAATAAGCATTCTTTTGACTACATTCTTCAAAGGTAGAAAAGTAAAATTTACATCCTCTTTTGATGAACTGAAAATAAATTCCTCCAGAAATCTTAGTCTTACCTCTAGATCAGTTTCCATAAAATCAAAGACAAGGCTAATATTAGATTTATGTCCAAAAGCATCAAGGAGCTGCAAAGCAAAATTAAAAAAAAAAAAACCAACATGTGATTCTCTTATTAAATACTTGACAGAATTACACCTAAGTTTTTTATTTTTAGCAACTTAAGCAAAAAATAAAAATAAATAAAAACTTAAGCATTTGGACTATAAAGTTTAAATAATTTTACTGGATTTAATATTTATCCATTTTGTGCTAGGGATTAGTACTGTGAAGCACAAAGCACTAATTAAGAATTAAAAAAAAAAAAATCACTAACCAGCTATTATTCACTGAATGAGTGCGCTCCCTAGGCCAGGCACTATCCCACGTGCTTGATGTGTACTCAATGAGCTAGTCTCGTAACAACCCTACAAGGCAGAGACTATGACACAGAGTTCAAGGAAACCTGCTCAAGATCTTACACATGCTAGAGCTCTCTAGGTTTCAAAACGGTTTTTGATAAAATTAGCCTGTATGCCAATATTTAATTTATTTCATCAGTTGTTTAGTTTTTAAAAAACTGCCTACAGAACAGTTAGGATACAAGAAAACATTTCAGCCTTTTTGTAAGGTTCTTCTAGAACAACTCATCTTGCTGAGCCTTCAATCAGCATCCACCACATTCAGGAAAGGCAGGGTCCCAAATCCCAGAAACAACTTAGACCATACTCACACCAATTATATTTGGATGACTTAGCTCCTGTAATAATTTTATCTCTCTTAAGGCTGTTCTATTTATACCTATATAAGAAGACAAAGAAGAAAGTAAAAAAACAATTCTGAAATCTCAAACCTTCTTATAAACTTTTCTTTGGGGGAAAGGTCTTTGATGAAACAGCAATGAATATTCCTCAGGAAAAAAAATTTTCATAACATATCTGTTTCCAATTTATATTGCTTTGTGTTTTTTTTTTTTTTTTAAACTTTGGTCTCTTGTATTGGTCCTTCATTTATTTATTTTCATCCATCTTTATTCTTTGGCCTGTGTGGGCCTCCCATTGCTGTGGCCTCTCTCATTACAGAGTGCTGGCTTGTAATTGGACACATCGGCCCAGCAGCTCTGCTGCATGTGGGATCTTCTCATGCCAGGGTTTGAACTGGTGCCCCTTGCACTGCAAGGTGAACTCTTTACCCACTGGACCACCAGGGAAGCCCTACTTTGTTTTTAAAACAGCTTAGTACAAACTATGACATACAGTGAAAAAAATATTCGCCTCATTATAGGATATGAGATCTAAAGACTCTTGAAATAACATGTACACAAGTGTGTAGCATATAGGAAAGAACTTTTTTTTTTTTAAAGATTTATTTATTTATTTATTTTTGGGCGGGGGTTTGGGAGGGAGGGGAGTGGGCGGGCCACTTCTGTTGGTCTTTCATTTGTCTGTTTTCATCCGTCTTTGTTCCTTGGCTCCTGTGGGCCTCCCATCGCGGTTGCAGAGCGCCGGTTCTGGGCGCATGCGCTCCAGAGCTCCAGCTCGGTGATTGGACACATCGGTCCAGCCGCTCCATGGCACGTGGGATCTTCCCAGGCCAGGGATCCAACTGGCGCCCCTTGCACTGCAAGGCGG
Organism: Tragulus kanchil; assembly: GCA_022376925.1. Classification (NCBI taxonomy): domain Eukaryota; kingdom Metazoa; phylum Chordata; class Mammalia; order Artiodactyla; family Tragulidae; genus Tragulus; species Tragulus kanchil. The sequence continues at coordinate 91,124,831 of JAIOJX010000004.1, read as the reverse complement.
TGTTCTTACCCACTGGACCACCAGGGCCCCCTAGGCAAGAACTTAATAGCTTCCCTTCCCTTGCCTTCCATTCCCTATACACTTCGTATACACTTAAAGAATCAGTGGCAGATTCTTTAAGCTAACAGCAAACTAGTGATTAGATACTATCCTTCCCAATGTGAGAGAACTCAACATTTTAAAATGAAATCTGGTGGGACTTCCCTGGTGGTCTGTTCTCCCAATGTAGGGGGCCCAGGTTAGACCCCTGGTCAGGAAACTAGATCCCACAGGTTGCCAATTAAAGAGTTCGCTTCTCACAGCTAAAAGATCCCACAAGCCACAACGAAGACCAAAGATTCTGCATGCTACAACTAAGACCCAGAGCTGCCAAATAAATATATAGAGATCTGATACTAGTTATTACAGAGATGATGGATCCTTTATATGGGACTATTTCTTGATGACTAAATAGGATTTCACATTCTAGCAAACAAGGCTTTAGAAAACAAATAAATAAATAAATCTCCACCCCTGTATATTTATTCTATAGTAAGCTTTGTATACTTTCATGAATCCTGAATTTTCAAAGTAACCAGAAGCTCAGAAGAAACAACAATGGTCTGGAACAACTAAAGCAGTAACAAGGCAAGTCACTAATAACCTTGCTGCCTTCCATCTACTGAGGTGATCTGAATGTTCCTCTGAACACCCAAATGGTGAAAAACACAAATAGCCTGTCTCTATCCTGAGTCTACCTTTACTCTTCTGGGACCTTGCAATAACTCTACCCCAAACCACTGTTAACTGTAATTAATACTTTGTTCTTTTCCTCACTGAGAAGAACCAGTTTTTCTGTTCTGTCAGATTACATGAAATGACTTACTTACCATCTTTAGCTTCTGATCTATGGCCAAGCTTGATCTGGCAGAGCGAAAAACAAACACATTCAAAATGTGATAAATTATTTAGACAAATTCATAATACATAAACACTGCAAAAAATGAGTCACACCAAAAATACGTAACTACTTATATGTAGCTACTATTAGTAGGCAAAAAGGGAGCAGGAATCAAGAATCAAAAAGGCAAAACTGAATCATACATATCTGTAAACAACAAAGTAAAATAAAAATTAAAAAAAAAAAAAAAGAAAGCAAAATTAGGATTTCCCTGGTGATCCAGTAGCTAAGATTCTGGCTCCCAATGCAGGGGCCCTGGGTTCAACCCCTGGTCAGGGAAGTAGTTCCCATATGCCACAACAAACAGTTCACATGCCACAACTAAGACCTGGTTCAGCCAAATAAATTAATAAATAAGATATATTTTTTAAAAAAGAAAGGCCAAATTAACAAGATAAGAAAGAATCAAGTAACTATCATCCCTCTCCCTTGAAGTTTTGAATTACACATCTCTGTAAGATTAAATGTGGAATAAATAAAGGCATACAGCCTAATTTTAAAAAAAAGAGAAAAAAAAACCAACCAAGCACTTCAAGTTACACTACTTGGGAGGAAATATGTAAAATATAAAACAACATGTTAATATGCCCAATTATACTCCCAGGGACATCTTCCAAAAAGAAAAATTAGATTGTGATAGACAGAAAATGATTGAACTGTTCTTTCTGTGAAGAAGCACATGGAACTGCATTAACAGGTTCAGACTCACAAAGACCCAACTAGTAGGTTGAAGAACCAAGTTTAATACAATAACAATGTAGCCAAGAATATCAAAAAAAAAAAAAAAATCCTACCCCAGAAAAGCAGCTATTTTATCTTTAAAAAATCCCCCACCTTTATACTTCAAAGAGAACTTTTAACTTAAAGGTAGGCTATCTATTATAGCACTGAAAAATATAAGGCACTTAGGAATTAAAGCCAAAAAGAAATGTACAAAGCTTTCCAAGAATAATGCAAAAAACTCTTAAAACACACTCAAGAAATGCGATCAAAATAAATACAGATAGCATGTTCATGGATAGAAAGATTCAATATCATAAATATGTCAATTCTGTTTAATGTAACTTGATATAAAGTACAACAGCATTTTTCACAGACATTGACAAACCAATTCTAAACTTTATATGGAAAAGGAAGGAGATAAGAACAGATAAAACAGTATTACATTTTCCAATTATAATAAAAACTAGGTAAGTTTCATGAAGCTATCTACTTTATCACCCAGATTCAATAATTAGCAATATTTTGCCATATTTACTTCATTAATTCACCCTCCCCTTTTTGTTGGCTACAAAATATTGTTTCTTATGCAGTAGCCAGACTCTGTGTTATTTCATTCCTATATACTTAAATAGGCATCTCTAAAATGTGGATGTTTTCTTATATGCCCATAATGCTATTCTCATGCCTAAGAAAATGAGTAATAATGCCATAGCAGCATATAATAACTAGTTCAAATTCTCCTGATTTGTTTCGAATTTCTCAACTGACTCATACAGTCCACTGTAAGGAATTTCCATTTTGAAGATAAGGATAAATGCCTCCCCTCAATGGTAGTACTCCTTTGACAGGCCCCCTTCCTAGAAGCCAAGGCCATACTGACTTATTTTTGGGCTAGGGTTGGGTTGGGGAGGGAGGGGAGTGGGTGGGCCACTTCTATTGGTCTTTCATTTGTCTGTTCTCATCCGTCTTTGTTCTTTGGCTCCTGTGGGCCTCCGATCGCGGTGGCATCTGTCGTTGCTGAGCACTGGCTCTGGGTGCATGCGCTCCAGAGCTCGGTAATTGGACACATCAGTCCAGCCGCTCCGTGGCACGTGGGATCTTCCCAGGCCAGGGATCGAACTGGCGCCCCTTGCACTGCAAGGCGGTGTCCTTACCCACTGGACCACCAGGGGAAGCCCCGATCTTTCTTCTTTTTTTAAAACTTTGAAGTACTGCAGTCATGCTTTGTGTTCTGACAAGACATAAACTATGCTGAAAACCACACTTCTTTGGAACTCAGAGCTATCTGAGAGACTGTTCTCTGTGTCATCATTCTAAGTTTGACTCAAATAAACACTCTTCTATTATTATTACAGATTGGTTATCGATTATTTATATCAACAACGGTATCTGCAGTATGTATTTATATCAAAGAATCAGTATTCAGAATACATAAGAAATTCCACTAAATCAACAGCCAAGAAAAGAAAAATGTAGGCAACCTAACAGAAAAAGCTTAAAAAGTCAATAAACCTAGGAAAAGACGATCAACCCCACTGGTAATCACAGAAAAAAAACCCATATGCCATTTCTGATCCATCTAATAGACAGCTGTTGTAAAGTCTGATGGCACAAACATGGTGAAAATGTGGTGGGAGGTTAAACTGAGCCAACTATTTTGGAGAGCACTTTGATAATATCTGGTAACGTTGATGTGTATTCTCTGCACAACAACAATTCACAATTGGTTTCAACTACAGATACTTATTCTAGAGAAACATACATATATATATAAGGATGTCTGTAGAAGAACTGTATTAGAGTAAACCATTAAAAAAAAACCCAGCTTAAATGCTTATCAACAAGAGTTTGAACAGATCAATTTTCGAGTAGAATCTAATCATCAATGAGCATGAATAAACAGATCTACATGTATTCAGCTGGAAAATTTCAGAAATGATACTGATTCAGGAAAACAAGTTGCAGAGGTGTGTGTGTGTGCACGTATGTAGGGAGAAAGAGCTCAGAGGCATATAATATGTATTGCTGAGATACAGAAATACTGAAAAGTGAAAACTGTTCCAAAGGTTACCACAGGGTCCTGGTTAAACTGGGAAACAAATTCATTTAAATCATTTACAAAGGATAAGGCAGATTTGTGACATTTTAAAGGTCCAAAATACAACAGGTGAAAAAATACAGAATACATGGCTCATTACTCCTTTTTTTGTTAAATTCAAAATATCAGTAAATGAGTGTGAGTGGAAGGGAAGGGAGGTACTCAAGCACCAAATCTCCAGTGTTTACAGCAGAAGTCTCGAAAACATCTGAACTAGGCAAGAAGGTCACTCAAGGAATGATAAGCATACTATCTCAAGAAATGGATGTAAATACCAGAGGCAACAATTTTGGAGTTGAAAGGAATTGCTCAAATGCAGCGCAGGGGATGCCGGTTCGATCCCTGGCCCGGAAAGATACCGCATTGTGAATCGGCGCTCTGCGGTGAGAGAAGCCACTGCAGTGGGAGGCCCGCACATGCCAAAGAATAAAAAGATGGATGAATATAAGTATAAATAAAAAGAGGCATGATGGGGCAAAGAAAAACAAATTAAAAAAATTTTTTTTTTTTATAAATGCTCTGAAGATAACAGAAAAGAACACTAGGGAAAAAGGGAGGTACAAATACACCTGCTTTAGCTAGAATGACCAGAAGAGGCCTGTATGTACAGGAGATATTTGATGGAGACCTAATAAGGAATCAGTCAAGCCAACTTTTAGAGAAAAAATATACTAACCAGAAGGCAGAGCAAATGCAATCTGGAAGTGCGATGAATTTAATATATTCAAGGACAGAAAGGTCAGTGTGGCCAGAATAAAGTAAACCAGGGAGAATCAGAAAACAAATGGAAAAGGAGATGTCAGAAAAAGTTAAACAGATAACAATGGCAGGAATAATTGTAGAAAAGAAGAGTGAGAAGCAGGTGTCAAGAATGAAAAGGCTATGCTTCAAAGAAAGTAGGGATTTTGAAGGAGCAACTAGTTCAAAGCAGCAACAGGAACAATAGGAAAGTGGTTACCTAGCTACCTAAGCAGAGGCCTTGCAAGTGTGCTCAGTGGCTTAGTCATGTCTGACTCTTTGTAGACATGGACTCCATGGACCCACTAGGCTCCTCTGTTCACGAGGTTTGAGGAAGCAAGCCTCTCTTGAGAGAGTTACTGATTTCAGTAGTATGAGGAAGGTCAATCAGCCTGGGAGCAGGATACCTGGCTCTAAACCCTGGCTCTATCAACTACTATCTGTGTCATCTCGATGAGTCACCTCAATTCCCTTAGCTTCAGGCAACTCAAGTATAAAAGAGAGATACTTTACCTACTTCACTGGGCTCTTAGGAGGGTTAAATGGAAAAACAAGGGTGAGAGTGCTCGGCAAAAAGCAAGTCAGCCAAATATGGCCTAAGTTTCTTGAGTGAAATGCAAGTAAAAGAGCTACGTAAACGATTAAAATAAACAACAATGCACCACATCAATGTCATTAATGCTGGCAAAAACCTTTCATGGTAAATGAGTATTCAGAAAATATGAATAAACAGAGAGGGGAACGCTGGTGAGACAGAAACAGGAATCTGGAAAGACAGATTCTGAGGACCCAAAAGACGAATCGAATTTGTCCCCTTTGCCAATGTTTGCGTTTATAAAACAAACAGAAGATACAGCTTCCACTTCATTTCAATTTTAACGAACGGAACAAAACACTGATTCAACCCGAGTTTCACCCTGGAACACAAGACACTAAGAAATCACTAAAAAAAAGAGATATTATGAGGGAATAAAAAGTTCAAGCCAACTTTTAGAGAAAAAATATACTAACCAGAAGGCAGAGCAAATGCAATCTGGAAGTGCGATGAATTTAATATATTCAAGGACAGAAAGGTCAGTGTGGCCAGAATAAAGTAAACCAGGGAGAATCAGAAAACAAATGGAAAAGGAGATGTCAGAAAAAGTTAAACAGATAACAATGGCAGGAATAATTGTAGAAAAGAAGAGTGAGAAGCAGGTGTCAAGAATGAAAAGGCTATGCTTCAAAGAAAGTAGGGATTTTGAAGGAGCAACTAGTTCAAAGCAGCAACAGGAACAATAGGAAAGTGGTTACCTAGCTACCTAAGCAGAGGCCTTGCAAGTGTGCTCAGTGGCTTAGTCATGTCTGACTCTTTGTAGACATGGACTCCATGGACCCACTAGGCTCCTCTGTTCACGAGGTTTGAGGAAGCAAGCCTCTCTTGAGAGAGTTACTGATTTCAGTAGTATGAGGAAGGTCAATCAGCCTGGGAGCAGGATACCTGGCTCTAAACCCTGGCTCTATCAACTACTATCTGTGTCATCTCGATGAGTCACCTCAATTCCCTTAGCTTCAGGCAACTCAAGTATAAAAGAGAGATACTTTACCTACTTCACTGGGCTCTTAGGAGGGTTAAATGGAAAAACAAGGGTGAGAGTGCTCGGCAAAAAGCAAGTCAGCCAAATATGGCCTAAGTTTCTTGAGTGAAATGCAAGTAAAAGAGCTACGTAAACGATTAAAAAAAACAACAATGCACCACATCAATGTCATTAATGCTGGCAAAAACCTTTCATGGTAAATGAGTATTCAGAAAATATGAATAAACAGAGAGGGGAACGCTGGTGAGACAGAAACAGGAATCTGGAAAGACAGATTCTGAGGACCCAAAAGACGAATCGAATTTGTCCCCTTTGCCAATGTTTGCGTTTATAAAACAAACAGAAGATACAGCTTCCACTTCATTTCAATTTTAACGAACGGAACAAAACACTGATTCAACCCGAGTTTCACCCTGGAACACAAGACACTAAGAAATCCTACTTTCTTTGAAAATGACACAAGTAACTCCTCACTAGCAGAGCACGGTCAAGTGTAGTTACACGGCCAGCCATCGGCTCTCTCTCACACACACACACATCTTCAAGGAGACACAGGAAAAACAAACTGCAACTCACTTTCTTAATGGCGACAATCTGGTTGGTGTTCTTGTCCCTGGCCTTGTAAACCGTGGCAAACTAGGCAGAAAAACAGGAGTAAAGTTAAATTTGTGCGAGTTTCTTGGTCTGACTTTGTTTTGTTTTGTTTTTAAGATTTAGAGAAGCAAGGAAGCCAGGGTTCCCGGGGCAAACTCGCGGCGGCTGGCAACGTGGTGAGGTCGTCCACGTCCCGACCCAGTCTACTGTGCGGGGAGGGCCGCTCAGGAACCCCGGGCAAGGGTGGACAAAGGGGCAGCTGGGCCGTCTGGGCAACCTCCTCCAAGGAGACTGAGCAGCGTGGCCCGTCCGCTAGCTTCCACGAGAAAACCTGAGACACTGCGGAGGCCCCGCGCTCCCCGCTCAGGGCCCTCCAAGCGCCCGCCCGAGAGCCTCACCTGTCCTTCCCCAAGGAAGTCCAGTTTCTCATAACGCTTCGCTCGCGACTTTACGTCCACAGCCATCCGTCGTCCTCCAGCAGACACCGGCGAGCTCCCGACAGTAGGAATTTAAAGCTACCTTAAGCCTCCGACAGTCACTTCCGCCCACCGTGCGCCGACGCTTCACTCGCCCCACCCCACTTCCGGGATGGGCGGGATGCTCTGAAGCAAGAGCCCGCCCTGCGGAAGTTGCGTTAGGCGAGGCGGGGCTCCTGGTTTGTGTGAACCTTGGCCTGGTCTATCACATGACCGCAGATTGACCCGGAAGCAGAGTGCTCTTGACGCTAGCTAACTGTGTAGCCCTGTTGCCGCTTTAATTTGGATATTACCGCTTTAATTTGGATATTTGCGTCACTACCGAGGACGGATCAGCGCTGAAATACGGTGCTCTTGAGTTCAGGATTTAATAGGTGTGTATGGCTCGGCCGTATCTCTCATCTCTCTGGTTTTTGCTTAGGTGTGTCCTGTCACCATGGTCACTGTGGTCGCCTAAGCCGACAATTTCAAGTTACTTAGGCTAGTGCCTACTTCTTAAGGGCTGGTAAAAAGGTATTCTTAGCCCTTTATGAAGAAGCATACTCTGGCAAACAAATTCCCAGTCAGCTGAACAGTTTCGAGCTGTGGAACAGACTTCTCTGACCATTAGATTTTTACCCTGTAAGGTGTAATTAAGACTTCGTCATAGGCGATTGCGTGGATTAACTGATACTTGTACAAAGTTTAGGCATAGTGCTCATTGGCTAACTGTACCTATTTTTAATGCATTTTTTTTTTGCCCCCTCCCTTTTTTTATTTGTCTTCCATTTGTTTATTTTCATCCATCTTTGTTCTTTGGCCTGTGTGGGCCTCCCATCGCAATGGCCTCTCTCGCTGCAGAGCACCGGCTCTGGGCACATGAGCTCCAGAACTCCCGCTTACATCGGTCCAGCCACTGCACGGCACGTGGGATCTTTCTTCCCAGGCCAGGGATCGAACTGGCGCCCCCTGCACTGCAAGGTGGTGTCTTTACCCACTGGACCACCAGGGAAGCCTGTACCCTTGTTTGATTATAGGTTTTCATACAAATCAAACATTAATTCATTTATTTAACGAATACATACTGAGTGCTTACTATAATGCTGGACTCTGTTGGCAGCATTGAGAAATTGAGGCTCTGTTGAGAAATCAGCAAGGTAAAAACAAAGATCCCTGCCTTCCAGTGGGAGGAGATGGCAATTAAAATACACTGTGATACATTGGGACCAGTGCTACTGCGATAGTAAAGCAGGGTAAGGGGACAGATAGTAGGGTTTGTGATTTTAAATAGGGTGGTACCAGAAAGACATTACTGAAATGCCACTGCAAAATTCTGAAATGATAAATGAGCCAACTTACTGGAAAAGACTGATGCTGGGAAGAATTGAAGGCAAAAGGAGAAAGGGGAAGCAGAGGATGAGATGGTTAGATAGTATCACTGACTCAATGGACATGAGTTTGAGCAAACTCCAGAAGACGGTAGAGGAGAGAGGAACCTGGTGTACTATGGTTCATGAGGTCGCAAAGAGTCAGACATAACTTAGCGACTGAACAACAACAACAATAGACAAAAAAAAAAAAAAAACAATAGACAATACACTAACTTGATCCTGTCCATCACATTGTATAGTTCTGGAAAAAGAACTGTAAGCTGGACAAACTAAGCAATTTTCTAATGGTTACAGGTACTTCAGTGTTTAACTCCTAAATGAAAGGACAAGCTATTTACTGAAAGCCAAGCTCAAAGTCTTTCTATGACACTGTCCTCCTTTGGAGCTCATCCTATGGTGGCAGTTCCCACTAACATCCTTTTGCCTGCCTCTAATCATAAATTATATAATGGTGATCTATTTTTTCATTGGAATTTTTATGGCAGCAGCTGTAGCAAAGGTGGCCCTCAGACAGAATTGGGGTTTCTAACAGCTGGTCCACAGTATTCAAGCCACTCTTCGTCTCCTGAACCTACTCTGTTTCTGAAAGAAAAAATTATGACAAGCTTCCTTTTACTGAAATGAGAAAGCTAAGGAGAAAAAAGAATAGTGCTGTTTTAAAGAAATTTTTCCAAATACATTTTAAAGATAATAAAAAATAAATCCTGAGTCATGTATATATTTCTCATGTATTACCAGAAGAGCTTATTGCTAGTACCAAACTCCTGTCTTACCATTTGAGATGGGCAACATTTATGCTAGGCCTCAATACAGAATTTACACAAAAAACAGATGAATTCTGAAAGAGTAAAAAAAAAATAAGTATAAAGACTAATCCATATGTAACTAAGCAAATACAAAGTCACTAGTAATTCTACTGTTACTCATGAGTCCTAGGAAATGGCAAACCACTCCAGTATTCTTGCCTAGTGCTTACTATAATGCTGGACTCTGTTGGCAGCATTGAGAAATTGAGGCTCTGTTGAGAAATCAGCAAGGTAAAAACAAAGATCCCTGCCTTCCAGTGGGAGGAGATGGCAATTAAAATACACTGTGATACATTGGGACCAGTGCTACTGCGATAGTAAAGCAGGGTAAGGGGACAGATAGTAGGGTTTGTGATTTTAAATAGGGTGGTACCAGAAAGACATTACTGAAATGCCACTGCAAAATTCTGAAATGATAAATGAGCCAACTTACTGGAAAAGACTGATGCTGGGAAGAATTGAAGGCAAAAGGAGAAAGGGGAAGCAGAGGATGAGATGGTTAGATAGTATCACTGACTCAATGGACATGAGTTTGAGCAAACTCCAGAAGACGGTAGAGGAGAGAGGAACCTGGTGTACTATGGTTCATGAGGTCGCAAAGAGTCAGACATAACTTAGCGACTGAACAACAACAACAATAGACAAAAAAAAAAAAAAAAAAAAAAACAATAGACAATACACTAACTTGATCCTGTCCATCACATTGTATAGTTCTGGAAAAAGAACTGTAAGCTGGACAAACTAAGCAATTTTCTAATGGTTACAGGTACTTCAGTGTTTAACTCCTAAATGAAAGGACAAGCTATTTACTGAAAGCCAAGCTCAAAGTCTTTCTATGACACTGTCCTCCTTTGGAGCTCATCCTATGGTGGCAGTTCCCACTAACATCCTTTTGCCTGCCTCTAATCATAAATTATATAATGGTGATCTATTTTTTCATTGGAATTTTTATGGCAGCAGCTGTAGCAAAGGTGGCCCTCAGACAGAATTGGGGTTTCTAACAGCTGGTCCACAGTATTCAAGCCACTCTTCGTCTCCTGAACCTACTCTGTTTCTGAAAGAAAAAATTATGACAAGCTTCCTTTTACTGAAATGAGAAAGCTAAGGAGAAAAAAGAATAGTGCTGTTTTAAAGAAATTTTTCCAAATACATTTTTAAAGATAATAAAAAATAAATCCTGAGTCATGTATATATTTCTCATGTATTACCAGAAGAGCTTATTGCTAGTACCAAACTCCTGTCTTACCATTTGAGATGGGCAACATTTATGCTAGGCCTCAATACAGAATTTACACAAAAAACAGATGAATTCTGAAAGAGTAAAAAAAAAGGAAAATAAGTATAAAGACTAATCCATATGTAACTAAGCAAATACAAAAGTGCACTCAGTAATTCTACTGTTACTCATGAGTTACCCTTACTATTAGGAAATGGCAAACCACTCCAGTATTCTTGCCTAGAAAATTCCATGGATGGAGAAGTCTTGTGAGCTACAGTCCATGGGGTCTCAAATATCTTTCTATCTATCTATCTATCTATCTATCTATCTATCTATCTATCTATAGGGCTTCTCTGATGGCTCAGTGGTGAGGAATCTGCCTGCAAAGCAGGAGACCCACGTTCTCTCCTTGGGTTGGGAAGATCCCCCTGGAGGAGGGCATGGCAACCCACTCCAGTATTCTTGCCTGGAGAATTCCTTGGAAGGAGCCTGGTGGGCTACAGTCCATGGGGTCACATAGAGTCGGACACGACTGAAGTGACTAAGCAGCGCGCCTTATTATTAGGGATGACTTCTTTAAAGCATATTCTAGAAATCATTAAAGGTATGGAAAGAATTTATTTCGCATTGTGAGGCTTTACTTTCACAATTATACATTACTCTTGGCACAGGAAGACTCTATCAAAATTCAATAAATTGTCTTAATAATTAGGTAAATAGGTTGATTTTATGAGGCTTTCAAACAACAAATTTGAGAAAGCTTATGATTATCAGGATTTGTATACATGATCACAATCAAAACCATGAAATAAACCAGTGAACAAGACTTTCTTAATCCCCACGAAAAACATAATAAATTACAATTTCTGGTCAAATGTTACTCCTATGCCTTATTCATTTTGACCTGTTATTTTCCATTTTAAACTCTGGCATTTTTTTTCTGGTTACATAATCTTTGTGTTAACTTCCTAAACATAATATCTCAAAGTCACTTGGTTTACCGTGGGTATATTTTTGTCATTTAGAGTACGACATGCTTATTTAGCTAATTATACTCCAGTGAGTTTGTGAATACAAAAACATTAAGAGAAGTAGGAACAAATAATACAGTTTATTGCTAGTCAAACTTTTTTTGAGAAAATTTATGCTAGGCCTAACAGAATTTACACAAAAAACAGATGAATTCTGAAAGAGTAAAAAAAAAGGAAAATAAGTATAAAGACTAATCCATATGTAACTAAGCAAATACAAAAGTGCACTCAGTAATTCTACTGTTACTCATGAGTTACCCTTACTATTAGGAAATGGCAAACCACTCCAGTATTCTTGCCTAGAAAATTCCATGGATGGAGAAGTCTTGTGAGCTACAGTCCATGGGGTCTCAAATATCTTTCTATCTATCTATCTATCTATCTATCTATCTATCTATCTATCTATAGGGCTTCTCTGATGGCTCAGTGGTGAGGAATCTGCCTGCAAAGCAGGAGACCCACGTTCTCTCCTTGGGTTGGGAAGATCCCCCTGGAGGAGGGCATGGCAACCCACTCCAGTATTCTTGCCTGGAGAATTCCTTGGAAGGAGCCTGGTGGGCTACAGTCCATGGGGTCACATAGAGTCGGACACGACTGAAGTGACTAAGCAGCGGCGCCCTTATTATTAGGGATGACTTCTTTAAAGCATATTCTAGAAATCATTAAAGGTATGGAAAGAATTTATTTCGCATTGTGAGGCTTTACTTTCACAATTATACATTACTCTTGGCACAGGAAGACTCTATCAAAATTCAATAAATTGTCTTAATAATTAGGTAAATAGGTTGATTTTATGAGGCTTTCAAACAACAAATTTGAGAAAGCTTATGATTATCAGGATTTGTATACATGATCACAATCAAAACCATGAAATAAACCAGTGAACAAGACTTTCTTAATCCCCACGAAAAACATAATAAATTACAATTTCTGGTCAAATGTTACTCCTATGCCTTATTCATTTTGACCTGTTATTTTCCATTTTAAACTCTGGCATTTTTTTTCTGGTTACATAATCTTTGTGTTAACTTCCTAAACATAATATCTCAAAGTCACTTGGTTTACCGTGGGTATATTTTTGTCATTTAGAGTACGACATGCTTATTTAGCTAATTATACTCCAGTGAGTTTGTGAATACAAAAACATTAAGAGAAGTAGGAACAAATAATACAGTTATTATTTCACTGATCCTCATCCAATTTCAGGAAAATTACTTTTAGAAAGCTGCAGGTCTGACAAAGGTATTCTTTCCATGTTTAAACAGAAACTGGAGAAAAGTGAAATTACTAGAAACCTATGACAGTTCACTAGACATCGTGTGCTTTCGCTAGTTCAACACTGTACTGCTTGATAATCAAGAGTAAATTAATAGCTACAACTTAAAATGTATATTTTAATAAGTAAAAAGTATATAAACAACCAGGTAAGCTTGTAGAGAAGCTGACCAAGATACATAAATTAGGAGATATAAGTGCCCATCTAAATTTTCTATACTTCATTTTTTTTAACAGAATATTTATTAAAGTTATTTAATACACAACTTCTCACATGCCATTCTGGAAGTCCTTTATTAGACTATCCTTTGTCTGATGACAAGCAGCAGCCTCAATGTCAGTGATTATTCTGGACCTCCACGCTGGAAAGGAAGAAATAAAGCAATAAGATAAAGTGTTTCATTTACAAAGAAGTGTTTTCATGGTCATCGTACAAATCTGAAACATTTTAAGATAATGATCTTTAGGTCTTAAAACCAGTTTCAGGGTTTTCATAGCTTTTGGGCTCTCATACCAATACTATGAAGAATTCCAGATCTGAAAGAGACTCAAGGTTGACCTAGATCAATGGTCCTTAAAATTCTTGGTCTTTTACACTCTAAAAAAATTATTGAGGACCCCAGTCTTACACTAGATCCCATATGCCACAATTAAGAGTTCACATGCTGCAACTAAAAAAGACAGCTTGTATGCCACAGTGAAGACTGAAGATGCTGAGTGGCTACAGCTAGAACAACAACAAAAACCAAACAGGTGCAGCCAAACACAGAATGAAAAATAAATATTTTTAAAAAAATTGATGATGACAGTAAAGTGTTTTCATGGGGTATATATATTTTGCTATTTACCATACTATGTACTTATACACATATACTTGCTTCATGCACATTTACTGAGGGCTCAAACATCATTTATTTCTCATAATCCTGGCCTACCTGACCATCCCTCTCTTAGTCATGGACACATCTTTTTTTTTTTTTTAATATATATATATATTCTTGGCCACATCTATTAATCTTTCATTTATTTATCTTTGTTCTTTGGCCTGTGTGGGCCTCCCATCACAGTGGCCTCTCTCGCTGCAGAGCACCGGCCCTGGATGCATGCGTTCCACAGCTCAGGCTAGGTAGTTGGACACACTGGTCCAGCCGCTCTGCAGCACGTGGGATCTTCCCAGGCCAGGGCTCGAACCAGCGCCCTTTGCACTGCAAGGCGGTATCCTTACCTACTGGACCACCAGGGAAGCCCATGGACACATCTTGATAAGACATTTGGAGGGACATGGAAATCAGCATCTGGGGCTTCTCTGGTGGCTCAGTGGTAAAGAATCTGCCTACCAATGCAGAAGATATGGGTTTGATCCCTAGTCGGGGAAGATTCCCACGTGCTGCGGAGCAACTAAGCCTGTGTGCCACAACTATATAGCCTGTGCTCTAGGGCTGGGAGCCCCAACTACTAAAGCTTGCACACCCTAGAGACTGTGCCCTGCCACAAAAGAAGCCACCAAAATAAGAAGCCCGCACACCTCAAGAAGAGAGTAGCCCCTACTCATCACAACTAGAGAAGAGCCTGCACAGTAACAAAGACTCTACACAGACAAACATAAATTAATTAAATTTAAAAAATAAAATAAAATCAGCACCTGAAACTCCAAAGCCAATAATGTTCAGGTGTTTTCCACAGTACTGGGATAAAGAGCAATAACATACCTGGATAAATTCAATTTCCTCTTGAGACACAAGTTTCCTTCTGTATTTCTGAGGTAAAGTTTTAGTATCTCTGCAGTTGCGGAACATACCTGGATAGAATTCAAATTCCAGTCCTCGTTGAAGACTGAAGATGCTGAGTGGCTACAGCTAGAACAACAACAAAAACCAAACAGGTGCAGCCAAACACAGAATGAAAAATAAATATTTTTAAAAAAATTGATGATGACAGTAAAGTGTTTTCATGGGGTATATATATTTTGCTATTTACCATACTATGTACTTATACACATATACTTGCTTCATGCACATTTACTGAGGGCTCAAACATCATTTATTTCTCATAATCCTGGCCTACCTGACCATCCCTCTCTTAGTCATGGACACATCTTTTTTTTTTTTTTAATATATATATATATTCTTGGCCACATCTATTAATCTTTCATTTATTTATCTTTGTTCTTTGGCCTGTGTGGGCCTCCCATCACAGTGGCCTCTCTCGCTGCAGAGCACCGGCCCTGGATGCATGCGTTCCACAGCTCAGGCTAGGTAGTTGGACACACTGGTCCAGCCGCTCTGCAGCACGTGGGATCTTCCCAGGCCAGGGATCAAACTGGCGGCCCTTGCACTGTAAGGCGGTATCCTTACCTACTGGACCACCAGGGAAGCCCATGGACACATCTTGATAAGACATTTGGAGGGACATGGAAATCAGCATCTGGGGCTTCTCTGGTGGCTCAGTGGTAAAGAATCTGCCTACCAATGCAGAAGATATGGGTTTGATCCCTAGTCGGGGAAGATTCCCACGTGCTGCGGAGCAACTAAGCCTGTGTGCCACAACTATATAGCCTGTGCTCTAGGGCTGGGAGCCCCAACTACTAAAGCTTGCACACCCTAGAGACTGTGCCCTGCCACAAAAGAAGCCACCAAAATAAGAAGCCCGCACACCTCAAGAAGAGAGTAGCCCCTACTCATCACAACTAGAGAAGAGCCTGCACAGTAACAAAGACTCTACACAGACAAACATAAATTAATTAAATTTAAAAAATAAAATAAAATCAGCACCTGAAACTCCAAAGCCAATAATGTTCAGGTGTTTTCCACAGTACTGGGATAAAGAGCAATAACATACCTGGATAAATTCAATTTCCTCTTGAGACACAAGTTTCCTTCTGTATTTCTGAGGTAAAGTTTTTAGTATCTCTGCAGTGTCTGGCGGACCCTGATGCATCAACCAGTCTGGTGATTTACTGCCCTTAGAATGCTGTGAAACTGAAGAAGTGTGAGACGGCAGTCCTCCTGATCTGAGAACTTCTGATACTGAAATTTAAAAAAAAACTTAAGAGGGATTGTTCAGTATCCTAAAATACAACTGAGTTACTGAATAATCAAGTTATTCTTAAAATATTACACATTACAATTCCAAGAGGTTAAGTATTCTAGAGTAACTTGGTTGGGTAGCTATACTGTTTCATAAAGTTCGTCTTAAAGCAAATGAGGTAGTTTTAAGTGAGTGAACTACTTGAATAAGTTTGTAAAATAATGAAATTTCTAGGCTGTGGAGTTCAATCCAAGTGGATAATTTACATTACTTAAATTTTGTCATATGATCAAGATTACAAGTAGTATCATATAATAGACAATAAAAAAGTTGGTAAGTGGAGATGAGATTTGTTTTCTCTAGACTTGTTTGTCACCTATAAATTCTTCAAGAGTCATAATATGTTAAAAATATCCATATAAAATTTGCTAAAGTTCTCTCTGAAATAAAGGTTGAATATCTTTTAATAAAGACAGTGACAGATGAGTAACAGAAAAACAGACCTTGTTTAGAATCTTCAATTTCTTTAATAGGTAATGATTGCTAAGTTCTAAGGTAATCGAAGAAATATTTACTGCTTGAATGAACACGTAAATGAGTGAATGAAAGAAGAGGTTAGCTGGGTGAAAAATATAGGAATGATGGTTATTCATCATAAACTCTGCAAAAATAAGCATGGGAGATTCTTCTGAAGGACACAAGAAAATGTAGAACAAAAATTCCCATATAGAAACAGTATCATCAAAAATTCAGAAATATATACTGTTGTGTTACTTTTTAAAAAAGAAGTAAGCGAAAGTTAGGTAATGCAACCAATGTGCCACTATGATCTAGGCTACAATTGCCTACATATTTTAAAATATAAAATAGTCTATAATAAGACATTCACATATAGATCTGATTGTATATACTTTTTTTAGTCCAAATAAACTGCAGCTTACCATTTGGTTTAGGATTGTCTCTTCTGTCAGGAAACCTTATTAATGGTGTATGTGGCTTGACTACCTAAAAGAAAAATAAAATGCATGAAAAAACAATGAAGTACTAAAATTACCTCATTAATAACTACATAAGAACTAACCTATTGAACCCCACAAGCAGATACCTTTGTTAGGATAACTTAGTACTTGAAAGCAACTTTAAATTTACTGTTTATTTATTTATTTATTTTGCGGGGGGAGTGGGGTGGGGAGGGAGGGGGACAGGCGGGCCACTTCTATTGGTCTTTCATTTGTCTATTTTCATCCATCTTTGTTCTTTGGCTCTTGTGGGCCTCGCATCGCGGTGGCCTCTGCAGTCGCAGAGCACCGGCTCTGGGCGCGTGCGCTCCAGAGCTCCGGCTCAGTTATTGGACACATCAGTCCAGCCACTCTGCGGCACGTGGGATCTTCCCAGGCCAGGGATCGAACCGGCGCCCCTTGCACTGCAAAGCGGTGTCCTTACCCACTGGACCACCAGGGAAGCCCTAAATTTACTGTTCAAAAAAAATTACTTTAAAATTTTATTCTTGGGCTTCCCTGGTGATGCAATGGATGATAATCCACCTGCCAATGCAGAGAACAAAGGTTCAATCCTCAGTCCAGGCAATTTTCACATGCCACAGAACTACTAAGCCTGAGGGCCAGAACTACTAAGCCTGTACTCTAAAGCCTAGAAGCTGCAGCTGCTGAACCCACATGCTGCAACTACTGAAGCCCGTGTGCCTAGAGCCGGTGCTCCGCAACCAGAAAAGCCACCACAGTGAGAAGCCCATGCACCACAATGAAGAGTAGCCCCTGCTTGCCTCAACTAGAGAAAGCCTGTGCTGCAAAGACAACCCAGTGCAGCCATAAACAAACACTTTTACTCCTCCTCGACAAGGACAGCTGGTGCATGAACTATTAATTTATCTTATAGTCATAATAAATTTGTACTTCATACATCACCAAACATTTTACTATACCGCCAAATGATCTCATAACTACCCTATAAGATGACATAGATTTTATGTTGCATGACTTCTAAATCATCAAGCTGACTGGTAAGAATTGGAAGTTTTCTGACTTGTATTGAGTTTTGTTTCTCTACTATGTTAATTCTTAGCAGTTTAGAACAGGATAAAAAGCATACTGAAAATTAGGTAGTCAAAAAACCTTTTTATGACTATAAAAGTAACACATGTTCTGTGTAAAACAAAACAAAATTGGAAAAAATACAGAAAAGTACAAAGAAGAAAACATCATCTATAAGCTCAAAACACACATGAAATAGATTTAAATATCTGATAGCTCTTGGCTTTATTCTTTTTCCTTAGAAATACATGTAGTTTACTATTTTTAATAAGATATTTGAAGAGTATTATTATTTTATTACTAAAATTCCGAGATAATGCTATAGAGGAACTTAAGCAGAACTATCACTATGAAATCTTCTGAACATATATACATAATGCTGAAACTAATAAACACAGACCTAAAAACAACTTCACACTCTCTCTAGTAACTTTCTTTTCATAGCCAGGCTTCTTGAAAGAATGTTCTATCCACCTAGGAGTCCTAGGTTTTTCAGGATACATTTCAACCTTGCATTTGGCACACACAGGCCCATCATGATCTGGCCTCTCTCTACCTGTCCAGTCTCATTCTCCACCACGAACCATTCACTCAGGTATTGTGAAGTACTTTTCATTTCCCTAACTCATCATACCATTTCCATCCTCATACAATGGAGAGCTCATCTGCTCTGCCGGGAAGTCTCTCCCTGGTTCTACCCTACTTCCATGCCTCCGCTTTTACCTATCCTGTAAAACAGCTCAACTGTCACTCTTCTGTAAGAGGAACCCCATTCCTAAATCCAATTTAAAAATGCCTCCTGTGTTTCCACAGCAACCCGAACATCTTAAGAATATTGTGGAGAGGACAGATAATAAGCCAACGATTATGGGAGAGCAAAGCTCCTGAAAGGGCAGAGATGGAAAAGGAAGTACTTCTACAGCAGTACTCTGTACACAGTAAATGCTCAGCAAACATTAGACAAATAAGTGACTAGACCGTTTGTCAGTCAGGGTTAACTGTACAGGCATGTGAATATGTATACACACTTAAAAAAATGTAAATCATCAAGCTGACTGGTAAGAATTGGAAGTTTTCTGACTTGTATTGATTTTGTTTCTCTACTTGTTAATTCTTAGCAGTTTAGAACAGGATAAAAAGCATACTGAAAATTAGGTAGTCAAAAAACCTTTTTATGACTATAAAAGTAACACATGTTCTGTGTAAAACAAAACAAAATTGGAAAAAATACAGAAAAGTACAAAGAAGAAAACATCATCTATAAGCTCAAAACACACATGAAATAGATTTAAATATCTGATAGCTCTTGGCTTTATTCTTTTTCCTTAGAAATACATGTAGTTTACTATTTTTAATAAGATATTTGAAGAGTATTATTATTTTATTACTAAAATTCCGAGATAATGCTATAGAGGAACTTAAGCAGAACTATCACTATGAAATCTTCTGAACATATATACATAATGCTGAAACTAATAAACACAGACCTAAAAACAACTTCACACTCTCTCTAGTAACTTTCTTTTCATAGCCAGGCTTCTTGAAAGAATGTTCTATCCACCTAGGAGTCCTAGGTTTTTCAGGATACATTTCAACCTTGCATTTGGCACACACAGGCCCATCATGATCTGGCCTCTCTCTACCTGTCCAGTCTCATTCTCCACCACGAACCATTCACTCAGGTATTGTGAAGTACTTTTCATTTCCCTAACTCATCATACCATTTCCATCCTCATACAATGGAGAGCTCATCTGCTCTGCCGGGAAGTCTCTCCCTGGTTCTACCCTACTTCCATGCCTCCGCTTTTACCTATCCTGTAAAACAGCTCAACTGTCACTCTTCTGTAAGAGGAACCCCATTCCTAAATCCAATTTAAAAATGCCTCCTGTGTTTCCACAGCAACCCGAACATCTTAAGAATATTGTGGAGAGGACAGATAATAAGCCAACGATTATGGGAGAGCAAAGCTCCTGAAAGGGCAGAGATGGAAAAGGAAGTACTTCTACAGCAGTACTCTGTACACAGTAAATGCTCAGCAAACATTAGACAAATAAGTGACTAGACCGTTTGTCAGTCAGGGTTAACTGTACAGGCATGTGAATATGTATACACACACTTAAAACAAATGTACATATACCAGAGAGAAACAGTCCATTTCAATACTGCTTTTGTACACTTAAAAGTATAGTAGTATGCCCATATAGATCAGTTGGCTATCCTTTTATTTCTTCCCAAGTCTTAGTTTCAGCTATGCCTTATACAAATAACATTGAATATTCGTTTGTTGGCCAACTTGGGAACACTTTTAAAAGGGGAGTTAGACCATTTACATTTATAGATAGAACTCACAAATTTCATGCATTTTCTGTCATATCATTATTTAAAGTCGTTCGTCATTTGATCTTTGCTTTCATTTGCGGGCTGGTTGGCTTCTTGGTATTTAGAAAGATCTGTACTTTTGTATAATGTTTATGTTATGTTACTACGTTTATTTTTCTTTTATAATTTTATTTATTTATTTATGTTTGGCCCTACTGGGTCTTTGTTGCGATGTTGGGCTGTTAGGAGAGGGGAGAAAGCAGGGGTTACTCTCTAGTTGTGGGGCACAGGCTTCTCATTGTGGTGATCCTCTTGTTGCAGAGCACACTCGAAGAGACTTGGGCTACGGCTGTGAGCTCATACTCATAGTTGCAGCTCCCAGACTCTAGAGCACAGGCTGAGTCATTATAATGCACAGACTTAGTTACTCCACAGTTGCTCTCACTCCTCCACCACAGGATCCTCCCAGATCAGGGATCGAACCCGTGATTCCTGTATTGGCAGGCAAGATTCTTTACCACTGAGCCACCAGGGAAGCCCTAAATTGCTACCTTTAGATACTAATTTTATCTGCCTGTTTCTGAGATACTATTTATTGGTTCATTATCATGAGAAAGAATGAAATTACCTGATGGTAATCTCTTATCCTCTGCTCCTCCCCATCTTTTACTACCAGTTAATAACCAGAGGCAATTAAAAATTAATTCTTTTTTGCATACTCTTCCTCTTATTTCTCCATTTAAAAAGTCTTATTAGTCTATACTGCCAGAGCAAATGACATTGCCAAGTCCTTCTCCCTTATCTGCATTATCTAGCCTTAATTCTACAGTGAAATACACTAGGTGCTTATACCCAGTTCCTATATTAAAACAACTGCAAATACAACTAAGGATTCCTTAGTTGTCTGAAGTTCATTCCCCGGGAGAGCTAGTAGGAAGAGTTTTGGGAAGCAATATTCCCTAAGTTACTAAAGGTTAGGAAGAGTCTGTGGCCTTTATACTTGAAGGTCAGTGTAGCTAGATAAAGCTTTGGTTTACATTTTCTTTCCTTAACTACCTTAAATGTTACCCACATGTTTTTTCTTTAAGAAGTATTATTGTTGAAACTTTGATAACCTCCATTCTCTTCTAAATACTTGGTCTTGTTGACTGGATCATCAAATAATTCTTTCCTTTAAAATTTAATGATTTTACTAGACTATATCCATTAGTCAACCATACTAGGTCAAATCTCTCAACTACAAGGTATAACTTCAATTTATCTTTATCTACCTCTATGGCTTTCTCTGAATCCCTTTAATCTTTTTTCATCATCTGTGATTTTTGGATGAAACTTATTTTATTAGGGAATCCACTTCTATGACTGCTGAAGCCCTGGCTGAGTTAAAAGTGATGAGTTCTGTCCTCTCTCCCCACCACAACTGAAAACCCAGCCTCAACTGGCCTCAACCCCTGCCCTTCTATTCCTGGAAGATGCCCAAGTCAACTATGTAAGAGGCTTTTTCAGAGGAGAAGACAACTCTTGTCTTTCCAGAAGACAAACCCTCTTCTTTGCTTTATGAGGCAGATAGCAACTCCAAACCACTGACAGGTTGGGACCTGCGCAGACCTCAATCATTATCTGTGATTTAAAAAAAAATCCTTTTTCTCCTTTCCTCCACTATTTCCTTCAGCAAAACTTCCAAGTTGACTACTGACCTTCATATTCTTTCTTAGTGCCTACTCCTGAAAGGTTCTTTTCTTCTAGTCTTAATTCTTTTCTGAGTTCAGAGCTGTACCATCTATAGAATCTTAACCTAAAATCTAAACTCATCTACAACCTTTTAACTTATAACTCTAACTATCTCATGCTTATTACTGCCAGAGCAAATGACATTGCCAAGTCCTTCTCCCTTATCTGCATTATCTAGCCTTAATTCTACAGTGAAATACACTAGGTGCTTATACCCAGTTCCTATATTAAAACAACTGCAAATACAACTAAGGATTCCTTAGTTGTCTGAAGTTCATTCCCCGGGAGAGCTAGTAGGAAGAGTTTTGGGAAGCAATATTCCCTAAGTTACTAAAGGTTAGGAAGAGTCTGTGGCCTTTATACTTGAGGTCAGTGTAGCTAGATAAAGCTTTGGTTTACATTTTCTTTCCTTAACTACCTTAAATGTTACCCACATGTTTTTTCTTTAAGAAGTATTATTGTTGAAACTTTGATAACCTCCATTCTCTTCTAAATACTTGGTCTTGTTGACTGGATCATCAAATAATTCTTTCCTTTAAAATTTAATGATTTTACTAGACTATATCCATTAGTCAACCATACTAGGTCAAATCTCTCAACTACAAGGTATAACTTCAATTTATCTTTATCTACCTCTATGGCTTTCTCTGAATCCCTTTAATCTTTTTTCATCATCTGTGATTTTTGGATGAAACTTATTTTATTAGGGAATCCACTTCTATGACTGCTGAAGCCCTGGCTGAGTTAAAAGTGATGAGTTCTGTCCTCTCTCCCCACCACAACTGAAAACCCAGCCTCAACTGGCCTCAACCCCTGCCCTTCTATTCCTGGAAGATGCCCAAGTCAACTATGTAAGAGGCTTTTTCAGAGGAGAAGACAACTCTTGTCTTTCCAGAAGACAAACCCTCTTCTTTGCTTTATGAGGCAGATAGCAACTCCAAACCACTGACAGGTTGGGACCTGCGCAGACCTCAATCATTATCTGTGATTTAAAAAAAAATCCTTTTTCTCCTTTCCTCCACTATTTCCTTCAGCAAAACTTCCAAGTTGACTACTGACCTTCATATTCTTTCTTAGTGCCTACTCCTGAAAGGTTCTTTTCTTCTAGTCTTAATTCTTTTCTGAGTTCAGAGCTGTACCATCTATAGAATCTTAACCTAAAATCTAAACTCATCTACAACCTTTTAACTTATAACTCTCTTCTCTGTTATTTCTCACTATCAGTTTCAGCCTGCCCTTCATCTCCTCAGTTCCTCCCTTTTCTCCCAGTAAGAGGTTGCATCCTCATGTTACTCCCTTCCTCATCCAGCCTAGACCCACAGTCCATTTATCTATCACCCTCTTAGCCCTCTCAATTGCCTTGCTGCAAGTTTAAACCCTGAGTTAACCCAACTACCTATTTTCTTCCCCTCAGTCTTACACAGCCAAACAATTTCCTAAATGGTTATTGCATTGTCCCACACACATCAAATAATACATTGCTTAGCATTCAGCAGGCATTTATAACTTACTCTTCTAAAATTATTTTTAAACACCCTCTGCTCCAATCAAATTCCTCTACTTAATGGCAATACCTCTGAGAGTTCCTATCAGTTTGTGCCAGTCTGCTGAAATACCACTCTTTCTTCAAGGAGCAACAAGCTCTAAGCTCTGTGGAGGCACCAGTGTTGCCTTGTTGGCACTGCAGTCCCAGCCCTGAGTAGAGGCCTGGCACAGAAGTACCTCAAACTTTTTGCTAATGTTAACATGTAATTATTCCATAATGTCAGCACATACTGCTTTGCATTATGAATGTAAGTTTTTGCAGTTCTGTTAGAAGTAGACAGGCCAGGGGCTTCCCTGGTAGCTCAGTTGTAAAGAGTTCACCTGCCAGTGCAGGAGACATGGGTTCATTTCCTGATCTGGGAAGATCCCACATGCTGCAGAGCAACTAAGCCCCGTTGAGCCATAAGTTTCTCCAGACTATGTAAGAGGCTTTTCAGAGAGAAGACAACTCTTGTCTTTCCAGAAGACAAACCCTCTTCTTTGCTTTATGAGGCAGATAGCAACTCCAAACCACTGACAGGTTGGGACCTGCGCAGACCTCAATCATTATCTGTGATTTAAAAAAAAATCCTTTTTCTCCTTTCCTCCACTATTTCCTTCAGCAAAACTTCCAAGTTGACTACTGACCTTCATATTCTTTCTTAGTGCCTACTCCTGAAAGGTTCTTTTCTTCTAGTCTTAATTCTTTTCTGAGTTCAGAGCTGTACCATCTATAGAATCTTAACCTAAAATCTAAACTCATCTACAACCTTTTAACTTATAACTCTCTTCTCTGTTATTTCTCACTATCAGTTTCAGCCTGCCCTTCATCTCCTCAGTTCCTCCCTTTTCTCCCAGTAAGAGGTTGCATCCTCATGTTACTCCCTTCCTCATCCAGCCTAGACCCACAGTCCATTTATCTATCACCCTCTTAGCCCTCTCAATTGCCTTGCTGCAAGTTTAAACCCTGAGTTAACCCAACTACCTATTTTCTTCCCCTCAGTCTTACACAGCCAAACAATTTCCTAAATGGTTATTGCATTGTCCCACACACATCAAATAATACATTGCTTAGCATTCAGCAGGCATTTATAACTTACTCTTCTAAAATTATTTTTAAACACCCTCTGCTCCAATCAAATTCCTCTACTTAATGGCAATACCTCTGAGAGTTCCTATCAGTTTGTGCCAGTCTGCTGAAATACCACTCTTTCTTCAAGGAGCAACAAGCTCTAAGCTCTGTGGAGGCACCAGTGTTGCCTTGTTGGCACTGCAGTCCCAGCCCTGAGTAGAGGCCTGGCACAGAAGTACCTCAAACTTTTTGCTAATGTTAACATGTAATTATTCCATAATGTCAGCACATACTGCTTTGCATTATGAATGTAAGTTTTTGCAGTTCTGTTAGAAGTAGACAGGCCAGGGGCTTCCCTGGTAGCTCAGTTGTAAAGAGTTCACCTGCCAGTGCAGGAGACATGGGTTCATTTCCTGATCTGGGAAGATCCCACATGCTGCAGAGCAACTAAGCCCGTGAGCCACAACCACTGAGCCTATGCTTTAGAGCCTGGGAGCCGCAACTGTTGAGCCTATGTGCCGCAACTATTTAAGCCCACGTGCCCTAGAGCCGGAGTTCCACAACAAGAGAAGTCACCGCAATAAGAAGCCTGCTCACCTCAACTAGAGAGTAGCCCCCACTCCCTGCAACTAGAGAAGAGCCTGGGGCATCAGTGAAAACCCAGAATAGCCAAAAATAAAAAATAAATAAAAAAAGAAGTAGACAGGCCATTTCTTATTCTGTATATCATAACATCTTTTTTGTTGCATATAGTAATAGTTCTTTATTATTGCGGTACACTGTTCTATTTTACTGTTAAAATCTACCACACTTTATCTTGCTAATGGACATTTGGTTATTTTCTGACCTAATGGTTATTATGAATAAAGCAACTATGAACGTTTTTACATAGTTCTTTAAATACGTATATACTCTCATTTCTCTGGAGTATAAACCTATGAGTACAACTGCTGGGACACAGGATAGGTATGCCCAGTAGTAAGGGCCACAAAACAGTTTTCCCAAGTGACTACACCATTTTATATTCCCACCATCACTGTATGAGAGCTTCAGGTGCTTAACATTCTCATCACCACTTGTTAGTGTCAGTCTTTTTAATAATTTTGGTGGTTTCCTGGTTTTAATTTGCATTTTCCTGACAAGTTGAGCATCTTTTCATTGGCTATGTGCTCATTTCAATATCTTGCTTTGTGCAATATCAATCTTTTTTCCCATTTTAAAAATTAAACTATATATTATGGATGCCAGTCCTCTGTTGATGGACTCCTGTCCTCACAGAATCTTTAATTAACGCTCAATAACTACCTGCTGAAATGAACAGTGAGGATCATTCGTTGCAATGAATGAGTAAAGACTGGGATCTAGG
Source organism: Tragulus kanchil (assembly GCA_022376925.1). NCBI lineage: Eukaryota > Metazoa > Chordata > Mammalia > Artiodactyla > Tragulidae > Tragulus > Tragulus kanchil. The sequence goes on along the minus strand of JAIOJX010000004.1, from coordinate 91,098,893 downwards.
ATTATATTTCAGAGCGAAATAACGTTAAGGTCTTTTAAGAGATGTAGCTGTGCACAGGGAAATGCACTTCTCATAACAAAGTTAACAGTTAATTGTACAATAATGCAATTTAAGTTGGAACAAGCGCGGAATTTCCCAAGATCTGGGAAGATCCCACATGCTGCAGAGCAACTAAGCCCGTGAGCCACAACCACTGAGCCTATGCTTTAGAGCCTGGGAGCCGCAACTGTTGAGCCTATGTGCCGCAACTATTTAAGCCCACGTGCCCTAGAGCCGGAGTTCCACAACAAGAGAAGTCACCGCAATAAGAAGCCTGCTCACCTCAACTAGAGAGTAGCCCCCACTCCCTGCAACTAGAGAAGAGCCTGGGGCATCAGTGAAAACCCAGAATAGCCAAAAATAAAAAATAAATAAAAAAAGAAGTAGACAGGCCATTTCTTATTCTGTATATCATAACATCTTTTTTGTTGCATATAGTAATAGTTCTTTATTATTGCGGTACACTGTTCTATTTTACTGTTAAAATCTACCACACTTTATCTTGCTAATGGACATTTGGTTATTTTCTGACCTAATGGTTATTATGAATAAAGCAACTATGAACGTTTTTACATAGTTCTTTAAATACGTATATACTCTCATTTCTCTGGAGTATAAACCTATGAGTACAACTGCTGGGACACAGGATAGGTATGCCCAGTAGTAAGGGCCACAAAACAGTTTTCCCAAGTGACTACACCATTTTATATTCCCACCATCACTGTATGAGAGCTTCAGGTGCTTAACATTCTCATCACCACTTGTTAGTGTCAGTCTTTTTAATAATTTTGGTGGTTTCCTGGTTTTAATTTGCATTTTCCTGACAAGTTGAGCATCTTTTCATTGGCTATGTGCTCATTTCAATATCTTGCTTTGTGCAATATCAATCTTTTTTCCCATTTTAAAAATTAAACTATATATTATGGATGCCAGTCCTCTGTTGATGGACTCCTGTCCTCACAGAATCTTTAATTAACGCTCAATAACTACCTGCTGAAATGAACAGTGAGGATCATTCGTTGCAATGAATGAGTAAAGACTGGGATCTAGGATTATATTTCAGAGCGAAATAACGTTAAGGTCTTTTAAGAGATGTAGCTGTGCACAGGGAAATGCACTTCTCATAACAAAGTTAACAGTTAATTGTACAATAATGCAATTTAAGTTGGAACAAGCGCGAGTGAAACAACCACAAAAGTGAAGGTTGTGGCCTCCAAGAGACCACAGCTGGAGAAGCAAAAACAAAAATTATCAGGAGTTAGTAAATGATGAATGGTTTGACAAAGTGCCTCTAGTGCCAATCTAAACTTGGGAAGAAATATTACAGGAAAACTTAAATGTATAGTTTTTCCATTCTCCCCCATCAGGCCTGTAACCAGACGCTGGTTGGTGGGGGACAGTATCGGGCGAGGACGCAGCCCGCGGGGCCAGTTCTCTGGCCATCCCCGAGACCTTGAAGGGACACTGGGTCGGACACCACCAGGTTCGCTTCCTTTCACTCACCGCTACCGCCTTCTTTCCGATTGGCTGACCCACGACAACACAGCAAATGCCGGTCACTGATTGGCCAGGATATTGCCAGGGCAGCCAAGCCTGCAGACTGCTAAGAGGCTAGGGAATTCGCAGAGGACAGCCCAGAGACTCCGGAACAAATAAATGCTTACCTGCTGAGATACACTTCCTCGGCGTGGCTTGATCCCTCAGCTCCGTCCCTGGCTCACCGCCGGACCCGACAAGCTCAGGGTCCAATTCTCGCGTATACCCAGGGTAGCAGCTGCTGGCTCTAGGCAGGGCCGCAGTCACCGCGCAGCCTCCGCCACCGCCTTTCCTCCCCAGCGCGGATGCTGCAGTCAGCACCTTCCCTACTGCCCACGGCGCGGAAAAGCAACCGAGTCTCCTTACCTGAACGACCCTGCTGGCAGACGCCATCTTGCTGCCCATCATGACCCCCGAGAAGGGGCAGCTTCCGGGGCGCAGGCGAGCCGCGGCTATAACGAGCCCTGGGCGGCTGGGGGCGGGCTCTGCCCGTGACGTTTCGGAGGAGGAGCGCGCGCTCGGGTAGGACCTCCTCCACCGCGGAGCCAGCCCCACCCCTCGTGCCTCTGCCGGGCGGGGTTTGGACCCGCGCGTTGCCCATTGTTTTATTTTGCAGGTGAAGGTTTGTGATGTTGATTTTGCTCATCAGCGTATGAGTGACCTAGGACCGTTTTTCCAGATAGTTTTCAATGTCAGTGCAGTCCAAAGTGCAATCTGAAACTAAATAAGTAATATCAATTCTTTTGGCTTCCTAAAGCGAATAATCTTGTTAAACCCTGGGAGTAAAGAGCAAATTCGAGAGTGGCCAGTTCCGGGTCTCTAGGGTCCATGGGTCTCATATTACGTTGCTCTTTAGAAAAGTATTATTAATTTTTTTGAGATCTTATTGTTTTTAATTCATTCATTCATTCATTCATTTACTTATCTATTTTTGGCTATCCTGGGTTTTCGCTGCTGCTGCAGGCTCTTCTCTAGTTGCAGGGAGTGGGGGCTACTCTCTAGTTGAGGTGAGCAGGCTTCTTGTTGGCAGTGACTTCTGTTCAGTAGTTAACGGCACGTGGGCTCAATCGTTGCGATTCTGAGGCTCCAGGTCACAGGCTCAATAGTTTTGGCTCACGGGCTTCGTTGCGGGTTCTCACGAGGCTCGGCAGGTCACAGGCTAGGGAATTCGCAGAGGACAGCCCAGAGACTCCGGAACAAATAAATGCTTACCTGCTGAGATACACTTCCTCGGCGTGGCTTGATCCCTCAGCTCCGTCCCTGGCTCACCGCCGGACCCGACAAGCTCAGGGTCCAATTCTCGCGTATACCCAGGGTAGCAGCTGCTGGCTCTAGGCAGGGCCGCAGTCACCGCGCAGCCTCCGCCACCGCCTTTCCTCCCCAGCGCGGATGCTGCAGTCAGCACCTTCCCTACTGCCCACGGCGCGGAAAAGCAACCGAGTCTCCTTACCTGAACGACCCTGCTGGCAGACGCCATCTTGCTGCCCATCATGACCCCCGAGAAGGGGCAGCTTCCGGGGCGCAGGCGAGCCGCGGCTATAACGAGCCCTGGGCGGCTGGGGGCGGGCTCTGCCCGTGACGTTTCGGAGGAGGAGCGCGCGCTCGGGTAGGACCTCCTCCACCGCGGAGCCAGCCCCACCCCTCGTGCCTCTGCCGGGCGGGGTTTGGACCCGCGCGTTGCCCATTGTTTTATTTTGCAGGTGAAGGTTTGTGATGTTGATTTTGCTCATCAGCGTATGAGTGACCTAGGACCGTTTTTCCAGATAGTTTTCAATGTCAGTGCAGTCCAAAGTGCAATCTGAAACTAAATAAGTAATATCAATTCTTTTGGCTTCCTAAAGCGAATAATCTTGTTAAACCCTGGGAGTAAAGAGCAAATTCGAGAGTGGCCAGTTCCGGGTCTCTAGGGTCCATGGGTCTCATATTACGTTGCTCTTTAGAAAAGTATTATTAATTTTTTTGAGATCTTATTGTTTTTAATTCATTCATTCATTCATTCATTTACTTATCTATTTTTGGCTATCCTGGGTTTTCGCTGCTGCTGCAGGCTCTTCTCTAGTTGCAGGGAGTGGGGGCTACTCTCTAGTTGAGGTGAGCAGGCTTCTTGTTGGCAGTGACTTCTGTTCAGTAGTTAACGGCACGTGGGCTCAATCGTTGCGATTCTGAGGCTCCAGGTCACAGGCTCAATAGTTTTGGCTCACGGGCTTAGTTGCTCCACAGCATGTGTGATCTCGGATCACAGATGGAACCCAGTCTCGTGCACTGGCAGGCGAATCCTTTACAACTGAGCTACCAGGAAAGCCGCGAGTATTATTATTTTTATTTAAGTATAGTTGTTTTACAATGTGTGCATTCCATTTGCTTATTAACATTGCTTGATTTGGTATTTGGACTCCTTTCTCTGCCATTAGTCCTGATACTAAGCTGCTGCCTGCTTCCAGTTTGAGAAAACTCAGAAGTTCTAGTTTTTCTTTTTGAAACATGAGCCAGTCATCATTCCCCAAAGATGCATTAATATTAAATTCTATGGTAAATATTAGTGTTTACAATGTTTAAAAATATTCAACATGCGGTACAATATATTGCAGCCACTTTGTAGGTCATGTAACCTTCCATTATTGTATATATTTAGAGTGACAAATTTGATTTGATAATTTAGGTCAGTGGTTTCTAACCTTAGAAAGAGTTACTATTTACCCTAACTATGGGCCTTTCTGATTCACTATGTCTATGGTGGAGATCAGGAATCTTTTTTTTTTTTTTAATGTTCAAAGTTTATTTTAGCAGCACATATTCTAAAGTCAGATTGATACAGTGGTTAGATGGGCAAGCCATATGAACTGGCAAATTAGAGAAAAGAAAAACAAATTTCCCTTAAAAGTATGAAAAGAGAAGAACAGATAAAGACATTCAATCTGCTGTATTCTAAGAAAAGTTTAAACTACACTGAAACACTGTTTTCAATCCATCAAACTGGCCAACAGACGTAGTTTGGACAGTATGATCTGGGAGGCTGTAGGGAGTGAGGCACTAATGTATATTGTTTAAATTTCAGTATTAGGCAGGACAAGAAAAAAATTACACAAAATTCTGTGGGTTCCTTTGGGCCTCCTCCCTCCCTAATGTGCAGTGTGCGTCTACATTACACATTAACCAGATCTTCGAAGATGGAAGCACCTGCTCAGCCAGAAAGATTTTTCCCCCCTTTCTTTGTGCAGGGAGTGGGGGCTACTCTCTAGTTGAGGTGAGCAGGCTTCTTGTTGGCAGTGACTTCTGTTCAGTAGTTAACGGCACGTGGGCTCAATCGTTGCGATTCTGAGGCTCCAGGTCACAGGCTCAATAGTTTTGGCTCACGGGCTTAGTTGCTCCACAGCATGTGTGATCTCGGATCACAGATGGAACCCAGTCTCGTGCACTGGCAGGCGAATCCTTTACAACTGAGCTACCAGGAAAGCCGCGAGTATTATTATTTTTATTTAAGTATAGTTGTTTTACAATGTGTGCATTCCATTTGCTTATTAACATTGCTTGATTTGGTATTTGGACTCCTTTCTCTGCCATTAGTCCTGATACTAAGCTGCTGCCTGCTTCCAGTTTGAGAAAACTCAGAAGTTCTAGTTTTTCTTTTTGAAACATGAGCCAGTCATCATTCCCCAAAGATGCATTAATATTAAATTCTATGGTAAATATTAGTGTTTACAATGTTTAAAAATATTCAACATGCGGTACAATATATTGCAGCCACTTTGTAGGTCATGTAACCTTCCATTATTGTATATATTTAGAGTGACAAATTTGATTTGATAATTTAGGTCAGTGGTTTCTAACCTTAGAAAGAGTTACTATTTACCCTAACTATGGGCCTTTCTGATTCACTATGTCTATGGTGGAGATCAGGAATCTTTTTTTTTTTTTTAATGTTCAAAGTTTATTTTAGCAGCACATATTCTAAAGTCAGATTGATACAGTGGTTAGATGGGCAAGCCATATGAACTGGCAAATTAGAGAAAAGAAAAACAAATTTCCCTTAAAAGTATGAAAAGAGAAGAACAGATAAAGACATTCAATCTGCTGTATTCTAAGAAAAGTTTAAACTACACTGAAACACTGTTTTCAATCCATCAAACTGGCCAACAGACGTAGTTTGGACAGTATGATCTGGGAGGCTGTAGGGAGTGAGGCACTAATGTATATTGTTTAAATTTCAGTATTAGGCAGGACAAGAAAAAAATTACACAAAATTCTGTGGGTTCCTTTGGGCCTCCTCCCTCCCTAATGTGCAGTGTGCGTCTACATTACACATTAACCAGATCTTCGAAGATGGAAGCACCTGCTCAGCCAGAAAGATCTTTTTCTTTGTCCAAGCCTAGCAGCAAGCCAAGTGTTCTTTTCCAGCTCTGTAAGGGGTTACGGTGACTTGCTGCTAGACCTCTTCATGCTTACCTGGACTAAGTGTGCTTGGTGGACTTTATGTTAAATACCAATTTGTCATTTGGATATACAGTCCTTTGTTTCAAAGATGTACATGACTAAAAAAAAAACGTACACGACTGTTCCTTAGACTTCTAACAGGCAGAACAGTTCTCAGCGCTTTTGGAGAATCTGCTTCCAGGATTGTAATCCTCAATTTGGCTTGTATAAAATTCCTTCCCTTCCTCTCTGCACCCCTTAACTATTCAATAGTTAACTGAATTTTCATCAACAGTGGGAGTAAATGATGGTACTCGAAAAAACATACTGAGTGACTCCAACTATATGATATTCTAGAAAAGGCAAAGCTAGGGAGACAATAAAAATAACAGGTTGTAGGGAGGGAGGGGCACACAGGCAAAGCCCAGGGGATTTTTAGGACGTTGAAACTATTCTGTATGATACTATCAACATAATGGTTGGCACATTATACATTTGTCAAAATTCATAGAATATACAACCTTTGGATGATAACAACATGTTAATGTTAAGGTTCAGTTGGTGACTGGGGGAGGTTGTACATATGTCAGACCTGTAGGTATATGGGAACTCTCTGGAATTTCTGCTCTATTTTGCTGTAAACCTAAAACTGCTTTAAAAAATAAAGTATGTTTAAAAAAATGTTAAATCACCATTGCTGAAACCAATCAAAAATGGCAACTAAAGTTGATGTTGTATTATACAGCTGAAATTTACTAAGAGAACAGAACTTAAGTGTTCTTACCAAAAAAAGAAAAGGAAAACAAAAAAAAAGTATGGGAGATAATGGATGTGTTAACTAGATTTTGGGAATCCTCTTGGTGTATACACATATCAAGTCATAACATTGTAAATTTTAAATATTTTACCATTTTATTTGTCAATGGTAAATGGCAACCCACTCCAGTATGCTTGTCTGGAAAATCCCTTGGACAGAGGAGCCTGACAGACTACAGTCCATGGGGTCACAGAGTTGGCCATGGCTGAGCATACACCCACATCTTCAGTAAAGCTGGGGGTGGGGAAAGAAAGCTCAAAAGCAACAGCAGCTTAAATTGTACACAGTAACATTTACATTCAGAGAAACAGCAAATTTCTATGTGAAAATCTACAATGTTAGATTCTCATTCTTTTTTTTTTTTTTTTTTAGATTCTCATTCTTAAGTCATTCAAGAGACATAGACTTTCTTGGCTACTTTTCTAAAAGTAAATTTTTTCATTTTCCTTTATGATTATGTTCAAGAAAAAAAAAAGACAAAGAGCTCCCATGGTTTAGAGATTTTATTAAAAGATAAACTTTCCAAATCCTCTAATATCACCAAGTTTCCCCAGAATACCTGATGATAAGATTAGACAATGTCAAATGCAGTATAAATTATTGGTCATATTGGTATGAATTTTATTTGGGGAGGACTACCAGGAAAATATTGTGACTTTTCTCTACTTTCGTATGTATTTGTAAGTGTTGGCATTCATACTCCACAGAATTCTCATCCAGGCCCCTTCATGATTAGTTCTTAATGAAGTAGCTGAACTTGAGACAGCAAACTGCCTTACTCCCCAAATCCTACCTTATCCTCCTGCTGCTTAATTTCAGTCCCCTTCCTGTCATCATATCGTTTGCTTACTCATTCCACGCAGGTCCCCCCCTCCTCCTTTTTGAGATGTACACACTGCTTTATTTATTTTTGGGTGCACTGGGTCTTCCTTGTTGCGTGCAGGCTTTTTCTAGTTGTGGCAAGTGGAGGGCTACTCTCTAGTTGTGGTGCATGGGCTTAGTGCAGTGGCTTCAACTGTTGTGGAGCATGGGCTGTAGGTGCACAGGTTTCAATAGCTGCAGCTTGCTGGCTCTAGGGCGCTTGGGCTTTGGTAATTGCAGCACAGGGGCTCATTAGTTGTGGCTCGAGGGCCCTAGAGCATGCAGGCTTCAGTAGCTGTGGTGCACGGGCTCAGCTGCTCTGTGGCATGTGGAGTCTTCTCAGGCCACATATGGAACCAGTGTCCCCTGCACTGGCAGGCAGATTATTATACACAGTGTATAAGAATCCCACCGGGGAAGTTCAGGTCCCACGATTTTTGTCTTCTATTAATAAAGCAATGAATGTTGCCCACCCTGCAGTTCTACAAGGATCAAGCATTGATTCTTAAAATTGCTGACCTCCAGGACACTGTGTAAGAATTAAGGACAAAGAACAGGAGGCCCCCGATGGTTTGGCAGAACAGGCAAGAGGAGCCCTTAGATGTAGTTTAGGAAATTTTTTATGAATCTGGATTCTTGCATCCTCCCATATTTAGAAAAGCATTAAAATATCATAAACTGACGTTATCTATTCCTCTTGACTAGCAGTAAACTTCTATTGACGTATATGCTGGATTATACATACTTTTTAGCCAAAATCTCATATGTACTGGCCTCTTCCCCTCTACCTTTGGAGTTCCTCACAGCTCTCTGAGAGACTGTCTCCTAGTCCTTAGTAACTGTACATTGTGCATTTTTCTTTCAGTCAACAATCTACATCCTGAATACTATTGTTCGGCTATTTTCAGGGACCGATGGAGCACAACATCTGAATCTACCTCATCTATTGTGTCCTCTTATTGTCCCCATCTTATCTGGCCTTTGACTCGTTTTTGTCCCATGTACCCATTTTGGCTAGCTTAATATTCAGTGCCTTACTCCCCAAATCCTACCTTATCCTCCTGTCATCAGTTTATCGCTTTGCTTACTCATTCCACGCAGGTCCCCTCCTCCTTTTTGAGATGTACACACTGCTTTATTTATTTTTGGGTGCACTGGGTCTTCCTTGTTGCGTGCAGGCTTTTTCTAGTTGTGGCAAGTGGAGGGCTACTCTCTAGTTGTGGTGCATGGGCTTAGTGCAGTGGCTTCAACTGTTGTGGAGCATGGGCTGTAGGTGCACAGGTTTCAATAGCTGCAGCTTGCTGGCTCTAGGGCGCTTGGGCTTTGGTAATTGCAGCACAGGGGCTCATTAGTTGTGGCTCGAGGGCCCTAGAGCATGCAGGCTTCAGTAGCTGTGGTGCACGGGCTCAGCTGCTCTGTGGCATGTGGAGTCTTCTCAGGCCACATATGGAACCAGTGTCCCCTGCACTGGCAGGCAGATTATTATACACAGTGTATAAGAATCCCACCGGGGAAGTTCAGGTCCCACGATTTTTGTCTTCTATTAATAAAGCAATGAATGTTGCCCACCCTGCAGTTCTACAAGGATCAAGCATTGATTCTTAAAATTGCTGACCTCCAGGACACTGTGTAAGAATTAAGGACAAAGAACAGGAGGCCCCCGATGGTTTGGCAGAACAGGCAAGAGGAGCCCTTAGATGTAGTTTAGGAAATTTTTTATGAATCTGGATTCTTGCATCCTCCCATATTTAGAAAAGCATTAAAATATCATAAACTGACGTTATCTATTCCTCTTGACTAGCAGTAAACTTCTATTGACGTATATGCTGGATTATACATACTTTTTAGCCAAAATCTCATATGTACTGGCCTCTTCCCCTCTACCTTTGGAGTTCCTCACAGCTCTCTGAGAGACTGTCTCCTAGTCCTTAGTAACTGTACATTGTGCATTTTTCTTTCAGTCAACAATCTACATCCTGAATACTATTGTTCGGCTATTTTCAGGGACCGATGGAGCACAACATCTGAATCTACCTCATCTATTGTGTCCTCTTATTGTCCCCATCTTATCTGGCCTTTGACTCGTTTTTTGTCCCATGTACCTTGTTCCTGACATTGGCTGTGTGTCTCTGAAGCAGAACTCAGTATGCATGACAGCTTCCTGATGTGATGCAGTACAAAGTACCCGGAATAACTTGCAAATCTTCTTGATCAAAAAAAAAAAAAAAAATCTGAAACTACATTTAATAAAGCACTTAGATCTAAATTCTGGCTTGCAGGAATACAAGCTACATAAACTACTAGGAAGCAAGCACACAAATCAGAATAGAGAACTTTCTTCAGGACTTCCTTTAAGTCAGTAACTGTTAAGAGCTTGTTGGGGGAGGGCGGCATATAATCTGTTGTAGTTATTCAGTTCAGTTCAGCTACAGATTCTCCTATGATGGGGTTACATCCCAATAAACCACCCTAACTTGAAAATATCCTATGTCAAAATGCATTTAATATACCTAATCTTAAATGTGCTCAGAACACCTACATTAACCTACAGTTGGGCAAAATCACCTAACATAGCTTATTTTATAATATAATAAAGTATTGACTATTTCATGTAACTTATTGACTGCTGTACTGAAAGGAAAAAGAGAATGGTTACAAATCTGTTGGTGCTTGCCTCTGTGACTGTGTCGTTGACAGATGTGGCTTGCTGCTGCCCGGCTAGATCGAGAGGACTGTTAGCCCCGGAAAAGATCAAAATTTAAAATTTGAGACATGGTCTCTACTGAATGCATATAACTTTTGCACCATGATAGAGCTGAAAAATCCTAAGTTGAACCGTCATAAGCAGGGGTCCAACATATGCTATTGTAGAAGAAAGGCAGCCATAGTGAAACTTTATTTATAAAGTGGATGTGGCTTTGCTCCAGTGAAACTCCGCTCCAGTGAAATCTGTGGGTGTGGATTTGCTCCAGTGAAACTTTATAAAACCAGGCAGCTGGTAAATCAGTTTGATAGATGAAGTAAACAACCAAAACAACCATCGTCACCACCATTTTTGAGAAAAATGTATTATCAAAGACACCACTAGCCTGGATTTTAAAAGACTGTGATTGCTTGAGATGTAAAATGATATTTGGGTCCCCAGTTGAGAAAGCTGATGCGCATCATCTCTAATGTCTTCTTCAGATATTGCCAAAGTTAGCAGTGGACAGGCAGAACCTCCCTAAGGGCAGAATGAAGGACCACCGGTAAAGAACTGTTTCCGGAGAGCAGTACAGGAGCCAAATCAAAGGTGTTCCCTGTGCCTGAGGAAGGGGCACTTCCTATCACTTGCCAAGCAGTATTTCAGAGTTGCTCCAGTTCTTGTCCACCACTGTATGCTGGTATGTGAAGCGATGTGATCTGTCTTTTCAGTTCACAGATCTCCAGATCAGGAAGAACTCTGGACTTAGGTGAAGACTCTGAAAATGGTATGCCTGGATGACATTGTTACCTTATCCTCTTTGAGAAGAGGTCTATCTTTTACATGCAGAAGGGAAATTAATATTTAAGACCAAGGGAGCAGGCTGTGGTAGACTATATCCTTTTCAGCAAATATCCAATTGATATTTGGATATGAAACTCTACCCTTCCCACTGTGGGAGAGGTATATTTTCCTGCCCCAGTGATGTTGAGCTTGGTCAGTGGAGCCTCGGTGGAGATAACTTGTTCCAAGTAGAAACTAAATGTGCTTGCATAATTTGACTTGTCAATGGCATGTGTTTCAGACAGTGACTACTCCCTCAGCCTGTGTCCTAGGATAATCAGCTAAACCATGGGTCCAACGGAGAATATATTTCTTATAAGTCACAGATTTGAGGTGGTTATTCAGAATGCTTTCCAAGAAAGCTAACCAATACAATTTCTCTCTCAGGGCTGGGCTTTAAGAGGGAGCACACAACAGGACAATAAAATCTTGGGAAAATCTGGGCTTCCCTGGTGGTCCAGTGGGTAAGGACACCGCCTTGCAGTGCAAGGGACATCAGTTCCATCCCTGGCCTGGAAAGATCCCACGTGCCGCAGAGCAGCTGAACCGATGTGTCCCATTACCGAGCCAGAGCTCTGGAGCGCATGCGCCCAGAGTCGGTGCTCTGCGACAACAGAGGCCACCGCGATGGGAGGCCCACAGGAGCCAAAGAACAAAGATGGATGAAACTGAATAAATGAAAGACCAATAGAAGTGGCCCGCCCAGCCCCATCCCTCCTCAACCTACGCTCCCCCCCCGCAAATATTATCTAAAAAAGAAAAAAAAAAACTACAAGTAGATTATGCTTTATCACAATGAATGAAGCGAAGCTATAAATATTCCAAAGAAAAGCTTTTAGAATTAAAATTTAGGCAAATCTCACTTCTGTTATTGATCTAAAGAACAGATTTCAAATACTATTGTCCACTGCAGTGCACCTTTTTAAATTTAAAGTCCTTCTTAAAATAATGTTGAGGACCCCCTTGGTGGGACAGTGGGTAGGAATCTGTCTGCCAATGTATAGGAAATTGATCCCTGGTCTGGGAAGATTCTACATGCTGTGGAGCAACTAAGCCCTCCAGCCATAGCTACCAAGCCTGCAGGCTGCAACGACTGAAGCCCATGCACCCAGAGCCTGTGCTCCACAGCAGTGGGAAGCCTGCAACCGCAACAAAGCAGCCCCCACTCACTGTGACTAGAGAAAGCAGGAACAAAGCAACTAAGACCAAGGGCAGCCAAAAATAAATGAATTTTAAAAAATAATGTTGAAAAGTTTTTTACATTGTCTATAAAAGGCTTGGTAATTTTTAGAACTTGTGGTCAAGGGGGCCCATGTGTTCAGAGCCTCGGTGGAGATAACTTGTTCCAAGTAGAAACTAAATGTGCTTGCATAATTTGACTTGTCAATGGCATGTGTTTCAGACAGTGACTACTCCCTCAGCCTGTGTCCTAGGATAATCAGCTAAACCATGGGTCCAACGGAGAATATATTTCTTATAAGTCACAGATTTGAGGTGGTTATTCAGAATGCTTTCCAAGAAAGCTAACCAATACAATTTCTCTCTCAGGGCTGGGCTTTAAGAGGGAGCACACAACAGGACAATAAAATCTTGGGAAAATCTGGGCTTCCCTGGTGGTCCAGTGGGTAAGGACACCGCCTTGCAGTGCAAGGGACATCAGTTCCATCCCTGGCCTGGAAAGATCCCACGTGCCGCAGAGCAGCTGAACCGATGTGTCCCATTACCGAGCCAGAGCTCTGGAGCGCATGCGCCCAGAGTCGGTGCTCTGCGACAACAGAGGCCACCGCGATGGGAGGCCCACAGGAGCCAAAGAACAAAGATGGATGAAACTGAATAAATGAAAGACCAATAGAAGTGGCCCGCCCAGCCCCATCCCTCCTCAACCTACGCTCCCCCCCCGCAAATATTATCTAAAAAAGAAAAAAAAAAACTACAAGTAGATTATGCTTTATCACAATGAATGAAGCGAAGCTATAAATATTCCAAAGAAAAGCTTTTAGAATTAAAATTTAGGCAAATCTCACTTCTGTTATTGATCTAAAGAACAGATTTCAAATACTATTGTCCACTGCAGTGCACCTTTTTAAATTTAAAGTCCTTCTTAAAATAATGTTGAGGACCCCCTTGGTGGGACAGTGGGTAGGAATCTGTCTGCCAATGTATAGGAAATTGATCCCTGGTCTGGGAAGATTCTACATGCTGTGGAGCAACTAAGCCCTCCAGCCATAGCTACCAAGCCTGCAGGCTGCAACGACTGAAGCCCATGCACCCAGAGCCTGTGCTCCACAGCAGTGGGAAGCCTGCAACCGCAACAAAGCAGCCCCCACTCACTGTGACTAGAGAAAGCAGGAACAAAGCAACTAAGACCAAGGGCAGCCAAAAATAAATGAATTTTAAAAAATAATGTTGAAAAGTCTACATTGTCTATAAAATTATCAACTCCAAATTAATAAAGAACTCAAATTAGTTTTCCAAAAATGGAACTGAATACTGTAAAAGGTTGCAAATTCTATTTTTCAATAAGATAGAATGACATTCTTTTCATTTTTTTAAACTTTTTTCCCCCCATCATGCCTCTTTTTAGTTTTATATTTATTTTCATCCATCTTTTATTGTTTGCATGTGTGGGCCTCCCATCGCAGTGGTCTCTCTTGCTGCAGAGCATCGGCTCTGGGCGCATGCACTCCAGAGCTCTGGCTCGCAATTGGACACACCTGTCCAGTCCCTCCCCAGCACATGGGATCTTCCTAGGTCAGGGATCAAACTGGTGCCCCTCGCACTGCAAGGTGGACTCAACCTACTGGACCACCAGGAAAGCCTTTCTTTTTATTTTTTAACTTACAAAAATGATGCACAATTCGCATAAATACATAAAAGAAAAAAATCACATTTTTTCTATAATAACTACAACTGTTAGCATTTTGGATATGGTTTTGTATCTACCTTTTTCATGACTGAGGTGTTTTACTTGGGTATCTGTTCAAAAATATAAATGGAGGGGGTGGGAGAACTGGGGAAATGGTGGTCAGAGGGTACAAACTTGCAGTTAGAAGATGAATAAATTTTGGAGATCTAATGTACATCGTGATTCTAGTTAACAAAACATTACATACTTCAAAGTTGCTAAAAGGATAATCTTAAATATTCTCACCATATTAAAGAAATGATATTTATGTGACATGATGGCGATGCTAATGGTGGTCAAATCAACACAGATGCACATCTTAAACGTACACAGTGTTATGTATCAATTATATCTCAATTTTTAAAAGAAAAAAAAAGGAATCTGTGGTGAGTTGAACTAATATGAGATTCATTTGAATAAAATACAATTGACGATCAAAAAATATCAAGATGTGGATATGCTTTTCTAACTTTCCAATATTTTGGTTGTCAAACACACGGAAGTATTCCAAGAGAGTTGGGACATCAGGAGTACTGTAGAAAAAGTGCCCACATACACTGGAAGGCTGGACCAGATGTCTTTTGGGCCCCTTCCACGGCTAAGATTTTCAGATTCTTTTAGATTATGCCAGGCACTTTATTATATTTAAAACAATAGATTCCATGTAACACTGCTAACTCAAGCTAAAAAAGAAAATGAAGGGCTTCCCTGGTGGTCCAGTGGGTAAGGACACCGCCTTGCAGTGCAAGGGGCGCCGGTTCGATCCCTGGCCTGGGAAGATCCCACGTACCGCGGAGCGGCTGGACCGATGTGTCCAATGACCGAGCCGGAGCTCTGGAGCGCATGCGCCCAGAGCCAGTGCTCTGCGACAACAGAGGCCACTGCGATGGGAGGCCCACATGGGCCAAAAGAACAAAGATGGATGAAAATAGATAAATGAAAGACCAATAGAAGCGGCCCGACGGCCCCCTCCGACCCCACCCCCCAAAAAAAAATTAAAAAAAAAGAAAAAGAAGTAGAATACTTCCAAAAACACTGAAAAGCATTTCACTTGAAATCTGTGATTTATATGACATTAAAGAAAGAAACAAAAAATGTCAAAATAGAATTCTTATTGGATAATGGTGAGATTCTTCTCAAGCTGCAAAACAATTTCCTTGAGGGCAGGATCCTCTGCCCAGTTGACTTTACTTCCCAAAATGAGGTTCTGTAATTAAAAAAAATTTGTTTAAATTAAAGTTCTAAGTAGTTTTAAAAATTTAACAAGATTTTTAAAACATCCTCTTTCACTCATCTAATACTTAGAGAATCAGGTGTGAACATTTACTCTGTGATGATGAAGAAAAAAAGGTAAATGCACTCTTGTATCCTCATTTCTACTTTCAATAAGGCTTCAACCTTGATCTCCATAATGCTGGGGGGATATTTACAATGTTTATAACAATTTTTCAGCTTTGCCAGTTTTTGTGGATAGTTTTTACCTATTAAGGGTACCTGCAGTGTGTCCTAAAGGAAAAAGAATGCATCTGTGGTTCTGGGTTCATTTTCCTCTTCTATAGTGAAAACAGTTGAATTGTTAACTAAACTTTCCAATATTTTGGTTGTCAAACACACGGAAGTATTCCAAGAGAGTTGGGACATCAGGAGTACTGTAGAAAAAGTGCCCACATACACTGGAAGGCTGGACCAGATGTCTTTTGGGCCCCTTCCACGGCTAAGATTTTCAGATTCTTTTAGATTATGCCAGGCACTTTATTATATTTAAAACAATAGATTCCATGTAACACTGCTAACTCAAGCTAAAAAAGAAAATGAAGGGCTTCCCTGGTGGTCCAGTGGGTAAGGACACCGCCTTGCAGTGCAAGGGGCGCCGGTTCGATCCCTGGCCTGGGAAGATCCCACGTACCGCGGAGCGGCTGGACCGATGTGTCCAATGACCGAGCCGGAGCTCTGGAGCGCATGCGCCCAGAGCCAGTGCTCTGCGACAACAGAGGCCACTGCGATGGGAGGCCCACATGGGCCAAAAGAACAAAGATGGATGAAAATAGATAAATGAAAGACCAATAGAAGCGGCCCGACGGCCCCCTCCGACCCCACCCCCCAAAAAAAAATTAAAAAAAAAGAAAAAGAAGTAGAATACTTCCAAAAACACTGAAAAGCATTTCACTTGAAATCTGTGATTTATATGACATTAAAGAAAGAAACAAAAAATGTCAAAATAGAATTCTTATTGGATAATGGTGAGATTCTTCTCAAGCTGCAAAACAATTTCCTTGAGGGCAGGATCCTCTGCCCAGTTGACTTTACTTCCCAAAATGAGGTTCTGTAATTAAAAAAAATTTGTTTAAATTAAAGTTCTAAGTAGTTTTAAAAATTTAACAAGATTTTTAAAACATCCTCTTTCACTCATCTAATACTTAGAGAATCAGGTGTGAACATTTACTCTGTGATGATGAAGAAAAAAAGGTAAATGCACTCTTGTATCCTCATTTCTACTTTCAATAAGGCTTCAACCTTGATCTCCATAATGCTGGGGGGATATTTACAATGTTTATAACAATTTTTCAGCTTTGCCAGTTTTTGTGGATAGTTTTTACCTATTAAGGGTACCTGCAGTGTGTCCTAAAGGAAAAAGAATGCATCTGTGGTTCTGGGTTCATTTTCCTCTTCTATAGTGAAAAACAGTTGAATTGTTAACTAAAATGCATTATTTTTACAAGAGGTAAAAGAAGAGCTTAATTCTTTGCAAAGTTTCACGAATGACAAAGGTAAAGAATATATTTGCAGTAGACAATGAAGGACTGATTAGTTATAATTAATGAAAACTCAGGTCATTATTTTTTGAAAAACTCCAGCTCATTGATACTGAGTTACTAATTGAAATACTGTTAAAAAACAGATTTTTAGGATATGTGCGAAATTGTTATATACAAAAACATGAAAGACCTTGGTCTATACAAGGCACATTTTTGCTGTAAGTGAATCAAAGGGTGAGTGTATATAGATCCAGTCAGATTTACAAAGTTAGGTGGAGGTAAGCATTCAAACATGAATCACACTAAGGGTTGAACTTCTTTTAGGGACAAAGATATATATCCTAAGACAGGCAAGGTTATATTCTATTTAACAAAGCAATAGTTACGTTAAATCAAAATTAATACTAATTTATAGAATATGAATAAAAATTAAGAAACTGAATAATGGAAATTTAAAAGCAGTAAGGAACATGTGCCAGAGAAAAGTAAAATGATTCTATACTTATTATGCAATCTTCCACTTAAGGTTAGCCTAGGGGATCTGGTTATTTCTAATCAAATCATCCCCTGCTAATAGAAAATAGGAATAAAACCTGGGAAAGAATTTCTTATGGTAAGATATATGTCCTCATGTTCTACAAGGATATGCTTTATACATCATAGACAGTTTGAACTGTGTATCTTCATAAATTAAAACTGATTGTATTTCATCAACAGTTCCAAAGACATTTTATAATTCAAAAAGTAATGAAAAACTTCAGACTAAAGGAACACATAAAACTTACATGACAGTAACTACCAATATTCATTGAGAATTTGCTTGGACCAGATACTTTGTATCCTCATTTCTACTTTCAATAAGGCTTCAACCTTGATCTCCATAATGCTGGGGGGATATTTACAATGTTTATAACAATTTTTCAGCTTTGCCAGTTTTTGTGGATAGTTTTTACCTATTAAGGGTACCTGCAGTGTGTCCTAAAGGAAAAAGAATGCATCTGTGGTTCTGGGTTCATTTTCCTCTTCTATAGTGAAAAACAGTTGAATTGTTAACTAAAATGCATTATTTTTACAAGAGGTAAAAGAAGAGCTTAATTCTTTGCAAAGTTTCACGAATGACAAAGGTAAAGAATATATTTGCAGTAGACAATGAAGGACTGATTAGTTATAATTAATGAAAACTCAGGTCATTATTTTTTGAAAAACTCCAGCTCATTGATACTGAGTTACTAATTGAAATACTGTTAAAAAACAGATTTTTAGGATATGTGCGAAATTGTTATATACAAAAACATGAAAGACCTTGGTCTATACAAGGCACATTTTTGCTGTAAGTGAATCAAAGGGTGAGTGTATATAGATCCAGTCAGATTTACAAAGTTAGGTGGAGGTAAGCATTCAAACATGAATCACACTAAGGGTTGAACTTCTTTTAGGGACAAAGATATATATCCTAAGACAGGCAAGGTTATATTCTATTTAACAAAGCAATAGTTACGTTAAATCAAAATTAATACTAATTTATAGAATATGAATAAAAATTAAGAAACTGAATAATGGAAATTTAAAAGCAGTAAGGAACATGTGCCAGAGAAAAGTAAAATGATTCTATACTTATTATGCAATCTTCCACTTAAGGTTAGCCTAGGGGATCTGGTTATTTCTAATCAAATCATCCCCTGCTAATAGAAAATAGGAATAAAACCTGGGAAAGAATTTCTTATGGTAAGATATATGTCCTCATGTTCTACAAGGATATGCTTTATACATCATAGACAGTTTGAACTGTGTATCTTCATAAATTAAAACTGATTGTATTTCATCAACAGTTCCAAAGACATTTTATAATTCAAAAAGTAATGAAAAACTTCAGACTAAAGGAACACATAAAAACTTACATGACAGTAACTACCAATATTCATTGAGAATTTGCTTGGACCAGATACTGTGCTAAATAGACAAACATGAATCATCACCTTCAGTTTTAATAACCACTCTAAACAAGGGAATAGTGCTTAGTAAAGCTAAATAATTTCTGCAAGGTCAGCAATTATTAAGCAGCTGGCCGGATCTCAACTTTAGTTTTCTATCACTTGCATCCACGTTTCCCCACCTCCCAACTTGGGATTTAACGTTTTCCACCATTACACCATTCTGCCTCCACAGAGTTCCTGAAATAACTCCCATTTATAAATGCCTAAGGTTTAACTATACTGAAAAACTAAAGCCTTAAATGTTAAATAAACATGAATTCCAGGTATATATAAACATATCAACATTCAGTACTGAATTATTTTTTAAAATCAAGAACTAAATGAAAATAAGCCTGAAGATAATACAATCAGTCATTTTTAAAAAGTTCTTTACTCCCCTTTCTACTTTATATAAATGTTACCTGGAACACGTGTTGAACAACTGTAGTAATCTGTATCTCCCTCTCCAGGTTTTGTTTTATGGTCTTTATCTTGTCCGAATTTTCCATACTGTTCAAATCATCTTTCTGTTTATTTTTTTCTGTCTGTAATTCTAAAAGTTTCTTTTCTGAAGCTTGTTTTAACTCTATTGGGTTAAAAAATAAAAAAATATACTATATGTGACAACTATAAACAGGAATTTGAAAACATGAAGCAGAGCAGTTGCTGATTATTTCAGTCAAGAGAAGAATTTTAATAAGCAGCATTTTAGGTTGTAGTTCCATTTTGATCTGAAAATGATTTCTCTGTTGCAAAACAACAATATTAGAATTTTATACTTAGCAATGCCGTTTGTGAGATGTTCAAGTGTGCATGCATGATAATGATACTGTCTACAAATGTCTGGCATGGCATCATGTCATAGGACTTACTCTTGGATTGCCAAAAAAAAAAAATAGGAGATACATGTAAGGAAATACTTTTCCCTCCTTTATTTACAAGAATTACATATCAACAAGATACATTTTCAAGGAAAAGTAAGATTCCTTTCTCCAGGGATAAATATTATCAACCATTTTTTGTTGTTCCCAAAATGTTCTGAGAATCACACTATAAATCTTCTTGATAAACCCATGTTGAAAATATCCTAAGTCAAAAATGCACCTAATCTACCAAATATCACAGCTTAGCCTAGCCCACATTAAACATGCCCAGAACACTTATATTAGCCTGCAATCAGGCAAAATCATCTAATAGAAAGTCTGTTTTATAACAAATATCTCAGGTAATTTACTGAATACTATACTAAAATTGAAAAACATAATAGCTGTAAGCGTATTGGTTGTTTACCCTTGTGATCATGTGGCTGCCGCTACCCGGTATCACACAAGAATATCTTATGAGCCCAGGAAAAAAGCAAAATTCAAAATCTGAATTCAGTTTTCATTAAATGCGTGTCATTGTAAAGTCAAAAAATCATAAGCCGAAACATAAGTTAGGCACAGACTGTATTTGAAAATATAAATTGGTGTATCTCAGGAGCTCAGTTCCTTGACAGTAATGTATCAAAAGTAGGTTAGAATGCAATGGGAAAAAAGCCAAAGACTGATTGGACAGGTGACCAGGACTACTACTAACCTTGAGATTATTTACAAAAGGCATATTTAGGGGCTTTCCTTGTGGTGCAGTGGTAAAGAATCTGCTTGCCAATGCAGGAGACACTAGTTTGATCCCTGATCTGGGAAGATCCCAGGGCTACAGAAAAAAATAAGTCTGTGTGCCACAATGAATGATCCTATGCTCTAGAGCCTGTGTTGAGTCCAGGGGCCACAACTGAAGCCTGTGTGCCTAGAGCCCCTGCTCCACAACAAGAGAAGCCACTGCAATGAGAAGCCTGGGCACTGCAACTAAGGGTAGCCCTCGCTCACTGCAAGTAGACGAAAGCCCATGCAACTGTGAAGACCCACCACATCCAAAAATAATAAAAATAAATTAATTAATTTTTAAAAAGGCAAATCTACATATTTTAAAATTATAAACCATGCCTATAACTGTTAAATGAAAAAAGGAGTTTACAACACAATAAAATTATGCCAATTTTATAAATAATAAGCACTGAAGATCAATTATCTGATAAAATAAAAAACTTAAACTTTCTTATGTATATTTTTATTTCTAAATTCTTTATAGAGAAAATGTATAATTCACCTTAGTTCTCTGTGAAATACATTTCAATAATTTCAATGCAAAAAACCATCTCATATTCATTAAGTTAAACTATAAAATGCTCAGGAATAGGTGGATTTAATTCAGATGATTATTATATCTACTACTCTGGGCATGAATCCCTTAAAAAGAATGGAGTAGCCCTCACAGTCAACAAAAGAGTCTGAAATGCAGTACTTGGGTGCAATCTCAAAAATGAAACAATGATCTCCATTCGATTCCAAGGTAAATCATTAGACATCACAGTAATCAAAGTCTATGCCCCAACCACTAGTGATGAAGAAGCTGAAGTTGAATGGTTCTATTAAGACCTATAAGACCTCCTAGAAATAACACCAAAAACAGATGTCCTGGAATGCAAAAGTATGTAATCAAGAGCTACCTGGAATAACAGGCAAGTGTGGCCTTGGAGTACAAAATGAAGCAGGGCCAAGGCTAACAGAGTTTTGCCAAGAGAACGCACTGGTCATAGCAAACACTCTCTTCCAACAACACAAGAGACTACATAAGGATAACACCATATGGTCAGTACTGAAATCAGACTGATTATACCCTTTGTAGCCGAAGATGGAGAAGCTCTATACAGTCAGCAAACACAAGACCTGGAGCTGACTGGCTCAGATCATCAGCTCCTTTTGCAAAATTCAGGCTCAAACTGAAGAAAGTAGGGAAAACCACTAGGTTTGCCTCCTGAGGAAGCCTGTATGTGGGTCAAGAAGCAACAGTTAGGGCTTCCCTGGTGGTCCAGTGGATAAGGACACTCTGCCTTACAGTGCAAGGGGCACCGGTTCCATCCCTGGCCTGGGAAGATCCCACATGCCGGGGAGCGGCTGGACCGATGTGTCCAATTACCGAGCCGGAGCTCTGGAGCGCATGTGCCCAGAGCCGGTGCTCTGCGACAACAGAGGCCACTGCGATGGGAGGCCCACATGGGCCAAAGAACAAAGATGGATGAAAAATAGACAAATGAAAGACCAACAGAAGTGGCCCGCCTGCCCCCCCCCCTCCCCCCCCCCCCTAAAATAAATAAATAAATAAATGTTTAAAGTCAATGGGAAAAATAATTAAAAAAAAAAAAAAGAAGCAACAGTTCGAACTGGATATGGAACAATGGACTGGTTCCAAAATAGGGAAGGCGTAGGTCAAGGCTATATATTGTCACCCTGTCTATTTAACTTATATGCAGAGTACATCATGTGAAATGCCAGGCTGAATGAGTCACAAGCTAGAATCAAGATTGCCAGGAAAGAGCTTCCTTGATGGTCCAGTGGGTTGAGTCCACCTTGCAGTGCAAGGGGCACTGGTTTGATCCCTGGCCCAGGAAGATCCCATGTGCTGGGAAGCGGCTGGACAGGTGTGTCCAATTGCAAGCCAGAGCTCTGGAGTGCATGTGCCCAGAGCTGGTGCTCTGTAGCGAGAGAGGCCACTGTGATGGGAGGCGCACACAGGCCAAAGAACGAAGATGGATAAAAATAAATAAATAAATAAACAATAAAAGAGGCAAAAATTAAAAATAAAACAGTTAAAAAAAAAAGAGAGATTGCCAGGAGAAATAGTAACAATCTCAGATATGCAGATGATACCACTCTAATGGCAGAAAGTGAAGAGGAACTAAAGGGCCTCTTGATTAAGGTGAAATAGGAGAGTGAAAAAAACTGGCTTAAAACTCAACATTCCAAAAACTAAGATCATGGCATCTGGTCCCATCACTTCATGGCAAATAGACTGGGAAAATGTGGAAACAGTACCAGATTACATTTTTTTGGGCTCCAAAATCAATGTGGACAGCGACTGCAGCCATGAAATTAAAAGATGTCTGCTCCTTGAAATAAA
This sequence comes from Tragulus kanchil, assembly GCA_022376925.1. NCBI lineage: Eukaryota > Metazoa > Chordata > Mammalia > Artiodactyla > Tragulidae > Tragulus > Tragulus kanchil. The sequence goes on along the minus strand of JAIOJX010000004.1, from coordinate 91,076,071 downwards.
GCTATGACAACCCTAGACAGTGTATTAAAAACAGAAACATCACTTTGCCAGCAAAGGTTCATATAGTCAAAGCTTGGTTTTTCCAGTAGTTATTTACGGGTGTGAGAGTTGGATCACAAAGAAGGCTGAGTACTGAAGAATGCTTTTGAACTGTGGTGCTGGAGAAGACTCTTGAAAGTCCCTTGGACAGCAAGGAGATCAAACCAGTCAATCCCAAAGGAAATCAACCCCAAATATTCATTGGAAGGACTGGTGCTAACTAAAGCTTGAATACTTTGGCCACCAAATGCAAAGAGCCAACTCACTGGAAAAAGACCCTGATGCTCTGAAAGATTGAAGGCAAGAGGAGAAGGGGGTGACAGGATTAGATGGTTGGATGGCATCACTGACTCAATGGACATGAGTTTGACCAAAGTCAGGGAGATAGTGAAGGACAGGGAAGCCTGGTATGCTGCAGTTCATAGGGTCACAAAGAGTTGGACATGACTTAGTGACTGAACAGCAACAACAATAGAACCATATGTATCAGGCAATCATTTAAAAATTGTGTATGAAAAAAAAAATCATGTACAGACTTCCCTGGTGGCACTGTGGATGCCATGCAGGAACACAGGTTCAATCCCTGGTCTGGGAGGATTTCACATGGCATAGAGCAACTACACTCAAGAGCTGCAACTACTTAGCCTGTGTGCTGCAACCGCTGAAGCCCTCACCCTGACAGCCTGTGCTCCACCATAAGAGAAGCCACTCCAGTGAGAAGCAGAGTACACAACAGAGTAGCCTCTGCTCACCACAACTAAAGAAAAGCCCTCGCAAAGCAACCAAGACCTAGTGCAGCCAAAAAATACATAATTTTTTAAAAATTATGTACATACACATGATGTGGGTGTGGAAAAAGGCCTGGAATGATGTATGCCTAACTGTGGTCACACAGGAAAAAGGTATGGCTTTCACATTATACTTTTCTGTGTTATTTGATATTTTTGCCCCACTGAGAATGTATTAATTTTTGTGATTCAAAATTCCAAAACAACAGATCAAGCAAAATGTACTTCATATACTACTTTTTAAATTTCTATGCCCAAAGCTTTAAGAAAATTTGAAAATTAAAAACTTTTCAGTGATTGGGCCTTATCAATCTTCGTATTAAGAAAATTTAGAAACAGTCAAGCTTCATATAGTCAAAGCTTGGTTTTCCAGTAGTTATTTACGGTGTGAGAGTTGGATCACAAAGAAGGCTGAGTACTGAAGAATGCTTTTGAACTGTGGTGCTGGAGAAGACTCTTGAAAGTCCCTTGGACAGCAAGGAGATCAAACCAGTCAATCCCAAAGGAAATCAACCCCAAATATTCATTGGAAGGACTGGTGCTAACTAAAGCTTGAATACTTTGGCCACCAAATGCAAAGAGCCAACTCACTGGAAAAAGACCCTGATGCTCTGAAAGATTGAAGGCAAGAGGAGAAGGGGGTGACAGGATTAGATGGTTGGATGGCATCACTGACTCAATGGACATGAGTTTGACCAAAGTCAGGGAGATAGTGAAGGACAGGGAAGCCTGGTATGCTGCAGTTCATAGGGTCACAAAGAGTTGGACATGACTTAGTGACTGAACAGCAACAACAATAGAACCATATGTATCAGGCAATCATTTAAAAATTGTGTATGAAAAAAAAAATCATGTACAGACTTCCCTGGTGGCACTGTGGATGCCATGCAGGAACACAGGTTCAATCCCTGGTCTGGGAGGATTTCACATGGCATAGAGCAACTACACTCAAGAGCTGCAACTACTTAGCCTGTGTGCTGCAACCGCTGAAGCCCTCACCCTGACAGCCTGTGCTCCACCATAAGAGAAGCCACTCCAGTGAGAAGCAGAGTACACAACAGAGTAGCCTCTGCTCACCACAACTAAAGAAAAGCCCTCGCAAAGCAACCAAGACCTAGTGCAGCCAAAAAATACATAATTTTTTAAAAATTATGTACATACACATGATGTGGGTGTGGAAAAAGGCCTGGAATGATGTATGCCTAACTGTGGTCACACAGGAAAAAGGTATGGCTTTCACATTATACTTTTCTGTGTTATTTGATATTTTTGCCCCACTGAGAATGTATTAATTTTTGTGATTCAAAATTCCAAAACAACAGATCAAGCAAAATGTACTTCATATACTACTTTTTAAATTTCTATGCCCAAAGCTTTAAGAAAATTTGAAAATTAAAAAACTTTTCAGTGATTGGGCCTTATCAATCTTCGTATTAAGTGAAAAGTGTGTTCTCCAAGAAAAAGTCAAAAAGTGTTCTACATACGTAATCTCTTCTTTCTAACATCAAGCAATTTTTCCTCCAAATCCCAAGTTTCCTGTTATTAGAAATAAAAAGATTAAGGCACATAACCTAAGAACACACCTATAATATTTAAATCACTGAATTTTATCTATTAGTTCATATTTTATATACCTCCAGTTTTCAATTCCTCTATTTTTATAAAACAAAAGGGAAAGAAAGAGTATCTTTAATGATAAGTAGATAGTCAGAAATAATGAAATTATGAAAAGAGAAAATTTAAGTTACTGAACTCCAACCATAGCAGTCTTTGGGCAATCCTATTTAGTCACATATTGTTACCAGTAAGAATGTGTTAGTGAAATGATGAGAATGCATAAGCAGTTTTATGTTTAAAATTACCTGCTTTGAGTTCATTATTAATTTATTCAGATTTAATATTTGTTTCATGTTATCCATAAGCACACTAAAAAGAAATAAAAAATATGATTTATTAAGTTTAAAAAACTCATTAAGAAATCAGTTAGTATATAATAACTTTCATTATATTTACTGTACACTCTAATATAATCATTGTTTAACAAAGTAAGTCTAGAAAAGTTTGATGTAAACTAAATTTCTGACATGTTTCTCTAGAAAAATTTTGCTCACAGACAACAAAGAATATCAAATTTAAGCAAGCAGGAATATTTCTTCTTTATTCTTGGCCACACTGCATAGCATCCAGGATCTTAGTTCCCTGACCAGAGATCGATCCAATGTCTTCTGCAGTGGAAACACAGAGTCTTAACCACTGGACCACGAGGAAAGTCCCCAAGAACATTCCTAAAAGTCTCATATTTAGGGAGGAAAAAACCCTAATAACTTGCTATTACATAGCTTTCTTTTGGAAACAGACTCTAAGATATTTTTTCATTAATTAATTAATTTGGCTGTGCTGGATCTCAGCTTCAGTACGAAGGATCTTGGAACTTTGATCTTTGATGCGGCATATTTAGCTGAGGTATGTTGTATCTAAGTTCCTGACCAGGGATTGAATCTGGGCCCCCTGCAATGGGAGTGCAAAGTCTTAGCCCTGGACCACCAGGGAAGTCCACAGACTTTAGTTTTTAGACCAGTTTTAGGTTCACAGTAAAACCAAGTGGAAGGGAAGCCTCTGGCCCCATACTTGCACAGCCTCCTCACCAGAGTGGCCCATTTGTTACAAATGATGAACACACAGTGACACATCATTATCACCAGAGTTTACATTAGGGTTCACTCTTGGTGTTGTATATTCTATGAGTTTTGACAAATGCATAGTTACATGTATCTATTAGAATCATTTGTATCATATAGAGCAGTTTCACTGAACAAACTGCTTTCACCCCCATTTCTTCAGCAAGTATTTCTGAGAGACTATTGCATGTCAAGACTGTGCCTGGCATCAGGATTACAAAACAGAAAACACAGTATCTGTTTTCAAAGAGGAAAGAATCTTCTTATAGGGAAAAAAATAAATCCACACCCATCATATGGCTTCATTACAACCAGTAATGAATATGAACCCATGTAAGAGTTGTGCCAAGGGTGGAACAAGGCAAACCCTTGAGTCTTGAAGGATGTAAAAGTACAGTTGCTCCTTGAACAATGCAGGCAGGGTGGGTGGTTGGTGTTCCAATATCCCACAGACCAGAGTACACCAATCTCTGCCTCAAAAACAAAAGAATTAAATGACTCACCAAGGACAGAAAGCAAGTCTGGATCAAACCCTAGTTCACTGATCCACATATTGTGACCTCTAAATAAACACAAACTTCCTCCCATACTTAATTTAAAGATCTGTAAAATGAGAATACAGGTACTAGATTTATTGATTAAAAAAAACACTTGCATTTAAGTGTACTTGGGAAGTTCAAACTCATTTTATTCAAGTGTTAAGTGTGATTATTCAGATTACCTAACAAGCAGCTTGGTAGAGCTGGGGTAGAAGGGTAGAAACAAGTCTGGGCAAGAAGAGTGGTTCTCATATCTCAGAGTGCCACTAGCCCTTGGAAGGCTTGTTATATGTGGACTGCCAGCTTCCCATCTTAGGATCAGATTAGACATGACCCTGATTGCCAGAGTCTTTATTTTATATTCCTTGGCAAATTATATAAGCTCATTTCTGCCAACGAAAAGTGAAGACTGCATTTCCTATCTCATTGGGTTGTTGCTGGCTTAAATGAGATAGCATTGGTTCTGTTTACAGTGTCAAACAAAAGTTAACTTTCAAAATCTTCCTTCAAAATTCTCAGATCATCTGGATAAAAATTCTAATGCTTCTCAGGGTCCCAATTCATAAGGAACAAGGCGCTAGTGGGACTATAAAAGTTGTAATGGGCCCATTTGTTACAAATGATGAACACACAGTGACACATCATTATCACCAGAGTTTACATTAGGGTTCATCTTGGTGTTGTATATTCTATGAGTTTTGACAAATGCATAGTTACATGTATCTATTAGAATCATTTGTATCATATAGAGCAGTTTCACTGAACAAACTGCTTTCACCCCCATTTCTTCAGCAAGTATTTCTGAGAGACTATTGCATGTCAAGACTGTGCCTGGCATCAGGATTACAAAACAGAAAACACAGTATCTGTTTTCAAAGAGGAAAGAATCTTCTTATAGGGAAAAAAATAAATCCACACCCATCATATGGCTTCATTACAACCAGTAATGAATATGAACCCATGTAAGAGTTGTGCCAAGGGTGGAACAAGGCAAACCCTTGAGTCTTGAAGGATGTAAAAGTACAGTTGCTCCTTGAACAATGCAGGCAGGGTGGGTGGTTGGTGTTCCAATATCCCACAGACCAGAGTACACCAATCTCTGCCTCAAAAACAAAAGAATTAAATGACTCACCAAGGACAGAAAGCAAGTCTGGATCAAACCCTAGTTCACTGATCCACATATTGTGACCTCTAAATAAACACAAACTTCCTCCCATACTTAATTTAAAGATCTGTAAAATGAGAATACAGGTACTAGATTTATTGATTAAAAAAAACACTTGCATTTAAGTGTACTTGGGAAGTTCAAACTCATTTTATTCAAGTGTTAAGTGTGATTATTCAGATTACCTAACAAGCAGCTTGGTAGAGCTGGGGTAGAAGGGTAGAAACAAGTCTGGGCAAGAAGAGTGGTTCTCATATCTCAGAGTGCCACTAGCCCTTGGAAGGCTTGTTATATGTGGACTGCCAGCTTCCCATCTTAGGATCAGATTAGACATGACCCTGATTGCCAGAGTCTTTATTTTATATTCCTTGGCAAATTATATAAGCTCATTTCTGCCAACGAAAAGTGAAGACTGCATTTCCTATCTCATTGGGTTGTTGCTGGCTTAAATGAGATAGCATTGGTTCTGTTTACAGTGTCAAACAAAAGTTAACTTTCAAAATCTTCCTTCAAAATTCTCAGATCATCTGGATAAAAATTCTAATGCTTCTCAGGGTCCCAATTCATAAGGAACAAGGCGCTAGTGGGACTATAAAAGTTGTAATGGGGCTTCCCTGGTAGCTCAGTGATAAAGCGTTCACCTGTCAATGCAGGAGACACGGGTTCGGTCCTTGATCTGGGAGGATCCCACATGCTGCAGAGCAAAGAAGCCTGTGAGCCACAACTATTGAGCCTGTGCTCTAGAGGCTTGGAGCCGCAGCTATTGAACTCACATGCCATAACTACTGAAGCCCGTGTGCCCGAGTTCCACAATAGGAAGCCTGCTCACCTCAACTAGAGAGTAGCCCCCACTCCCTGCAACTAGAGAAAAGCCTGTGGCAGCAGTGAAAACCCAGAATAGCCAAAAATAAATAAATAAAAAATATATTTTTAAAGTTGTAATGATGAGAAGGGCCCACTTCATTTATTTCTCAGATAAAAGTGGCCAAGAGGGGCTTCCCTGGTGGTCCAGTGGGTGAGGACACCGCCTTGCAGTGCAAGGGGCGCCGGTTCGTTCCCTGGCCTGGGAAGACCCCACGTGCCGCGGAGCGGCTGGACCGATGTGTCCAATTACCGAGCCAGAGCTCTGGGGCGCATGCGCCCAGAGCCGGCGCTCTGCAACAACAGATGCCACCGCGATGGGAGGCCCACAGGGGCCAAAAAACAAAGACGGATGACAATAGAGAAATGACAGACCAATAGAAGTGGCCTGCCCGCCCCCCCCCCTCCCAACCCCACCCCCTAAAAGATGAAAAAAAAAAAAAAAAGTGGCCAAGAGTGAACAGATAATTAAAAAAAAAAAAATTCATGAAACTAATCATTATGTGGACCTCCCTTACTGCCATCTTTACCAAAGCCAGAAACCATAAAATAAAACCAAAAAAACCCTACCTAGTCTTCAAGTCAATTTCTCCAGGTGCTTTTAAGTGCAGTTGAAAGTTGCATCCTATAGAAGAAAAAGCTCCCATTATAAAACATGGATAACATTTATGGTACGGTGTATCATGGCAAATAGATTTTCTGTTTACAGTGTCAAACAAAAGTTAACTTTCAAAATCTTCCTTCAAAATTCTCAGATCATCTGGATAAAAATTCTAATGCTTCTCAGGGTCCCAATTCATAAGGAACAAGGCGCTAGTGGGACTATAAAAGTTGTAATGGGGCTTCCCTGGTAGCTCAGTGATAAAGCGTTCACCTGTCAATGCAGGAGACACGGGTTCGGTCCTTGATCTGGGAGGATCCCACATGCTGCAGAGCAAAGAAGCCTGTGAGCCACAACTATTGAGCCTGTGCTCTAGAGGCTTGGAGCCGCAGCTATTGAACTCACATGCCATAACTACTGAAGCCCGTGTGCCCGAGTTCCACAATAGGAAGCCTGCTCACCTCAACTAGAGAGTAGCCCCCACTCCCTGCAACTAGAGAAAAGCCTGTGGCAGCAGTGAAAACCCAGAATAGCCAAAAATAAATAAATAAAAAATATATTTTTAAAGTTGTAATGATGAGAAGGGCCCACTTCATTTATTTCTCAGATAAAAGTGGCCAAGAGGGGCTTCCCTTGTGGTCCAGTGGGTGAGGACACCGCCTTGCAGTGCAAGGGGCACCGGTTCGATCCCTGGCCTGGGAAGACCCCACGTGCCGCAGAGCGGCTAGACCGATGTGTCCAACTACCGAGCCAGAGCTCTGGGGCGCATGCGCCCAGAGCCGGCGCTCTGCAACAACAGATGCCACCGCGATGGGAGGCCCACAGGGGCCAAAAAACAAAGACGGATGACAATAGAGAAATGACAGACCAATAGAAGTGGCCTGCCCGCTCCCCTACCCCCCCACCCCACCCCCTAAAAGATGAAAAAAAAAAAAAAAAGTGGCCAAGAGTGAACAGATAATTAAAAAAAAAAAAATTCATGAAACTAATCATTATGTGGACCTCCCTTACTGCCATCTTTACCAAAGCCAGAAACCATAAAATAAAACCAAAAAAACCCTACCTAGTCTTCAAGTCAATTTTCTCCAGGTGCTTTTTAAGTGCAGTTGAAAGTTGCATCCTATAGAAGAAAAAAGCTCCCATTATAAAACATGGATAACATTTATGGTACGGTGAAAAGAAAAACTTAAAATACAACAAAGTTAAGACTGATTTCTGTTTAAATATAACACAAAACAAAAGTAGGTTTTTAAAAAGTATTATATGGGAAATAATTTGATAAGTAGGTCATAGAAATATGAAGGAACACCAAGAAGGGTGGGGCTGTTACACGTGGTTGGGCATGGTCAGGTAGAGGGGCCGGGCTGACCCGACACACGGCCTGAACTTGCTCTCCAAGCCATCCACCTAGGTGCAGGCATGGGAGGAAGCATTAAGGCACTACAAAATGTAATATACACTATGATAAAATATAATTAACATTGCTAAGTTATATATGAAAGTTGTTAAGAGAATAAGTCTGAGTTCTCATCACAAGAAAAACAAATTTATTTCTATTACTTTAATTTTGTATCTATATGAGATGGTTGATATTCACTAAACCTACTGTGATAATCATTAAAGCATGCATATAAGTCAAAACATTATGTGCCACACCTTAAACTTATATAGTTGTTTAGTCGCTAAGTTGTGTCCAACTCTTTGGCAGCCCTATGGACCTTAGTCTGCCAGGCTCCTCTGTCCATGTAATTTTCCAGGCAAGAATACTGGGGTGGGTTACCATTACCTTTCTCCAGGGAATCTTCCTGACCCAGGGATCAAACCTACATCTCCTGTACTGGCAAGCAGATTCTTTACTACAGAGCTAACAGGGAAGCCCAAACTTACACACTGCTGTATGTCAATTATATCTCAATAAAATTGGAAATAATAAAAAAGGCAGAGGCTTCCCTGGTAGCCCTGTGGTAAAGAGTTTGCCTGCCAGTGCAGGAGACACGGGTTCAATCCCTGATCTGGGAAGATCCCACACGCTGTGGAGCAACTAAGCCCATGAGACACAACTATTGAGCCTGTGCTCTAGAGCCTTGGAGCCACAACTATTGAGCCCATGTGCCGCAACTACTGAAGCCCATGAGCCCTAGAGCCCGAGTTCCACAGCAAGAGAAGTCACCACAACAAGAAGCCAGCTCACCTCAGCTAGAGAGTAGCCCCCACTCCCTGCAACTAGAGAAGAGCCTGCAGCAGCAGTTAAAACCCAGAACAGCCAAAAATAAATAAATAAAATGCATTTCTAAAAAAAAAAAAAAAGGCATACAGATGCAACAGGCTCAAAATGTGTAGAGTTACAGAATATAAAGCCATACTCTACTATAAATTTTAAAATATGTCTGTGTACAAGCAAGCACTATAATTTGTTCTTAAATTCAAATAGATAGTAAATAAATAAGTAATAATAAAAAGGCAATTACTCAGCAGTATTAGTCATTTCATTAAAGGGGGATATCTTAATAGCTCTGAAATGACCTTAATTAAAAAATACGATCTCTATAATGAACCAGCACATGAAATGAGAGAAAAAATTCACTACTATTAGTAATTAAAAGGATTTTAACTATTTTCAGTTAAATGTAAATACATATATCTTAGAAGGTCAGAAATAAAAGGAAAAAACTGTTAGAGTTGTTCATTTAGTTGAGATTATTAAATCAGATCGTAAGTCTATAATAGAAACTATGTTTGTCTTATTAATAGCTGTATACAACAAAGCTCTGACAGAGTAAGCACTCAAATATTTGTTGAATGAATTCTAAAATAACAGATACAAAGTCAAAAATTAAAAAAATATTTAAACTCAATGACAATTCTTTTACTCTCTTAAAGAGTTACTGGAGCAAATAAACCCATGTAATCTTTTCAAACACCAAATGTGATTTAATCTCACTTTTATTGTCTTGATTGATATTTCCTATTACTATCTTATGTAACTTCTTCAAATGAAGATACTAATCAATGATGTAACTTTTCTCTCAGGGCTTAAATTTTGTGGGACCATTATCTAATCATCATTTTGATTAATTCAGACTAGCGATAAAGAACCCACCTGCCAAAGCAGGAGAGATGAGAAACACGAGTTCAGGAGCTTCCCTGGTAGCTCAGTGATGAAGAGTGCACATGCCAATGCAGGAGACATGGGTTCAATCCCAGATGTGGGAAGATCCCACATGCTGCAGAGCAACGAAGCCTGTGAGCCACAACTATGGAGCCTGTTCTCTAGAGCCTCTGAGCTGCAACCATGGAGCCCATGTGCCACAACTACTGAAGTTCGTGTGCCCTAGAGCCCGAGTTCCACAGCAAGAGAAGTCACCACAAGAAGCCTGCTCACCTCGACTAGAGAGCAGCCGCCTATTCCCTGCAACTAAAGAAGAGCCTGGGGCAGCAGTGAAAACCCAGAATAGCCAAAAATAAATAAATACATAAAAGAAAAAGAGGGCTTCCCTGGTGGTCCAGTGGGTAAAGGCACAGCCTTGCAGTGCAAGGGGCGCCAGTTCGAGCCCTGGCCTGGGAAGATCCCACATGCCGCGGAGTGGCTGGACTGATATGTCCAACTACCGAGCCGGAGCTCTGGAGCGCATGCGCCCAGATTCGGTGCTCTGCGACAATACAGGCCGCCGCGATGGGAGGCCCACAGGCACCAAAGAGCAAAGATGGATGAAAATGGACAAATGAAAGACCAATAGAAGTGACCTGTCTGCTCCCCTCCCTCCCCACCCCCATTCCCACCCAAATAAATAAATAAATAAATCATCAAAAAAAAAAAAAGAAAAACACGAGTTCAACCCCTGGCTTGGGAAGATATCCTGGAGGAGGGCATGGCAACCCACTCCATAAAAATTAATGCCTGGAGAATCCCATGGACAGAGGAGCCTGGTGGGCTACAGTCTATAGTGTCACAAAGAGTCGGACACAACTGAAGCAACTTGGTACACACATACTCCACCTCAAGCCATATCTATTTTGCATACTTAAAATGTAATAATTACCTTTCTAATGTAAGTTTTCTTATTTCAAAAGCAATTTTCGCCTCTTCAACTTCATTTTCTAGTTCTTCGATTTTACTGCCAAAGAAGCATGAACCAAAGAATGTCATCATGATCAGATAAAGTAACTACTGGAATAAAGCATAAAGTAAACCTTTAAGGAAAGTAAAATGCCTGTCATCTAAATAAGAGTATTCTACCGTCTCCCACATCGATGCATTTACAGATTTGGTAAACTGGTTCCTGATAAGAGATTTCACTAAGTATCTTGTTAAAGTGGGGCATATGCCAAAAGTGCTAACGTGGTAGAACACTCATGTGCACATTAAGTCCACAGCCCACATCAACAACTATGTGTGCATGACAAATTACTTGAAAAAACAAAGAAAAGGAAAAAGAAAGACAATATTATAAGATGAATAATACTGTTACATCTGTAAAAACCACAACTAAAAATTTAAAATATGACCTACGCTTCAATTTGCTTTTCCTGCATGATTTGTTCTGGAGTTTTTTCTTCATCTACAAATAAATAAAATTTTAAAGTTAGTAATATTGTATGAAAGCACTGTACTGTCTAACAGAAATATAATGTGAGCCACAAATGCAAACCAAATATGTAATTTTAAATTTCTAGTTTCCGCATTACAAAACCAACAAGAGAATTTAATTTTAATATAGCTTATTTAACCCAAAAGATCCAAATATTGTCATTTTAACATGTAAACAATTTGGAATTACTGCTGAAATAGTTCACAATCTTTTCTTCTGAGCATATTTTACATTTAGCCCTTCTCAGTGAGGATGGACCACATTTCAACTGTTTAGTGGTCACATGGAGCTGCTGTTGCTGCTGTTCATATTAGACAGCAGTTTAGAATGATAGAAAAGAGAGTAAAAAATCAAGATCAATGTAAAAAAAGCATGTTTATATATAAAAAATTAAAATATATGTAAAATTACATACAAAACCACAAAATAATTGTAGATAAATTTAACAAAATACATGTATGACCTATATACTAACACTACCAAATGGTAAAATGGAAAGATATACTATCTACATATACTGGGGGGATCATTATCATTAATATGTCAATTCTAATATAACAAATTCACCCATACTGATCTATACATCCCACTCAAAATCCCAGACAAGCTGATTTTAAAATGCATACAGAAAAACAAAGGACTAAGAATAGTCAAAACATTTTTGACAAAGAATGAAGTTGAAGGACTTACAATAGCTGATAATCAAAACTTACTCTAATGCTACAGTAATCCAAACAGTGTGGTACCATTATAAAGACAGACAATTCCTCAAAGAACAGAGGAAAAAGTCCATTAATAGACCAATGCAAGTATGGAGGGCTGGTTCCTGAAAAATTTGCCAAAAGTGCTAACGTGGTAGAACACTCATGTGCACATTAAGTCCACAGCCCACATCAACAACTATGTGTGCATGACAAATTACTTGAAAAAACAAAGAAAAGGAAAAAGAAAGACAATATTATAAGATGAATAATACTGTTACATCTGTAAAAACCACAACTAAAAATTTAAAATATGACCTACGCTTCAATTTGCTTTTCCTGCATGATTTGTTCTGGAGTTTTTTCTTCATCTACAAATAAATAAAATTTTAAAGTTAGTAATATTGTATGAAAGCACTGTACTGTCTAACAGAAATATAATGTGAGCCACAAATGCAAACCAAATATGTAATTTTAAATTTCTAGTTTCCGCATTACAAAACCAACAAGAGAATTTAATTTTAATATAGCTTATTTAACCCAAAAGATCCAAATATTGTCATTTTAACATGTAAACAATTTGGAATTACTGCTGAAATAGTTCACAATCTTTTCTTCTGAGCATATTTTACATTTAGCCCTTCTCAGTGAGGATGGACCACATTTCAACTGTTTAGTGGTCACATGGAGCTGCTGTTGCTGCTGTTCATATTAGACAGCAGTTTAGAATGATAGAAAAGAGAGTAAAAAATCAAGATCAATGTAAAAAAAGCATGTTTATATATAAAAAATTAAAATATATGTAAAATTACATACAAAACCACAAAATAATTGTAGATAAATTTAACAAAATACATGTATGACCTATATACTAACACTACCAAATGGTAAAATGGAAAGATATACTATCTACATATACTGGGGGGATCATTATCATTAATATGTCAATTCTAATATAACAAATTCACCCATACTGATCTATACATCCCACTCAAAATCCCAGACAAGCTGATTTTAAAATGCATACAGAAAAACAAAGGACTAAGAATAGTCAAAACATTTTTGACAAAGAATGAAGTTGAAGGACTTACAATAGCTGATAATCAAAACTTACTCTAATGCTACAGTAATCCAAACAGTGTGGTACCATTATAAAGACAGACAATTCCTCAAAGAACAGAGGAAAAAGTCCATTAATAGACCAATGCATATATGATGGATAAAGAAAAGTCTTTTCAACAACAGTGCTAGAAAAACTGAATTTACATATGGAAAAATAAACCTTGACCCTCATACTATACACAAACATTAACTCAAAATGAATCTGAATGTTACGATTGTTACTCAGAATGAATCTGAATGTTAAACCTAAAACTTTAAGAACAAACAGAGGCGAATACCTTTGCAACCTTGGGGTAGTCAGTTTCTTAAAACTCCAAAACCATAAACCACAAAAAGTGAAAAACAGCAGTTCATAAAAATTAATGCCTTCTGCTCCTCAAAAGACACTATTAAGAAAATAAAAAGGCAAGCAACAAACTAGGAGAAAACTTCTGCCATATATATGCATACATATATACATACACACATATGTATTTATTCATCTGAAAAAGGACTCTATTCATTTTTTTAAAGAAGGGAATGTTTAAGAGAATACATAATGTTCCCATTTGTAATTAAAGAACTCAAACTCAGTATGACTAACAATCCAATTAAAAATGGGCAAAGATTTGAATAGACACTTCAAAACAGTAAATTGCCAATAAGACATGAAAAGATAATTGACAACATCAGTCATTAGGGAAATATAAATTAAAACCACATGAGATGTACCACTACATACTTACTAGAATGGCTTAAATTTAAAAAGACTGACAATATGAAGTTTTGGGGAAGATACTGAGTAATTGGAAATCCCTTACACTGCTGGGGAGGAATCTGCCATAATAGTATAATTATTTTAGCTGTTTGGTAGTTTCTTAAAAAGTTAAACATACACTTACCATATCATCCCACAATTTCACTTTTACATATTTAACCAAGAGAAATGAAAACAAATGTCTACCAAAAAATACACAAATGACAACTGTAGTAGCTTTATTCATGAGGGGCAAACACTGGAAACAATTCAAATATTCATCAGCAGGTGAATGGATTAACAAACTGTGGTAAAGTCATCATGAAACATACTCCACAATAAAAAGGGAAGAATTACTGAAACAAGAGAGCATGGATGAATCACAAAATACCACACTGTACAAAAGTAGCCAGGCACGTTAGGAGTGACTACTAACATGTTTGGGGTTTCTTCATAGGGTAATGGAAACATTTTGGAATTATATAGTGGTAATAGTTGCACAACCTTGTAAATAACTCTAAAAGCTACTGAGCTGTATTTTAAAATGGTGAGGTTTGTTGTGTGCATTAAGTCAACAAAGAAAGATGTCAGAAACAAATAAAAAATACACGTCATATAAATCTATTTACATCAAATTCTAGAATAGTGCTGTCTAAAAGTTCTGTGATGAATGAAATGCTTGATATCTACACTGTCCAATATGGGAGCCACACCTGAGATGTGACTAGTACAATAAAACCTTAGTAGTACTAGTACAACAAAATGTCAGTTGTACTAGTCACATATCAAATAAGTTCGTTTTCTAAGTCTGTGAGTCTCTTTCTGTAGAAATGTTTACATCTTGACTGTAGTAGTGATCTTGATTACAGAGATACATACATTTGTCAAAACTCATCAAATTGGGCTTCCTGATAGTCCAGTGGTTAAGAATCCTCCTCGCAGTGCAAGGAACACTGGTCTGATCCATGGTCCAAAAAAAAGATTTGAAATTGCCAATAAGACATGAAAAGATAATTGACAACATCAGTCATTAGGGAAATATAAATTAAAACCACATGAGATGTACCACTACATACTTACTAGAATGGCTTAAATTTAAAAAGACTGACAATATGAAGTTTTGGGGAAGATACTGAGTAATTGGAAATCCCTTACACTGCTGGGGAGGAATCTGCCATAATAGTATAATTATTTTAGCTGTTTGGTAGTTTCTTAAAAAGTTAAACATACACTTACCATATCATCCCACAATTTCACTTTTACATATTTAACCAAGAGAAATGAAAACAAATGTCTACCAAAAAATACACAAATGACAACTGTAGTAGCTTTATTCATGAGGGGCAAACACTGGAAACAATTCAAATATTCATCAGCAGGTGAATGGATTAACAAACTGTGGTAAAGTCATCATGAAACATACTCCACAATAAAAAGGGAAGAATTACTGAAACAAGAGAGCATGGATGAATCACAAAATACCACACTGTACAAAAGTAGCCAGGCACGTTAGGAGTGACTACTAACATGTTTGGGGTTTCTTCATAGGGTAATGGAAACATTTTGGAATTATATAGTGGTAATAGTTGCACAACCTTGTAAATAACTCTAAAAGCTACTGAGCTGTATTTTAAAATGGTGAGGTTTGTTGTGTGCATTAAGTCAACAAAGAAAGATGTCAGAAACAAATAAAAAATACACGTCATATAAATCTATTTACATCAAATTCTAGAATAGTGCTGTCTAAAAGTTCTGTGATGAATGAAATGCTTGATATCTACACTGTCCAATATGGGAGCCACACCTGAGATGTGACTAGTACAATAAAACCTTAGTAGTACTAGTACAACAAAATGTCAGTTGTACTAGTCACATATCAAATAAGTTCGTTTTCTAAGTCTGTGAGTCTCTTTCTGTAGAAATGTTTACATCTTGACTGTAGTAGTGATCTTGATTACAGAGATACATACATTTGTCAAAACTCATCAAATTGGGCTTCCCTGATAGTCCAGTGGTTAAGAATCCTCCTCGCAGTGCAAGGAACACTGGTCTGATCCATGGTCCAAAGGATCCCACATGCTGTGGAGCAAATAAAGCCGCGCACCACAATTATTGAGCCTATGCTCTACAGCCTGGGAGCCACAACTACTGAGCCCACGCACTGCAACTTATGAAGCCTGCCCACCTAAAGACCATGCTGCATAACAAGGAAAGCTACCACAATGAGAAGCTCGCACAACACAACTAGAGAGGAGTCCTCACTTGCCATAACTAGAGAAAGCCAGCATTCAGGAACAAAGACTCACCATAAATAAATCTTTGAAACAACATCAACAACAAAAATCCCCCATCAAACTGTATCCTTGAAATAGATGCAGTTATTGTTAAAGATAGATGCAGTTATTGTTTTTTTATTGTTAAAAAAAATCCTTGAAGCTATGAAGTCTCAGTAATATATTTTCAATGGTAAGCACTAATCAATTTTAGGTATCTTGCCTTGAAGACTACAACTTAACTTCTATGTGTGTGTTAGTCACTCGGTAGTGTCCCACTCTTTTCAACCCCACTGACTGTAGCCCTTTGTCCACGGCATTCTCCAGGCAAGAATACTGGAGTGGGTAGCCATTCCCTTCTCCATGGGATCTTCCCAACTCAGGGTTCAAACCAGTTCTCCTGCATTGCAGGAATTCCCTACGGTCTAAGTCACCAAGGAATCCCAGACCATAATAATCTGTCCTTCTCCGTTAGCTGTAGAAATTCTAGAGTGTAGACCATTAAATCTACTCAAGTTTTCAGATGTCACAACCTCCTGAAAATAAAGTTAGCTATACAAGATAAACAAGAAGTGCATGAGGAGGCAGATTCTTATCACTTGGATTTTAGCTTTAAGGTCATCATGAAGAACCCATCTCTGATTACTGTATCTAAAGTAGCTCCTCCCTCTTATCACATCATTATTTCCTTCATCACTTTTACCTCACCTCATAAATTATCTCACATGTTTCTTTGATTAACTGTTTTGCTACACAGAATTTAAGCTCCATGAGGATAAAGTCACCTTGTTCAAGACCACATCTCCATTCCTAACATCCATTCATTCAACTATCACTGCAGGATTACCTCTAGAGATAATTCCTCAGTGGTTCAAATTTTGAATAGCTTTTCCCCTACACCTTATTGTCTAAGATCTGATACACTTTTTTATGTTATGTGGGCTCTTATGATATAAAAAGCATTAGGCATGTCCTATTTCTCATCTCTAAAGTAACAGAATTTGTTTAATAAAAGGAATATAGGCTTTAGAAAGGACGTCATTATTTCCTCCAGAGGAAGGGCAGTGACCTACTTTGAGGTAAACATCTTTTTTTAACTGAAGTATAGTTGATTCACATTGTTGTGTTAGTTCAGGTATACAACAAAGTGATTCACTTACACATATATACTCATATGTATGTAAGTATATACATATTCTTATATATTCTTTTTTATTTTTTTTGCCACTTCTATTGATCTTTCATCTATTTATCTTTGTTCTTTGGCCTGTGTGGGCCTCCCGTTGCAGTGGCCTCTCTCACTGCAGAGCACCTGCTCTGAGTGCATGTGCTCCAGAGTTGGGCTAGGTAATTGGACACACCGGTCCGGCTGCGCCGTAGCACGTGGGATTTACCCAGGTCAGGGATTGAACTGGCGCCCCTTGCACTGCAAGGCGGTGTCCTCACCCACTGGACCACCAGGGAATCCCCCTTATGTATTCTTTTTCAGAAGGTAGGCATCTGATGTTACAAAAGGGATATAACTCTAGAGGCAAGAAGGCCTGATTCATATCCTAATTCCTATAGTTACTAGCTATAGTAAGTAGAAAAGAGGTTGGGGGGCCCTTTGATTTTTTTTAGGGTTTTTTCTCTTTTGTTCTGTTTTTTGCATAAGATGACTTTAGAAACCCTAGAATGAAGATACAAAACACCAGAAATGCTTTCTGATCTATGGCGTTAGAGAGAGCTTGAGCAGAGCTCAAAAATTACGTAGGTTCGAACATGGATTCAGGGAAGTGATGCATATATTAGGTGCCTTGGCTTCTCCACAATTCTTGATTCAACACAGGGTACTATCTGGTTTTATTCTTTAAGCTATTTCACAGAGAAAGAGTAACCAAAATCTATCTTTGTGACTTGAGGGTTTATAATAAACGGGGCACTAGGTGGTTAGTACTTTAGGACAACTAAGTGAAAGCTGTTGTCATGTCTGACTCTTTGTGACCTATGGACTGAAGCCCATCTGACTCCTCTGTCCATGGAATTCTCCAGGCAAGAATACTGGAATAAGTTGCCATGCCCTCCTCCATGGGATCTTACCAAACCAGGTCTCCCGCATTGTAGGTGGATTTTTACCAGTTGAGCCACCAGGGAAGCCCTAGGACTCTCTGGGTCCCTGAGATTTTTGAATTAATAATTGTAAAAGACAAATTAAAAAAATCTCTTTAGAATTGAAAATTGTCAATCAAACCTTTTTGCCTATCTCTCTCTGCTCTCAAGTCATTAATCCAGTGTTTTTCGGAGTATAGGTCTCAGGTCACATGCTCAACAATCATCTAATCTCCTAACTTAATGGTTCAAGTTATTGATGGTAGCTAAACCCATAGGAATTTCCAATCAATAGAACTTAACAGTCCTGCATTGTTATTTAGTTGTTTTATATACATTTCCTGAATTCCTAACTAGTTTCTGAGGTCCAGAGCAAGACTACTTTATGTCCCTGCCACCCTCTCTTCCCTAGATAATTGTATAAGTGATCTTTTCCCCAGAGTACCATTCATCATCAAAGTCACAAAACCTTATTTGAAAATGAAAATGCTTACTTGCATCAACCATTGACTTATATTCCAGCAGCTGTTGTTTGGTCTGTGCTCTTAGCCTGAAAACAGATAAGGAGAAGTGCTATATATTTATTGAGATTTTACTCATTATAATATGATAAATCAACTCATCTTTTTCGGAAGCTGATGAAACAAAATGAGTACAAATAAAGTCTTCCAGTTTCGCCTCATTTTACTTAAAATAGGCATACAAGACTTTAAGGCCTCAGAAAGATACACAAAATACAGTAGGAAAACAGCATCTGTGAGGAAAAGTTAAAAGCTTGATTTTTAAATTTATTCTTAATGGGTTGCACTGAAATAAGGCTTAAGGAGAAGGGTCAGGGGGCTTCTCTGGTGGTCCAGTGGGTAAAGAGTCTGCCTTGCAGTGCAAGGGGCACCGGTTTGATCCCTGGCCCAGGAAGATCCCACATGCCACAGAGCAGCTGGACTGGTGTGTCCAATTACCAGCCAGTGCTCTGGACTGATAGCTCCTGAAGATTTGTTTTGACATTGAATACTCCTCTGTCCATGGAATTCTCCAGGCAAGAATACTGGAATAAGTTGCCATGCCCTCCTCCATGGGATCTTACCAAACCAGGTCTCCCGCATTGTAGGTGGATTTTTACCAGTTGAGCCACCAGGGAAGCCCTAGGACTCTCTGGGTCCCTGAGATTTTTGAATTAATAATTGTAAAAGACAAATTAAAAAAATCTCTTTAGAATTGAAAATTGTCAATCAAACCTTTTTGCCTATCTCTCTCTGCTCTCAAGTCATTAATCCAGTGTTTTTCGGAGTATAGGTCTCAGGTCACATGCTCAACAATCATCTAATCTCCTAACTTAATGGTTCAAGTTATTGATGGTAGCTAAACCCATAGGAATTTCCAATCAATAGAACTTAACAGTCCTGCATTGTTATTTAGTTGTTTTATATACATTTCCTGAATTCCTAACTAGTTTCTGAGGTCCAGAGCAAGACTACTTTATGTCCCTGCCACCCTCTCTTCCCTAGATAATTGTATAAGTGATCTTTTCCCCAGAGTACCATTCATCATCAAAGTCACAAAACCTTATTTGAAAATGAAAATGCTTACTTGCATCAACCATTGACTTATATTCCAGCAGCTGTTGTTTGGTCTGTGCTCTTAGCCTGAAAACAGATAAGGAGAAGTGCTATATATTTATTGAGATTTTACTCATTATAATATGATAAATCAACTCATCTTTTTCGGAAGCTGATGAAACAAAATGAGTACAAATAAAGTCTTCCAGTTTCGCCTCATTTTACTTAAAATAGGCATACAAGACTTTAAGGCCTCAGAAAGATACACAAAATACAGTAGGAAAACAGCATCTGTGAGGAAAAGTTAAAAGCTTGATTTTTAAATTTATTCTTAATGGGTTGCACTGAAATAAGGCTTAAGGAGAAGGGTCAGGGGGCTTCTCTGGTGGTCCAGTGGGTAAAGAGTCTGCCTTGCAGTGCAAGGGGCACCGGTTTGATCCCTGGCCTGGGAAGATTCCACATGCCACAGAGCAGCTGGACTGGTGTGTCCAGTTACCAGCCAGTGCTCTGGAGCATGTGTGCCCAGAGTCGGTGTTCTGCTTTGGGATAGGCCACAGCAATGGGAGGCCCACACAGGCCAAAGAACAAAGATGGATGAAAATAAATAAATGAAAGACCAATAAAAGAGGCCGGGCTTCCCCTGGTGGTCCAGTGGGTAAGGACACCGCCTTGCAGTGCAAGGGGCGCCGGTTCGATCCCTGGCCTGGGAAGATCCCACGTGCCACGGGGCGGCTGGACTGATGTGTCCAATTACCGAGCCGGAGCTCTGGAGCGCGTGCGCCCAGAGCCGGTGCACTGCAACGACAGACGCCACCGTGATGGGAGGCCCACAGGAGCCAAAGAACAAAGACAGATGAAAATAGAGAAATGAAAAGATCAACAGAAGTGGCCCGCCTGCTCCCCTCCCTCCCCAACCCGACCCCTGCCCAAAATAAATAAATAAATAAATCTTTAAAAAAAAAATAAAAAAAATAAAAGAGGCCAAAATTAAAAAACAAAAAAAAAGAGAAGGGCTATACAAAGAAACAGATCAAAATGGTAAACCTTCAAACACAGTAATGAGTTACAGATTGAAATATTCTCAAGACATACAGAAAAATAACAAAGATATCATCCTTGGATAAATAAGTAATTTATATAGTTTCTTAGCTGTCCTATGAATCTGCTTACTTAAAAAATTATACCAAAAACAGATAGAAGAGCTATAGGCAAAATAACTACTTATTAGATGTTTCACATTTATAAGGTAGTTCCACAATTCTGGAAGTTTGTTTTGTGACTTGTTGAACTGGTTAAGTAACAAAGGAACATTAGACAAAATTTTAAAGCTCTGTAGCCTAAGTTCCCTGCTTTAAAATTCCAAATGAAAAGAGCAATTTCTTAGAGCTTAAGTAAATCAGCATTTTATGACACATTGAAATGATAATTTTTAGCTGGGATGAAAAAGGAGATGTTATATCTTTAATATTTTAGCATTTTATAATGTAAGAGGGGATTTTTATTCATTTTTAGAAGTGTTTCAAAGACTTTTACACAAAGAATGTCTCTTTCTACATCATGAAATTAGATTAGATGTTGTCTATGTCAGATGTCAAAGGAATGGGACTGGTGTGTCCAGTTACCAGCCAGTGCTCTGGAGCATGTGTGCCCAGAGTCGGTGTTCTGCTTTGGGATAGGCCACAGCAATGGGAGGCCCACACAGGCCAAAGAACAAAGATGGATGAAAATAAATAAATGAAAGACCAATAAAAGAGGCCGGGCTTCCCCTGGTGGTCCAGTGGGTAAGGACACCGCCTTGCAGTGCAAGGGGCGCCGGTTCGATCCCTGGCCTGGGAAGATCCCACGTGCCACGGGGCGGCTGGACTGATGTGTCCAATTACCGAGCCGGAGCTCTGGAGCGCGTGCGCCCAGAGCCGGTGCACTGCAACGACAGACGCCACCGTGATGGGAGGCCCACAGGAGCCAAAGAACAAAGACAGATGAAAATAGAGAAATGAAAAGATCAACAGAAGTGGCCCGCCTGCTCCCCTCCCTCCCCAACCCGACCCCTGCCCAAAATAAATAAATAAATAAATCTTTAAAAAAAAAATAAAAAAAATAAAAGAGGCCAAAATTAAAAAACAAAAAAAAAGAGAAGGGCTATACAAAGAAACAGATCAAAATGGTAAACCTTCAAACACAGTAATGAGTTACAGATTGAAATATTCTCAAGACATACAGAAAAATAACAAAGATATCATCCTTGGATAAATAAGTAATTTATATAGTTTCTTAGCTGTCCTATGAATCTGCTTACTTAAAAAATTATACCAAAAACAGATAGAAGAGCTATAGGCAAAATAACTACTTATTAGATGTTTCACATTTATAAGGTAGTTCCACAATTCTGGAAGTTTGTTTTGTGACTTGTTGAACTGGTTAAGTAACAAAGGAACATTAGACAAAATTTTAAAGCTCTGTAGCCTAAGTTCCCTGCTTTAAAATTCCAAATGAAAAGAGCAATTTCTTAGAGCTTAAGTAAATCAGCATTTTATGACACATTGAAATGATAATTTTTAGCTGGGATGAAAAAGGAGATGTTATATCTTTAATATTTTAGCATTTTATAATGTAAGAGGGGATTTTTATTCATTTTTAGAAGTGTTTCAAAGACTTTTACACAAAAGAATGTCTCTTTCTACATCAGTGAATACTAGTGTTCATTAGAATTTCCTAAAAACAAAGAGATGTGTGCAAGTCCATACACTGGATCAGATGTCAAAGGAATGGGAGGGTGGACTATTAGGTCACCCCAGAGTTCCTGTTCCCTTTTCATTAAATGCTGTTCACCAGTGAGTGAGGTAGACTTTTGTGTGAGAGAATAGTGTAGGTAGCCAAGACTCTTCTGGGCATTTCTTCCTAAGTGGAATACACAACAGATAGGGAATGGGGGAAAGTAATACAGGGAAGCTACTCATTTCAGTTCAGAAGGAGTTGATGAAGCCCATATTTGAATTCAAGCAGCCCATGGGATCTGCTAGCTGTGAACAGTGGCTAATGTGTTCATCTAGAATTGATCCTGGGGTATAGGAGCATTTTCCTATATGGCTCTGGATAGGAATTCACCACATCTAATGGCTCATAGGTAAAATGAATGGGAATAGTTAAGGAAAGAACTCAATGGGGCTTCCCTGGTGGTCCAGTGGGTAAGGACACCGCCTTGCAGTGCAAGGGGCAGTGCAAGGGGCGCCGGTTCCATCCCTGGCCTGGGAAGATCCCACATGCCGCGGAGCGGCTGGACCGGTGTGTCCAATGACCAAGCCGGAGCTCTGGAGCGCATGCGCCCAGAGCCGGTGCTCTTCGACAAGAGAGGCCACTGCGATGGGAGGCCCACACAGGCCAAAGAACAAAGATGGATGAAAACAGACAAATGTAAGACCAATGGAAGTGGCCCGCCCGCCCCCCTCCCTCCTCACCCCACCCGCCCTCAAAAAAAAAAAAAAACCAATAAAACAGAACCTTCAAATAAACGCATGCTTATAGAACTCAGTGGCTTCTGAACTTCCTGTGATATATTTTAAGAGACTATCAATAACTAAGTCCTCATCATTGTTGCCTATCTCTACCCATGGGTCCCACAACCCATGGGTTGAGTGTATGGCCCAAAGACTGGGGTGAGACTTTTGAGAGAACACGAAGAAGTTCCTCAGTCATGTGAGGATGGATGACAGCATATCTCCATCCTTGAAAAAATTTTGAAGGAGAGGATGGTGAGTCTTGGTAGATATAACTCCACTTAACAGACTATGGTAAGTCAACCAGATCAATTCCACTTGAAACCACTGAACAGCTCCTGGACAACAGTATCTCCATAACCATGAGACAAAGGTTGACCCTGTGGTTCTGGAGCTGCCAAAATACCTCCAAGAGACTAACCTCATCAAATAGGGAACAGCTGGGTCCCTGGCTGTCACTGAAGCCAAAGCCAGAGAAATCAAGGACACCCACATGATGAAATCAGAGGGTCAGAGCTACCCAAGTCTGGTACCAATCATAGCTGTATGTTAGAAAGCCACGTGAAAGCATGACTATCTGGAGACTTCCAAACACACCGAGAGTCTTTAGTAGAGGATGTATAGTCCCTTGTAGGTGAAAAATCTGCCAAGCAACTTTCATGAGGGAGGAGCAAGGGAAACGCTCTAGGGGTGGTGGAGGGAGGGTAAGACCAAAGACTCCTTGCTGGGAGCAACCCTGTTTTGCACTGGTAGGAGGATGATTTTTAAAGTGAGTCTATGAGGTTTATTATTAGGCAAGGCCTTTCAAAGCAGTGGTAAGGCTGAAACACAAGTACAAAGCTTAAAAAAAAAAAATCCCCTTATTATGATTTACCAAATTTTTGCGAATTCTTGTCTATAATGGACCAGAGAGCAAATATTTTAGTCTTTGTGAGTCCCATGGTGTCTATTGTGGGCTTAGACAGTGACTCAGTAAAGACTCTGCCTGCCAAAGCAGGAGACTGCGGTTGGATCCCTGGGTCAGATCTCCTGGAAAAGGGAATGACTACGCCTCCAGTATTCTTGGCTGGAGAATTCCATGAACAGAAGAGCCTGGCGGGGGAAAAAAAAAAATAAGAGACTGGTGGGTTATAGTCCATAGACTGGCAAAAAGTCAGATCAATTTAGCACTTTCACTCTCATGGTATCTGTTGTAATTACTCAACTCAGCCCTTGAAACTTGCATTCCAATAAAATTTTATGTTAAGGGGACTGAAATTTAATGTCATATAATTTTCACCTGTTATTAACAATCTTGTGACTCTCCACCCCCACCATTTAAACACATGACAACTATTCTTAGCTTGAGGGGCCACACGGAAACAAAGACTAACATGAATATGTGCTTGTGTGTGTGTGTGTATGTGTGCTAAGTTGCTTCAGTTGTGTCTGATTCTGTGCAACCTTACGGGCTGAATAACATTATAGTGAAGTTAACCTCATTTTGTAAGACAGAAAGACATTACTGCACATATATATGTTATGTAACATACAACATGTATGAGTGTATGTGCACCCATGCTCATTCATGTCTGACTCTTTATGACCCCATGAGAAATCAGAGGTCAAGTACCCAAGTCTGGTACCAATCATAGCTGTATGTTAGAAAGCCACGTGAAAGCATGACTATCTGGAGACTTCCAAACACACCGAGAGTCTTTAGTAGAGGATGTATAGTCCCTTGTAGGTGAAAAATCTGCCAAGCAACTTTCATGAGGGAGGAGCAAGGGAAACGCTCTAGGGGTGGTGGAGGGAGGGTAAGACCAAAGACTCCTTGCTGGGAGCAACCCTGTTTTGCACTGGTAGGAGGATGATTTTTAAAGTGAGTCTATGAGGTTTATTATTAGGCAAGGCCTTTCAAAGCAGTGGTAAGGCTGAAACACAAGTACAAAGCTTAAAAAAAAAAAATCCCCTTATTATGATTTACCAAATTTTTGCGAATTCTTGTCTATAATGGACCAGAGAGCAAATATTTTAGTCTTTGTGAGTCCCATGGTGTCTATTGTGGGCTTAGACAGTGACTCAGTAAAGACTCTGCCTGCCAAAGCAGGAGACTGCGGTTGGATCCCTGGGTCAGATCTCCTGGAAAAGGGAATGACTACGCCTCCAGTATTCTTGGCTGGAGAATTCCATGAACAGAAGAGCCTGGCGGGGGAAAAAAAAAAATAAGAGACTGGTGGGTTATAGTCCATAGACTGGCAAAAAGTCAGATCAATTTAGCACTTTCACTCTCATGGTATCTGTTGTAATTACTCAACTCAGCCCTTGAAACTTGCATTCCAATAAAATTTTATGTTAAGGGACTGAAATTTAATGTCATATAATTTTCACCTGTTATTAACAATCTTGTGACTCTCCACCCCCACCATTTAAACACATGACAACTATTCTTAGCTTGAGGGGCCACACGGAAACAAAGACTAACATGAATATGTGCTTGTGTGTGTGTGTGTATGTGTGCTAAGTTGCTTCAGTTGTGTCTGATTCTGTGCAACCTTACGGGCTGAATAACATTATAGTGAAGTTAACCTCATTTTGTAAGACAGAAAGACATTACTGCACATATATATGTTATGTAACATACAACATGTATGAGTGTATGTGCACCCATGCTCATTCATGTCTGACTCTTTATGACCCCATGGACTGTAACCCACGAGGTTCTTCTGTCCATAGGATTGTCCAGTCAAGAATACTGCAATCAAGAATACTGGAGTGGGCTGCCATTTCCCCCTCCAGGGGATCTTCCTGATCCACGGATCGAATCCTCATCTTTTACATCTCTTGCATTGGGTTTCTTTTCCACTCGCGCCACCTGGGAAGCCCCAAGGGCAGAGTGGTCCACTGGTGTATAAGACTGATGTCCTTTCTCATTAATCTTTTCCCTAGCAACGTATGGAGATTGCTTTCTGGTAGAAAATACAAAAAAAAAAAAAAAAAGGAAGCTTCTAGATTGAAATGAGCCATAGCAGCACAGAAAAGGGCGGAGCAACCACCCTCTACTATATTAAAGCTTGGATGCCACCGACAAAGGGCTTAAAAATCAGGACCGCAGGGCATGACTGGGTAAAAGCAGAAGACATTAATTACAGCGTTAATTATAGGCCCTTTGGTAAACTGACCCCAGAATATCTCGTTAACTCCCATCCCAACCCTGCTAGAAAGCTGTCATTTCTCTCTCTTCTACGTCTCGGAAAGGAGCTTAAACAAATTAAGTGAATGATGTAGTCACGCAGCCATTAGGCGACCCACAGTTAATTCGAACTCTAGACATTCTCAGCAACGCGGGGAGCTCTTGGCTAGACGCACATTGACTCCGGCCAGTAAAGGGTACAACCTGAGCAGTAGGGTCATGCGGTCCTCGGGAAGCGCCGCCTGGGCGCCGGCGACCTGCGGCGGCCCGCCTTCCCCTCCAGAGTCCGCAGGGTTGGCGACAGCTTGCTCCTCGGGCTGGGTCTCCATCCCGAGCGCCCAGAGCTACCACGCAGGACTGGCGGACTCTACGACCGAAGGGACCGCTTTTCCCGCCACAAAATTGACACCCGGAAGGAGCTGGCGAGTCATCGCGCGCGGTCACTCCCCTTCCGCCGTACGGACCCGCCCTTTCCTCCGGAGTCTCTGGTTGCTATGGTTGCTGCAGTCCGTGATTTTATTGTGGCCCTAATTACAGAAAAGACTCTTGAGGCTGGGAAAGATAGAAGGCCGAAGGAGAAGAGGACGACAGAGGACGAGAACGTTGGATCGCATCACTGAGTCAATGGACATGAGTTTGGGCGAGCTCGGGGAGATCGTGAAGGACAGGGAAGCCTGGCGTGCTGCAGTCCGTGGGATCGCAGGATCGAACACGACTGAGAGACTCAACGGAACTGAGTCAAAGTTGGAAGGAGCGCTGGCCTAAGGGCTATACTGCAGCCCTTTGGGGCCATTCTCCGGCTTGTAGCACCGCGACCTGGAGGGGCGAGCCACACAGCAAAGGTCTTTCAGCCTTGACGCTGGGATTCCGATTCTTTTTTTTTTTTTTAAAGATTTATTTATTTTTATTTACTTTGGGCGGGGGTCGGGTTGGGGAGTGGGCGGGCCACTTCTATTGGTCTTTTTTTTATTTCTCTATTTTCATTCGTCTTCGTTCTTTGGCTCCTGTGGGCCTCCCATCGCGGTGGCGTCTGTCGTTGCAGAGCACCGGCTCTGGGCGCATGCACTCCAGAGCTCTGACTCGGTAATTGGACACATCAGTCCAGCCGCTCCGCGGCACGTGGGATCTTCCCAGGCCAGGGCTCGAACCGGCGCCCCTTGCACTGCAAGGCGGTGTCCTTACTCACTGGACCACCAGGGGAAGCCCTGGGATTCCGATTCTTGACGCGTTTTAGCACTCCCCTTCCATCTGCGGCCTTGGAAGATGGGTTGTGTCTGGCAGGTTGACAGAGATAAGCATTGAAAACTTGCTCTGAGCTCATTGAGTCCAGGGCCCTCATTTGGCAGAGAAACGGCTGGCCCAAGTGCAGCGATAGCCGCAGCCCTATACAAGGCAGTGCAGATTTCCAGTGTGAAATTCAGCGCTAAGATTCGAACTCTAACAGGGTTGCGTGGCTTTCTTAGCTGAATTTAATGCTCCAGTGCTTAGCTGAAAAGTGACCACATAACAGAAAATGCAGGACATAAATGCCTGATTGGTTTGTTTTTCACTATAGTCAGTCCTCTAAGGGATACAATCTTTGTGGCACACACAGCTCCGATATCTTTGGTTTTTTTTTTTTTTTTAAAGATTTATTTATTTATTTGAGGCGGGTGGGGAGGGAGGAGAGCAGGCGGGCCACTTCTATTGGTCTTTCATTTGTCCATTTTCATCCATCTTTGTTCTTTGACCCGTGTGGGCCTCCCATCGCGGTGGCCTCTGTTGTCGCAGAGCACCGGCTCTGGGCGCATGCACTCCAGAGCTCTGGCTCGGTAATTGGTCACATCCGTCCAGCCACTCCGCGGCACGTGGGATCTTCCTAGGTCTGGGATCGAACCGGCCCCCCCACCCCCTTACTGCAAGGCGGTGTCCTTACCCACTGGACCACCAGGGAAGTCCAAGCTCTGGCATCTTTGAACACGTGCTTCTAGTTTCCCCAGAATTATACTTGTTCACACAATAGTACCTTTCCTATTATTAAAGCAATTCGCCTTCTGATAAGATTTAAAAGGCACGGTATAGGATGTAAAATGTTAAGTTCACCATTCCTACTCCCAAATTCCTGGAAAATTAAACATAATTCAATTCTAATATTGCAATTAAGGGCATGCAACAGGTCTTGCTGGAGAAGTTTCTGAATGGCAAGATAACCTCAGTCCATTCAGAGCTAGTACATTAATGTGCTATGTATTATCTACAACCTACAGCAGAATATCAAAGGCGCATGTTAGTAACTAGAAAAAGCTGTTAAGTTCCTGTGTTTGAAACTGCCCCCCCCAAATATTTGAAACATAGTAGTAGCAGCATCTTTCCAGATCAACTTAATGTAAAACTGTATTAGTCACGGGAGATAAGATCATGGATCATACACTGGCGCTTCACTTGTACAATGAGGGGAGGGGGTTAAACATATGGTACTAGCACAAATAGGTTCCATCTGCAAGTTAAGAAGCCTACCTCATATCATATAGGAGTTCACTGATAACAGCTTCATTTCTGGCATGGAGGCTGAGAAAACCAAAAACTTCTGTACATTTACTGCTTATGAGACTGAAAACATCAGCTGGCTACAACTGCCAGAACTTAGAACAGTCTTTGGAGAACCCAGTCAATGTACATAAAGAAAAGCATGGGATGACCTTCAAACAGCACTGTCTCTTGGAAGAGAAAATTCTGTATTCAAATAGGAAACACAATCTGAATGTAAATAGGGGAATGGTTAAAAACACATATATCCATACTATGGACTGTAATGCCCCAATCCAGGAAAGGCCTGTTCATGTGGAAAGGAACTGCTAAGTATACAGACAACCCTGTTTTTAATACCTCCCAAAACAATACATATGCAGCTCTACATTCATAGAGGGCATGGATATACCCAAAGCTCCTGATATCCTTCAGATGGATGGGAAACAGACATAGTAAGAAGAGATGGATAAATAAAGTTTTTAAGATACTTTCATGTTTTAAGGATTATTTTATTTTCTTAACCAACAAACAAAAAAACCCCACTAGGCTCTGAATATAAATTAAAATTCTTATTTTTTCAAGTGAAAATATTGATAATTTAGGAAAGCAGTTCGAGTAAAGAATTATGGCAGCAACCACCAGAGGAAATAGAAATCGGGGGACCAGGAATGAGATGGGAGACTTCCTCATGTTAGAACTGAGGCAGCACTCTCTAGATGACTTGGGCTTACATACAGCATGACGTATAAAGTACATCAAGATTTTAAATAAGAGCTTAGTGAATCATCTTAAGTAAAGTCAGGTACATAAAACAAGAACCAAGAATAACCAGTTATACATATTAGTTGGGTCCCCAGGTAACTGAAAGCAGTTTTCTTTTTAAACAATCCCCACCATACCTCTAGAACAACTTTTATCCTACAGTTGAAAATAGTCACATTCAAATGATTTAAGGAATAAGTAAAAAGGACTACAACTTTATTAAAAGTAAATAAAAATGTAACATATACTATGTACAGATGGCACATGGTGCCAATTTTATTGGCAGATAGTATTCCAAACTTCACAAGTTACACTTTTGCCACAGCCTTGGCTAAATCTTGAACTAGTGCAGAATTCAGCTGTGCCAGAGTGCTGATCTTTGCATGCCTAGATGTGGCATACTTGTTCTTGACAGTCTGGAAGAGAAAAGCACAGTAATTAAGTAACAAAGGAAAAAAGAACACTGAGCCAGTGGTACAGACATTCATTGAAAAATCAACTCCTTTAAAAGTAAGCTATGAATTTACAGGCAGCATCAAGTCTTAATGATTTCCACTCTCCCCAACATGGTACAGTACCACTGACTGACTCACCATGTGCTTTGTAAGTCCACGATTCACCAGGACCACATTCTTAGCCAGGTGTTGCATAACAACAAGAAGGGACTCTTCAGTGTATGACAGGTAATGCTGTAGATTTGGTGTCTAAGACAACAAAAGTTAATGTTGAAAATGCTCAGCACTAATGGTTTTCATAATTTCTAGATGTTCTTCAAAAGTAGGGTAGGAAAGTAGATACTGTATGATTATAATTGAAATCTAAGAAAAGCTTAAGACCCCTTCTTTCCCGATTTACTCTTCTTTCATGGATTCTCTAAAACCCTGTGCTCAAACTTAATTACACTTTTGTTCATGCTGACTCGTCTACCCCAAAACTAGATTCCAGGTTCCTTGAAGCTGACTTTCTTATTCACAACTCTATTTTTGGGCCTAGAGTATCACATGGCACAGAAATGAAATACTTGTTGAACCAATGAATAGGAATGAACTCCTGGTATGTCATTTGACCTCCTTGAGTTTCTCTCTCTGTAAAGAATAGCAACTTCTTTCTCAAAGGGTTATAGAAAGATAAGGCAATGAAATGGAAGCATTCTACAAAAAATATCACAAGATAGTATAATCACTCTTTCAGTAGATGCCATATGTATATATATGAATTGTCCTTTAATGACAACAGCTCTATACTGAGTCAATACTATAATTTCAAAGCTCAGGGTAACCTCAGTTTGTGGGACAGAGCTTACCCATTCACCCTCACCAAGAATCTTCATTGCTAAGCACAAAGCTCCTGCTGCAATCTGAGAAGGAGGAAAGTGCACCATATCGTAGTCCAGCATAGTTAGTTCCATCAGATATTTGGCCAGAGTATGTAGCTCAACATCAACCTGGAATGAAACCCACCGGTTCTGTCAGAGAATTCTGCACCGGCAGTAACTGCAAATGTTTCCCTATAAATTCTCAAATGCAATTGCCTATGAAAGGCTTTAATAATAATAGTAACACAGAGCCTGACTAGAAATAAAGACTACCTGTACCCCTTCTTGAGGCAGTTCGGTATAAACACAAGGCACTGGAATTAGATCTCAATGGCCAGCAAATTCCCTAATGTACCATACCAGGTTTCAAAAAATCTGTACCTTTCCAATCTTAGATGCTCTCCGAAGGAAATGCAGGGGTAGAGGGCGACCCAGACTAAAATTTAAACCTCTCAGAATCTTCATCTCCATCTGTCTGATTTGGTACTTGGTGTAAGTGTTGTCAGTCACAAAGGCAAAGTCACCGATTTCTGGAGGGTACATTTCCTCATATTTGCTCGCAACAAACATGGCAGTAACACCAACCAGCTGCAGCATCTTCTTGGGCACACAATTATCCTACAGTGGAAATTTCAACTTGATGAATAAGTAATAACTATTTGAAAAAGGAGGCAAATGCTGACTCGTCTACCCCAAAACTAGATTCCAGGTTCCTTGAAGCTGACTTTCTTATTCACAACTCTATTTTTGGGCCTAGAGTATCACATGGCACAGAAATGAAATACTTGTTGAACCAATGAATAGGAATGAACTCCTGGTATGTCATTTGACCTCCTTGAGTTTCTCTCTCTGTAAAGAATAGCAACTTCTTTCTCAAAGGGTTATAGAAAGATAAGGCAATGAAATGGAAGCATTCTACAAAAAATATCACAAGATAGTATAATCACTCTTTCAGTAGATGCCATATGTATATATATGAATTGTCCTTTAATGACAACAGCTCTATACTGAGTCAATACTATAATTTCAAAGCTCAGGGTAACCTCAGTTTGTGGGACAGAGCTTACCCATTCACCCTCACCAAGAATCTTCATTGCTAAGCACAAAGCTCCTGCTGCAATCTGAGAAGGAGGAAAGTGCACCATATCGTAGTCCAGCATAGTTAGTTCCATCAGATATTTGGCCAGAGTATGTAGCTCAACATCAACCTGGAATGAAACCCACCGGTTCTGTCAGAGAATTCTGCACCGGCAGTAACTGCAAATGTTTCCCTATAAATTCTCAAATGCAATTGCCTATGAAAGGCTTTAATAATAATAGTAACACAGAGCCTGACTAGAAATAAAGACTACCTGTACCCCTTCTTGAGGCAGTTCGGTATAAACACAAGGCACTGGAATTAGATCTCAATGGCCAGCAAATTCCCTAATGTACCATACCAGGTTTCAAAAAATCTGTACCTTTCCAATCTTAGATGCTCTCCGAAGGAAATGCAGGGGTAGAGGGCGACCCAGACTAAAATTTAAACCTCTCAGAATCTTCATCTCCATCTGTCTGATTTGGTACTTGGTGTAAGTGTTGTCAGTCACAAAGGCAAAGTCACCGATTTCTGGAGGGTACATTTCCTCATATTTGCTCGCAACAAACATGGCAGTAACACCAACCAGCTGCAGCATCTTCTTGGGCACACAATTATCCTACAGTGGAAATTTCAACTTGATGAATAAATAATAGCTATTTGAAAAAGGAGGCAAAGAAGACACATTCCTACAACAAAATCTCAATGACACCCCATGCCTCAAGACAGATTTTAGCTGAAAAAGTCTTATTTACAACGCAGAGAGGACTCTGGAAGGGGGAACCCTCAATTGCTGAATTATGCTCACCTGCATGAACCGATCAATGATGGACACAGTCATGTACATGGTCTCCTGCAGTAACCTGAATTTCATTTGAACTTGCACTAGCCAGTCAATTAGGATGGCTCTCATGTTTCCAGTGACTTCACGACCCATTAGGTATTTTGGTTTGACGGCTTGTTCTTCCTGCAAAAGAAATGCTGATTATCCCAAGAAGCAAGACTCCGTGTGACATTTCTGACCAGAAATAATCAGTCACCTCAGAATAGCTCCAGAACATTTAAAATCTGTAACAATTCTTAACTCAGTTACTCATTTGCTCACTGAAAACAGCTCCACCGCTGAAGAAACAAAAAAAGCAAACATCAAATAGGACAGTGTGACAGGTTTTATTATATTGGTAGATCTTACAATATTCAATTCATCATCACGACACGGTATGACATCGTCCCAAAGAAAGATACCGTACTATCACCTCAGATCTTTTTAAGATTCTAAACCCGGAACTTTGAGGTTTATGTGTGTGTGTGTGCTCAGTCGTGTCGGACTCTTTGCAGCCTCATGGACTAGCCCACCAGGGTCCTCTGTCCATGGGATTTTCTAGCCAAGAATATGAAAGGCTTTAATAATAATAGTAACACAGAGCCTGACTAGAAATAAAGACTACCTGTACCCCTTCTTGAGGCAGTTCGGTATAAACACAAGGCACTGGAATTAGATCTCAATGGTTTCAAAAATCTGTACCTTTCCAATCTTAGATGCTCTCCGAAGGAAATGCAGGGGTAGAGGGCGACCCAGACTAAAATTTAAACCTCTCAGAATCTTCATCTCCATCTGTCTGATTTGGTACTTGGTGTAAGTGTTGTCAGTCACAAAGGCAAAGTCACCGATTTCTGGAGGGTACATTTCCTCATATTTGCTCGCAACAAACATGGCAGTAACACCAACCAGCTGCAGCATCTTCTTGGGCACACAATTATCCTACAGTGGAAATTTCAACTTGATGAATAAATAATAGCTATTTGAAAAAGGAGGCAAAGAAGACACATTCCTACAACAAAATCTCAATGACACCCCATGCCTCAAGACAGATTTTAGCTGAAAAAGTCTTATTTACAACGCAGAGAGGACTCTGGAAGGGGGAACCCTCAATTGCTGAATTATGCTCACCTGCATGAACCGATCAATGATGGACACAGTCATGTACATGGTCTCCTGCAGTAACCTGAATTTCATTTGAACTTGCACTAGCCAGTCAATTAGGATGGCTCTCATGTTTCCAGTGACTTCACGACCCATTAGGTATTTTGGTTTGACGGCTTGTTCTTCCTGCAAAAGAAATGCTGATTATCCCAAGAAGCAAGACTCCGTGTGACATTTCTGACCAGAAATAATCAGTCACCTCAGAATAGCTCCAGAACATTTAAAATCTGTAACAATTCTTAACTCAGTTACTCATTTGCTCACTGAAAACAGCTCCACCGCTGAAGAAACAAAAAAAGCAAACATCAAATAGGACAGTGTGACAGGTTTTTATTATATTGGTAGATCTTACAATATTCAATTCATCATCACGACACGGTATGACATCGTCCCAAAGAAAGATACCGTACTATCACCTCAGATCTTTTTAAGATTCTAAACCCGGAACTTTGAGGTTTATGTGTGTGTGTGTGCTCAGTCGTGTCGGACTCTTTGCAGCCTCATGGACTAGCCCACCAGGGTCCTCTGTCCATGGGATTTTCTAGCCAAGAATATTGGAGCAGCTCGCCATTTCCTAACCCAGAGGATCCTCCAAACCTAGAGATCAAACCTGCAATCTCTTGTGCCTCCTGCATTGGCAGATTATCATTGCACCACCTGGGAAGCCCCTGAGCTTTATGAAGTAAGAGAAAATAGTAGCAGCACTCAGATCAGCTGGAACTAATACACCACCACACGTGCTTCGGGGTTTAACCCAACACAGCATGAGTAAGAAAAGTCAACCAACCATCAAAATCCAGCACACACATCTACTAAATTAGAACACAAACTTCAAAAACAAGAGAGAAGGGACCTCCCCAGTGGTCGGGAGGTTCGGCCTCTACACTCCCAATGAAGGGGGCCAAGGTTTGATCCCTGGTAGGGAAACTAGGTCCTGTGTTCTACAATAAGATACAATGCAGCCAAATAAATAAAAAACAAAAACAAAGAAGAAATTCAGAGAAGACTGGTCCTAGCGAAGAATTCTTATAGGACAATCCTGTAGAAAACGGAGATGCCCAAAATAACCAGGCAAAAGCCTGATGATTTTAATGATCCTATGTTATCTAATGATGTTATGTCAGTGAAGTCACTACCATAGAATGCTTTATAAACAAGCAACTGGATAAATCTGGTAACTGAATAGCTTATGTTATTAACATAAAGGGCAAAGGACACCAACAGAAAGTTTCAGAAATGAGATGAAATGGAAGAAAACCAAAAAACTTTATAGTTTTTTGAATATACTCTTAAGACAAAGAAGAGTTTCCCAGATATCACATGCTCATAAGTCACATTGACCCCAAATACATTGTTTTGCCTAGTTGTTTTAACCACCTTCTCCATTACCATGTACCCTTGCCTGTTACTCTCCTTAAACCCAAAATTTGGGATTCACTCTGACTTGTGATATTGGTAGATCTTACAATATTCAATTCATCATCACGACACGGTATGACATCGTCCCAAAGAAAGATACCGTACTATCACCTCAGATCTTTTTAAGATTCTAAACCCGAACTTTGAGGTTTATGTGTGTGTGTGCTCAGGTGTCGGACTCTTTGCAGCCTCATGGACTAGCCCACCAGGGTCCTCTGTCCATGGGATTTTCTAGCCAAGAATATTGGAGCAGCTCGCCATTTCCAACCCAGAGGATCCTCCAAACCTAGAGATCAAACCTGCAATCTCTTGTGCCTCCTGCATTGGCAGATTATCATTGCACCACCTGGGAAGCCCCTGAGCTTTATGAAGTAAGAGAAAATAGTAGCAGCACTCAGATCAGCTGGAACTAATACACCACCACACGTGCTTCGGGGTTTAACCCAACACAGCATGAGTAAGAAAAGTCAACCAACCATCAAAATCCAGCACACACATCTACTAAATTAGAACACAAACTTCAAAAACAAGAGAGAAGGGACCTCCCCAGTGGTCGGGAGGTTCGGCCTCTACACTCCCAATGAAGGGGGCCAAGGTTTGATCCCTGGTAGGGAAACTAGGTCCTGTGTTCTACAATAAGATACAATGCAGCCAAATAAATAAAAAACAAAAACAAAGAAGAAATTCAGAGAAGACTGGTCCTAGCGAAGAATTCTTATAGGACAATCCTGTAGAAAACGGAGATGCCCAAAATAACCAGGCAAAAGCCTGATGATTTTAATGATCCTATGTTATCTAATGATGTTATGTCAGTGAAGTCACTACCATAGAATGCTTTATAAACAAGCAACTGGATAAATCTGGTAACTGAATAGCTTATGTTATTAACATAAAGGGCAAAGGACACCAACAGAAAGTTTCAGAAATGAGATGAAATGGAAGAAAACCAAAAAACTTTATAGTTTTTTGAATATACTCTTAAGACAAAGAAGAGTTTCCCAGATATCACATGCTCATAAGTCACATTGACCCCAAATACATTGTTTTGCCTAGTTGTTTTAACCACCTTCTCCATTACCATGTACCTCTTGCCTGTTACTCTCCTTAAACCCAAAATTTGGGATTCACTCTGACTTGTGACCAATATAAAGTAGAAATGCTATTCATATCCTGCTTACATTGTAAACTGTTAATGGAAAATCTCCAAGATAGATGCAGTTTAGAACAAAGGTTGAATACCACTACTGACCTCAAGTTGTCTCAAATAAGCAAAGATGTCTTTCACATATTCACTACAAAGATTTGCATCTGCTCCATCATCTGCATCCACATCACTCACTGCAAGAATTACATCCGAGAAAGCCTGACACAGATCTTCCTCCGCAGGGGCACAGCCAGATGTTTCCATGGGGCTTGGAGAGGGAGTATCAACCTTGAAACAGAGAGACTTTTTTAAATAATAGTAAAAAGGAGCATACCATTGGAGAATGAAGACCACATTATCAGTATCAACTCAAAAGACCTGGGTAAACATACACTTTATCTTTGCAGTGAATAATATGAAAAGTGAGATACCAATTTAGACTCAACCAATTTAGAATCAGTAGAATGTTAATAGGTAAAACAGAGGAATTAAGCTCCTGTATAGACTTTCCTCCAAAGGGAACTGATTAATAATGCATTTGTTTAGTAATATCATGTAAAGTTAGTCCAAGTGAATGACAAGTTAGAACACAAGTCTGTCCTGACTACCAAGGATTAACTGACTTCATTATCCTGAACCATTTTCTTCAAGCTCCAGTTACTGTGTTGTCCAAACATTTACTGAGCACTTTCTTCAAGTTAAGCTTCGTATTAGGTGCTGGCTTTATGGTGTCTTCAAGGGGATTTGAATTTTAAAAAAATAATTTAAGTAAAAGATTGATTCTAGGAACAAAAATAGGGGTGGGATTTGGAAAATTAGGGAAAGCTTTAGGTGTTGATGCTTGAGCTGTTTTGAAGAATGGTTTTTAAAGAAACGGTGTAAACAGAAAGCAAGAAGCAACTAGTATGCCAAAATTTTAGTTTTTGAATATACTCTTAAGACAAAGAAGAGTTTCCCAGATATCACATGCTCATAAGTCACATTGACCCCAAATACATTGTTTTGCCTAGTTGTTTTAACCACCTTCTCCATTACCATGTACCCTTGCCTGTTACTCTCCTTAAACCCAAAATTTGGGATTCACTCTGACTTGTGACCAATATAAAGTAGAAATGCTATTCATATCCTGCTTACATTGTAAACTGTTAATGGAAAATCTCCAAGATAGATGCAGTTTAGAACAAAGGTTGAATACCACTACTGACCTCAAGTTGTCTCAAATAAGCAAAGATGTCTTTCACATATTCACTACAAAGATTTGCATCTGCTCCATCATCTGCATCCACATCACTCACTGCAAGAATTACATCCGAGAAAGCCTGACACAGATCTTCCTCCGCAGGGGCACAGCCAGATGTTTCCATGGGGCTTGGAGAGGGAGTATCAACCTTGAAACAGAGAGACTTTTTGAAATAATAGTAAAAAGGAGCATACCATTGGAGAATGAAGACCACATTATCAGTATCAACTCAAAAGACCTGGGTAAACATACACTTTATCTTTGCAGTGAATAATATGAAAAGTGAGATACCAATTTAGACTCAACCAATTTAGAATCAGTAGAATGTTAATAGGTAAAACAGAGGAATTAAGCTCCTGTATAGACTTTCCTCCAAAGGGAACTGATTAATAATGCATTTGTTTAGTAATATCATGTAAAGTTAGTCCAAGTGAATGACAAGTTAGAACACAAGTTCTGTCCTGACTACCAAGGATTAACTGACTTCATTATCCTGAACCATTTTCTTCAAGCTCCAGTTACTGTGTTGTCCAAACATTTACTGAGCACTTTCTTCAAGTTAAGCTTCGTATTAGGTGCTGGCTTTATGGTGTCTTCAAGGGGATTTGAATTTTAAAAAAATAATTTAAGTAAAAGATTGATTCTAGGAACAAAAATAGGGGTGGGATTTGGAAAATTAGGGAAAGCTTTAGGTGTTGATGCTTGAGCTGTTTTGAAGAATGAAAAGGTTATTAGTTAAAAGAAACGGTGTAAAAACAGAAAGCAAGAAGCAGTGTGGGACTCTGATGGAAAGTCCAGGTTGTACAATGTGGCCAGTTAAAGACTGGCCATGCTAGAGGTTTCTGTGCTATGTCCAGAAGGTCAGCACTAAAGTCACAGCCTCAGAGCCCCCCTTAAAACCATTC
Organism: Tragulus kanchil; assembly: GCA_022376925.1. Taxonomy (NCBI): domain Eukaryota; kingdom Metazoa; phylum Chordata; class Mammalia; order Artiodactyla; family Tragulidae; genus Tragulus; species Tragulus kanchil. The sequence continues at coordinate 91,037,314 of JAIOJX010000004.1, read as the reverse complement.
TTAAGTTTGAAAAATTAGAACTTAAGAATGCAGTTTGTTGTAACATTAGGAAAGTAGCCTCTTCAAAGATGGTGTATGTTTCCTTCACAGGAGTAGATACATTTACATGCCTGATATTTAATAAAAATAGTTCTTGGTTTTGAGGCTAAGCGTTAGCTCATCTTCTTAACCTACTCTGAAAAGCTCCATTTTCTGCTTTACATCCTTATATAGATTTCAAAGTTACAGGCTTATTATTTCAAGGCCATGTCATGGATTTAAAAAAAAGACTCAGGTGAAAATTGGTTTCGGTCAATAAATTCTGGACAGAGATGGCTTGTACCCAAAGACAGCCCAATCTTTAGTCCAGGCAGTCAACTCAATAAACAAAGGAGGGGCCGTATGATTGAGCAATTACAAGCACAGATTCTGAAACCAGATAGTCTGTGCTTGAACCCAGCTTTGTGCCACTAATGAAATGTGACTCTAGAAAGGTACTTTGTTGTTGTTCAGCCACTAAATCGTGTTCGACTTCTGGTGCAGCCAAAATCCTGTAGCCCCACACCAGGATTCCTAGCCTTTCAGTTATCTCCCTGAGTTTGCTCAAACTTAATAATTTTCTATACCACAAGATAACAATACCAGTGCTGAGTATAGGATTATGTGAGCTAATGCATGCAACGTGCTTAGCAGAGCCTACCTCCTAAGCACTCTGGAACTTTTATTTATATCTATTCAAATATTACACCATCCATTAATAAAATGAAGGGAAAGAAACAACAGGCTCTCAAACAGTAATCAAGTTTACCAGAATAGGCTCAGGGGAAAGTTTCTCCTCCTTAACAGGCTCGGGCTTGGGCTCCGGCTCAGGCTGGGGCTCCAGCACAGGTACAGGGGCCTCTTCCACAGGTTTTAGTGCTTTTTTGGCGATAACTTTTCCAGCAGCTAAAGATTTTGCTTCCTGTGGATGAAAAGGAGAGAACGGAATGTTTCTCCATGATGGGTCAGTTGGAAGGCACACTTACAGCGTAGTTGAATCAGGTAGACAGTTATACCTTTTTCTGGGGCAGTTTGGCCTGCGGCTGTTCGCTGACTTTGTTACCGATGTCTCCAAGAGCTGTTCGGGGCCTTAATCCGGGCTTAGAGGTTGCAACCGAGGCCACAGGCACGCGCTTTGCGCCTGCCATACCGATCTTCGTCTTATTTTCAGTATTTATCTTCGTGTTCTGTAAGAAGCAAGACTACTTTGAGAGCTGGTTCGGCCAAGTTACAGTAAGTCAAGGGTTAAGTCCGGGGGCAAAACAGGCTTTCAGGAGGAAAGCCGACTGTAAATGGGTGCCCAGGGGAAACCGCGGTTCCGGGAACTACGCTAAGGCTGTGCAAGCCAATTTCCTTCCCGCGCCTCTTATTTCACCAATTAAGGGATAGCCCGCTCAGTCCCCGCCGGACCTAAAAGGCCACAAATTTACATTTGAAAAGAAATCTAAAAATCCTTCGTTTGCAGAAACCTTCCCCTGGGAAGGTTACACGCTGTAGTCTGGAGCTCATTCAGGGGTCCTACACTACCTTTTACAAAAGCTCTCAAGTCGACGCTCCAGTTGCCCCTCCCCCCTTTATCCAAGCCCCATGCACTTCTCTTTCTCACCTTCCTCCCTCCGTCCGTCTGCCCCACAAACTCTCCCACCATTTTAGGTGCCCACCGACCGCCATCTGCCCCAGGCCAAATCTGTTTCGGTCCGCTCCTGCCAGGGGAACCCTGGCAGGCGAGACGGGGAGAAGAGGTGCAGCGAGTCGGGAGACCCGCGTTCATTCCCCGTCCGCAGCAACTCACCCTGGTAACCCGGAGCGCCATGGCTTCTTCTGCACCAGGCAGCAGCTCAGAGAGGAGAAGAGCACTGGAGCCCCCTGCCAGCCGGGAGCCTGAACCCACTGCAAGTGAACAGCCGTTCCTCCGCAGCACGCCGGGAGGAATCGGGCCCCGCCTCAGGTTTAAACCCCGCACCGCTTCCTCCTTATTGGCCTGTTTGTGGCACTCGCTCGCTTCCCATTGGCGGCGGCCGGTTCCTCCGAGAATGCATTTCCAGCGCGATCCCGCGAAGACGTTCGGAGGCGGGGCCAGAGCGTCACGTGGTCCGACTCGGCGCCTGCGCCCTCGAGCAGCTGCTGTTGCTACCTGCAGAGGGGAAGCTGTCTTCACTGCCCACCTGAAGAGGTGAGATAGTGATCCGCAACTGTTAGCCTCGGGACCTTTGGGGAAAAAAAAGCCGCAGTGGATTTAGAGCCACTCGTTTACTGTGAGAGGCTGTTACGGCTTTAGCCCTACTTATTGTTAAGCACACTTACCTCTTCCACAGTGGCATGTAGCAGGAAAGGCCTTTTCAACATGCATTCTTCCACGTAATCATTCCAACAACATTCAGAGGTGAAGGAACTGAAGGTGAAGGTGACTTTCTCAGGATCACAGATTAATAACACGGAACTAAACGTGTCCGACCCTGGGACCGCATGGACGAGCCACCCATGGAATTCTCCGGGAAAGAATACTGGAGTGGATAGCTGTACCCTTCTCTAGGAGGTCTTCCCGATCTGAAAAGAAATCTAAAATCCTTCGTTTGCAGAAACCTTCCCTGGGAAGGTTACACGCTTATCTGGAGCTCATTCAGGGGTCCTACACTACCTTTTACAAAAGCTCTCAAGTCGACGCTCCAGTTGCCCCTCCCCCCTTTATCCAAGCCCCATGCACTTCTCTTTCTCACCTTCCTCCCTCCGTCCGTCTGCCCCACAAACTCTCCCACCATTTTAGGTGCCCACCGACCGCCATCTGCCCCAGGCCAAATCTGTTTCGGTCCGCTCCTGCCAGGGGAACCCTGGCAGGCGAGACGGGGAGAAGAGGTGCAGCGAGTCGGGAGACCCGCGTTCATTCCCCGTCCGCAGCAACTCACCCTGGTAACCCGGAGCGCCATGGCTTCTTCTGCACCAGGCAGCAGCTCAGAGAGGAGAAGAGCACTGGAGCCCCCTGCCAGCCGGGAGCCTGAACCCACTGCAAGTGAACAGCCGTTCCTCCGCAGCACGCCGGGAGGAATCGGGCCCCGCCTCAGGTTTAAACCCCGCACCGCTTCCTCCTTATTGGCCTGTTTGTGGCACTCGCTCGCTTCCCATTGGCGGCGGCCGGTTCCTCCGAGAATGCATTTCCAGCGCGATCCCGCGAAGACGTTCGGAGGCGGGGCCAGAGCGTCACGTGGTCCGACTCGGCGCCTGCGCCCTCGAGCAGCTGCTGTTGCTACCTGCAGAGGGGAAGCTGTCTTCACTGCCCACCTGAAGAGGTGAGATAGTGATCCGCAACTGTTAGCCTCGGGACCTTTGGGGAAAAAAAAGCCGCAGTGGATTTAGAGCCACTCGTTTACTGTGAGAGGCTGTTACGGCTTTAGCCCTACTTATTGTTAAGCACACTTACCTCTTCCACAGTGGCATGTAGCAGGAAAGGCCTTTTCAACATGCATTCTTCCACGTAATCATTCCAACAACATTCAGAGGTGAAGGAACTGAAGGTGAAGGTGACTTTCTCAGGATCACAGATTAATAACACGGAACTAAACGTGTCCGACCCTGGGACCGCATGGACGAGCCACCCATGGAATTCTCCGGGAAAGAATACTGGAGTGGATAGCTGTTCCCTTCTCTAGGAGGTCTTCCCAGCCCAGCTCTCCGACACTGCAGGCGGATTCTTTACAGTCTGAGCCACTAGGGAAGCTCAAACATAAACTTTTTTAGATCCATGATGTTTCCGCAACACTAATAGTTAAGAATATTGCCAGCCTCTTAACCGGCCAGATCACTTCAGATTATTTCTCAAAACCAATTTTTTGATTTGAAAATAATGTTTTGCCTTTTGACTTCAAAATAATTTCAAACTTAGAGAAGTTGCAAACAAAAATATCACAAGGAACACAGGTATAATCTTTTACCCTGATTAAAATATCTTTAGCCTTTTATCCCATTCGCTTTCCCATTTACTTAATCTCTTATGCGTGTAACTACCCATCTATGTATAACTGTATCAATTTTTTTCCCCCTGAAACACAGGAGGATAAGTTATCTCTCATGGCCCTTTATCCTTCATCCCTCAGTTCTTCACTGTGTGTTTCCTAACAGTTACCAACATCATAAATTTACTTTATCACCACATTGTATTCTCAACCTAGATTGTTTTCCATTTTTGTCAGTCGGCCTAATAATGTCCTATCCAGTACTTTATTTTCTTCAGTACAGGATCCAGCTAGGGTTAATGTTGCATGTAGTCTCCTTTAGTCTGGAACAATTCCTGCAGCTTTTCTTTGTCTTTTGTAACACTGATGGTTTTGAAGAATATCGCATTCTCTGACACTTTTAGAAAATAGAACTTTCTTATTTTTGTGTTTGTCTAATTGTTTCTTTTGATTTACATTCTTGGCTGTTATGCCATAGAGGTGACTTTGTGTTCTTAGCAGGGAATCAATTCTGCAGGCACATGGTGTTCACTGTTACCCATAAGTGAGATGCATTTTGATCACTTGGTTAAAGTTTTACCTCCTTTCTCCACTGTTCATTTAGTTTTTGTATTCACGGCTCACTCAGATTAAATCATTACACGAGGTGAAGGAACTGAAGGTGAAGGTGACTTTCTCAGGATCACAGATTAATAACACGGAACTAAACGTGTCCGACCCTGGGACCGCATGGACGAGCCACCCATGGAATTCTCCGGGAAAGAATACTGGAGTGGATAGCTGTTCCCTTCTCTAGGAGGTCTTCCCAGCCCAGCTCTCCGACACTGCAGGCGGATTCTTTACAGTCTGAGCCACTAGGGAAGCTCAAACATAAACTTTTTTAGATCCATGATGTTTCCGCAACACTAATAGTTAAGAATATTGCCAGCCTCTTAACCGGCCAGATCACTTCAGATTATTTCTCAAAACCAATTTTTTGATTTGAAAATAATGTTTTGCCTTTTGACTTCAAAATAATTTCAAACTTAGAGAAGTTGCAAACAAAAATATCACAAGGAACACAGGTATAATCTTTTACCCTGATTAAAATATCTTTAGCCTTTTATCCCATTCGCTTTCCCATTTACTTAATCTCTTATGCGTGTAACTACCCATCTATGTATAACTGTATCAATTTTTTTCCCCCTGAAACACAGGAGGATAAGTTATCTCTCATGGCCCTTTATCCTTCATCCCTCAGTTCTTCACTGTGTGTTTCCTAACAGTTACCAACATCATAAATTTACTTTATCACCACATTGTATTCTCAACCTAGATTGTTTTCCATTTTTGTCAGTCGGCCTAATAATGTCCTATCCAGTACTTTATTTTCTTCAGTACAGGATCCAGCTAGGGTTAATGTTGCATGTAGTCTCCTTTAGTCTGGAACAATTCCTGCAGCTTTTCTTTGTCTTTTGTAACACTGATGGTTTTGAAGAATATCGCATTCTCTGACACTTTTTAGAAAATAGAACTTTCTTATTTTTGTGTTTGTCTAATTGTTTCTTTTGATTTACATTCTTGGCTGTTATGCCATAGAGGTGACTTTGTGTTCTTAGCAGGGAATCAATTCTGCAGGCACATGGTGTTCACTGTTACCCATAAGTGAGATGCATTTTGATCACTTGGTTAAAGTTTTACCTCCTTTCTCCACTGTTCATTTAGTTGTTCTTTCTTAAAACTAATGAAGTATCTGTGGGAAGACACTTTAAGACCATGCTTCTTATCAAATTTCCACCTAGATTTCACCTCCCTTCACAGGAGATCTGCGTCTGGTCTCGTTTGCAGCACGTGGGATCTTCATTGCATTGTGCAAGTTCTTTTGCTGCGGTGAACAGGCCTATTTATGGCATGCAGGCTTAGCTGCCCCATGGCATGTGGGATCTTAGTTCCCCGACCAGCGATTGAACCTGTGTACTCTTCACTTCAGGGCAGATTCTTAACCACTGGATAACCGGGAAAGTTCCTAGAGTGTTAACTTTTGATGCTTAATTAAGCAAGTTTTATGGATCATCTCCTGTCTTTATAAAACTTAAAAACCAAAAAAAAAAAAAAAAAAAAAAGCTTAAAAACCTAACTTTTCTCCTGGGTGAACTACTCAGTGTTCTCTCCCCTGGTCTGGTTGGTAGTGTCAGCCACATACCAGATAATGTTCTAGGTGCTAGGAATACAGCTCTGAACGAAACAGATGAGATCCCTGCATATATTCCAGTAGGAGAGCAACTGAGTAAATAAGTACAGTAGGAAAAATCAGGTAGTATTAAGTGCTAGGCAGAGAATAAAAAGAACGTGGTGCAAATAGAGCAGTTTGGTAGCTGGTTTAGACTTGGTGATCAGGGACAGCCTGAGGAGCTGACATTTAAATTGAGGTTTAAATGACAAGAAGGTAAACATTTCAGATAGAGGAAATAGTCTCTGCCAGTTATTTCTCCAGCAAAAATGGGTTTATTCAGCATCAACAAAAAATTACAATTTGGATTGCAACCAAAATTGGCTTGCATGTAACCATGTCAAACCATGCAAGTCCCATGCCACAAGAAGACAGCTCTTACAGAGAGGGGAAAAGGAAACTGGAAGGGCTATAGTAAACAGAGTCCATTGGAAGAACTGAGAATTTGAAGTTTAATGACTTTTTATTGATTGCATTCTTGCCAGGTAAGAGGAAGTCTCTCTTCCTGTGAGGTCTTCTATAGCTGGGCTTCCCAGGTGGCTCAGTGGTAAGGAATCCGCCTGCCAGTGTAGGAGACTCAAGTTCAGTCCCTGCATCACGAAGATCCTCCAGAGGAGAAAATGACAACCTGCTCCAGTATTCTTACCTGGAAAATCCCGTGGAGAGGGGAACCTGGAGGGCAACAGTTCATGGGGTCACAAAAGACTTGGACGCAACTTAGCAACTAAACAACAACAAATAGTCACAGAGCATGAAGGCTTCCATTTCTAACCTCCCATTCTGTTTTAATTGAGATTTCTGTTTATTAATTTTTGTAAAGGAATGAGCTTGTTATGTTCAGAAAAGTCCATGTGGCTAAAGTGTGGGGAGAGGAGGAAAGTAGAGATGAGATTCTTTAATTGGAAAGGGTAAAATTATACAAGGCCTTGTAAACCAAGCTATGAATGTACAGTGGAAGGCTTTGGAGGGTTTTAAACCAAGGTGTGGCATAATCCATCTTTTCCAAAGATAGTGACTATGGACAGAATACAAGTAGGTTGGGAGGAAGTGGAGGGGGAGGCAGAGGAACCGTTAAGAGACTACTCAGGCTTGACAGTACTAGTAGTGCTAAACAGAAAGAGATTCTGGCTATATTTTGGAGGTAGACTTCCTGGGTCTTGATGGTTTTTACATGCTTGCAGTGAAGGAAACAGGGTCCAGGATGACCCTTAGGTTTTGACTTGAGTAAATTAAAACAGGGAGGACTATGAGATGAACAGCTTTTAGGGGCTAGTGTGTTTTGGGTAGGAGTCAAGGATTCTGCACATTTGGAAGGCCTAGAGATATATAGAGAAATCTACTAAGCAGAGTTCAGGGTGGGAGCTAAAGCCTTCTTTCCTGTAGATAGTATTGTAACTGTGATGCAGATGAGATCATCTAGAAAATGTTAAGCAGAGTAGATGCCCAGGAGCAAGCCCCAGGGCCCTCCATTTAAAGTTTGAACAGAGAGGGAGAAACCTTTCTCCCTTAGGAAGTTAGGAAGGTTGGGCAAGAATACAAAAGAGGGGAGCAGGAGTGATAATAGAGGTACTAGACCAAAGAAGTTAGAATCTAAGGTGGCAATGGAGAGCAAAGAAGCAAACTGATTCATGCTGTGGAATTCAGCTAGTCTTGGGAATTGAAGGCACCAGGAATCTATAAAACTGGTGGATAGACAGCTGAGAACAGGATTGCTTGATTCCCTCCGGCACTTGAGAACATGGTCAGAGGGAAGCATCTTGGTCCTGGCTGATGACTAGAGGTTTATGTTCTGGAGATGCTGAACTAATGGAACCCGGGATTTCAGACACCAGGCAACCTGAAAGGGGATGAAGTGAAATTCTTCATCCCAATTGGTGAGACCTCCAGTCCCCTTTTCTACTTAGTCCCCTAAGTGCAGGCAGCTGGACTTTTACCCTCCCAAATGAGATAAAAGCCTGCTTCTCTGAGAAGTGAACCAGCCTGACAGAAAAGTCTTAAAAATATAGAAGGTTAGGAAGGGTGACCAATGAAATGGATGGGACACATTTAAAGTGACACCATTTGATATACTTGTAAGATGATGAAGAGCTTCTAACCAATATATTAATTTCTTGCTCTTAAGTATTAAGGAACACCAGACTTTTGGAAACCTTCTAACTTGAAAGAGACCTAACAAACATAAAAAGAAACTCCTGAAACTTTCCTGGTAGTCTAGTGGCTAAGACTTCACACTCCCAGTGCAGGGATGAAAGAACAAGGCAAACTAGGAGGGTCTTGGAATGTAAGACCCTTATTGTCCTCCCCTCTCCCGGGCTATAGTACACCACCCAATCCTTAAGACCCTGGTGCCACTCCTTGGGCCCTACTGCATGCTGTAGTCATCAGTCTACCCACCCAGTACATCGTCCAATCAGCAATGATCCTTAAGACCCCTATGCCGCTCCTTAGACCCTAGCTATAAAAGGAATCAAAGACCCCTGCTTAACGTTGGTTAACTTTGAGCTGACCTGCTGTTCTAGCAGCGTCTTCCATGCTGATTCACCCTTAAACCGGCCCGCTCTTCTGGCAGTGACTTTCCCTTCCCCTACTTGAATAAACTTTACTTCCCTCTCACTCTGCCTTGTGTCTGGAAATTCCTTTCCAACCCGCACACGGACCTCGACAGGGGGTCTGGTTCCATCTCTGGTCAGGCATCTGGATCCTGCATGCCTCAATTAAAAGATCCCACATGCCGCATCTAAGACCTGTCACGCGCAAATAAAAAAATACATGAGAACAGGATTGCTTGATTCCCTCCGGCACTTGAGAACATGGTCAGAGGAAGCATCTTGGTCCTGGCTGATGACTAGAGGTTTATGTTCTGGAGATGCTGAACTAATGGAACCCGGGATTTCAGACACCAGGCAACCTGAAAGGGATGAAGTGAAATTCTTCATCCCAATTGGTGAGACCTCCAGTCCCCTTTTCTACTTAGTCCCCTAAGTGCAGGCAGCTGGACTTTTACCCTCCCAAATGAGATAAAAGCCTGCTTCTCTGAGAAGTGAACCAGCCTGACAGAAAAGTCTTAAAAATATAGAAGGTTAGGAAGGGTGACCAATGAAATGGATGGGACACATTTAAAGTGACACCATTTGATATACTTGTAAGATGATGAAGAGCTTCTAACCAATATATTAATTTCTTGCTCTTAAGTATTAAGGAACACCAGACTTTTGGAAACCTTCTAACTTGAAAGAGACCTAACAAACATAAAAAGAAACTCCTGAAACTTTCCTGGTAGTCTAGTGGCTAAGACTTCACACTCCCAGTGCAGGGATGAAAGAACAAGGCAAACTAGGAGGGTCTTGGAATGTAAGACCCTTATTGTCCTCCCCTCTCCCGGGCTATAGTACACCACCCAATCCTTAAGACCCTGGTGCCACTCCTTGGGCCCTACTGCATGCTGTAGTCATCAGTCTACCCACCCAGTACATCGTCCAATCAGCAATGATCCTTAAGACCCCTATGCCGCTCCTTAGACCCTAGCTATAAAAGGAATCAAAGACCCCTGCTTAACGTTGGTTAACTTTGAGCTGACCTGCTGTTCTAGCAGCGTCTTCCATGCTGATTCACCCTTAAACCGGCCCGCTCTTCTGGCAGTGACTTTCCCTTCCCCTACTTGAATAAACTTTACTTCCCTCTCACTCTGCCTTGTGTCTGGAAATTCCTTTCCAACCCGCACACGGACCTCGACAGGGGGTCTGGTTCCATCTCTGGTCAGGCATCTGGATCCTGCATGCCTCAACTAAAAGATCCCACATGCCTCATCTAAGACCTGGCACGGCCAAATAAATAAATACATGAGAGAAAGCTAAAAAACAAGCATAAAATTTAATTATATAATTAGAGAAAGAAAAGATAATACTAATCTGGGAACATACGTATCTGTAAGCAACAACACTCTGTAAAAGTTAAAAGTCAAATAAAAGTTTTAAAAAAATAATTTAAAAAAGAAGAAAAAGAAAAGATAATGTACCCACAAACAAGTTTTAGAAAGAGCTCTAGGAAATTAAAAATATGATAACAAACATTAAAAATTTAATAGCAGGTTTGTAAGAGAAAGTGAAGAAAATTTCCCCCAGAAACAGCAAAAAGACAAAAAGGTAAACTTATAGAAAAGATAAGAAACTTAGCGGGTTATTCCACAAGGTCTAACATACAACAGTTGGAGAAGTTCTAGAAAAAAAAAAAAAGATGAGAAAATGCAAGGATGAAATTATTGAAGAGAGAATGCAAGAAAACCACTCAGGACTAAAGGACATGAGTTTCATGGATCCACAAGTGAAGCAAAGACTTATCTCATGACATACTGTGCTGGCATTATGACTTTTAACATACAAGGGAAACCTTAAAAGGAAACAAAATCTGATAGCATACAAAGGATCTAGAATCAGAATGGAATGAGACTTTCAATAACAGTATTGAAAGCTATAAGATTCTGTAGGAAAATGATTTTCAATCCGTAATTCTGCACCCAGCCAAACCATCAGTCATGATGTAGAATAAGGACATTTTTTGATTTGCAAAGTCTAAAAATTATTTCCCACATGTGCGTTCTTAGAAAGTTATTGGAGTGTGTAGTCTTCTAACAAGGATGAAAATTTAAAAAGGGAAAGATGGTTTCCCTGGCAGTTCAATGGTCAGGAATCTTTCCTTCCACTGTAAGCGTAGAAGGGCCGTGGGTTAGGTCCTTGAGTCTCTGGTTGGGGAACTAAGAGCCTGTGTGGTATGGTGCGGGGGGTGGGGGGAGGGGGTGGGTGCAGGCAACTGAATATGTGGGATCAAACAAAACAGTAGTTCCACCTTAGGACAAAAGCAAAGAGAATTCCCAAGACTTTAGGTGACTCTAGGCTGCCACTTTTTAGTAGGCCTGGAGAGCAGTCCATGTATGTTGGAATAGAATGGTAAGGATGATGGTGGGTTCTATGTGAGATATCTCTAAGTAAAAAAAAAAAAGAAAAGAAAAGGAAAAGAAATCAATAGCTTACTTGAAGTATTTGAATGTACTGAGAAGAGATTTACACTTCTGGTAGAATTGGAGATGAATGAGTAATAGGTACAGAAGAACTAGACAAATGAAAATAAATAAGGGAGTAGTAAATCTGGAACAAACTAGTTAAAAATTGGAAATGTAATCCTAATCCTGGTACTTAAGAGTATTTTGGTAAATGATATGGTCTTAAAATAATACAAACATCCAGGGATATGCATATGAATATCTGGGAACATACATGTAAAAAAATTAATTAATTAATTAAAAAAAAAACACTTAAGACTTATTTAACTCTAAATTATGATTTTACTCTATTGGGAGGAAGGGGACAGTGTGTTATTGTGAGTATGCATGAGTGCATGCATGAAAGAGCTGAACATCTTTCATTGTTAGAAGTTAGTGGGTAATTTTTAAAACTGTATAACAGCTACAAAAATATAGCCACTTAAGACATTATTGAGAATTACAACTGTAAACAGCAAATCACACAGTTAGAATAGAAGATCGTTCTTTTTAGAGAGTAGGAATGGTAGACAGGAGTGTGATGATTTTGTTCCAGATTTTAAAGAACTGTCTGATTTATTAAAACAGTACATTGTGTAACTGAAAAAAAAAATTAGAGTGATTGATGTCTTGATTGAAAATCAGGGACATTCACACTAAAATGCTGATAGAAACAGGAGTTGAAAAAGAAGACAGTATAGGGAATTCCCTGACAGTTCAGTGGTTGGGACTCTGCACTCTCACTGCTGAAAGCTAGAGTTCAGCTCCTGGTCAAGGAACTAAGATCCCACAAGCTGTGTGGCCAAAAAATAAAAATAAAAAAAGTATGCATAAAAACATTGTAAAATAATTTCTTCAAAATTGTATACATTGTCATTGTCTCTTAAGTTTTTATTTTTTTTTTCATTAGGACAAAAGCAAAGAGAATTCCCAAGACTTTAGGTGACTCTAGGCTGCCACTTTTTAGTAGGCCTGGAGAGCAGTCCATGTATGTTGGAATAGAATGGTAAGGATGATGGTGGGTTCTATGTGAGATATCTCTAAGTAAAAAAAAAAAAGAAAAGAAAAGGAAAAGAAATCAATAGCTTACTTGAAGTATTTGAATGTACTGAGAAGAGATTTACACTTCTGGTAGAATTGGAGATGAATGAGTAATAGGTACAGAAGAACTAGACAAATGAAAATAAATAAGGGAGTAGTAAATCTGGAACAAACTAGTTAAAAATTGGAAATGTAATCCTAATCCTGGTACTTAAGAGTATTTTGGTAAATGATATGGTCTTAAAATAATACAAACATCCAGGGATATGCATATGAATATCTGGGAACATACATGTAAAAAAATTAATTAATTAATTAAAAAAAAAACACTTAAGACTTATTTAACTCTAAATTATGATTTTACTCTATTGGGAGGAAGGGGACAGTGTGTTATTGTGAGTATGCATGAGTGCATGCATGAAAGAGCTGAACATCTTTCATTGTTAGAAGTTAGTGGGTAATTTTTAAAACTGTATAACAGCTACAAAAATATAGCCACTTAAGACATTATTGAGAATTACAACTGTAAACAGCAAATCACACAGTTAGAATAGAAGATCGTTCTTTTTAGAGAGTAGGAATGGTAGACAGGAGTGTGATGATTTTGTTCCAGATTTTAAAGAACTGTCTGATTTATTAAAACAGTACATTGTGTAACTGAAAAAAAAAATTAGAGTGATTGATGTCTTGATTGAAAATCAGGGACATTCACACTAAAATGCTGATAGAAACAGGAGTTGAAAAAGAAGACAGTATAGGGAATTCCCTGACAGTTCAGTGGTTGGGACTCTGCACTCTCACTGCTGAAAGCTAGAGTTCAGCTCCTGGTCAAGGAACTAAGATCCCACAAGCTGTGTGGCCAAAAAATAAAAATAAAAAAAGTATGCATAAAAACATTGTAAAATAATTTCTTCAGTTGTATACATTGACCATAGATTTGTAGAGCTGATGTATACTTTAACTCCTTGTCATTGTCTCTTAAGTTTTTTATTTATTTTTTTTTAACATTTTAGATGCTAATAGTCAAGGAGGTTATGCAATAAAGAGTTGGTTCATCTCTACAAAAGAAAATATATTGAAAGGTTCTGGGGTATCTCTCAGGGATATTCTGTGCACATATAAGAGTAGATAGTTTTATTTTTTTTGGCCACATAGCATGGTGAATCTTAGTTCTCTAATCAGACATTGAACCTGTGTTCCCTGCAGTGAACGCAGAGTGCTAACCACCCAGACTGCCAGGCAAGTCCCATATAAAAACTACATAGATTTTAAAGCTTCAACCCTTATTTCCTCCTTGTAGTCCACAGTGGGTATATGAGCATGGAGAACACAAAGACTGGTTTGCAGAGGTAAGGGTGTTAAAGAATTAGTACTTGAGAAGGAAGTGAAAACATGTTTTTACTATATTTAGAATATGGTCTGTATATATTTATTGAATTGGCTTCATGCAAAAGCGTCTTATTGTTGAAGCTGTTATTTATTGTGATCAAACAAAATTTACATTTTAACGCAGGGAAAGAAAATGTAAACATGAAAGTCTCCCTCCCTGTCTGTCTAGGTCTCCTCCCTCCCTCCCTAATATCCAGTGTGCATCTGGATCACACATAACTAGACCTTCTTAGAGATAGAAGTGTCTGCTCAACTGTCAAGATCAATTTTGCCCTTTCTTCAATGCTTGACATGAACCTTCAAAAAAGAATAGCATCCTTTCCCAACTCTGTGAGGGGTCATGGTGACTTGTTCACTTTGGACGAGCTTACCTAGACTATGTATCTCTGGTGAACTTTATGTATAATGTGTCATGTCAGATGTATAATCTGTTGTCTTGAAAATCTGTCTGTGCTTTCAACTTCTAACTTCAAAACAGTTCTCAGAGCTTTCTGAGAATCTGTCTCCCGGGTTATGATCCTTAGATTGGCTTAAATAGCATTCCCTTTTTACTTCTTGATTGTTCATTTTTGTTGACACTTGCGATTAATTATTGCAGTCCAGTGAGGGAAATATGTTTGTGTTTTTTTTTTCCTTCAGACACCACTCTAGGAATAAGTTATGGCCTGTGAGGATGAAGCATTTCACAACTAAATGTCTCACACATTTGAGAAACCTTCTATTGTAAAGCCTAAATTCCGATGTCATAGGAACTTCAGTTTGCGGAGTTAAGTGGTGATAAGAAGATGGAGTCAAATATAAGGGAATGAAGAAGGGCGGGTAATAAAAGAAGCCCAAGAAAAAAGGTGATGGGGAATGAGAGGACTGTTTGCTGTCCTGGAAACCGAAGAAAGGATTTTCTTCCATAAATCACTCCTGCTGTATCTGTCCTTAAGCGGCATGCACAGTAAGCAACCCTATTTGCAATAAGGCATTTGAAAAGTGTAAGTCACTAACTTAGCTGATGCTTTTTACAGGGCTAGAAATGAACCCCCATATGATGACATAACAGGACTGTGATTAACTATAACTTGGTATTCAGATATCCTCCATGCCCTGCTCCTAACTTTCTTATCATAGGCCTACTAACCGCACACCCATACCCAATAGCCGTGATTGTGCAAAACTGAATCCCTAATTAGTTTACACATTTGACTCGAGGGAATGAATACCCTTGCCTTCTATTTCCAACCCCACTGGTCCCTTCTGTCTATCAAATGCCACCTGCTTTGTGAGGACTCACTCTTGCCCCTTCAGCTGAAAGTAACTTCTCCATTTTCTGAATCTTACCGCTCCCTTATGGCGCCAGATTTCTTCAGATCTTAAGTTAGTTAGGTACACCTTATCTTCCCTAAGATAATAAGCTGGGTTTGTGTTTGAGCTCAGTGAGCTTATGAATAAGAGGCAATGAACATGCTGCTTAGTCCACCCAGTTCTCCAATTTGGGCTTAAAGCCTTCTAACTACTCTCCGGATTCCACTCACGCTCTCCTGTCCTGATCCTTTTGAAACGCATCAACTTGAGTCGTCTCTTATTCAAAGCCCTGCACAGATTTTCCATGTCTTCTCTGTACCATCTGTCTAATTCTGCTGTTAATTCTAATTCTGCCTTCTTGCTTTTCTTCTATAATGCTAACCACGGCCTGCCTCAAATGCCTTGCATTTGATGTTCTTTCAGAGTGGAGTCGTGGCTATTAATAGAATACTAGGTACTGTTTGCTTCCTTATTCATAGCTGGTTGTTTTCCCCTAGAGATTTTCTCTAGCCATTCTTTAGCACCTGTGTTAAGAGTGAAACCGGACAGCCTGGTTTGGAAAGTTGGCTTTACAACTTATTAGGTGTATGACTTAGGGCAATTAACCTTTCTCTTCCTCAGTTACCTCATCAGTAAAATGGGGATAAATAATTATACATATTGATTGATTAGAACAGTGCCCACCTGGTTCAGTAAGTTATTGCTCTTCCTTATGGTGCTTACCACAAATTGATAGTTTTACATATTGATCCGTCTCTTACATTTGAAAGCAAGCTCCTTTAGGGCAGGACTGTTTTATTGGTGATTTTATCCCTAGCTCCTAGAGCAGTGTCTTGCTATGAAGAATGTTAATGTATCTTGTTGAGTATGAATGGATATATGCAGTGTTTAAAAAACCATAAATACTGAGTTGTACTATTTTCGTAAAAGGGCTTTCCATAACTGTGTGAATATTAATATTGACACATCTATGAACTACATTTTGTTTGGGGGAAACTTCCTTGGCCTTTACATTCAAGTGGAAAATAGCCACAAAAAAGGAACAACATATCAGAAAAAAATCTAGTCCACTATCCTGTGCTATTGAACCAGATCAGTTAAAGCTAATTTTTTATGTGAGTAACACCAGAATACTAGGAGAAAAAAATGGATGAGATAATTGTGTGCTTACCACATAGTAGCTTTGAATAATTACTAGCAAATTATTAATGTGAAAGCTCTTGAAAAGAATGCAATAACACAGAAGTTAAATTGTAAGACTTTGACTACTGTATACACCTGTGTGACCACCACTGTGCTCTAGTCTAGGTATAGAACACTTCCATCATTCCAAAAAGATCTCCCTGCCCTTTTAGAACAAACTCCCTGTCTTCCTAAAGCAACCATGTGGCAGGCAAAATAACCACTTTCCAAAAGATGTCCATGTCCTAATGCCCATAACCTGTAAGAGCATACCTATGAATATGTTACATGGCAAAAGGGACTTTGAGATAGGGGGTTATCCTGGATTACCTGGGTGGGCCCAGTGTAACCACAGGAGTCCTTAAGAGAACAGAAGAGTGGGTCAGAGAAAGATGCTACTGTGCAAGAAGAGGCAGGAGAGATCTGAAGTGAAGATGCATGTGGCTGACTCGTTGGCTTTGACGATGGAGGAAGGGGGCCACAGCCAAAAAAAATATAGGTGGTTTCTAGAATCTGGGCACACCAGCAAAGAAACTTAGACCTCAATCACAGCTATAAGGACTGAATTCAACCAGCAACTTGAAATGAGTGAGGAAATGGATTTTGAGAGCCCCCAGAAAGATGCAGCCCAGTTGTAACTTGATTTTAGCCCACTAAGTCCCATACTAGACTTCTGACCTTCAGAAATACGTGTTAAGTGATCGTCTCTGTTTTTGGACTTTATATATAGGGAACCACACAGTAGACCTCTTTTGCAGTGGGCTTCTTTCATTTTTTTTTGGTTGCACCCTGTGGCATATGAGAGTCTTAGTTCCTGGACCAGGGATTGAACCCTCATATCCTGCACTGGGAGTGCAGACTCTTAATGACAGGACTGCCAGGGAAGTCCCTCATATGAGAGTCTTAGTTTGGACCAAACTTCCTTGGCCTTTAACAGTGGAAAATAGCCACAAAAAGGAACAACATATCAGAAAAATCTAGTCCACTATCCTGTGCTATTGAACCAGATCAGTTAAAGCTAATTTTTTATGTGAGTAACACCAGAATACTAGGAGAAAAAAATGGATGAGATAATTGTGTGCTTACCACATAGTAGCTTTGAATAATTACTAGCAAATTATTAATGTGAAAGCTCTTGAAAAGAATGCAATAACACAGAAGTTAAATTGTAAGACTTTGACTACTGTATACACCTGTGTGACCACCACTGTGCTCTAGTCTAGGTATAGAACACTTCCATCATTCCAAAAAGATCTCCCTGCCCTTTTAGAACAAACTCCCTGTCTTCCTAAAGCAACCATGTGGCAGGCAAAATAACCACTTTCCAAAAGATGTCCATGTCCTAATGCCCATAACCTGTAAGAGCATACCTATGAATATGTTACATGGCAAAAGGGACTTTGAGATAGGGGGTTATCCTGGATTACCTGGGTGGGCCCAGTGTAACCACAGGAGTCCTTAAGAGAACAGAAGAGTGGGTCAGAGAAAGATGCTACTGTGCAAGAAGAGGCAGGAGAGATCTGAAGTGAAGACGCATGTGGCTGACTCGTTGGCTTTGACGATGGAGGAAGGGGGCCACAGCCAAAAAAAATATAGGTGGTTTCTAGAATCTGGGCACACCAGCAAAGAAACTTAGACCTCAATCACAGCTATAAGGACTGAATTCAACCAGCAACTTGAAATGAGTGAGGAAATGGATTTTGAGAGCCCCCAGAAAGATGCAGCCCAGTTGTAACTTGATTTTAGCCCACTAAGTCCCATACTAGACTTCTGACCTTCAGAAATACGTGTTAAGTGATCGTCTCTGTTTTTGGACTTTATATATAGGGAACCACACAGTAGACCTCTTTTGCAGTGGGCTTCTTTCATTTTTTTTTGGTTGCACCCTGTGGCATATGAGAGTCTTAGTTCCTGGACCAGGGATTGAACCCTCATATCCTGCACTGGGAGTGCAGACTCTTAATGACAGGACTGCCAGGGAAGTCCCTCACTTACGTTTTTGAGATTCACCTATATCGTTTATAACAGTAAATTTTAAAAAACTGCTGAATAGTAGTCCACTGTAAATACAATTTACTTATCCATTCTTTTGATAATGGACATTTGGATTCTTTCAAAGTTTCTGGCTCTCATGAACACGCACGTTCTTGTTCTACTGTTTTAATAGACATATTTACATATCTCTTTGATAAATACCCAGGAGTGGAACATCATGGGTCACAGGATGGATGGTTGTTTAACATTAAAAGAAATTGCTGAACAGTTGTCCCAAGTGGCTGCATCATTTCATATTCCAATTAACAGTGTGTGGGTTCCAGTTACTCCAAATCTTTGAACTTGAACAGACTGTGTTCTGATTTTATGTGTGAGACAAGAAACCAGAGAGGCTGATTTGCCTAAAGTCATATCTTCAGTGCTGCCTCCTCTCTTACCTTGATAGTTTCCCATCACATTAGTTTAGCTTTATTGCTATTTTATGCCTTCTAAGGGAGATGACAATGTTATTTTTTAAGGGAAATGACAATTTTAAAAAATGTAATATTTATTGTACCTATCTACTTAGAATTTTTTAATGTATAAAAATTACAGTAAAAATCAATATGCAATTATTTTCCCACCACTCAAAAATTTTAATACATATTGAAGATTCTGGACCAGAAAATGTGTAAAGAGAAGACAAGTAATATCAAAATAACTTATAACAAATTTCTAAAACCTCTCGGATATTAAAATTTGTAAGACAAAAATATGATTTACAATACATGTTTGCCATTATGGTATAGATAAGAAAATAGTACCCATACTAAAATTAATTCATCCTTAACTTATCAAAATTCCTGGAAACGGTATAAAACTGCACCCATACTAGACTTCTGACCTTCAGAAATACGTGTTAAGTGATCGTCTCTGTTTTTGGACTTTATATATAGGGAACCACACAGTAGACCTCTTTTGCAGTGGGCTTCTTTCATTTTTTTTTGGTTGCACCCTGTGGCATATGAGAGTCTTAGTTCCTGGACCAGGGATTGAACCCTCATATCCTGCACTGGGAGTGCAGACTCTTAATGACAGGACTGCCAGGGAAGTCCCTCACTTACGTTTTTGAGATTCACCTATATCGTTTATAACAGTAAATTTTAAAAAACTGCTGAATAGTAGTCCACTGTAAATACAATTTACTTATCCATTCTTTTGATAATGGACATTTGGATTCTTTCAAAGTTTCTGGCTCTCATGAACACGCACGTTCTTGTTCTACTGTTTTAATAGACATATTTACATATCTCTTTGATAAATACCCAGGAGTGGAACATCATGGGTCACAGGATGGATGGTTGTTTAACATTAAAAGAAATTGCTGAACAGTTGTCCCAAGTGGCTGCATCATTTCATATTCCAATTAACAGTGTGTGGGTTCCAGTTACTCCAAATCTTTGAACTTGAACAGACTGTGTTCTGATTTTATGTGTGAGACAAGAAACCAGAGAGGCTGATTTGCCTAAAGTCATATCTTCAGTGCTGCCTCCTCTCTTACCTTGATAGTTTCCCATCACATTAGTTTAGCTTTATTGCTATTTTATGCCTTCTAAGGGAGATGACAATGTTATTTTTTAAGGGAAATGACAATTTTAAAAAATGTAATATTTATTGTACCTATCTACTTAGAATTTTTTAATGTATAAAAATTACAGTAAAAATCAATATGCAATTATTTTCCCACCACTCAAAAATTTTAATACATATTGAAGATTCTGGACCAGAAAATGTGTAAAGAGAAGACAAGTAATATCAAAATAACTTATAACAAATTTCTAAAACCTCTCGGATATTAAAATTTGTAAGACAAAAATATGATTTACAATACATGTTTGCCATTATGGTATAGATAAGAAAATAGTACCCATACTAAAATTAATTCATCCTACTTATCAAAATTCCTAGGATAAGAGAGAAAATATCAGATGTTTATAAATATGTATTCAAAAGTTTCTTTTGGACAACATTCTTTGGTGTTCATAAAACTGCATATATATTATTTTGTATCTATTTAATCATACAGTCTTTTCAGACTATACATTCAGTTTAAATTGGAAATGAAAAAATTTAAATTATAGATATTTCTATAGAAAGTACTTTAGGGTATTTTGAATTCATAGTGCCCAAGGGTTTATGAACAAGATTTACTTATTAAACTTTAAAATAATCACCTAATTCTTTGATATTTCTTCTATATTGATGTTTCAGAAATTAAAAAAAAAAAACACTTACATCTCTAGGCAGAAATTGAACTCTGAGTTGAGAGTTATCTCTGACTCTCTCCACTGGCTCTTTCTCAGTATATGGAGCTAAATGGAAAGATGAAAAGCCTAGCATTGCTTGGATACCAGATTAATAAGCAACTTGGAATGCCAGAGGCGTAATGAGAAATGGAACATTCTACTCTAGAGGAAGATATGCGAGTGAATAACATGGACACAACTTAGTCTAAGTTCTTTACCCTAATAAAGCAACTATTCATTTGCAAATATTACCAAAAGTAAAAAAATTTATTTTACAGAGTGGTTGGCTTTTGTAATACATCAAAATCTGTCATGTTATCCTTCGCTCTTCTCACTGGTGCCTCACATCAGTGGTGGAAGTCTCTCCCAAATAATTTAGTTTACATTTAAAGTGGCAATACAGGTTTTACGTAATGAATTTAAGTTATAATTATAAACCAGTTTTATATACAGAAAATCCATAAATATAGAACTTTTATTCCTATTTTGTCCTAGGGCTATGCAAAAAATTGACTAAAGTTTTTTCATTTGGGTCTCTGTAATAAACATGTAAATACATTATTTACAATGGAGATGCTTTCTGACAGAAAGTGAATGCACAGAAGTAATTTTGGTCTTCACTAGAATCCATCATTATAAGGTCCTTTTTGAAGATGAGGCAATACATCATGTTCACTCAAATTTTAAATTTCCTGCTTTACACATAATTTAAACAATTATTTACTTATACAATTAATGCTTCATTCTGTATTTAAATTTCCTTTAAGAAAAATTCCTTGATCCAACTGTAGGGAGCTTTAAAAATTCTTTTCAAATACAACAAAATGTTTCTGTACAATAATGAGCAATTTTCTTCCTTCTGGTGGTATTATAAATACCCAGCCTTTTCATCTTCATTGTTCATACTCCACGGGTAATTTCCAAGTTATCTCACATGATGTAGGTACCATCTTTGTAGTATTTCATGGACTCCATTTGTTTTGTCATAGCCAGAACATCATGAAATCCAGTACTGAGGCCAGACATATGTTGAAAGTACGCTTCTTTTTCCACTTGAATTGTTAAATTGTTTACTCCAGCATCTTTAAGTATTCCTGTAACCTATTATAAAAATCCATACATTTAAAAAGCATTTAGATGAATGCATTTAATGAACATGGATTAAATAATGAATATCCCATTTTAAAAAGCCTAGCATTGCTTGGATACCAGATTAATAAGCAACTTGGAATGCCAGAGGCGTAATGAGACATGGAACATTCTACTCTAGAGGAAGATATGCGAGTGAATAACATGGACACAACTTAGTCTAAGTTCTTTACCCTAATAAAGCAACTATTCATTTGCAAATATTACCAAAAGTAAAAAAATTTATTTTACAGAGTGGTTGGCTTTTGTAATACATCAAAATCTGTCATGTTATCCTTCGCTCTTCTCACTGGTGCCTCACATCAGTGGTGGAAGTCTCTCCCAAATAATTTAGTTTACATTTAAAGTGGCAATACGGGTTTTTACGTAATGAATTTAAGTTATAATTATAAACCAGTTTTATATACAGAAAATCCATAAATATAGAACTTTTATTCCTATTTTGTCCTAGGGCTATGCAAAAAATTGACTAAAGTTTTTTCATTTGGGTCTCTGTAATAAACATGTAAATACATTATTTACAATGGAGATGCTTTCTGACAGAAAGTGAATGCACAGAAGTAATTTTGGTCTTCACTAGAATCCATCATTATAAGGCCCTTTTTTGAAGATGAGGCAATACATCATGTTCACTCAAATTTTAAATTTCCTGCTTTACACATAATTTAAACAATTATTTACTTATACAATTAATGCTTCATTCTGTATTTAAATTTCCTTTAAGAAAAATTCCTTGATCCAACTGTAGGGAGCTTTAAAAATTCTTTTCAAATACAACAAAATGTTTCTGTACAATAATGAGCAATTTTCTTCCTTCTGGTGGTATTATAAATACCCAGCCTTTTCATCTTCATTGTTCATACTCCACGGGTAATTTCCAAGTTATCTCACATGATGTAGGTACCATCTTTGTAGTATTTCATGGACTCCATTTGTTTTGTCATAGCCAGAACATCATGAAATCCAGTACTGAGGCCAGACATATGTTGAAAGTACGCTTCTTTTTCCACTTGAATTGTTAAATTGTTTACTCCAGCATCTTTAAGTATTCCTGTAACCTATTATAAAAATCCATACATTTAAAAAGCATTTAGATGAATGCATTTAATGAACATGGATTAAATAATGAATATCCCATTTTAAAAAGTAGCTAGATTGTCAGTGCTAAGTCCTTCAAGTAATATTTATTATTTAGCTGGTCAAATATTACATAGGATCCGTTAGGAGGCCAGTAGCTCACTGACCTGACCTTCAAAGGAGAAAAGGAAAACAGTTATGTTTCCAATGCAGTACGTCTAGAACATGGATAGGGAAATTGTTTTCATCCTTATCTCCATCCTGCCAACGTTATTATCATTATTATTAACTTGGGACTATATTTATAATAACTTATTTCTTGACCATCTATTGGGAACCAGGGTGGATTACAAATGAATTTTTTTAACATTAACTTAGGCTTGTTCTCTGCATAGTAAAACCTGACTTTATCTTTACCATTATTGGATATAAAACAAGTCTAGACATAACAAAAAACCTATTCTTGGACAGCTCTAAGGCTAATATTTTTTAACAATTAAGCGTCTGTTGAGCTGTAGAACTTATAATGTATGCTGTTTTACTTATGAATTACCTCAACTGAAATGATTTTAAAAACTTAAGATTATTACCTGCTGTACTATTCTCTGTTCCAGCACATCAGATGTCACCTGTATATGAATTGTTCCAGCTACAATACTGGCAGAATGACGCCAAAAATGTGGGTCTCGGTATGAAATCAAGCCTTCAATTTTCTGTAGCTGTCAAATAAAAGGAGAGGTGATAATAAAAGGCCAACTTGAAGGCTAATTTACTGAACACAAAGCAGTCTTTTTTGGTCCAGGAACCATTATTAAGCTGATTAAAAAAACAAAAAGTAACAAGGAGAGCCCAGAATTTAGAAAAGGAAGAGGAGGGACAACTACCGTCAAGTGAGGGTGTCTAAAATATTCTGACCTGGCAGTGATGCCAGGGAAGGAAGTTTGGAATAGGAAGTGAACAGGGTTACACAGGTGCCTTTATACACAATGGGGCATGCCTATTTTTACTCCAGCATCTTTAAGTATTCCTGTAACCTATTATAAAAATCCATACATTTAAAAAGCATTTAGATGAATGCATTTAATGAACATGGATTAAATAATGAATATCCCATTTTAAAAAGTAGCTAGATTGTCAGTGCTAAGTCCTTCAAGTAATATTTATTATTTAGCTGGTCAAATATTACATAGGATCCGTTAGGAGGCCAGTAGCTCACTGACCTGACCTTCAAAGGAGAAAAGGAAAACAGTTATGTTTCCAATGCAGTACGTCTAGAACATGGATAGGGAAATTGTTTTCATCCTTATCTCCATCCTGCCAACGTTATTATCATTATTATTAACTTGGGACTATATTTATAATAACTTATTTCTTGACCATCTATTGGGAACCAGGGTGGATTACAAATGAATTTTTTTAACATTAACTTAGGCTTGTTCTCTGCATAGTAAAACCTGACTTTATCTTTACCATTATTGGATATAAAACAAGTCTAGACATAACAAAAAACCTATTCTTGGACAGCTCTAAGGCTAATATTTTTTAACAATTAAGCGTCTGTTGAGCTGTAGAACTTATAATGTATGCTGTTTTACTTATGAATTACCTCAACTGAAATGATTTTAAAAACTTAAGATTATTACCTGCTGTACTATTCTCTGTTCCAGCACATCAGAT
Organism: Tragulus kanchil; assembly: GCA_022376925.1. NCBI lineage: Eukaryota > Metazoa > Chordata > Mammalia > Artiodactyla > Tragulidae > Tragulus > Tragulus kanchil. Next base: position 91,013,017 of record JAIOJX010000004.1, on the reverse strand, counting down.
GTCACCTGTATATGAATTGTTCCAGCTACAATACTGGCAGAATGACGCCAAAAATGTGGGTCTCGGTATGAAATCAAGCCTTCAATTTTCTGTAGCTGTCAAATAAAAGGAGAGGTGATAATAAAAGGCCAACTTGAAGGCTAATTTACTGAACACAAAGCAGTCTTTTTTGGTCCAGGAACCATTATTAAGCTGATTAAAAAAACAAAAAGTAACAAGGAGAGCCCAGAATTTAGAAAAGGAAGAGGAGGGACAACTACCGTCAAGTGAGGGTGTCTAAAATATTCTGACCTGGCAGTGATGCCAGGGAAGGAAGTTTGGAATAGGAAGTGAACAGGGTTACACAGGTGCCTTTATACACAATGGGGCATGCCTATTTTTACTAATATACGCTGTACTTTGTCTATTCTAAACACTGATATAAGCTGTACGTTGCCTATTCTAAACATTGGATATGTTCAATGAACTGTTTTCCTTTATACGGATACATTCAAGTATTATTTTATATTTGAGATAACACAGTCAAAAGATAGCTTTCATGTTCAATGAGAGAGGCTGGCTAAATAAATTACAGACTATCCACACAATGTTAACACTACATTGTTATTAAAAAATGTATTAAGAGTATTTATCATGGAGAAGGAAACGGCAGCCCACTCCAGTATTCTTGCCGGGAAAATTCCATGGAAAGAGGAAGCTGGTGGTCTATAGTCCATGGGGTAGCAAAGAGTTCCACACAACTGAGGGACTAAGCGTGCACACAGAGGTCAAGCAACTTCTTCAAAGTTACAATGGAAAGAAGGGGTAGAACACATTCTTCAATGAGGTCTTCTTCCTCTGTATATTTTCCATCATTCAACATCCTAGCATGCATATTGAAGGTCTGTGTGCCATTCTAGCAATACGCATGCTAGGATGTCTTCTGCTCAAGAAGCTACAACAGTAAGCAAGGCAAACATGTCTGAAACTATGCCCCCTTGGAGGAGCAGAACTTGTGAAGAGAGCAAGCTGCTTTGGGAGCAGTGTGACAGGCTGAATCAGAGGTGCAGGTTGTGAGACAGAAGAAAAAGCCATTTGTCCTCAGCAGAGCCCCTAGAACCGAGGTGATAAGAGGAAGCTACCGCAAGAATAGGACTCTAGCATTAAGAGAAGTAAAACAAATAAAAGGAATCTAGATTGGAAAAGAAGAAGTAAAACTCTATTTGCAGACGACATGATATTATACATAGAAAATCCCTAAGACACTATTACAAAACTACTAGAGCTAATCAACGAATTCAGCAAAGTTGCAGGATACAAAATCAATGCACAGACATTGCATTTCTATTCACAAACAATGAAAAATCAGAAAACGAAATCAAAGATGCAATCCCCTTCACCATTACAACCAAAAGAATAAAATATCTAGGAATAAACCTACCCAAGGAAACAAAAGAACTGTACACTGAAAATTACAAGACACTCATGAGAGACATTAAAGAAGACTTAAACAGATGGAGAGATATTCCATGTTCCTGGGCTGGAAGAATCAATACTGTGAAAATGAGCATACTACCAAATATCATCTACAGATTCAATGCGATCTCTATCAAATTACCAATGACATTCTTCACAGAACTAGACCAAAGAATCATACAGTTCATATGGAAACACAAAAGACCTCGAATAGCCAAAGTAATCCTGAGAAAGAAGAATGAAGCTGGAGGGATCAGCCTCCCTAACTTCAGACTATACTACAAAGCAACAGTCATCAAGACAGTATGGCACTGGCACAAAAACAGAAATACACATCACGAGAACCCAGAGATAAACCTATGCACCTATGGGTACCTTATTTTTGACAAAGGAGGCGAAACTATAAAATGGGATAAAGACAGCCTCTTCAACAAATAGTGCTGGGAAAATGGGACAGCTACATGCAAAAAAATGAAGTCGGAACATTCCCTGACACCATATACAAAGATTAACTCAAAATGGATTAAAGACCTAAATGTAAGACCAGAAACCCTAAAACTCTTAGAGGAGAATATAGGCAAAATGCTCAAGGACATCAATCAAAGAAAGATCTTCTCTGACCCACCTACTAGAATAGCGGAACTAAAACCAAAAATTAACATGTGGGACCTAATGAAACTTAAAAAGCTTTTGTACAGCAAAAGAAACTACAAAAAAAGCTGAACAGACAATCCACAGAATGGAAGAAAATCATAGCAAATGAAACAACAGACAAAGAATTAATCTCCAAAATAAAAGGAATCTAGATTGGAAAAGAAGAAGTAAAACTCTATTTGCAGACGACATGATATTATACATAGAAAATCCCTAAGACACTATTACAAAACTACTAGAGCTAATCAACGAATTCAGCAAAGTTGCAGGATACAAAATCAATGCACAGACATTGCATTTCTATTCACAAACAATGAAAAATCAGAAAACGAAATCAAAGATGCAATCCCCTTCACCATTACAACCAAAAGAATAAAATATCTAGGAATAAACCTACCCAAGGAAACAAAAGAACTGTACACTGAAAATTACAAGACACTCATGAGAGACATTAAAGAAGACTTAAACAGATGGAGAGATATTCCATGTTCCTGGGCTGGAAGAATCAATACTGTGAAAATGAGCATACTACCAAATATCATCTACAGATTCAATGCGATCTCTATCAAATTACCAATGACATTCTTCACAGAACTAGACCAAAGAATCATACAGTTCATATGGAAACACAAAAGACCTCGAATAGCCAAAGTAATCCTGAGAAAGAAGAATGAAGCTGGAGGGATCAGCCTCCCTAACTTCAGACTATACTACAAAGCAACAGTCATCAAGACAGTATGGCACTGGCACAAAAACAGAAATACACATCACGAGAACCCAGAGATAAACCTATGCACCTATGGGTACCTTATTTTTGACAAAGGAGGCGAAACTATAAAATGGGATAAAGACAGCCTCTTCAACAAATAGTGCTGGGAAAATGGGACAGCTACATGCAAAAAAATGAAGTCGGAACATTCCCTGACACCATATACAAAGATTAACTCAAAATGGATTAAAGACCTAAATGTAAGACCAGAAACCCTAAAACTCTTAGAGGAGAATATAGGCAAAATGCTCAAGGACATCAATCAAAGAAAGATCTTCTCTGACCCACCTACTAGAATAGCGGAACTCAAAACAAAAATTAACATGTGGGACCTAATGAAACTTAAAAAGCTTTTGTACAGCAAAAGAAACTACAAAAATGCCGAACAGACAACCCACAGAATGGAAGAAAATCATAGCAAATGAAACAACAGACAAAGAATTAATCTCCAAAATCTACAAGCAACTCAAGACAACTCAGCACTGGAAAAATGAACAACCCAATCAAAAAATGGGAAAAGGACCTAAACAGACACCTCTCCAAAGAAGACATACAGATGGCCAGAAAATACATGAAACGATGCTCAACTTCACTTATAATTAGAGGAATGCAAATCAAAACTACAATGAGATATCACCTCACACTCATCAGAATGGCCGTCATCCACAAATCGACAGACAATAAATGCTGGAGAGGCTGCGGAGAAAAGGGAACCCTCCTGCATTGCTGGTGGGAGTGTAAATTGATACAGCCTCTATGGAAGACAGTCTGGAGATTTCTTAAAAAACTAAAAATAGAAGCACCATATGACCCAGCAATCCCACTCTTAGGCTTATACCCTGATGAAATCAAAACTGAAAGAAGCACCTGTACCCCAATGTTCATTGCAGCTCTCTATACAATAGCTAGAACATGGAAGGAACCTAGATGCCCATCGACGAACGAATGGATCCAAAAGCTCTGGTACATATATACAATGGAATACTACACAGCTGTAAAGAGAAATGCAGAAGAATCAGCCCTCATGAGGTGGCTGGATCTAGAACGTATCCTAAAAAGTGAAGTCAGTCAGAAAGAGAAGGACAAATACAGTATATTAACACATATATATGGAATCTAGTAGGATGGTGATGATGGCACATGCAGTGAAGCGACAGAAAGACAGACATGGACAGTGGACATATGGACATTGTGGGGAAGGAACAGTGGTTGAGAGGCGTAAGGGAAGTAGCATGAAGGCCTGTACTATCATAAGTGAAGAAAATAGCTCTAGTCATTGCTCTGTGAGAAAAGGGGATCCTTCAGGGGTGCTGTGTGATGGTCGGGAGGAGGAAGGGGATATACATGTGAAGGGCAGTTGTGAACAACAAAACTCTTAGAGGAGAATATAGGCAAAATGCTCAAGGACATCAATCAAAGAAAGATCTTCTCTGACCCACCTACTAGAATAGCGGAACTCAAAAATTAACATGTGGGACCTAATGAAACTTAAAAAGCTTTTGTACAGCAAAAGAAACTACAAAAATGCCGAACAGACAACCCACAGAATGGAAGAAAATCATAGCAAATGAAACAACAGACAAAGAATTAATCTCCAAAATCTACAAGCAACTCAAGACAACTCAGCACTGGAAAAATGAACAACCCAATCAAAAAATGGGAAAAGGACCTAAACAGACACCTCTCCAAAGAAGACATACAGATGGCCAGAAAATACATGAAACGATGCTCAACTTCACTTATAATTAGAGGAATGCAAATCAAAACTACAATGAGATATCACCTCACACTCATCAGAATGGCCGTCATCCACAAATCGACAGACAATAAATGCTGGAGAGGCTGCGGAGAAAAGGGAACCCTCCTGCATTGCTGGTGGGAGTGTAAATTGATACAGCCTCTATGGAAGACAGTCTGGAGATTTCTTAAAAAACTAAAAATAGAAGCACCATATGACCCAGCAATCCCACTCTTAGGCTTATACCCTGATGAAATCAAAACTGAAAGAAGCACCTGTACCCCAATGTTCATTGCAGCTCTCTATACAATAGCTAGAACATGGAAGGAACCTAGATGCCCATCGACGAACGAATGGATCCAAAAGCTCTGGTACATATATACAATGGAATACTACACAGCTGTAAAGAGAAATGCAGAAGAATCAGCCCTCATGAGGTGGCTGGATCTAGAACGTATCCTAAAAAGTGAAGTCAGTCAGAAAGAGAAGGACAAATACAGTATATTAACACATATATATGGAATCTAGTAGGATGGTGATGATGGCACATGCAGTGAAGCGACAGAAAGACAGACATGGACAGTGGACATATGGACATTGTGGGGAAGGAACAGTGGTTGAGAGGCGTAAGGGAAGTAGCATGAAGGCCTGTACTATCATAAGTGAAGAAAATAGCTCTAGTCATTGCTCTGTGAGAAAAGGGGATCCTTCAGGGGTGCTGTGTGATGGTCGGGAGGGGAGGGAAGGGGGGGATATACATGTGACTAATCTGAGAACATGCATGTCTGTGAACAACAAAACTCTGTAAAAGTTAAAAGTAAAATAAAGGTTTAAAAAAAAAAAAAAAAAAAAAGAAGCACCATATGACCCAGCAATTCCACTCTTAGGCTTATACCCTAATGAAATTAAAACTGAAAGAAGCACCTGTACCCCAATGTTCATTGCAGTTCTCTATACAATAGCCAGAACATGGAAGCAACCTAGATGTCCATTGACGAATGAATGGATACAGAAGCACTGGTACATATATACAGTGGAATACTACACAGCTGTAAAAAGAGATGCAGAAGAATCAGTCCTAATGAGGTGGCTGGATCTAGAACCTATCATAGAAAGTGAAGTAAGTGAAGAAGAGAAGGACAAGTACAATATACTAACACATATATATGGAATCTAGTAGGATGGTAATGATAACACATGCAGTGAAGCAATGGATAAACAGACATGGACAGTAGACATATGGACATTGTGGGGAATGAACAGTGGGTGGGAAGCATAAAGGAAGTAGCATGAAAACTTACACTATCATATGTGAAAAAAATAGCTATAGTCATTGCGCTATGAGAAAAGGGGATCCTTCAGGGGTGCTGTGTGATGGTCGGGGGGGGAGGGAAGGGGGGGATATACATGTGACTAATCTGAGAACATGCATGTCTGTGAACAACAAAACTCTGTAAAAGTTAAAAGTAAAATAAAGGTTTAAAAAAAAAAAAAAAGAAGAAGCACCATATGACCCAGCAATTCCACTCTTAGGCTTATACCCTAATGAAATTAAAACTGAAAGAAGCACCTGTACCCCAATGTTCATTGCAGTTCTCTATACAATAGCCAGAACATGGAAGCAACCTAGATGTCCATTGACGAATGAATGGATACAGAAGCACTGGTACATATATACAGTGGAATACTACACAGCTGTAAAAAGAGATGCAGAAGAATCAGTCCTAATGAGGTGGCTGGATCTAGAACCTATCATAGAAAGTGAAGTAAGTGAAGAAGAGAAGGACAAGTACAATATACTAACACATATATATGGAATCTAGTAGGATGGTAATGATAACACATGCAGTGAAGCAATGGATAAACAGACATGGACAGTAGACATATGGACATTGTGGGGAATGAACAGTGGGTGGGAAGCATAAAGGAAGTAGCATGAAAACTTACACTATCATATGTGAAAAAAATAGCTATAGTCATTGCGCTATGAGAAAAGGGGATCCTTCAGGGGTGCTGTGTGATGACCTGGAGGGGTGGGATAGAGGGGATATATATATATGACTAATTTGGAATCATGCATATTTGTAAACAACAAAGCTCTGTAAAAGTAAAAAGTAAAATAAAAATTAAAAAAAAAAGAAAAAAAAAGTCTTTATCAACATGACATAATTAAATGGAGAAAAATTTACAAAGCAGTATAAAACATTACTATTTTCAAAGGAAGAACAGTAAAGAAATTATCTACAGTACCTTTTCTAAGGCAATATGCAGTTCTTTTTCATATTCTGGTGGCAGCCTCAGAAGTAGAACTTGACAGGCATCTTTAATCAGTGGAACAACACTGAGAAATATTAATACAGCAATAAAAAGAGAACAGAGAGGATCAGCAATGAACCATCCAAACTGCTCTATAAGAATGGTGGATACGATCACCCCAATACTTCCGAGCGTGTCTGCCAAAACATGTAGAAATACACCTACAAGTAAGATACATAAAATATTAAAAATTAAAGCATATCTAATTTAGTTTTTATTCATTTTACAAATATGACAAGGTACCTACTACCCACCAGGTACTCTGTGAGGGGCTGGTACTTCCAAATGACTAAACCTGGTCATTTCCATCAAGGGATTCACAGCATAGAGGTGAAAGTGAGGATGTAGGCAGCCATTAACAATGTGGTGAGTTTTACAATGGTGTAGTTTGTCTGGGAAGGATTCCCAGAAATCACACATGTGCCAAGTTTTGACATTACCCAAATTATTTATATTAAAATAGAAGAACAGGGAATTCCCTGGCAGTCCAGGATTAGGACTCTACATTATCACTGCAAAGGGTGCAGGTTCAGTCCCTTTTTGGGAAACTAAGATCCCATAAGCCTCACAGTGTGGGCAAAGAAATAAATAAAATATCAGAATAAACATCTCAACATAAATGATAAATATTTCCCCATATATTTTTTACAATAAACACTGCCTAGTTCTTTTATAGTTAAAGTACATAATAGCACATGGAAGCTATAACAGCATGAAGTAGCATGAAAACTTAAAAAACAAAATCATTTTGTGAAAAATAGCTATAGTCATTGCGCTATGAGAAAAGGGGATCCTTCAGGGGTGCTGTGTGATGACCTGGAGGGGTGGGATAGAGGGGATATATATATATGACTAATTTGGAATCATGCATATTTGTAAACAACAAAGCTCTGTAAAAGTAAAAAGTAAAATAAAAATTAAAAAAAAAAGAAAAAAAAAGTCTTTATCAACATGACATAATTAAATGGAGAAAAATTTACAAAGCAGTATAAAACATTACTATTTTCAAAGGAAGAACAGTAAAGAAATTATCTACAGTACCTTTTCTAAGGCAATATGCAGTTCTTTTTCATATTCTGGTGGCAGCCTCAGAAGTAGAACTTGACAGGCATCTTTAATCAGTGGAACAACACTGAGAAATATTAATACAGCAATAAAAAGAGAACAGAGAGGATCAGCAATGAACCATCCAAACTGCTCTATAAGAATGGTGGATACGATCACCCCAATACTTCCGAGCGTGTCTGCCAAAACATGTAGAAATACACCTACAAGTAAGATACATAAAATATTAAAAATTAAAGCATATCTAATTTAGTTTTTATTCATTTTACAAATATGACAAGGTACCTACTACCCACCAGGTACTCTGTGAGGGGCTGGTACTTCCAAATGACTAAACCTGGTCATTTCCATCAAGGGATTCACAGCATAGAGGTGAAAGTGAGGATGTAGGCAGCCATTAACAATGTGGTGAGTTTTACAATGGTGTAGTTTGTCTGGGAAGGATTCCCAGAAATCACACATGTGCCAAGTTTTGACATTACCCAAATTATTTATATTAAAATAGAAGAACAGGGAATTCCCTGGCAGTCCAGGATTAGGACTCTACATTATCACTGCAAAGGGTGCAGGTTCAGTCCCTTTTTGGGAAACTAAGATCCCATAAGCCTCACAGTGTGGGCAAAGAAATAAATAAAATATCAGAATAAACATCTCAACATAAATGATAAATATTTCCCCCATATATTTTTTTTACAATAAACACTGCCTAGTTCTTTTATAGTTAAAGTACATAATAGCACATAGTTTCCCTTGCAACTAATATTTAGTCAAATGTTACTATGAAAGGGACTCTATATAATTACAAAAATTTATTTTAAAAAATTGACATTTATGGGGCTTCCCTGGTGGGCCAGTGGGTAAAGAGACTGCCTTGCTGTGCAAGGGGCACTGGTTCAATCCCTGGCCTGGGAAGATACCACATGCCAAGAACTGGCTGGACCTGTGTGTCAAAATTGCAAGCCAGCATTCTGGGGCGGATGTGCCCAGAGCCAGTGTTCTACTGTGAGAGAGGCCAGTGCAGTGGGAGGCCCACACAGGCCAAAAGAATGAAAAAGATGGATGAAAATAAATACAAGAAAATAAGAGGCATGATGGGGAAAAATTTGTTTTTAAAAAATTGACATTTATGAACAATCGTGGGCATTTTCTGTAGCAGGTGATTTTTAGATCTCTTAGCTACAGATTTTTTTTTTTTTTTTAATTTTTTTGGTTTGTTTTCCCCATCATACCTCTTTTTATTTATATTTATTTTCATACATTTTTTTATTCTTTGGCATGTGTGGGCCTCCCATTGCAGTGGCCTTTTTCTCACTAATTGGACACACCAATCCAGCTGCTCTGCAGCACGTGGGATCTTCCCAGGCCAGGGATCAAACTGGTGCCCCTTGCACTGCAAGGCAGACTCTTTAACCACTGGACCACCAGGGAAGCCCCAGATTGGTTTTTTACAACAAAATTGAACCAGAAGCCCAATACTGCATACAAATAAACAGTGTTGAGTCAGAACACAGTTGAAAGGGCGGACAGTACTTAGGCAGGACTTACCCCTCATATTAGCATTCATGCCTCTGCCTGCAGACCCGTGACTGTGGCTGTGACCATGCCCGTGGTCACTGTGTCCGTGCCCATGGTGTGAATGGCTGTGATCAGGTGAGTGACAGCTGCCTGGAGAGGCTCCATGGCTATGGCTATGGGCGTGGCTAAAGGCACAGATACCAATAAGGTTTACTATCAGCCCTCCAACTGACACTGGCTAGCAAAAAAGAGAAAAGAAAACCTTTAAATTTGTAATTAAAAAGACAAATTTGTTATCTAAAAGTTACTATATAGCTATACATGTTTTTTTGTTTTCCAGTTTTGAAAATATTCATAGTAAAACCTCACTAAATTCAATAAGAAAATCTTGAAAGTGTGAATTCTAGAAGATTTCAGAAGAGGCATTTAACTTTGAAATACCAAAGGGTTGACAGGTAAAAGGATTTAGGTTTGTTTTAGTTAAATGATTAAGAATAAAAATGTACTTGATTCAGGGTCTATAAATAAGTAAACGGTTCTAAACTTTTGTCTTGCTTATTTAAATAAATGAGTTTGAATGTACTGCTTAACTGGAGCATGTATACGCTGTACCTGAAATCTCATTAATATTACTAGTTAAATTACAGTACTTTAAAAGACAATGCCCATAATTTACAAACAAGTGGATTTCAAATAGTCTTACTGTGTTTTAACTACATTAAAATTTCCCAAAGTAAAATAAAGAGTAAAGGAAAAGCATTCTTTTAAAAAGCAAAGTAAATGGGATTATTTAGATTTAATGGTACCATGATAACACCTCAAAGGATAAAGTTACTTACCCTTCATTATCCCATTTTAAAGTGATCTGGAATAGTAGCTCAGGGCACTATTTAGTTTACACATATCTACAATTTCTCTTTTAGAGAAATCTATTTGTTTTATAAAAGAAACATAAAAATAAGGGCACAGATGATTTTAAATTAATTTTCAAAGAGAAGAGATTTTCTGTAGTAAATGTGTATGGAGTTTATTTATCTCTTCTCATGACTCAGACCATCTGTCTGTCAGATTTAAAAATTTCAGTCAGCTTTATGATCCTGAAGATTGTTAATGAATTTTAAATGAAATATAATTCAAGTGTCTGCTTGCAGAACTTCATTAGATCATACATACTCTTTCTACTCTGTTAAATACTCCATTTTTCTGTATTTCATCAGAATAAAAAAAAAATAACATAAAAAGTGAAAGGCCCCTCTAATTCTGCACCTTAAGAGTAATCTCTCCTAAGAGGATCGTGTATTTTTTATGCAGAGTACTAATATACATACATATACCTCTTTTTAAAACCAGTAAGAGGATCCTATTAATACTGTTTTGTATCCTCAGTACATATTGTAAATATTTTTCATGCCAGCGTATACTGATATACTTCATTCATTTTAGTAGGTGTGTACTATTCTATGAATGCCAAGTTTATTTAACTAGTCCTTTCATTGGTAAGCACTGTTTTTTTTTTCTCCCTCTACAGTGGTACAATGAATGGTATACCCCTACCTTACATCGTTGTGTCAATATTTCTGTAGTAAGTTAAAGCTCAAAGATATGAGCATTTAAAAATCCAAAATACATATACAAACCACAATCCAACATTTATCTACTATATGCTTCCATCAACAAGATTCAAAACAGCTTTTAGTCATTTAATGATTAATAGCTGAGTATAAAAAAAAGAATATATTTGTTTACATATGTATAATTGAACCACTTTGCTGTAGATCTGAAACTAATACAACATTACAATAAAAGTTCATATATAATACAAAAAATTAAACAAATAAGAAAACACCAATTATTAGCTGACTTCCCATTATAAGCCAGGTGATAAAATTTATAAGTTAATATACACAGTTCAGGTCCTAAAAACCCATCTTAATTGTGTAAGAATTAAACAACAGCCTTAAGTCAATATTGCTGTGAGAAGACTGACTGCACAGACACATGAGAATATTCAGGAAGGGAGGGATGAGGGAAAGCAAAGGCTAAAAGGGCAGAAGAGAGGGAAAGGCATGGCAACTACAAGGAATAGCATGTGTGAGTTCAGAGGCACAAGGAGAGCGTTAAAAGTTACCGTGGCAGTAATTTAATCCAGAGTAAAGCCCTGGTAAATTTCCCCAGGTATCTAAAAACACATCTTCAAACAAAAACATTTAATAAGGCAGAAAAAAATCTGTACGTTTTAGAATGTCATCTACTAGCATATTGGAGAGAAGTGCATTAATTAGTTTCTAAGAGTCAGCAGTGTAAATGTAAAGAGCAAGATAGGAAGTTATGTGGAGTTAAATAAAAAAATAAAAATAAAACCTTCTTAGGTCAATAATTACAAACAGTTAAACTTTAGCAGGGAAAAAACTGGATGAGTATGAATAGAAATTCAAATAGGAAAATTAAAAGACTTACTGTTAACATGTGTGTGTCTAATTCCGGAGGATCAATTAGTCTAGCCACTGACTCCATAAAAACAAAAAAAGCTATTACCACCAGAAAAAGTCCATTAATAAATCCAGAGAGAATTTCTATTCGGCCATACCTAAAAATGGAGAATATAGTTTTAGAAAGGGAAACTGACAAGTGAAATATTTTAAAGTATAAACATTATGTTACAAATGAGGAAATGAGTTCAGATTTTCAATTACGCAAACAGTCAAGACTAGAAAAATCACCAAAATTTAAAATCTCATATTAAGGCTGGAAGATTTATATGTCTGTTGAAATTTTATATATTTATCAAGTCCTCCTTACGTCCGTTCTTACACAAAGCCTGTCCTAATTTCTTTTTTTTTTTTTAAGTATTTATTTATTTATTTTTGGCTATTCTGGGTTTGCACTGCTGCTGCAGGCTCTTCTCTAGTTGCAGGGAGTGGGGGCTACTCTCTAGTTGAGGTGAGCAGGCTTCCTGTTGTTGAACTCGGGCTCTAGAGCTCACGGGCTTCAGTAGTTGCAGCAAATGGGCTCAACAGTTGCGGCTCCGAGGCTCTAGCGCACAGGCTCCATAGTTGTGGCTCACAAGCTTAGCTGCTCCACAGCATGTGGGATCTTCCCAGAATAAGAACCGAACCCGTGTCTCCTGCATTGGCAGGCGAACTCTTCACCACTGAGCTACCAGGGAAGCCCCTGTCCTAATTTCTTAGCAAGAAGTTATTTCTGTCTTCAAGCCTTTGATAGTCTCTGGATCTCACAGAGATTTGGCTTGAATGGAACTTTTTTATACTTTTGGCTCATCCATCTTTCAAAATATAAACAGCTGAAAAGAAGAAGCTGAATTTATTAACCTATTTACAATAGGTCTTATCAAAATATCCCACACAAATCAGAGGCTCTAATATTCACTGAACTGAATGATTCACTTAGTGAGTGGATACTGCATGCATAGTCACTTCAAATTTTGAATTCTCTTTCTAACAGCAAAGATGTGAATGACCATGCACATTCCACTGTCTCAAAGAAACAATGCTGGCCAAATAGCTCACTATTTCACTGATTTTTGCTACCTCCCTATGAGAAGGGTTTGTCGGAGCATGGTCTTAAGCTTGCTGCCATTCAGCATTTATTAAATAGTTGGTTATTTCCTCTTATCTACTTTAAGTGAAAGAAAATAGAAGCTCTGAAAAATTAAATTTGTATTAAGAGTGGTAGAATTTTATCCCATAAGATGCTGTCAGGTGTTCATACAAGCCTTGATAGACAGTGTACCTACCCATAGGAGAAAATCCGAGTTGCTTTCCATCTACTCATCAGGGCCGCAAAAAGTCCCATGACCAAAGCAGAGCAGTCAAAGAGCATGTGAAATCCATCTGAGATTAGACCCAGACTATTGGTCAACACGCCATAGAATAATTCCACAAAGGTAAAAAGCTAAAATATTTAAAAAAAAAGAGAGAGAGAGAAAATAGTATGTATGTTGGGAAATACTGTTTTAAGAGGAATTTATCAGAATTTGATCATAAGGAAGGAATTTAACCCTTTATTATTCAAAGCTTACTTGAAGATATACTGCCTCTTTCATTATTTAACTGATTCTCATACAAGAAACCTCATTTCATATAAATGGTAAGAAATTAAGCTAAATCAGATAGTCCATCTTATAAATTATTTAAAAGGAGATAGTTTTATCTCTGTGTCTGTAGAACTCAATAAACCAGACTATAAAATGTTAACAGTCTTGTCAGGAGTGAGATCCTAAAAGGAGTACATAAAAATCCTTATAACCTACAGTATCTATTGATTTGAAATAGCACACTAAATCAATGATTCTCAAATGCCTCAACAGTGTTTGCTTACGTAGTATGAATATGATCCTGTAATCTTTCTACTACTTAGAGAAAATATTTTAGCTCATCTCAAATTACTAAAATTATTTGGGAATAACTAAAATTATACCAGAATTGTCCAAATGAAAAGATTAAGCTTTCAAGATACACCACTAATATTTAAAACTCTTACCAGATTCAAGCACAAGAAGTAAAAGATCTGCCTAGAGTCATTTTCCTCAAGAATCTGTTTTAGTGATTCCTTAATAAACCTAGGGATGGAAGGGGAGCTGTGCTGGAAAGCGTCCCCCATGAAATTATAAAGAGGTGTTCCTTCAGGAGAGTATCCAATGAGGGTACCTTTCTGTCCTCTCTTAGATTGGCAGTTGCTATTTTGCCTGGTCTTAAGCTTGCTGCCATTCAGCATTTATTAAATAGTTGGTTATTTCCTCTTATCTACTTTAAGTGAAAGAAAATAGAAGCTCTGAAAAATTAAATTTGTATTAAGAGTGGTAGAATTTTATCCCATAAGATGCTGTCAGGTGTTCATACAAGCCTTGATAGACAGTGTACCTACCCATAGGAGAAAATCCGAGTTGCTTTCCATCTACTCATCAGGGCCGCAAAAAGTCCCATGACCAAAGCAGAGCAGTCAAAGAGCATGTGAAATCCATCTGAGATTAGACCCAGACTATTGGTCAACACGCCATAGAATAATTCCACAAAGGTAAAAAGCTAAAATATTTAAAAAAAAAGAGAGAGAGAGAAAATAGTATGTATGTTGGGAAATACTGTTTTAAGAGGAATTTATCAGAATTTGATCATAAGGAAGGAATTTAACCCTTTATTATTCAAAGCTTACTTGAAGATATACTGCCTCTTTCATTATTTAACTGATTCTCATACAAGAAACCTCATTTCATATAAATGGTAAGAAATTAAGCTAAATCAGATAGTCCATCTTATAAATTATTTAAAAGGAGATAGTTTTATCTCTGTGTCTGTAGAACTCAATAAACCAGACTATAAAATGTTAACAGTCTTGTCAGGAGTGAGATCCTAAAAGGAGTACATAAAAATCCTTATAACCTACAGTATCTATTGATTTGAAATAGCACACTAAATCAATGATTCTCAAATGCCTCAACAGTGTTTGCTTACGTAGTATGAATATGATCCTGTAATCTTTCTACTACTTAGAGAAAATATTTTAGCTCATCTCAAATTACTAAAATTATTTGGGAATAACTAAAATTATACCAGAATTGTCCAAATGAAAAGATTAAGCTTTCAAGATACACCACTAATATTTAAAACTCTTACCAGATTCAAGCACAAGAAGTAAAAGATCTGCCTAGAGTCATTTTCCTCAAGAATCTGTTTTAGTGATTCCTTAATAAACCTAGGGATGGAAGGGGAGCTGTGCTGGAAAGCGTCCCCCATGAAATTATAAAGAGGTGTTCCTTCAGGAGAGTATCCAATGAGGGTACCTTTCTGTCCTCTCTTAGAAGGAGATGATAAGATGTTGGCAGCTAAAAGCAAGAAAAAAAGAAAGTTTAGAAAGTTTAACCTACCAAACCCCAGCACAGTACCTATCAGCCCTATGTAAGCACCGGACACATTCCGCAATTAAGTAAACGGCTGAACATCAGAATCCACAGGAAGGAATGCGCTAAGGGGAAAAATGCTCACACAAGATGAAGAAGACAGCGCTGACCACCACTCCTCCAGAAAGGACGTGCTCCGTGCTCTCCTGGTGTGCTGCTTTGTTCATAGCCCGAAGCTGATCTGTTATTGGATGTGTCCAAAAATTTCCAAAAAGCAGAGCACTAATAAAAATGGGGAAGCATCCATAGCGTGCACATTTGGAAACTTCCATTTTGACTGAACAAATGGATTCAACATAGAAATCCAAAATCATGACAAAAAAGATAACCATAGTGAAAGGCATAATGAGAGAAAACCAAGACTCGACTTTACTCTAGAAATTAAGGAAAAAAAAAAAAACAACTGTTAACACTATGTAGGTATAAAGTTCACATCTTATGTTTTAGTTAATGCCTTCTGTGTAAACAAATATTGCTGTGATTCAATATGATTTGTAAAATGCCAAAATATAAGAGTTATTAAGATACTGGCCCATTTTCCTAGTATTTTCCAAAGTATTAAAAAAAGAAGCATTATGGTTTAATAATTTAACAAGTACTTAGGGATGTATAATCCTTGGGTTTCTGAGTAGGTATTAAATTAACTTTGGGTAGGTATTAATATTAGTAGTAGTTAACTGATTCCTTTGGGCCACTGGAATGGGAGAGGTACATAAATGCAGTAGTACTTGATTTCTATTTTCTATAAAAAATAAAGTTAATTGTAAAAAATTTCAAAAACTATAAAGAAAATTTAAGCCACTTGTAACATCAAATTGAAATAAAATGCAATGTGCTGAAGTAAAATCTATAAGTAACAGCAATTTATTTTACTTGTTACCAATAAATCCCTGCTCTTACCTCAGTTGTCACAGAAAGAACAATGACCCACGGGCATAAGAGAAGCACGGAAACAAGATGAGATAAAGCTTGAAGACGTTTGGCTCCACCGACATCTAGAGAGAGTTTTCTGGAAGCTGTATGAAAACCAACTTTACAGCACAAAGCTAGTACTAGCAACAAGACTCCACCCTGTGAGTTAAAGTAGGTAAGTCTCATTAGAAACACAGCATTCAATACTCAAGCCTTAAATGTAGAATATTATTTAAAGTAGAGTTAGCATATTTTTTCCATAACCAAATTACTGAACTATTTAGATGGTTGGCAGTACTATAAATTATTTTAAATGCACTTTTAAAGTTATCACTGCTGTCATTTTTCAGAATTTCTCAATACAGTAAGAACAAAGATGAGAAAACATACCTTGTGATCTGCCACACCTAAGAAGGCGATGGCTGTGTAAAGCATGTGGGTTAGAGCACTGTCATGATGTCCTTCAGCTAAGTGAGTTGGAGTAAAGGAAAAAAATTCCAAATATTAATTCTTTGAATCCTGAAGTCTTCCTGGAATTTAGCCACTACTTTGGATTGACTATATATTAGTCTGAGGGCCCCAAGCCTGACTATCGTCAATAATGTTTCTATTAAAAGAAAATAATAAAGAATTGAATTTGGGGACATGATTTATAAATTAGAATGGCCTTCATATTTCTGTTGTCTCTAAGGCCATTATAATAGTGCTTAAGGCATAGCTGTTAAATTTTAGTACTTAACCTCCAAAAGACAGATGCATACATACTAGAACAAAGTGACAAGAACCAGGAATCTCTTTAGATGACTCCTGTCCCATGGATTTAAGGTTGATCTCATGGAATGCCATATAAAAATCAGTCCTGGGCTTCCCTGGTGGTCCTGTGGGTAAGGACACCACCTTGCAGCGTGAGGGGCGCCGGTTCCATCCCTGGCCTGGGAGGATCCCATGTACCGCGAAGCGGCTGGACCGATGCGTCCAACTACCCAGCCAGCGCTCTGGAGCGCATGAGCCCAAAGCTGGTGCTCTGTAGCGAGAGAGGCCACTGCGATGGGAGGCCTACACAGGCCAAAGAACAAAGATGGATGAAAATAGATAAATGAAAGGCCAATAGAAGTGGCCAAAAAAAAAAAAAAAAAAAAAATCAGTCCTAAATCTGCTTCTGAGTCACTGAGAACATAAGCCTCAGCAAAGCAAGTGTCAAGCCATAGGAGGGTAGGGTGGGCAACAGCTGTCTAACAGTCAACCTGGAGTTCTGCTGGATTCATGCCACTTTCTTTCACTGTGACAGGAGTAAACTGGTATCAGCTAATGAACAGGTTTTAGGGCAGTCTCAGTAACCAGAAGATCCAAAACTGGTTTTCTGAGCCCTGCTAAATGGAGTGGGGCTAAGGTGTGTGGATAGGAAAGAACAAGGCATACCTGCAGAAGAAAATGAGTAGATATATTTGATTGGAAATTGGGTTTATATTCACTGTGAAAGAAGACTGGGGGCTGAGTTGGAAATAATTTACAGCAAGAGAGTGAATATCAGATTGAGGAATTTGAACTTCTTTCAGGTAAAAAGATGCCAAAGGCTTTTTCATTTAATCTCAAAAAAGTTTAAATAATTGCCATTAGTTTCTAAAGGGAGCATTTAAATTGTTAAATTATAAGAGAGCAAACAGATTGACTTTGTTGAGTGGTGAATCATACATATATATGTATACACACATACCTTAATACCAGAACATTCTAAAATGTTCTTTCATTGTCCTGAAATTTATGAAAACTTAGGGTACTGTAAAAGATATTTAATTTATAATGAATTTATTCACTATTTGAATACTGATTTAGAATACGGACATTAATCTACGAAAGTTTCATTCATGATTGATTTATTTAATTCAGTTACTCCTTCATTTTCCATTCTGCCAGTCTTCTATGTTTCTGCAAGACTAAAAACTCCATCTTCTGCAAAAGGATACGGTGTTCAGCCATTTTAGCCATAAGATCATCATTGTCGAAAAGCAATAGGCAGATCACAGCAATAATGAAAAAAGCGGCCCCCCTTGTCTGAAAATGAAGAGAATAATACTAAGAATGGCTTTTTCAAATGTTGATTTTCTTAAGAATGACTATAATAAACACTGAAGAAAAAAATTTTCAAATACATATTTAAAGACATAGTAACTTTTGATATTAAAGTCTTTAAACTATACAATATAAATTTATATCATTAACAGTAAGATGCCAGGCTTCCCTGATAGCTCTGTGGTGAAGAGTTCACCTGCCAATGCAGGAGACACAGGTTCGGTCCTTAATCCAGGAAGATCCCACGTACTGTTGAGCAGCTAAGCCTGTGAGCCTCAACTACTGAGCCTACGTTCTAGAGCCTCGGAACCGCAACTATTGAGCCCATGTGCTGCAACCAATGAAGCCCGTGAGCCCTAGAGCCCGAATTCCAAAACAAGAACAGTCATTGCAATAGGAAGCCTGCTCACCTCAACCAGAGAGTAGCCGCCACTCCCTGCAACTAGAGAAGAGCCTGCAGCAGCAGTGAAAACCCAGAATAGCCAAAAATAAACAAACAAAAAAAACCCCAGTAAGATGCCAAAAGTAAAGAGCTCCCACAAATTCTGCAGGCTATTTTCAGGGCACTTAAGACACATAATAATGATGATTTCCCCTATCTCTTTGCCAGTATGAACAGAGGCTTCCCTGGTGGATTCAGAGGATAAAGAATTCGCCTGCAAGGCATGTCACCATGCACAAACTGTTAAATGTTCACAGGACTAATCTTAAATGTTTCTCTGCTTCTGTTTGAAAGGCCCAAAAGTAACTTTGTTGAGTGGTGAACCATACATATATATGTATACACACATACCTTAATACCAGAACATTCTAAAATGTTCTTTCATTGTCCTGAAATTTATGAAAACTTAGGGTACTGTAAAAGATATTTAATTTATAATGAATTTATTCACTATTTGAATACTGATTTAGAATACGGACATTAATCTACGAAAGTTTCATTCATGATTGATTTATTTAATTCAGTTACTCCTTCATTTTCCATTCTGCCAGTCTTCTATGTTTCTGCAAGACTAAAAAACTCCCATCTTCTGCAAAAGGATACGGTGTTCAGCCATTTTAGCCATAAGATCATCATTGTCGAAAAGCAATAGGCAGATCACAGCAATAATGAAAAAAGCGGCCCCCCTTGTCTGAAAATGAAGAGAATAATACTAAGAATGGCTTTTTCAAATGTTGATTTTCTTAAGAATGACTATAATAAACACTGAAGAAAAAAATTTTCAAATACATATTTAAAGACATAGTAACTTTTGATATTAAAGTCTTTAAACTATACAATATAAATTTATATCATTAACAGTAAGATGCCAGGCTTCCCTGATAGCTCTGTGGTGAAGAGTTCACCTGCCAATGCAGGAGACACAGGTTCGGTCCTTAATCCAGGAAGATCCCACGACTGTTGAGCAGCTAAGCCTGTGAGCCTCAACTACTGAGCCTACGTTCTAGAGCCTCGGAACCGCAACTATTGAGCCCATGTGCTGCAACCAATGAAGCCCGTGAGCCCTAGAGCCCGAATTCCAAAACAAGAACAGTCATTGCAATAGGAAGCCTGCTCACCTCAACCAGAGAGTAGCCGCCACTCCCTGCAACTAGAGAAGAGCCTGCAGCAGCAGTGAAAACCCAGAATAGCCAAAAATAAACAAACAAAAAAAACCCCAGTAAGATGCCAAAAGTAAAGAGCTCCCACAAATTCTGCAGGCTATTTTCAGGGCACTTAAGACACATAATAATGATGATTTCCCCTATCTCTTTGCCAGTATGAACAGAGGCTTCCCTGGTGGATTCAGAGGATAAAGAATTCGCCTGCAAGGCATGTCACCATGCACAAACTGTTAAATGTTCACAGGACTAATCTTAAATGTTTCTCTGCTTCTGTTTGAAAGGCCCAAGTACTTAAGTAATAATTAGTAGTGACTTATTTTATTCTACAACACACAAGTAATGGACAAAACAGTTGATTTACAGTGATGTCAGTATTCTAGTAACCACTCTTCTGTGGAAAAAGAACTTAGAGGGCATCTTAAGAAAATTTGTAGTCCTCTCTAATATCTAGTAACAGTGTAAGACACTTAAAAGCTGACAGACACACTTATGTTCTCATTCCAGGGAAAGGATTTTGACAAAAGAAAATGATAGGAAGGACATATTATCCAGGTCTATGCAATTACTTCTAGATTTTTTGGTACAGAAGCAATCTAAATAATACTTATATATTTCTCTATTTACAAATTTACAGGTGTAATACCAGATAATTCCAAAAAATAAAAATTTTAAGTGCAAAATGAGGATCCTATTTGTTACATGATAACCACTACACTTGATAAATTTTCTATTAGTGTGGCAGGTATTTTGGCAGTCAGTATACATTAACCATATAATTTAAAATTTCCTTATTTTCACTGAATCAGGACATGGTAACGTTAACAATACCAAAACATAGAGACTGTAACTTAGTCTTTTGTTAGTAAAGAGGACACTGACAATTTGGTAGTGCTTGAGTCAGAACTACGGAAAACACCACAGTCCTGGTTAGATGCCCAGATTGAATACTGACATTAAGGAAAGGATGTGGAAGATCTATACTCTCATTTTTGTTTATTTTTTGCAATGTTCAATGTTTTTTTTTTTTTTTTTTAATTTGGCCTCTTTTTACTGATTTTTTATTTATTTATTTTTCATCCATCTTTATTTTTTGGCCAGTGTGGGCCTCCCATTGCAGTGGCCTCTCCACTGCAGAGCACTGGCCCTAGGCGCATGTGCTCTGGAGCGCTGGTTCAGAATTGGACACACAGGTCCAGCTGCTCCGCAGCACGTGGAATCCTCCCATGCCAGGGATCGAACTGGTGCCTCCCGTACTGCAAGGCAGACTCTTTACCCACTGAACCACCAGGGAAGCCCCTGTTTAATGTTTTAAAGTCATCTGTATTTCTTTTGTATTTGAAAGTCATTTGTATTTGTCTTTTGTGAATTGTCTTTCCTCTGTCCTTTGCCATTTCTGTGGAGGAGCTTCACCATTTTTAAAAAACTATTTGAGTGATCTGAGTATATATATTTTTTAACAAGTGTAAAATTTTTATTTGTGGCAATTTGTTACTATTATTTGTTTGTACAAACTTAAAAAAATAATTTTTTTAAAGTTCTGAATATTTTTATTTATTTATTTATTCCTTTGGCTGGGCCATGTGGGATCTTAGTTCCTCTCCCACCTAGGGATCGAACCTGTGTCCCCTGCAGTGAAAGCATGGAGCCTTAACCACTGGACTGCCAAGAAGTCCCTGCACAATGATATCGGTCACCTAGAGGCTTGTAATCATTATGAAGTCAAATATATTGGTTTCTTTTTTGTGACTTCTTGACATTTATTTTGGAGTACTGAATACACATGACATTTAGAGTACTCTGTAAGTGAAGGAAAAAGATGAAAAAGGAGCATATACTTTAATATCCAATTTGAAATCTACAAGCTGGGCAGACTCCTTCTGCTCTACTTGGTATGCTACTTTGTGCAGAACTACAGAATCAGGACATAACGTTAACAATACCAAAACATAGAGACTGTAACTTAGTCTTTTGTTAGTAAAGAGGACACTGACAATTTGGTAGTGCTTGAGTCAGAACTACGGAAAACACCACAGTCCTGGTTAGATGCCCAGATTGAATACTGACATTAAGGAAAGGATGTGGAAGATCTATACTCTCATTTTTGTTTATTTTTTGCAATGTTCAATGTTTTTTTTTTTTTTTTTTAATTTGGCCTCTTTTTACTGATTTTTTATTTATTTATTTTTCATCCATCTTTATTTTTTGGCCAGTGTGGGCCTCCCATTGCAGTGGCCTCTCCACTGCAGAGCACTGGCCCTAGGCGCATGTGCTCTGGAGCGCTGGTTCAGAATTGGACACACAGGTCCAGCTGCCCCGCAGCACGTGGAATCCTCCCATGCCAGGGATCGAACTGGTGCCTCCCGTACTGCAAGGCAGACTCTTTACCCACTGAACCACCAGGGAAGCCCCTGTTTAATGTTTTAAAGTCATCTGTATTTCTTTTGTATTTGAAAGTCATTTGTATTTGTCTTTTGTGAATTGTCTTTCCTCTGTCCTTTGCCATTTCTGTGGAGGAGCTTCACCATTTTTAAAAAACTATTTGAGTGATCTGAGTATATATATTTTTTAACAAGTGTAAAATTTTTATTTGTGGCAATTTGTTACTATTATTTGTTTGTACAAACTTAAAAAAATAATTTTTTTAAAGTTCTGAATATTTTTATTTATTTATTTATTCCTTTGGCTGGGCCATGTGGGATCTTAGTTCCTCTCCCACCTAGGGATCGAACCTGTGTCCCCTGCAGTGAAAGCATGGAGCCTTAACCACTGGACTGCCAAGAAGTCCCTGCACAATGATATCGGTCACCTAGAGGCTTGTAATCATTATGAAGTCAAATATATTGGTTTCTTTTTTGTGACTTCTTGACATTTATTTTGGAGTACTGAATACACATGACATTTAGAGTACTCTGTAAGTGAAGGAAAAAGATGAAAAAGGAGCATATACTTTAATATCCAATTTGAAATCTACAAGCTGGGCAGACTCCTTCTGCTCTACTTGGTATGCTACTTTGTGCACTTTTGTTCATTACTGAGCCTGAAAGCCCTTCAGTTCTCCTTTCCTCTGTAATAAGGACAGTGCATCATGCGTAGGAAGCATTTCATTTGGTATAAGTATTATAGCTGTAAGAACTTATAATTGCATACTGGTGATAAATTTACTAAAAAGAGATTAATACTTAAATTATATAAGATGGGCTGTTCAATTATATAAGTAGAGTTGCCTATTTGGCAAAATGTTCATCAGACTTTAAATATAACAAGTTCTTAGGGACGTATTTCCAAAAATGATAGACAGGAGGTAAGAATGCGATCGAGGAGGGAGCGGGGACAGCACAAATATGTTTGTGGTGATCAGTCAGTTTTGTATCCTGAACTGGTTATGGTCACACAAATCTAAACACACACATGCACACATACAAACACAGGAGTGTATGTAAAACTGGTGAAATCTGAATAATGTCTATGGATTACACCAATGTCAGTATCCTGGTTTCGACAGTCTACTTGAGGTGGGTAAGAAGTTACTGTTGAAACTGAGTGAAGGGCACAAGGACTTCTCTTTTTTTTTTTTTTTTAAACCTTTTTTTTACTTTTAACTTTTAAAGGTTTTTTTTGTTCACAGACATGCATGTTGTCAGATTAGTCACATGTATATCTCCCCACTTCCCTCCCCTCCCGACCATCACACAGCACCCCTGAAGGATCCCCTTTTCTCACAGAGCAATGACTATAGCTATTTTCTTCACTTATGATAGTACAGGCCTTCATGCTACTTCCTTTACGCCTCTCACCCACTGTTCTTTCCCCACAATGTCCATATGTCCACTGTCCATGTCTGTCTTTCTGTCGCTTCACTGCATGTGCCATCATCACCATCCTACTAGATTCCATATATATGTGTTAATATACTGTATTTAGGACTTCTCTGTAGTATATCTGCAGCTTCCTAGGCTTCCCAGGTGTCTCGGTGGTAAAGAATCTGCCTGCCAATATGATTAATCTGGGAACATACATATCTGTAAACAACAAAACTCTGTAAAAGTTAAAAGTAAAATAAAAGTAATAATAACAATAAAAAAACAATCTACTCCTTTCCTTTTGTAGATTTTACTTTTGTTCATTACTGAGCCTGAAAGCCCTTCAGTTCTCCTTTCCTCTGTAATAAGGACAGTGCATCATGCGTAGGAAGCATTTCATTTGGTATAAGTATTATAGCTGTAAGAACTTATAATTGCATACTGGTGATAAATTTACTAAAAAGAGATTAATACTTAAATTATATAAGATGGGCTGTTCAATTATATAAGTAGAGTTGCCTATTTGGCAAAATGTTCATCAGACTTTAAATATAACAAGTTCTTAGGGACGTATTTCCAAAAATGATAGACAGGAGGTAAGAATGCGATCGAGGAGGGAGCGGGTACAGCACAAAGATGTTTGTGGTGATCAGTCAGTTTTGTATCCTGAACTGGTTATGGTCACACAAATCTAAACACACACATGCACACATACAAACACAGGAGTGTATGTAAAACTGGTGAAATCTGAATAATGTCTATGGATTACACCAATGTCAGTATCCTGGTTTCGACAGTCTACTTGAGGTGGGTAAGAAGTTACTGTTGAAACTGAGTGAAGGGCACAAGGACTTCTCTTTTTTTTTTTTTTTTAAACCTTTATTTTACTTTTAACTTCTACAGAGTTTTGTTGTTCACAGACATGCATGTTCTCAGATTAGTCACATGTATATCCCCCCCTTCCCTCCCCTCCCGACCATCACACAGCACCCCTGAAGGATCCCCTTTTCTCACAGAGCAATGACTATAGCTATTTTCTTCACTTATGATAGTACAGGCCTTCATGCTACTTCCTTTACGCCTCTCACCCACTGTTCTTTCCCCACAATGTCCATATGTCCACTGTCCATGTCTGTCTTTCTGTCGCTTCACTGCATGTGCCATCATCACCATCCTACTAGATTCCATATATATGTGTTAATATACTGTATTTAGGACTTCTCTGTAGTATATCTGCAGCTTCCTAGGCTTCCCAGGTGTCTCGGTGGTAAAGAATCTGCCTGCCAATATGATTAATCTGGGAACATACATATCTGTAAACAACAAAACTCTGTAAAAGTTAAAAGTAAAATAAAAGTAATAATAACAATAAAAAAACAATCTGCCTGCCAATGCGGGAGACACAGGAGATGTGGGTTCAATTCCTGGGTTGGGAAGATCCCCCAGAGGACATGACAATCCACTCCAGTATTCTTTCCTGGAAAATTCCATGAACAGAGAAGCCTGGGGGCTGCAGTCCATGGGGTTGCAAAGAGTCGGACATGACTGATCATGTGCACACGCGGGAATATGTAATGATTTCAAAATAAAAAGTAAAAAATAGAACATTTGTGAGAAAAATTTATAATTAGCAAAAAATCCTCTGCATTTTTTTAGATGACATAGGATACTATTTTATTGCCTTGGATATTACTCTACTTGTACACTTTCAATTTTCAAGTAACGAATAACAGAAAACTACCTTTGCTGGTCCTCCTCCAGAACTAGTGAACAAAACACTGAGCAGTGAGATGACAACAATGTCACTGTGCTCGAACAGCAGCAAGGTCCTGCAAAAATAAAACACTACAATTCATGAAATATGTCTGAACTTTATTAGGAAGCAGGAAGTCAACCAGATTAAGGGAGAAGAAAAATCTTTCCCATAGATTTCACAGAACATTATGAAAAAAATAAACATATATATCTGCTTTCGAAAACATTCTGGCAGTATGTACCTTAGAAGGCTGAAACTATAAATATCTAATACTAACTACTACTTGTAGGATTATATCATACAGATTTCTTATATATATATACCAGGAAACACTTATAAGATGACAGCACTGTTTGCAATAACCCCAAGCTAAATACTAACTGATGAAAGAATGGATAATATGATACAGAATATATCCATTCAAAGGACTATTAAATTATATAGTGGTAAAGATGAATCAAATTCCATGAATATGCAGAAATTCTAATACAGAATTGTGTATTTTAAAAGTGCTACAACTGAATGTTTATGTCCCCTTCACTCCCTAACATTAAACTCGATCCCCAACATGATGGTATTAGGCGGTAAGGAACAAACCTTCCAGAGGTGCTGAGGTGATGAGGGTGAAACCCTCATGAACGGGGTCAATGCCTTTATGAAAGAGACTAAGGAGAGCTCCCTCACCCCTTCCACTATGTCAGTTACAGTGAAGGAAGAAGATGGCTCTCTAGGAACCAAAAAGTGGTCCTTTATCACACTGAATCAGCTTTACTTTGATCCTGGCCTTCCTAGCCTCCAGAACCATGGAGAGAAACAAAATCTGTATTTTTAAAAAAGTCACCAAGATCATGGTTTTCTGTTATAGCAACCCAAATGAACTAAGACGAAAAGAGTGACTTTCATGGTGTATGAATTACATTTCAAAAGACTAACATAAAAGTGAAAGAAATATATATGTGTATATATACACACATACTACATGCATCAAAATGAGTGCTTCTCAAACATAACATTGAATGGATAAAATATACTACACAAAAGTACATGCAATACAATTCTATTCATATAAAGTAAAAAATCTGCAAAAAAGAAATACATACATACATGGTAAAACAATAAAGAAAACCAAGAGAATAAAATAAAAACTTAAGATGCTGGTTACATCCAATGGCAGCCACAGAGGGGGACGCAATCAGGAGGGGAGTTCATAGAGTGTTAAAGGAACTGATAAGGTTTGATTTGGGGGAGTACATGAATGTTCATATTTACTTATACTCTTTTATATGTAAAAAGTATTACAAAAATTAAAAACATTATTGCCAGCTGAAGGGAGCTTATAGGCTCTACATGGTAACAGATCTTCAATTGCTCATTAAGAAGATTTCATTTTTCTTCCTTACTCAAAAATCTGTAATAAGAACTCAGCTGTGATTATTTTAGTTATGTTAATAGTTGGGAAACTACAATAAAAAATAAATATATCAGCATAATGATACTAAATTGAAATAAGACAAGCTGTGAAATACCAAAGGAGTATTTATAATCAAGAAACTGGTGGTTTTAATAAAGGAATGAGAGGCAGGGCTGGCAGAGGAGCTGGTGGTACTGAGGGTTGGAAGGGCAGAAACAGACGGCTAAATAAGGAGCCAAGTAGGAACTGAACGACTTTCCCCCTTCCTGCCCTATCCCTAACTATCACCTCTCTCTATCATCTAACACAGGGATGGTGAGTTAGTAAGAAAAAGACCAAAAGATCACTCCGTGAATAAGAAATGATCACTCAATCATATTCAAGCATAAACTGAAAAGGCTTTCCCCAAGCTGAGAAACTCCAGCCAGCTTTCCCAGCACTCCAGGATCCTGCTGCTGTCATGGACAGGGATGTGACACTAGAATGATATATATTCCTCCTAGACACAGGGTAAACAAGCCAAAGAAAGTCAAATCCAGAGCTAGTATATTGGCTGGGTGAGAAGAACTAAGACGAAAAGAGTGACTTTCATGGTGTATGAATTACATTTCAAAAGACTAACATAAAAGTGAAAGAAATATATATGTGTATATATACACACATACTACATGCATCAAAATGAGTGCTTCTCAAACATAACATTAATGGATAAAATATACTACACAAAAGTACATGCAATACAATTCTATTCATATAAAGTAAAAAATCTGCAAAAAAGAAATACATACATACATGGTAAAACAATAAAGAAAACCAAGAGAATAAAATAAAAACTTAAGATGCTGGTTACATCCAATGGCAGCCACAGAGGGGGACGCAATCAGGAGGGGAGTTCATAGAGTGTTAAAGGAACTGATAAGGTTTGATTTGGGGGAGTACATGAATGTTCATATTTACTTATACTCTTTTATATGTAAAAAGTATTACAAAAATTAAAAACATTATTGCCAGCTGAAGGGAGCTTATAGGCTCTACATGGTAACAGATCTTCAATTGCTCATTAAGAAGATTTCATTTTTCTTCCTTACTCAAAAATCTGTAATAAGAACTCAGCTGTGATTATTTTAGTTATGTTAATAGTTGGGAAACTACAATAAAAAATAAATATATCAGCATAATGATACTAAATTGAAATAAGACAAGCTGTGAAATACCAAAGGAGTATTTATAATCAAGAAACTGGTGGTTTTAATAAAGGAATGAGAGGCAGGGCTGGCAGAGGAGCTGGTGGTACTGAGGGTTGGAAGGGCAGAAACAGACGGCTAAATAAGGAGCCAAGTAGGAACTGAACGACTTTCCCCCTTCCTGCCCTATCCCTAACTATCACCTCTCTCTATCATCTAACACAGGGATGGTGAGTTAGTAAGAAAAAGACCAAAAGATCACTCCGTGAATAAGAAATGATCACTCAATCATATTCAAGCATAAACTGAAAAGGCTTTCCCCAAGCTGAGAAACTCCAGCCAGCTTTCCCAGCACTCCAGGATCCTGCTGCTGTCATGGACAGGGATGTGACACTAGAATGATATATATTCCTCCTAGACACAGGGTAAACAAGCCAAAGAAAGTCAAATCCAGAGCTAGTATATTGGCTGGGTGAGAAGAACCTTTCCACAAAGCATTTCCCACTAATCATTTTCTTTTTTTTTTTAAACTTTTATTTATTAATTTTTGGCTGTGCTGGGTCTTTGTTGATGCGTGGGTTTAGCTGCTCTGTGGTATGTGGGATCTTCCCGGGTCAGGGATCGAACCTGTGTCTCCTGCATTGGCAGACAGGTTCTTATCCACTGAGCCACAAGGGAAGCCCTTCCCACTAATCATTTTCTACTGTCCACTCCATCATCCTGCGTGAGATACTTTATAATACCCTCCATCTTACTCCTTACTTCTTGTTCCCTTATTCCCTGCTTGTCAATGGTATGGTACTTCTTCTTGTAATTTTGAAATAGAGAAATATTAGAAGAGTTACACACAGTTGAACCTGTTGTAATTCCTATTAAATGGCGCTAAAGCATTTTCCCCCCTGAAATGACCAATGTACATAAGAGAATTTATATAGACTTAGGAGAATATGAGATGAGAGTTAACTCATCTTAGATCTGAAAACCAGCAAACTGTTTCCAAGACATTTGTTTATAACCATATTTTTCAAGCATTTTCTGTGGGTTCTAGAGAACTTCCAGAGTTGAGAAGGGAGCATTTTTAAAAGATTTTGCTCTCCTGTTTATTAGTTGATTTTATTTACCATTTCAGACTTTTCATTTCTAAAATCAGTTGCTAAAAGGGATATAAACAATGAATAATAAAAATGTCATTTATGCTAAAATTTTTCTGAAGCCATTTGGTGTTTGGACTCTAGTAAAATATCTATGGCAGATCATGAAGAATATGTTAATGGTATTCACCAAAGAACCAGTCCACAGACTAAACAGGTCCTCAATATATAAACACTCACTAAATTGTACCCATTGCTATAGAAATGAAAGAAGCATTGTATATAAATGACACAAATATCTGACATAATACATAATGGCAAAAACTAATATTCAACATGAAGAAATGTAATCACTCAAAATACACATTTCTGTTTACCTTAGTGGTCCACAAAGCGTGAGGCCAAAAAACCACAAGAGTGAAATGATACACCCAGCAATTGCATGTTTAAATATTTTGATCCACTAAAAAAGGAAAGAAAAATTTAAAAATTTCAGTTACACGTTTTGCCAACTATCTCAAAATCTTAAATAAAACACATAAGGGAAGATAATGGTAACACATATATTTTAAAGGCCAATAATTACATATTTTGAAATAAGCAGAAATTATTAAGATGTCTTAACTAAATCTAGATTGGCAAGATGCTACTGTTTTCCATTTTCTATATTCTTGTCTGCTGCTAGATCCTGAAATATTTTTCTATGGAGTGCAATTTTCTCTTTTTTTTTTTAGTTTTCACTAGTTTGCTAGGAACATTAAAGGTTTTAGTCTTTTAAATTCTTCTCCAGCAGGAACAGTCAGCCCTTCAGTTATTTGAAAAGAGAGGGGAAAAACATTAAGATGGGGGCTTAAAAATTAATCCTTTTTGAAAAAATATTCTTGGTCTCTAAAACAGAGTTAAATTTGTCATTCTGATAAAAAATCACGCACAGGTTTCTAAGTTGTGGCACAAAGCAAACATGTAGTAAGGTGTGAGTCCTGTCCAAAGACATGGTAATGGAGGATGACTGTGCAGAAGGTAGGACATTTCTGGTATGCATCCTGAGCCCCAGACGCTTAAAGGGAATAATAATAATGAAGATGAGGGTGACAGTTAATGTGTACTGTACACTCACTGTGGCACATGGGATCCTCCCAGGCCAGGGATCGAACTGGTGCCCCCTGCACTGCAAGGTGGCCTCTACCCACTGGACCACCAGGGAAGCCCTATATTCATTCTTTTTTTAATATTCATTCTTAAAACATTTTCTACCCTCTAATACATTTTTAAACACTTCATTATCTCAGCACTCTACAGTTTGCTCTTGAAGCCTCAGTTCTGAAAAGCTAAGTCAAGAGCAAGTTAACTCTGGAAACGTTCTGCTGTAGACCTAAAAGCATTCAGTAAGTGACCTTGATCAAGGAAAGACCACTGCCTCCTGGTCCACCGCTAGGACAAAATTAATCACTAAAAACCTTAGTGGTCCACAAAGCGTGAGGCCAAAAAACCACAAGAGTGAAATGATACACCCAGCAATTGCATGTTTAAATATTTTGATCCACTAAAAAAGGAAAGAAAAATTTAAAAATTTCAGTTACACGTTTTGCCAACTATCTCAAAATCTTAAATAAAACACATAAGGGAAGATAATGGTAACACATATATTTTAAAGGCCAATAATTACATATTTTGAAATAAGCAGAAATTATTAAGATGTCTTAACTAAATCTAGATTGGCAAGATGCTACTGTTTTCCATTTTCTATATTCTTGTCTGCTGCTAGATCCTGAAATATTTTTCTATGGAGTGCAATTTTCTCTTTTTTTTTTTAGTTTTCACTAGTTTGCTAGGAACATTAAAGGTTTTAGTCTTTTAAATTCTTCTCCAGCAGGAACAGTCAGCCCTTCAGTTATTTGAAAAGAGAGGGGAAAAACATTAAGATGGGGGCTTAAAAATTAATCCTTTTTGAAAAAATATTCTTGGTCTCTAAAACAGAGTTAAATTTGTCATTCTGATAAAAAATCACGCACAGGTTTCTAAGTTGTGGCACAAAGCAAACATGTAGTAAGGTGTGAGTCCTGTCCAAAGACATGGTAATGGAGGATGACTGTGCAGAAGGTAGGACATTTCTGGTATGCATCCTGAGCCCCAGACGCTTAAAGGGAATAATAATAATGAAGATGAGGGTGACAGTTAATGTGTACTGTACACTCACTGTGGCACATGGGATCTTCCCAGGCCAGGGGTCGAACCAGTGCCCCTTGCACTGCAAGGTGGCCTCTACCCACTGGACCACCAGGGAAGCCCTATATTCATTCTTTTTTTTTTTAATATTCATTCTTAAAACATTTTCTACCCTCTAATACATTTTTAAACACTTCATTATCTCAGCACTCTACAGTTTGCTCTTGAAGCCTCAGTTCTGAAAAGCTAAGTCAAGAGCAAGTTAACTCTGGAAACGTTCTGCTGTAGACCTAAAAGCATTCAGTAAGTGACCTTGATCAAGGAAAGACCACTGCCTCCTGGTCCACCGCTAGGACAAAAGGATTCTGCAGACAACTTACCTGGCGTTTGGTAATACTTTTCCCAGAAGAAAAAGGCTTTTGAAACAAAACCATAAAAAACGCAGTCCTGTGAATATTGAAATATTAACAAATTAATATTAATCTTCTATACAAGGTGTGGCTTTAAGTAAAGATAGTTAAATATACTAGAACTTGAAGGGTATGTTAGCCTCTTAAAAAAGCTATACTAGAGAACACCATTTTTTTTGGGCTCTTTCGTAATGGCCTTCAAAACCAGGTTACAAACCACAAAGGAAGTCTCAATGTTTTTTTTTTTTTTAAAGATTTATTTATTTATTTATGGGGGGGGGGTGGGGAGGGAGGGGAGTGGGAGGGCCACTTCCATTGGTCTTTCATTTGTCTATTTTCTTCCATCTTTGTTCTTTGGCTCGTGTGGGCCTCCCATCGCGGTGGCCTCTGTTGTCACAGAGCACCGGCTCTGGGCGCACGCACTCCAGAGCTTTGGCTCGGTAACTGGACACATCGGTCCAGCCGCTCCGCGGCACGTGGGATCTTCCCAGGCCAGGGATGGAACCGGTGCCCCTTGCACTGCAAGTCGGTGTCCTTACCCACTGGACCACCAGGGAAGCCCTCGATGTTTTTTTATACTCTGAAATACCAAAGAAAATAATTCCTATCTTCTCAAAAATTCAGTAATAACAAATCTTGAGATATGAAGCACTAATTATATATTCCTACCTTTCACATACCCAAAATAGTTATATATAAAAATACATACAAATAAAAAGAATTAAAAAAAGAAAAAAAAATACATACAACTGGTGCTTAAAATTTCCTAGTAAAGAATTACTTTTTGTAATTACTACAATTATACTGTAATAAAATTACTAATATTAATAATAATACAGAAATTGATCACTATTAGTCTCGAGGTCCAGAGAACCTTCAGAGAGAATTTCTTACTATATACAGAATTATGTAAAATTTATACTATAAGTGGACCCTATACCAGGAAGGGACATTAGTGAACACAGCCCAATGTGCGTCAACTTGAGAAATGAGGAACATCTGTGCCCATACAAGGGGCCATTCTATGCCTGCTGGAAGGTTAGACAACCACAGCAGGAGGGTCTGGAAATCCCTGGGGGCCCCCTTTTAGGGAGCTGTGAGGTCAAAGTATTTTTGCAGAAGTATTAAGACACTATTTGCCCTTTACACTCTTATTCTCTCAGGGCTACACAGCAGGGCTGTTCAGAGGCCAGTTTATGCAGGATACTGCAACAGGCTGAATGCTGACTCCAATATGGGAATCTAGCTGTGTTCTGTTAAGCCAGACATTAAATTCACAAAACTTGCATTAACACAAACTAAAGTAAAAGTTGGATGTTTTAGCAAGCTAGTAGAATATGAAAATTCTTTTTTTTTTTTTTTTAAATCCAGCCTCTGGTATCTCTAACCTTAAGTAGTCTACCTTTTAAAAAAAATTATCTAATACTTTTCAGGATGAATAAAATGCACATAGTTTATGTAAAACTTTCTAAAGTTGCTCAGTTAACACAGAATTTTCAAACACATTAAAAAGCATTAAGGAAAGAAATAACTGCACACACTTACCCAAGCTTTACTATAAAAATGAACTGAACAATGTGAACTACTTTCAGGAGATCATATGATTCAAAAAGTCCCACGGCCTTCAAAAATTTAGTGAAACATAGTAACACAATATATTTCGTTAATCTGAAAAATAAATACAGAAACAAGTTTCAGTTGTCACTGAAATCACAAAGAGCTCTGAAATCTTTTGTTTCTTATTATACAATAGAAGTCATTATGAAAATCATAAATATAAACAAAAAATGAAACAAAAATTCAACCCATCCCCGCCATGTGATAAATTTCTACTAACACTTTGGTATATGTACTTTCAAATTCTTTCCAACATACATGAACATATTATGTATAGGTATAGTCTATTAAAAAAAAAGGCCAAAATAAAAATAAAAATGGTTTTGATTTACTGAGTTGCCTCAACTACTTTGTAATGTAGTTTTTATAGAATTTTTTTGGGGGGTGGGGTGGAGTGGGGTGGGAGGGAGGGGATGGGCAGGCCACTTCTATTGGTCTTTCATTTCTCTATTTTCATCCGTCTTTGTTCTTTGGCTCCTGTTGGCCTCCCATCGCAGTGACCTCTGTGGTCCCAGAGCGCTGGCTCTGGGCGCATCGCCCACAGCTCCGGCTCGGTAATTGGACACATCAGTCCAGCCGCTCCGCGGCACGTGGGATCTTCCCAGGCCAGGGATCGAACCGGCGCCCCTTGCACTGCAAGGCACTGTCCTTATCCACTGGACCACCAGGGGAAGCCCGTAATGTAGTTTTTAAACAATTACTCCAAACAAATAAAAGGAATAAAAAAAGAAACCAACTGTCATGAAAATAGACCACAATATAGGAAGGGTGCTGTGGTTAGTTGCTCAGTCGTGTCCACCTCTTGGCGACCTCATAGACTGTAGCCCGCCAGGCTTCTCTGTCCATGGGATTCTCTAGGCAAGAATACTGGAGTAGGGTGCCATGCCCTCTTCCAGGAAGGGGTAGGATGGTAAATGTCTGAGGTTTGCTTTTTCTCGTAGCCCGTAATGTGACCTGGTATCTCTAATTAATAATTAAAATTATCTAATACTTTTCAGGATGAATAAAATGCACATAGTTTATGTAAAACTTTCTAAAGTTGCTCAGTTAACACAGAATTTTCAAACACATTAAAAAGCATTAAGGAAAGAAATAACTGCACACACTTACCCAAGCTTTACTATAAAAATGAACTGAACAATGTGAACTACTTTCAGGAGATCATATGATTCAAAAAGTCCCACGGCCTTCAAAAATTTAGTGAAACATAGTAACACAATATATTTCGTTAATCTGAAAAATAAATACAGAAACAAGTTTCAGTTGTCACTGAAATCACAAAGAGCTCTGAAATCTTTTGTTTCTTATTATACAATAGAAGTCATTATGAAAATCATAAATATAAACAAAAAATGAAACAAAAATTCAACCCATCCCCGCCATGTGATAAATTTCTACTAACACTTTGGTATATGTACTTTCAAATTCTTTCCAACATACATGAACATATTATGTATAGGTATAGTCTATTAAAAAAAAAGGCCAAAGTAAAAATAAAAATGGTTTTGATTTACTGAGTTGCCTCAACTACTTTGTAATGTAGTTTTTATAGAATTTTTTTGGGGGGTGGGGTGGAGTGGGGTGGGGAGGGAGGGGGATGGGCAGGCCACTTCTATTGGTCTTTCATTTCTCTATTTTCATCCGTCTTTGTTCTTTGGCTCCTGTTGGCCTCCCATCGCAGTGACCTCTGTGGTCCCAGAGCGCTGGCTCTGGGCGCATGCGCCCCACAGCTCCGGCTCGGTAATTGGACACATCAGTCCAGCCGCTCCGCGGCACGTGGGATCTTCCCAGGCCAGGGATCGAACCGGCGCCCCTTGCACTGCAAGGCACTGTCCTTATCCACTGGACCACCAGGGGAAGCCCGTAATGTAGTTTTTAAACAATTACTCCAAACAAATAAAAGGAATAAAAAAAGAAACCAACTGTCATGAAAATAGACCACAATATAGGAAGGGTGCTGTGGTTAGTTGCTCAGTCGTGTCCACCTCTTGGCGACCTCATAGACTGTAGCCCGCCAGGCTTCTCTGTCCATGGGATTCTCTAGGCAAGAATACTGGAGTAGGGTGCCATGCCCTCTTCCAGGAAGGGGTAGGATGGTAAATGTCTGAGGTTTGCTTTTTCTCTGTTTCGCTAAGTGCCTGCAGTTGAGTCACAGTTGAAGTCAAGTGATCTGACCTGTAGTCTTGAAAAGGCTCAGGAATCTGAAGCTCCTCAGAAAGGGTGTGGAGAAGGGAATGGCAACCCACTCCAGTATCCTTGGCTGAAGAATTCCATAGACAGAGGAGCCAGGTAGTCTTTTGTCCATGGGGTCACAAAGAGTTGGACATGACTGAGTGACTGACACACACAAATTAGAAGTATGCCAGGAAGTTAGGTCCCCAGAATCCCACCCAGCACAGCCAGGCAATTATTCCTACTCCATCAGGACAGAAGTGAAGCTTAGCCTTGGGAGATGTCTAAGATAAAAGGCAAATGGAAAAGGAAGGATGATGAGGTGTTGGACTAAAATCACAGAGATTAAAAGGAAGTCTCCCTTCTTAACCCACCCCATCCCACCTGCCTTTCCTCATTTATCTCTAACAGCCTAACTGCCAAGACTTCAATCTCTCAGCAGAAGAACTCTTCTCTGAAGAACCCACCAGGGGACAAGCTCTACACAGGTCTTCTAACCAGCTTTTTAAGCCTCGCTCAAATATGAAAGGGCAAATACAGATAATCAATCCTTTACGCTAAGCCTACAGTGAGAGACTGAACAAACACAACAAAGAAATTTAAAAGATAACAGGGAAGAGCAGAAAACAACAAAGAAATATAAATAATATTCTCGGATAAGAAAGAACAGTACATCCATGAAAACCTGGTGCTGCCATAAAAAGGAAGGAGCTTCTGAAAGAGCAACGGGAAAATGGTGAAGAAATGATCTGTTTTCCAGCTTAGCAGTCTTTTTTTGATCATATACCTCTAGTAGTAATTTCACACATGTACTACTACATTGATATATTTCACACGTTACTACATTGATATTATATGTTATAAAACATACACAAATTAGAAATAAAAAAGAATGAGATAAAAAGTTGATAAATTCTAACAGATCATCTTCACAAGTTGTCCAGGAGACTACTTCCAAGGTTTATGTCTTAACAGGTGTTAGTTAAAAAGGAGGTACAAGAATGTGCAAAGGGACTTCCCTTGTGGCTCAGTGGATAAGAACCCATCTGCGAATGCAGGAGACACAGGTTCAATCCCTGAACCAGGAAGATCCCATATACCACAGAGCAGCTAAACCCACACATCAACAAAGACCCAGCACAGCCAAAAATAAATAAATAAAAGTTTTTTTAAAAAAAAGAATGTGCAAAGCAGCACATAGGCAGGAATGAGAAGCTTCTATCCATGCAAAAATGCAGACATGGAAGTTTAAAGGAAACCTTAGTCATTCAAATACTAGAGCTAAAACAGTTTGATATACAATGATACCAATATACATAGGATGGTAAAAAAATCGGTGAGTGTGATTCATCAAGTCCCATGGCACTGAATCAACAAACAGTACTCTGCTTAAAAAGGCATGAAATATATATTTTTGGAAGATTTTAATCCAACTGTAAAAATAAATTTCAGTCCTTGAAAGAATGAATCTCAGTAGTTTTAACATCTTTACTGTCTAACAGCTCATTTTCTGTTTTAGACCAAGTAACAAATCAGATTTGGAACAAAGTGGTTTTTCTTTTCATGAACATAATCTGGGAGACCTTTTAATGGCTCAATCTTGGGAGTTTTAACAGTGTCGTAATTAATTACCAAGAAGCAAATAAAAACATTATGCATAATGATGTAACTAGAGATGAAGCACAGAGGTTTCTATTTAATCTACCTGTAGAATAGGACAAATACTGAAATTTCTGTTTAAAAGATCAAGCAGATTTTCTAGGGTGATAAAAATGGCTTACAGCTTGATTGTGCTGAAAGTTAGACAGGTATGCATTTGTGAAAAATGCAAACTGGTACCTTTAAAATCTATGCATTTTTTGTTTCTTTTTTTTTTTTTGTCCAGTTTTATTGGTCTTTCATTTATTTATTTTCATCCATCTTTGTTCTCTGGCCTGTGTGGGCCTCCCACTGCCGTGGCCTCTCTCGTTGCAGAGCACTGGCTCTGGGCGCATGCGCTCCAGAGAGCTGGCTCGGTAGTTGGATACATTGGTCAAGCTGCTCTGCGGCACGTGGGATCTTCCCAGGCTGGGAATCGAACCGGCATCCCTTGCACTGCAAGGTGGTGTCTTTACCCACTGGACCACCAGGGAAGCCCAAAACCTACGCATTTTATAGTAATTTGCATCTCAGTGAGAGAAGGAGTATCGGAAAAAATAAAATTATGGCTATAACAACAACAAAAAATTGAGTGTATTTTACTTCTAGATTGTTTGCACACTGGCTGAAAACACACAGTACAATGTGAAAAACCCATCAAATTTCTAGCAATTATCTGGGTATGAAAGTAAATGTATATGGACTAGACATAAAAGAACACTAACATTTAAGAGCTGAAAATCCCCTCAGATATTCTCTAGTCCAATTCTTCTCCTGTCACAGACCGGGAAGCTGAAGTCCACAGAGTTAGTGAGGGCCACATCCTTGTCTCTTAAATATGCTCTCTTCCTATGCCACATGGAAAACGCAGGTGCATTCAGAAGGGTTTGGAGATTCCCACCTTCTGAACCGTTCCCAATAATACCTTTACAGAGGTCCATGTGAAGGGTAAATCATCTTTACAGATTATAAACAAAATGGATATTAAAACCTAAGATTAATGCAGATTTTCTCTATTTAAGCTAGAGAAAAAAAGTCAGATACACTTAAGTAAATTAACTGTATTTATGGTAATGACCATGATAGCAATTCATAATTAGTCAATAAAAATACTACTAAGCTATAAATATTTTGTTTATTCAGTTCTTAACACAGGGACTCATATGATATGCGCTTAGCCAATGTTTCCTAAAGGAAAGAGTGCTAACTCTACTGTTACAGGCATGTGACACAGTAATGTCTCGTGCAGCAACACTGATAGCACAGTGATACCACACACAACTGGCAGTCAAGCTGCTGGCAACTGAAGCTGTCATCCACCCAGGCATGACTTCAGAATGAAGAAAGCGAAAGGGATGCTCAAGGCCTCAAGCACTTCACTCCTTTAGCTCTTAATTAGAGTAAAAGTAAGGCAGCAGGATAGGAGCAAGGACAGGAAGAACACCACCGTCAACAAGGCAGGGAGGGATAAGAGAGAGACCAGGAAAAACACGCAGACAGATGTACATTAAGAACCACAGCAATCTGGAAATTTCTGATGTCAGCAAAGAGCATGTACAGTGCCCATGGAGCTGTGAAGCCATTCTTCAAATATTCCTGCTCAGTTACTACGTGCCAGGTGTCACTGGTGGCTAATGAGACCTGTCTGATAGGATGCTTTCAGGTAGGGCTGCCTTCTTCTTCCTGATAAAAGGGCCTCAGGCACCTGCAACTAGTTCTGTGACTTTTAGATTGTTTGCACACTGGCTGAAAACACACAGTACAATGTGAAAAACCCATCAAATTTCTAGCAATTATCTGGGTATGAAAGTAAATGTATATGGACTAGACATAAAAGAACACTAACATTTAAGAGCTGAAAATCCCCTCAGATATTCTCTAGTCCAATTCTTCTCCTGTCACAGACCGGGAAGCTGAAGTCCACAGAGTTAGTGAGGGCCACATCCTTGTCTCTTAAATATGCTCTCTTCCTATGCCACATGGAAAAGCAGGTGCATTCAGAAGGGTTTGGAGATTCCCACCTTCTGAACCGTTCCCAATAATACCTTTACAGAGGTCCATGTGAAGGGTAAATCATCTTTACAGATTATAAACAAAATGGATATTAAAACCTAAGATTAATGCAGATTTTCTCTATTTAAGCTAGAGAAAAAAAGTCAGATACACTTAAGTAAATTAACTGTATTTATGGTAATGACCATGATAGCAATTCATAATTAGTCAATAAAAATACTACTAAGCTATAAATATTTTGTTTATTCAGTTCTTAACACAGGGACTCATATGATATGCGCTTAGCCAATGTTTCCTAAAGGAAAGAGTGCTAACTCTACTGTTACAGGCATGTGACACAGTAATGTCTCGTGCAGCAACACTGATAGCACAGTGATACCACACACAACTGGCAGTCAAGCTGCTGGCAACTGAAGCTGTCATCCACCCAGGCATGACTTCAGAATGAAGAAAGCGAAAGGGATGCTCAAGGCCTCAAGCACTTCACTCCTTTAGCTCTTAATTAGAGTAAAAGTAAGGCAGCAGGATAGGAGCAAGGACAGGAAGAACACCACCGTCAACAAGGCAGGGAGGGATAAGAGAGAGACCAGGAAAAACACGCAGACAGATGTACATTAAGAACCACAGCAATCTGGAAATTTCTGATGTCAGCAAAGAGCATGTACAGTGCCCATGGAGCTGTGAAGCCATTCTTCAAATATTCCCTGCTCAGTTACTACGTGCCAGGTGTCACTGGTGGCTAATGAGACCTGTCTGATAGGATGCTTTCAGGTAGGGCTGCCTTCTTCTTCCTGATAAAAGGGCCTCAGGCACCTGCAACTAGTTCTGCATTCTTTCTGACTTCAAAGGAGGACTTTTATCTAGAATTTATCTTAAAAAATGTTATCAAAATGCTAGCATTCTTTAAAAAATGGCATGCATTTGATAAGCCTAAATATGAAGAGCCATACTTTGAATGGCTGAGAGTAAAGGCCAAGAATCTGTTCTCAAATGCTATCCCTGAGGGGCTGAACAAATACCAGCAGCCTCTGGTTTCTTTTATGTGAGAAGAATATATTCGCATTTGTTTAAAGCTCTCTTAGTTTGGTTATTTACAATTAAATGCATTTTCTAGGTGCTGTCCAAGGAACTAAATAGACGTCCTGCCCTCAAGGACTCTGAAGCCTATGGAAGACAGGCAAGAAACAAGTATTTACGTGACCCAGGTAATTTGCAGAGATCTAAAGGAATAGATATGGAAGCAACTAATTTAACTAAGGAAACAAAAGCAGTCTTCCGAGTCTCGGATGTGTGTGTGTATTAAAGACTAAGTGGAAAAAACAAACCCAATCCAAAAATGGGAAAAAGACCTAAACAAACATTTCTCCAAAAAAGACATACCAATGGCCAACAGGTATGTGAAAAGATGCTAATTATCAGAGAAATCTCAAAACTCCATGAAGCGGAGAGGGTGCCTCCCTGGTGGTCCAGTGGTTAAGAACGCACCTTGCAATGCAGGGGATGTGGGTTGAATCCCTGGACAGGGAGCTAAGATTCCACCTGCCATGGAGCAACTAAGCCTGTGAGCCACGACTAGACAGTGTGTGCTGCAATTGGACTTCCCAGGTGGCACAGTGATAAAGAATCTGCCTGCAAGTTCAGGAGATGCAAGAGACTCCAGTTCCATCCCTGGGTTGGGAAAATCCCCTGGAGTACGAAATGGCAGCCTACTCAAGAATTCTTGCTTGGAAAATTCCATGGACAGAGGAGTCTGGTAGGCTACAGTCCATGGGGTTGCAAAGAGTTGGACACAAATCAAGTCTTGTCATCAAGAAAGAGGTAAACTACCCTTAATATACTTGTTTGTTTTTTTTTTTTAATTTTATTTATTTATCTTTTGGAGGATGGGGTGGGGAGGCAGGGGGATGGGCAGGCCACTTCTATTGATCTTTCATTTCTCTTTTTTCATCCATCTTTGTTCTTTGGCTCCTGTGGGCCCGCCCATTTGCAGGGGGGCCAGCTCCAGCTCAGTAATTGGACACATCGGTCCAGCGCTCCAGGGACGTGGGATCTTCCCAGGCCAGGGATCGAACCGGCACCTTGCACTGCAAGTCGGTGTCTTTCTGAGCCCTCTGAAGGGCTGAACAAATACCAGCAGCCTCTGGTTTCTTTTATGTGAGAAGAGTATATTCGCGTGTGTTTAAAGCTCTCTTAGTTTGGTTATTTACAATTAAATGCATTTTCTAGGTGCTGTCCAAGGAACTAAATAGACGTCCTGCCCTCAAGGACTCTGAAGCCTATGGAAGACAGGCAAGAAACAAGTATTTACGTGACCCAGGTAATTTGCAGAGATCTAAAGGAATAGATATGGAAGCAACTAATTTAACTAAGGAAACAAAAGCAGTCTTCCGAGTCTCGGATGTGTGTGTGTATTAAAGACTAAGTGGAAAAAACAAACCCAATCCAAAAATGGGAAAAAGACCTAAACAAACATTTCTCCAAAAAAGACATACCAATGGCCAACAGGTATGTGAAAAGATGCTAATTATCAGAGAAATCTCAAAACTCCATGAAGCGGAGAGGGTGCCTCCCTGGTGGTCCAGTGGTTAAGAACGCACCTTGCAATGCAGGGGATGTGGGTTGAATCCCTGGACAGGGAGCTAAGATTCCACCTGCCATGGAGCAACTAAGCCTGTGAGCCACGACTAGACAGTGTGTGCTGCAATTGGACTTCCCAGGTGGCACAGTGATAAAGAATCTGCCTGCAAGTTCAGGAGATGCAAGAGACTCCAGTTCCATCCCTGGGTTGGGAAAATCCCCTGGAGTACGAAATGGCAGCCTACTCAAGAATTCTTGCTTGGAAAATTCCATGGACAGAGGAGTCTGGTAGGCTACAGTCCATGGGGTTGCAAAGAGTTGGACACAAATCAAGTCTTGTCATCAAGAAAGAGGTAAACTACCCTTAATATACTTGTTTGTTTTTTTTTTTTAATTTTATTTATTTATCTTTTGGAGGATGGGGTGGGGAGGCAGGGGGATGGGCAGGCCACTTCTATTGATCTTTCATTTCTCTTTTTTCATCCATCTTTGTTCTTTGGCTCCTGTGGGCCGCCCATCGCAGTGGCCACTGTCGTCGCAGAGCACTGGCTCTGGGTGCACGTGCACCAGAGCTCCAGCTCAGTAATTGGACACATCGGTCCAGCCGCTCCGCGGCACGTGGGATCTTCCCAGGCCAGGGATCGAACCGGCACCCCTTGCACTGCAAGTCGGTGTCTTTACCCACTGGACCACCAGGGGAAGCCAATATACTTGTTTTAAGATAAAATAAT
Source organism: Tragulus kanchil (assembly GCA_022376925.1). Taxonomy (NCBI): domain Eukaryota; kingdom Metazoa; phylum Chordata; class Mammalia; order Artiodactyla; family Tragulidae; genus Tragulus; species Tragulus kanchil. The sequence continues at coordinate 90,970,438 of JAIOJX010000004.1, read as the reverse complement.
ATGTAAAATCATTTCTAAACAACTTTTATTTAAAGTGTTAACAAAACTTAAAAATTTGGCACTTTAATGGCAAAATTCAGTTACATGGAACATTAAATACTTCTTTTTTAAGAAATACTTGGCTGCATTGAGTCTTACTTTCAGCATGCAGGATTTTTTGTTGCCGTGCGTGGATTCTTTAGTTGTGGCGCACAGGCATAGCTGTTCCCAGGCATGTGGGATCTTAATTCCCTGACCAGGGATGGAATCCACGGCCCCTGCATTGCAAGGTGGTTTCTTAACCACTGGGCCACCAGGGATGTCCCTATAATACTTCTGACAATATGTTATTAATATTATGAGTTTGGGCACTTATTTTATCCCCTTTGTAGTTTTTTTTTTTTAAAGCAATTTTATTTATTTATTTTTGGCTGTGCTGGGTCTTCATTTTTATTTATTTATTTTTTAAAGATTTATTTATTTATTTTGGGTGGGGGTCGGGTTGGAGAGGGAGGGGAGTGGGCAGGCCACTTCTATTGGTCTTTCATTTCTCTATTTGCATCCGTCTTTGTTCTTTGGCTTCTGTGGGCCTCCCATCGCGGTGGCCTCTGTTGTCGCAGAGCACGGGCTCTGGGTGCATGCGCTCCAGAGCTCTGGCTCGGTAATTGGACACATCAGTCCGGCCACTCCGCGGCACGTGGGATCTTCCCAGGCCAGGGATCGAACTGGCGGCCCTTGCACTGCAAGGCGGTGTCCTTACCCACTGGACTACCAGGGGAAGCCCGGGTCTTCATTTTTACACGGGCTTTTCTCTAGTTGCGGTGAGTGGGGGCTACTCTCTAGTTGTGGTGCTTGAGCTTCTCACTGCAGTGGTTTCTCTTGTGGAGACTGGGCCCTAGGGTGAGTGAGCTCCAGGCGTTGTGGTTCTCCATCTCTGGAGTACAGGCTCAACAGCTGTGGCCTATGGGCTTAGTTGGGATCTTCCCAGATCAGGGATTGAACCTGTGTCCCCTGCACTGGCAGGTGGATTCTTTACCACTGAGCCACCAGGGAAGCCTTTCCTTTTTTAAGAAAACTGATTGTGAAAGTAATTCCTGAGTAGCTGGTTTTAAATAAAACCATTCCTAATTCCCTCCTCATAGGTGACCAACTGGGACATCCTTCCAAAGCTTTTTCCTTTGCATCTCCAGGTATGGACAAGCACATATTTTAAATACATTCATGTATTCACCACTGTACACATATTTTGACATTTTTATGTGACTTTCCATGTAGTATATATTGAAGGTCTTTTGTTGTCATTATTAATTAGGAAAACTATTTTAGTATTTAGCTAAAAGGTAGATACTTTGATTTTTTTTTTTTTTTGCCTCTAAGTCATCATTTATTTTCATCCATCTTTATTCTGTGGCAAGTGTGAGCCTCCCATTGTAGGGGCCTCTCTCATTGCGGAGTACTGGCTCTGGGGTGCTCTAGAGTGCTGGCTCGTAACTGGACTCGCTGGCCGAGCCACTCTGCAGGCACGTGGGATCTTCCCCTGCCAGGAATCGAACCAGTGCCCCTTGCACTGCAAGGCGGACTCTTTACCCACTGGACCACTAGGGAAGCCCGATACTTTGATTTTTAAAGTGTCAGTTAATGAAGTTTTCCCATTGGGCTAAAGACAATTCACTAGCTAAGACCATGTAACCATATACTATTAATAATAAGCACACAATCCCTAGTTCATGTTGCAAAGGGAAATATGCTAAGAGGGAAAGTTGGGGGGCTGAGGAAGGGAGGCTCTTAAATGGGGGCAGTGGCTCCGGAGCCACTCACTGATCCTTTGGGCAACTTAGAGGGATCCAGTTCACCTCCCCAACTTATAAATCATTATCTGCTGTTAACTAGTCTCATCAAAGGTATCACTGATATTTTCTGTCAAGGGTTAAAAAAAAATTTTGTTCTTTAAATCTGGAATGACTGAAATTTGAGTTTGGATTCAAACCTGCCTCGTGGGCTTTGGCCACTGTAGCAGCTCACAGTTCTCTAGTTAAGAAAACAAAATCAGTGTATGTAATTCAACTTTGATTCACTCAGTAATTATTTCAGTGTCTACTATGTAGAAGGCAGGTATGGGGACATCACTAGTGGCTCAGTGGTAAGGAATCCACCTGCAGTGCAGGAGACATGGGTTCATTCAGTAATTATCAATCAATACAATATTTACCAATCAATTCAATAATTATCAATCAAGGCAGGAGACATGGGTCTGAACCCTGGTCTGGGGATTCACATGCTATGGAAATAAAAAACCATTCCTAATTCCCTCCTCATAGGTGACCAACTGGGACATCCTTCCAAAGCTTTTTCCTTTGCATCTCCAGGTATGGACAAGCACATATTTTAAATACATTCATGTATTCACCACTGTACACATATTTTGACATTTTTATGTGACTTTCCATGTAGTATATATTGAAGGTCTTTTGTTGTCATTATTAATTAGGAAAACTATTTTAGTATTTAGCTAAAAGGTAGATACTTTGATTTTTTTTTTTTTTTGCCTCTAAGTCATCATTTATTTTCATCCATCTTTATTCTGTGGCAAGTGTGAGCCTCCCATTGTAGGGGCCTCTCTCATTGCGGAGTACTGGCTCTGGGGTGCTCTAGAGTGCTGGCTCGTAACTGGACTCGCTGGCCGAGCCACTCTGCAGGCACGTGGGATCTTCCCCTGCCAGGAATCGAACCAGTGCCCCTTGCACTGCAAGGCGGACTCTTTACCCACTGGACCACTAGGGAAGCCCGATACTTTGATTTTTAAAGTGTCAGTTAATGAAGTTTTCCCATTGGGCTAAAGACAATTCACTAGCTAAGACCATGTAACCATATACTATTAATAATAAGCACACAATCCCTAGTTCATGTTGCAAAGGGAAATATGCTAAGAGGGAAAGTTGGGGGGCTGAGGAAGGGAGGCTCTTAAATGGGGGCAGTGGCTCCGGAGCCACTCACTGATCCTTTGGGCAACTTAGAGGGATCCAGTTCACCTCCCCAACTTATAAATCATTATCTGCTGTTAACTAGTCTCATCAAAGGTATCACTGATATTTTCTGTCAAGGGTTAAAAAAAAATTTTGTTCTTTAAATCTGGAATGACTGAAATTTGAGTTTGGATTCAAACCTGCCTCGTGGGCTTTGGCCACTGTAGCAGCTCACAGTTCTCTAGTTAAGAAAACAAAATCAGTGTATGTAATTCAACTTTGATTCACTCAGTAATTATTTCAGTGTCTACTATGTAGAAGGCAGGTATGGGGACATCACTAGTGGCTCAGTGGTAAGGAATCCACCTGCAGTGCAGGAGACATGGGTTCATTCAGTAATTATCAATCAATACAATATTTACCAATCAATTCAATAATTATCAATCAAGGCAGGAGACATGGGTCTGAACCCTGGTCTGGGAAGATCTCACATGCTATGGAACAACTAATAAGCCCGTGCGCCACAACTACTGAGCCGGTGCTCTAGAGCCAGGGAGTCACAACTACTGAGTCCACGTGCTGCACTATTGAAGCTCGAGTGCTTCCTGGAGCCTGAGTCTCACAAGAGGAGAAGCCCTTGCACCGCAGCTAGAGTAGACCCTGATTTCTGAAACTAGAAAAAGTCCATGCAACAATGAAGATCCAGCACAGCCATAAATAAATTAAAAAAACACACACACAACAGAACGTTTCTAGCTTAAAAAAAATATGAAGTTTGGGGTAACAATCTCAGTTCAGTTACTAGGTGTGTGACCTTGGGAAAATTACTTTTCTTTTTTTCCCTAAAGATTTATTTATTTATTTTGGGCGGGGGTCGGGTTGGGGAGGGAGGGAAGCGGGCGGGCCACTTCTATTGGTCTTTCATTTCTCTATTTTCATTCATCTTTGTTCTTTGGCTCCTGTGGGCCTCCCATCACGGTGGTGTCTGTCGTTGCAGAGCACCGGATCTGGGCGCATGCGCCCCAGAGCTCCGGCTCCGTAATTGGACACATAGGTCCAGCCGCTCCGCGGCACGTGGGATCTTCCCAGGCCAGGGCTTGAACCGGCGCCCCTTGCACTGCAAGGCGGTGTCTTTACCCACTGGACCACCAGGGGAAGCCCAAAATTACTTTTCTATGTCCCACTTTCCTGATCTGTGAGACAAGGATGCAACTACTGAGTCTGTAGTGCTGTTGCAAAGCTTATGTGCGATGCTGCATGCAAAGTACCTGAAACACAGGAAGTGCTTAACAAATGTTGGCTGTCACCCTCTGCCCTTCCCTGCAAAGAGGATTTACTGAGGCCAACACAGAAACATGAATTCACAATTCATATCTGTGAAATCAGTGTTGTAATTGCTTTGTAAGAAAACAAAATCAGTGTATGTAATTCAACTTTGATTCACTCAGTAATTATTTCAGTGTCTACTATGTAGAAGGCAGGTATGGGGACATCACTAGTGGCTCAGTGGTAAGGAATCCACCTGCAGTGCAGGAGACATGGGTTCATTCAGTAATTATCAATCAATACAATATTTACCAATCAATTCAATAATTATCAATCAAGGCAGGAGACATGGGTCTGAACCCTGGTCTGGGAAGATCTCACATGCTATGGAACAACTAATAAGCCCGTGCGCCACAACTACTGAGCCGGTGCTCTAGAGCCAGGGAGTCACAACTACTGAGTCCACGTGCTGCACTATTGAAGCTCGAGTGCTTCCTGGAGCCTGAGTCTCACAAGAGGAGAAGCCCTTGCACCGCAGCTAGAGTAGACCCTGATTTCTGAAACTAGAAAAAGTCCATGCAACAATGAAGATCCAGCACAGCCATAAATAAATTAAAAAAACACACACACAACAGAACGTTTCTAGCTTAAAAAAAATATGAAGTTTGGGGTAACAATCTCAGTTCAGTTACTAGGTGTGTGACCTTGGGAAAATTACTTTTCTTTTTTTCCCTAAAGATTTATTTATTTATTTTGGGCGGGGGTCGGGTTGGGGAGGGAGGGAAGCGGGCGGGCCACTTCTATTGGTCTTTCATTTCTCTATTTTCATTCATCTTTGTTCTTTGGCTCCTGTGGGCCTCCCATCACGGTGGTGTCTGTCGTTGCAGAGCACCGGATCTGGGCGCATGCGCCCCAGAGCTCCGGCTCCGTAATTGGACACATAGGTCCAGCCGCTCCGCGGCACGTGGGATCTTCCCAGGCCAGGGCTTGAACCGGCGCCCCTTGCACTGCAAGGCGGTGTCTTTACCCACTGGACCACCAGGGGAAGCCCGAAAATTACTTTTCTATGTCCCACTTTCCTGATCTGTGAGACAAGGATGCAACTACTGAGTCTGTAGTGCTGTTGCAAAGCTTATGTGCGATGCTGCATGCAAAGTACCTGAAACACAGGAAGTGCTTAACAAATGTTGGCTGTCACCCTCTGCCCTTCCCTGCAAAGAGGATTTACTGAGGCCAACACAGAAACATGAATTCACAATTCATATCTGTGAATTCAGGCATAAAAATACACAAAATTAAAGAATCTGGTTTGGTTCAGATTATAATCAGAATTTGATTCTCAGTATACATAAAGGAAATTTTTTGCAACCTGGAATCTATTTGAATTCAACAAGTCCTGATTTGAATTTGATTCTGCAAGGAACTATTTTTTAAAAACAGATTTAGTTTTATTTGGCTGCTCTGGGTCTCCGTTGTGGCACACTGCATCTTCCATCTTCCTGATGGCATGCAGGATGTTTCAGTTGTGGCATTTGGGGATCTAGTTCCCCAGTCAGGGATCAAGTCCAGGTCTTCTGCACTGGGAACGCAGACTTCTTGAATGGGTCGCCCTTGCCTTCTCCAGGGGGACCTTCCTGACTCAGGGGTTGGGAAATTTCAGCTCCTGCAATGGCAGGCAGATTTCTCTTTCTAAATGCAAACTTTAAAAAAATATTTTCTAAAGTACTTCAGAGTAAGTTACTCCTCTACCCCTAACTACTTGTATTCGTACACCCATAAACATTCTCTTATGAAATCAGAGTCATCAGTTACAGGAAATTTAACATGGATACACTTTAACCTATTATCCATAGTCCACTTTTGTCAACTGAGCCAGTACTATCCTTTACCACAGTTTCCCTACTGTTAACTACACCAGAATCACCTATTGCATTTAAGATGTCTCCAATTTTAATAAAAAACCCCCATGCCGTGGGTTCTGTCGTTGCAGAGCACGGATCTGGGCGCATGCGCCCCAGAGCTCGCTCGTAATTGGACACATAGGTCCAGCCGCTCCGTGGCACGTGGGATCTTCCCAGGCCAGGGATCGAACTGGCGCGCCTTGCACTGCAAGGCGGCGACCTTACCCACTTGACCCCCAGGGGAAGCCCGAAATTACTTTTCTATGTCCCACTTTCCTGATCTGTGAGACAAGGATGCAACTACTGAGTCTGTAGTGCTGTTGCAAAGCTTATGTGCGATGCTGCATGCAAAGTACCTGAAACACAGGAAGTGCTTAACAAATGTTGGCTGTCACCCTCTGCCCTTCCCTGCAAAGAGGATTTACTGAGGCCAACACAGAAACATGAATTCACAATTCATATCTGTGAATTCAGGCATAAAAATACACAAAATTAAAGAATCTGGTTTGGTTCAGATTATAATCAGAATTTGATTCTCAGTATACATAAAGGAAATTTTTTGCAACCTGGAATCTATTTGAATTCAACAAGTCCTGATTTGAATTTGATTCTGCAAGGAACTATTTTTTAAAAACAGATTTAGTTTTATTTGGCTGCTCTGGGTCTCCGTTGTGGCACACTGCATCTTCCATCTTCCTGATGGCATGCAGGATGTTTCAGTTGTGGCATTTGGGGATCTAGTTCCCCAGTCAGGGATCAAGTCCAGGTCTTCTGCACTGGGAACGCAGACTTCTTGAATGGGTCGCCCTTGCCTTCTCCAGGGGGACCTTCCTGACTCAGGGGTTGGAATTACAGCTCCTGCAATGGCAGGCAGATTTCTCTTTCTAAATGCAAACTTTAAAAAAATATTTTCTAAAGTACTTCAGAGTAAGTTACTCCTCTACCCCTAACTACTTGTATTCGTACACCCATAAACATTCTCTTATGAAATCAGAGTCATCAGTTACAGGAAATTTAACATGGATACACTTTAACCTATTATCCATAGTCCACTTTTGTCAACTGAGCCAGTACTATCCTTTACCACAGTTTCCCTACTGTTAACTACACCAGAATCACCTATTGCATTTAAGTGTCATGTCTCAATAAATAACACCTGATATGATGGTTTTCTTGAGCTTTCCTGGTAGCTAGGTCAGTAAAGAAACCACCTGCAGTGTGAGACTGCCTCCAATGTTGGAGACCCGGGTTTGATCCCCTTGTTGGGAAGAAGGAAGTGGCAACCCATTCCAGTATTCTTGCCTGGGGAATCCCATGCTCTGACAGAGGAGCCTGGCTGCAAGCTACAGTCCATGGGGTTGCATAAGACTGGGACACGACTCGGCGATGAAATCACCACCACTATGATAATCTTTTACAAAAATGAGTTATTCAAAATAGATTAGAAAATTACACTTGTACTACAAACGGTGCAGCTGATTTAAGCTATTAACAGCATTTCACAAAAAAGTTACGTTAGTAATGCTAGTTATATACTTCCAGTCTCAAAGGAACAATAACAACAACAAAAAACCCCCATCTCATTAACCTTATTAAATATAAAGGCAACGAACATCAGTTTCAATCAAACGGTTGAGCCATATTTTGTGCTTTTTACGACACTACCTCAGTACAGGTCAAGAAGGTCGCGCTAGAAAAGTGATCGCTGTACTTACCTACCTTTCGGGGGTTCGTGGGAAAGCTGCGGGGAGGGGGGCAAAGGGAAACCGTTTCATTTTCACTCTATGAATTTCTGTACTGTTTGAATTTTTTGACAATGAGTGCACATTTCTTACTTAATAATAAAACAAAGTAAGCGAAGAAAGTAACAGAAAAACTAGACGGCGGGCTGGATTCTTGGCGTGCAGGGTTAACCTGAGCATCAAAGTTCATCTGTTTGTACTTTGATTTCTTCACCGGAAGAGATGATGGTAACCCTTCCTCTAACTTAAACGGCAGACGTCGGAAAGGCTATCACCAAACTATTATTTGAGGGAGAAAGAGCCAACAGAAACTCTTCTGACGGGTCAGGAAAACCTCTCACGTGGGCTGGTCAGCAGTTCTAAGGTTAACGGTCAGCCCTGAAAACCAGAAACTCAAAGCAGAACCTTTCCGGATGCCAGAGCATTCATTCTGCAGCGGGGAACAGCGGAGCCAATGAAAGCTGCCGCGGGAGGGAGCACGGGAGCGAGGAGGGCGGTCCGGACTGTCAGCCGCCGAGAGGGACGCCCGGGCCCCGCGTGCACCGGGCAGGGTCCGGGCAGCAGCCGGGCAGGCGCAGGGAGGGAGCCCGATCGGTCCCTTACCGAGCGCTGGGCACGTCCACCGGCCCGAGGCCGCTGCCGCCGCCGGGGCCGGCTAGCACGTCCCCGCCGTATTTCTCCTCCATCCCGGGGATCAGGAGCCGCCGCCGCCGCTGCCCCCGCCGCGGGGTCTCCTCATGTCTCTCCGCTGTCGCGGAACAGCGGGCGCAGGCGCGTCACTCCCCCATGACAGCAGCCCGGTTGGGTCCCCGCAGGCCGGGCCGCCGCCGCCTCTGTCCCCAGCTCCCGCTCACAAGCACAGGCGCGTCGGGACTAGGCCGCGAATAGTTCCGGCGGCGCCGGGTTTCCCGGAGGCTTACCGGAGCGGACCGGGACCGGGCCACGTCATCAGGCCCAGCAGCCCTCACTCTTGGGGGAGTGCCCCGTCCTGCGCCTGCGCACTGCACAGCACTAGCCATTCCCCGCCCCCTTCCCGAGGCTCCTCCTACCGGGGGACTTTGAATGGAGTCCTCGCCCCTTAACCTGCTCCTCCCACGGATCAGGCCTGAGCTCATAAATGTCCCTGCAGCGTCGCCTATGGGCCATAAGAAACACAACGGGTTTTTCTGCCGCTGAGAGAACACAGAAAATGTACCCCTTGTGATTAAATATTAATAGACTAGATTTCTTTTAAATTCTGGCTCCTAAACTTGTTACTTAATCCTGAAATATCAGTAAGCCTAGGCAGTTAGGACCAGGCTTTTATTAGGGTTATATTTCTGTTGCTAAAAAGTTAGGGAGGTGGGCTTCAGTGTCTGTCTTTGAACCTTAAATCTGCCACGTACTGTGTCCCTTGCTCTTTCTGTACTTCAGTTTTCTTATCTGCAAAGCAAGAATGGTAGCATCTGTATTATAGGGCTGTTGGTAGGACTCTATGTGAAAAGTGAAAAGGACTCTATGTGAAAAGTGTCTGGAAGTGAATGGTATACAGTACTCTATAAATGTTAGCTCTTATTTACAGGGGAATTTGAGGACTAGGATATGGAGATTAAAATGGGGTTTTGAGCACTGTGAATTATGATTAGTTTATAATATTCTGCTTAATTAAAGTATATTATTAGATAAAGAGTCTTAGTAACGTGTAAGAGAATGAGGAGCCATGGTCTCTGCCTACGGAGACTTCATCATCTACTGTGGAAAATATTTAGCAATTTGAGAGCAAGACCTGGTTGGCAATATTGCACATTAAAAGGCATAAATGGTAAAGGTTCCCACATAAGATGTGATATAGGTATAATGAGAAAAGACTCAGTGATAGAAGCTGATCTGGAACCTAAGTTTTAGATATGGGAAAAAAAGCATTCTAGGAAGATACGTCCTACGTGTAGAACACAGAAGAAGGGCATGAACTTTATTTATAATTTTTATTTATTTATTTTTGTCTGTTCTGGGTCTTTGTTGCTGCGGAGACTTTTCTTCAGTTGTGGTGAGGAGGGGCTACGTGTCTAGGCTTCTCATTGCAGTGGCCTCTCTTGTTGCGGAGCACAGACTCTAGGGCTTCAGGGGAAGGCATGAATTTTAAAAGCTAAAGATGCATATTTTCCCATTTGAGGCAAAGAAGAAAGCAAAGATACAGTACTCCATTAGTGTATTGGGTTTAAAATTCAGTATGTATGTTTATTGAATTTGTACACAAATGTCCAAGTCTTTTACCTGTGCTAGGTGATATTTTGACTCAGAGTGGAGAAGATCAGGTGAAACTGAACAGAGTGACTTTCTTGCTTCACTTTCTTGAAGTGACTTTTTTGTAGCATTTTCTTTTTTGGATAGAAGTTTCTTTGCAGAATTGCTATTTTCTAATCCAGATGGCAGTGGTAACAACTAGCTATGTTTTTCTAGAGCTAATTCCTTTCTTTCGGAGTTCAGAGAACTAGGTAAAATGACGTGTATACATTGAGATTAACATCTTTTTGTGATTGTTGTTCTTATCCTGAGATTAATTTTATCCCAAGTGGAGCTTGAATTCACTTGATATTTGGTTTGGCTGGAATAAGGACATTTTTCTTTTAGGCTGACATGTTTCTTGTGTGTGTGTGTCTGTGTGTGTGTGTGTGTGGTGGAAGGAAAAGTGTCTCTGTTTTCTTTCCTTCTACTCTCTTCGCAGCGCAGTCTAACTTGGTTTCTAGGTTCACCATCCCTCTGAAGCAGCTCTCACATGGCTATTTCTGAGCTACGTATTACCTTACCCTCTATTGCTTTCAACATTGTGGATCTCTCCCTCCTCTGGAAACATTCTTTTCCCTTAGTTTCCAGAATCCCACATTTGGTTGTCAATGGAAGCTCAAGCTCTCATTGTCCCAAACTCATGATCTTTCCAGTAAACCTGATCCTCTTTTTTTAAATAATTAATTAATTAATTAATTAATTTTGGCGGGGTGGGGAGGGTGGGGGGTGGGCGGGCCACTCCTATCGGTCTTTCACTTGTCTAGTTTCATCCATCTTTGTTCTTTGGCCCGTGTGGGCCTACCATTGCGGTGGCCTCTGTTGTCAGAGAACACCGGCTCTGGGCGCATGCGCTCCAGAGCTCTGGCTCGGTAATTGGACACATCAGTCTAGCCGCTCCGCGGCACATGGGATCTTTCCAGGCCAGGGATGGAACCGGCGCCCCTTGCACTGCAAGTCGGTGTCCTTACCCACTGGACCACCAGGGAAGCCCCTGATCCTCTTTTAATGCTTCTTCTCTCATTGGAAGGAATTCCCTTGTAGCTCAGCTGGTAAAGAATTTGCCTACAATGCAGGAGACCCCAATTCAATTCCTGAGTCAGGAAGTTCTCCTGGAGAAGGGATAGGCTACCCACTCCAGTATTCCTGGGTATCCCTGGCGGCTCAGATGGTGAAGAATCTGCCTGCTGTGCGGGAGATGTGGGTTTGATCTCTGGGTTGGGAAGATCCCCTGGAGAAGGGAAAGGCTAGCCACTCTAGTGTTCTTGCCTGGAGAATTCCATGGCTTGTTCCTGGTCACAAAGAGTCAGACTTTTCCTTTCCCTCATTAGATGGCACCATTTATTTAGTTTAGCAAACCCCAAACTCAGGTATCATCCTTAACACCTCCCCTTCTTTATGATCTGTATCCAGCCCAAGTTGTGTAATTTTTCACCTTCTCAGTATTTTTTGAATGAATCCAGAATTTTCCATCCTCATCTCCACCATCTAGACTAGATGACCATTGTGTTTTGTTTAGGCCACTACAGTAACCTCCTGACTGGTCTTTCAGGTTTACTCTTTCCCTTTTCTGCAGTCTGTTTGCTATGTTCTGCCACAGCAATAGAAATCTATTCCAGTTGCAAATCTTATTGTGCACTTCCTGCCCCCACCCCACTCCACTCTCTAGCCTTCCAGTGGCTTTCCATTACTCTTTTCTTAAACATTTTATTTATTTATTTATTTTTCGCTGTGCTGCTGCTTCATTGCTTTGCATGGGCTTTCTCTAGCTGCAGTGAGTGGGGCGTACTCTTTGTTGCAGTGCACCGGCTTCTCACTGCAGCGGCTTCTATTGTTGAAGAGCACTAGGCAGCTGGGCTTCAGTAATGATGCCGCATGGACTTAGTTGCTCTGCGGCATGTGGGATCGCACCGGAGTAGGGATGGAAGTAATGTCCCCCGCATTGGTGGATGGATTCCTACTTATTGTGACTCTCCATTACCCTTAAGACAAACTCAGCTGTAAAGAATCCTCCTGCCAATGCAGGAGACATGTGAGACCCAGGAGATTCAGGGTTGGGTTCGATCCCTGAGTTGGGAAGATCTTCTGGAGAAGGGCACGGCAACCAACTCCGGTACTCTTGCCTGGAAAACTCCATGGACAGAGAAGCCTGGCGGGCTATAGTCTATGGGGTCACAAAGAATTGGACACGATTGAGCATGTAGGGTTTAAGACAAGCTCTCATCATTGACATGACTAAGGACATCCTGTATGGACTTGCCCTGATGTATCTTTTCAGCTTCATCTCATATCAAACTGCCTTCCGCTCTCAGGATTGCAGTCATCAGTTATGCTGTTTATTTCCTAATGTAAGACTTCTTTGAGACCAGTTTTCATTGTGTAGCATGCACCCCATCTCAACCTTTGCTTTTTAAGATCCTACTCATTCCTTTTGTTTCAAGTTGAGTTTCTTTAGGAAATAGACTCTGAGAGATGGAGTTTACTGTGCAAGATATTTTTAAAGGAGTACTTTTGGGACCAACAACTGTAAAAGGGAGGGAAAGGAAACATAACTGGACAGAAAGAGAAGTTGAGAAATTGTGTAGACCAACAACAGCCACAGTAAATCTCGTGAAGGCCACTACAGTAACCTCCTGACTGGCTTTCAGGTTTACTCTTTCCCTTTTCTGCAGTCTGTTTGCTATGTTCTGCCACAGCAATAGAAATCTATTCCAGTTGCAAATCTTATTGTGCACTTCCTGCCCCCACCCCACTCCACTCTCTAGCCTTCCAGTGGCTTTCCATTACTCTTTTCTTAAACATTTTATTTATTTATTTATTTTTCGCTGTGCTGCTGCTTCATTGCTTTGCATGGGCTTTCTCTAGCTGCAGTGAGTGGGGCGTACTCTTTGTTGCAGTGCACCGGCTTCTCACTGCAGCGGCTTCTATTGTTGAAGAGCACTAGGCAGCTGGGCTTCAGTAATGATGCCGCATGGACTTAGTTGCTCTGCGGCATGTGGGATCGCACCGGAGTAGGGATGGAAGTAATGTCCCCCGCATTGGTGGATGGATTCCTACTTATTGTGACTCTCCATTACCCTTAAGACAAACTCAGCTGTAAAGAATCCTCCTGCCAATGCAGGAGACATGTGAGACCCAGGAGATTCAGGGTTGGGTTCGATCCCTGAGTTGGGAAGATCTTCTGGAGAAGGGCACGGCAACCAACTCCGGTACTCTTGCCTGGAAAACTCCATGGACAGAGAAGCCTGGCGGGCTATAGTCTATGGGGTCACAAAGAATTGGACACGATTGAGCATGTAGGGTTTAAGACAAGCTCTCATCATTGACATGACTAAGGACATCCTGTATGGACTTGCCCTGATGTATCTTTTCAGCTTCATCTCATATCAAACTGCCTTCCGCTCTCAGGATTGCAGTCATCAGTTATGCTGTTTATTTCCTAATGTAAGACTTCTTTGAGACCAGTTTTCATTGTGTAGCATGCACCCCATCTCAACCTTTGCTTTTTAAGATCCTACTCATTCCTTTTGTTTCAAGTTGAGTTTCTTTAGGAAATAGACTCTGAGAGATGGAGTTTACTGTGCAAGATATTTTTAAAGGAGTACTTTTGGGACCAACAACTGTAAAAGGGAGGGAAAGGAAACATAACTGGACAGAAAGAGAAGTTGAGAAATTGTGTAGACCAACAACAGCCACAGTAAATCTCGTGAAGGCATCTGGAGCTAAAATGATTCTTGAGAAATATTTAACATTTTTCCCCCTAATAAAGTCTTTTATAGGTCCTGGATTAATCCAAGATCATGTATCGAACTAAACTGTCATGTTTCATTCGTTTTCTTTTATCTGGAACAGTCCCTGATCTCTTTTTTTTTTTTTTTCATGACCTTGGCATTTTTGAAGTGAATGGGACAATTACTCTGCAAAATGTCTGTCAGTTTGCGTTTTTCTGATGTTTCCTCATGATTGGATTTTAGGTATGCATTTTTTGGCAGAAATACCACAGAAGTGATTCTAGATTTCTCTCAGTGCATCATATCAGAAAGGACATGATGCTAATTTGTCTCATTAGCTGGTCAAGTTAACTTTTGTCATTTGATAAGAAGACATCTGCTAGATTTTTCAATGTAATGTTAATGAGTAAGTGTTTTGTCTGGAGATACTTTGAGACCATGTTAAGATTCTGTTTCTGACCGTGTTTTAGTCATTTGTATTAGGCTCCAATTTTGTTCTTCTACCACACACAGACACACACACACACACACACACACACGTCATTTTGCTGTGCAATAGTAATTAGCACAATATTGATAGGGATAGAGTAGAACAGGTAGAGTCCTAGTGGGGGACGATAGGTAGAAGGGTGAAATCTGGGAAAGATTGGGAGGCCAGTAAGTTGATGATAACTCAGAAGAGCTGCTCTTTGTTTAGTAAAGCAGGCTTGACTGGGCATGGACAGCTGACGAAGGAGGAGCTGGTGAGAAAGGAATTGGCGATGTATGCCTTGCACCTGTGTCTACTTGAGGGGGCGGTCTTCTACCATCCTATATATTGCTGCCCATTCATTCAGAGGGTGGAGCAGCAGAGCAGAACTTCCCTGCCTGCCCGATTGCACCGCTTTCAGGTACCTTACTCCAATAAATCCTTTTCTTGTCTGTCACTCTGCTTCTCGCTGAATTCTTTCTGTGTTGAGGCACGAAGAACCTGAGCCTCAGTGGGTCCAGACCTTGGATTAAGTCCCAGCCGCATGGGTTCGAGTCCCAGACACGGTTTTGGCCGGCATCAAGTCCTGACTACCCCAAGCAGGGTTTTGGCTGGGGTTGAGCCTTAGCCAAGAGGGTTCGAGTCCCAAACTGGTTTTAGCTAGGTTCTGGCCCCAGTCACGTGGGTTCAAGTCCCAAACAGAGTTCTGGCTGGGTTCAAACCCTAAGCCAGGGATTGTGGGTTCGAGTCCCAAACAGGGTTTTGGCTAGAATTCGAGCTCTAGCCACATGGGTTCAAGTCCCAAGCAGGACTCAATCAGGTCTGGGCCCTGGGTTTAAATCTCAAATCAAGGTAAAACCCTTTCAATATTATAAATCAACTATACTTCAATAAAACGAAAACCAAGGCCTAGGTGTTGGGCATCACATTGCTGCTGGTGCACTCATGCTTCTTTGACTTCTTCAGTGGACTGAGTTAGGAATTATGCACGTATGTCTATACACAGTTAGGGATGTTTGTGTGTGTGTACATAAATATATTTTTCCATTTATCATCTATCAGAAACCAGAAGTTCATACTGATACTATCCAAGTACAATTCAATGTGAGATGTTTTTATCCTAGACTTTCCCCTTTCTATGTTTGTATCTGTCTTCCCTGAGGGTGAAAAACCTGGCTCCCAAAAACAGATTACATAAATTGTCCAAAATTATTTAATTAGTAAGGCAAGACTCCCCCCTGACTGGGCAAAGTGCACCTCAGTGTCAACTGTTTTGCTCCTGGCCTCTGTTTGCCTGAGTGATGACTATTCCAATGATGTAAGAGAATTCAGTGGGGAAGGTTTGTTTTGTAAGCCACCTCTAGGAATCTGGATCAGAGATTACAGCAGCCATTGCTAAGCAGTTGTCATGAGTAGCAACTTAGTGCCTGCTTCCTTCCTTCTAATGAATACTTGTTGAATGTGTACTATGTGTGGGTCCAATTCTAGATCCTTGTTGGGTTTCCCAGAAGCAAACCCTGAGATGAGGGTTTGTGTGAGTGTTCCCAGGAAAGCCTGGTAGGAGTATGGGAAAGTGGGATAGGAAAGGAAGATGCGCAGAGATGTGATATCCAGTTCACATCCATGAGGGAGCTTGGATACTGTGAAAGTCCCACCTCAGGGGGTCCTGATCGTGGCAGAGTGTCTTCATCCGTCCGGGCTGCTGTAACAAAAACACTGTAAACTCAGTGGTCTATGAACAACAGACGTTTATTTCTCACAGTTCTGGAGACTGGGAAGTCCAAGATCCAGATCCTGGCAGATTTTGTATCTGGTGAAAGCTGATATCAAAAAATGAATTTATTCACTGAGAATATTGAAGAAATTCCTTTGACTCTAATTCCAGTTAGGGTTCCTTGCCTGGACCATGCTGTGATATAGTTTCTCCACCCCTCTCTGTATTTTCTGAACCACTGCTTGTTGATGCCACCTTAGTCTTTCACCTTATCTATGATGGCTGGGTGGGTGGCCAGTTAAAGCTAGATAAGGAGGAAGTCAGAAAGATGAAACTTGACAGATGACTGGAGAAAGGTCATCTGTTGTTCGTTGTGCCAACAGATTCTGGTAGAATCCCTGTGCCAGATCACCATTCATCACACCGTTCTCCTATTCCAACATTGACTCCTGTGTTCTCAGACTGTGTAAAGTCTCTCTCTCTCTTTCCTCCCTCCTTGATTTGGTTCTGTCCCTCCCTTCCCATCCAGCCTCATCTTTGTGTGCTTTGCTCCACTGCACCCAGGCTCAAAGGTGCTTCAAGAGTCAAATCCTTCAGTGGCTTCTTATTTGGTGACAGGATTGTATATTAGACTGGAAATGTTGTAGAGCATGGTTAGATTTGCACTTTAATCCATTTTGAAAAAGTCATTAATTATGACAGAAGCACAATTGTTTTTTAAAATATTTTATTTATATTTATTTGACTGCATTTGGGTCTCAGTTGTAGCATGTGGGCTCTAGTTCCCTGACCAGGGATCAAACCTGGGCCCCCTGCATTGCGAGCACAGAGTCTTAGCCACTGGACCACCAGGGAATTCCCAGAAGCACAAATTAAAACAGAAAATATGCTGTTGAGAGCACATTGTATGAGTCTTGGATCCCACTCTAAGGAGGAGGTTGTTGTCCAGCTGTCAGCTTGCAGTCCTCAGCTGTCAGCTCCTTTTGGGAAGCTGTGGCTTCCATGGGTGTTCTGCAGCCATGGCCGAGGTGGGATTATGGGGCTTGACCAATTTGTCTCAGTGCTTTGCAACTCTGGTCATCCGAAAAAACCGAATTTTGAACAACAGACGTTTATTTCTCACAGTTCTGGAGACTGGGAAGTCCAAGATCCAGATCCTGGCAGATTTTGTATCTGGTGAAAGCTGATATCAAAAAATGAATTTATTCACTGAGAATATTGAAGAAATTCCTTTGACTCTAATTCCAGTTAGGGTTCCTTGCCTGGACCATGCTGTGATATAGTTTCTCCACCCCTCTCTGTATTTTCTGAACCACTGCTTGTTGATGCCACCTTAGTCTTTCACCTTATCTATGATGGCTGGGTGGGTGGCCAGTTAAAGCTAGATAAGGAGGAAGTCAGAAAGATGAAACTTGACAGATGACTGGAGAAAGGTCATCTGTTGTTCGTTGTGCCAACAGATTCTGGTAGAATCCCTGTGCCAGATCACCATTCATCACACCGTTCTCCTATTCCAACATTGACTCCTGTGTTCTCAGACTGTGTAAAGTTTCAGTCTCTCTCTTTCCTCCCTCCTTGATTTGGTTCTGTCCCTCCCTTCCCATCCAGCCTCATCTTTGTGTGCTTTGCTCCACTGCACCCAGGCTCAAAGGTGCTTCAAGAGTCAAATCCTTCAGTGGCTTCTTATTTGGTGACAGGATTGTATATTAGACTGGAAATGTTGTAGAGCATGGTTAGATTTGCACTTTAATCCATTTTGAAAAAGTCATTAATTATGACAGAAGCACAATTGTTTTTTAAAATATTTTATTTATATTTATTTGACTGCATTTGGGTCTCAGTTGTAGCATGTGGGCTCTAGTTCCCTGACCAGGGATCAAACCTGGGCCCCCTGCATTGCGAGCACAGAGTCTTAGCCACTGGACCACCAGGGAATTCCCAGAAGCACAAATTAAAACAGAAAATATGCTGTTGAGAGCACATTGTATGAGTCTTGGATCCCACTCTAAGGAGGAGGTTGTTGTCCAGCTGTCAGCTTGCAGTCCTCAGCTGTCAGCTCCTTTTGGGAAGCTGTGGCTTCCATGGGTGTTCTGCAGCCATGGCCGAGGTGGGATTATGGGGCTTGACCAATTTGTCTCAGTGCTTTGCAACTCTGGTCATAAGGAGCCTAGAGCACATCCTGGGTTTGAGGCTCCCAGCAGGTTGGATGGACATTCCACTTGTCTCTCTGCCCAGCCCTGCTTCCCTCCCCTTTCCATAGGTGTCGATGCCTCATATCTGCCTGCAAATTCCAAATCAGTGTCTATACCTGGACAACCCAACATGCATCAGATCCTTTTAAAATTTTCATATCAGCACATTAAAATGACAAATCTAGGCCTTCCATAAATATTTCAGCATGTTTATTATTAATATTTTAAATTTTTATTTATTTACTTATGGCTGTGCTGGGTCTTTGTTGGTGTGTGTGGGCTTTCTCTAGTTGTGGCAGGTGGGGGCTTCTCATTGCCGTGGTTTCTCTTGTTGTGGAGCACAGGCTTCGGGGAGTGTGGGCTTCAGTAGTTGCAGCTAACGGGCTTAATGTCCCTGCGGCATGTGGGATCTTCCCAGATCAGGGATCGAACTGGTGTCCCCTGCATTGAAAGGTGGATTCTTAACCACTGAACCACCAGCAAAGCCCAGCATGCTTATTATCAACTAAAGTTTAATATTTGCTAAAAGAAAATACAAAAAAAAAAAAATTTGCTTACCAACATTTTTTCTTTTGATATAAAATTTATGTAGAATGAAACACACACATATTAACTGTACATTTTCTCAGTTTCGACAAATACAAATATTTGGTAAATATTTGCAACCTATACTCCTATGAAGAGATGGATTATTATCATCACCCCACAAAGCTCCTTTATGTCCCTTCTAATCAGTCTGTACTGACTCCCAACAGAGGAAACAACTACTTCATATTTTTTTCCTACCATAGAGTAGATTAGTTCTAGAACATCACATGAATGTATTCCTGCAATATGTTCTCTTTCTTTTTTTTAAACCTTTATTTTGCTTTTAACTTTTACAGAGTTTTGTTGTTTACAGATATGTATGTTCCCAGATTAGTCACATATATATCCCCCCCTTCCCACCCCTCCTGACCATCACACAGCACCCCTGAAGGATCCCCTTTTCTCACACAGCAATGACTAGAGCTATTTTCTTCACTTATGATAGTACAGGCCTTCATGCTACTTCCTTTATGCCTCCCACCCTCTGTTCCTTCCCCACAATGTCCATATGTCCACTGTCCATGTCTGTCTTTCCGTCGCTTCACTGTGTGTGCCATCATCACCATCCTACTAGATTCCATATATATGTGTTAATATACTGTATTTGTCCTTCGCTTTCTGACTGACTTCACTTTTTATGATATGTTCTAGATCCAGCCACCTCATTAGGGCTGATTCTTCTGCATTTCTCTTTACAGCTGAGTAGTATTCCATTGTATATATGTACCAGAACTTTTGGATCCATTCGTTCGTCGATGGACATCTAGGTTGCTTCCATGTTCTAGCTATTGTATAGAGAGCTGCAATGAACATTGGGGTACAGGTGCTTCTTTCAGATTTGATTTCATTAGGGTATAAGCCTAAGAGTGGGATTGCTGGGTCATACGGTGCTTCTATTTTTAGTTTTTTAAGAAATCTCCATACTATCTTCCATAGAGGCTGTATTAATTTACATTCCCACCAGCAATGCAGGAGTGTTCCCTTTTCTCCGCACCCTCTCCAGCATTTATTGTCTGTCGATTTGTGGATGATGGCCATCTTGACGGGTGTGAGATGATATCTCATTGTAGTTTTGATTTGCATTTCTCTAATTATAAGTGAAGTTGAGTATCGTTTCATGTACTTTTGGGCCGTCTGTATGTCGTTGTTGGAGAGGTGTCTGTAATATGTTCTCTTTTGAGTAAGACTTCTTCACTCATAATAATTTTTTTTTTTTTAAAGATTTATTTATTTTGGGCGGGGGTCGTGTTGGGGAGGAAGGGGAGCAGGCGGGCCACTTCTATTGGTCTTTCATTTCTCTATTTTCATCCGTCTTTGTTCTTTGGCTCCTGTGGGCCTCCCATCGCGGTGGCGTTTGTCATTGCAGAGCACCGGCTCTGGGAGCATGCGCTCCAGAGCTCCGGCTTGGCAATTGGACACATCGGTCCAGCCGCTCCACGGCACGTGGGATCTTCCCAGGCCAGGGATGGAACCAGCGCCCCTTGCACTGCAAGGCGGTGTCCTTACCCACTGCGCCACCAGGGGAAGCCCCAGCATAATGTTTTTAAGATTCATCATCGCTGCATATATTGGTAGTTTATAATTTTTCTTGCTGTGTGTTTTGGTACTGTTTGTGTATGAATTAGCACAGTTTATTCGTTCTCTTATTGATAGATACATGGGTTGTTCCACTTTGGGGATATTGTGAATAAAACTGCTTTAAACATACTTGTACACACCTTTGTATGGAAAGGTGTTTTCTTTTTTCTTGGGAGTAGAATTGGCAAGTTACAGAGTAGGTGTATGTTCTAGTTTACTAAGAACATGTCAGACTTTATTCTAAAGTAACTTTTTTGTTTTATAGGTTTACCACATGTATCAGTTCTGGTTGCTCCACATCCTCTCTGTTTGGTGGTGTCAACAATTGTGAAGATTCTGATAGGTGTATAGTGATATCTCATTTAACTTACATTTCCCCAATGACTAATAAGTTTTCATTTGCTTATTGGCATCTCTCTGTCGAGAAGTGTCTATTTGAGTATTTCACCCAATTTTTCGTTGGGTGATTTGTATTTTTTTTTTAAACCTTTATTTTACTTTTAACTTTTACAGAGTTTTGTTGTTTACAGACATGTATGTTCCCAGATCAGTCACATGTATATCCCCCCATTCCCACCCCTCCCAACCATCACAGAGCACCCCTGAAGGAGGGTGATTTGTATTTTTAAAATGAGTTGTAGAAATTTTTTTATTCTGCATATACCATTCCTTTGTCAATAAATGTTTTGAGGTATTTTCTTCTAGCAAAAAAGATACGATTAAAAAAATCCAATCTCACAGGCACTATGGAAGACAGTATGGAGATTCCTCAAAAAAATAGGAATAGAACCACCATATGACCCAACAATCCCACTACTAGGCATGTACCCTCAGGAAATCAAAATTGAAAGACACACATGTACCCCATTGTCCATTGCAGCAGTCTTTACAATAGCTATAACATGGAAGCAGAAGAATGGGTAAAGAAGCTATAGTTCATACATATAATGGAATATTACTTAGCCATAAAAAGAAATGCATTTGAATCAGTTCTAATGAAGTAGATGAATCTGGAACCTATTATACAGAGTGAAGTATGTCATAGAGAGATATATAAATATTATATACTGACACATATATTTGGAATCTAGAAAGACGGTGCTGATAAATGAATATGCAAAGCAGCAATGGAGAAGCAGACATGGAGAACAGTCTTATGGACATTGGGGTGAGGGAGGGGAATATGCTGTGGAGGTAGGGGATGTTAAATGGGGGCTCTGTGGTGACCTAGAGGAGTGGGATAGAGAGGGAGATGGGGGAGGTTCAGGAAGAGGGGCACATATGTATACCTGTGGCAGATTCAGGTCAATGTGTGGCAGTAAACAACAGAACTCTGTAAAAAGATAAAAGAAGTAACATCCTAAAAAAAATCCAATCTCAATACTAACAGCTGGATACTTATAAAATATATATTTATATTTTACTTTTTATATACAAAATATTTTGAAAGAACAAAGGAAACAAGAGCTGAGCTTTAACTGGAGAGTCATTCATAGGACCTCTTCCGGAACACATTGTGTAACTGCTAATCCTGAGCTGGTTTCCCCACGATGTGATAAAGTCCTTCAGGACAAAGTCAACATCCTAACTATTTTTATTTTTTCTTTTGGTACCTAGTATGGTATTTTTTTAAAAAATGTATTTTTTCTTTTCCCCACCATGCCTCTTTTATTTATATTTATTTTCATCCATCTTTATTCTTTGGCCTGTGTGGGCCACCCACTGCAGTGGCCTCTCTTACTGCAGAGCCCCGGCGCTGGGCGCATGCGCCCCAAGAGCGCTGGCTCGTAATTGGACACACCAGTCCAGCTGCTCCGTGGCATGTGGGATCTTCCCAGGGATGGAACCGGTGCCCCTTGCACTGCAAGGCAGACTCTTTACCCGCTGGAACACTAGGGAAGCCCCTGGTATTGTATTTTAAAGCTGGGAATTTCTGAGTGAATATTTTTTTCCTGGATTGAAATCCAGGGGTATTTTTGTGATCTGAAGAACAGAAGTGGGATTTTCTTTGTCGTTAGTCACAGTTTCAATATAGATGAATGATATCAGGTCTTGGTCATTATCAATTTTCTGTGGGTTGCTGTTGAGCAGTCTTCAATCAGGATTGAAAGATATGTGCCAGACATTCAAAAATAATTACTTCAGAGGAGACCTCGTCCTTCCTTGAACTCCTAAAACTCCTTCTCTGTTTCCCTGGGTATACTCTGCTTTCTCTCTACAAGGGTAAGCAGTTTGAAAGCAAGAGTGTATCTACAGCTTTGTATCTACAGCTCCTCCCCAAAGCCACATCAGGATGTCTTGCACATAGCAGAACAAAACACCTACAGAATGGATACATAAAGTAAGAAAAAAAATCAAAACCCAAACACACAGTATATCAAGCTGACATAAAAGATTAAGGAGAGGTTAGTCTATGGTTTACAAGTCACAAATTGCAATTCATCTGCTATTTTCAAACAAATTCATTTTGCTGGGTTAAAAAAAGATTAATAAGCCATAAACTTACATAGTTTCCTTATTCAGTGAGGTATTATTCAGATATGACTGAGATGTGAAGCCTCCTTCTAAAGAGTCTTTTGGTCACACTATTCTGGAATAGATACCACCTTCAAACACTTCACTTGTAGTTATCCTTTTGGAAATTTTTGCACTCTCAGGCTGTCATGCTCCCCAAAGTTACAGTGGATTTTCTTGAAACTATACGAGCATTACATACTTTAAAGGGATGCCATGATGGCATTAGTAACCTGAGCCTTAAATACTTCTACTTGGGAGAAGACTCATTCTCCCAGGGAAGCTCACTCAGATCGGTTGTCTTATCTGGTTGCAGTCCTCTGTAGGATCTCAGTCGCGCCTTCCCCCACCCCCATTTAACAGACATATGTTAAGCATCATGTATTTGTATGGCCCTGTGATAAACACTGCCCTTAAAAATGGGAGATGAGAAAAATTTGAAACCACTAGAGGACGATATAACACAACACAATCCATGGTGACTTTCGGCAGTGAATGCTGCAGAAAGCTAGAGAAGCAGAAAGAGCCCTGCAACCGGGCTAGAGAAGGAGGCACGTTTGTTGTCTGAAGAACAGAAGTGGGATTTTCTTTGTCGTTAGTCACAGTTTCAATATAGATGAATGATATCAGGTCTTGGTCATTATCAATTTTCTGTGGGTTGCTGTTGAGCAGTCTTCAATCAGGATTGAAAGATATGTGCCAGACATTCAAAAATAATTACTTCAGAGGAGACCTCGTCCTTCCTTGAACTCCTAAAACTCCTTCTCTGTTTCCCTGGGTATACTCTGCTTTCTCTCTACAAGGGTAAGCAGTTTGAAAGCAAGAGTGTATCTACAGCTTTGTATCTACAGCTCCTCCCCAAAGCCACATCAGGATGTCTTGCACATAGCAGAACAAAACACCTACAGAATGGATACATAAAGTAAGAAAAAAAATCAAAACCCAAACACACAGTATATCAAGCTGACATAAAAGATTAAGGAGAGGTTAGTCTATGGTTTACAAGTCACAAATTGCAATTCATCTGCTATTTTCAAACAAATTCATTTTGCTGGGTTAAAAAAAGATTAATAAGCCATAAACTTACATAGTTTCCTTATTCAGTGAGGTATTATTCAGATATGACTGAGATGTGAAGCCTCCTTCTAAAGAGTCTTTTGGTCACACTATTCTGGAATAGATACCACCTTCAAACACTTCACTTGTAGTTATCCTTTTGGAAATTTTTGCACTCTCAGGCTGTCATGCTCCCCAAAGTTACAGTGGATTTTCTTGAAACTATACGAGCATTACATACTTTAAAGGGATGCCATGATGGCATTAGTAACCTGAGCCTTAAATACTTCTACTTGGGAGAAGACTCATTCTCCCAGGGAAGCTCACTCAGATCGGTTGTCTTATCTGGTTGCAGTCCTCTGTAGGATCTCAGTCGCGCCTTCCCCCCCCCCCATTTAACAGACATATGTTAAGCATCATGTATTTGTATGGCCCTGTGATAAACACTGCCCTTAAAAATGGGAGATGAGAAAAATTTGAAACCACTAGAGGACGATATAACACAACACAATCCATGGTGACTTTCGGCAGTGAATGCTGCAGAAAGCTAGAGAAGGGCAGAAAGAGCCCTGCAACCGGGCTAGAGAAGGAGGCACGTTTGTTGCCTGATTATCTGGGCTTCTCCTGTCAGGGAAAAATAGTACAAACTGTTCTCCACAGCAGCCACTTTATAGGCTAGTTAAATGTGACCTTTTCTAAAACCTGTGCGTATGTGGCTTTTTCCTGACCCAAGCAGATCTGCCCGACACCTCCTCCTTTTCAGATGTGCTTACTTGACTCCTTTGCTTGCAGATGGGTTTTGAAAGCACAGAGCCTACTTTGTATTCATCATAAGATACTTCAAAAAATTTATTATGTATCTATTTGACTGCTGTGCAAAGTCTCAGCTGTGACTTGAGGGAATCTAGTTCTCTGAATAGGGATTGAACTCTGGGCGCCCCCTACTGGGGGCTCAGGGTCTTAGTCACTGGACTGTGTTGGGTCTTTGTGACTGCCAGGGCTTTTTTAAAAATTTTTTAAATTTTTTAATTTTATTGCCAGGGCTTTTCTAGTTGCGACAAACACTTTAACTTTTTGTTTTTCTGACTTTTAAGCTTCCCAGGGACTTCCTTGCTGGTTCAGTAGCTAAGGCTTTACACTCCTAGTGCAGGGGGCACAGGTTCTATCCCTGGTGGGAGTAGGGGTGGGGACTAGGTCTCACAAAGTTGGTATAAGAATTAAGACAGATGGAGAATGTCATGAGTTACTTCCTCGTATTCTTTGGTTCAGGTTAAATTAGTAGAAAGGACAGTTCTGAAGACAAGCAGAATAATCTGAGTCAATCAGATAGTGAGGGTCTGAGCCTATAAAGGACAGAGGCAATTAGGATAAATACTTGGACTAAGTGGCAAGGATGCCATTACAGTTGAAAATTTAGTCATAAAAGAATGAGTATGAGGTTTTTTTTTTTTTTTTTTTTGCATTTGATGATCACACATTTGTTTTTTTTTTTTTTTTAAAGATTTATTTATTCATTTACTTTTGGGCGGGGGTCGGGTTGGGGAGGAAGGGGAGCAGGCGGGCCACTTCTATTGATCTTTCATTTCTCTATTTTCATCCGTCCTTGTTCTTTGGCCCCTGTGGGCCTCCCATCACAGTGACCTCTGTCGTTGCAGAGCACCGGCTCTGGGCGCACGCGCTCCAGAGCTCCGGCTTGGTGATTGGACACATCGGTCCAGCCGCTCCGCGGCACGTGGGATCTTCCCAGGCCAGGGATCGAACCGGCACCCCTTGCACTGCAAGGCGGTGTCCTTACCCACTGGACCACCAGGGGAAGCCCACACATTTGTTTTTGTTAATTGCAATACAGTTGATGTAAAATATTATATAGATTACAGGTATATGATATAGTGATTATTTTAAATTTTATTTTATTTATTTAGTTTTGACTGTACCGGATTTTTGTTGCCGTGTGTGGGTTTTTCTCTAGTTGTGGTGAGCAGGGTCTACCCTCTAGAGGTGTTCGGGCTTCTCGTTGCGGTGGCTTCTCTTGCTGTGGAGCACAGGCTTTAGGCACGTGGACTCAGTGGTCGCGGCTCCTGGGCATTAGAGCACAGGCTCAGTAGTTGTGGCCCATGGCCTTAGTTGCGCTGTGGTATGTAGGATGTTCCTGGACCAGGGATCAAACTCCTGCACTGGTAGGCAGAGTCTTTACTACTGAGCCACCAGGGAAACCCCACTAGAATGGTTATTTTTAAAGGTTATACTCCATTTACATGGATAGTTATTATTAAAATACTGGCTGTATTCCCTGTGTTGTACAATATATCCTCATAGCTTGTTTCGTATGTAGCAGTTTGTACCTCTTAATTCCCTACCCCTATCACTCATACCTGGAATCTGAAAAACAGAGCAAAATAGTGAAGGTAACAAAAAAGAAGTATGAGATTTATTTCTCATTCAACTCACAATTTTCTGTCAGCTTGGCAAGATCTAACATTAAAAAGGGAGGTGGTCTGGGTCTTTGGTTAGCAGAATGACATTTAGCACTCCTCTGCACTACTTAGCGACTAAACACCACCATCACCACCTCTTAGTGGGTTGAAAGAGGCCAGTTTTGCCAAAAGTGAGTGGACTTAGTAGGTTTATAGATCCAATGGTAAAACGTTTTCTTGGAATTGAAACCTAAATGTAGGAGCAGAGCCTTTTGAATCAGTTAATGAGATCGGGTACATTCAGGATGGTATGACCGTGAAAGTGAAAGCGTTGGTCGTTTAGTCATGTCCAGCTCTTTGTGACCCCATGGACTGTAACCCACCAGGCTCCTCTGTCTGTGGGACTTCCCAGGCAAGAATGCCGGGGTGGGTTTCCATTTCCTTCTCCAGGGATTTTTCCCAACCCAGGGATTGAACCCAGGTCTCCTACATTGCAGGCAGATTCTTTACAGTCTGAGACACCAGGGAAGAGGCTATGGGAATCTTCACTTTGTAGCCAAGTGAGATAGAAGTTTTGGGGATCAAGGAAAAGTTTCGATGAAGCCCAACAGGACCCTAAGTGGTTCTCCCAGGTACAAAAGCACCTCTGTGTCACCCTCCCCCACATTTCTTATTTATAGGGGAAACCATTTCCAAAGAGCAGGCTCAAACAGTTAATGATTAGGACAGTAGTGACAGGACCCTATATTCTCTTGAGGGGATATAGATATGCAACCTGATGCATATCTTTGAGCTGTTTTGTAGGAACTAAGATCCTCACCCGGGTGGTGGATGGTGACTACATGCTGACCACAGGTATGTAGACCCCAGAACCAGAAGGTTGAGATTCTGAAAACATCACCCTGTTAGGTCACCACCAGCCACTCAGAAGAAAGTCCACGAGTTGATCAGGCATCCTAAGACCCTCTCCCCTAATGCGGTCTTTCAAAACTCTTGTCTGAAAGCCATTGGGGAGTTTGGGCTTTTATAGTATGAGTCACCTGCTCTCACTCATACCTGGAATCTGAAAACAGAGCAAAATAAACAAAAGAAGTATGAGATTTATTTCTCATTCAACTCACAATTTTCTGTCAGCTTGGCAAGATCTAACATTAAAAAGGGAGGTGGTCTGGGTCTTTGGTTAGCAGAATGACATTTAGCACTCCTCTGCACTACTTAGCGACTAAACACCACCATCACCACCTCTTAGTGGGTTGAAAGAGGCCAGTTTTGCCAAAAGTGAGTGGACTTAGTAGGTTTATAGATCCAATGGTAAAACGTTTTCTTGGAATTGAAACCTAAATGTAGGAGCAGAGCCTTTTGAATCAGTTAATGAGATCGGGTACATTCAGGATGGTATGACCGTGAAAGTGAAAGCGTTGGTCGTTTAGTCATGTCCAGCTCTTTGTGACCCCATGGACTGTAACCCACCAGGCTCCTCTGTCTGTGGGACTTCCCAGGCAAGAATGCCGGGGTGGGTTTCCATTTCCTTCTCCAGGGATTTTTCCCAACCCAGGGATTGAACCCAGGTCTCCTACATTGCAGGCAGATTCTTTACAGTCTGAGACACCAGGGAAGAGGCTATGGGAATCTTCACTTTGTAGCCAAGTGAGATAGAAGTTTTGGGGATCAAGGAAAAGTTTCGATGAAGCCCAACAGGACCCTAAGTGGTTCTCCCAGGTACAAAAGCACCTCTGTGTCACCCTCCCCCACATTTCTTATTTATAGGGGAAACCATTTCCAAAGAGCAGGCTCAAACAGTTAATGATTAGGACAGTAGTGACAGGACCCCTATATTCTCTTGAGGGGATATAGATATGCAACCTGATGCATATCTTTGAGCTGTTTTGTAGGAACTAAGATCCTCACCCGGGTGGTGGATGGTGACTACATGCTGACCACAGGTATGTAGACCCCAGAACCAGAAGGTTGAGATTCTGAAAACATCACCCTGTTAGGTCACCACCAGCCACTCAGAAGAAAGTCCACGAGTTGATCAGGCATCCTAAGACCCTCTCCCCTAATGCGGTCTTTCAAAACTCTTGTCTGAAAGCCATTGGGGAGTTTGGGCTTTTATAGTATGAGTCACCTGTTCTCCTTGGCTTGGCCTTTGCAATAAATGTTTCTCTGTTTCAAACACTGATTTTTCTCTTTCATTTTTTTTATTTTTTGAACTCCATGAAAATTGTTTGAAGTACTTGTAAATATAATGGGTTCACCAGAGAAAGTTCTCATCTCCATGATGAAATTGCCTATAAATGAACAGAAAGTTAAATATGGTCATTGTAAAAAACAGATAATCCATAAGAAGTAAAAATCTCCTGTAGTTTCACTCCCTGTTATTAATATGTTGATGTATTTATGTCTAGTACATTTTCCGAGAATAGGTATGCCTCTTCTTCTTTCCTTCCATCCTTTATTCCTGCACTTCCTGCATGCGTGCATGTGCATTCACTCAGTCATGGCCATCTCTTTGCAACCCTGTGGACTGTAGCCCACCGGGCTCCTCTGTTCATGGAATTCTCCAGGCAAAAAAATTTTAATGAGTCTTTGCAACATTCTTTGAAAGTGGCTAGGTAGTTACCCCCAAATTATTTATTTGTTTACTATTGATGTATAATTTATTTACAATTGTATTAATATTACTGTACAGAAAAGTGATCAGTTATACATATATATGCATTCCTTTTTATATTCTTTTCCATTATGACTTATCCCAGGATATTGAATAGAGTTCTCTGTGCTGTACAGGAAAATCTTATTGCTTATCCATTCTATATGTAATAGTTTTATCTACTAACCATAAACTCCCAATACATCCATCACCAACCCCATCTCCCCCCATGGCAATCATAAGTCTGTTCTCTGCGTCTGCGAATCTGTCTGTTTCTCTTTCTGTTCGATAAATAGGTTCATTTCATTTATTCCATCCAATCTCTAGTTGCCCCATAACCCACCCACATTTTTAGCAAACTCTTACGTCCTTCACTTTTTCAGTAGATATTTCCTCCCACCTCTCATAGAGAAAGTGCAATCCTGGGACTTCCCCAGTGGTTCAGTGGTTAGCATTCCAGGATTCCACTGCACAGAGTGTAGGTTTGATCACTGGTCCAGATGCCACATGGCCAGAGACAGAGAGAGACAAAGAGAGAGAAAGTGCAATCCTTTAAATCCCACTCTCTTTTCCTTTTGCTGCCTGAAGGTCCACATTCCTTCTCTCTTCTCTCAGACCATCATTTTTTTGGGATGCACCACCATCATACTCTCTGCACGTCCAGGTAGGGTCTGTGACTTGTTAAAATGTCTTAGATTGGGTTGGCTGCCTTGGTTCTAAGATTTAGAAGACAAACATGGCTTATTCAAGAGTAAAACATTCTTAGAAGCCAGGGACCTTCTTCCAATGTCCTTTGAATGAGTCTTTGCAACATTCTTTCGAAGTGGCTAGCCCATGGAAATAGGAAGGAAAGGAAGAGTCTTCCATACACTGAGATGGTGTTGAGAGCTCCACTCCTTATCATTGCAGCACACGCTAGTCTGGCTGAAAACGGATTTCATAACATTTGCCACGTTATAACTCAATACGTGTGTTATTTTCTGTCACTTTAACTTCTCCAAATTTTGTTTAACAATAACCAGAAATTCTCAGAAATAGGAGGATAGTGCGATAGTGCTTTTCCCTGTCATCACCTTGTCATCTCCTTGGAGTTTCTGAAACAATACAAATGATAACTCCTGGCAGAAGCCAGAACTTAGGATGGGGCAAGGGGCCTCCTTGACAGCGCCTCCATTTCTTTGTCAGCTCTCAGGAATCTATTATTGGACATTATTAATGTGTCCTTCCCCTTTCTTTTTTTAATTAAAGACTAAAATTTTATTTATTTATTTATTTATTTATTTTTGGCTATTTTGGGTTTTCAGTGCTGCTGTAGGCTCTTCTCTAGTTGCAGGGAGTGGGGGCTACTCTCTAGTTGAGGTGAGCAGGCTTCTTGCTGTGGTGACTTCTCTTGTTGTGGAACTCAGGCTATAGGGCACACGGGCTTCAATAGTTGTGGCACATGGGTTCAATAGTTGCGGCTCTGAGGCTCTAGAGCACAGGCTCAATAGTTGTGGCTCCACAGGCTTAGTTGCTCCATAGCATGTGGGATCTTCCTGGGTCAGGGATCCAACCTATGTCTCTTGCACTGGCAGGTGAACTCTTCATCACTGAGCTACCAGGGAAGCCTTGCCCATCTCTTTTAAAAAAATTTTTTTTTTTTTATTAATTTCTTTTGGAGAGGAGCGGGTTGGGGAGGGAAGGGGGCAGGTGGGCCACTTCCATTGATCTTTAATTTATCTATTTTCATCCATCCTTGTTCTTTGGCCCCTGTGGACCTCCCATCACAGTGGCCTCTGTCGTTGCAGAGCACCGGCTCTGGGCGCATGTGCTCCAGAGCTCCGGCTTGGTAATTGGACACATCGGTCCAGCCGCTCCGTGGCACGTGGGATCTTCCTAGGCCAGGGATCGAACCAGCGCCCCTTGCACTGCAAGGTGGTGTCCTTATCCACTGAACCACCAGGGAAGCCCTACCCGTCTCTTTTAATGAGTGACATTTCCTAACTTTTTTTTTTTCCCAGTAGGGCTTGTTCTGTACCCAGTGACAGGCTAAAAAAAAAAAAAAAAAAAGGCAGCCTGGCTAACACTTGCTGGATTGGCTAGACCAAGGAAAGAAGAGGTGGTGTCCTGTGGTGTCCTTAGTAAAAGGCAACCCTTTCCCACCTCCTGGATCTTTAAGTGTCAACATGCATCTTACTTTCTTTTTTGGACTTGGAGGTCACTCTCTTGAGATAAGCAGAAAGAGACCATCACTTGCTTGCCAAGTCCTTGAGTCTGCCTGAATTCTTGTAAATGACAACTTTGTTTTTTAACAGAATAATGTATTTGAGAGTTAAAGGCTCATTTTGTCCAACTTTCTGATTTTGCAGATTAGGAAAGGGACCCAGAGACATTAATAGGTTTCTGCAACAAGAATAACATGATTTTGTATTACGTATTTTATATTGCATCCATTTTACCGAAGAGGAAAGGGATGATTAGAGAGTTGAGAGGTCTGGTCCAGGGCAGCACTGAACATTGGGAACTGAGGCTGGACTTGAAGCTCAAGTCTGATTCCCACTGTGACGCTCTTTTGATGGACACTATGCAGGCTCTGGGCACAGGGAGGGACTTTGGAAATACCTACGTGTGTTGTCCGGAACCCTGTTTTATTTTTCTGTCTGTACTTGATGATTCTAAATACTATTTTAAAAGCATATGCATTTTAAAATTTAATTATATTTATTTGTCCTCCGTTGGTAAAGCACATGATATACAGTTCAAAGGGCACAGAAGGCAATACAGTGATAAAAGGTCTCCTTCATGCTCCTGTTCTTAGCTATCTAGTTTCCCACCTCAGTCTCTTTTGTGTCCACCAGATATGTGCCATGCCTGGATAAGCAAATATATATATATGTATATAATTTAAGAAAATGAAAATATATTCTATCCTGCTCCCCACTTTGCATTTTAAAATATTTGAAAGGAAGGAGCAATGTGGTGGTAGGGGAGTAACAGATATGACCTAGTAGGTATAAAATAAACAACAAGGATGCATTGTACAATATGGGAATATACTCAGTGTGTTATAATAACTTAGAGTATAACCTTTAAAAATTGTGAGTCACTACATTGAACCCTGTAACTTGTGTATAATATTGTATAACAACTATACTTCAATTAAAAAAAAAGAACAAGCAGATTCTGGGATTAAAGATACTCAGTTTAATATGGTGTTATCCAATGCACCCAATGTAAAGAAATAAAAAAGATTTTTTTGATATATTAAAAAATTTTGAGAGGTTTCCGGGTGGTCTAGTGGATAGGAATCCGCCTGCTAGTGTAGGGGATACCAGTTCAATTCCTGATTCTGGGGGGGTCCCACACGCTGCAGGCTAACTAAGTCCCTGCCTGAATTCTTGTAAATGACAAGTTTTTACAGATAATGTATTTGAGAGTTAAAGGCTCATTTTGTCCAACTTTCTGATTTTGCAGATTAGGAAAGGGACCCAGAGACATTAATAGGTTTCTGCAACAAGAATAACATGATTTTGTATTACGTATTTTATATTACGTATTTTATATTGCATCCATTTTACCGAAGAGGAAAGGGATGATTAGAGAGTTGAGAGGTCTGGTCCAGGGCAGCACTGAACATTGGGAACTGAGGCTGGACTTGAAGCTCAAGTCTGATTCCCACTGTGACGCTCTTTTGATGGACACTATGCAGGCTCTGGGCACAGGGAGGGACTTTGGAAATACCTACGTGTGTTGTCCGGAACCCTGTTTTATTTTTCTGTCTGTACTTGATGATTCTAAATACTATTTTAAAAGCATATGCATTTTAAAATTTAATTATATTTATTTGTCCTCCGTTGGTAAAGCACATGATATACAGTTCAAAGGGCACAGAAGGCAATACAGTGATAAAAGGTCTCCTTCATGCTCCTGTTCTTAGCTATCTAGTTTCCCACCTCAGTCTCTTTTGTGTCCACCAGATATGTGCCATGCCTGGATAAGCAAATATATATATATGTATATAATTTAAGAAAATGAAAATATATTCTATCCTGCTCCCCACTTTGCATTTTAAAATATTTGAAAGGAAGGAGCAATGTGGTGGTAGGGGAGTAACAGATATGACCTAGTAGGTATAAAATAAACAACAAGGATGCATTGTACAATATGGGAATATACTCAGTGTGTTATAATAACTTAGAGTATAACCTTTAAAAATTGTGAGTCACTACATTGAACCCTGTAACTTGTGTATAATATTGTATAACAACTATACTTCAATTAAAAAAAAAGAACAAGCAGATTCTGGGATTAAAGATACTCAGTTTAATATGGTGTTATCCAATGCACCCAATGTAAAGAAATAAAAAAAGATTTTTTTGATATATTAAAAAATTTTGAGAGGTTTCCGGGTGGTCTAGTGGATAGGAATCCGCCTGCTAGTGTAGGGGATACCAGTTCAATTCCTGATTCTGGGGGGGTCCCACACGCTGCAGGCTAACTAAGTCCCTGTGCCACAACTACTGAGCCCATGCTCTACAGCTTCCGAGTCACAGCAAGAGAAGCCCCTGCAGTGAGAAGCCTGTGTACTGCAATGAAGAGTAGCCCCGTCATGCTGCACCTAGAGAATGTGCCGTACAGAAATGAAGATCTATTGCAGCCAAAATAAACAAATTAATTAAAAACATTTTTTGATACACTTTGGATATTAACCCTTATCAGGGAACATAGAGCTGCCTCCTTATTTTTAGTGTTTCAAGTATCCTATTGAATGAATGTGCTATAATTTACTTGTCAGTCTTCTCTTGATGGTTATCAAGGTGGTTTCCATTCTTAGGATATTGCTATGAAGAATGTAGTGTGTATATATATATCTATATATATACAGATATATATCTATATCTGTATATATATACATGTATGTGTGTGTGTGTGTGTGTGTGTGTGTGTGCAAGGGTATCTAGCAGGGTTTTGCAATTCACAGCCTGTGGGCCAAACTCAAGGTGTCATTTGTTTTTATAAATAAAGTTTTATTGGAACAAAGCTGTTTCCACTTGTTTATGTAACGTCTGTGGCTGGTTTCACCTACAAGAGCTAAGTGACTGCAGCAGTGATCTCTGGAGCCAAGGCCTAAACCACTTACTACCTAGTCCTTTGAAGACAAAGTTTGCTCACCTCTGATGTATAAGATAAATTTCTGTTGGTGAAATGGCTAGATGATGGGTTTTGCATTCACACTTGTTAGTTCATAGTCCAAGTCTCTTTGTAAAGGTTGTCCTGGTTTACCCTCCACTGGCAGTACATTTTCCCATGTTCACACCAACACGGGACAAGTTCATTGAACATTTTCATCTTTGCCAATCTAGTAGATAGAAAATATTTCTCTTGATTCATTTTGCATTTCTCTGATTTTCAGTGAAATCGAGCATTCACTGAAATGGTGAAGGAGGTTGGAGGAGGGAGGAGCTTATGAGGGAAAGAGAAACAAATGTGAAGCATCAGCCTTAATTCTTACGTAAGCAACAGAGTTTACCCCGCCGAAAGAATGCAGCAGAGACCCTACTGCCACTGCCTTGCCTCGGGTCTCTATGGCTCTCAGATACTCACTTTCATTCAGACCAGAAATAGCATTTTGAGCAGCACCTGCTTCTTTGTGTTGCTCTGTTCTGGATTTATTATCATGCACACTGTGAGCAGGTGCTAGGTGGGAAAAGCCAGTTCCGGTTTCTGTCGGGGGTGGGGGTGGGAAGGGGGGGTGGGGAGTGGAATTTACATTGCAGGTAATTGCTACACATGGGGAGGCTCTTTGAAAGATGAGGGTCAGTTTCAGATAAATGCCCCCAACAAGTGCTACCCTGGGGGCAGGAAGGAGGCACCTTTCACCTGGAGAGGCAGAGAGGAAACACTTCTCCCTGGCGGTTTAGGGTGTACTGTCCTTGGGAATGTGTGAATATTGCTACTTTCCAAGTGGCCAGTAGTAAAGCATCTGCCTGCAATGCAGGATACGAGGGTTTGATCCCTGGGTTGGGAAGATCAGCTGGAGGAAAAAATGGCATTCTAGTATTCTTTTTTTTTTTTTAATTTTATTTATTTATTTTTTGGGGGGTGGGGTGGGGACGGAGGGGGATGGGCGGGCCACTTCTATTGGTCTTTCATTTCTCCATTTTCATCCGTCTTTGTTCTTTGGCTCCTATGGGCCTCCCATCGCGGTGGCCCCTGTCGTCGCAGAACGCTGGCTCTGGGCGCACGCGCGCCAGAGCTCCGGATCGGTAATTGGACACATCGGTCCAGCCGCTCCGAGGCACGTGGGATCTTCCCAGGCCAGGGATGGAACCGGCGGCCCTTGCACTGCAAGGCGGTGTCCTTACCCACTGGACCACCAGGGGAAGCCCTCGTTCCAGTATTCTTGCCTGAAAAATTCCATGGACAGAGGAGCCTGGCAGACCACAGTCCATGAGGTCACAGAGCATCAGGCACGACTGAGCATGAGCACCGGTGTGTGAGAACTTGGCATCTGGCAGTTTCTTTGTGAGCAACATCTACTCCTCTTGCTGGTGGGGAGGCAAGTGGTGAAGTCCAAAGATTTGTGGATTCAAGTGAGGTATTTTCAGGTCCTGTTCTTTTCTCCTGTTTAGAATGGAGATTTTTCTTTTGGATCTGGTGCTAAAGATGTTGGTGCTGTGTGGATTGGGGGATGCAAGGGTTAGGAACCAGCTGAGCTTTATAGTTTGTCAAAATGAAACATAAATTGTTTTGAGAAGAGAACACTTTTCCAAAAAGGTAGCAAGCTTCTAAAATTTTGTAGCTAATGAAGTGGAGGAAAGATTCTTCAGCAACTAATCAGAAATGGATCTTCCTCAGTTTGCAGTGGAGTTATGTCCTGGTGAACCCAAATGCAAATGCATTTTCAACAGTATAGCATATCCTATCCTACCTTAAACAAGCTCAGAATATTTACATTAGCCTGTAGTTGGGCAAAATCCTCTCACCTCTCTTATGCGTGCATGCATGCAAAGTCACTTCAGTCGTATCTGGCTTTTTGCTACCCTCTGGACTATAGCCCTCCAGGCTTCTCTGTCCATGGAGGTTCTTCAGGCAAGAATATCAGAGTGGGGGCTTCCCTGGTGGTCCAGTGGGTAAGGACACCGCCTTTCAGTGCAAGGGGCGCCAGTTCGATCCCTGGTCTGGGAAGATCCCACGTGCTGCGGGGCGGCTGGACCCATGTGTCCAATGACCGAGCCGGAGCTCTGGAGCGCATGCGCCCAGAGCCAGTGCTCTGCAACAACAGAGGCCACCGCGATGGGGGGCCCACGCAGGCCAAAGAACAAGGATGGATGAAAATAGATAAATTAAAGACCAGCGGAAATGGCCCACCCGCCTTCCTCCCTCCCCACCCCATCCCCCCCAAAATAAATAAATAAATAAATATTAAAAAAAAAAAAAGAATAGGGTCACCATGACCTCCTCCAGGGAATCTTCCTCACCCAGGGATCCAACCCACATCTCTTACATCTCTTGCATTGGCAGGCAGGGTCTTTAGCATATCTCACCTGGGAAGTCGAAGTCCTCTTACAATAAAGCATTAAGTATCTCATGTAATTTGTTGAATATAGTACTGTACTAAAAGTGAAAAACTGGATGATTTTATGAGTACAGAATGACTGTGTGTTCATTGTGGTCCGGTGACTGACGGGGCACTGAACTTGCCACCACTTTTCAGCATCAGAGAGAGCATTGTGCCAGGTATTGCTAACCTGGGAAAAGATCAAAATTCAAAACTCTGAGCACAGTTTCTATTGAATAGTGTATCACTTTCTCACCATTGTAAAGCTGTAAATTCTTAAGTTGGGGGCCATTTGTGCTTAAAATGTGGTAAGTCGGTAATTACATTTAAATATGTAAAAATTAGAGGTTTAAGTTCTCATAGGGGAACTGTTGGAAATGACTGCTGGGAATGTGCTAAATTAATTTTGGTAAATCCACTGAATGGATCAGCATGTGGCTGTTAAAAGAATGCAGCGGATCCACGTGTACAAACATGGAACCTCATAAGAAACTGATAGAGCTTCTCTGGTGGTCCAGTGGGTAGACAGTCATGTTAACAAATTAAAGAATAAAAACCTCATGATTACCTCAGTAGATGTAGAAAAAGGTTTAAGCAAAATTCAGCACACATTTATGGTAACAACTCTCTGGAAAGTGGGCATAGATGGAATGTACTCCAACATAATAAAGGACATATATGAAAAACCCACAGGGAACGTCATACTCTATAGTAAAAAGCTCTAAGCACTTGTTCAAAGTTCAGGAATAAAACAAGCATGCCCACTCTTGCCACTTTAATTCAACCAAGTTCCGGAATTCTTAGTCACAGCAAGCAGAGAAGAAGAAATAAAAGGAATTGAAATTGGAAAAGAAGAAGTAAAATTGTCACTGTTGGCAGACAACATACTAATCTACATAGAAAATCCTGAAGATGCTACCAGAAAACTACCAGAGTTCATCAGTAATTCAGTAAAGCTTCAGGACACAAAGCTAATACACAGAAATCTGTTGTGTTTCTAGACACTAATGTGGGGCTCTGAATTGAAAGAGGACTGTTGCAAGCATAAGGAAGCTTAAGCGCATTGTTTCAGTTTGGAGCTAAGATGGCAACTACAGGAAGGGATGTGGGTGTGAAAGGAAACTTAAGCACATTGTTTAAAGCAGCTTAAGCACATGTTTGCAGTTTGGAGCTAAGATGGCGCCTACAGGAAGAGACGAGGGCGTGATCTAAATTGTTAAGTGATGGTCAAAATTTCTGATTGGTTCCCCTGGTTCCTGCGCTCGCTTGACCTTTAGTTTGATTGGTGTAATCTATAGGCAGTCCCGTGCAAACCCCCCTTCACTTGCCTATAAAAGCTGTGAGTCTTCACTAATAAACGGAACTGCTTTGCAAACCCCTTCACTTGCTAAAATGTGGTAAGTCGGTAATTACATTTAAATATGTAAAAATTAGAGGTTTAAGTTCTCATAGGGGAACTGTTGGAAATGACTGCTGGGAATGTGCTAAATTAATTTTGGTAAATCCACTGAATGGATCAGCATGTGGCTGTTAAAAGAATGCAGCGGATCCACGTGTACAAACATGGAACCTCATAAGAAACTGATAGAGCTTCTCTGGTGGTCCAGTGGGTAGACAGTCATGTTAACAAATTAAAGAATAAAAACCTCATGATTACCTCAGTAGATGTAGAAAAAGGTTTAAGCAAAATTCAGCACACATTTATGGTAACAACTCTCTGGAAAGTGGGCATAGATGGAATGTACTCCAACATAATAAAGGACATATATGAAAAACCCACAGGGAACGTCATACTCTATAGTAAAAAGCTCTAAGCACTTGTTCAAAGTTCAGGAATAAAACAAGCATGCCCACTCTTGCCACTTTAATTCAACCAAGTTCCGGAATTCTTAGTCACAGCAAGCAGAGAAGAAGAAATAAAAGGAATTGAAATTGGAAAAGAAGAAGTAAAATTGTCACTGTTGGCAGACAACATACTAATCTACATAGAAAATCCTGAAGATGCTACCAGAAAACTACCAGAGTTCATCAGTAATTCAGTAAAGCTTCAGGACACAAAGCTAATACACAGAAATCTGTTGTGTTTCTAGACACTAATGTGGGGCTCTGAATTGAAAGAGGACTGTTGCAAGCATAAGGAAGCTTAAGCGCATTGTTTCAGTTTGGAGCTAAGATGGCAACTACAGGAAGGGATGTGGGTGTGAAAGGAAACTTAAGCACATTGTTTAAAGCAGCTTAAGCACATGTTTGCAGTTTGGAGCTAAGATGGCGCCTACAGGAAGAGACGAGGGCGTGATCTAAATTGTTAAGTGATGGTCAAAATTTCTGATTGGTTCCCCTGGTTCCTGCGCTCGCTTGACCTTTAGTTTGATTGGTGTAATCTATAGGCAGTCCCGTGCAAACCCCCCTTCACTTGCCTATAAAAGCTGTGAGTCTTCACTAATAAAACGGAACTGCTTTGACAGAACCCCTGCCGTGTCTGATTGTCCCCTGTGTGAGCCCGGGGGCTAGGGGGCCGGCAGCAAGACTTGCCTCTCTCCAAGATCTCCCGGTTCAGCCGGGGGCAATCCCGCTGCCTTCCTTTCTGCGGAAAGTCCCCACGCACTAACAACAAAAGATTAGAACGAGAAGTTAAATAAGAATCCCATTTACTATTGAATCATAAGAATAAAATACCTAGGAACAAGCATACTTAAGAAGGTCAAAAACCTGTATGCTGAAAACTCTTAAGACACTCACAAAAGAAATTGAAGATAACACAAACAGGTGGAAAGATACACTGCCGTTGTATTGGAAGAATTACTGTTGTGAAAACGACCATGCTACCCAGGGCTTCTCTGGTGGCCCAGTGGGTAAAAAGTCCACCTTGCAGTACACCAGTTCGATCCCTGACCCGGGGAGATCCCATGTGCGGCAGAGCGGCTGGGCCCATGTGTCCAATTACAAGCCAGCACTCTTGAATGCATGCACCCAGGGCTGGTGCTCCGCATCCAGAGAGGCCACTGCAATGGGAGGCCTGCACGGACTGAAGAGTAAAGATGGATGAAAATGGATAGATTAAAAATCAAGAAAGGAGGCCAAAATTAAAAAAAAAAAATGAGTTTTCATGAGTCTTCTTTTTTAAAAAACTGATAAAGTCAAGGTAAGGTGTGGTGAGTGAGTGCCTTGAGCTGGGATTTCTGAAAGCAAAGACTGAGACACAGGGATTCTTGGGCTTTTATGGGGGCATTGCTCCCAGGGGCAGAAGATTTGGGTAGCACAGGAAAAAAAAAGGAAATGGTTTCAAGAGATATCAGTTTTAGCCTGATCTCATGTGGGGACCTGGAGGATGAATGTACCACAGAGTCAATGAATCATTGATTCCCCTCTGTTGGCTGGGCATGCCAATGTGTGGGGATGGGGAGGAAGTTTCCCTGTAAAAGAGTGTGACTGTGAGCCATTACTGGCCAACGCTGACAGCAGGTGGGGAATGGATGCACTGGCTGTGCAGGGCATCTGGGCAGAGCTCCAGCAGCACCCACGGCAGAAGGCCTGCTGCCATTTGTGGGCAAGTGTAGATACATGCATTTACAGGGTTGCACAGGCATGGGAACCATAAGAGCAGAGGCTCTTATCTTGGAGCCTAAGGATCCCTAAGGGCTTCCTAGATAGAATCATATTTCAACGTAATTGGTTTCCTTGTTAATCGTCTACACTTCATTTTACTGAGATGGGCATCCATATTCTTGAGCAGATAGCTAAGGAGTCTATGGTACACATACCAATAAAGAGATTCAGGAAGGTGGTAATCATATTTGTCTTCTTGATGTGACAGAGAGACAGTTAGTAGGGAGCTAGGATTGGGAGTGGGAGAGAGATTTTCTTTTCTTCTTCTTCTTCTTTTTAAAAAATTTTGGCCATGCTGCATGGCATGTGGGAATTTAGTTCCCCAACCAGGGATTGAACCTGAGCCCCCTGCAGTGGAAGCATGGAGTCCCAACCACTGGGCTGCCAGGGACATCCCAGAGATTTCCTGTTCTCTGTATCCATTTTTGTACTATTAGAATTTTTTCTGTGTGTGTGTATTATATGTTAATAAGATAAGAGAAAAACAGAAAATGTAGCTTAAAAAGTTACCTGCCACTCCAAAGACCTGGGAAAGAAAGGAGAAAGACCGGCTATGGAGGAAATTACCCCTCAGATGAAGCCAGTT
Organism: Tragulus kanchil; assembly: GCA_022376925.1. NCBI lineage: Eukaryota > Metazoa > Chordata > Mammalia > Artiodactyla > Tragulidae > Tragulus > Tragulus kanchil. The sequence goes on along the minus strand of JAIOJX010000004.1, from coordinate 90,929,684 downwards.
TATACTGGGTTCTCTTTTTACTCTTATTTCCTGGGTTGCTTTTTTTCTGTTTTATACTGTCTCTCTTGATTGCTTGCTTTCCTCTTCAAAAAGTCCTTCCTTTACTTCTAATGCCTGCCTTTGACCTTGAATCTGTTTCTGTGCACTTGATGGAATCCTGCTTAGTTATCTTTTACTGATTTTTGCCCAATTCCTAATCAAATGACAATTAAAACGTAAAATCATGTCTTAGCATCTATGCATATGTTGACCAAAGAGACTAGTCCTCATGGTATTTTTGTGGATCAAAAGCAAAGGTGAAAATATTTCTGTATTAAAAAAAAATTGGAGAGATGTTTCATACTTAAGAGTTGTTAAGGTTTTTAAATAACCAGAACAGATTTAAGGCCATTAGGTGTCTCCTTTTCACAATATATTTCTCAGATCTCAAGATTTACTAAATTCTGCCTCTCAGGATTTGAAAATGAATGCGTACTCTCTGCCACTTTTGCTGCAGAGGGAGCTTGCATCTGCCCTGGAAAACCTTCCTGTGGAGCGATGTCGGCAGAGATAAATGAGCGAGAGTACAAGCGGTTCTGTAATCACAGGGCAATTTGGCTAAAGGGTGACATCATCTTTTTGCTGTCATATCTGCCATTCTAAGTAGCAGTAAGTTCAGCTTAGCTGGAGAATGAATTACAAGGAGAGTGTACTGGCAAAGGGGAGATCAAACATTAAAAAAGGAAAATAAAATAAACAAAGAAGGTACTTTTGAATATATCAGTCCAGAGATATTTTTTTCTCATGTAAGGTTTTGATTTAATTACCATGTTATAATTTGCCATCATTTTGCAAGCTTCATAGATGCAAGCTTCTTTCTTTCTTTTTGGCTGCACTAGGTCCTGTAGCTTTGTGAGCACTTCTCCAGTTGTGGCGAGCTGGGGCCACGATTTGTTGCAGTGCTGAGGGGCTCTCATTTCCACTGCTCCCCAACTGTGGAGCACAGGCTCTAAAGCTTGGGCTCAGTAGTTATGGCAGATGGGCCTACTGCCCTGCGGCATGTGGAATCTTCCTGAATCTGGGATCGAATCCTGTCCCCTGCATTGGTAGGCAGACTCCCATCCACTGCGCCACCAGGGAAGTCCAAAAAGCTTCTTCCTTCATGGTTGATTTGCTCTATATACACATGTAGAGCTAGAGCATAAAGAGGGACACTGGAATTGATTTTAGTCTTTAAAGGGCGTGTTTAAATGTGGATAGATAAAATGCATTTATCAGTTCAGTCCACCCACTGCAAGTCCACTTGCCTCATTGGTAACACTTGAAGGAGAGTTTGCTGGGTTTTATTTGAACACCAAGAGAAGAATGTCACCATGCTGGTGAACCCCGGCACAGGTTGTTTCTGGAGAGAAGCTGTCAATATGTGATTTTGTATGGGTTCTTTAGCAGGGGCAGGTGAAGATTATTTCATTGCTTTTTTTTTTGTTTCAAGTAACAGAGTTATTGAGATAGAATTCACATACCATAGTATCATTTCTGTTTGAAAAATTTTAGTCTCCCTATTGTCTAATATCTTTTTGTTTTCTAATATTCATGGGCATCAGATGAATTTCTGCAAAGGCATTGATGATGACTTTGGGGAATAAATATTGAAGGTGGATCAAATCAAAGAGCAAAATTTCAAAGTTGGATTAAGAGTCACAGAAAAAAGGAGAAGCATAAATGAAGGAAAAAAAGAATAACAAATAAAATGAGCAGTTGATTATTGAGAAGAAAATCTTCTGCTGTTTGAGTAAAGACCAAAGGGTGTTCATTGACATTTTCCCACATGGCTGTGTCTTTTTTGGGCAACATGTCCTAAGATCAAGAAAGCAGAAAGAACTTAGACTTTAATTAGCAAAAATGAAAATTTAGTAAACATCAGCAACAAATTTACTAGGTGATTTCAAATTCAAAGTGTGTTGGCATATATTGCAGGTAAAATGTTTTCAGAACATCATTTTTAACATGGAATTCTGTTTGCAGAAGCTATTTTCATGAACTAAGGAACAAAGAGTTCACTAAATCAGAATTTTGATGATATGGTTTCAAAGAATTCTATGATATGAAAAATCCTGTGGAACAGATGGGGATCAGAAGTTCCTGAACACAGAATGGGCAGATTTGGTAATGAAAATATTCTTTTTGTATAGCGTTCTGTATTATAGTCTCCTGCAAGGAATGCAGGCAGGAGCAAGAAGAGGAATTAGGATAATACTTTATAAGTGAATAGGCTTTATGTTTTCCAAAGTGCTTCCTTCATGGTTGATTTGCTCTATATACACATGTAGAGCTAGAGCATAAAGAGGGACACTGGAATTGATTTTAGTCTTTAAAGGGCGTGTTTAAATGTGGATAGATAAAATGCATTTATCAGTTCAGTCCACCCACTGCAAGTCCACTTGCCTCATTGGTAACACTTGAAGGAGAGTTTGCTGGGTTTTATTTGAACACCAAGAGAAGAATGTCACCATGCTGGTGAACCCCGGCACAGGTTGTTTCTGGAGAGAAGCTGTCAATATGTGATTTTGTATGGGTTCTTTAGCAGGGGCAGGTGAAGATTATTTCATTGCTTTTTTTTTGTTTCAAGTAACAGAGTTATTGAGATAGAATTCACATACCATAGTATCATTTCTGTTTGAAAAATTTTAGTCTCCCTATTGTCTAATATCTTTTTGTTTTCTAATATTCATGGGCATCAGATGAATTTCTGCAAAGGCATTGATGATGACTTTGGGGAATAAATATTGCAGGTGGATCAAATCAAAGAGCAAAATTTCAAAGTTGGATTAAGAGTCACAGAAAAAAGGAGAAGCAGAAATGAAGGAAAAAAAGAATAACAAATAAAATGAGCAGTTGATTATTGAGAAGAAAATCTTCTGCTGTTTGAGTAAAGACCAAAGGGTGTTCATTGACATTTTCCCACATGGCTGTGTCTTTTTTGGGCAACATGTCCTAAGATCAAGAAAGCAGAAAGAACTTAGACTTTAATTAGCAAAAATGAAAATTTAGTAAACATCAGCAACAAATTTACTAGGTGATTTCAAATTCAAAGTGTGTTGGCATATATTGCAGGTAAAATGTTTTCAGAACATCATTTTTAACATGGAATTCTGTTTGCAGAAGCTATTTTCATGAACTAAGGAACAAAGAGTTCACTAAATCAGAATTTTGATGATATGGTTTCAAAGAATTCTATGATATGAAAAATCCTGTGGAACAGATGGGGATCAGAAGTTCCTGAACACAGAATGGGCAGATTTGGTAATGAAAATATTCTTTTTGTATAGCGTTCTGTATTATAGTCTCCTGCAAGGAATGCAGGCAGGAGCAAGAAGAGGAATTAGGATAATACTTTATAAGTGAATAGGCTTTATGTTTTCCAAAGTGCTCAGACTCCAGCGAAGCCCAGTAGCAAGTACTATCCTCATTTTGTTGGTAAAAAATGTGCTTCTCAAAAAGATGTGTTATTGGGAATTCCCTGGTTGTCCATTGGTTAGGACACTGAGCTTTCACTACTGTGGGCCTGGGTTCAATCCCTGGTTGGGAAACTAAGATCCCACAAGCTGCATGCATGGCCAAAAAAAAAAAAGTTGTTACAAATGACAGAAACTTCAACTCAAGCTGCCTTAAACAATAAAAGATACACATATCTTTCTTTCTATGTGTGTTTTGGCTCACAGGATTGAAAAGTCCAGAAAAGAAATTAGCTTTCAATGAGTCTTGAAAGAAATGTTCAGTTGATACCATCAAGGTCCAATTTCTCTTGACAGTTCCTAGCTCTTTTTCTCTAATATATTGCTTTCTTCTAAGAGAGAGTTGCCTTGTGAGGTGGCAAGGTGGTTGTTAATAGCTCTAGGGTTACAGTCTTAGCTCTAAATCCAGTTGGACATAAGAGAGTATCCCTTTCTCATAGTCTCAACAAAGCTCTAGACATTGTATCTCATTGGTTTTAGTTGCATCATACCTTTATTCCTGAATCATATAATAGGGAAGAACAAATCTGATTTCATATTGGTTCTATTTCCTTCACTTTAGCCTTTGTATCCTAATATTTCTGCTATAGGTTAAGAATGTTGCCTATAGGACTTCCCTGGTAGTCTAGTGTTTAGGACCCCACCTGCCAATGCAGGGGACATTGATTCAACCATTGGTCTGGTAAGATCCCACATGGCAGCAACTAAGCCCATGCACCACAACTACTGAACCTCTTCCACCCCAACCCTGGGCTAGAAAGCTTCTGCTTTACTGAGTCCACATGCTGCAACTACGGAAGCTTGCATACCTGGAGCCCATGCTCTGCAACGGGGGAGGCCACAGAGGTGAGAAGCCCAAGCACTGCATGGAAGAGTGCCCCCCCACTCCCTGCTTGCTGCAGCTGGAGAGGGCCCACATGCAGCAATTAAGACCCAACACAGCCAAGAATAAATAATAAACTAATCTTAAAAGATGTTGTCTATAGCTTGAAATATACAGGATAGCCCATCCTCAAGGCTTCGACCTTTAAAGGTAAAACACTTCTCCATTAATATAGAGATTAAAAAGTTGCAGAACAGAGAACAACATTTGTCTCATTGGAAGTTTGTAGGAGCAGTATGACCAGACTTATGTGGGCAGCTGCAAGGATAAAGAATTCCTGCAAAATTCCTGTGGTTATTTGCAACAAACAACCACGCTCCTTCCCCTTTTAGTATAAAAAAAGACTAAATTCTAACTCAGGTATGATGGTTTTTTGGGGTGCTAGTCCACCATCTTATCAGTCTGCTGGCTTTTTGTAGTTGCTCTAACAACTTGTGTCTTGATTTATTGGCCTCTTGTGCTGTGAGCAGTTTGAGCTTGGACTCAGGAACAGTCAGAGGATGTGGTCCTCTGATTAGCCAGCCTGGAGACGATAACTCATGGACCGAGGACATGGGAGGGGGCAGGGGTGGCCCCCTAGAGGTGAAGGGGGACATTCACTTTCATTCTCTCATTTTATTGAGATGTGATTGATATGTAACAATTACCAAGTTTTGTATCTCCAGTGTGGACCATTAAACAGTTTGAGAGATATTATTCGCATTATTTTCTCTGTGAATTTTGCTCCCTCGGGTTGTGCAACTTGGAGAGCAGGCTGATTGAGTGTTAATCCAATATTGACATGATATTTTTTTGTTTTTGCAGCCAGAGTCTAGTCTAGACTTTTCATGGGTAAGGGTTATATTTTGGTACTTTTTGTGTCCTTAAACACAGTGTTTAACATGCTGATTTTCCTTTAATCAAAATCAGGAAATACTTAATTGAGTTATTGAAACAGTTTTCCTGGTGTGATTATTAAATTAACTTGTGTACTGCTATGGGAACAGCTGGATACTGACTCCTTAACCATCACAGTGAGGGACTGGAGGTGGGGCTGGAGAATCCATTTTTATAAAGCTCTCCAGGTGGTTCTCTTGAGAGCATTGAAAATTTTTTGTTTCAGTCTTTCAGCATATGAATATCGGGAAACAACAGGTTGATTGACATAAAACTCTTCAATGTGGTAACAACAGCCAAAGGAGTGGTGTTTAAGTCAGGTCCCATTAGAAATACACTATATTTCTGTAGAATATATATGCTATATATAGAATATACAATAGTAAACATAGAGTATAATACAACTATACAAATTCAAGAACAGCAAGATCAACAAGAATTCAAATGGAAGAGAGACTTTGGTTGTTATATCATTATGTTTTGGTTAGGTAATGGAAAATGGCTGCATAACAAATGGCTCCAAAACTGAGTGACTTAAAGCAACAGTCATCTACTATCTCTTCTTGTATGGGCTGTCTGTGATAAACTGGGTGTTTTCTCAGATCTGCATGGTGTAACAGTCACGCAGCTGCATTCATCTGGGAGCTCGGCTGGAGCTGGAACAGCTGAGATGTTTCTTGTGGTTGAAAGATTCTCTCCTTGTGCTGTCTCATCATCCAGTAGTCTAGCCCTAACTTCTTTACAGCATGATGCCTGGCTTCTCAGAGAAGGAAGCAGAAGCTGCCAGTTCTCTTAACTGGGCTTCGATGTCCCAGGATGGTGCTTCTTCTACATCTATTGGACAAGACACGTGACAGGGCCAGCTCAGATTCTAGGGAGAGGAGGAGGGCAAACAGACTGTGTCCCTCGAGGTAAGGAATGTGACCAGGGAGAGAATACATTGTTGATGGTCATACTTAGGTACTATCTACTATACATACTCATAGTCACATCTGGCATACACAGGAAGAAGTAGCTATACCTTTGGGACATCTAAACTTAATTCTAAAAACCACGACAGAGGCATTCCTTGGTGCTCCAGGGGCTGGTGTTTTCACTGCCATCGGCATGGGTTTGGTCTTGGTCTCAGGTTGGGGTGCTAAGATCCTGCAAGCTGTGTAGTGCAGCCAAAAAAAAAACCAAAACAAAATGGAATAGTCAGCAATAAAAGGAATGGAATACTGATATATGCTACAGTATGGATGACCCTTGAAAACAGCATGCGTGGGGCTGGAGAATCCATTTTTATAAAGCTCTCCAGGTGGTTCTCTTGAGAGCATTGAAAATTTTTTGTTTCAGTCTTTCAGCATATGAATATCGGGAAACAACAGGTTGATTGACATAAAACTCTTCAATGTGGTAACAACAGCCAAAGGAGTGGTGTTTAAGTCAGGTCCCATTAGAAATACACTATATTTCTGTAGAATATATATGCTATATATAGAATATACAATAGTAAACATAGAGTATAATACAACTATACAAATTCAAGAACAGCAAGATCAACAAGAATTCAAATGGAAGAGAGACTTTGGTTGTTATATCATTATGTTTTGGTTAGGTAATGGAAAATGGCTGCATAACAAATGGCTCCAAAACTGAGTGACTTAAAGCAACAGTCATCTACTATCTCTTCTTGTATGGGCTGTCTGTGATAAACTGGGTGTTTTCTCAGATCTGCATGGTGTAACAGTCACGCAGCTGCATTCATCTGGGAGCTCGGCTGGAGCTGGAACAGCTGAGATGTTTCTTGTGGTTGAAAGATTCTCTCCTTGTGCTGTCTCATCATCCAGTAGTCTAGCCCTAACTTCTTTACAGCATGATGCCTGGCTTCTCAGAGAAGGAAGCAGAAGCTGCCAGTTCTCTTAACTGGGCTTCGATGTCCCAGGATGGTGCTTCTTCTACATCTATTGGACAAGACACGTGACAGGGCCAGCTCAGATTCTAGGGAGAGGAGGAGGGCAAACAGACTGTGTCCCTCGAGGTAAGGAATGTGACCAGGGAGAGAATACATTGTTGATGGTCATACTTAGGTACTATCTACTATACATACTCATAGTCACATCTGGCATACACAGGAAGAAGTAGCTATACCTTTGGGACATCTAAACTTAATTCTAAAAACGACTACAGAGGAATTCCTTGGTGCTCCAGGGGTTGGTGTTTTCACTGCCATGGGCATGGGTTTGGTCTTGGTCTCAGGTTGGGGAACTAAGATCCTGCAAGCTGTGTAGTGCAGCCAAAAAAATACCAAAACAAAATAAACCAAAGAAGCAAAAAACAACTACAGGATCCATATGATGGAATAGTCAGCAATAAAAGGAATGGAATACTGATATATGCTACAGTATGGATGACCCTTGAAAACAGCATGCTAAATGAAAGAAGCCAGACACAAAGACTACATATTGTATGATTATATATTGGACGATTCCATTTGTATGGTATGTCCAGAAAAGGCAGCTCTAAAGAGATGAAAAGTAGTCAGTGGTTGCCTGGGGATGGAGGTAAGAATAGGGATTAATTGTTAATGGGGGGACTTTCCTGTGGTCGAGTGACTGAGACTCCCTGCTCTCAATGCAGGGGCCTGGGTTCAATCCCTGCTCAGGGAACTAGATCCTACATGCTGCAACTAAGAGTTTGCATGCTGAAACTAAAAATCCCTCATGCCACAACTGAAAGATCACACATGCTGCAACAAAGATCAAAGATCCTGAGTGCCTCAACTAAGACTCGGTGCAGCCAGATGAATGAATGAATGAGTGAATCAATCAATCAATAAAAAATCGACGATGGTCATGCAAAATATTACTCAGGTGATAAAAATGTTCTAACACTAGATTATGACGTATGTATGTGCATGTGCACTCGGGAGCATGCTCAGTCAGGTCTGGCTGTGACCCCATGGACAGTGACCTTCCAGGTATCTCTGTCCTTGGAATTCTCCAGGCAAGAATACTGGAGTGGGTTGCCTTTTCCTCCCTCAGGGGATCTTCCCAAACAGGGATTGAACTCACGTCTCCTGTGTCTCCTGCATTGACAGTTGGATTCTTTATCACTGGTATCACCTGGGAAGCCTAGATTATGATGAGGTTACACAATTCAGTAAATTTACTAAAAATCATTGAATTGTTCACTTTGAATATATAAGTTATATTGCAATAAAATTGTAAAGAAAATACAGGGTGGTAGCCTTTAATATATGATATTTGTTTTTTTCTTTCCGATTTACTTCATTCTATATAATAGGCTTTAGGTTCATCCACCTCACTAAGACTGACTCAGATACATTCCTTTTTATGGCTGAGTGATGTTCCATTGTATATATGTACCACATCTTCTTTATCTATTCATCTGTCAATGGACATCTAGGTTGCTTCCACATCCTAGATATTGTAAGTAGTGCTGCAAAGAACACTGAAGTACGTACTTTTTTTCAGTTATAGTTTTCTCAGGGTACGTGCCAAGTCATGGGATTATTGGGTCATATAATTTTATTTCTAGTTTTTTAAAGAATCTCCATACTGTTCTCCATAGTGGTTGTATCAATTTGCATTCCCTTTTCTCCATACCCTCTCTAACCTTTATTGTTTGTAGATTTAAAAAATCACTGTATTAATTTTTGACTGTGCTGGGTCTTTGTTGCTTTGCACAGGACTTTTCCAGTTGTGGCTAGCAGGGGCTGCTCTCTTGTTGCAGAGCATGGGCTCTAGAGCTTGGGCTCAGTAGTTGTGGTGCATGGGCTTAGTTGCCCCATGGCAGGTGGATTCTTTTTTTTTTTTTTCCCCACAGGTTTAATGGGTTTAATAAGTTTACCCCTTCAGTTCCTATTTGCAGCACCCAATATTCCTTAGAAACACCAGACAGACCCAGCAGTGGCCAACAGTCAAGTTCAGACCTCCAGAGTTTAAAGGTCAGGTTCTCTCAGCACTCCGTGTTGCAGTGGCACTTGTCCAAAATTGGTACCTGCCTATCGTTGGGGGAGCTTTAAATTGTACCACTGATAGAAGGTTTTTCCCCTTCAAGGGGAAGAAAATTGCTCCTCAAACCCCATGGAGATCTGGCTATGAGGTCATTCCTCCTGTCCCATTTCTTCAGGCGTATGCTTTGTTTTGCTTTTTTGCAGTACAGCAAGAGACCAAAATCTAACCTGAGTTACAAGAAACAAGACAGTGATGGCTATAAAGGGCATGGCCAGGAGCAGCAGAGCCTCCTGTTGGCAGGTGGATTCTTAACCATTGGACCACCAGGGAAGTCCTGTTTATAGATTTTTTTGATGATGGCCATTCTGACCAGCGTGAGGTGATATCTCATTCTAGTTTTGATATTTTCATTCTTAGTTTTGACTTTGTCTGTTTAGGTCTTCTGCCCACTTTTTTTTTAGGTTCCACCTCACTAAGACTGACTCAGATACATTCCTTTTTGGCTGAGTGATTTTCCCAAATTTTTGGATCATCTGGGTTGCGTCCACATCCTAGATATTGTAAGTAGTGCTGCAAAGAACACTGAAGTACGTACTTTTTTTCAGTTATAGTTTTCTCAGGGTACGTGCCAAGTCATGGGATTATTGGGTCATATAATTTTATTTCTAGTTTTTTAAAGAATCTCCATACTGTTCTCCATAGTGGTTGTATCAATTTGCATTCCCTTTTCTCCATACCCTCTCTAACCTTTATTGTTTGTAGATTTAAAAAATCACTGTATTAATTTTTGACTGTGCTGGGTCTTTGTTGCTTTGCACAGGACTTTTCCAGTTGTGGCTAGCAGGGGCTGCTCTCTTGTTGCAGAGCATGGGCTCTAGAGCTTGGGCTCAGTAGTTGTGGTGCATGGGCTTAGTTGCCCCATGGCAGGTGGATTCTTTTTTTTTTTTTTTCCCCACAGGTTTAATGGGTTTAATAAGTTTACCCCTTCAGTTCCTATTTGCAGCACCCAATATTCCTTAGAAACACCAGACAGACCCAGCAGTGGCCAACAGTCAAGTTCAGACCTCCAGAGTTTAAAGGTCAGGTTCTCTCAGCACTCCGTGTTGCAGTGGCACTTGTCCAAAATTGGTACCTGCCTATCGTTGGGGGAGCTTTAAATTGTACCACTGATAGAAGGTTTTTCCCCTTCAAGGGGAAGAAAATTGCTCCTCAAACCCCATGGAGATCTGGCTATGAGGTCATTCCTCCTGTCCCATTTCTTCAGGCGTATGCTTTGTTTTGCTTTTTTGCAGTACAGCAAGAGACCAAAATCTAACCTGAGTTACAAGAAACAAGGCAGTGATGGCTATAAAGGGCATGGCCAGGAGCAGCAGAGCCTCCTGTTGGCAGGTGGATTCTTAACCATTGGACCACCAGGGAAGTCCTGTTTATAGATTTTTTTGATGATGGCCATTCTGACCAGCGTGAGGTGATATCTCATTCTAGTTTTGACTTGGATTTCTCTAATAATGAGCAATGTTGAGCATCTTTTCATTTGTCTATTAGCCATCTGTATGTCTTTGGAGAAATGTCTGTTTAGGTCTTCTGCCCACTTTTTGATTGGGTTGTTTGTTTTTCTGGTATTAAGCTGCATGAGCTGCCTGCATATTTTGGAGGTTAGTCCTTTGTCAACAATTATCAAATTTGAAATGAGAGTACAATGGCTACTGAAACCACTGGTGGAAGTGTAGATGTATGTGGATACTAGTCCCTGCTGGTCAAAGATGGCAGTTATTTCTGGTAACCCGTTAAAAGTGATATCTTCCTATGGGTTAATAAAAACACAGTTTGCAAGTCACTCAGCCTGCTCATCTTGAAATTTTCCGAGTTTAGACAAATTTTTACATTTAATGAGATTCACACTGTTTTAATTTTACTCACAAAGAGATACTTTATTATTGTTTGTGTATCCCCACCACTTGAAATGATTCAAATGCACAGGAGATGCAAATATACCATTATAGAGTTGATAACGTGTGACCTTGCCAGCCTGCCTGCCAACCCCTGCCCCTCCCCCCCGCCCCCCATGTTATTGAGATGGGGAAACCTCAACATTCAGCGTGTGCATTCCAGATGGCTCATGAACCCTTAGTATCTGCTATTCAATTTGTAAGGACTTTGTGTCTCATGAATATGCCTTAAGTTAGAGGTTAGACTCAGTAATCCTAAATACCAAGAGAAATTCTGTCTGATCCGTCAGTCTCTGGAACTTGTTGGAAACTTCAAAATTGGCTTGGTTTTCTACAAGGATTTGTGAATCTGGGTCGAATTTGAGGTTCACAAAAAGACCCTGCCAGGGTTGCTTTCATTTGGAATTTCAAAAGAAGTGTTTTGCACATTTCTTTATATACACATCAAGCAAACTGCCACTGTCTGCTGGATTTATGTCTTGTTCTTTTAAAATTACTGAAGTACCCATTTTGGATTGTCTTTTCTTCATTGATGTTATGGGGTGACATGTGTTTCTCTCCCTTAACCCTTCAAGGTATATGTTGAAGTTCTGACTCCCAGAACCTCAGTATGTGAGGTTGGAGATAGGGTTTTACAGAGATAATCAAGATCTAATTAAAGTGAGATAATTAGTTATTTGTTGTTGTTGTTCAGGTGCTAAGTCATGTCTGACTCTTTGCAATTCCATGGACTTCAGCATGCCAAGCTCCCCTGTCCTTCACTATCTCCTGGAGTTGGCTCAAATTCATGTCCATTGAGTGGGTTGATGATGCTATCTTAACCGTCTCATTCCCTGTTGCCTCTTCTTTTCGCCTTCAATATTTCCTAGCGTCAGGGTCTTTTCTGATGACTTGTCTCTTTCCATCAGGTGGCCAAGTATTGGAACTTCAGCATCAGTCCTTCCAATGAATATTCAGGGTTGATTTCCTTTAGGATTGACAGGTTTGATCTCCTTGCTGTCCAAGGGACTCTCAAGAGTCTTCTTCAGCACCACAGTTCAAAAGCATCAATATTTGGCACTTAGCCTTCTTTGTGGCCCAGGTCTCATATCCATACATGACTACTGGAAAAAACATAGCTTTGACTATATAGGCCTTTATAGGTCAGCAAAGTGATGTCTCTGCTTTTATTTATTTATTTATTTTTGTCTCTGTTTTTAAATACATTGTCTATGTTTGTCCTAGCTTTCCTTCCAAGGGGCAAGCATTTTTTAATTTCTTGGCTTTAGTCGCTGTCTGTGGTGATTTTGGAGCCCAAGAAAATAAAGTCTGTCACTGTTTCCGCTCTTTCCCCATATATTTGCCATGAAGTGATGGGAATGGATGCTGTGATCTTAGTTTTTTGGATGTTGAATTTTAAGCCAGCCTTTTCACTCTCCCCTTTCACCCTCATCAAGAGGCTCTTCAGTGTCTCCTCATTTTCCTAATTCAATATGACTCGTGTTCTTATAAAAAGGGGGAATTTGGGGCTTCCCTGGTGGTCCAGTGGGTAAAGACACTGCCTTGCAGTGCAGGGGGCACCAGTTCGATCCCTGGTCTGGGGGGATCCCATGTGCTGTGGAGTGGCTGGACCAGTGTGTCCAATTACAAGCCAGCGCTCTGGAGCGCATGTGCCGGGAGCCGGTGCTCAGCGACCAGAGAGGCCACTGCAGTGGGAGGCCCACACAGGCCAAAGAACAAAGATGGAAATCAATGAAAGACCAATAGAAGTGGCTCCCCTCAAAAAAAACCGGTGGGGTGGGGGGGGAGTTGGACACAGAGATATGCACACAAGGAGAACACCATATGAACATTAAGGTAGAGGTTGGGGTGATACACCTACAAGACTAGGTACACCAAAGATAGTCTGAAAACTACCAGAAGCCAGGGTAGAGGACTGGAACACATTCTTTCTCATAGCTGACAGAAGGAACCAACCCTGTTGATTCCTTTGATCTCTGTATGGTCAGACGGCTCTGTATGGCTTTCTCTTGCACTCTGTCTACCCCTCCGGCCTGACCAGTGCCTGCTTCAGTCTGTCTTAGGCACAGGACTGACTTTTCTACATACTTGCCTCAGGCCTGAGCTGGTGATTGTTCCCATTAAAGGGTCTGTGAAGAGCAGGCTCCCTGGCGGGTTTCCCTGGTAACTAATGAGTTCACCTGTAGTCAATTTCCCTATAACTGGTAATCCCCTCCCCTCCCAGGGAAGCCAGCCGCCATGTCCTGCCAGCCTTCCAACACACACAGTGGATCTCTCTCCAAGACCTTGCTTCAGACATGTAAGATTCCCCCCTAACCATTAAAATACTGATGTCTCTGTTGCTGACTCCGGGCTCTTTCCTCGGTCTTAAAGCTGGGCAAGCCCAGGCCTTGTAGGGACGCAGCCCAACAATCGGCAGAGCAGCCTGGAGACCGAGGACATGGCTGTGAGCGCTGAGTAGTAGTCAGGAAATGCAGGATGGGAATGGAAAGTTATGGGAGCTGACTACCAGCATAGGGACCTGAACATTGCACGCGTAATCCCAGGGTGGCCGTCCATTAATATGTGGGACCCAAAAGTGGAGGAGGTGATCCTGAAAGTTGCGGGGCACCCTTCATTGTCTGTCGGGTAGTTGTGGGGCCCTTAGAGGTTGTCCTTGCTGAATGGGGGCTGAAAAGAGATTTAAACATATTGGCCTCTACAGGCTCTGCTATGGTATCCAAATGAGTGTTTGGTAATTGGTAAGCTAAGCTCTCTAGAAGAAATTAGCATTTCTCTTGTGCCTTTTAGATGAAAGTCTCTGGTAGGCTGGCCCAGTGTGTCCAATTACAAGCCAGCGCTCTGGAGCGCATGTGCCGGGAGCCGGTGCTCAGCGACCAGAGAGGCCACTGCAGTGGGAGGCCCACACAGGCCAAAGAACAAAGATGGAAATAAATGAAAGACCAATAGAAGTGGCTCCCCTCAAAAAAAACCGGTGGGGGGGGAGTTGGACACAGAGATATGCACACAAGGAGAACACCATATGAACATTAAGGTAGAGGTTGGGGTGATACACCTACAAGACTAGGTACACCAAAGATAGTCTGAAAACTACCAGAAGCCAGGGTAGAGGACTGGAACACATTCTTTCTCATAGCTGACAGAAGGAACCAACCCTGTTGACTCCTTTGATCTCTGTATGGTCAGACGGCTCTGTATGGCTTTCTCTTGCACTCTGTCTACCCCTCCGGCCTGACCAGTGCCTGCTTCAGTCTGTCTTAGGCACAGGACTGACTTTTCTACATACTTGCCTCAGGCCTGAGCTGGTGATTGTTCCCATTAAAGGGTCTGTGAAGAGCAGGCTCCCTGGCGGGTTTCCCTGGTAACTAATGAGTTCACCTGTAGTCAATTTCCCTATAACTGGTAATCCCTCCTCCCGGGGAAGCCAGCCGCCATGTCCTGCCAGCCTTCCAACACACACAGTGGATCTCTCTCAAGACCTTGCTTCAGACATGTAAGATTCCCCCCTAACCATTAAAATACTGATGTCTCTGTTGCTGACTCCGGGCTCTTTCCTCGGTCTTAAAGCTGGGCAAGCCCAGGCCTTGTAGGGACGCAGCCCAACAATCGGCAGAGCAGCCTGGAGACCGAGGACATGGCTGTGAGCGCTGAGTAGTAGTCAGGAAATGCAGGATGGGAATGGAAAGTTATGGGAGCTGACTACCAGCATAGGGACCTGAACATTGCACGCGTAATCCCAGGGTGGCCGTCCATTAATATGTGGGACCCAAAAGTGGAGGAGGTGATCCTGAAAGTTGCGGGGCACCCTTCATTGTCTGTCGGGTAGTTGTGGGGCCCTTAGAGGTTGTCCTTGCTGAATGGGGGCTGAAAAGAGATTTAAACATATTGGCCTCTACAGGCTCTGCTATGGTATCCAAATGAGTGTTTGGTAATTGGTAAGCTAAGCTCTCTAGAAGAAATTAGCATTTCTCTTGTGCCTTTTAGATGAAAGTCTCTGGTAGCTGGGTTCCCAAAGCAAGCATCCCAATAGAAGCAGGCATTTATGAACTAGTCTTCAAAGCACATAGCATCACCCCCACCATTAGGCATATGCCTTCCCAGACTCAAGGGAGGGAAAACAGACCCCCCTATATTGCCATGTAAGGAGAGTTAAAAATCCCACTAAAGGTATGTAGGATGAGACTGTCTGTTGTGACTAGTTTTGAAAAACCAAGCCTTTTTCCAGGTCCTTGAAGTAAAGCATTCTTTATCTGTGCTTGCTGTAAGTTTGCTTTTATAGCCTTATGAATAAATGTGCTTAAAAATATAACTGCACCTCTCTTTTCTTTAATTTATATTTAAAAATGTAGCTTATTTGATGTATTGATTTATGACCTTAAGTTTCCTTATCTATAGTAACAGAGCCTACTTTTGTTGGGATATTGTAGTATTTAAACATGTATGATGCTTGCTTTGTGGTGAGCACTCCATAAACATTAACTGCTATTGCTGTCACTGCAGTCAAGGTATAAGCGGCCTATATGATTTTTTGCCACAGCAGATATAAAGGGTATCTTGCTTTGATTAAAAAACACATTATCATATTGTTCTAAAATTTCAAACAACCTTAAAGAAAGATATGGGATAATAAAAAGCTGATTAAAGAAGGCAGTAGAATGAATTTAACTGGATTTGAAGAATAGTATATTAAATTGATGTCAATGAGGTTTTTTAAAAACCAAAATGGAAAGGAAGACCAGTAAATCTTAAATTGAGAAAATGGACTTTGGAAGAGTTGATTTTGTTTTGAAATTCCCAGTGGTGTCACCTAGGACCCCAATTTCCATTCCTCTACCTCTCATCTCTTGAAGATTCAAGTGAACTTGGCTCAGACCCACTAGTACCCTTCCCGTGACTCTTTGCATGACATGTCCTGGTTCTTATAAGGCTGAGCCCCCCAGTTTCCACTCATATCTTTCCAGAGCCATTTATATTTTATCTTGTATATTCTCTTGGAGCAAAACATCACTTTTTCCAGCTTTCATACAAAATAGAATCCCACAGAAGACATTTATCATGATTCTTATAGGTCTATTAAAGGCTGGGGCTCTGGAGGAAAGTTCCACACTGTGAAGCATTTAAGATTCTGCTCTCTTCCTCATCACCCTTCATTCTTTATTACCTGCAAGTCTCCAGTACCTGGAAACTCCAGTTTCCAGACCCTCCTAGACTTCATTAGCCTCCTCAGAGGCATGGTCCCATGTATTACCTAGAGAAAATAAGTAATAGTAAAATAATCAAACTGAGACAGAATTTGGGAGAAACAAAACAAGGTCTTCATATATATGAAATTTCATGCTGCTTTAATTGGGGAAATGCAGTTTGATTGGAGGATGCTAAAATAGACCGTATATATATTGTTTTTCAGTCACTAAGTCCTGTTTGATTCTGTGTGACTCCATGAACTGCAGCATGCCAGGCTTCCCTGTCATCTCCTGGGAGTCTGCTCATACTCATGTCCATTGAGTCAGTAATGTTATCTAACCATCTTACCCTCTGCTGCTCCCTTCTCCTCTTGCCCTCAATCTTTCCCAGCATCACAGTCCTTTCCAATGAGTCATCTCTTTGCATCAGGTGACCAAAATATTCGAGCTGCAGCTTCAGCATCAGTCCTTCCAGTAAATATTCAAGGTTGATCTCCTTGCTGTCTAGGGGATTCTTAGGAGTCTTTTCCAGCACCGCGGTTCAAAAGCATCAGTTCTTTGGTGCTCAGCCTTCTTTGTGGTCCAAATGTCACATCTGTACATGACCACTGGAAAAACTGTAGCTTTTACTATACAGACCTTTATCAGCTGAGTGATGTCTCTGCTTTATAATATGATGTCTAGGTTTGTCAATCCTTTTTCCCCAAGGAACAAGCATCTTTTAATTATATATATATATATATATATTACTCTCACTTTTCATCCTAAGACCAGCCCTGTGAAGTGAGTCCTATTACTGTGTTCCATTTAATAGGTGAGGGGACTGAGATAAGAAAAGTCAAGCCGGAAAGTTACTTGAAGCTGTGGTATCTAACTGTAGAGACTTCATCTTTATTATCCTGTTCTATATTGCTCATAACTTGGTAAGTTCTTTCCCACTTTTGGGTTAAGAAATTTTCAGACTTGAACTGCTTCCAGGAAGAGTTGTATGTATTCTTATAGGTCTATTAAAGGCTGGGGCTCTGGAGGAAAGTTCCACACTGTGAAGCATTTAAGATTCTGCTCTCTTCCTCATCACCCTTCATTCTTTATTACCTGCAAGTCTCCAGTACCTGGAAACTCCAGTTTCCAGACCCTCCTAGACTTGATTAGCCTCCTCAGAGGCATGGTCCCATGTATTACCTAGAGAAAATAAGTAATAGTAAAAATAATCAAACTGAGACAGAATTTGGGAGAAACAAAACAAGGTCTTCATATATATGAAATTTCATGCTGCTTTAATTGGGGAAATGCAGTTTGATTGGAGGATGCTAAAATAGACCGTATATATATTGTTTTTCAGTCACTAAGTCCTGTTTGATTCTGTGTGACTCCATGAACTGCAGCATGCCAGGCTTCCCTGTCATCTCCTGGGAGTCTGCTCATACTCATGTCCATTGAGTCAGTAATGTTATCTAACCATCTTACCCTCTGCTGCTCCCTTCTCCTCTTGCCCTCAATCTTTCCCAGCATCACAGTCCTTTCCAATGAGTCATCTCTTTGCATCAGGTGACCAAAATATTCGAGCTGCAGCTTCAGCATCAGTCCTTCCAGTAAATATTCAAGGTTGATCTCCTTGCTGTCTAGGGGATTCTTAGGAGTCTTTTCCAGCACCGCGGTTCAAAAGCATCAGTTCTTTGGTGCTCAGCCTTCTTTGTGGTCCAAATGTCACATCTGTACATGACCACTGGAAAAACTGTAGCTTTTACTATACAGACCTTTATCAGCTGAGTGATGTCTCTGCTTTATAATATGATGTCTAGGTTTGTCAATCCTTTTTCCCCAAGGAACAAGCATCTTTTAATTATATATATATATATATATATTACTCTCACTTTTCATCCTAAGACCAGCCCTGTGAAGTGAGTCCTATTACTGTGTTCCATTTAATAGGTGAGGGGACTGAGATAAGAAAAGTCAAGCCGGAAAGTTACTTGAAGCTGTGGTATCTAACTGTAGAGACTTCATCTTTATTATCCTGTTCTATATTGCTCATAACTTGGTAAGTTCTTTCCCACTTTTGGGTTAAGAAATTTTCAGACTTGAACTGCTTCCAGGAAGAGTTGTATGTATTCTGTGATCTTCAGGAGTCTTTTTCACCTTTTAGGCAGAGAGCTATGAACCCCTCTATTGAGAAATGAATTTTCTCCCAGTGTTGCCTTTTCAAAGTGCTTTTCATATACTTCCTTGAAAATACTCTAATAGAGAAATCACCACTGTGTAAGAGTTATAAATGAATCAGTATACTATAAAAGATGTTCATTAGGAAGATAAGACCGCCCTCATTTTTTGGCAATTATTTTATGATATTTCTGAGTAATGACTTCATCTGGGCCATTTCAGTGTTCAGTGGTCTTCATTTGTTAGTGTGGATTATAGGATGCTATGCCTCGTTGGAATCTGACTCTTTTTGACCAACAAATGTGTATTAAAATCAATAGAAATGTCATTAGCATCCCAATATCATGAGAGATAATATAAGCATTTCTCATGCATTCAGTTTATTAAAATTTGCTAAAGTGTGAAATATATAGGACAAGTAATGATGTTTTAATCTTTCACCAAGGTAACAATTGAAAGCTGATTGATTCCATTCAATAATTATAAAATAAGAATGATGGAAGATTGTAATCAAGTAGGATTCATTCTCCTACTTTGTCACACTCCTCCATGCAAGATAAAATTCTCATTTGCATCATCTCTTTTATCTGAAAAGAAATCAAACTTCTATTTGCTTCACTAAATCCAGGAGATAGAAAATAGCTTTCCTGACTCTGGAGGGGACAGCGAGGCGGCTGCTGCCTACTAATAGAGAGGAAGGGACAGTCCTTTTTTAACACTAGATTGTCTTAGTGAGAAGGGTCAACTCTGATGGGATCTAAATATTTAAACAATTACATTCTTTCACCTTTTGCATGGCCTACAGAGTGAGTAGGGGCTTTTTTTTTGAATTGTGTTCCTACTCTTTCTAGCTTCCTTAAGATAACCCTGGGGGAATGTAACCCTGGGCCAAACATTTCAGCATCACAGTCAATTTACTTGGTTTGCAGAGTGCCAGAGGTTGGGGAGTGGGGCCATCTTTTGTCCTAAAAAAGCTGGCAAGTGTCCTCCTCTTTGAAGATATGGGAGAATTATTGTTAGCCCATGGATATATAATTTTTTGGCTGGGTGTAAAGAGTTGGGAAGGGAAAGGACATATGTATACCTATGACTGATTTGTGTTGATACTTGGCAGAAAATAACAAAATTCTGTAAAGCAATTAAAAAAAATGAAAAGTGTCTGTAAGAGAAGAACAGTGGGGAGGAAAATGGAGGTAATTGGATCCACGCTGTTAGGACTAAAACCTAGAAATCTAAACCCTGAAAGAGATGGTGACGGAGTCAGCAGGTACCTGCAATTTTAATGGCTCATATGTGTCATCTCTTGGTCTTGGTTGGTGGCTTTGAAGATGCACTTTGCTGAGTAGATCATATTAGCTGTTATTAATTCATAATCTAGAATCAGATAACCTGGGAAAACGTACTGGAAAAAGAATAACCAGCAAAGTCTTTCTTCACTGTGTGTGACTCCTCCCTGCCCCCAGTTAGATCAGGTCCCTAATCTATATGTTGTCAAAGAATTCTGTGCTTTTCCTTCATACTGCTTTCCTCACGATCCTGTTCATGGGACTATTTGATTAATACCAGCTTCCCAGTATTAGACTGAAAGCTTTGTGAGGGCAGGGATGTTTTGGTATTGAACTGCAAGCTTTGCATATGTGCGTTTCCTTTACCACTGGCTTTAAATGGGGCTGACTGTGTTCCCAGCGTCTGCCCAGAGTTGCGTTTCTCTCTCAAGGAGCCTGACCTGTGTAAGAACTTGTATCTTTGTTAGAAAGTCTTTTTCCTAGTTAACTCAAACAGATGTCCATCTGTCCCTTGGACCTTCCAGTTCCCCCTCTACTAGCCTCACTGATTAAATGGGTCTGTAGGACCCAATTACATAGAGTTTAGAAATGTGTAACCCTTTATGTCTTAGTGAGAAGGGTCAACTCTGATGGGATCTAAATATTTAAACAATTACATTCTTTCACCTTTTGCATGGCCTACAGAGTGAGTAGGGCTTTTTTGAATTGTGTTCCTACTCTTTCTAGCTTCCTTAAGATAACCCTGGGGGAATGTAACCCTGGGCCAAACATTTCAGCATCACAGTCAATTTACTTGGTTTGCAGAGTGCCAGAGGTTGGGGAGTGGGGCCATCTTTTGTCCTAAAAAAGCTGGCAAGTGTCCTCCTCTTTGAAGATATGGGAGAATTATTGTTAGCCCATGGATATATAATTTTTTGGCTGGGTGTAAAGAGTTGGGAAGGGAAAGGACATATGTATACCTATGACTGATTTGTGTTGATACTTGGCAGAAAATAACAAAATTCTGTAAAGCAATTAAAAAAAATGAAAAGTGTCTGTAAGAGAAGAACAGTGGGGAGGAAAATGGAGGTAATTGGATCCACGCTGTTAGGACTAAAACCTAGAAATCTAAACCCTGAAAGAGATGGTGACGGAGTCAGCAGGTACCTGCAATTTTAATGGCTCATATGTGTCATCTCTTGGTCTTGGTTGGTGGCTTTGAAGATGCACTTTGCTGAGTAGATCATATTAGCTGTTATTAATTCATAATCTAGAATCAGATAACCTGGGAAAACGTACTGGAAAAAGAATAACCAGCAAAGTCTTTCTTCACTGTGTGTGACTCCTCCCTGCCCCCAGTTAGATCAGGTCCCTAATCTATATGTTGTCAAAGAATTCTGTGCTTTTCCTTCATACTGCTTTCCTCACGATCCTGTTCATGGGACTATTTGATTAATACCAGCTTCCCAGTATTAGACTGAAAGCTTTGTGAGGGCAGGGATGTTTTGGTATTGAACTGCAAGCTTTGCATATGTGCGTTTCCTTTACCACTGGCTTTAAATGGGGCTGACTGTGTTCCCAGCGTCTGCCCAGAGTTGCGTTTCTCTCTCAAGGAGCCTGACCTGTGTAAGAACTTGTATCTTTGTTAGAAAGTCTTTTTCCTAGTTAACTCAAACAGATGTCCATCTGTCCCTTGGACCTTCCAGTTCCCCCTCTACTAGCCTCACTGATTAAATGGGTCTGTAGGACCCAATTACATAGAGTTTAGAAATGTGTAACCCATCTCACAAATTAATCAGGAAGGACTTCTATTCTCAAAGGATGGTGAGGCCCTAAAGACTTTAACGTAGTTGAGGATGGAAAATCTAGGGCTAAGAATCCTTTCAGGGTTCAGGGAGTAAGGAGAGAACATTGGGGTAATTCTGCTCTTTGCTATACTAATATCTATTTTTATTGTTTTGTTACAGCTACTGATGTTCCAACAGATTTTCTGTGGGCTCTAGAGCTCTGTGGAAAGATGACTATTTTTGAATCTCAGGTCTCAGAGTTACCATCCGTGGGGACTCTTCTCTGTAACTTAGAAAAATAGTGCTTGTTGTTGCTGTTGGGCTGTCCTGTGAATTAGATATACTATATTTTAGTGCCGAATATGGTGTCTGATATACTGTAAGGACTAACTATATGGAACATCATAGGGAGGATTATTATTGCCAAATTTCAAAAAGTGAAAATTGCTTTGCTGAGTAGACCATACTAGCTGTCACTAATTTATAATCTAGAATCAGCTAACCTGGGAAAACTTGTACTGAAGCCAGATAATTTACTTTGAAAATCCATAACAAACTGAGATATTGCTTAAACTTGGATATGGCTCTTTTAAACTCATGGAGGGAAGAAATTTCAGAATATTGGACAGAATTTAAGATTTCAGGACACAGGGCCAGTGACTCTACTTTCTCTAGAGTACCCAAGAAATGGCTTTGACGATAAATAGTGTATAGAACCAAAACTGCTTGGCACTGGAGCTCATTTCCTTAGATGGAGGTACATCAGTTGCTCCTGTAAGTTCTGAAAAGGCAGTGTCAGCCCCAAATTTAGAAGGGCACTAGTTTGGCAAAAATTTGGTGGTTTTCTTACCCTTGGTAGGACCCTTGCTTGCTTGGGGTATGTCTGTACCCCAGCTCCATAGGGGAAAAAGAAACGCTAGACCAAAACACAGTATCTACAGCTGTTGTGGGGAAACTTCCTTCTATGAGTTAACTCAAACAGATGTCCATCTGTCCCTTGGACCTTCCAGTTCCCCCTCTACTAGCCTCACTGATTAAATGGGTCTGTAGGACCCAATTACATAGAGTTTAGAAATGTGTAACCCATCTCACAAATTAATCAGGAAGGACTTCTATTCTCAAAGGATGGTGAGGCCCTAAAGACTTTAACGTAGTTGAGGATGGAAAATCTAGGGCTAAGAATCCTTTCAGGGTTCAGGGAGTAAGGAGAGAACATTGGGGTAATTCTGCTCTTTGCTATACTAATATCTATTTTTATTGTTTTGTTACAGCTACTGATGTTCCAACAGATTTTCTGTGGGCTCTAGAGCTCTGTGGAAAGATGACTATTTTTGAATCTCAGGTCTCAGAGTTACCATCCGTGGGGACTCTTCTCTGTAACTTAGAAAAATAGTGCTTGTTGTTGCTGTTGGGCTGTCCTGTGAATTAGATATACTATATTTTAGTGCCGAATATGGTGTCTGATATACTGTAAGGACTAACTATATGGAACATCATAGGGAGGATTATTATTGCCAAATTTCAAAAAGTGAAAATTGCTTTGCTGAGTAGACCATACTAGCTGTCACTAATTTATAATCTAGAATCAGCTAACCTGGGAAAACTTGTACTGAAGCCAGATAATTTACTTTGAAAATCCATAACAAACTGAGATATTGCTTAAACTTGGATATGGCTCTTTTAAACTCATGGAGGGAAGAAATTTCAGAATATTGGACAGAATTTAAGATTTCAGGACACAGGGCCAGTGACTCTACTTTCTCTAGAGTACCCAAGAAATGGCTTTGACGATAAATAGTGTATAGAACCAAAACTGCTTGGCACTGGAGCTCATTTCCTTAGATGGAGGTACATCAGTTGCTCCTGTAAGTTCTGAAAAGGCAGTGTCAGCCCCAAATTTAGAAGGGCACTAGTTTGGCAAAAATTTGGTGGTTTTCTTACCCTTGGTAGGACCCTTGCTTGCTTGGGGTATGTCTGTACCCCAGCTCCATAGGGGAAAAAGAAACGCTAGACCAAAACACAGTATCTACAGCTGTTGTGGGGGAAACTTCCCTTCTATGAGAAGTCTTGGCTGAAAAAAATGGAAAGGTAAAACAGGTGTATCTGAGGGGCTCCCTGCTTCTCCAAACCCTCTGGAAACACTGCAGCCCTCAGCCGAGTAGTTCTCATCCTGGTCCCACATTCGAGTCAATTGGGGGGGTGTTTAAAAAACAGAATGGTAAAAAGATAAAATAAAAAAAGACTGAGACCTGCATTCTTGCATTAAGTGAAAAACTTTCGGAAAGGGGCCCAAACATCTATATTTAAAAGCAGCCTCTGTAGGTGATTTGAATGTCTTCATGCTGAAGGTCACTGCTGGCCCAAATCTCTCAGTACTAATCACGCCATAAAATCTTGACTGCTTACGTGGAAGGCAGCAGCAAATAGAAGGGTGAGTCAGACCTAAAAGAGCCTGTATCTTTGCTCTGGTGTTTGGTTGAGGGCATTGATCCGAGAAATAGGTCTTTTGCTAACATCACCTGGAATAGAGAGAGCTTATAGGTTTTTTTCAACCGTTAAAACCCCACAGGAGGTGAAGTGATAGGTTCTGGGAATGGGACGTCGAGATGTGTCATTTTAAATGCTGAGTTTTTAGGAAATGCTCTCCGCAGGGCGCCTCCTCTGGGCTTGTTGGTTTGGCAGCTTTACATCCAGCACTTAGCTGCCCATCCCACTGGGATCCTCCCTCTGAGCTCAGAATGCCAAAAACGGCTTTACTGACAAAGGCAGCATTTAAAACCAGTCCCTACAATGAGCTGCTTGATTGTCATCCCCACCCAGGGAAGCACTTTGCCAGGTAGGCACCCATCACATGAGTGTTAGCTGAGGGGGTGTTACCCATGAAAGAATCACAAATAGAGAGTGGTAGGACTTGAGGTGATCTTGTCAGGTGCTCCTCTTAGTAGGGAGATTCGGGCCCAGAGAGGAAACCCCAGACAGGTGCACGGGGCTGGGCAGTGAGTTAGGAAGAGCAGATCCTCATACCCAGGTTAGGACTTTCCCCATCTGATCATCTTATAGTCTTCTCTCTGTGTTCTTATTCTGTTGTCTTCTTGGCCTCCTCTTTTTCTTTTCCTAGCCTTTTATTTTTTTCTTTCCCCCCCGAGTCCATCTGTATTATTCAGAGTTCTCCAGAGGAACAGATTCAATAAGATATATAAGAAAATATGTCTGTCTTTGATACAGACTTGTATACTGCTTACCACCATTTTGCTATCATGGGATGGCTAAAGAAACCATCCTTAAACTGTAGCCCCCACACAAGGCTTTTGTCCCATTAAAACATTTTTTTTGGGCTCTTTGATTGACTTTCCACTTATTTATTTATTTATTTTCCATTTATTTATTTTCATCCATCTTTTTATTCTTCAGTCTGTGTGGGCCTCCCATTGCAGTGGCCTCTTTTGTTGCAGAACATGGGCTCTGGGTCCGTATGCTCCATGGCATGTGAGATCTTCCTGGGCCAGGGATGGAACCAGTGCACCTTGCATTGCAAGGCGGACTCTTTACCCACTGGACCACCAGGGAAGCCCCCGCCTCCCCACAGACTTTTGTATTTTCCTCTGACATACCCAAAGGTGACTTTTTAAAGTCTTATTTGTTAACATTTATAATGACATATTATCCAAAGTAAATGGGAATATCAATTGTGATAATCAAACATAAATATGTATATCACATCAAGCATTCAGGGACAGAGAGAATTCAACCTTCCCCTGCCTTTTTGAACTATCTATGCCTTCAGTGGTTTGAATGGTGCCCACCCACATTGGCAAGGGCCATCTGCTTACTCATTTCACTAATTCAAATGCTCATCTCTTCCTGAAACAGCCTCACAGACATACCAAGGCATAATGCCTAACCAGCCATCCTGGTGCAGTCAAACTGACATGTAAAATTAAGCAGGACACCATCTTCTTCTATTTCCTCCATTTTTTTTTTTTTTGATTTTGTAGTCTTGACTCTTAATGTCTTTAAACCTGTGTTTTGTTTTGATGAAGCCCTCAGGCTGGAAAAGTTTATTAGTTCTTAGGCTCAAAACCAGTCTATTTCAGTGAATAAAATAACTGTTAAAGTTTGTGATCTTTGGCTTCAAAATACAAAAAAGTTAGGTAAAAAGTAGAAAAATTAATAGAGAAGCCATTACAAAGTAAACCCAAAGCTAAACACTTGTGAACTCCTTCACAGCGGCAGGTGCTGTGGGAGGGAGGAGGAGCGAGGATGGTGTTCTCACTCTTCCTAGAGAGGAGCAGGTGACTTTGGGCAACCAGGGTGTAGTGTGAAAACTCACTTGAAGAAAACTTCTCATGGCATCTTGGCAGGAGAACATTTTTAATATTAATGGGATGGTTATTGCCTGCTTGGCTGGAATTTTTATTTTCTGCATCATTCTATTTGAAATCATGAAGATTTGACCAGAGGGTATTTCTTTGCATTTGTAGGACATTTTGTATTTGGGATAATACCTTCTCCCAAACATTTTCAGATGTCAAAATGTATTACAGTGATTTTTCTTTTTTATAGCTTTCCAGACCAATTCCTATAAAAGCAGAAAAAAGATAAAAATGTAGACGTGAATGTATTTTTGTTCATTTTTTTTTTTTCTGTTTTCTTAACCTTTCCTGGAGTGAGTTGATTATCACAAAATTCTCTAGAGGGCCAAAGTCGGTGTTCTGGTTTAGGGAAAATGACACCTCATAAAGGGCTTAACAGACTATAGTAGACATTAATTTTTTTTTTCTTTGTGCTCAGCATCTCCTCACCCTTTGTTCCATATTCCTGTCTCACTTTGTCTCTTATTCAAATCCTGCTCATATACAAGGATCACTTCTTTTATATGCTGAGATCATGTGGTTAAATGAGGCTGGTCCGACTCCCAGCTCCAGGGGTGGAGCATATGACCCAGGCATAAGCCATTGTGCACATAGCATTTTCCTGTCTGGAATGATTGGTTTGAGGTGGGCATGTGACCCTGTACAGCCAATGGGAATATTAAAAGAGGAACATGCACTGCTCTTGCATTTGAACTTAAAAGGACATAGACTGTAACTGTACAGTGTTACTGTATAGTTACTAAACTATACAGTAAGTCACAGTAATTACTAAATAGTAACTTAGACAATTGGAGAGAGTTTGGGGATAAATTCATGAAGATAAATATGGGTAGAAAAAAGTGAGGTCCTTAGGCTCAAAACCAGTCTATTTCAGTGAATAAAATAACTGTTAAAGTTTGTGATCTTTGGCTTCAAAATACAAAAAGTTAGGTAAAAGTAGAAAAATTAATAGAGAAGCCATTACAAAGTAAACCCAAAGCTAAACACTTGTGAACTCCTTCACAGCGGCAGGTGCTGTGGGAGGGAGGAGGAGCGAGGATGGTGTTCTCACTCTTCCTAGAGAGGAGCAGGTGACTTTGGGCAACCAGGGTGTAGTGTGAAAACTCACTTGAAGAAAACTTCTCATGGCATCTTGGCAGGAGAACATTTTTAATATTAATGGGATGGTTATTGCCTGCTTGGCTGGAATTTTTATTTTCTGCATCATTCTATTTGAAATCATGAAGATTTGACCAGAGGGTATTTCTTTGCATTTGTAGGACATTTTGTATTTGGGATAATACCTTCTCCCAAACATTTTCAGATGTCAAAATGTATTACAGTGATTTTTCTTTTTTATAGCTTTCCAGACCAATTCCTATAAAAGCAGAAAAAAGATAAAAATGTAGACGTGAATGTATTTTTGTTCATTTTTTTTTTTTCTGTTTTCTTAACCTTTCCTGGAGTGAGTTGATTATCACAAAATTCTCTAGAGGGCCAAAGTCGGTGTTCTGGTTTAGGGAAAATGACACCTCATAAAGGGCTTAACAGACTATAGTAGACATTAATTTTTTTTTTCTTTGTGCTCAGCATCTCCTCACCCTTTGTTCCATATTCCTGTCTCACTTTGTCTCTTATTCAAATCCTGCTCATATACAAGGATCACTTCTTTTATATGCTGAGATCATGTGGTTAAATGAGGCTGGTCCGACTCCCAGCTCCAGGGGTGGAGCATATGACCCAGGCATAAGCCATTGTGCACATAGCATTTTCCTGTCTGGAATGATTGGTTTGAGGTGGGCATGTGACCCTGTACAGCCAATGGGAATATTAAAAGAGGAACATGCACTGCTCTTGCATTTGAACTTAAAAGGACATAGACTGTAACTGTACAGTGTTACTGTATAGTTACTAAACTATACAGTAAGTCACAGTAATTACTAAATAGTAACTTAGACAATTGGAGAGAGTTTGGGGATAAATTCATGAAGATAAATATGGGTAGAATAGTGACCCCAAAAGATAAAGTGAGGTCCGTGGGGCTTCGCTGGTGGTCCAGTGGGTAAGGACACCGCCTTGCAGGGCAAGGGGCGCCGGTTCGATCCCTGGCCTGGGAAGATCGCGCGTGCCGCATTGTCTGGACAGATGTGTCCAACTACCGAGCGGGAGCTCAGGAGCACATGCGCCCGGAGCGCATGCGCCCAGAGCCGGTGCTCTGCGACAACAGAGGCCACCGCGATGTGAGGCCCACCTGGGCCAAAGAACAAAGATGGATGAAAATAGACAAATGAAAGATCAATAGAAGTGGCCCCCTCCCCCCGAAAAAAAAGAAAAAAAAAAAGATAAAGTGAGATCCCAATACTTGATACCGGAGAGGAGAATGTGACCTTATTTGGAAATAAGGTCTTTGCAGATGTAATGAAGATGTAGATTAAGGTGAGGTCATACAGGAACAGGGTAGTCCTTAGTTCAAGATTATTGATGTCTCGATAACAAGAGGAGAGTGATACAGAGTGAAGACACCTTGATTTCAGACCGTGAACAAGAAATTCCCCAAACTGTGAGACAATACATTTCTCCTGTTATTTTTTTAAAGGAATCTTTCCTCCTTCCCTCTTAAGCAGTACGTTTTGACAGTGGGTTTATTTATTTCTTTTTTGCTGTGAAAGCACAGTCCTCACCACTGGACCACCAGGAAATTCCTAAATTTCTCTTGTTGAAAGCTACCAAGATTGTGGTACTTTGTTATGGCAATCCTATGAAGTGAATACAATAAGGGTATAGAAAAAATGAGCACGTAGGAAAAAAGAACTTTTAAAATTAACTCCAAGGAAGATACAAATTTGTTTGGGAAAGGGAAAGCAAATACGGCATTACCGTATGACACAGCTGTTAAGAATTTAATAGTCGTAGTACTATAAATATTGATTTTCAATCTTACCAAAATTGTACTGGGAAGTATATATGTGTGGTGGGGTCTGTCTATGTGTGTGTGAGTGCATGAAATCATCTTCCATAGTGAAAAGTCAATATAAAACACCTACACTGCTTTCGGGGCTACCGGAGAAGGGTCCATACAGCGTTGTTCTTGATTCCCATCATAACTTAAAAGGAAAATTTCATGATGTCGGCCTGAGTCGCAAAGGAAATCATTCCTTGCAGCAGGATGTAGGAGCCGGGCAGCCGTTCGATCCCTGGCCTGGGAAGATCGCGTGCCGCATTGTCTGGACAGATGTGTCCAACTACCGAGCGGGAGCTCAGGAGCACATGCGCCCGAGCGCATGCGCCCAGAGCCGGTGCTCTGCGACAACAGAGGCCACCGCGATGTGAGGCCCACCTGGGCCAAAGAACAAAGATGGATGAAAATAGACAAATGAAAGATCAATAGAAGTGGCCCCTCCCCGAAAGAAAAAAAAAAAAGATAAAGTGAGATCCCAATACTTGATACCGGAGAGGAGAATGTGACCTTATTTGGAAATAAGGTCTTTGCAGATGTAATGAAGATGTAGATTAAGGTGAGGTCATACAGGAACAGGGTAGTCCTTAGTTCAAGATTATTGATGTCTCGATAACAAGAGGAGAGTGATACAGAGTGAAGACACCTTGATTTCAGACCGTGAACAAGAAATTCCCCAAACTGTGAGACAATACATTTCTCCTGTTATTTTTTTAAAGGAATCTTTCCTCCTTCCCTCTTAAGCAGTACGTTTTGACAGTGGGTTTATTTATTTCTTTTTTGCTGTGAAAGCACAGTCCTCACCACTGGACCACCAGGAAATTCCTAAATTTCTCTTGTTGAAAGCTACCAAGATTGTGGTACTTTGTTATGGCAATCCTATGAAGTGAATACAATAAGGGTATAGAAAAAATGAGCACGTAGGAAAAAAGAACTTTTAAAATTAACTCCAAGGAAGATACAAATTTGTTTGGGAAAGGGAAAGCAAATACGGCATTACCGTATGACACAGCTGTTAAGAATTTAATAGTCGTAGTACTATAAATATTGATTTTCAATCTTACCAAAATTGTACTGGGAAGTATATATGTGTGGTGGGGTCTGTCTATGTGTGTGTGAGTGCATGAAATCATCTTCCATAGTGAAAAGTCAATATAAAACACCTACACTGCTTTCGGCGCTACCCGGAGAAGGGTCCATACAGCGTTGTTCTTGATTCCCATCATAACTTAAAAGGGAAAATTTCATGATGTCCGGAGCCCTTGATGTCCTGCAAATGAAGGAGGAGGATGTCCTCAAATTCCTTGCAGCAGGAACTCACTTAGGTGGCACCAACCTGGACTTCCAGATGGAACAGTACATCTACAAAAGGAAAAGTGATGGCATCTACATCATAAATCTGAAGAGAACCTGGGAGAAGCTTCTGTTGGCAGCTCGGGCCATTGTTGCCATTGAAAATCCAGCTGATGTCAGTGTCATATCCTCCAGGAATACAGGCCAGCGAGCTGTGCTGAAGTTTGCTGCTGCCACAGGAGCCACTCCTATTGCTGGCCGCTTCACTCCAGGAACATTCACTAACCAGATCCAGGCAGCCTTCAGGGAGCCAAGACTTCTGGTGGTTACTGACCCCAGGGCTGACCACCAGCCTCTCACAGAAGCCTCCTATGTTAACCTGCCAACCATTGCTCTGTGTAACACAGACTCTTCCCTGCGCTATGTGGACATTGCCATCCCATGCAACAACAAGGGAGCTCACTCGGTGGGTCTCATGTGGTGCAACAACAAGGGAGCTCACTCGGTGGGTCTCATGTGGTGGATGCTGGCCCGGGAAGTCCTGCGCATGCGTGGCACCATCTCTCGAGAACACCCATGGGAGGTCATGCCCGATGTCTACTTCTACAGAGATCCTGAAGAGATTGAAAAGGAAGAACAGGCGGCAGCTGAGAAGGCTGTGACCAAGGAGGAATTTCAGGGCGAATGGACTGCTCCAGCTCCAGAGTTCACTGCTACTCAGCCTGAGGTGGCGGACTGGTCTGAAAGGGTGCAGGTGCCTTCCATGCCTATTCAGCAGTTCCCCACTGAGGACTGGAGTGCTCAGCCTGCCACTGAAGACTGGTCTGCTGCTCCCACTGCTCAGGACACTGAGTGGTCTTAAGCTGTTCTTCCACCAACTCTAAAAATGGAAATTTGTTGGATGGAAAATAAACCATTTCTAAAAATTCAAAAACAACAACAACAACAAAACAACAACAACAAAAAACACCTATACTGAAATATCAAGAAGTAGCAGCATACACACATTATTCAAAAACATGGAGACCAAGAGAAAATGATTCAGTTGAAAGAACTGAAAGTCCATGCCTCTTAGGAGTAGGAAACAAGAGATAGGCACTGTGGGGGCCGCTGTCTTTTCTGGAATGAGACTTGCTGAACTCTTTTGACTCTACAGACTTTGTGAACAAATAACTTTCCTATAAATAAAAACTGCTTAAAAAGGGAAAGAAAAGTTTGAATCTATGAAGCAAAATACTTGTAGAACTAAGGAATGTGATGACCTTGGGCAAAAATAGAAAACAATACGTTTATCGGGGGCAGCTAGTTATCCATCGAATATCTGTTGCCTGAGAAATGGGGAGAAGGGCTCAGGGAAGGTCAGAGTTTTTAAAGCCTTCACATTTCCTTTGTCCTATAAGCGGCAAGTTTCTGGTGCACGACCACTCCTATTGCTGGCCTCACTCCAGAACTTCACACCAGATCCAGGCAGCCTTCAGGGAGCCAAGACTTCTGGTGGTTACTGACCCCAGGGCTGACCACCAGCCTCTCACAGAAGCCTCCTATGTTAACCTGCCAACCATTGCTCTGTGTAACACAGACTCTTCCCTGCGCTATGTGGACATTGCCATCCCATGCAACAACAAGGGAGCTCACTCGGTGGGTCTCATGTGGTGCAACAACAAGGAGCTCACTCGGTGGGTCTCATGTGGTGGATGCTGGCCCGGGAAGTCCTGCGCATGCGTGGCACCATCTCTCGAGAACACCCATGGGAGGTCATGCCCGATGTCTACTTCTACAGAGATCCTGAAGAGATTGAAAAGGAAGAACAGGCGGCAGCTGAGAAGGCTGTGACCAAGGAGGAATTTCAGGGCGAATGGACTGCTCCAGCTCCAGAGTTCACTGCTACTCAGCCTGAGGTGGCGGACTGGTCTGAAAGGGTGCAGGTGCCTTCCATGCCTATTCAGCAGTTCCCCACTGAGGACTGGAGTGCTCAGCCTGCCACTGAAGACTGGTCTGCTGCTCCCACTGCTCAGGACACTGAGTGGTCTTAAGCTGTTCTTCCACCAACTCTAAAAATGGAAATTTGTTGGATGGAAAATAAACCATTTCTAAAAATTCAAAAACAACAACAACAACAACACAACAACAACAAAAAACACCTATACTGAAATATCAAGAAGTAGCAGCATACACACATTATTCAAAAACATGGAGACCAAGAGAAAATGATTCAGTTGAAAGAACTGAAAGTCCATGCCTCTTAGGAGTAGGAAACAAGAGATAGGCACTGTGGGGGCCGCTGTCTTTTCTGGAATGAGACTTGCTGAACTCTTTTGACTCTACAGACTTTGTGAACAAATAACTTTCCTATAAATAAAAACTGCTTAAAAAGGGAAAGAAAAGTTTGAATCTATGAAGCAAAATACTTGTAGAACTAAGGAATGTGATGACCTTGGGCAAAAATAGAAAACAATACGTTTATCGGGGGCAGCTAGTTATCCATCGATCTATATCTGTTGCCTGAGAAATGGGGGAGAAGGGCACAGGGGAAGGTCAGAGTTTTTTAAAAAGCCTTCACATTTCCCTTTGTCCTATACTCAAATCTTGCTCTTAAAATGCATGAGTTTGTCATTGTAATCTGAAGGCATAAAATTCATTTAACTGGGATCTTTCCTTAAAACTGAAGGAGATTCTCAAGATAAGTGGCATACATACATGCTTCTTGGGAGTGGGAGTCGCAGGCACCTTCTTAGTCAACCGGGAATTCTGAGTCAGATTCATTTCCGACTAGTAGCCCAGAGTATTTGGATCTGAGCTCTTGACTCCAGCCAGTCGTTAATCCTCATCTAGGGAAGAAGCATCAGCCTGCATTGCTTCTTTTTACCATCAGGGGGCAGTAGGGCCCCGAGTGCCAGGGAGAGGAGGAGGAAGATGCTTAGCACCTGGGGAGTGGGAGGAAGTGTCTCGCAGTGTTTGCACTTAAAGCAACTGGCTAGCGAGATACTGCCTTGGTACAAATGGTGCGTTTTCGTCTCAATTTTGTGCCAATCCAAAAAGGCAGGAAGTTTGATCTTAATGCATTTGCCATGGCTATCTATTTCACTAGGAGCCAAAAGTTTATTAGGAAAACGAAGAGAATTGCAAGAGTAAGTTTAGATTGGCATTTCCCCATTTGCCTACTTGTAGAATAGATTCATTACCTATTCTGAAAGAACACGGTGTCAGCTGGAACGATGCTCTGCTTTCTTTCCTATTATTCTAAAATAGATGTGCTTCTTACACGCATGGATAGACCATTTACCTCTGATTTGTATCTCAGGGACAAATTTGGCTTATTAGCGCCCTTATTTGTAAACGGCTAACCTGGTTCTCTGTGCTGTTTTAACGCTATCTTGATGGGTTGCTGTGAAAATGTGAAGATGTCAGTCAGGCTTTTTGATGGGGCCGCTGTCTTTTCTGGAATGAGACTTGCTGAACTCTTTTGACTCTACAGACTTTGTGAACAAATAACTTTCCTATAAATAAAAACTGCTTAAAAAGGGAAAGAAAAGTTTGAATCTATGAAGCAAAATACTTGTAGAACTAAGGAATGTGATGACTTTGGGCAAAAATAGAAAACAATACGTTTATCGGGGGCAGCTAGTTATCCATCGATCTATATCTGTTGCCTGAGAAATGGGGGAGAAGGGCTCAGGGGAAGGTCAGAGTTTTTTAAAAAGCCTTCACATTTCCCTTTGTCCTATACTCAAATCTTGCTCTTAAAATGCATGAGTTTGTCATTGTAATCTGAAGGCATAAAGTTCATTTAACTGGGATCTTTCCTTAAAACTGAAGGAGATTCTCAAGATAAGTGGCATACATACATGCTTCTTGGGAGTGGGAGTCGCAGGCACCTTCTTAGTCAACCGGGAATTCTGAGTCAGATTCATTTCCGACTAGTAGCCCAGAGTATTTGGATCTGAGCTCTTGACTCCAGCCAGTCGTTAATCCTCATCTAGGGAAGAAGCATCAGCCTGCATTGCTTCTTTTTTACCATCAGGGGGCAGTAGGGCCCCGAGTGCCAGGGAGAGGAGGAGGAAGATGCTTAGCACCTGGGGAGTGGGAGGAAGTGTCTCGCAGTGTTTGCACTTAAAGCAACTGGCTAGCGAGATACTGCCTTGGTACAAATGGTGCGTTTTCGTCTCAATTTTGTGCCAATCCAAAAAGGCAGGAAGTTTGATCTTAATGCATTTGCCATGGCTATCTATTTCACTAGGAGCCAAAAGTTTATTAGGAAAACGAAGAGAATTGCAAGAATAAGTTTAGATTGGCATTTCCCCATTTGCCTACTTGTAGAATAGATTCATTACCTATTCTGAAAGAACACGGTGTCAGCTGGAACGATGCTCTGCTTTCTTTCCTATTATTCTAAAATAGATGTGCTTCTTACACGCATGGATAGACCATTTACCTCTGATTTGTATCTCAGGGACAAATTTGGCTTATTAGCGCCCTTATTTGTAAACGGCTAACCTGGTTCTCTGTGCTGTTTTAACGCTATCTTGATGGGTTGCTGTGAAAATGTGAAGATGTCAGTCAGGCAGGAGAAATTATGTAAAAATGATGTGGGTTTAGAAAATGGGATCGACAAAATGTAATAAACTCCTCCTGGGCTGAAGAGCAGAGCTGCATATGTAATGAAGTCCTTTAGGATTACGTCACCTTTTATATAACATCTGGCAGCCACTTTTATTTCAGAGCTAATTTGAAGAAGCCAGACTCTTTTCTTTTTCCCTCCCCAAGACTGCCTTTATCTGAAAGAAGAAAGAAAGAATTGTTACATTTTGCATGCAAAGAAAGTCGGAGTGGCTAGATAACTCCCTTAGGGTAATAGAGAAAGGAAAAAGAAATTGAAAAAGGTCAGGTGAACACAGCAGAAGGAATGAAGAGGTTTGTGTGATTCTTAGTGAAATTGGACCAGTCTAAGCAACCAGACAGGTAATCTGGGTGGCTCTCCCCTTCTCCCTTCCCTCCTCTGCCTCTACAGACCTGGCCCTAGGATGCTCTGAGAAGAGTCATTCATTATCTGAAGTAAGAGACTGAGAAAATTATTGAGATCATTTAGGAAAATCCTAAAATTTCTTCCTTTGGCTTTGGAGGAAGAAAAGCTTTCCTCTAAACCAACACCTTTGTTCCACAGTAATATACAGACTTTCTGATCTTTGTCGCAGTCGATTATTCAGAGAGTCAGCTCACCATTTATATTTGTGTATATAGACAATGGAGAAAGGCCTTCAGTGACTCTGAATGGGAACTCATTCCTTAGAAGCCAGGAACCAGGAGGGAAGAAGACCCCCTTTTCACCTTCCCTTCCTCCTTTCTCATAGCTTCTCTGTGCTTGTTCCCCTCTGTACAACCTGAACCCTGCTAACTCATGTTGGTCAGCCTCATTGTATTCTTTCATTGCATTGTTTTAAAATCTCGCAATCTTGCTTCAACCTTAGAAATGCCCTTTCCTGCATTTCAAGGCCATGTCTGTAATTCGGAAGAGGTGGTGTCTTTGCTTTTCCACCTAATGCGTTCCCAGCAACGTGTTTGAAGGTCAGTCAGGTGTTTGAAAGTTGAACAATAGATTTGCATGCTGTAGGGAAGAATTTGTTCTCAGGGAGCTAAAGTATATGATGAAATTCCTAATTATGGTTTCTGACAGAGCCACCTCCCTCGGCCTTGGCAACCCTGTGGGTGGGTGAGAACAGGCATGTGGACGGGAGCGGGTGGCAGCTGCCAGTCGCTGTGGGCTGGGGACGTTGATCCAGGAATCTCGCCTTCCAGGACTTGGCTTTTCCTCTCTCAGTTCAGCCTGGCAGGGCAAGGGCTGCAGTGGGAGGTATGCTTCCATCTCACCTCTAAGAATATCCACGTGTGACCCCCAGGAAATGGTGGGCATGGGTTTGGTAGATCAGTGGCATGGACAGGGTTGGTCAGGGGCTCCCCCCAGGGATGGGGATCCTGTGTGAGCTTGCCAACTTCAGACTCTGTAGCCTGTCATCTCTGGAGTCCTCAGTGGCAGAGGATAGCCCTTCAACTTGGCCATGTAGATTCATCTCTAGCACTTGGAGGAAGAGGTGCCAGTGAAGGAGATTTCTTCTGTTGTCTTATCTTGGACCTGGTCTATTCTCCCAGTAGCTGTGGCTGTCTGGCATGAGATCATCCTATCATTATTATAAGGTAATTTAGGAAAGACTGAATTTTGAGTATGAACTGTTTGAAGATGTCAGAGCTTAATAGTTGTTAGTATAGTAGTTTGGTTATGTATTGCTGCATTTAATTACATCTCATAATTTGGTGGGTCAGGAGTCTGGGCAGTGCTTGGCTGAGTGACTCTTCTGCTTCACCTCTGGCATTGACAGCGGCTATGTGGTGCTCTTCAGTTGGTGACTGGTATGGGCTGAGGGTTCAGACTTTTGCAACAGTGTTAATGTCTTGACAGGAATGATTTTGGCCCTTTTCCCCTTTCTCTGATGTTTCAGGGCATCTCCACGTGCTCTCCTCAGGAAGTCAATTGAATTTTTATGCAGTGCCTTGCTTAGGAAAGAAAAAGGAGGAAGCTGTCAGTCTCTTAAAGATTGGACTTGGACTTGGTATGGCACCAGTTCTGCTATATCCCAGTGGTCAAAGCAGTCACAGGGCAACTCAGAATCTAGAAGAGTGGAACCCACCTCCCAAGGAAAGAATTTGTGACCATCCTTGATCTACCACATATGGGCTGTGTAAATGGAGACCATGCGGAAGTGGAAGAACAGAGAACACCTGACTAGGAATCGGTTTTCCCAAGGGAATCAGCTTCACTAGGGGAACTAAAGCCACTATTTCTGCTGCCACTTGAGGGAAATGTACTTCTGCTCAATGAGGGCAGTACTGAGGCTCGTGTTCTCCTTTGTGTGCTTGGTTCAAAGTAAAGCTCTTTTATCTTAGCCTGGCAGGGCAAGGGCTGCAGTGGGAGGTATGCTTCCATCTCACCTCTAAGAATATCCACGTGTGACCCCCAGGAAATGGTGGGCATGGGTTTGGTAGATCAGTGGCATGGACAGGGTTGGTCAGGGGCTCCCCCCAGGGATGGGGATCCTGTGTGAGCTTGCCAACTTCAGACTCTGTAGCCTGTCATCTCTGGAGTCCTCAGTGGCAGAGGATAGCCCTTCAACTTGGCCATGTAGATTCATCTCTAGCACTTGGAGGAAGAGGTGCCAGTGAAGGAGATTTCTTCTGTTGTCTTATCTTGGACCTGGTCTATTCTCCCAGTAGCTGTGGCTGTCTGGCATGAGATCATCCTATCATTATTATAAGGTAATTTAGGAAAGACTGAATTTTGAGTATGAACTGTTTGAAGATGTCAGAGCTTAATAGTTGTTAGTATAGTAGTTTGGTTATGTATTGCTGCATTTAATTACATCTCATAATTTGGTGGGTCAGGAGTCTGGGCAGTGCTTGGCTGAGTGACTCTTCTGCTTCACCTCTGGCATTGACAGCGGCTATGTGGTGCTCTTCAGTTGGTGACTGGTATGGGCTGAGGGTTCAGACTTTTGCAACAGTGTTAATGTCTTGACAGGAATGATTTTGGCCCTTTTCCCCTTTCTCTGATGTTTCAGGGCATCTCCACGTGCTCTCCTCAGGAAGTCAATTGAATTTTTATGCAGTGCCTTTCTTAGGAAAGAAAAAGGAGGAAGCTGTCAGTCTCTTAAAGATTGGACTTGGACTTGGTATGGCACCAGTTCTGCTATATCCCAGTGGTCAAAGCAGTCACAGGGCAACTCAGAATCTAGAAGAGTGGAACCCACCTCCCAAGGAAAGAATTTGTGACCATCCTTGATCTACCACATATGGGCTGTGTAAATGGAGACCATGCGGAAGTGGAAGAACAGAGAACACCTGACTAGGAATCGGTTTTCCCAAGGGAATCAGCTTCACTAGGGGAACTAAAGCCACTATTTCTGCTGCCACTTGAGGGAAATGTACTTCTGCTCAATGAGGGCAGTACTGAGGCTCGTGTTCTCCTTTGTGTGCTTGGTTCAAAGTAAAGCTCTTGTTTGAGTGCTTAGCAACATGGATGGTTGGTGCACTGGAAAAGCATACGTGGATAATGTCTGAAGGACACTTTGGAGGTGATGTTGGCAAATTTTCACAGTTGAAACATTTTCTCCTGTGTCATACAGCTGTGCTAATGACTAAACAAGCAGTGGATTAAGGAGGTTTTGAAGCTTTTCAGATGTTTCTTTCTGATATGACTGCTTATAATTTCCTTTATCTGTAAGTTCTATATAAGATCCTAGCAAAAGCTTCAATAAGAAAGATAGCAATGGTATATTTTTCACTATTGTAGATTTGAATCAGTACTGGCAGTGTCATGGGGTCCTCTTTCAGACACTAATTGAACTAATTATTTTATTGAAGTTTAGTTAATTTATAATGTCATGTTAGTTTCAGGTGCACAGCACATTGATTCATATATATATATTCTTTTTCGAATTCTTTTCCCTTATAGGTTATTACAAAATGTTGACTAGTGTGCTGTGTTATACAGTAGACCCTATTGGGTATATGCTCTGTATACAATAGTGTGGATGGGTTAATTCCAATCTCCTAATTTATACTAGTTTTTGAAAAGATATGTCCATAGTACAAATTTTAAGGGAACAAAAGGGCACAGAATAGATATCTTCCCCACATTCCTATCCTTGAGTCCCCATGTCCCTTCCTCAAAGGTAGTTATTCTTTTGAATGTAGTTCTAGACAGATGATGTGCACATAGCAAACACCCCAATGTGTGTGTGTATAATTAGGGTATGTAACTAATACAGTGGTGGTTTCCACAACCATGGTTTTGCTTTCCGACGTTTTAGTTCCCTGTGGTCAACTGAGGCCCAAAAACATTAAATGGAAAATTCCAGAGATAGACCGTTCATAGGTTTTATCTGTTTATTTTTGACTGCGCTGGGTCTTCCTTGCTAATGCAGTAACCCACCTCCCAAGGAAAGAATTTGTGACCATCCTTGATCTACCACATATGGGCTGTGTAAATGGAGACCATGCGGAAGTGGAAGAACAGAGAACACCTGACTAGGAATCGGTTTTCCCAAGGGAATCAGCTTCACTAGGGAACTAAAGCCACTATTTCTGCTGCCACTTGAGGGAAATGTACTTCTGCTCAATGAGGGCAGTACTGAGGCTCGTGTTCTCCTTTGTGTGCTTGGTTCAAAGTAAAGCTCTTGTTTGAGTGCTTAGCAACATGGATGGTTGGTGCACTGGAAAAGCATACGTGGATAATGTCTGAAGGACACTTTGGAGGTGATGTTGGCAAATTTTCACAGTTGAAACATTTTCTCCTGTGTCATACAGCTGTGCTAATGACTAAACAAGCAGTGGATTAAGGAGGTTTTGAAGCTTTTCAGATGTTTCTTTCTGATATGACTGCTTATAATTTCCTTTATCTGTAAGTTCTATATAAGATCCTAGCAAAAGCTTCAATAAGAAAGATAGCAATGGTATATTTTTCACTATTGTAGATTTGAATCAGTACTGGCAGTGTCATGGGGTCCTCTTTCAGACACTAATTGAACTAATTATTTTATTGAAGTTTAGTTAATTTATAATGTCATGTTAGTTTCAGGTGCACAGCACATTGATTCATATATATATATTCTTTTTCAAATTCTTTTCCCTTATAGGTTATTACAAAATGTTGACTAGTGTGCTGTGTTATACAGTAGACC
This sequence comes from Tragulus kanchil, assembly GCA_022376925.1. NCBI lineage: Eukaryota > Metazoa > Chordata > Mammalia > Artiodactyla > Tragulidae > Tragulus > Tragulus kanchil. The sequence goes on along the minus strand of JAIOJX010000004.1, from coordinate 90,889,796 downwards.
CTATTGGGTATATGCTCTGTATACAATAGTGTGGATGGGTTAATTCCAATCTCCTAATTTATACTAGTTTTTGAAAAGATATGTCCATAGTACAAATTTTAAGGGAACAAAAGGGCACAGAATAGATATCTTCCCCACATTCCTATCCTTGAGTCCCCATGTCCCTTCCTCAAAGGTAGTTATTCTTTTTTGAATGTAGTTCTAGACAGATGATGTGCACATAGCAAACACCCCCAATGTGTGTGTGTATAATTAGGGGATATGTAACTAATACAGTGGTGGTTTCCCCCACAACCATGGTTTTGCTTTCCGACGTTTTAGTTCCCTGTGGTCAACTGAGGCCCAAAAACATTAAATGGAAAATTCCAGAGATAGACCGTTCATAGGTTTTATCTGTTTATTTTTGACTGCGCTGGGTCTTCCTTGCTAATGCAGTCTTTCTCTAGCTGTGGAGAGCTGGAGGACTACTGTCTAGTTGTGGTGTGTGGGCCTCCCATTGTGGTGGCTTCTCTTGCTGCAGAGCACGGGCTCTCAGACGCATGGGCTTCAGTATTTGTGATGCATGAGCTTCAGGACTTGTGGCACATGGGCTTAGTTGCTCCGCAGTATGTGGGATCTTCCTGAACCGGGATCTGGGATCAAACCTGTGTCCCCTGCATTGGTAGGCAGCTGGATTTTTAATCACTGGATTATCAGGGAAGTTTTGGTTGATAAGTTTTAAGTTGTGCAGTGTTCTGAGTAGTGTAATGAAAGCCTGCGCTGTCCCTTCTGTTCCGCATGGGGTGTGTATTATCATATCCTCTCTAGCTGTCATTTTTTTAAACAATTATTTTAATTACTTAATTTATTTAGTTTTGGCTATTCTGAGTTTTCACTGCTGCTGCAGGCTCTTCTCTAGTTTCAGGGAGTGGGGGCTGCTTTCTAGTTGAGCAGGCTTCTTGTGGTGACTTCTCTCTTTGTTTTTATTTTAAGCTTTTATTTTACTTTTAACTTTTACAGAGATTTTTTTTTTTAACTTTTATTTTACTTTTAAATATTACAGAGTTTTGTTGTTTACAGATATGTATGTTCCCAGAATAGGTGGTGACTTGTCTTGTTGTGGAACTCGGGCTCTAGGGCACACTGGCTTCAGTAGTTGCAGCACATGGGCTCAATAGATGTGGCTCCGAGGCTCTAGAGCACAGGCTCAGTAGTTGTGGCTCACAGGCTTAGTTGCTATGTAGCATGTGGGATCCTCCTGGATCAGGGATCGAACCTGTGTCTCCTGCATTGACAGGTGAACTCTTCACCACTGAGCTCCCAGGGAAGCCCCTCTAGCTGTCATTTTGGTATGAAGTAACTTTTGATGGATTGTAGTACTCATTTTACTTAATAACAGACCCAAAGTGCAGAGGTAGTGATGCTGGCAATTCAGGTATGCCATAAAGAGCTTCCTTTGAGTGAAAAAGTGGAACTTCTCTACCAATAAGGAAAGAAAAAAATTGGATGCTGATTTGGTAAGATCTACGTAAGAATGGATCTTCTATTTTAAAATTATGAAGAATGAAAAAGAAAGTCAAGTTTGGGGCTTCCCTGGTGGTCCAGTGGGTAAGGACACTGCCTTGCAGTGCAAGGGGCACCGGTTCGATCCCTGACCTGGGAAGATTCCACGTGCCGCGGAGCTGCTGGACCGATGTGTCCAATTACCGAGCCGGAGCTCTGGAGCGCGTGCGCCCAGTGCTGGTGCTCAGCGACAACAGAGGCCACGGCAATGGGAGGCCCACACGGGCCAAAGAACAAAGATTGATGGAAATAGAGAAATGAAAGACCAACAGAAGTGGCCCACCCGCCCCCCACAAAAAAAAAAAATTAAAAAAAAAAAAAAAAGAAAGTCAAGTTTGTTTTACTGTCGTGACTCAGACTGTGAAAGTTACGGCCCCTTTGTAACTAAGTGCTTAGTTAAGATGGAAAAGGCATTATACTTGTACAGTAAGATATTTGAGAGAGCGAGAGAGAAAGTGGTGGTGGATCACATTCACTTAACTTATATCAGTATATTGTTCAATTATTCAATTTGATAATTATAAGTATATAATTATAATGATAAATATAAGTATATATAATTATTCAATTTGATTATTATTAATCTCTTACAACAATTTATGAATTAAAACTTTATCATAGTTTATAATCTAAAAGTTATAAAGTAATTTATAAATTAAACTTCATGATAGTTCTTATACATACATACCCATGGTGTGTATGGCACAAATGTACAGAAAAAAACATGGTATATAAAGTGTCTCATGTTATCTGTGGTTTCAGGCATCTACTTGGAACTTATCTCTTACAGATATACGGGAACTCCTGTATCCTTCCCCCACCAAACAAAAAAGCATGCTATGTACTATTTTATACCCTGCTTTTTTTAAAAAAAATTTTGGCCTCTTTTATTTATTTATTTATTTTCATCCATCTTTATTTGGCCTGTGTGGGCCTCTCATTGCAGTGGCATCCTTGTTGCAGAGCACCGGCTCTGGGCACATGCTCTCCAGAGCACTGGCTTGTAATTGGGCACGCCCATCCAGCCGCTCCACGACACATGGGATCTTCCCAGGTCAAGGACCAAACCGGTGCCCCCTGCACTGCAAAGTGGACTCTTTACCCACTGGACCACCAGGAAAGCCCCATATACTTTGCTTTTTTGTGAAACACTGTGTTAGATATTATTCCATATTAGTAAGTACAAATTAACGTCTTCTTCCTAAGAGCTATATAATATTTTGTTGCATGAGCATAGTATCATATATATATATACACAAATATCTGTGCATATATACATATTATATGCATATATATATATAAATTTAAACCAGTCTCCTATTGATAGATATTTATGTTGTTAATCTTTTGCTATTATAAGCAACACCACAGTGAATAGTCTTAGGTGTGCAATATTATTTGTGCTTGTGTGAGGCTGTCTGTACAAACGGAATTGTGGATTGAGGTGTATTGACATGGTAATTTTTGTATCTATTATCAAATAATTCTCCAGAATTTTCTAATAGTTTCTATTCCTCTACCTAGCTCTCCTTTTTGATTCTGGGGATTGTCAATAGAATCTGTTCTGAGGAGGTCATAGGTGAGGAAATAGGACATAAGATTGAACAGGAAAGATCTGTGTTTTTACGTCAGCCTCATAAAAATGAGATTTATAAATAGTTTGCCAAATATTTTGGCAAAATAGACTATCAAACAATCCTCTCTGCTAGGAAGCCTGCGACACGGAGTAATGAGAAGATTGGACTTCGTGATAAGAGTCTGCTTGCAGTCTGACACTGCCAGTGCTCACCGTGGGATCTTGATTAAGCAATCAGCCTTTCTTTGACCTCAGTTTTCTTGTTTGTCAAATGAGTGTTTTGAGTGAATGATCTCTGAAGAATCTTTGGATCCAAACTTGTTTAATTCTATGAGACTTGCTTTACTTGTTATAATGAAAGCTCTTATTAGAGGAATAGCTATATAATTTGCAAGGCTTATATATAATGAAAATGTAGGGTCCCTTATTCAAAAATTATTAAGAATATCAAGATGTCTACAAAGGAGCATTACGCTAAGTCTGGCCCTTTTAAGTGCAATGACCCTGTGCACCTGCGCTTAGCTTGACCGTGAAGCTGGTCCTGCTTCTTTACAGATCCTGCCCCTCAATCAGGTTTATTTCTGCTTAAGCTTTTGGTGGCAGTTTGACTAAGATGTATACTTGAGACCTTGCTCCCCAACCCTGGTAATTCTTTTCTGCAAAATGGTGCTTTGGTCCAGAGCCCCTGACCAAAGAAGCTGCTCTAAACCTTATCTTGTATGTGGGCTCTTGATCACTGGACCAGATGTAGACACCTGATTCGAAGGTAGCCAGTTCATAGGCTGATGAATAGTTTGTAAGGTGGTTGACAGGTAAAGCTTCTGACCAACAGGAGTTAAGTAATTACAATGGCAAACAGATTCCAGAATTTGATCTGAGGAATAGAGAGGAACAGCCGGTCGGATTGGGACTTAAGGGTGAGAGTTGGGTCAGATAGGTAGAGAAGGGAAAAGCCACACATAACCCTGTGTAACTTAACAGTGTGAGCCCTCATGACTTGAGATAGCCTAACTGAAGTTATTTCTGTCCTTTGGAACCCAAAGAGCATAAGTAGACCAGTGTAATGCTAGAGCATAGCTTTACCCTGTTAATGTTTAAGCCATCTAGAGAGTGTGGCTTAAGAACAATTAAAAGTATGGAAATAGAAAAAAAAAAAAAAAAAGCTCCGAAATCCTGTTTCTCCTTCATCTGCCCGCTATTGTGTTGGAATCAGCTGATGAATATCCTGTGGTGGGCAGATGAGGTGTGATCTGAGCTTAGTGAGAATTGCCTTTCCATCTTTTACCTGCTTCATTTAGTCATGTCATTGCCAACTTTCTTACATATCCTGAGGACTTTTTTTCCTCAACTTCTCCTAAGTTATTCTTGACATCTTGTTCTACTTCCATTGGAGTAGTCCTAGGAAAAATGTAGCTGTCAAATGTGTAACAAGACACATATTTTCTTGGTGTATATCTTTTTCTTTCTGTGGGGCCATGCTAATGGATCCCTGGAGTCTGCAGCAGGCTGAGGCTGGAGGTGTGCTGAATGACCTCTTCAGACCTTTTAAGCTTTGCCGTACTGAGAAAGGTTTCAGTATAGTCATTTCCCAACTCCTCAGTGTAGAACATCTGTATCATTGTCTGATGCTTTTCCCTTTCCTTCACGGTTCAGTAGAGGCTGAGTTTGTTGGTCTTCAGATGAATAACTGACTAATTTGGTCTGGAATGTCATATAACTTATCATTGACAGTAATTTGCTTTCTGGGACACATTAAAATCTGGGGCGTGTGGATGCATTACTTATAATCACATGTACTGCACAGAGTGGCCTGTGTAAATGAGGCAGGCATAAAGCTGCACTAGGTAAACTGGATCCTGAGTCACTCAAATCAGTGTAGCCCAATCAGCCTGGGTAAACACGACAGAGGACTCCTCTCTTCCTCCCAGGTGCCTCTTGGCAGGGCACGGTTGAGCTGTGTTTATGGGGTAGGCTAGGAATACAAACCATCAGTTGGCATTAACTGTGGAGAAAGGGATATTTTTCTTTGCCTTTATATTAATGTACTTGCTTCCAGTGTTCTGCCATGAAAAGGCTCAGGTCCAAAGTGAAACAAAGATGAAAAGCCTAAGGTTCTCTATTCTTTCTTGTCTTGGCCATTAGCTGTGTTTTTGCCAAGATCCAGTGAATATTTTGGTGAGCGTCAGTGCAGGGATGGGTTTGAGCCTGTGGATTGTCAGGGTGGTGGAAATACACTGGAGCAATGTGTGGGCAGGAAGGGGGAAAAATGGATCTGGTAATATATTCAGGTTCAGATTTTGCTCTGATTTCTGGGAGTCTAAGACTTTGCCTATCTCTGTTTTTTCCTTATAAAAGGAGATGCTAACACTGATGGTTCCCTTAATGTTGAGACATAATCCCCACATTTATGACTGCACTACTTCTTGTTTCCATGACATATACCCAGGTTTTAGAAAATAATAAGGATTTAAAAAAAGACCTATTTCTTTATTTAAAATATTTATTTCTTTATTTGACTGCAATGGGTCTTAGTTGCAACACGCAGAATCTTCACTGTGGCATGTGGGATCTTTTGTTACAGTGCACTGACTTCTCTTTAGTTGTGGCACATGGGCTGCAGAGCATGTGGGTTCAGTAGTTGCAGCTCTTAGTTGATCCACGGCATGGGAGACCCTACTTCCCCAACCAGGGATTGAACCTGCATCCCCTGCCTTGGAAGATGGACTCCTAATCACTGGACCACCAAGGAAGTCCCATAATAAGGACTTTTATTTAATTAGATTTTCTTAGTAGAAGAGTTAATATGTGGGGAAATCAGGCTGATTGAAAAGCAGCTCAGAAACACTTATCTAAGTGTGTATATGTGGGTGTGTATTTATTATTTAAAAAATATTAAGAAGCCACAGTATTAATAGAAGAGTGGGTGGGGTGAATCAGGCATTTTAAAGCGTTGATCAGTAAAAGAACACGTTCTAGTCCTCCCAATCAGCCTGGGTAAACACGACAGAGGACTCTCTCTTCCTCCCAGGTGCCTCTTGGCAGGGCACGGTTGAGCTGTGTTTATGGGGTAGGCTAGGAATACAAACCATCAGTTGGCATTAACTGTGGAGAAAGGGATATTTTTCTTTGCCTTTATATTAATGTACTTGCTTCCAGTGTTCTGCCATGAAAAGGCTCAGGTCCAAAGTGAAACAAAGATGAAAAGCCTAAGGTTCTCTATTCTTTCTTGTCTTGGCCATTAGCTGTGTTTTTGCCAAGATCCAGTGAATATTTTGGTGAGCGTCAGTGCAGGGATGGGTTTGAGCCTGTGGATTGTCAGGGTGGTGGAAATACACTGGAGCAATGTGTGGGCAGGAAGGGGGAAAAATGGATCTGGTAATATATTCAGGTTCAGATTTTGCTCTGATTTCTGGGAGCCTAAGACTTTGCCTATCTCTGTTTTTTCCTTATAAAAGGAGATGCTAACACTGATGGTTCCCTTAATGTTGAGACATAATCCCCACATTTATGACTGCACTACTTCTTGTTTCCATGACATATACCCAGGTTTTAGAAAATAATAAGGATTTAAAAAAAGACCTATTTCTTTATTTAAAATATTTATTTCTTTATTTGACTGCAATGGGTCTTAGTTGCAACACGCAGAATCTTCACTGTGGCATGTGGGATCTTTTGTTACAGTGCACTGACTTCTCTTTAGTTGTGGCACATGGGCTGCAGAGCATGTGGGTTCAGTAGTTGCAGCTCTTAGTTGATCCACGGCATGGGAGACCCTACTTCCCCAACCAGGGATTGAACCTGCATCCCCTGCCTTGGAAGATGGACTCCTAATCACTGGACCACCAAGGAAGTCCCATAATAAGGACTTTTATTTAATTAGATTTTCTTAGTAGAAGAGTTAATATGTGGGGAAATCAGGCTGATTGAAAAGCAGCTCAGAAACACTTATCTAAGTGTGTATATGTGGGTGTGTATTTATTATTTAAAAAATATTAAGAAGCCACAGTATTAATAGAAGAGTGGGTGGGGTGAATCAGGCATTTTAAAGCGTTGTCAGTGAAACGCCTCCCAAGAACTACAAAGGCAACATGGCAATAGAAGTAAGGGGAAAAAGAACTCTTACGGATTTGAACCTGATTGTCCTGAGGAAATCCAGAGGGTAAATTAATGACTGATTCCTGTGATGGAGTGGGATTAAGGGCAGACTACCAGAGTGATCTCTACTAGCAGGAGTTGGGCTTATTTTATTATTTCTATTTCCCATTTAATTATGAGAACGTTCTCATAAACTCATCTTTCACAGCCCACGTACTGAGTTCTGAAAGTGATGTCATGTAACTTACAACCAAATACAGAGCAGTCATTGAGCACTCCCCATTTATACAGAATCACGACTCCTTCTGCAGAATCCTCAAAGAGAACAAAGTAAATGGTATAAACAGAACACAGGGTCAGGGTCTTCTGTTTCTGTATGATGCCTCCAGGACTTTGCATCTGGTGAGTAATGAGACTCCCTCCCCATCAGGCAAGGCTGTTGATGGCCGCCCACATGGACCTGCAGGCTCTGGTGTTGACTAGGAGAGAGCATACACTTTGTGGATTAAATGAAGTGTTTGTGAACAGTAGAAATTAGGCAAAAGTTTGAGACATTCTGGAAGGCAGAGTGAATGAGGTAATTGGATGGTAGAATGGAACATTTCCCTTAAAAATGTACTCCACTTCCATCTATCCTGATTCCAGAATGTTCAAACAGTATAAAAGAATACAGAATGCAGTGATACATCTAACTTAACATCTCTCGTGATTTTTTACCTCTCTTCCAGAGGTAGCCACTGTTCGGTGTGTTTTAAAATGTGTAGCCCTTTTATACCCCAGTATATGTGTATATTCAAGTGTCTATGTTTTTTTTTCTTCCAGAAATAAATGGGATATTATATATATTGTCTCATAACTTAGAAATATGTCTTAGAGAATAACTACACTTTAAAAAAATGTAGTGTCAGTCTTCCTTAGGTGGACATTTAGCTTTCACTACTATAAATAATGCTACAGTGAATATCCTTTTTATCTAAGTGTGTATATGTGGGTGTGTATTTATTATTTAAAAAATATTAAGAAGCCACAGTATTAATAGAAGAGTGGGTGGGGTGAATCAGGCATTTTAAAGCGTTGTCAGTGAAACGCCTCCCAAGAACTACAAAGGCAACATGGCAATAGGAGTAAGGGGAAAAAGAACTCTTACGGATTTGAACCTGATTGTCCTGAGGAAATCCAGAGGGTAAATTAATGACTGATTCCTGTGATGGAGTGGGATTAAGGGCAGACTACCAGAGTGATCTCTACTAGCAGGAGTTGGGCTTATTTTATTATTTCTATTTCCCATTTGATTATGAGAACGTTCTCATAAACTCATCTTTCACAGCCCACGTACTGAGTTCTGAAAGTGATGTCATGTAACTTACAACCAAATACAGAGCAGTCATTGAGCACTCCCCATTTATACAGAATCACGACTCCTTCTGCAGAATCCTCAAAGAGAACAAAGTAAATGGCATAAACAGAACACAGGGTCAGGGTCTTCTGTTTCTGTATGATGCCTCCAGGACTTTGCATCTGGTGAGTAATGAGACTCCCTCCCCATCAGGCAAGGCTGTTGATGGCCGCCCACATGGACCTGCAGGCTCTGGTGTTGACTAGGAGAGAGCATACACTTTGTGGATTAAATGAAGTGTTTGTGAACAGTAGAAATTAGGCAAAAGTTTGAGACATTCTGGAAGGCAGAGTGAATGAGGTAATTGGATGGTAGAATGGAACATTTCCCTTAAAAATGTACTCCACTTCCATCTATCCTGATTCCAGAATGTTCAAACAGTATAAAAGAATACAGAATGCAGTGATACATCTAACTTAACATCTCTCGTGATTTTTTTTTACTTCTCTTCCAGAGGTAGCCACTGTTCGGTGTGTTTTAAAATGTGTAGCCCTTTTATACCCCAGTATATGTGTATATTCAAGTGTCTATGTTTTTTTTTCTTCCAGAAATAAATGGGATATTATATATATTGTCTCATAACTTAGAAATATGTCTTAGAGAATAACTACACTTTAAAAAAATGTAGTGTCAGTCTTCCTTAGGTGGACATTTAGCTTTCACTACTATAAATAATGCTACAGTGAATATCCTTGTTTGTGTTTTTTTTTGTGCATAATTGCAAGCATTTCTCTAGAAGAGAGGCTTACTGGTGAAATTTCTGGGTAGAATTTTATGTGTATTTACCATAGTGACAGATGTTTCCAAATTGCTATCCTAAAAGAATACTGATTTTCATTCCCACCATCAGTGTATGAGAATATTAATTTTCCCCACATCCTTCACAACTCTGTATGTTATCAGTCTCGTTAATTTTTGACAATGTGGTGGATGAAAAGGAATGACTTAGTTGTTTTAACTTGTATTTCCTTGATTAGTAAAAGTTGAGCACCTTTTCCTGTACTAATTGACCATTTGCATTTTTTCTGTGGAATGTCTGTTTTTTTTCCATTGCGCTTCTCCTCACTGTGGTATTGTTTGTTATTTTCTCACAGTCCCTCCTTATATGTTTTCTGGATATAAATTACTTGGATTTTAAACATTTCACACATTCTACATATTTTGAAATTCATCCTTTTTTCATCCTTTGTGTCTTACTGTTCAGAAGTCTATGTTGTTGAATGTGTCAGTCCTTTCCTTTATGGCTTAATAATTTTATACCTCTTCCACATTATAAAAATATTTTCCTTAGTATTTTATAATTTAAAATTATTTATCTGTTTAATGAATTTACTATATAGCTTGGTGTAATGTGTGAGGTAGGAAAACTTTCCTTTTCTGGAATTTTTCTGGAACAGATTCTCATTCTAGACATACCCAACTCTGATCCATCCCACATATTGTCCTTTGTTGCCTTAGATTTATGGAGCCTTAGGACTTTTTGGAAGAAGAACCTCTGTAATTGTGGGCAGGATCACTTGTGATCCTGATCCTTTATCCTATGAGGAGAACCTTTAACGCTCATCAGATTCTTGAAAGGATGCATGATCCACAGAGGTTAAGAAGCCTCACACTGTCTTCTTTCCTCCACCTTCCATGGCAAAGTCCCCATGAGGTGACTTTGTTTCTGTATTCCCTTCCAAACTTCCCATTTCATTTCTTAAATTCTTCTCACTTAATATTAGTAGCACTTTTCATGAATTCGTTCAACAGTTGTTAAGTGAACACCTACCACATCAGGCATGGTATCAAAGATTTCACTGAGACCTAGAAGCTGCCCTTAACTGACTGATGGTCTAGTGGGGAAAACAGACAAATACCTCTTAGCTTATTAGGATACAGGATGATACAGGAAGTGTTGGCATGATGCTAGGCACAGAGCACTGTGACAGTCTATAGGAAGAAGTAAATCCTAGATATTTTTTGCCACGCCACACAGCTTGTAGGATCTTAGTTGGACTCTCAGCAGGGAAAGCAGAGTCCTAACCATAGGACTGCTGGAAATTTTCCTAGGTTTGTGTGTTAGTGTGTGTGTGTGTGTGTGTGCATGTGCGTGCACCTGTGTGTATGGAGTCATTTCAGAAATATCATTATAGCATCACTTTGGAGAATAAAGGAAACACAAAGAGACCCACTAGGAAGCTGGTCTTTGTTTCCATGAGAGAGGAATGTTAGGGATTGAACTGAAGCTGTGTAGGTGGAGAGGGGATAAGTATGAGAGATTCAGGTCATACTATGAAGGTGGAAGAGACTGGAATTATTTGTGGAGCTAGTGAGTATGGGAATTAATGGGGAATTAGAAGTCAGGGATAATTGCTAGCTTTCTGATTGGGTGATGGGTTGGTTGGTGGAGTCGTTGCTGAACTATGAGTTGCAGTTGGAGTACAAGATTTAAAAGAAAAGTTGAGCTTTGTTTTGTATGTTTGCAGTGCTGCGTATTGATACAGAGGTAGACATGGATGTGGTTACACTATGTGAGGGTATGGACAGAGCAGAGATCTGGGGATTATCCATGTTTCAAGAATTTGTGGGGAAAGGGAAAGTTTATCAGGTTGAGACAGATATGAGAAACATCAAGAAACAATATCACAGAAGGCACAGGAGGAGAGAGCTTCAAGAAAGAGGAAGTGGTCAACAGGGTGAAATACTACAGAGAAATCAGCTGAGATAAAGACAGAAAGAGGCACACGGATTAAGCTGTCTGGAAATCATTGGTGGCCTCCTGAGAGCACCGTCAAAGGAGTAGTCAGAGTTGGGGCTAGCAGGAGATGAGATACTCTGGGGAGGGATAGGACTGGAAGAGTGAATGGAAAGTGAGGGGGTAAGGGTAAGTCCATGTAGACAAGTCTTGCCCAAAGCTTTGCTGTGAAAGTTTGATGGTAGCTAAAGAGATATGCAGTGAGACTTCCCTGGTGGTCCATGCTCCCAACCCAGGGGGGCCAGGTTCATTCCCTGGTCAGGAAACTAGGTCCCACATGTCTCAACTAAAGATCCTGCATGCCACAATTGTGTGCCACCAAACAAATAGATGATAAACATTAAAAAAGGTATGGAGAAAAACTATTTCTTACGTAATGGAGTTGTGTTGTAAGGCTTTTAATTAAATTCTATTGAATCTAGAGTAAATCAATCAGTTATCTGGTAAGTATGTTTTATTCTTTTTTAAAAATTAATTTTATTGAAGTATCATATCTTTCATAGCTCAGTTTGTGAAGAATCTGCCTGTAGTGCAGAAGACCTGGGTTCAATTCCTGGGTTGGGAAGATCCACTGGAAAGGACATGGCAACCCATACTAGTATTCTTGCCTGGAAATCCCATGGACAGAGGAGCCTGGCGGGCTACAGTCCCTGGGATCGCAAGAGTTGGACACAACTTAGTAACTAAACCACTACCATATAGTTGATTTACAATGTTGTATTAATTTCTGCTATATATGGAAGTATTCAGTTTATCTATCTATCTATATGTGTGTGTGTGTATGCATTCTTTTTCATATTCTTTGCCATTATGGTTTATCACAGGATATTGAATATAGTTCCCTGTGCTATATGGTAGGACGTTATTGCTTATCCATTGTATACATAATAGTCTGCTTCTGCTAATCCCAAACTCCCAATCCATCCCCCACTCACCCCTTACCAGTAACCACAGCTGTGTTCTCTATGTCATCTGTTTTGTAGATAAGTTCATTTGTGTCATATTTAGATTCCAAAGAAGAGAGCTTCAAGAAAGAGGAAGTGGTCAACAGGGTGAAATACTACAGAGAAATCAGCTGAGATAAAGACAGAAAGAGGCACACGGATTAAGCTGTCTGGAAATCATTGGTGGCCTCCTGAGAGCACCGTCAAAGGAGTAGTCAGAGTTGGGGCTAGCAGGAGATGAGATACTCTGGGGAGGGATAGGACTGGAAGAGTGAATGGAAAGTGAGGGGGTAAGGGTAAGTCCATGTAGACAAGTCTTGCCCAAAGCTTTGCTGTGAAAGTTTGATGGTAGCTAAAGAGATATGCAGTGAGACTTCCCTGGTGGTCCATGCTCCCAACCCAGGGGGGCCAGGTTCATTCCCTGGTCAGGAAACTAGGTCCCACATGTCTCAACTAAAGATCCTGCATGCCACAATTGTGTGCCACCAAACAAATAGATGATAAACATTAAAAAAGGTATGGAGAAAACTATTTTTTACGTAATGGAGTTGTGTTGTAAGGCTTTTAATTAAATTCTATTGAATCTAGAGTAAATCAATCAGTTATCTGGTAAGTATGTTTTATTCTTTTTTAAAAATTAATTTTATTGAAGTATCATATCTTTCATAGCTCAGTTTGTGAAGAATCTGCCTGTAGTGCAGAAGACCTGGGTTCAATTCCTGGGTTGGGAAGATCCACTGGAAAGGACATGGCAACCCATACTAGTATTCTTGCCTGGAAATCCCATGGACAGAGGAGCCTGGCGGGCTACAGTCCCTGGGATCGCAAGAGTTGGACACAACTTAGTAACTAAACCACTACCATATAGTTGATTTACAATGTTGTATTAATTTCTGCTATATATGGAAGTATTCAGTTTATCTATCTATCTATATGTGTGTGTGTGTATGCATTCTTTTTCATATTCTTTGCCATTATGGTTTATCACAGGATATTGAATATAGTTCCCTGTGCTATATGGTAGGACGTTATTGCTTATCCATTGTATACATAATAGTCTGCTTCTGCTAATCCCAAACTCCCAATCCATCCCCCACTCACCCCTTACCAGTAACCACAGCTGTGTTCTCTATGTCATCTGTTTTGTAGATAAGTTCATTTGTGTCATATTTAGATTCCACATACAAGTGACATCATATGGTATGTCTTTCTCTTTCTGACTTCACTTAATATGATGTCTAAATCCATCCATGTTGTTGCAAATGACATTATTTCATTGTTTTTTTTGAGTCTGAGTAATATCCCATTGTGTATATATAAACCACATCTTCTTTATCCAGTCATCTGTTGATGGACATTTAGGTTGTTTCCCTGTCTTGGCCATTGTGATAGGTATGTTTTGTTCTTAAAAAACTTGATAGCTGAACTTGATAAAGATTTTCTTTGATTTATATTCAATGTGTTAAAAATATTTAACAGCTGAAGTGACCAGTCAAGATAGAAGCTGTAATCTATCAGAACAGATGATGCCTGAAAACAACTGGTCAGACTATACCAATGACTAACTGTCCTGTTCCTGTTTCCAAGGACTGCTTACATGTGCACATGGATTTTCTTGTCTTTTTTTTTTTTTTTTAAGAAATAGTTAGATCAAAGAAACTGACTTTCAAGGTTGAATTAGTAGGATTTTTAGGGTCCCTGAAGGACCAGATTACAGAAGTTATAAGTAGTATTGAAAAATGTATGCAAAACTCTTTTAAAAAGTTACTTTTTATTGAAGGATAATTGGTTTACAATATTGTGTAGCCATGCCTATGACTGCATAGGTATATATATATATATGTCCCCTCCCTCCCGAACCTTTATCCCACCTCCTACCCCATCTGCCAGGTGTCAGAGAGCACTTGCTCTGCGCTCCCTGCCTCATACAGCAAATTCCCACTGTATCTATTTTACATATGGCAGTGTATATGTTTCCATGCTGCTCTCTCCATTCATGCCATCCTCTGCTTCCTCCAGTATGTTCACAGTCTGTCTCCAGTGTCTGTCTTCACTGCTGCCCTGCAAATAGGTTCATCAGTACCATCTTTCTAGATTCCATGGTGGTGGTTTAGTTGCTAAGTCGTTTCTGACTCTTTTGTGACCCCATGGACTGTGTAGCCCGCCAGGCTCCTCTGTCGTGAGATTTCCCAGGCAAGAGTACTGCAATGACTTATCAGTTCCTTCTCGGGGGGATCTTCCTGACCCAGGGATTGAACCCACATCTCCTGCATTGCAGACAGAGTCTTTACCACTGAAACACCAGGAAGCATAGATTCTATATATATGTATTTATATATGATGTCTAAATCATCCATGTTGTTGCAAATGACATTATTTCATTGTTTTTTTTGAGTCTGAGTAATATCCCATTGTGTATATATAAACCACATCTTCTTTATCCAGTCATCTGTTGATGGACATTTAGGTTGTTTCCCTGTCTTGGCCATTGTGATAGGTATGTTTTGTTCTTAAAAAACTTGATAGCTGAACTTGATAAAGATTTTCTTTGATTTATATTCAATGTGTTAAAAATATTTAACAGCTGAAGTGACCAGTCAAGATAGAAGCTGTAATCTATCAGAACAGATGATGCCTGAAAACAACTGGTCAGACTATACCAATGACTAACTGTCCTGTTCCTGTTTCCAAGGACTGCTTACATGTGCACATGGATTTTCTTGTCTTTTTTTTTTTTTTTTTTAAGAAATAGTTAGATCAAAGAAACTGACTTTCAAGGTTGAATTAGTAGGATTTTTAGGGTCCCTGAAGGACCAGATTACAGAAGTTATAAGTAGTATTGAAAAATGTATGCAAAACTCTTTTAAAAAGTTACTTTTTATTGAAGGATAATTGGTTTACAATATTGTGTAGCCATGCCTATGACTGCATAGGTATATATATATATATGTCCCCTCCCTCCCGAACCTTTATCCCACCTCCTACCCCATCTGCCAGGTGTCAGAGAGCACTTGCTCTGCGCTCCCTGCCTCATACAGCAAATTCCCACTGTATCTATTTTACATATGGCAGTGTATATGTTTCCATGCTGCTCTCTCCATTCATGCCATCCTCTGCTTCCTCCAGTATGTTCACAGTCTGTCTCCAGTGTCTGTCTTCACTGCTGCCCTGCAAATAGGTTCATCAGTACCATCTTTCTAGGTTCCATGGTGGTGGTTTAGTTGCTAAGTCGTTTCTGACTCTTTTGTGACCCCATGGACTGTGTAGCCCGCCAGGCTCCTCTGTCGTGAGATTTCCCAGGCAAGAGTACTGCAATGACTTATCAGTTCCTTCTCGGGGGAATCTTCCTGACCCAGGGATTGAACCCACATCTCCTGCATTGCAGACAGAGTCTTTACCACTGAAACACCAGGGAAGCATAGATTCTATATATATGTATTTATATATGATCAAAATGTGTATGAAACTCTTGCTAAGTTTGATTGAAGGCTGCATTTGTATTCAAGAGCCTTTGTGGGCACAAAGCATAGAAAAGCAAACAGGAACACGGAATAATTTTGATTTTCTTCCCTTAACAACTAAGATTAACAATATGTGACAAGTTGTGGAGGAAGAACAAAATGAACGTAACACATTCTAAGTAAGAATTATAAGAGCAAGACAGATTTTTAGTTTCAAATAGTAATTTCACTTTGAGCTGTAAGGTTAGGAACAAGATGAACTTTTCCCGTTGCAGAGCACATGTGATGGGGGCCTTTCTATTTTGGCTGATCTTCCCTCAGTGACCAGTGCTAGTGCTGGAATTAACACGATATGAACCAGAACCTTCTTGCATGTACTCTGTGGTTTTTGATAAGGCAGGAGTGCAAGGGCAGAGGCCTTCAGCTTAAAGTTGATGCACTTTATTATTTTAGCTCAAGACTCCTCATTTTTTTCCTTTTTGGTAAATGTGCCATCTTGCATTATCTCAGAAAATATTTTTTTCAAATAGGAACTGTGGCATATTTTTTTTTCTTTTGACAAATGCTGTGTAGCTAAACCTCTCAGCATAATTGGTCCTCTTTCAAAGATTTTCATGTGGAATATTTATAGTGAAATATAAGTCTGTCTGGTATATAAACCGAACTGTTACAGCGATTATACTCTCCTTTACACTTCTCAGTGATTGCTTAGAATGTCACGTTTTGATAACCATGCGCTCTCTTTGCCATTCTTTCCAGTATGTTCACAGTCTGTCTCCAGTGTCTGTCTTCACTGCTGCCCTGCAAATAGGTTCATCAGTACCATCTTTCTAGATTCCATGGTGGTGGTTTAGTTGCTAAGTCGTTTCTGGCTCTTTTGTGACCCCATGGACTGTGTAGCCCGCCAGGCTCCTCTGTCGTGAGATTTCCCAGGCAAGAGTACTGCAATGACTTATCAGTTCCTTCTCGGGGGGATCTTCCTGACCCAGGGATTGAACCCACATCTCCTGCATTGCAGACAGAGTCTTTACCACTGAAACACCAGGGAAGCATAGATTCTATATATATGTATTTATATATGATCAAAATGTGTATGAAACTCTTGCTAAGTTTGATTGAAGGCTGCATTTGTATTCAAGAGCCTTTGTGGGCACAAAGCATAGAAAAGCAAACAGGAACACGGAATAATTTTGATTTTCTTCCCTTAACAACTAAGATTAACAATATGTGACAAGTTGTGGAGGAAGAACAAAATGAACGTAACACATTCTAAGTAAGAATTATAAGAGCAAGACAGATTTTTAGTTTCAAATAGTAATTTCACTTTGAGCTGTAAGGTTAGGAACAAGATGAACTTTTCCCGTTGCAGAGCACATGTGATGGGGGCCTTTCTATTTTGGCTGATCTTCCCTCAGTGACCAGTGCTAGTGCTGGAATTAACACGATATGAACCAGAACCTTCTTGCATGTACTCTGTGGTTTTTGATAAGGCAGGAGTGCAAGGGCAGAGGCCTTCAGCTTAAAGTTGATGCACTTTATTATTTTAGCTCAAGACTCCTCATTTTTTTCCTTTTTGGTAAATGTGCCATCTTGCATTATCTCAGAAAATATTTTTTTCAAATAGGAACTGTGGCATATTTTTTTTTCTTTTGACAAATGCTGTGTAGCTAAACCTCTCAGCATAATTGGTCCTCTTTCAAAGATTTTCATGTGGAATGTTTATAGTGAAATATAAGTCTGTCTGGTATATAAACCGAACTGTTACAGCGATTATACTCTCCTTTACACTTCTCAGTGATTGCTTAGAATGTCACGTTTTGATACACTTTCAAGAAAACAGGGATTTAAAAGTTCATTTCAAAAAGAAGGCAGAAAAAAAATGAGGTTTCTGTGGGATGGATAAAGTGCTTAATGCTCTTTTGGTGGGTAGAGTCAATAATATTACTTTTCTTGAATAGAGAGAAAGAAAAGCTCAGTTTGTTTACCAGAGTTCCACACCTGATGCTATTGGTTTGTTTTGTCTTATTTTTTGTGGAGTTATTGCATTTTAGCTGTGTGTTGTAGTTGACTATAAATCAGAAATAGGCTCCATTGGTGCCCTCTCTTAGACAGGCTGTGCAAATGTTCTTATCAAGGAAATATAAGAAAAGCAAGAAATACTCAGAATCAACATTTTGTCTGTAGATATGGTACTGATATTTAAAAAAAATTTTTTTTGGCCTCTTTTTATTGGTCTTTCATTTTGTTTATTTTCATCCGTATCTGTTCTTTGGCCTGTGTGGGCCTCCCATTGCAGTGGCCTCTCCCGTAGAAGAGCACTGGCTCTGGGCCCATGTGCTCCAGACCGCTAGCTCGTAATTGGACACACTGGTTCAGCCACTCTGCAGCACGTGGAATCTTTCCGGGTAAGCAATCAAACTGGCGCCCCTTGTACTGCAAGGCGGACTCATTACCCACTGGACCACTAGGGAAGCCCTGTACTGATGCTTCACAATGATTTTTAACTCTTTTCCCAGGTCACATAAGTCTAAAAGGACAGGTTTAGAAAACCAAGGTGAAGGTGATAGTCACATATACTTTTGACCTTGAATACTTAACAGACAGAATCATTAGAACCTCAGCATTTTCCTCTGTTTTTCACATTCCAAGCTCTCGCCCTTTCTTTGATCTGGTCTTGACTGAGATCTCTCAGACATCTGTTCTATCGCCAGTGTTAATCTTTGCTTTGCCGCTGGTTGGCCTCCTCTGGGAGTTACTGCCTACTCCTTTCATGACCTCATGCCTACCTACTTACCCTTCTCACTCTGTTTCCTCATCCTTATTACAGTTCTCTAAGTGAAGAATGTCCCAAAGGGTAATCTTGATCTTTCTGTCCTTCTAAAAATTCTTGGTTTATTTTTTTGGTGGCATGGTATACAGGATTCCAGTTTCCTGACCAGGGATGAACCCAAGCCCCCTGCAGTGAAAGTGTGGAATCTTAACCACTAAACCACCAGGGAAGTTCCCTAAAACTCTTGGTTTTAAGGAAATCTAGATAACCAACTTCAAGGACGGATTAAGGACATTTGAATGGCATCACAGAGTGCTGCAAAATTTTGCCTCTTTATTAGCACCAAACCAGTGGCCCAGGAAGACATCTAGGTGCCTCATTAAACCTCTGCATCAGTAAGAGAGTTTACCTCCCCAAACACAGTTCTCTTAGAGATGGGGGTAGGGGTGGAGGCAGAGTTTTACAGTTTCTGCCAATTGGTCTTCTTGGCCAGGAAATACATAAGTTCTTCAGGTACAAAAGACTCCCTGAGAGTTGATTCTGCTCTGATGTTGTTCAGCAAATTCAGTCCCAATTCTGAAGGTCTTTGGAAACATTTTAAAAAAGGAAATTCTTTCACAAATGTGCTGACCTGGTATTCCACTTAAATATCTAGAGTCTTAATTAAACCAATTTTTTAGCCATTTTCTAAAGCAGTTCTCTAGGGGTATCAATAACTCTAATTTCTGCAAATGATAATGAGATCATGGAAATTAAACTTTATAGGAAGCTGGACCATATCTCTAGCCCTGGCACAATCTCTTTCTCATCTTAAACTGTTACTTTATATCACCAGAACTTGCATTAGGCCATTCTGGCTTTGTCAGTTGCTTCTCACCATGACCTTCCTCAGTCAAGAGCATTTACTGAATGTCCATGTGGCTGAGATCAGTACCATAAGAAATTATGAGTCTCTGCTCTTAAAATCCTTGCAGTGGAGTTGACCTTGTTGGATCAGGTAGAGGCTATGGTGTTCCCCTCAGAACATCAGAGGTCACAAGAGTATACAGAGGCCTGCAAGATAGACTACCAGGGTCTAGAATTTTAGGAGGGAGGTGTATAATATTATAATCTTTCAGAGCATGAACTCTTTCATTTTTAAATATTTATTTTTTTAATTGAAAGACAATTGCTTTACAGTATTGTGCTGGTTTCTGCCATTTATCAACATGAATCAGCCATAGCTGATATGTCCCCTCCCTTTTGAACCTCCCTCCTACCTTCCATCCCATCCTACCCTCCTAGGTTGTAACCGAGCCCTGATTTGACTTTTCTGAGTCATACAGCAAATTCCCACTGGCTATCTATTTTACATGTGATAGTGTATATGTTTCCCAGAGCATGGACTTTTAGGTCGAATAGTTGTTATGTTGTTCAGTTGTTATTTCGTGTCTGACTCTTTGTAATCCTGTGTACTGCAGTATGCCAGGTTTCCCTGTCTTTCACAGTCTCCTGAAGTTTGCTCAAGTTCATGTCCATTGAGTTGGTGATGGTATCTAACCATCTTCTGCCATCAGATAGATCTGGGTCCAAATTTTGGCTTCACCATTTGTTAGCTGTGTGCCCTTACACAAATTTCATAACCTCTTCATACCTTAGTTTTTTATTTTGTAAAAGAGAAGTGATAATATATTCTTTGCCTTATGTAGACTAGAGGTTTAAATGTGAAAAAGAGTTTAGCATAGAGTCTGGAACATAATCAGTGCCTAATAAATGATGGCCTTCATATTAAATGGCCTATTGGCTTTTTCTTGGAATCTGTTTGTTTCAAGAAGGGCCCAAAGACAGAAATAACTACAGAGATATTGAACATTCAGACTATGTATACCAAAGGAGAGGTGCACTTTTTTTTTTTTCTATTGAGAAACATTGACCCCTGATAGAAAAGGATCAATTGAAGGCCTTGTTAAGAAACTAATTTGCTTTCCTCCCCTTAGAGAAATACAAAATATTGAATCTATCTACTTTTAAGAACTTAGAACGTAGCTCTTTACTCAGTAAATAACTTGAATAGATTTCTAGACCTTTAAGGGACCTCAGAGACCATCTAGTATAATCTCTTTATTTAATAGATGAGACAGTTGAGGGCCAAAATAGAAACTGATTGTCATCACCTCCTTCACCATAAAGACCATAGGAAAAGACCCTTCTAAGTCTAACTGCTAGCATTTTCACTATACTGTGTGCCTAGTTGTTCAGTTAAGCAAGAGGGAAAGGAAGAGAGAAAAAATATTAAGAAGAGGGAGAGAAAAGCAAAAGGAATTAGAATTGGGAGGGAGATTCACAAAGAGGAAAGTACAGAGAGAGCACAAGGAAAAGAAGGCACAAGTGGTCACTTCCAACAACAATAGAATGTACATTCTTTCAAGCTGGCTGTTTCTTCTTTGATGGGTTTGTCATTCTAAACGAATATCTGGATGAATGACAGAACTTCATTACCAGTTGGGAGTCTCTGAGAATAATCCAGATAAGAAACGCTGATGACATGAACTAAGGTGGCAGCCATAGAGATGGTTCCAAAGCTTGGATTTGGGATTTCAGAGAGACAGAGATATATATACTGTTAGACTGGATGTTGGAGGAAGGGAATGGAAAAGTAAAGAATGAGTTCAGAGTTTTTGACTCATAAACTAGACAGATGGTGATAATCATTTACTGAGATGGAGTAAGTATTGGACATGTTATGTTTTATTGCCAGCCCCCCCTTCCCCCGCCGCCAATTCTGAGTGTACCATTGGCTTTATTTGAGTCAGGAACTCAGAAACAACAAGGCTGAAGATACAAACTTGGTAGTTTTCAGTGTAAGTATATTTATAGGAGTGGGTGGGATCATCTAGAGACGGATTGAGTATAGAAGGGAGAAGGATGCTGAGTTTAGAGTATTCCATCTTTTATAGAACCAACAGAGGAAAGGGCTAGCACATGAGACCCAGGAGTAGTTAGTGTGGGAAGTAAAGATGACATGGGTTACTCAAAAATTTTTTTAGATATTTATTTGGCTGTGCTGGGTCTTTAATTGTGGCATGCAGGATCTTTGATCTTCATTGAAGCATGTGAGATCTTTAGTTGCAGAGTGTGGGATCTAGTTCCATGACCAGGGGTCAAAATTAGGCTTTGCATTGGGAGTATGGAGTCTTAGCCACTGGACCACCAGGAAATAGATGAGACAGTTGAGGGCCAAAATAGAAACTGATTGTCATCACCTCCTTCACCATAAAGACCATAGGAAAAGACCCTTCTAAGTCTAACTGCTAGCATTTTCACTATACTGTGTGCCTAGTTGTTCAGTTAAGCAAGAGGGAAAGGAAGAGAGAAAAAATATTAAGAAGAGGGAGAGAAAAGCAAAAGGAATTAGAATTGGGAGGGAGATTCACAAAGAGGAAAGTACAGAGAGAGCACAAGGAAAAGAAGGCACAAGTGGTCACTTCCAACAACAATAGAATGTACATTCTTTCAAGCTGGCTGTTTCTTCTTTGATGGGTTTGTCATTCTAAACGAATATCTGGATGAATGACAGAACTTCATTACCAGTTGGGAGTCTCTGAGAATAATCCAGATAAGAAACGCTGATGACATGAACTAAGGTGGCAGCCATAGAGATGGTTCCAAAGCTTGGATTTGGGATTTCAGAGAGACAGAGATATATATACTGTTAGACTGGATGTTGGAGGAAGGGAATGGAAAAGTAAAGAATGAGTTCAGAGTTTTTGACTCATAAACTAGACAGATGGTGATAATCATTTACTGAGATGGAGTAAGTATTGGACATGTTATGTTTTATTGCCAGCCCCCCCTTCCCCTGCCGCCAATTCTGAGTGTACCATTGGCTTTATTTGAGTCAGGAACTCAGAAACAACAAGGCTGAAGATACAAACTTGGTAGTTTTCAGTGTAAGTATATTTATAGGAGTGGGTGGGATCATCTAGAGACGGATTGAGTATAGAAGGGAGAAGGATGCTGAGTTTAGAGTATTCCATCTTTTATAGAACCAACAGAGGAAAGGGCTAGCACATGAGACCCAGGAGTAGTTAGTGTGGGAAGTAAAGATGACATGGGTTACTCAAAAATTTTTAGATATTTATTTGGCTGTGCTGGGTCTTTAATTGTGGCATGCAGGATCTTTGATCTTCATTGAAGCATGTGAGATCTTTAGTTGCAGAGTGTGGGATCTAGTTCCATGACCAGGGGTCAAAATTAGGCTTCCTGCATTGGGAGTATGGAGTCTTAGCCACTGGACCACCAGGAAAGTCGCTGGTTTACTTGAGTTTCAGCTAGAAGCTTCATAGAATCACTTCAATGGAAGGAATGGAATATGGAAGAATGTGGGCTGGATAGAGGCACAGGTAGGTGGGTTAGGACTGTGTGAACCAAAGCAGTGCTAAGCAATGGGTCAGTGGGAATTTGAAGATCTGTAGGAGAGAACTTTAGCTTGCTCCTGTCTTATGAACTTGGTTAAAAATAGAAAACAAAAAACAAAAAGCAACAACCTGTCGAGTAGAAATAATTTTGGTTAGACTTGCACTGATATGAAGGTTAAGAGATAGTTACCAGATCAGATTGATTAGTAGGTTTTGAAAGACATAAACCATTGTAGATGTCCTATGTCTGTTGTACTAAACCAAGCGTGAGTTGATGGAGGCCTGGACTAGGATGGTGGCCTTGAGAGTGAAGGATTGGAATCTAGAGGCATTTGTAAAGGAAGCAGTAGCAGGATTTTATGACTTAATGTAAGTGACTGGTTATAGGTGATGAAGGAGAGGGAAGAGACCCAAATGATTCAAGGGTGCAATAATTATATGTTTTTATTGTAGCAAGGAAGACTAATTTTTAAAAAATGAGTTAGTGGTTCATTCTTTACCAGAACCATTAGTAACTCACAGTTTGAACTTATATAGTTGTTTCTGTATATTGAAGGGATGATAAAAATTTGGTAAAAATAATTATATTGATAGCAAATTGGCTCTTCCATCTAGAGACGGATTGAGTATAGAAGGGAGAAGGATGCTGAGTTTAGAGTATTCCATCTTTTATAGAACCAACAGAGGAAAGGGCTAGCACATGAGACCCAGGAGTAGTTAGTGTGGGAAGTAAAGATGACATGGGTTACTCAAAAATTTTTTTAGATATTTATTTGGCTGTGCTGGGTCTTTAATTGTGGCATGCAGGATCTTTGATCTTCATTGAAGCATGTGAGATCTTTAGTTGCAGAGTGTGGGATCTAGTTCCATGACCAGGGGTCAAAATTAGGCTTCCTGCATTGGGAGTATGGAGTCTTAGCCACTGGACCACCAGGAAAGTCGCTGGTTTACTTGAGTTTCAGCTAGAAGCTTCATAGAATCACTTCAATGGAAGGAATGGAATATGGAAGAATGTGGGCTGGATAGAGGCACAGGTAGGTGGGTTAGGACTGTGTGAACCAAAGCAGTGCTAAGCAATGGGTCAGTGGGAATTTGAAGATCTGTAGGAGAGAACTTTAGCTTGCTCCTGTCTTATGAATTTGGGTTTAAAAAATAGAAAACAAAAAACAAAAAGCAACAACCTGTCGAGTAGAAATAATTTTGGTTAGACTTGCACTGATATGAAGGTTAAGAGATAGTTACCAGATCAGATTGATTAGTAGGTTTTGAAAGACATAAACCATTGTAGATGTCCTATGTCTGTTGTACTAAACCAAGCGTGAGTTGATGGAGGCCTGGACTAGGATGGTGGCCTTGAGAGTGAAGGATTGGAATCTAGAGGCATTTGTAAAGGAAGCAGTAGCAGGATTTTATGACTTAATGTAAGTGACTGGTTATAGGTGATGAAGGAGAGGGAAGAGACCCAAATGATTCAAGGGTGCAATAATTATATGTTTTTATTGTAGCAAGGAAGACTAATTTTTAAAAAATGAGTTAGTGGTTCATTCTTTACCAGAACCATTAGTAACTCACAGTTTGAACTTATATAGTTGTTTCTGTATATTGAAGGGATGATAAAAATTTGGTAAAAATAATTATATTGATAGCAAATTGGCTCTTCCATCCTTCAAAGATTACTAATTAACCAATTAATGTGTTTCTGTTTGCATAAAGCTGTGAGCTGAAGCCAAATGGCATAATAAGATCAGTTCAGACATCACTTTTTGATGGTTTGCCAGTTGAATATTGACATGACTGCATTTATTTATGAGGTTGCTGATAATTTGAATTGCCCTGTGAGGGCTTGAGTTATTTTACAGAACCATTCTCTCCTGCTTAACTACATGACATTAATCTTACCCATGTGAAAGCAGTGACTTCTGGCCAAGTGGGGATTTCTGTCCTACACTGAAGGTGCTCTTAGTGATTGGGTTTGCATGAGTGCCGTGCCTGAAAGGCCTGCAGCTTTTCCCATCCATCAGAGACTTTGCTAGGCTCTTGGATGGTGTTCAGGAAGTTCAATTTTCTTAAGGGAAAAACTCTTTTGAATACTTATTTATACAAATACTTATTTACATATAATCGCTTTCTTCATTCCTACTTTGAACTCAGGTTATGTCCTTGAAAGGAACGAATATCGTTGCTTTAAAACCTCTCAAGTTTTAGCTTATCTAGTACTCCCAATGAAATTAGTCCAAGTTTGTAAGTTTTACTATATATGTCATTTTGTGCACTTTATGCCTGAGTTGCTTATATAAGAACATCAGCCACTTAAATTGAGAGAAGAAGAGGTTTTTTCTCTACTTCCAGGTTCTGAACATGTTAGCATATGATGATGATGGCATATGAAGATGATGGCATTTAGATTAGTTCAATAAGTATTAGAATAGTAGGAATTTAGAGCTGGAATAGAAATTAGATACTATCTCATCTACTTCCTTTTTTCATATGGAGGCAGAGAGGTCTAAAGAGGTGAGTTATTTGATCAAGTTTGTATACTTAACATACAGAAAACAGTACAGAGCTTCCTCAAAAAATTAAAAGGAGAAATATCTATTTTAAAAATTAAAAATAGTACAACATGGTGATTATAACAGTATGGTTAATTGTACTGTACTGTATCCTTGAAATTTGCTAGAAAAGCAATTCTTAAGTGTTCTAGCCACACACACACACACACACACACAGTATGTGAGATGCTAGATATTTTGATTGACTTTGATAGTAGTTCTTTGTAATGTACATGTATATCAAATCATAACATTGTACACCTTAAATATATAAATTTTATTTGTCAACTATACTTCAATATAAAGCTTGAGAAAATAACAAAAAAGGCAAAACTACCTGCAAATAAATATTAAATGTATCTCTATCTAGAAGGGAGAGTAATCTCAGTCACTGTATTTCCTTACTGAATTTTTTTTTCTTACATAATTTCTAATTGCTTCTTTAAATATCCACCTACTCTTGTTTCATTATTTTTATTGAAAATTTTTGTATTCATCCACTTTAAAAAGTAGAGGTTATACTGCGTTGTCTCTCTGTTTTTTTTTTGGAAGAGCTCAGTGTTTCTAATTTCAAGTCTTTTTTAAGATATCTATGATATTAATTTTCTAGAGAGAGTACATGATTGTTAATTTTGTTAATTTTCTTTCTTAGCAGCCGGTTGTTATTTTAGAATTTTGACTTAACAGCAATTTTAGATGAGATGCTTTTGCTTTTCATTTTTCTTTCTCCCATTTTTCTCCATCTGCCTCTATGTCCAGCATTTTTACAATCCCCTCCCCTGCAACAGTTCTTCACATCCCTACTCTGTAATCAGGCTTTAAATTGCTAGTTAGGGTCTTGTCACATAGTGATGGTGGAGTACCAAAAGCCTAATGGTCAGTAAGCAGTATGGCTGAGTTCTTTTTCTTTTTGGCCACTTCTATTGGTCTTTCATTTATTTATCTTTGTTCTTTTCCATCGCAGTGGCCTCTCTCATTGCAGAGCTCTGGGTGCACGCGCTCCAGAACTCCAGCTTGGTAGTTGGACACATCGGTCCAGCCGCTCCACGGCACATGGGATCTTCCCAGGCCAGGGATCGAAACGGTGTCCCTTGCACAGCAAGGCGGTGTCCTTACCCACTGGACCACCAGGGAATCCCTGGCTCAGTTCTTATTGGTAAGGCAGTGGGTTTTAAAACTACAGATCATGCCCTTGGTATCAATAAGGTGAAAACTGATTCTTGGGGGAAAATCTTAGATATTATAGTGGCCCTTCAAACCCAATCCTACACACACACACAGTATGTGAGATGCTAGATATTTTGATTGACTTTGATAGTAGTTCTTTGTAATGTACATGTATATCAAATCATAACATTGTACACCTTAAATATATAAATCTTATTTGTCAACTATACTTCAATATAAAGCTTGAGAAAATAACAAAAAAGGCAAAACTACCTGCAAATAAATATTAAATGTATCTCTATCTAGAAGGGAGAGTAATCTCAGTCACTGTATTTCCTTACTGAATTTTTTTTTCTTACATAATTTCTAATTGCTTCTTTAAATATCCACCTACTCTTGTTTCATTATTTTTATTGAAAATTTTTGTATTCATCCACTTTAAAAAGTAGAGGTTATACTGCGTTGTCTCTCTGTTTTTTTTTTGGAAGAGCTCAGTGTTTCTAATTTCAAGTCTTTTTTAAGATATCTATGATATTAATTTTCTAGAGAGAGTACATGATTGTTAATTTTGTTAATTTTCTTTCTTAGCAGCCGGTTGTTATTTTAGAATTTTGACTTAACAGCAATTTTAGATGAGATGCTTTTGCTTTTCATTTTTCTTTCTCCCATTTTTCTCCATCTGCCTCTATGTCCAGCATTTTTACAATCCCCTCCCCTGCAACAGTTCTTCACATCCCTACTCTGTAATCAGGCTTTAAATTGCTAGTTAGGGTCTTGTCACATAGTGATAGTGGAGTACCAAAAGCCTGTCTAATGGTCAGTAAGCAGTATGGCTGAGTTCTTTTTCTTTTTGGCCACTTCTATTGGTCTTTCATTTATTTATCTTTGTTCTTTTCCATCGCAGTGGCCTCTCTCATTGCAGAGCTCTGGGTGCACGCGCTCCAGAACTCCAGCTTGGTAGTTGGACACATCGGTCCAGCCGCTCCACGGCACATGGGATCTTCCCAGGCCAGGGATCGAAACGGTGTCCCTTGCACAGCAAGGCGGTGTCCTTACCCACTGGACCACCAGGGAATCCCTGGCTCAGTTCTTATTGGTAAGGCAGTGGGTTTTAAAACTACAGATCATGCCCTTGGTATCAATAAGGTGAAAACTGATTCTTGGGGGAAAATCTTAGATATTATAGTGGCCCTTCAAAGCCCAATCCTTACTCCTTAGCATTTAATTTCTTTCTTTAGGGAAAATTTAAGTTAAGATTTTCTTGGGACTTCCCTGGGAGTCCAGCCATTAAGAGTCTATGCTGGGCTTCCCTGGTAGCTCATTGGTGAAGAGCTCGCCTGCCAATGCAGGAGACACAGGTTCGATCCCTGATCCAGGAAGATCCCACATGCTCCGGAGCAACTAAGCCTGTGAGCCATAACTATGGAGCCTGTGTTCTAGAGCCTTGGAGCCGCAATTGCTGAAACCTTAGAGCCTGAGTTCCACAACAAGAGAGTCACCGCAACAAGAAGCCTGCTCACCTTAACTAGAGAGTAGCCCCCACTCCCTGCAACAAGAGGAGAGCCTGCAGCAGCAGTGAAAACTCAGAATAGTCAAAAATAAATAATAAATAAACAAATAAATAAACATTAAGAAAAAAAAGAGTCTATGCTTCCGCTGCAGGGGCACAGGTTTGAGCCCTAGGTGGGGAACTGAAATCCTACATCCTGCATGGTGTTGGCCAACCCCCTCCCCACCACCCACGAAAAAACCACGTTTTTCATTAGGGGAATAATAATGAAAAATAAGTTGACAAACACTGTTATAGCTCTAGGCAGAAGTCAGCTACATTTTGTTGAGGCTCTTAGTGAGCCATATTCCCCATCATCTATGGAGCTATTTATTTACTTATTGAAGTATAGTTGACTTCCAGTGTTGACTTGATTATTTTTTTTCTCTTTTTTTCCCCATCATGCCTCTCTTTTATTTATATTTATTTTTCATCCATCTTTTATTCTTTGTCATGTGTGGGCCTCCCATTGCAGTGGCCTCTCTTGGTGCAGAGCACCGGCTCTAGGTGCATGTGTTCCAGAGTGCTGGCTCATAATTGGACACACCCGTTCAGCTGCTCCACAGCATGTGGGATCTTCCTGGGCCAGGGATTGAACCAGTGTCCCCTTCAAGGCAGACTCTTTAGCCACTGGACCACCAGGGAAGCCCCTTGACTTGATTATTGATGTAGAGCAGAGTGATTCAAGTTATATGTTCACATTTATATAACAATTTATCCATTCTTTCTTAAAAATGATTTTCCATTATGGTTTATCCTAGGCAGTTGAATATAGATCTCTGTGCTATATAATAGGAGCTTGTTCATTATGCATTCTATATATAAAAGCTTACAACTGCTAACCCCAATTTCCCATTCATCTCTCGTCCAAACCCCTCTACCTTGGAAAACATGTCTCTTCCCTATGTCTGTGTCTATGTTTCTGTTTCATAGATAGGTTCATTTGTGTTGTATTTTAGATCCCACATTAAGTGATATCATATGGTATTTGTCTTTATCTTTCTGACTCAGTTAGTATGATAATCTCTAGTTACCTCTATGTTGCTGCAAACGACATTATTTTGTTCTTTTTTTTTAATGGCTGCATGGGATTTCAGTGGAGCTTTTTAAACTGTGTCACTCCTGAAGAGCTGAGCTCCTGGTTAGTACAGACTTAGCTTCAGCCTGCCCCTCCACTTAGCATATCTGTTCCATGGAAATGTTTATTTTGTTTTCAAATCTGAAACTTTTTGCTCATTTTATATTTTATCACATATTACTATATATTCAGAGCATAAAGGGGCTAATCAAAGCATAAACTCATAACACCATCTTGACTGGAAGTTTGGTCATTTTTTTTTATCAACTACTAAAGTCTTTATAACTTTTTCTGTAACTTGTATACTTACATAGACTTAAAGTATTTATATAAGATAGAAGACAGAAACAACTGATAAGATGTCAATTACATTCAGTCACTTATCTGTGCTTTACTTTCTAGGCTAGTATTTTTGAGGTTTCTGAAGAATGTAGATCCTTTTCAGCTAGTACCATTTTCTCTTGGAGGTTCTGGGCTTTTGAGGTCTCATTGTTCTGTAGCGGGAAATTTATGGCTGAATCCCTCTAGGGTATCATTCAGTGTGCTCAGTCTGCTCTCTGATAACATTTGCAATCATGCTCCAAAAATCCTTCCATTGTTACAATCTGATTAGCACTATGCATCAGCCATTCATGTTTTACTTAGTAGTATAGCATAGTGTTATAAAGGAACGGAGGGTCCAGTTTTGGGACCTCTATCTCTATCCCTTGGATTTCATGCATTTGGTTTTTGGAAGAGGCACTCTCAAACTTTAAGGTTTTCAGTAAGTAACAAAGCAATGAAATTGTTTTTTTTGATAGAGAAAGCTGTTTCACAGTTTATTTTTTTGTTGGTTTCATATATCTGTAATCATTTAGAGAAACATTAGGAAATAAAGGTAAGCAAAGCAAAAGCAAATTAATTCACTATTCTGTCACCCATTTTGGTGTATTTTCTTTTAGGTCCCCCAAATGTAGCTATATGTTTATAAATAATATACTACTATAGAAGTGATGATCCTGTGGTTATCAGTCCGTAAGATATGTGTATCATTTATTTAAAAAATTTATTTATTTATTTGGCTGTGTTGAGTCTTAGTTGTGGCACGTGGGATCTTTGTTACATCAAGTGAGGTCTTTTTTTTTTTTTCTCAACGCAGCACGGACTCTAGTTGGAGGCTCAGTACTTGTGGCACCTGGGCTCTGGAGTATGCGGGCTTCAGAAGTTGTGGCGCATGGGTTTTTTAGTTCTGATGTGAGTTCAGTAACTGCAGTGCATGAGTTTAGTTGCTTCACAGCATGTAGGATCTTAGTTTCCCCATCAGCAGTCAAGCCTATATCCCCTACATTGCAAGGTGGATACTTTACCACTGGGCCACGAGGGAAGTTCCTATTTTATTCCTTTACTGATGCAAGGTGAATCTATTCTGGGTCAATAACTATGGATCATTCTAATTAGCTGTTTTTAGATTGTTTCTGTTTTACTACTTTAAATGATACTGAAGTGAACACACTTATACACATATTTTTGCTCATTTTTTAGTGTTAGAGGAGGTCATTGAGAGGATATGACTACTGGTTGACCCCCTAACCTGGAATGAGGCAATTAGAGGCTCCTTCCTACTCCTCTGCTTGCCCACCATTCTGATAGCTTCAGATGCAGCCTTGAGAGAGTAGATATTCTTGAGGCCATCTGGATAGAATATGTGACTGAGCCCTGATAGGACCTTTTTATAAACTTTTAAGATCCTGGCAGATGGGTAAGGAGATCTGTTTGTCTTGCAGCCCCTACAAGACAAGCCTTTAAGAAAGTTCCTTTGCTTATTAAACCTACCACCCACCAATCTGGAGTGATCTGCCTCTTTCTTTGTTCTCTTCTTGCCCTCTGTGTATGGGGCCAGTTTGTGAACCAACAGGAAGGATTTTAACAATGAACTTTCTAGAGATCCTTTATCTTCAGTCAGAAAGAGACAGAGAACTGAGGAAAGAGCTGCTGTGCCCACACCCTCGGAAATGCCAGCCAGGTAGTAGGACCTGGTAAAAGTGGGCAAGTGATACTCAACGAACAAAGGGTCAGGCATTTTGTTAAGATGGACAGGAAAGCAGATAGCTCTGAAATCTGAGGAGACAGCTGGGAAACACAACTTTATGTACCTAAAGAAGAGTTTGTGAAGCTTGAAACACTGGAAGTATGTTTCATAGCAACAAGTTTTGCCCTTTTATCCAGTTTAGTTCTGAAACAAAATAAAATTTTATTTTTATGATTGAATGAGTTCAGAATACATTATGCCCACTCTTATGTCTGGAATAATCTTTATCTCCTTTTATTACATTAGCTCCAAATGAACTTTTCCAATTTTCCATTATGTACTTGGATAGTCTTTTTTCACACTCTGATTGAGGTTATGGAACAGGGTTGAAATGAGGAGATAAATACTTAAAAATCTGGAGCAATCAGTCAGCTAGGGAAAACAAACAAACAAAAAATAAAAACCTTTCTCTTGCTCTCTTTCTCTTTTAACAAAAATTTCCAGCATTTTCTTTCCAGTCTCTCAAGTCACACCAGTTTCTCCTCAAAAGGTTTTATGGAAAGTTATTAATTTTTTATCAAAGTATAGTTTATTTATAATGTTTTGTAAGTGTCAGGTGGAGAGGTAAGTGATTCAGATATATATATATTATTTTTCATACTTTCATTAAAGCATATTACAAGGTATTGAATATCATTCCCTGTTTATACAATAGGACTTTGTTTATTTTATATATCATGGTGTGTATATGTTAATCGCAAATTCCTAATTTATCCTACCCCTATACCCTTTGGTAACCATAAGTTTGCTTTCTATGTCTGTGAGTCTATTTCTATGTCGTAGATAGGTTCATTTGTAATATTTTTTAGATTCCACATAAAAGTGATATCATAAGATAGTTTGTCTGTATCTGGTTTACTTCACTTAGTGTGATGATGTCTGGGTCTATCCATATTGCTGCAGATGGCATTATGTCATTCTATTTTTATGGCTGAGTAATATTCCAGTGTGTGTGCATGTGTGTGTCTATGTGTCACATCTTCTTTGTCATCTTTCGATGGACATTTAGACTGTTTACATGTCTTGGCTATTGTAAGTAATGCTGCTATGAACATTGAGGTGCATGTATCCTTTCAAATTAGAGTTTTCTACAGATACATGCCCAGGAGTGGGGTTGCAGGATCATATGGAAACTCTGTCTTTAGTTTCTTAAGGAACCTCCATATGGTTCTCCATGGTGACTGTACCAATTTATATTCCCACTAACAGTTTACAAGGGATTCCTTTTCCCCCATGTTTTCCCCAGCATTTATTAGGAAAGTTATTAATTTAACTGTAGTTCCTAGGTATGAGATGAAATGCATTGATAGCATCAACCTTCTGAAATGTCTCTTGAATCATCTGTTGAGAACACAGAACCAGGAAATGGGCTCATAAAGCTCTGAACCACCAATATAGGCAACAATAAATTGATGAACTGAGATATGGGCATGTTACTCATGGGTGAAGTCTTCAAATCCTACTCTTACTATACATTACAGTTAACACATTTTGATCAGTAGCAATGGATTAGAAAAGGGAACTGGGAAGATGGGAGGAGGGGAAGCAGAAACACTGAGCCCCTCAAATAAAAGAAACAGAAAACCTAAAACTTCAGAAAAAAGAAGTGTGGCAATAATAAATCTACAAGCAAAATGTGTTAGTGCAGAGTCCCCATGGAGGCAGTCACTGAAGTGCATGAGGATGAGTCACCGAGATGTTCAGTTCAGTGTAATCTGTTCAAGAAAGCAGAGCATAGACTATAATGGAGAAGGATTTCCATTTAAAACCATGAATGTCCTAAAAGTTCTGAAGTTTAAAGGAGTAGGACTTGCAGTGATGTATCAAGTTTGGCTTTTCTTAAGGGATTCTGAATGGCTGAGGTGTTACCAGATAAGACTGGTTTGTAGAATTTAAATCTGGTGAGGATGGGTTTTTTTGGGGTAAGATAGTTTGTCTGTATCTGGTTTACTTCACTTAGTGTGATGATGTCTGGGTCTATCCATATTGCTGCAGATGGCATTATGTCATTCTATTTTTATGGCTGAGTAATATTCCAGTGTGTGTGCATGTGTGTGTCTATGTGTCACATCTTCTTTGTCATCTTTCGATGGACATTTAGATTGTTTACATGTCTTGGCTATTGTAAGTAATGCTGCTATGAACATTGAGGTGCATGTATCCTTTCAAGTTAGAGTTTTCTACAGATACATGCCCAGGAGTGGGGTTGCAGGATCATATGGAAACTCTGTCTTTAGTTTCTTAAGGAACCTCCATATGGTTCTCCATGGTGACTGTACCAAGTTATATTCCCACTAACAGTTTACAAGGGATTCCTTTTCCCCCATGTTTTCCCCAGCATTTATTAGGAAAGTTATTAATTTAACTGTAGTTCCTAGGTATGAGATGAAATGCATTGATAGCATCAACCTTCTGAAATGTCTCTTGAATCATCTGTTGAGAACACAGAACCAGGAAATGGGCTCATAAAGCTCAGAACCACCAATATAGGCAACAATAAATTGATGAACTGAGATATGGGCATGTTACTCATGGGTGAAGTCCTCAAATCCTACTCTTACTATACATTACAGTTAACACATTTTGATCAGTAGCAATGGATTAGAAAAGGGAACTGGGAAGACGGGAGGAGGGGAAGCAGAAACACTGAGCCCCTCAAATAAAAGAAACAGAAAACCTAAAACTTCAGAAAAAAGAAGTGTGGCAATAATAAATCTACAAGCAAAATGTGTTAGTGCAGAGTCCCCATGGAGGCAGTCACTGAAGTGCATGAGGATGAGTCACCGAGATGTTCAGTTCAGTGTAATCTGTTCAAGAAAGCAGAGCATAGACTATAATGGAGAAGGATTTCCATTTAAAACCATGAATGTCCTAAAAGTTCTGAAGTTTAAAGGAGTAGGACTTGCAGTGATGTATCAAGTTTGGCTTTTCTTAAGGGATTCTGAATGGCTGAGGTGTTACCAGATAAGACTGGTTTGTAGAATTTAAATCTGGTGAGGATTGCGTATATTGGTTACTGACAATGACATCATTGGGTTGGATGGAAAGGAGAAAGAAGATGAGATGGAGAAGAGGGAAAGCAGGTGTAAAAATTATTCCAACTTGAAAGGAAGTGTGGAGGTGCCTGGTATTGGGCTTGGAATGGGTTGAGTGCATGTATGTGAAGAGAAGGGAGCTTCTCTTTAACACTTTTATCTGATGTTCTGGCCATCATTCCTGGAGCTGAGTGTGATGGAAGGTGGTTGAGGATGGAGGGGGAAAGGTCAGCCTGGGGAGCTTGAGTAGGACCAGGTCCCAAGCTCAGGGTTCCTGGAATGGAACCTGTTCATCGGGCTGAGCCCCTGCTGCCCTCAGGAGGGCTGTTTTGTGTGGCATTTTGACCCTAGAGTGCTTCCATCAGGTGAGAAGACTGGCTAGCCTTGTAGCATGCCTCTGTGATCTGCCCCTGCCCCGTGTGGGGCCTGAGTGGTACTTCCACAGCCTGTCTTTATCATGCCTGCTCTTCTAGGCTACAGTGACTAACTAGAAAATCAAGAGGAGCCTTGTGGTTATTATTTTGATAAACCCAGTTCTCATTTCACTTGAAAAGTTGGACTATTTAAGTGATTGATGTAGATAGGTTTCTTTTTTTCTGGAGTCATCCATGGAGAACCATTTAATAATAATTCACTGAGGATAACTTAGGCTTAGTTTTTAAAAGAAAAGAGATTTTTTAGAGTTTTAAAAGACATAAATTCCACTAAAATTTCAACTGTTAGTTGACAAGGCATCACTCCCTCTAAAATCTTTGCTAGGAAAACTGCATAAAGATCATATAATACTTTATGGTATAATTGAATGCCATTGTTATTCATTTACAAAGCACTTCTTATTGGAAAAGTTTTAACTATTTATAAGAGCCTTATGAGGGAACCAGTACTACTCCTATACTAGAGATAAAGAAAAATGAAGCTCACAGGATTGAAATGAGTGCCCCCAAGGAGTACCAGAAAAGGAGTTGATGTTCTGAAATAAAACATAAAAGTTCTCTGTAGTTTCATCTCCTTTTCCAGACATTAAGAAAATTGACACTTTGGTATGTATTCTGTAAGGTTTTTTCCTTTGCTACAAGTATACAGTGTATCATAAATAAATGTCCTTCATCATGAAAACATAAAAAAAACAATAAAATGTATCATAATATTTGGTAAACATTTTCTTATGTTTTTCAGCCTTTCCTTAAAACGTGATTTTTTTTTTAAAGATTTATTTATTTATTTTGAGGGGAGGGGTGGGGAGGGAGGGGAGCAGGCGGGCCACTTCTATTGGTCTTTCATTTCTCTGTTTTCATCCGTCTTTGTTCTTTGGCCTGTGTGGGCCTCCCATCGCTGTGGCCTCTATTGTCGCAGAGCACCGGCTCTGGGCGCATGCGCTCCAGAGCTCTAGCTGGGTCATTGGACATATCGGTCCAGCCGCTCCGTGGCACGTGGGATCTTCCCAGGCCAGGGATCGAACCGGTGGCCCTTGCACTGCAAGGCGGTGTCCTTACCCACTGGACCACCAGGGAAGCCCTGAAAACATGATTTTTAAGAGTTGTCTAACATTCCCCCTTGTAGATACCCCATAGGTTTATGTAACTTCTTCCCCTGTGGGATATTTGGGTGGCTTCCTAACTGCTCTTATAAAGGGTGCTGTGACAAACATGTTTGTCTACGTGTTTATTTCAGTCCCTGTATTTTATAGGCAGAGAGGCAAATTTTGTCTAGAAAAACCTAGAGAGTAGAAAGCCAGCATCGACAAGCTTGAAATGTGCAAAAACTCTTCTAGGCATGGGGGCACAAGGATGGAAAAGGCGTACTCTGACTTGAAAGAGTTAAAAATTTGATTAACACTTAGAGTTTTTATGAGTATACACAAAAGATAATAATACCAGGCAGTAATCAACCCCAAAGGTATGGAATGAGCAGCTGCACACACTGTCATACTGTGTAGTGAGTTGATTCTAAAAAATGTCGACGGCTTTGTTTTAATGTGCAAGAGCTGAAAGTTTGGACCCGTGAAGATGTAACTTGAGTTGGGCGCCCAAGAGCAGTTAAGTGTGGTGTGAATTTATAATAAAATAGATCTGGCTTCAGCTCCTAGTTCGGCTGATCCCTAGCAGTATAGACTTGGACCAGTTACTTGCCCTCTCATGACCCCAGTTTTGTCATCTGCAAAATGGGAAGAATAATCATATCACTGTCACTGAAGATTAAATGGAATAATGACTATGAAGGACTTTCTAATGTTATTAATAATTACACATGGAAACATTTCAGAAGAGTGACTGGAGTTTTGATTTCATTTCAGTTACAATAAGACAATTTGAGGGAGGGGTGGGGAGGGAGGGGAGCAGGCGGGCCACTTCTATTGGTCTTTCATTTCTCTGTTTTCATCCGTCTTTGTTCTTTGGCCTGTGTGGGCCTCCCATCGCTGTGGCCTCTATTGTCGCAGAGCACCGGCTCTGGGCGCATGCGCTCCAGAGCTCTGGCTGGGTCATTGGACATATCGGTCCAGCCGCTCCGTGGCACGTGGGATCTTCCCAGGCCAGGGATCGAACCGGTGGCCCTTGCACTGCAAGGCGGTGTCCTTACCCACTGGACCACCAGGGAAGCCCTGAAAACATGATTTTTAAGAGTTGTCTAACATTCCCCCTTGTAGATACCCCATAGGTTTATGTAACTTCTTCCCCTGTGGGATATTTGGGTGGCTTCCTAACTGCTCTTATAAAGGGTGCTGTGACAAACATGTTTGTCTACGTGTTTATTTCAGTCCCTGTATTTTATAGGCAGAGAGGCAAATTTTGTCTAGAAAAACCTAGAGAGTAGAAAGCCAGCATCGACAAGCTTGAAATGTGCAAAAACTCTTCTAGGCATGGGGGCACAAGGATGGAAAAGGCGTACTCTGACTTGAAAGAGTTAAAAATTTGATTAACACTTAGAGTTTTTATGAGTATACACAAAAGATAATAATACCAGGCAGTAATCAACCCCAAAGGTATGGAATGAGCAGCTGCACACACTGTCATACTGTGTAGTGAGTTGATTCTAAAAAATGTCAACGGCTTTGTTTTAATGTGCAAGAGCTGAAAGTTTGGACCCGTGAAGATGTAACTTGAGTTGGGCGCCCAAGAGCAGTTAAGTGTGGTGTGAATTTATAATAAAATAGATCTGGCTTCAGCTCCTAGTTCGGCTGATCCCTAGCAGTATAGACTTGGACCAGTTACTTGCCCTCTCATGACCCCAGTTTTGTCATCTGCAAAATGGGAAGAATAATCATATCACTGTCACTGAAGATTAAATGGAATAATGACTATGAAGGACTTTCTAATGTTATTAATAATTACACATGGAAACATTTCAGAAGAGTGACTGGAGTTTTGATTTCATTTCGCAGTTACTGTATAATAAGACAATTTAGCTCATAGATAGAAAGCATCCTGTCCCTCAGTATTTGAAACATTATAGCAGCAATGAGCTGGCGGGCAGCAATAGAATGTTTAAGAACTGTTGTGTTCTAAAGTGGGGGCAGACCCAAAAGGAACAAAAAAAGCACATGTCAACTCTCTTCCTTTTGAAATGATTTTGCATCTAGAACATTTGCAGGTCAGAGCTCCAGGGACACTAAATGGCTTGTTGGCATCCCCAAATGTTGGTCTCACAGTGGTCTGAGTCCTCCAGGGCCAATGAAGTAATGTGCTTGTGCTCATCCTTGGAGGGTGCTTGCCTCTCTCGTCAAAAATCAAATTGCATGAGATTCTTTATTCACTGGGCCAGCAGAGAAGCGGGAAGCATAAGCAGGATGGAAAAACACTCTTGCCTTCTTAAGGTCTGGAGGAAGAGAAAGACTCCATCGTCGGGGGGACTAGATGAAAGACTGAGTTGGACGGCAGGGAGCATATTTAGGAGCCTAAGTGGGTTGGATGAGATAGAAATATGGGTCCCTATACTTCATTTAGGAAAGGTGTGTGCATAGAGAGGTGATCTTGAGAATGGGCGAGAGAGAGCCAGAGAGAGAGGTCCAGGAATCCTTGGGCTGGCGTGTCACAGGGCCAGAGTTCTGGAGCTGTGCCAGGGGGCGCAGAGGAGAAGTCAACCTGGAGCCAGAGAAAGCCGACGTGTGTGTGTGTGTGCAGATATGTGTGGAAATGTTTATCAGTGTGCAACAGCTGAAAGTTTGGACCCGTGAAGATGTAACTTGAGTTGGGCGCCCAAGAGCAGTTAAGTGTGGTGTGAATTTATAATAAAATAGATCTGGCTTCAGCTCCTAGTTCGGCTGATCCCTAGCAGTATAGACTTGGACCAGTTACTTGCCCTCTCATGACCCCAGTTTTGTCATCTGCAAAATGGGAAGAATAATCATATCACTGTCACTGAAGATTAAATGGAATAATGACTATGAAGGACTTTCTAATGTTATTAATAATTACACATGGAAACATTTCAGAAGAGTGACTGGAGTTTTGATTTCATTTCGCAGTTACTGTATAATAAGACAATTTAGCTCATAGATAGAAAGCATCCTGTCCC
Source organism: Tragulus kanchil (assembly GCA_022376925.1). Classification (NCBI taxonomy): domain Eukaryota; kingdom Metazoa; phylum Chordata; class Mammalia; order Artiodactyla; family Tragulidae; genus Tragulus; species Tragulus kanchil. The sequence continues at coordinate 90,850,920 of JAIOJX010000004.1, read as the reverse complement.
TCAGTATTTGAAACATTATAGCAGCAATGAGCTGGCGGGCAGCAATAGAATGTTTAAGAACTGTTGTGTTCTAAAGTGGGGGCAGACCCAAAAAGGAACAAAAAGAGCACATGTCAACTCTCTTTCCTTTTGAAATGATTTTGCATCTAGAACATTTGCAGGTCAGAGCTCCAGGGACACTAAATGGCTTGTTGGCATCCCCAAATGTTGGTCTCACAGTGGTCTGAGTCCTCCAGGGCCAATGAAGTAATGTGCTTGTGCTCATCCTTGGAGGGTGCTTGCCTCTCTCGTCAAAAATCAAATTGCATGAGATTCTTTATTCACTGGGCCAGCAGAGAAGCGGGAAGCATAAGCAGGATGGAAAAACACTCTTGCCTTCTTAAGGTCTGGAGGAAGAGAAAGACTCCATCGTCGGGGGGACTAGATGAAAGACTGAGTTGGACGGCAGGGAGCATATTTAGGAGCCTAAGTGGGTTGGATGAGATAGAAATATGGGTCCCTATACTTCATTTAGGAAAGGTGTGTGCATAGAGAGGTGATCTTGAGAATGGGCGAGAGAGAGCCAGAGAGAGAGGTCCAGGAATCCTTGGGCTGGCGTGTCACAGGGCCAGAGTTCTGGAGCTGTGCCAGGGGGCGCAGAGGAGAAGTCAACCTGGAGCCAGAGAAAGCCGACGTGTGTGTGTGTGTGTGCAGATATGTGTGGAAATGTTTATCAGTGTGTGGAACGTACGCGTAGGAGTGTGTTTGAGAATGGAGGAGTTTGTGTATAGGAGTGTGAGACTATATGAGCATGAGTGTATGTTGCGTGTGTGAGTGTGTGAGTGTGTGTGAGAATGTGTGAGAGTGTGTGTGTGTGTCCAGTCAACATCTCCTGTCTGAGACCATGAGGAAAGGCCTTCTCCAGGCTTTTACTTGGGCCCCCTGTGGTTTGAATGCACAACCCTCTCTCCTGTCTGTATTGCTGTGCTGGGGAGATTTTCTCCCGGGCAGCTAAGTACCACAGTGTGAAGTGTGGACTCTGGTATCAGCCTTTCTGGAGCCCTTGCTGTGTTAACTTGGGCAAGTAACTTCTCTGTTCCTTAGCTTCCTTGTCTCTAGAATGTGGATGACAAGGCAAGTTCCCCCTGCATAGAAGCGACTGGGAGGATTAAATAAGTAAGTTACTACTTGTGACACACTCATTGCAGTGCTTGGCACATAGCAAGTGTTCAGGAAGAGGTGTGTTAATCACTCAGTCGTATCTGACTCTCTGTGACCCCACAGACTGCAGCCCGCTGGGCCCCTTCCCTTTCCCAGGGAAGAATACTGAGTTGCCACTGTAATCATTCTTAAAGTGTTGATGACAGGAACTCTTCATGGCCATTCAGCCTGTCCTTTGAAAAAACTATTCACTTAGTGTTTTGACTAGCTAAAACATTCACATCAAAGGTCAAAATACCTAGCAAAGTGAAAGTTTCTTCCCACCCCAGCACACCATACCTGTAGTTCTCGCATTCCTATTGAAAGGTAACCCCTGTTACTAGTTTTTTGTTCAAACTTCTAGAAATATAAGCAAATATAGAAGCTTGCGGAAACAAATATAAATATATTTTTAATTTTACACACGTGATAGTATATATATGGGTTCCGTACTTTGCTTTTATGTTTTTGATTTTGAAAAAGCTTTCAATTTTATGTTGGGTATAGTATAGCCAAGTAACAGTGCTATGATAGTTTCAGGTGGACAGCCAAGGGGCTCAGCCCCACATACACACGTATCCATTCTCCTCCAGACTCCCCCCGCCACCCCCCGCCCAAGATGTCACACAGCATGGAGCAGAGTTCCACGTCTACACAGTGGGTCCTTGTTGGTTACCCATTTGTACTTTGTTTTTTTCCTTAAGCTAAAGGATGTGGAATTCTTTCCATATAGTTATAGAACAAGCTTTCTTACTTTCTTTTTAAAGCTGCATAGTATTCCATTGTTTAAATACTCAATAACTTGTTTTTTCATCTGCTCTTGATGGCTATTTAGATTGGTTGCAATTTCTTCCAAACTCTCTGGTGGGATGCCTTTACAGCCTAAATGCTGGGTGGAGCCCTGTATCTCTATAAAATATTTCTAGAAGATTATCCATGCATTAGGGAGGAGAAGAGAGAAGATTCTTGTACCTCTTTTTATCCCCTCTGTTTGCTATAGTAAACTGTAACCAGGCCAGCTGAGAGGGTTTTAGGGGATTTGGGTTTTATACCATCAACCTTCATCAGTCCATACCTGCATCTGTTCCTAGCATGGATGAAAACTTAGCCATTTGAAAATAACTGACACATTTGCTGCCCCAAAAGTAGTTAACAGCCCCTAACAGCTACTAACATGGATGCCCTTGCCCAACAGAATGCCAATTTGCCAGTAGAGGGCGCTCTCCTTTAGGGAAAAATAAACGTCCCCCGGAAAGGTTTTAAGCATAATTAATACCCAGACACATGAGTGCGGTGTTTTTTTGCTCTGTAGTTTGTTGGTGTGTCATACCCCTGAATATTTAGGGATTAACTGAGTACTGCCTTTGTCAGTTTTCAGGGTGTGTTTATGTGTGAGGAGCTGTCGGGAGGAAGTGGGTTCCCAGGGGCTTTAGGAGAAGTCTGTGATCTGACCCCAGACGGGATTATAGCTTTTTCCTGGTTTTGGATATGAGGCAGCCAGGCTTTGTTCTATATTCCAAGGTTAGAATTCCTTACTCCTATGCTAGGATCTCTGGACTATGCTTTTGAGACCAGTTAACAGGGCACGTACCTCCTGGTTATCAAACCTTGTTTATGTAACTCCTTTGTGGGAGGCTGGGGCTCCGGTCAAGGCAGGTGAGAATCCCCCCGGGCACTTCAGAAGGGTCGAGGAAGAGAGCCGGTGTTCTCTGAGCAGCACCTGGGGTAGGTGGGGCCCATTAGGGTTCTAGGGCCCAGGACCCTATGTCTCTTTATTCCCATCTGAGGGACATTATTCCTGCCCCTTGTGCTCCCTGCACTCTCTTTCCCAAAGCAGTTCAGGAAACCAAGGCTCAAGAAGGTGAGGTATATGTCTGAGAGCCACATAGATAGGAACTGCCACGCAGGAGCTAGCAAGTGCCCCACCGGGACCACCCTGCTGACCAGCATGACTAGGGAATCCCAACCTAGTTTTCACTAGAACAGCGCCCTCCCTGCAGTTACTGCTGACCTGTCCTCAGAACTTTAAGAATTTCTGCAGATGGCTTGGTTCAGTTGTTCTCAAACTGGAACTGCACTAGAGTAACACGGAGGACTTGTTAAAAGACACACGTTGCTGAGCCCTGCCTCTAGACTTTCTGATTCTTAAGTCTGGAGTGGGTCCCAAGTTTCGCCATTTTTAGCAAGTTTCCTGAGGGATACTGATGCTGTTTGTCTGGGGACCATGCCCTGAGACTTACTGACAGCACTGTGAGGTGGAAAAGCTCAAAATGGTAGGAATATTGTTGCTTTATATCTGGAGGGAGAAGGCAGTGGTTAAAAGGGCAAGCTTTGGATTTAGAGAATCATGCTGGGATTCCTCCTCCAGCACATTCAACTGTGCGAACTTGGCTAATTTATTTAACTTAGAAGTACCTCAGTTTTCTCATTTTAAAAATGAGGATAGTAGCTTCTAGTTCATTCTAGTTATGAGAAGGGAGACAATGTAAACAGTTGGTGTAGAACATATATAGACCTGCAACATGTACACATCAAATGGTAACTCTTCTTTTTAGTTCTTGCGTATCTCTGAAGTAACTTATTAGGTTTACCAAGAATAGGCCAAAGGAAAAAGAATGAATTATAAGGCATGATGACTTTAAATAACTGGGGAGGTAGGTTTCTTTCTCTTTAAGGTGCACTGAAACCCCCACTCATAAGGTTGAGCCCAGTCATTACCAACCACTGTTACCACTTGAGGTTGAAAGAAAGTTGGAGGCCCCTGAGCGCATCAGTAGTGAGGAGGTGGGGGAAAAGTTAGAAAGAAGATTACACGGTAGCTTTTAAGAAACGAAACTGAAAAACCTTCCCAGCTATAGGAATAGGCAAGGCTGTTTTTAAGGTTTTAAATTTGGTCTCCACCCCTAGCAAAATTGCCTCCTTCCTAGCCTGCCAGTGCAATGGAAATTCCCACTCCTTCAGTTTGAGGTCCTGTGTCTCTGGAATGCAAATTGTATTTTCTAGGAGTAATAGTGCATTAATCCAATAATACTGACTAACGCTTTCAGATTAGATTATATTAGATTAGTGAGGTGTTACCTTGGAAAATGCAGTGCTTTGCCCCGAGGGAGTGAGGCACAGAAGCTGACTTGGAGGAAAGGATGTGAGGACTGTGGGCAGTCAGGGGCACTGGGGGGCAGGAGAGAACTGCTGGTGACCCCATTGCCTCTGCTCAGGCCGCGGGGGAGGCCTCCAGCCAGGCTCTCCAGTTCCCTGCAGCTTGCTGGTCCCACACACTTTATTCTCTGTAAGGCTGTGTTCTGAGGGTCTGTGGTGCTTGTTCTCTTCCGTGGTAGAATCAGGGACGATGGGCTTTCCTGGTGGCTCAGATGGTGAAGAATCTGCCTGCAATGCAAGAGACCTGGGTTTGATCCCTGGGTCAGGAAGATTCCCTGGAGAAGGGAATGGCCACCCATTCCAGTATTCTTTTTTTTTTTTTTTTTGAGCGAGGGGCAGTTGAGGAGGGAGGGGAGCTGGCTGGCGGGCCACTTCTATGGGCCTTTCATTTATCTATTTTCATCCATCTTTGTTCTTTGGCCCATGTGGGCCTCCCATCGCAGTGGCCTCTGTTGTCGCAAAGCACCGGCTCTGGGCGCATGCGCATGTTGTCGCTGAGCTCCGGCTCAGTAATTGGACACATTGGTCCAGCCACTCCGCGGAACATGGGATGTTCCCAGGCCAGGGATCCAACCGGTGCCCCTTGCACAGCAAGGCGGTGTCCTTACCCACTGGGCAACCAGGGAAGCACCCCCCCCTCCTCCAGTATTCTTGCCTGGAGAATTCCACGGACAGAGGAGCCTGGTGGGCTACAGTCCATAGGGTCACACGGAATTGGATAGACAGAGCGCTGGGACGGTGGTTTCAGGTGCGGAGTTCTCTGCTGTCTCAGTGGTACCACCTACTCTGTAGTAGTTCCTCCCCGTTTCTACTGTGAAGACATGGTCCACCAAAATGAAAAAAAGAAGGAAAATCCCCTGCTGCTCTAGATGAGTTAAGCCCTGACAAGCGGTGGCAGCTTTGGGGGCATTTAGGCGGAGATAACCTAGTAAGATTTCCCCCACTCTTCCCTCCTAATGATGACTAAGTCACCTGATGCTAATGTTACATAAGCCTTATCCTCCTATCATGGGAAATCCTGAGATGACAGAAAGGTAAGACTTACTCAAGAGCAAGCTATGACTTTGTTTCATTTTAATAGCTGGCACTGACTGGGAATCTCAAATTCCATTGAATGTTTTTAGTGGCATTTTCCTGGCTAACCTATTCGATGGAAGTAGAGCACAAGACCAGCTTCCCACTGTAACAGAATCACACAGGCTGTCCTAACCTCATGACAGAAAGAGGCACCAGACCTCTGTAAGTTCAGGTGGTCTTGTTCTCTTCCGTGGTAGAATCAGGGACGATGGGCTTTCCTGGTGGCTCAGATGGGAAAAAATCTGCCTGCAATGCAAGAGACCCATGTTTGAACCCTGGGTTAGGAACATCCCTGGAGAAGGGAATGGCCACCCACTCCAGTATTTTTTTTTTTTTTTTGAGCGAGGGGCAGTTGAGGAGGGAGGGGAGCTGGCTGGCGGGCCACTTCTATGGGCCTTTCATTTATCTATTTTCATCCATCTTTGTTCTTTGGCCCATGTGGGCCTCCCATCGCAGTGGCCTCTGTTGTCGCAGAGCACCGGCTCTGGGCGCATGCGCTCCAGAGCTCCGGCTCGGTAATTGGATACATTGGTCCAGCCGCTCCGCGGAACGTGGGATCTTCCCAGGCCAGGGATCCAACCGGTGCCCCTTGCACAGCAAGGCGGTGTCCTTACCCACTGGGCCACCAGGGAAGGCCCCCTCCCCCCCCACTCCAGTATTCTTGCCTGGAGAATTCCACGGACAGAGGAGCCTGGTGGGCTACAGTCCATAGGGTCACACGGAATTGGATAGACAGAGCGCTGGGACGGTGGTTTCAGGTGCGGAGTTCCCTGCTGTCTCAGTGGTACCACCTACTCTGTAGTAGTTCATCCCCGTTTCTACTGTGAAGACATGGTCCACCAAAATGAAAAAAAGAAGGAAAATCCCCTGCTGCTCTAGATGAGTTAAGCCCTGACAAGCGGTGGCAGCTTTGGGGGCATTTAGGCGGAGATAACCTAGTAAGATTTCCCCCACTCTTCCCTCCTAATGATGACTAAGTCACCTGAAGCTAATGTTACATAAGCCTTATCCTCCTATCATGGGAAATCCTGAGATGACAGAAAGGTAAGGCTTACTCAAGAGCAAGCTATGACTTTGTTTCATTTTAATAGCTGGCACTGACTGGGAATCTCAAATTCCATTGAATGTTTTTAGTGGCATTTTCCTGGCTAACCTATTCGATGGAAGTAGAGCACAAGACCAGCTTCCCACTGTAACAGAATCACACAGGCTGTCCTAACCTCATGACAGAAAGAGGCACCAGACCTCACACTTCTGATTGGAAAGCTGGGAGTCAAAATTTCCTTCTGTAACCCCTTTCAGGTTCTCAGGCTTTGCGGCAGACTGGTTATGACCTGTTGGGGGTCCTCTTTCCTCCCAGATCCTGGCAGTCAGACAGCCTTCCACCTCAAGTCTGAAGTCAAGTAACGTCCGCTTGCAATGCCCAGTGACAGAGCTGGGCTGCCAGATGGGGTGATGGGACTGATGAGCAGGGCCAGGGCTGTGTTCAGTTCTAACTGGTCTGATGTAGGCTGTGATGGGGGCATGGAAAAGACATCTCCTGGCCAGTGTCCTCAGCGCACACTGCACTTGTGTCTCGAAGGTGAGCTGGTGCTGTGGCCTGAGGAGAGGGCCCGGTGGAGATCTGGAGAAGAGGGTTTGCTGGGACTGTTCAGGGGGATAAGCCGCTCATCAAGGTGCTCTGGTTGTGTGCATAGTATGAGTACATTAATATAAAATATGGACATTGACAAGGCAGAATAGAATGAGAGGATTAGAGAAACTGAAGAAGTTTTGAATGAGTCACTTAGTGACTCCTGACACTATTGTATTTATATCCATCTGTCCTCTGGGCACTTTCTAAAATAGCTTCCACAGATCCAGGCCTGTATGAGGAAGCCCTTTGTCAGCTCTCGGAGGACACTGACCAGTGGGATTAGAGTTGGGGATGAGATCAAACAGGCAGCAGCTTTCTTGCAAACTCTGAGATTCTCTGAATTATTCCAGATTTGTAAGCCCAAACTTCCAAAACACCTTTGCAGGGAATTCTACAAGTGACACTGCTCACAACTGCCCCCTCTTCTGCTTGGGAATGGCTCTCTTTGGTGTCTGGAGTCATGGCAGAAATACACGTGGCCTCTCTTGGGCAAATCTTTTACAGAAGCTGGGGGTAAGTTGGTTGAGTCTTTATGTACTCTTTCTGGATGTCACACTGACAGGCTAATAAGGGTCAGGCAGGATGTTGTTGCCCTTTATTCATTCTCTCTCCAGGAAGAATCTTCTTTACTTAGAGCAGGGTCAAGTTTGGTTGAGTCTTCTATGTACTCTTTCTGGATGTCAACACCAGACCTCACACTTCTGATTGGAAACTGGGGTCTTCCTTCTGTAACCCCTTTCAGGTTCTCAGGCTTTGCGGCAGACTGGTTATGACCTGTTGGGGTCCTCTTTCCTCCCAGATCCTGGCAGTCAGACAGCCTTCCACCTCAAGTCTGAAGTCAAGTAACGTCCGCTTGCAATGCCCAGTGACAGAGCTGGGCTGCCAGATGGGGTGATGGGACTGATGAGCAGGGCCAGGGCTGTGTTCAGTTCTAACTGGTCTGATGTAGGCTATGATGGGGGCATGGAAAAGACATCTCCTGGCCAGTGTCCTCAGCGCACACTGCACTTGTGTCTCGAAGGTGAGCTGGTGCTGTGGCCTGAGGAGAGGGCCCGGTGGAGATCTGGAGAAGAGGGTTTGCTGGGACTGTTCAGGGGGATAAGCCGCTCATCACGGTGCTCTGGTTGTGTGCATAGTATGAGTACATTAATATAAAATATGGACATTGACAAGGCAGAATAGAATGAGAGGATTAGAGAAACTGAAGAAGTTTTGAATGAGTCACTTAGTGACTCCTGACACTATTGTATTTATATCCATCTGTCCTCTGGGCACTTTCTAAAATAGCTTCCACAGATCCAGGCCTATATGAGGAAGCCCTTTGTCAGCTCTCGGAAGACACTGACCAGTGGGATTAGAGTTGGGGATGAGATCAAACAGGCAGCAGCTTTCTTGCAAACTCTAAGATTCTCTGAATTATTCCAGATTTGTAAGCCCAAACTTCCAAAACACCTTTGCAGGGAATTCTACAAGTGACACTGCTCACAACTGCCCCCTCTTCTGCTTGGGAATGGCTCTCTTTGGTGTCTGGAGTCATGGCAGAAATACACGTGGCCTCTCTTGGGCAAATCTTTTACAGAAGCTGGGGGTAAGTTGGTTGAGTCTTTATGTACTCTTTCTGGATGTCACACTGACAGGCTAATAAGGGTCAGGCAGGATGTTGTTGCCCTTTATTCATTCTCTCTCCAGGAAGAATCTTCTTTACTTAGAGCAGAAGAGTTCATAGTTTGAACAGAGGAAACGTGTTAAATAAGTCTTGCAGAAGGAAAAGTTCACTGAAATGGCTTACTATGTATTTCTTACAATTAAAAAAATCTACTTATGACGTAGCTTGAATTCATGAGGACTGGGGAAAGTAGGTTTTCAATAGAAATATTTTCTTACATGCAAATAAGCACCAAATCCAAGTGCTATTCTTGCTTGTCATGTTACCTTTCCCAGAGACCATCTATCTATCTTTTTTTGGGGGGGAGGGACCATCTATCTTAACATGAAAACTTCTTTCAAATGCTTAAGAACTATGTGTGTATGTGTGTGTGCGTGTGCATGTGTGTGTGTGTGTGTGTATGAGATTTAATCCTCATGGAATTACTGTGAGGTAGATTTTGTTGACTTTTTTTTTTTAATTACAGTTGAAGCTCAGAGGAGTGTCTTGTCCCAGGTGCCATAGTAAAGAAGTTGTAGAGTTCTTTTTCATTCCTCCAGGCTCCACTTATGTCCCACTGGCTCTGACCACTCTACTTCCATTATCTCTGACCTTCCCCAGCCTGAACCTAATTCTGGTTCAGACCATGGTTGGGGAACTGAGATCCTGAAAGCTGCACAGGATGGCCAGAATAAAAGGATTGATGATGTTTACCTTTCATAGATTAGTTGTGAAGGTTAAATCTGTTAATGTCTTATAGGAACACACTTGGCAAATACAGGAAGTTTCCTACATGTGAATGAGTTTCCTGCTGAGAATGTGTTTCCATTCACTTGTAAGTCCAACAAAGTTAGCCTAGGTACCCACCTAACACAATTGACTATATAATACTGTACCCAAACTTCCAAAACACCTTTGCAGGAATTCTACAAGTGACACTGCTCACAACTGCCCCCTCTTCTGCTTGGGAATGGCTCTCTTTGGTGTCTGGAGTCATGGCAGAAATACACGTGGCCTCTCTTGGGCAAATCTTTTACAGAAGCTGGGGGTAAGTTGGTTGAGTCTTTATGTACTCTTTCTGGATGTCACACTGACAGGCTAATAAGGGTCAGGCAGGATGTTGTTGCCCTTTATTCATTCTCTCTCCAGGAAGAATCTTCTTTACTTAGAGCAGAAGAGTTCATAGTTTGAACAGAGGAAACGTGTTAAATAAGTCTTGCAGAAGGAAAAGTTCACTGAAATGGCTTACTATGTATTTCTTACAATTAAAAAAATCTACTTATGACGTAGCTTGAATTCATGAGGACTGGGGAAAGTAGGTTTTCAATAGAAATATTTTCTTACATGCAAATAAGCACCAAATCCAAGTGCTATTCTTGCTTGTCATGTTACCTTTCCCAGAGACCATCTATCTATCTTTTTTTGGGGGGGAGGGACCATCTATCTTAACATGAAAACTTCTTTCAAATGCTTAAGAACTATGTGTGTATGTGTGTGCATGTGTGTGTGTGTGTGTGTGTGTATGAGATTTAATCCTCATGGAATTACTGTGAGGTAGATTTTGTTGACTTTTTTTTTTTAATTACAGTTGAAGCTCAGAGGAGTGTCTTGTCCCAGGTGCCATAGTAAAGAAGTTGTAGAGTTCTTTTTCATTCCTCCAGGCTCCACTTATGTCCCACTGGCTCTGACCACTCTACTTCCATTATCTCTGACCTTCCCCAGCCTGAACCTAATTCTGGTTCAGACCATGGTTGGGGAACTGAGATCCTGAAAGCTGCACAGGATGGCCAGAATAAAAGGATTGATGATGTTTACCTTTCATAGATTAGTTGTGAAGGTTAAATCTGTTAATGTCTTATAGGAACACACTTGGCAAATACAGGAAGTTTCCTACATGTGAATGAGTTTCCTGCTGAGAATGTGTTTCCATTCACTTGTAAGTCCAACAAAGTTAGCCTAGGTACCCACCTAACACAATTGACTATATAATACTGTACTGGAATAGGCTTACAATACTTTTCATGCAAATAAAGCATCAAAGACAAAGACAAAGCATTTTAAATCTTACAGTATAGTGCTTTGAAAAGTACAGTGGTACAGTACAATAGCTGACACACAGAGGTTGGCATTGAGTGAACAGGCAAGAGTCACTAACTGGAGGAGGGAGAGGAGATGGGAGATGGTAGAGCTGAAGGATCGTCAGCTCAGCAAGCTGCAGTTTCGCTCATGCCTTATGTAGACGGCACAGGTTCTGGCTCCTAGTTGGAACATTTGCATCTTGAAAGCTCACAACTTGAAGGCTTGTATGTAGGGGAATTATTCTAGTGGACACTTTGCTCATTTTAGTTTCCTTATTTCTTGATTTTGTCTTGAAAAATGCTAATCTTTTGCTCAGCAGATAATTAGAAATCTTCTAAACCTAGTCTATCCAATCAGACACCCAGATCTCTTCACATTTCTGCCTCTATGTGCCATGCTGTGTCCTCACTCTACAATGACCCCTGATCCCAGACCCTCAATACTTCTGATGCTTCTGATTTGGGAGTTTGTCCTTGCTCCAGGTGCAGCCTTTCTTTCTTTCCTGTGTCTTCTAGGCTTATCTCCATGACACTTGCACCTTCTTGCACCATAGGTAGATGCTGACTGTAATGCCTACTTTGCATGCCTCAGGGATTATTGTGAGTATCAAAGAGGATGATTTACGTGATGAAAGTGCTTTGAAAAGTAACATGGACTGCATTCACGTGGGTTGTGATGATGATGGTGTTTATCGTTGCTGGACTATCTTCAGATGACTGAAAATATCCACCCAGCCTGGCCCTTAGTATATTCTTCTCTCTCTTAGACTTCCTTACACTGGCTGAGAAGTCTGATGGTTTAAGCAGTGGAAGAACTTGCTGGTGGACAGCATTGTTGGAGGTGGAGAATGCCTGGGTAATGAATTGCTTTCTTTAGGGTCCTGATGGGAAATCTGGTACCCTGGAAAGCATTAATTTACCTCATTTGAGTGAATGCTTTAGACCCAGCAAGGTTTTCATTTGCCCAGGCAGCCCATCGTGATGATGGCATTAAATAATCATTATCATTACGTGGAAATCCTGCACCTTAGGGATTTAGAGAGTGTTTCTCAAGTCACATACACAAAAGCAACCAAAATGAGCAGAATGTTCATCTAGAAGAAAGTCGTTGTGAAGACAACATTTGTTTGTAATTGTCAGCATTTGGCAAAGGCAGGAAATGAAAGAATGAAATGAGCCACAGCTTTGGATTCCTTCCAGTGTTTTTTTCCAACCTCAAATCATCAAGACTAGGGAGGGAAGCCTTCCTGTTGTGGGTCGTGAGTTCCAGGGAGGAGGATAGGAGCCTTTAACTCCCTCACCCCCTCCATCCAGGAAGTCATTTCAAAGGGAGCTGCCTCCAGGGAAAAGCAAGAACCCATTGGCCAATATTTATTTATAGTCTTATACCCTGTAAACTTGTCTTCTTTTTCAAAATTAAGAGCAAAAAGTATTTGGTTCTTGTTTGTTTGGACAACCTCCAGGCAGTTGTATCTGTTTTCTTCATTTTTGTGCTGGTTGCTCAATAGCTTTGGTCTTGATGGAACTGGTTTTATTCCTAGGTCCTCCCTTATTATTAATGTTCTTATTATTGGTTAGTTCTTCTGTGTTTGTAGTGTCCTTGACAATCTTTATTAGCTGTTCTTTACAACAACACAGTGAGGTGGATCAGTCTTATTGAATATTTTTCTAACAAGCTGTCCAACATTTTCTTTGCTGGCTTTTGTTAGGATTTATTATAACCATTTTGTCTTTCTGATAGTCGCTCTCCTGCAAGAAACTTACTTCATGCTCTTTCTTGTGAGGCTTCATGAGCCAGGGACTCGTGTCATCTGCTTTCAATCTGTGTTTGGTTTCTTACTCCCCTGCCTGGCTTTTTCACCCTCCTTAAAATGATTGTTGCCTCTTCTGTTCATGCAAATGGTGCTTGACTAATCTAAGGCAGGTGTGAGCAAAGGGTTTCCTTTTTGCTTTCTGGACCTTTGGTGCATCTCTAAGCAGCCACTGGCTGTCAGTTTTTTTTTTTTTTTTTTTAGCACATGATTTGTTACCACATAGTCGGTCACTGCTAATATTTTGTGGTGGTTGTTTGCTGTGGTTATGTGTATATTGGCTCTACGGTGAACCAATGGACTGTCTGGCTAGGAAGAGAGATGTTTCCAGGATGGCTGGGAGTTAGTACGATACCAGGAAATGACATCAATTCTTTCAACCAAGAAATGCCCAAGTCTTCCAAAACCTGCCATAATTACGCTTCTTTTACCACAAGCTCTTCCACCATGATAGCAGCCACCCTCAGTCTCGCACTCCCATCAAAAATGGGAGTTTCTGTCTATGCAATATAGTTAGATATCCCTGGTATCTAGAATCTTATAAATAGACACAACTCTCCCAAATATCAGTTTTAATTTTGAGTACTTATCATGTCCATTTTATTCTACCTACCCCTACACATTTATATTTTTCTATTGGATTTCTTTTTCTTTTTAAAATATTTATTTATTTGGCTGCATTGAGTCTTGGTTGTGGATCAGGGATTCTCTACTTGTGGTGTGTGGGCTCTCTAGTTATGGTGCATGGGCTTAGTTGCTCCATGGTATGTGGGTTTTAGCTCCCCAACCAGGGACTGAACTGGCGACCTCTGTGTTGCAAGGCAAATTCATAACCACTGGACTACTAGGGAAGCTCTGAGACTCTGGATTTCTTAAGGTCAAAGACCATATTTTATTCTTCATCCACTAAGCCCTAAGCTAGGCATCAGGGACATCTATTAGGTCTATAATTGTTTGTTGACTGAATATTAAAATCATAAATAAATTAGAAAATACTTTATAAACCATAGAATATTTTAGAAATTAGTAAAGACTGTACAAACATAACTTTTTAAAAAATTGTAATTGCATCATTTTTCTGTGCAGCAATGAAGGATACGTTTGAATCTTGTGAAGCTGGACAAAAAATACCCATTTTATAAAATAAGAATGATTGCTATTTGACTGATTTGCAAAACATTAAAATAGCAGCCATATTATTCTGACTGATGTCTGATTTGGGGCCTGCTTAGTCACCTGTGGCCATTGAGTAAACCCAGCAATGGCAGAAGGCTAACCTTGGAGTGTCTTTAAAAATTCACTTAAAAAATTCTCTTCTGGGACTTCCCTGGTGGTCCAGTGGTTAAAACTCTGTGTTCCCAATACAATGGGGCCTGGGTTCAAGCCCTGGTCAGGGAACTAGATTCCACATGCTGCAACTGAGACCCAGAGCAGCCAAATAAATAAATAATTAAAAAAAAATTCTCTTCCTTTTAGGTAGATAGTTTAGAAAATGTTCCAAGCAACTGACACAGTTTCTGGATATAGATGGTTCTGGAAAGCTTGGTGTTATTCTGTATCGTACCAGATTTAAACCTATGAACTACGGCTTGCCGAAGTAATTCACTGTAGTTTGCAATTTGAAAGTGGCTCACTGCTTCTGAACACTCTTTCCCACAGAACTTATCTGAGGGGCTATGAAGAATGGAGAAAAGTAGTTTCCACTTTTCTCTTTCTCCATCCACTGTCTCGTGGTGTACTGCTTCCAAACATTGAACTGATTGTTTCTACAGATCAAACATTGTAATTAGTGATTAAAAAATAAATTTTACTTACAAGTTGGGCCTATTTCAGGTACTTAATAAATGCTCAATGAATAAATGAATGAATTTAACTTTATCCCAGCTGTCCAAAGAGCTTAACATCTGCATGCAAAAAAGGCCCATGAATGACTTTTCTGGCTTTTACCCAAGGGTACATTTGGATCAGTCAGCAACAGGGGAAGAACTCTGAATTTGGGCCAAGTTCACTTATAAGAAGCTGCTTTTGATAAAACTCAGTTACCTGAATGGGATTTCTATTTGAAATATTAAAGTAAAGCATCAGGGACATCTATTAGGTCTATAATTGTTTGTTGACTGAATATTAAAATCATAAATAAATTAGAAAATACTTTATAAACCATAGAATATTTTAGAAATTAGTAAAGACTGTACAAACATAACTTTTTAAAAAATTGTAATTGCATCATTTTTCTGTGCAGCAATGAAGGATACGTTTGAATCTTGTGAAGCTGGACAAAAAATACCCATTTTATAAAATAAGAATGATTGCTATTTGACTGATTTGCGAAACATTAAAATAGCAGCCATATTATTCTGACTGATGTCTGATTTGGGGCCTGCTTAGTCACCTGTGGCCATTGAGTAAACCCAGCAATGGCAGAAGGCTAACCTTGGAGTGTCTTTAAAAATTCACTTAAAAAATTCTCTTCTGGGACTTCCCTGGTGGTCCAGTGGTTAAAACTCTGTGTTCCCAATACAATGGGGCCTGGGTTCAAGCCCTGGTCAGGGAACTAGATTCCACATGCTGCAACTGAGACCCAGAGCAGCCAAATAAATAAATAATTAAAAAAAAATTCTCTTCCTTTTAGGTAGATAGTTTAGAAAATGTTCCAAGCAACTGACACAGTTTCTGGATATAGATGGTTCTGGAAAGCTTGGTGTTATTCTGTATCGTACCAGATTTAAACCTATGAACTACGGCTTGCCGAAGTAATTCACTGTAGTTTGCAATTTGAAAGTGGCTCACTGCTTCTGAACACTCTTTCCCACAGAACTTATCTGAGGGGCTATGAAGAATGGAGAAAAGTAGTTTCCACTTTTCTCTTTCTCCATCCACTGTCTCGTGGTGTACTGCTTCCAAACATTGAACTGATTGTTTCTACAGATCAAACATTGTAATTAGTGATTAAAAAATAAATTTTACTTACAAGTTGGGCCTATTTCAGGTACTTAATAAATGCTCAATGAATAAATGAATGAATTTAACTTTATCCCAGCTGTCCAAAGAGCTTAACATCTGCATGCAAAAAAGGCCCATGAATGACTTTTCTGGCTTTTACCCAAGGGTACATTTGGATCAGTCAGCAACAGGGGAAGAACTCTGAATTTGGGCCAAGTTCACTTATAAGAAGCTGCTTTTGATAAAAACTCAGTTCTCTTATCAATATTCCTTCATTTCTTTCCACAGCCCTGGCAGATTCCTTTTGAAAAGCAAATGTATCATAGGCAGAAGCTGAATCAGAAAGTCAGAATGTAGGTTTCAGCCCTGGTTGGGCAGCAAGACATCTCAAATCAACCCCTTGGTACATTCTGGGGGGATGGATTTACAAAGGGCTGATAGTGCTCTTGAGTCTACATGTAGAAACATTAGATTGGTTGCCAGAGGTTAAAAAAATCAGCCTATTAGAATTTACTTATGATAAATGGTGTTGCCAAGAGTTTGCACTATAAAATTCTGGCTTTTCATGAGTTCTACTCACTAGTGGCCAGTGTTAGAAATAGAACTTGTTGACTTTGGGATCTAGTAATTGTCTTAAATTAGTACCTCAAGGACCACAGAACTAGTTTCTTTACTAGTAACTATTTTTCTGTCCCTCATTTTTACTGTTGGTTCTGGTTTCTCTCCTTCATGTGCGAATCTCTTTGGCAGGAACCAGCCATCAGAAGATTTTTTTTTTTTTTTGGTCTACTGAGTTCTTTAGGTGCTGAAGATTTAGCTATCTGGGAATTGAATGGAGGAAAGAGTCAAGGAAGGAAATTTGTATGTGAAATGGATTTTTTGTTCCTCTGAGGATTTGTCGTAAGCAGATATAAAGTGTCTTTTTCCCTCAGAGTACCTCCAAGTGCTTTCACAAATCAATTAGTCACTGGCAGGGCAGGGAGAAGAGAGGGGGAATAAGCCATGTGGTGATAGCCAGAGACCCCGGCTGGTCACTCACTCTCAGGCGTGCTGTCCTTGATCATTAGATAACCACAGGGATGCTTCAGCCCCTGGCGACTGTTTCCATTATCTGATTGAAGTTCAGTCAGAACTTCAGAGCAAGGGGAAGGCTTTCAGTATCTCACTCTGCTCCACTAATAAACACCCACAAGGAGAGACTAGGGAAAAGGGAGTCTGGCCATCTCTTTGAGACACAAAGCCAAGAAAATGAAACAAAATCAATCTTTTATTTGCTCACTTGGACTCCACAATGCTTATGTATTCTCTGGGGCATTCAGTCTTTGACTCTCAATGTGAAATTTGGATGTTTCTCTCAGTTCAGTGGATGAGACCAACAAAACACTACCAAGGAATCCTAATTCTACGAGGATGAGGCTCTTGACACGGTACTTTTGAGCTTACAAAATAGGTGCGACATGCCTCCTGCCAGCTCCTCAGCAGGCAGAGCCTACAGCATATGTCTTAGGGGCCCACGAAGTACAGAGTGAGGGCGGCTCTGAGAAACACCTCAGAATGTGTCCAGCTGAGCTATCAGAACGGTTCTCCATCAGTCACTCTGCAGGAACAAATGGAGTGTCTGAAATGCACGTCGTTTTATGCTTGTGGTTTGAACTTGGAGTTCCTGGCTTGCAGATATGAAGGTCACGGGGGAGGTAGGAGTCAGGATGGGAGAACAGGGTGACCGTTGCAAAGGGTTCAAGAGAGTCAAGGCGAATCCCATCATTTATAGGATCTGGAGCCTTTCAGGCTACTCAGCGAGCAGAGGGATTGGAAAGGAAAAAGTGCTTCTTATATAATAGCTGAAACATCTTATCTCCTTCTTGGGAACAGGCTGGGGGGTAGGTGGCAACTATTTTGGTCTTCGGTTTCACAGTTGGCAGAGCTGAGGTATGGGGAAGGGAGTTGGTCTGTCAGCCCACTGAGCCAGATGTGCATGTGGAGAGTCCCTATACTGTCCCTCTCCCCAGTGCTTCCCTGTCCTCCATCAGTGCCGCTCACAACCTCTGCCCCGAGTCCTCGGCCGCCTCCCAGAGATGGAGAATTTACAGCATCGTTGAGGTCACCGACAGACTTGGAGTCAGAAGATCTGAGCTTGAATTCTGGCTCTTTTAGTTACTAGCTCTGAGGTCAGGCAAGTTTCCTAATCCCTCTGCACCAAATCTCTCAATTTGCTTCTCTTTAAAAAGAGGATGACAACAGCTATAGCATAGGACATTGCAGAAGTAAAAGTGCTTGAAAGCATTTAACCCCGTGTCCCACACAACTCCATAAATTCTAATTGGATCTGAATTTAAAGAAGTGAAATGAGCCCAGACTTCCTTCTCTGACTTCTTTCTATCTCAAGGCTGAGCAGGCTCCAGCGTCACTGGATGCTCACAGGTTTCTCCATGCCTCTGATTCTCAAAATGTAGTTTCTGGGCCACTGGCGTCAGAGGTGCACAGACCTGTGAGAGATGCACATTCTCAGTTCCCATCGTAGGGTGACAGAATCAGAAGCCTTGGGGATGAGTGGAGGGCAGCCACTGTATTTTAAGAAGTCTTCCAGGAGATTCTGATGCATGCTCAAGTTTGAAAACATTATATTCACAGTGGCGGTACTAAAACACTGGTAGGGCAACAGGCCTAATCATTTCTGCAGTGTCGCTGGCAGCTTGAGCTCAGGCGTAGATGGGTTGTAGCTCTCTATCTGCTTTGTCCTTGGCTGTTTGTTGAGAGGAGAATAGAAAAGGAATTTGCTAATGGTGACCATCCTTTTGAACTTATAAAACGTTCTGCTTTTTTCTTTTTTTGGTGCACGGGATAGAATTGACAGTTGGGTGGTGGGTCTGCACAAACAGGGAGCCAGTGGAAGAAATTGTCAAAGACAATCCCAACCCCCCACAGTCCCTGTTGGTCGGCGTGTGCAGACACAGAACATTCCTTGAAATAAAACACTTAAGGAAGTGTTGTGCTCTGACATGTACACTCTGGGGAAAGATGCTAAAATTTATTAGATATTCAGAGGGAGGCTTAGAGTGTTGACAAGTACTGAAACTACTTGGAAGATACTTTGAAACTTGAATATGTGATGTAAAGCTTGGATATTTTAGAGTGTGGAGAAGATGAACCTTTATTTTCATCTCTCCCATAGAGGGTAGGGGCTGTGTCACCTCAGTGACTCCTCATTTATTCTGTGTAACTTCTTTTATGTATTTATTTATTAAAAGTTTTGAACTTTTAATAAATTTCAGTTGGAGTTTTTTCCAACTGAAATATAGTTGACTTCCAATGTTGTGTTTTGTAACATATAGCATAGGACATTGCAGAAGTAAAAGTGCTTGAAAGCATTTAACCCCGTGTCCCACACAACTCCATAAATTCTAATTGGATCTGAATTTAAAGAAGTGAAATGAGCCCAGACTTCCTTCTCTGACTTCTTTCTATCTCAAGGCTGAGCAGGCTCCAGCGTCACTGGATGCTCACAGGTTTCTCCATGCCTCTGATTCTCAAAATGTAGTTTCTGGGCCACTGGCGTCAGAGGTGCACAGACCTGTGAGAGATGCACATTCTCAGTTCCCATCGTAGGGTGACAGAATCAGAAGCCTTGGGGATGAGTGGAGGGCAGCCACTGTATTTTAAGAAGTCTTCCAGGAGATTCTGATGCATGCTCAAGTTTGAAAACATTACATTCACAGTGGCGGTACTAAAACACTGGTAGGGCAACAGGCCTAATCATTTCTGCAGTGTCGCTGGCAGCTTGAGCTCAGGCGTAGATGGGTTGTAGCTCTCTATCTGCTTTGTCCTTGGCTGTTTGTTGAGAGGAGAATAGAAAAGGAATTTGCTAATGGTGACCATCCTTTTGAACTTATAAAACGTTCTGCTTTTTTCTTTTTTTGGTGCACGGGATAGAATTGACAGTTGGGTGGTGGGTCTGCACAAACAGGGAGCCAGTGGAAGAAATTGTCAAAGACAATCCCAACCCCCCACAGTCCCTGTTGGTCGGCGTGTGCAGACACAGAACATTCCTTGAAATAAAACACTTAAGGAAGTGTTGTGCTCTGACATGTACACTCTGGGGAAAGATGCTAAAATTTATTAGATATTCAGAGGGAGGCTTAGAGTGTTGACAAGTACTGAAACTACTTGGAAGATACTTTGAAACTTGAATATGTGATGTAAAGCTTGGATATTTTAGAGTGTGGAGAAGATGAACCTTTATTTTCATCTCTCCCATAGAGGGTAGGGGCTGTGTCACCTCAGTGACTCCTCATTTATTCTGTGTAACTTCTTTTATGTATTTATTTATTAAAAGTTTTGAACTTTTAATAAATTTCAGTTGGAGTTTTTTCCAACTGAAATATAGTTGACTTCCAATGTTGTGTTTGTTTCGGGTGTACAGCAGAGTGATCGAGATTCTTGTTTTTCCTTATAGGTTGCTGCAAAATACTGAGTCTAGTTCCTTCATTGTGGAGAACTTCATGGTAAGAATGGCTACTGTCCCCTTCTCCCTCCATGCCCTGTCCTTATTCCTTCTCCATCTCTTTTATTCCCTTCTGGAAAAGTTTAGAGCCCCACCTAACCTTTTAGGGGGGAAATTTTGTTTGGGTTCCCTTAGCAGCACTTGACAACATGAAATATTTAAATCCCAAGACTTCTTGTTCTTCTATAATGCAACATTTTTATTTTATAGATGACAAAATTGAAATTCAAAGATGGAATCTCCTGGCTCCAATCTTAGGGTTCTTTAAACTACTTCCTAATGGAAGTGTCTCCGCACAGTCTGCCAGCTTAGTAATCGTGGGGAGTGGCAGGGAAAAGGGGAGTCGTCGAGTAAGAAGTTCTGTCCCCAACCCTAGTTTTCCAAATATCATACCTGTTCAAAAGTCAGTATATACATGGGTCATGCAGTAATTTTCCACCTTCATTTGTATAAATGAGGAACATGATGTTTGGCCCTTGTGGTCACTGGGGAATGGGTGGAAGTCAAAACCAAACAAGTCCCACAAAGTCTCTAATTTATCTTTTTGACGGCAGAACTCATCATTGGCAAGCCCTTACTTTTTAATTGCTGCCAAAGTCATGCTCTTCACTTCCATGGGGGAAGAGTGGGTGGGATCCCATCCTTCACATCATATTTATAGTTTTTACTCATAACACTAGAATTTTCAGGCCCAATCACTCTTCTCTCCCTCAGAAATAGGCTCAGGAACAAAGTACTTCTCTTTTCCTTTCAGCACTAGGAATATCGGATGTTTACTTACTAGTCCTTAAATTTTGCTTGGTGTTCTTATGCTGACAGTCTGAAGTGTCCAGGCAATAATAAGTCAAGTGATTTCTTAGATGTTCAGGGAACAGTGCATATAGCCAATGCATAATTTTTCAGGATAATGGTTAAAGCTTGACTGGGGTTGTGTTTGTTTTCGTGTACAAAAACTTTTAATAAATTTCAGTTGGAGTTTTTTCCAACTGAAATATAGTTGACTTCCAATGTTGTGTTTGTTTCGGGTGTACAGCAAAGTGATCGAGATTCTTGTTTTTCCTTATAGGTTGCTGCAAAATACTGAGTCTAGTTCCTTCATTGTGGAGAACTTCATGGTAAGAATGGCTACTGTCCCCTTCTCCCTCCATGCCCTGTCCTTATTCCTTCTCCATCTCTTTTATTCCCTTCTGGAAAAGTTTAGAGCCCCACCTAACCTTTTAGGGGGGAAATTTTGTTTGGGTTCCCTTAGCAGCACTTGACAACATGAAATATTTAAATCCCAAGACTTCTTGTTCTTCTATAATGCAACATTTTTATTTTATAGATGACAAAATTGAAATTCAAAGATGGAATCTCCTGGCTCCAATCTTAGGGTTCTTTAAACTACTTCCTAATGGAAGTGTCTCCGCACAGTCTGCCAGCTTAGTAATCGTGGGGAGTGGCAGGGAAAAGGGGAGTCGTCGAGTAAGAAGTTCTGTCCCCAACCCTAGTTTTCCAAATATCATACCTGTTCAAAAGTCAGTATATACATGGGTCATGCAGTAATTTTCCACCTTCATTTGTATAAATGAGGAACATGATGTTTGGCCCTTGTGGTCACTGGGGAATGGGTGGAAGTCAAAACCAAACAAGTCCCACAAAGTCTCTAATTTATCTTTTTGACGGCAGAACTCATCATTGGCAAGCCCTTACTTTTTAATTGCTGCCAAAGTCATGCTCTTCACTTCCATGGGGGAAGAGTGGGTGGGATCCCATCCTTCACATCATATTTATAGTTTTTACTCATAACACTAGAATTTTCAGGCCCAATCACTCTTCTCTCCCTCAGAAATAGGCTCAGGAACAAAGTACTTCTCTTTTCCTTTCAGCACTAGGAATATCGGATGTTTACTTACTAGTCCTTAAATTTTGCTTGGTGTTCTTATGCTGACAGTCTGAAGTGCCCAGGCAATAATAAGTCAAGTGATTTCTTAGATGTTCAGGGAACAGTGCATATAGCCAATGCATAATTTTTCAGGATAATGGTTGAAAAGCTTGACTGGGGTTCCTCCAAACCAGACAGATCATCAAAATAAAAAAGGTGTGTGTGTGTGTGTGTGTGTGTGTGTGTGTATGTGTATTTTGCCTTTATTTTCTCTGTGACACTGTGGTAAGGACACAATTGAATGTTCATTACATGCTAAAATAATGATAGTAATGGATGCTTACTTCTTGATCACTTGCTAGGTACCAGATATTGGTGCCTGTACTATTTCATATATTTCTTACCACTCTTGGTAGAAGACATTTTATCTTTGTTTTAGAACCTCAGTGAAGTAGTTTGTCACAGGTTATGTGGAGGAATAAGTGGGAAAGCCATGTTTTGAAGCCAGGCTACATGGCTTAACACTGTTTCACCTGCTTTTGTAAAGTCTAATCTTTGCTTTTGTTCTCA
The DNA here is from genome assembly GCA_022376925.1 of Tragulus kanchil. Classification (NCBI taxonomy): domain Eukaryota; kingdom Metazoa; phylum Chordata; class Mammalia; order Artiodactyla; family Tragulidae; genus Tragulus; species Tragulus kanchil. The sequence goes on along the minus strand of JAIOJX010000004.1, from coordinate 90,828,460 downwards.
TTTGCTGATGGGTATAGAGTATTTTCCACAAGGCAAGGTAGGACATAATCTTTGTGAAAATGACAAATTGTGGGTCAATTAGGTGAGGAAAAAGTTTGGGCCATGTGTCTTTCTGGAAGAACCTAAACCCGAATGGTCAGAGATGAGGGGATTAAGCATCGGTGGAAAGAAAATAGAAGGAAGACTTTAGGAAGACACTACTGAAAGGGTGGGTAAGGTCAGGAGATGCTTGGGGTTAGCCTCTATGAGAACGATGTTGGACAGCAGTTTAATCTTGAGCTACGTTGGGCTTCAGAATGAATGACCCTGCCCCTGTGTGCTGCATTCCCTCCCACCCCTACCCCTGGGCTGGTTCTCCACTGCAGTAACAGCCGTCTTCAGTGTACCCTGGAAAGTGGTGATGCCTGACTTTGACCCTTCTCAGTGGTTTCTTATTACACTTAAATAAAATCTGAAGTCTTCACCTTTGTCTACAAGGCTGTAGCAGGTACTGTTGGTGCCCTGCCCTCACCGCCTTGGAACCCATTGTATCTGTGAACTGGGGCAGTTTTCTACTGCAATCACCTGCAACTCTCTGCTTGAGGTTTTTTGACTGCAGTTGGCTAGGCAGAATGCCCCTGGGAGTTAATGCCCTAGGTCCCAACTGGTGAGCGATGAGCAAGAATTGGTGGATAAATACCCTGACTCTCCTGGCCCTCCTGGTGGAACTCTGAGGTGTGCTTTGCAGTCTCCAGAGGATCTCTGGCCTAATTCCTCACCACCCCCAACCCTGAGCCCTGGGATCGAGCCTGGTTGCCCACAGCAATAAACTGCTCACTCAGACACCCTATGCTGTCTCTCTACCCTTCCTGTCTTACTTTCCTGCTTCCTGTGTATGATTCTTCCAATGGACAACTTGAATTCAGATCCTTGCTCATGGCCTGATTCAGGGGAACCCAATGCAAGCCAAAGGTCTTGTTTGAACTGGTCTCTGCCCACCTCTTCAACTCCATCCAGAACCACGAAACCCCTCAAACTGTTCTCAGGCCACATGACTCTTCTTTATGTTTCATAAACATTCTGGGCTTCTTTGCACGGACTGTTCTACAGGTTCCAGGCCTGGTTCCTCATTGCTTAGACTTCAGCTTCAGTGTCACCTCTTGAAGGGGCCTTCCCTCTTATCCTGGAACAGGGCTGAAGGTCCCAAAGCAAGGTTCCAGGCTCTCCCATGCAGGAAGAGCTGCACCACACTGGGAGTGGTGGAGGTGATGGTCATGTCCTGCCCCAGCTCATCACCCGTTTTTGGTCACATGGCTTCTCCACGCCCCTAGTCTAAGGCATGTCAGGCTTGGCTTATTCAGTTTTCCATAGTGTTCCCGGGTTTATATGAGGTACTAGGATTAAGAAAGATACTTAAAGCAGGAAGAAAGAGGGCCAGCCTGGCTGGTGGGAGAGATTGTGGGGGCTGGCTATTCAGAAGGCCTGGCACACATCAGAAAAGTCTTTGAAATTATGGATGTATATCTGAATTAATTTCTCGGTATTCAGTTCTGTTCATCGATAAATGTCCTTTATGTCCTACATTGATTTCTCTTACAAAATCTACAAGGCTGTAGCAGGTACTGTTGGTGCCCTGCCCTCACCGCCTTGGAACCCATTGTATCTGTGAACTGGGGCAGTTTTCTGCAATCACCTGCAACTCTCTGCTTGAGGTTTTTTGACTGCAGTTGGCTAGGCAGAATGCCCCTGGGAGTTAATGCCCTAGGTCCCAACTGGTGAGCGATGAGCAAGAATTGGTGGATAAATACCCTGACTCTCCTGGCCCTCCTGGTGGAACTCTGAGGTGTGCTTTGCAGTCTCCAGAGGATCTCTGGCCTAATTCCTCACCACCCCCAACCCTGAGCCCTGGGATCGAGCCTGGTTGCCCACAGCAATAAACTGCTCACTCAGACACCCTATGCTGTCTCTCTACCCTTCCTGTCTTACTTTCCTGCTTCCTGTGTATGATTCTTCCAATGGACAACTTGAATTCAGATCCTTGCTCATGGCCTGATTCAGGGGAACCCAATGCAAGCCAAAGGTCTTGTTTGAACTGGTCTCTGCCCACCTCTTCAACTCCATCCAGAACCACGAAACCCCTCAAACTGTTCTCAGGCCACATGACTCTTCTTTATGTTTCATAAACATTCTGGGCTTCTTTGCACGGACTGTTCTACAGGTTCCAGGCCTGGTTCCTCATTGCTTAGACTTCAGCTTCAGTGTCACCTCTTGAAGGGGCCTTCCCTCTTATCCTGGAACAGGGCTGAAGGTCCCAAAGCAAGGTTCCAGGCTCTCCCATGCGGGAAAGAGCTGCACCACACTGGGAGTGGTGGAGGTGATGGTCATGTCCTGCCCCAGCTCATCACCCGTTTTTGGTCACATGGCTTCTCCACGCCCCTAGTCTAAGGCATGTCAGGCTTGGCTTATTCAGTTTTCCATAGTGTTCCCGGGTTTATATGAGGTACTAGGATTAAGAAAGATACTTAAAGCAGGAAGAAAGAGGGCCAGCCTGGCTGGTGGGAGAGATTGTGGGGGCTGGCTATTCAGAAGGCCTGGCACACATCAGAAAAGTCTTTGAAATTATGGATGTATATCTGAATTAATTTCTCGGTATCTTCTGAGTTCTGTTCATCGATAAATGTCCTTTATGTCCTACATTGATTTCTCTTACAAAATCTTTCTAAGGGAGCAATTCTTTCATTTTTTTTTTGAAGTTGGCTTTGCTGTTATCATTCAAGTGAGAGAGGTGAATAGGAAATTATAGGCCCTCTTGTATCTGGGCTTGACACTCTCTTAGCAGATAGGCTGGTACCCAAAGGTACATTTTTGATTAAACTTTGCTTTTCTTTCAAATGAGCCCAGGTCATTCCTTTGAGTGCATTAAGAAGAGGCCCCTCTGGGAGTGTGGGGAGTGGGGAGGCTGCACCATAGGTGCACAAACAAGAAATGCCTAGAGGGCAGCCTCTGCTCTTCCTGTGCGGGACCTGCCCTGTACAGCTTAGGAGGAAGCCTGAGTCTAGAGATGGGGGTCTGGTGGCCTCACCACCAACAGCTCTAGCTTCCAGAAACTGTGTTTACCCCTAACACCCTTCCTAGATATCACAGTTTGCCATCTCCTTCTCTTTGAGCTTGATTGGGTCATGACATGTCAGCATTAGGAGCTCTAGAGAGCATGAGTGCCAGCCCCTCATTTTACCCAGGACCAGATGAAGGCTTACAGCCATTTAACCACTTTTCAAAGCCACACTGCTGATCTGTGGCACATTTGAGCTGAAAATGGACTGAATGTCATGGGAAAGTTCTTTAAAGCCACTAACCATTTAAAAGGTTCTTGTACTTCTCAGGAAATTCACCAAAGGGTCTGATGGGCTGTGAGGACGTTTTAGTGAGCACTGGCCTTATAGGAAGGTCCTTTTGCATATTTTCACTTTGGAATCTCAAAATCAAAAATTTGGTCACTGAGTATTTATCTCTTTGCAAATATTTCCACAGTTGTGGTGTTTGCTTTGAAACAGAATACAGATATGAAATAAAAAAAAATGATATATTTTTTTTTTCAGATCTTATTTTAGGTTAAGACTGTTGAAGCCGTTAGCTCACTGTTATTTGAATAGTCCTTTTTTTTTTTTTTATTTAGGTTAGAGCCTGAAATAACTCAGTAGCTAAGAATGTTCATTGAGAAGAAAAGGAAAGTGTTTTTGTGTGCTGAAATAAATTAATCCTCACAGAGGTATAGTGAAATGAGCTTCTGTTTGGGTCTATAGGATCATTATTAAGTAATGAAGAATGAATTCATTTTTTTCAGACTCAGATGAAATTGGGAATAAAATCCCTTCAACATCAGCACTTCCTTCCTCCCAGCCTCTGCTCCAAACTCCTGAAGCATTGTCATTGCCATTCATTTAGTTAATCACCAACTATGAATTGAACACATATTTCATTATCCCCTCAGTTATTATGTTCTATCATTCCAAGTAAAAGAGACTTTAAGAGCTTGTATGCACAAAAAACTTCCCTGTAGAAATAAAATAAAAAGAATAGGGAATCTCAAATGAATATGAAAGTCACTCTTCATAGAAGATGGCTGATTACATTTGTTGCATTGTTTTTGTAATGGCACTGGTCGTTTGCACTGAATAATTCATGCTATTTTGCCCAAGATTCTTGAAAGCCCTGGCATATCTCAGAGGGGCAGCTGGCTAAAATTAAGATATAGATTGCTGTCACAGACTTGAATATTGCCAAATAGCTTTTGGTAGTCTAGCATTTGGGAGGGCTGGCCATAAAATTAAGCAGACTTGAGTACAAATCCTAGTTTTACCCTTTGACTTGGGCAAGGGATCCAGGATCTTTGAGTCTCAATTCCTCATATGTAAAATGAAGTGAAAAATTCATTGTCATTGGGATTTATATACACAGTGTTACAGGAACAAAATTTTCATTTTTTAAATGAAAGTTCCTTTTCAGTGAAGGTGGGTCTGGTTAAAGGGAAGTGCCTGTTTTGCTAGTGCTTTGGGTGGTCAAAGTCTGGAAACAGGAATTGGGGTAGTAGGTGGGTAGTGGGAGAAGGTGTTGTTTTCAGAAGAGGGAGAAGAATGGGGTGAGTTGAGAAGGAAGGAGAGAGGTGAAAGGAGCAAAGAGAAAGGAGGGAGGCAGGAAGGCCATGAGGCCAGTGATGCTCATGGTGTAGGGCCAGAGTGGGTGTTGAGAACCACGTTTCACCCTGATTTATCAAAGTGGTGGGTATGTGTGTCTTTGAAGGTCTCCATCTTCCACGTCTTCAGCTGTTGGTCTGCCTCTACTTGGTTCAAGTTTTGATAACATTGGCTATATTCACTAATGTTTCCTGTGGCTATAGGATCATTATTAAGTAATGAAGAATGAATTCATTTTTTTCAGACTCAGATGAAATTGGGAATAAAATCCCTTCAACATCAGCACTTCCTTCCTCCCAGCCTCTGCTCCAAACTCCTGAAGCATTGTCATTGCCATTCATTTAGTTAATCACCAACTATGAATTGAACACATATTTCATTATCCCCTCAGTTATTATGTTCTATCATTCCAAGTAAAAGAGACTTTAAGAGCTTGTATGCACAAAAAACTTCCCTGTAGAAATAAAATAAAAAGAATAGGGAATCTCAAATGAATATGAAAGTCACTCTTCATAGAAGATGGCTGATTACATTTGTTGCATTGTTTTTGTAATGGCACTGGTCGTTTGCACTGAATAATTCATGCTATTTTGCCCAAGATTCTTGAAAGCCCTGGCATATCTCAGAGGGGCAGCTGGCTAAAATTAAGATATAGATTGCTGTCACAGACTTGAATATTGCCAAATAGCTTTTGGTAGTCTAGCATTTGGGAGGGCTGGCCATAAAATTAAGCAGACTTGAGTACAAATCCTAGTTTTACCCTTTGACTTGGGCAAGGGATCCAGGATCTTTGAGTCTCAATTCCTCATATGTAAAATGAAGTGAAAAATTCATTGTCATTGGGATTTATATACACAGTGTTACAGGAACAAAATTTTCATTTTTTAAATGAAAGTTCCTTTTCAGTGAAGGTGGGTCTGGTTAAAGGGAAGCGCCTGTTTTGCTAGTGCTTTGGGTGGTCAAAGTCTGGAAACAGGAATTGGGGTAGTAGGTGGGTAGTGGGAGAAGGTGTTGTTTTCAGAAGAGGGAGAAGAATGGGGTGAGTTGAGAAGGAAGGAGAGAGGTGAAAGGAGCAAAGAGAAAGGAGGGAGGCAGGAAGGCCATGAGGCCAGTGATGCTCATGGTGTAGGGCCAGAGTGGGTGTTGAGAACCACGTTTCACCCTGATTTATCAAAGTGGTGGGTATGTGTGTCTTTGAAGGTCTCCATCTTCCACGTCTTCAGCTGTTGGTCTGCCTCTACTTGGTTCAAGTTTTGATAACATTGGCTATATTCACTAATGTTTCCTGGAAGTTAGGGTGTGGATATATTATACAAATAGAGGGGGGCTGAGTCATTGAGATGACACAGGAGACAGATGAGAATGGGAGCCCTTGGGAATTTGCAGAAAGCTGGTGAGAAGTTTGGGTTTTCATAGATCTTGGTGGTAGACAATATTTACGAGTTTTTACTCTGTACCCTAGGGTGATATATGAACATAGTAATGTATTATCTCCTTCCATTCACTCAACAAATATTTATTGAGGGGCCAGTTGAGTCCTCCCAACAAATCAATTAAGTTTTAGAGAACCATAATGAGCTTCATTTTATAAATGAAGGAGATGGATTTGAGGGAGATTATGGAACTGGCCTACATTTATCTTTCTAATATATATATTTTATTTATTTTTAAATTTTTTCACTCAAAGGAATATATATATTTTAAACCCACAAGTTGAGATAAGATATATCTTATTTTAAAGTCCATGCTGTTAATTGTTATGATAGCTAACCTCCCACCTTACTGCATTATGCTGAGAGTATTGAAGAATGATTGGTTTTTAAAGTCACATTCCCTAAAAGTAGAACCTGAGATGGGGATTCTTGTCTAAGGGATTTACTGGGAGAGTGGTCTCAGGAGAAAGCATTAGAGAGAAGAAGAAAAGAAAGCAGGTGTAATGGTGAATTGTGTGCCAGCTTGAGTAAACCACAGGGTGACCAGGTATTTGGCTAAACATTATTCTGGGTGTGTCTGTGTTCAGGAACAAAATTTTCATTTTTTAAATGAAAGTTCCTTTTCAGTGAAGGTGGGTCTGGTTAAAGGGAAGCGCCTGTTTTGCTAGTGCTTTGGGTGGTCAAAGTCTGGAAACAGGAATTGGGGTAGTAGGTGGGTAGTGGGAGAAGGTGTTGTTTTCAGAAGAGGGAGAAGAATGGGGTGAGTTGAGAAGGAAGGAGAGAGGTGAAAGGAGCAAAGAGAAAGGAGGGAGGCAGGAAGGCCATGAGGCCAGTGATGCTCATGGTGTAGGGCCAGAGTGGGTGTTGAGAACCACGTTTCACCCTGATTTATCAAAGTGGTGGGTATGTGTGTCTTTGAAGGTCTCCATCTTCCACGTCTTCAGCTGTTGGTCTGCCTCTACTTGGTTCAAGTTTTGATAACATTGGCTATATTCACTAATGTTTCCTGGAAGTTAGGGTGTGGATATATTATACAAATAGAGGGGGGCTGAGTCATTGAGATGACACAGGAGACAGATGAGAATGGGAGCCCTTGGGAATTTGCAGAAAGCTGGTGAGAAGTTTGGGTTTTCATAGATCTTGGTGGTAGACAATATTTACGAGTTTTTACTCTGTACCCTAGGGTGATATATGAACATAGTAATGTATTATCTCCTTCCATTCACTCAACAAATATTTATTGAGGGGCCAGTTGAGTCCTCCCAACAAATCAATTAAGTTTTAGAGAACCATAATGAGCTTCATTTTATAAATGAAGGAGATGGATTTGAGGGAGATTATGGAACTGGCCTACATTTATCTTTCTAATATATATATTTTATTTATTTTTAAATTTTTTCACTCAAAGGGATATATATATTTTAAACCCACAAGTTGAGATAAGATATATCTTATTTTAAAGTCCATGCTGTTAATTGTTATGATAGCTAACCTCCCACCTTACTGCATTATGCTGAGAGTATTGAAGAATGATTGGTTTTTAAAGTCACATTCCCTAAAAGTAGAACCTGAGATGGGGATTCTTGTCTAAGGGATTTACTGGGAGAGTGGTCTCAGGAGAAAGCATTAGAGAGAAGAAGAAAAGAAAGCAGGTGTAATGGTGAATTGTGTGCCAGCTTGAGTAAACCACAGGGTGACCAGGTATTTGGCTAAACATTATTCTGGGTGTGTCTGTGAGAATGTTTCTGGATGAGATTAATATTTGATTGCAGATTCCCCGCTTCCCAGGCAATGGGGATGAGCCTCATCCAATTGGCTGAAGGCCTAAACAGAATAAAAAGGCTGAGTGAGGGAGAATTTGCTTTTTCTGCCATACTATCTTTGAGTTGGGGCACCAGTATTCTATCTTCAGACTCAGACCTGGAATGGATCTGAACCATTGGATCTACTGGCTCTCCAGTTTGGTGAATGCAGAGCTTGGGACTTCTCAGCCTCCACGGTTGTGTGAGCCAAGTCCTTGTAATAAAAAATATCTTTCTCTCTGCTCCCTGGAGAACCCTGACTAATACAACTAGGGGCAAGCTAAACAAGGATGTAGTCTCAGTGGACCTCAGCCTTAGCATGATTCCACAGGGGGTTCTGGAGCAAAATTATACCAGAGTTGGCTCCACCTTGAGATCAGGGGCTGACCTTCATATTCCCATTAGTCAGTTCATGAGCTCTCCTCCAGGGTGGTGTGAGGACACTGGAGCAGCTCCCTGGAGAAGGGGACAGCTGTGGGTTCTCTGCTGACATTCACAGCACCAGGGGAATGGGAGCATCCCCTGTAGTAAGCAGGTAATATTAATAGTGGTCATTACTATTCTCAAATTTGAATTTATTTCCCACCTAATAATATACTAACTATAAAGAAAATGAGCCAGAATACAAAGGATTGTTGACAGTCTCATACTCTAAAATATAAATTGCTTTTCTCCAATCTACATGTGACAATTTTTAAAAAACCTAGGGTATAATAATAGTATACAGTCTTAAAGTTATTGAAAATATAAAAATAATACTGCTAATTGTGAAAAGTTCCAACAGTATAGGATATAGTATGGACATTAGTTTTTCCTTTGTCTTCATGTTCTTCTCTTCCTTTTTAAAGTCACATTCCCTAAAAGTAGAACCTGAGATGGGGATTCTTGTCTAAGGGATTTACTGGGAGAGTGGTCTCAGGAGAAAGCATTAGAGAGAAGAAGAAAAGAAAGCAGGTGTAATGGTGAATTGTGTGCCAGCTTGAGTAAACCACAGGGTGACCAGGTATTTGGCTAAACATTATTCTGGGTGTGTCTGTGAGAATGTTTCTGGATGAGATTAATATTTGATTGCAGATTCCCCGCTTCCCAGGCAATGGGGATGAGCCTCATCCAATTGGCTGAAGGCCTAAACAGAATAAAAAGGCTGAGTGAGGGAGAATTTGCTTTTTCTGCCATACTATCTTTGAGTTGGGGCACCAGTATTCTATCTTCAGACTCAGACCTGGAATGGATCTGAACCATTGGATCTACTGGCTCTCCAGTTTGGTGAATGCAGAGCTTGGGACTTCTCAGCCTCCACGGTTGTGTGAGCCAAGTCCTTGTAATAAAAAATATCTTTCTCTCTGCTCCCTGGAGAACCCTGACTAATACAACTAGGGGCAAGCTAAACAAGGATGTAGTCTCAGTGGACCTCAGCCTTAGCATGATTCCACAGGGGGTTCTGGAGCAAAATTATACCAGAGTTGGCTCCACCTTGAGATCAGGGGCTGACCTTCATATTCCCATTAGTCAGTTCATGAGCTCTCCTCCAGGGTGGTGTGAGGACACTGGAGCAGCTCCCTGGAGAAGGGGACAGCTGTGGGTTCTCTGCTGACATTCACAGCACCAGGGGAATGGGAGCATCCCCTGTAGTAAGCAGGTAATATTAATAGTGGTCATTACTATTCTCAAATTTGAATTTATTTCCCACCTAATAATATACTAACTATAAAGAAAATGAGCCAGAATACAAAGGATTGTTGACAGTCTCATACTCTAAAATATAAATTGCTTTTCTCCAATCTACATGTGACAATTTTTAAAAAACCTAGGGTATAATAATAGTATACAGTCTTAAAGTTATTGAAAATATAAAAATAATACTGCTAATTGTGAAAAGTTCCAACAGTATAGGATATAGTATGGACATTAGTTTTTCCTTTGTCTTCATGTTCTTCTCTTCCCCAGATAGAACCCCAGTCCACATTAAGTGTGTAACCTTTCAGACCTTTGAACCCATGCCACACTCTGTATAGACTCATATATGCACACGTACACACACACACTCCAGGTGGATTTGAGGGCTATTATCTCACATATTGAATCTAAGGGTTGTGTTTTCTTCCTAATAAATTCCTTGGAGACCTTCTCATGTCAGTGCATTTAGATCTTCCTTATTCTTTTTAATAGGGCTGCTTAATTTGGCTACCATGTATGTATCATTATGTATTTTAACTATTGATGACATTTAGATGCCCCGTTGTTTCTTTAACAAACCAAGCAGTAATGAACTAGATAAAACTTTGTGTTCTGTTTTTTTCCACTGAACTCTATGTTGTTATATAGTCATAATTATTTTTAAATTGTACCAAGTTGATGTATCATCATTTATCTAATTATGTCCCTATTACTAGTTGCATAGGCAACAAGTTTGTACACACAAACACACACACATTTACCCCCTCCCATTTTTTTCCCAAATTTTGGCCTTTTTATTGTTTTCTTATTTATTTATTTATTTCCAGCCATCTTTAATCTCTATGGGCTTCCAAACACAGTGGCCTCTCTTGTTGCCGAGCACTGGCTCTGCGCGCATATGCTCCAGAGCACTGGTTCGTAACTAGACACACCAGTCCAGCTGCTCCATGGCAAGTGGGATTCTCCTGGGCCAGGGAGAAGGGGACAGCTGTGGGTTCTCTGCTGACATTCACAGCACCAGGGAATGGGAGCACCTGTAGTAAGCAGGTAATATTAATAGTGGTCATTACTATTCTCAAATTTGAATTTATTTCCCACCTAATAATATACTAACTATAAAGAAAATGAGCCAGAATACAAAGGATTGTTGACAGTCTCATACTCTAAAATATAAATTGCTTTTCTCCAATCTACATGTGACAATTTTTAAAAAACCTAGGGTATAATAATAGTATACAGTCTTAAAGTTATTGAAAATATAAAAATAATACTGCTAATTGTGAAAAGTTCCAACAGTATAGGATATAGTATGGACATTAGTTTTTCCTTTGTCTTCATGTTCTTCTCTTCCCCAGATAGAACCCCAGTCCACATTAAGTGTGTAACCTTTCAGACCTTTGAACCCATGCCACACTCTGTATAGACTCATATATGCACACGTACACACACACACTCCAGGTGGATTTGAGGGCTATTATCTCACATATTGAATCTAAGGGTTGTGTTTTCTTCCTAATAAATTCCTTGGAGACCTTCTCATGTCAGTGCATTTAGATCTTCCTTATTCTTTTTAATAAGGCTGCTTAATTTGGCTACCATGTATGTATCATTATGTATTTTAACTATTGATGACATTTAGATGCCCCGTTGTTTCTTTAACAAACCAAGCAGTAATGAACTAGATAAAACTTTGTGTTCTGTTTTTTTCCACTGAACTCTATGTTGTTATATAGTCATAATTATTTTTAAATTGTACCAAGTTGATGTATCATCATTTATCTAATTATGTCCCTATTACTAGTTGCATAGGCAACAAGTTTGTACACACAAACACACACACACATTTACCCCCTCCCATTTTTTTCCCAAATTTTGGCCTTTTTATTGTTTTCTTATTTATTTATTTATTTCCAGCCATCTTTAATCTCTATGGGCTTCCAAACACAGTGGCCTCTCTTGTTGCCGAGCACTGGCTCTGCGCGCATATGCTCCAGAGCACTGGTTCGTAACTAGACACACCAGTCCAGCTGCTCCACGGCAAGTGGGATTCTCCTGGGCCAGGGATTGAACCATTGCCCCTTGCACTGCAAGGCGGACTCTTTAACCAATGGACTACCAGGGAAGCTCCCCTCTCCCATTTTTAAAAAAGGCTCATTGATTTATGGCTTCTCTGGATCTTTGCTGCTGTGCCCGGGCTTTCTCAAATTGTGGTAAGCAGGGGCTACTCTTTGTGGTGGAGCATGAGATTTAGGCATGTGGGCTTCAGTAGCTGTGGTGTGTGGGTTCAGTAGTTTGGCCTCACAGGCTCTCAAGCACAGGCTCAGTAGTTGTGGTTCACAGATTTAGTTGATCCCCAGCATGTGGGATTTTCCTGAACCAGGGATTGAACCCATGTACCCTGCATTGGAAGGTGGATTCTTTACCATTGAGCCACTAGGGAAGCCCTTGAATTGTCTTATTCTCAGGATCATCTCTGCTGAGCTTGGTTTCCTTTGTATTATGCTAAGCAATCTACTAGACAGGCCCTGAGTGAAAGAATGTCCTAGAGGTACACTCATTGCATGGATTTATAATAAACACAGTAGCTCTGCTACAAAGGGCAATGCATCCTCAGGAAATAGGTGCTAACTCTCATGACAAAACTTGTGCTGAATGATTGTAAAGCTGCATTCTCAGCATTAGGTGTGTGCTTTTGGCATTTGCTGTTCACATGTGCACATTTGTGTGGATGGGAACCAAGAAGCAAATAGGTAAAGATGGAGAGATTTGAAATGTTGGCGTTTCTCTGGACTTCCCTGGTGGCTCAGCAGTAAGGAACCCGTCTGCAATACAGGAGTCGGGGGTTTGCTCCCTGGGTTGGGCAGATCCCCTGGAGAAGGAAATGGCAGCCCACTCCAGTATTCTTGCATTTCTCAGGCAAATTCAATGTGTGCATTGATACACATAAAGAAAACTAGCAATGCTGAAATTTCTCTGATACTTTGGCTATATGCATTTAATCTCTATGGGCTTCCAAACACAGTGGCCTCTCTTGTTGCCGAGCACTGGCTCTGCGCGCATATGCTCCAGAGCACTGGTTCGTAACTAGACACACCAGTCCAGCTGCTCCACGGCAAGTGGGATTCTCCTGGGCCAGGGATTGAACCATTGCCCCTTGCACTGCAAGGCGGACTCTTTAACCAATGGACTACCAGGGAAGCTCCCCTCTCCCATTTTTAAAAAAGGCTCATTGATTTATGGCTTCTCTGGATCTTTGCTGCTGTGCCCGGGCTTTCTCAAATTGTGGTAAGCAGGGGCTACTCTTTGTGGTGGAGCATGAGATTTAGGCATGTGGGCTTCAGTAGCTGTGGTGTGTGGGTTCAGTAGTTTGGCCTCACAGGCTCTCAAGCACAGGCTCAGTAGTTGTGGTTCACAGATTTAGTTGATCCCCAGCATGTGGGATTTTCCTGAACCAGGGATTGAACCCATGTACCCTGCATTGGAAGGTGGATTCTTTACCATTGAGCCACTAGGGAAGCCCTTGAATTGTCTTATTCTCAGGATCATCTCTGCTGAGCTTGGTTTCCTTTGTATTATGCTAAGCAATCTACTAGACAGGCCCTGAGTGAAAGAATGTCCTAGAGGTACACTCATTGCATGGATTTATAATAAACACAGTAGCTCTGCTACAAAGGGCAATGCATCCTCAGGAAATAGGTGCTAACTCTCATGACAAAACTTGTGCTGAATGATTGTAAAGCTGCATTCTCAGCATTAGGTGTGTGCTTTTGGCATTTGCTGTTCACATGTGCACATTTGTGTGGATGGGAACCAAGAAGCAAATAGGTAAAGATGGAGAGATTTGAAATGTTGGCGTTTCTCTGGACTTCCCTGGTGGCTCAGCAGTAAGGAACCCGTCTGCAATACAGGAGTCGGGGGTTTGCTCCCTGGGTTGGGCAGATCCCCTGGAGAAGGAAATGGCAGCCCACTCCAGTATTCTTGCATTTCTCAGGCAAATTCAATGTGTGGTGCATTGATACACATAAAGAAAACTAGCAACTGTCTCTATAAAGAACATAATTCATAATCGTCTATAGAATAACTTTGGCTATATGCATTTAGGTATAATAATAATATTAAAATTAATATTATAGCTATAGTCATATTATTAATATTAATGTTACTTGAGTTAAAATTTGAGTGCTTGCTATATGCTAGGCACTGATTTAAGTTACTTAGTGCATGTTTAATCTACCTAGCAATTCTTTGAGGTTTGTGCTAAGTTGCTTTAGTCATGTTCAGCTCTTTGCAACTCTATGACCTGTAGCTTACCAGGCTTCTCTGTCCCTAGAATTCTCCAGGCAAGAATATTGGAGTGGGTTTCCATGTCGTCCTCCAGGGGATCTTCCTGATCCAGGGATTGAACCTGTGTCTGTTATGTCTCCTGCATTGGCAGGCGGGTTCTTTACCACTAGCGCTACCTGGGAAGCCCTCTTTGAGCTGAGTCCTTTGTTGTTCCTATGTTATAGGTGAGGAAATAAGAGGAATAAGGTAACTTGGTGAAATCTTTTAGTTGGTAGGGTACAGAGCTGGGGTATAACCAAACTTCATCTGATTTCTTGACTACAGTGTTTTACATCCTCTTGGTAAAGGATCATCTGACACCTGTTTACATGTTTGCCATTCAACTAAGTAACCATCACTCAAGGAACCAAATACTGGGTAATATTAAAATCAGTACTGTAGCTGAGATTCTGTACAAAGAGTCATTAGTTGAACTGCTTGGTAGACAATTTGTATGGGATTCTGAGACTGTCAACTTTGAGGAGAGGTGGTCATAGAAGAAAATTTATGGGTTTTAAACTTATTTTGAATTCCAAAAGAAGCTATAAAATTATTGATGTGGCTGCATGTTCCTCAGAACAGATGAGTTAGATAATGATAAATTTCTGATAAAAAGAAATGTTCGTTTCTCTGGACTTACCTGGTGGCTCAGCAGTAAGGAACCCGTCTGCAATACAGGAGTCGGGGGTTTGCTCCCTGGGTTGGGCAGATCCCCTGGAGAAGGAAATGGCAGCCCACTCCAGTATTCTTGCATTTCTCAGGCAAATTCAATGTGTGGTGCATTGATACACATAAAGAAAACTAGCAACTGTCTCTATAAAGAACATAATTCATAATCGTCTATAGAATAACTTTGGCTATATGCATTTAGGTATAATAATAATATTAAAATTAATATTATAGCTATAGTCATATTATTAATATTAATGTTACTTGAGTTAAAATTTGAGTGCTTGCTATATGCTAGGCACTGATTTAAGTTACTTAGTGCATGTTTAATCTACCTAGCAATTCTTTGAGGTTTGTGCTAAGTTGCTTTAGTCATGTTCAGCTCTTTGCAACTCTATGACCTGTAGCTTACCAGGCTTCTCTGTCCCTAGAATTCTCCAGGCAAGAATATTGGAGTGGGTTTCCATGTCGTCCTCCAGGGGATCTTCCTGATCCAGGGATTGAACCTGTGTCTGTTATGTCTCCTGCATTGGCAGGCGGGTTCTTTACCACTAGCGCTACCTGGGAAGCCCTCTTTGAGCTGAGTCCTTTGTTGTTCCTATGTTATAGGTGAGGAAATAAGAGGAATAAGGTAACTTGGTGAAATCTTTTAGTTGGTAGGGTACAGAGCTGGGGTATAACCAAACTTCATCTGATTTCTTGACTACAGTGTTTTACATCCTCTTGGTAAAGGATCATCTGACACCTGTTTACATGTTTGCCATTCAACTAAGTAACCATCACTCAAGGAACCAAATACTGGGTAATATTAAAATCAGTACTGTAGCTGAGATTCTGTACAAAGAGTCATTAGTTGAACTGCTTGGTAGACAATTTGTATGGGATTCTGAGACTGTCAACTTTGAGGAGAGGTGGTCATAGAAGAAAATTTATGGGTTTTAAACTTATTTTGAATTCCAAAAGAAGCTATAAAATTATTGATGTGGCTGCATGTTCCTCAGAACAGATGAGTTAGATAATGATAAATTTCTGATAAAAAGACCTAAAAGTTAAAAAAAATACCAGTTCTACATTCACATACCTCATGTGGGAGGGGGAGATTTCTGAAAGAGCAGTATGTTTCTTTGCTAGTCATTCCAGATGGCTGCCCTGTGTAGAAATGAGAAGGTAATGGTTGTTCATTATGGCAAAAGAAAAGAAAAAATAAACTCATTTGTGGGGAGTAGGTGAAGGTGGAAAATTGTGGATTATGCCTATTAAAAAGAATATTAATACTCAGTGGTTTGATAGTTATAAAAGGATTATTTTCTAGAAGTAATTTGAATATGGAAAAGGGAAAAACATTGCTATGCTTTTGAGAGATTCCAAAGATCAAGAAATTAAAGAATGTATCAGCTCTGTAGTCACTGGGTCAGAGATGTTTATGCTGTTGTATCTTGTGCAAGGCTTGAGAGGTCATTCAGAGACATAGGAATTCATCTTATTTGACTCTCTTCTCCATTTGCAGTTTCTAGGTGCTCAAAGAATTCTTTCTTTTTAAAAAATTTTTAAAAATATAATTTATTTTGTCTGTGCTGTGTCTTTGCTGCTGCATGGGCTTTTCTCTAGTTGCAGCGAGCAGGGGCTAGTCTCTAGTTGTGGTGCATGGGCTTCTCATTGTGGTGTCTTCTCTTGTTGTGGAGCATGGGTTCTAGGGTGCATGGGCTTCAGTAGTTGTGACACACGGGATTAGTTGCCCTGCAGCATGTGGAATCTTCCTGGACCAGGGATCGAACCTGTGTCCCATGCCTTGGCAGGCAAATTCTCAAGCACCAGACCACCAGGTGAGAAGACTTTGGTGAGAAGTCCTAAGAAGATTTATTTCTGACAAATGAGTGATAATATCTAAAGTCATTAGCAGTGATAGTCTAGCACTCTGAAACACTTCTTGGAAGATAGAAATTTAATTAGATGCTCTCCCTTCTATACTGAGGGGACCGAATTGGAATGCCAGCCCAGATATGCCTTGCTTCTCTTCCTATAACTTTAACAACATTCCACGTTCAGAGTACCTAAATTACAACTCAACTTCCCTAGGAACTTTGCTATAAGAGAAAATCTATCCTTTTAGTTAAACATATTTCCACTATCACTACTACAACCACCACTGCTTGATGTGTTTGCCAAGTCTGGTTCTTCGCTAAATGCCTTCTGGGTTCCTCTCCTTTAATCTTCCCCACTCATGAGTGAGGGAGCAGCCAAAGTCAAGGTTCCCAGTGCACAGTGGGAGTGAGTTCTGTTCCTTGGATTTGTGCTCATTGACATGAGGGGAGCTGGCTCAGCAAGCTGCTAGGAGACAAGACTTTTGCCCCTGAAAGTTTCCTTCTCTTCCAATATGCACCTTCTTGTTGCTTCCTAGGAAGGAAGGACTTTTTTTTTGTTACTAAAAATTCTAGCTGGTCATGAGATACTGAGACTTATTTTTTCAAAGACTGGAGTTTTGAACATCACCATTCCCACAAATGTATTTCTTGAAGGGGCTTACTTCTCTCTCTGAACAGTCTGGACATTACCTGAAGGCATCTGGAGATTCTTTCTTGGGTATGTTTGAAGACCACGGTTTTTCCATAGAGGCAGTGGTTTTTGAGTCAGGAATATGCATCAGGGCTGATCTCTTCTAAGGGGCTTCCCTGGTGGCTCAGATGGTAAAGAATTTGCCTGAAATACAGGAGATCCAAGTTCG
This sequence comes from Tragulus kanchil, assembly GCA_022376925.1. Lineage (NCBI taxonomy): Eukaryota > Metazoa > Chordata > Mammalia > Artiodactyla > Tragulidae > Tragulus > Tragulus kanchil. The sequence continues at coordinate 90,811,161 of JAIOJX010000004.1, read as the reverse complement.
ATCCCTGGGTTGGGAAGCTCTCTTAGAGAAGGGAATGGCAACCCACTCCAGTATTCTTGCATGGAGAATTCCATGGACAGAGTAACCTGGTTGGCTACAGTCCATGGGGTTGCAAAGAGTCAAATGTGACTGAGTGACTAACACTTTCACTATCTCTTCTAAAATGGATAACCTACCCTAGTATCTTTTTATGTGTGTTTTGCAAAAACTAGCCCTATGAGATACTCAACAAAAAAGGGGCTCCAAGAGCAAACATGTGTTGCAGATAGGAATCTCAGTGTGTCCTCTTAGTTGTATTGGGAAATATTGCAATCCTTATTTGCTGTGAATCAATTTGATTTTAACTTTTGTCTGTCATCCTTCCAGACTGATAGGCCCCTCAATTCCTTTTTATAACTTTAACAACATTCCACGTTCAGAGTACCTAAATTACAACTCAACTTCCTAGGAACTTTGCTATAAGAGAAAATCTATCCTTTTAGTTAAACATATTTCCACTATCACTACTACAACCACCACTGCTTGATGTGTTTGCCAAGTCTGGTTCTTCGCTAAATGCCTTCTGGGTTCCTCTCCTTTAATCTTCCCCACTCATGAGTGAGGGAGCAGCCAAAGTCAAGGTTCCCAGTGCACAGTGGGAGTGAGTTCTGTTCCTTGGATTTGTGCTCATTGACATGAGGGGAGCTGGCTCAGCAAGCTGCTAGGAGACAAGACTTTTGCCCCTGAAAGTTTCCTTCTCTTCCAATATGCACCTTCTTGTTGCTTCCTAGGAAGGAAGGACTTTTTTTTTGTTACTAAAAATTCTAGCTGGTCATGAGATACTGAGACTTATTTTTTCAAAGACTGGAGTTTTGAACATCACCATTCCCACAAATGTATTTCTTGAAGGGGCTTACTTCTCTCTCTGAACAGTCTGGACATTACCTGAAGGCATCTGGAGATTCTTTCTTGGGTATGTTTGAAGACCACGGTTTTTCCATAGAGGCAGTGGTTTTTGAGTCAGGAATATGCATCAGGGCTGATCTCTTCTAAGGGGTTTCCCCTGGTGGCTCAGATGGTAAAGAATTTGCCTGAAATACAGGAGATCCAAGTTCGATCCCTGGGTTGGGAAGCTCTCTTAGAGAAGGGAATGGCAACCCACTCCAGTATTCTTGCATGGAGAATTCCATGGACAGAGTAACCTGGTTGGCTACAGTCCATGGGGTTGCAAAGAGTCAAATGTGACTGAGTGACTAACACTTTCACTATCTCTTCTAAAATGGATAACCTACCCTAGTATCTTTTTATGTGTGTTTTGCAAAAACTAGCCCTATGAGATACTCAACAAAAAAGGGGCTCCAAGAGCAAACATGTGTTGCAGATAGGAATCTCAGTGTGTCCTCTTAGTTGTATGGGGAAATATTGCAATCCTTATTTGCTGTGAATCAATTTGATTTTAACTTTTGTCTGTCATCCTTCCAGACTGATAGGGAGTTGTAACTTGGACATACTTGGAGTTCTTTCCCTTTCTCCCTTTCAAGAGTTATATCAGGATTCTGTGGTCCCACAGATACCTAGGCATCCTGTCCCAACCTGCACAATCCCTTCAGGTGGGATCTGTGCTGCTGCCATACTGTGCTTGGAGCATGGGGTCTTTGGTGAGGTGGGAAACTCAGCTATCTGACTCTGGAAGGGGATACTGAGCATGTGTCCCTCCTCTTGTGATCCCTAAGCTTCTTTTTCCTCTAACCCTGCTGGATTGGGAAATCGAATTAAGAAACCCTGCCATATCTCTCTCCTGAGGCAGGAAAGGATAGAACCTGATTTTCTCTCTGATGAAGAAGGGAAATGAGAAGAGATAGGGAGAGAATAAAACTTGCATTCTACAGAGTTATAAGTTTGCGAGACATTGAATGTCCTGTTCCTTTCTTGGGTTTATACAGCGTATTGTAACATATCAATGCCTCTGTGAAGTCCTATAATAGGAAAAATGTGTTTACATTATTTAAACCAAAGGGTCCAAAATTTATTTGATCATTGACTCTATGAGCATTCCATAGAGCTCATGTTCTGGTAATGCTCTTGAGAAAATCTTTAGCAGCTCTGTGTGGACCCATTATTGTCCATGCCTAGGAGATTATAAGAGCAGGTTCTGGTGACTTCTAACACAGGGACAATTCTTATTTTTGTCCTAACTCTTATGTGTCTCCAGTCCTCATGGGTTTTCTAATGTTGCAGAACTGGGCTCCTGGGGCTCAATGGTAAGATTTGCCTAAAACTCGCAGGTGGACTTAAAACCCCCTTTCATGGAGAATTCCATGGACAGAGTAACCTGGTTGGCTACAGTCCATGGGGTTGCAAAGAGTCAAATGTGACTGAGTGACTAACACTTTCACTATCTCTTCTAAAATGGATAACCTACCCTAGTATCTTTTTATGTGTGTTTTGCAAAAACTAGCCCTATGAGATACTCAACAAAAAAGGGGCTCCAAGAGCAAACATGTGTTGCAGATAGGAATCTCAGTGTGTCCTCTTAGTTGTATGGGGAAATATTGCAATCCTTATTTGCTGTGAATCAATTTGATTTTAACTTTTGTCTGTCATCCTTCCAGACTGATAGGGAGTTGTAACTTGGACATACTTGGAGTTCTTTCCCTTTCTCCCTTTCAAGAGTTATATCAGGATTCTGTGGTCCCACAGATACCTAGGCATCCTGTCCCAACCTGCACAATCCCTTCAGGTGGGATCTGTGCTGCTGCCATACTGTGCTTGGAGCATGGGGTCTTTGGTGAGGTGGGAAACTCAGCTATCTGACTCTGGAAGGGGATACTGAGCATGTGTCCCTCCTCTTGTGATCCCTAAGCTTCTTTTTCCTCTAACCCTGCTGGATTGGGAAATCGAATTAAGAAACCCTGCCATATCTCTCTCCTGAGGCAGGAAAGGATAGAACCTGATTTTCTCTCTGATGAAGAAGGGAAATGAGAAGAGATAGGGAGAGAATAAAACTTGCATTCTACAGAGTTATAAGTTTGCGAGACATTGAATGTCCTGTTCCTTTCTTGGGTTTATACAGCGTATTGTAACATATCAATGCCTCTGTGAAGTCCTATAATAGGAAAAATGTGTTTACATTATTTAAACCAAAGGGTCCAAAATTTATTTGATCATTGACTCTATGAGCATTCCATAGAGCTCATGTTCTGGTAATGCTCTTGAGAAAATCTTTAGCAGCTCTGTGTGGACCCATTATTGTCCATGCCTAGGAGATTATAAGAGCAGGTTCTGGTGACTTCTAACACAGGGACAATTCTTATTTTTGTCCTAACTCTTATGTGTCTCCAGTCCTCATGGGTTTTCTAATGTTGCAGAACTGTACTTTCCAATGTCCTGGAATGGTGATTGTAGTACTTCCAGCAGGCATCAAGAACACGAGCAAATCACTTGGCATCGTCAATGCAATGAGCCCGGGGGCACTAGGTGCTTGAGGTCTATTCCTAGAATGCACACCTTGAATACACACATAGACGTTATACCCATACAGAGAGATTGACCAAGCCTGGGATAATAACCAAGATTAGAGATGAGCACTTGGATAGGCCTGAGAGACCTACAGTAGCTTCATCGCTGCTGGAGCACAGGCCCCAGACTCTAAGTTCAGCAAACAGGACAATCATAGGACTTTCTATTATATGATGAACTGAGAAGGGAATAAACTTGAGCCACAAGAGTAAGAGAGAAGTCGTACTCTATTACTGGCTGTGTGTATCAGTATATTTTTTTAGATGGGGCTTATGTGAAGTTTTTTTTGTTTGTTTGTTTTGGCCACTTCTATTGGTCTTTCATTTATTTATCTTTGTTCTTGTGGCCTGTGTGGGCCTCGCATTGCAGTGGCCTCTCTTGTTGCAGAGCACCGGCTCTGGGCGCATGTGCTCAGTAGTTGGACACATCCGTCCGGCTGCTCCGCGGCACATGGGATCTTCACAGGCCAGGGATCGAACCGGCATCCCTTGCACTGCAAGGCGGTGTCCTTACCCACTGGACCACCAGGGAAGCCCCTTATGTGAAGTTTTAGTTCCTCTTCTGTCTTCTGGGTTCTCTGCTGCAAAGGTACCCACTGACCAATTGCCCAGTCCTGGGTCCTATTTTCCGCCATATTTGTTTGTTCCACTTATGATTTCTCACTTATGATCCATACCCATCAGAGTTCCCATTACAGTTGTACCCCCAACTGAGTAAGGGAAACCAAGCCGAGTAAACAAAGCCAGGCAGAGATGGGAGATTCCAAGGGTTCAAGGCCCTCATTGCACTCCTAGGGGGTCAGTCTGAGTGTTTCTCTAATTAGGAGAAATTTCAGAGGAGAAACTTTAGGCAGGAAGCTTTGTCTGGAATCACATCCCTTGATGTTTTCCCTCAACTTTGTCCGGCCTTAAGAAGGGAATGGTAAAGGACAGCTGAAGCCACAGCCCTTGGCAAACCCACTTCTGGTCCCTCCAGTGTTTGAGGGAGGGGTTAGTCCTGCTTCTTTCCTCTTTCATGAGCTTCTGGTCCAAAGTCTGAGGTCTGAGCTAATTTTGTTGATTTTTTTTTTTACCTCTGTAAATGGAAGAAAACCCCACTCCTTAAGGAAACCACGTACTATTGTAAACCTTCAGTAGTGTCAGGATTGGAATCCTTGCAGGGGGTTGGTGGGTTTGACTGTCTGGGACTCCTGGGAAATGCATGATAGTGGATGACCCCAAGAGGGCAAGAAAAGGCTTGGGTTCCTTTGTGCTAGCTGATTAGAGGGTTTTCAGTTGGGCCAACCAACTTCTTTCTCCACTTAACTGGCCCTGGAAATCTTGGCTTAAGTGCTGTATCAGTTGCAATAGTTTACATGAATTATTTATCAATTATTCTTAATTATCAGGCTGCATGATAATGCTTATGCACATCATCAAATGTGTGCCAGATCAACTTGGTTGTAAGATTTATTCTAGTTGCAGTACTAATCATTGAGCACATCTGCTTAGTCTCTTAGTTGTTCACATAGTATGGACATTTCCTTACACCTTGAGAACAATGGAGGTACCATTATAAGACAGTTGCTGTTCACTGATTGGTTGAGGGAGGAGAGAAAGTAAGAAATGATGATTAATATCTTCTCCCAAACCCTACAAGCCTAGATGGTTCATTTTAAAGTAAGGTCAGTTGGGGAAATTCCAGAAAAACATCTACTTATGCTTCATTGAGTACTCTAAAGCCTTTGACTGTGTGGATCACAACAAACCATGGAAAATTCTGAAAGAAATGGGAACATCAGACCACTTTACCTGTCTCCTGTGAAACCTGTATGCAGGACAAGAAGCAACAGTTAGAACTGGACATGGAACAACGGACTGGTTCCAAATTGGGAAAGGAGTACATCAAGGCTATATATTGTCACCCTGCTTATTTAATTTATATGCAGAGTACATTATGCAAAATGCTGATCTTGATAAAGCTCAAGCTGGAGTCAAGATTGCTGGGAGCAATATCAATAACCACAGGTATGCAGACAACATCACCCTTATGGCAGAAAGCAAAGAGGAACTAAGAGTCTCTTGATAAAGGAAAAAGAGGATACTGAAAAGGCTGGCCTAAAAGTCAACATTCAAAAAAATGAAGATCATGGCATCCAGTCCTATCACTTCTTGGCAGATAGATGGGCAAACAATGGAAACAGAGAAAAACTTTATCTTCTTGGGCTCCCAAATCACTGTGGATGATGACTGCAGCCATGAAATTAAAAGACACTTGCTCTTTGGAAGAAAAGCTATGACAAACCTAGACAGCATATTCAAAAGCAGAGACATCACTTTGCTAGCAAAATCCGTATAGTCAAACGTATGGTTTTACCAGTATGTATGGATATGAGAGTTGGTCCATAAAGAAGGCAGGAAAAAAAAGGAGGCTGAGCACCCAAGAAGAGATGACTCATTGGGAAAGACCCTGATGTTGGGAAAAATAGAAGGCAGGAGGAGAAGGGGATGATAGAGAATGAGATGGTTAGATGGCATCACTGAGTCAATGGACATGAGTTTGAGCAAGCTCTGGGAGATGGTGAAGGACAGGGAAGCCTGGTGTGCTGCAGTCCATGGGCTCGCTAAGAGTCAGACACGACTGAGCGACTGAACTGAACTGAACTGAAGGCAGTTGTGGGCTTCCTTGGTGGCTCAGTGGTAAAGAATCTACTTGCTAATGGAGGAGATGCAAGTTCTCTGGTCTGGGAAGATCCCCTGGAGGAGGAAATGGCAACCACTCCAGTATTCTTGCCAGGGAGATCCCATGGACAGAGGAGCCTGGCAGATTATAGTTGGAAAATGTTGAACATGACTTAGTGACTGAACAACAATAAAGCCAATTTTACTTCATTAAATATGTTTCTGTCCTCAACAATGTGAACTTAGCACATTTTATTCCTGTTTCTTCTGTAACCTCTAACATAGTAGGAATTCCATAAAGATTTCTTGAAGTGAGCTGAACAGAATTTGAAGTGGCATTCATGGCCCAAAATACCAACTGTCATTATCAAAAGTAATATTCTGAAACTATTTCTTCCAATATCCTAAAGGTTCATAAGGTCATACACAGGATTTAATAGAGGGATTATAAAACATTAACCCACAGAATGGAATCCATAATGGTGTGGCTTGAGTTCATGACACCTGTGACCCTTATCATGCTACAGAGCTATGCCACATTTCCTGTGAAGGGAAGCAGAGCTTGTCTGTTGCTTAAAAAGCAATGAGTTAGACCAGTGTTAGTGCAAAAGCTTTTGAAATTAAACAGAGAAAAACTTTATCTTCTTGGGCTCCCAAATCACTGTGGATGATGACTGCAGCCATGAAATTAAAAGACACTTGCTCTTTGGAAGAAAAGCTATGACAAACCTAGACAGCATATTCAAAAGCAGAGACATCACTTTGCTAGCAAAATCCGTATAGTCAAACGTATGGTTTTACCAGTATGTATGGATATGAGAGTTGGTCCATAAAGAAGGCAGGAAAAAAAAGGAGGCTGAGCACCCAAGAAGAGATGACTCATTGGGAAAGACCCTGATGTTGGGAAAAATAGAAGGCAGGAGGAGAAGGGGATGATAGAGAATGAGATGGTTAGATGGCATCACTGAGTCAATGGACATGAGTTTGAGCAAGCTCTGGGAGATGGTGAAGGACAGGGAAGCCTGGTGTGCTGCAGTCCATGGGCTCGCTAAGAGTCAGACACGACTGAGCGACTGAACTGAACTGAACTGAAGGCAGTTGTGGGCTTCCTTGGTGGCTCAGTGGTAAAGAATCTACTTGCTAATGGAGGAGATGCAAGTTCTCTGGTCTGGGAAGATCCCCTGGAGGAGGAAATGGCAACCACTCCAGTATTCTTGCCAGGGAGATCCCATGGACAGAGGAGCCTGGCAGATTATAGTTGGAAAATGTTGAACATGACTTAGTGACTGAACAACAATAAAGCCAATTTTACTTCATTAAATATGTTTCTGTCCTCAACAATGTGAACTTAGCACATTTTATTCCTGTTTCTTCTGTAACCTCTAACATAGTAGGAATTCCATAAAGATTTCTTGAAGTGAGCTGAACAGAATTTGAAGTGGCATTCATGGCCCAAAATACCAACTGTCATTATCAAAAAGTAATATTCTGAAACTATTTCTTCCAATATCCTAAAGGTTCATAAGGTCATACACAGGATTTAATAGAGGGATTATAAAACATTAACCCACAGAATGGAATCCATAATGGTGTGGCTTGAGTTCATGACACCTGTGACCCTTATCATGCTACAGAGCTATGCCACATTTCCTGTGAAGGGAAGCAGAGCTTGTCTGTTGCTTAAACACACATAGCAATGAGTTAGACCAGTGTTAGTGCAAAAGCTGTGTGTAAGCAGTATCAAATAACCCATATTTGCTAAGTTGTTAGAAAAACTGTTCTGAGAATAATAGTGTTTTTCACATGGCATAAATTCAAATAGTAGAATTCAAAATATGCAGTAATAAGACTGTACAGTAGTGAAAGGTAGACCTTGCCTCCTCACCCAGGCCCCCAGGTCTGCTCTCCAAAGGAGCATACTGTCAAAAGTTTCTGTTGATTCTGTCCATAAATTTCCTATGCCCATATTTGTATATATGTAGATTGTTTTGTTTGAAAATTAGATAATCAATAATTAGATAATACTTAAGACATGTGAAAGTATGTCATTTATGAATAATGCCACAAACATGTGTTCCCATCCTTTGATTTAATAAAGTGAACAAGTATAAATGCTCCTTATACTTAATGCATCTTTATCCTTACTACTCTTGTCATGCAAGTATTTTAATACTTCTTTCTTTTTTTAAAGATTTATTTATTTATTTATTTTGGGTGGGGGTCAGGTTGGGGAGGGAGGGGTGCGGGCGGGCCACTTCTATTGGTCTTCCATTTCTCTATTTTTCATCTGTCTTTGTTCTTTGGCTCCTGTGGGCCTCCCATCGCAGTGGCGTCTGTCGTCGCAGAGCACCGACTCTGGGCACATGCGCTCCAGAGCTCCGGCTCGGTGATTGGACACATCAGTCATTATAGTTGGAAAATGTTGAACATGACTTAGTGACTGAACAACAATAAAGCCAATTTTACTTCATTAAATATGTTTCTGTCCTCAACAATGTGAACTTAGCACATTTTATTCCTGTTTCTTCTGTAACCTCTAACATAGTAGGAATTCCATAAAGATTTCTTGAAGTGAGCTGAACAGAATTTGAAGTGGCATTCATGGCCCAAAATACCAACTGTCATTATCAAAAAGTAATATTCTGAAACTATTTCTTCCAATATCCTAAAGGTTCATAAGGTCATACACAGGATTTAATAGAGGGATTATAAAACATTAACCCACAGAATGGAATCCATAATGGTGTGGCTTGAGTTCATGACACCTGTGACCCTTATCATGCTACAGAGCTATGCCACATTTCCTGTGAAGGGAAGCAGAGCTTGTCTGTTGCTTAAACACACATAGCAATGAGTTAGACCAGTGTTAGTGCAAAAGCTGTGTGTAAGCAGTATCAAATAACCCATATTTGCTAAGTTGTTAGAAAAACTGTTCTGAGAATAATAGTGTTTTTCACATGGCATAAATTCAAATAGTAGAATTCAAAATATGCAGTAATAAGACTGTACAGTAGTGAAAGGTAGACCTTGCCTCCTCACCCAGGCCCCCAGGTCTGCTCTCCAAAGGAGCATACTGTCAAAAGTTTCTGTTGATTCTGTCCATAAATTTCCTATGCCCATATTTGTATATATGTAGATTGTTTTGTTTGAAAATTAGATAATCAATAATTAGATAATACTTAAGACATGTGAAAGTATGTCATTTATGAATAATGCCACAAACATGTGTTCCCATCCTTTGATTTAATAAAGTGAACAAGTATAAATGCTCCTTATACTTAATGCATCTTTATCCTTACTACTCTTGTCATGCAAGTATTTTAATACTTCTTTCTTTTTTTTTAAAAGATTTATTTATTTATTTATTTTGGGTGGGGGTCAGGTTGGGGAGGGAGGGGTGCGGGCGGGCCACTTCTATTGGTCTTCCATTTCTCTATTTTTCATCTGTCTTTGTTCTTTGGCTCCTGTGGGCCTCCCATCGCAGTGGCGTCTGTCGTCGCAGAGCACCGACTCTGGGCACATGTGCTCCAGAGCTCCGGCTCGGTGATTGGACACATCAGTCCAGCCGCTCCGCGGCACGTGGGATCTTCCCAGGCCAGGGATGGAACCGGCGCCCCTTGCACTGCAAGGCGGTGTCCTTATCCACTGGACCACCAGGGGAGGCCCTTAATACTTCTTTCTGATTGCATCTCCTTCTAACAGATAACTGTTCTTCTGAATTTAGTTCCTATGCCCACTGTTTATACCTTTTTATTATATATATCTTTTTTGAGGGGAGGGTGTGGGTAGGGAGGGAGGTAGGGCGGCGGGCGGGCAGGTGGACCACTTCTATTGGTCTTTCATTTATCTCTTTTCATCCATCTTTGTTCTTTGGCCCGTGTGGGTCTCCCATCGCAGTGGCCTCTGTTGTCGCAGAGCACTGGCTCTGGACGCATGCGCTCCAGAGCTCGGGCTTGGTAATTGGACACATTGGTCCAGGCGCTCAGTGGCACTTGGGATCCTCCCAGGCTAGGGATCGAACTGGCGCCCCTTGCACTGCAAGGCGGTGTCCTTATCCACTGGACCACCAGGGGAGGCCCTTAATACTTCTTTCTGATTGCATCTCCTTCTAACAGATAACTGTTCTTCTGAATTTAGTTCCTATGCCCACTGTTTATACCTTTTTATTATATATATCTTTTTTGAGGGGAGGGTGTGGGTAGGGAGGGAGGTAGGGCGGCGGGCGGGCAGGTGGACCACTTCTATTGGTCTTTCATTTATCTCTTTTCATCCATCTTTGTTCTTTGGCCCGTGTGGGTCTCCCATCGCAGTGGCCTCTGTTGTCGCAGAGCACTGGCTCTGGACGCATGCGCTCCAGAGCTCGGGCTTGGTAATTGGACACATTGGTCCAGGCGCTCAGTGGCACTTGGGATCCTCCCAGGCTAGGGATCGAACTGGCGCCCCTTGCACTGCAAATCGGTGTCCTTACCCACTGGACCACCAGGGAAGCCCTGTTATATATATCTTAAGCAAGATATAATAATGCTTTTAAACCATATGTTTGTGAAATCACATTTTTTTCTGTGTGAGTTTTCACTCCTTTTTGTAAAACGTCATTTATATGGATACATATTTATATGGATAAATATATATGACAGTTTATTCACTGTCATAGCTGTCTGACATTCCATTATATGAATGTATCACAATGTGTTTCTGATGGGTAGATTGTTTTCAGTTTTCGCCACCACATACTGTCATGAGCAATCTTGTGTGTTCCTCTTTATGTGAGTGTGTGAGTTTCTCTAAGGCATTGATGCATAAACTGGCATGAAACTGCTCAGTCATGGGAAATGCATAATTTAAACTTTTCTAGATATTGCCAAATAGTTATCCAAAGGGACCATATATATTTCAATATTTATTTTTAAATAATAAAAAGAACTTGTCCTCAGGTGCTATACATGTAAAATAGGCAATCAATAGGTTTCAGAATTGTATTGATTTACTTACTGACATCCATTTCTTTCTGAAGGGGCATTTCTAGCCAGATGAGGGGCTGGGATTTAAACCTAGGACTTCTAGTGCAAACCTCTGCACTTACTGTTGCTTTATGTCCTGTCTCTTTACCTGAAGGCATATAACCTTCTTGCATGTGTGTGTCTTGCGATGGCAGAAACTTTAGCCTAAATGAAAGTGTGAGTCGTCATGTAGCTTGGGCTATACTTTGTTTATGGGACTGTAGTAGAGAACCTGGTTCTTTGGTTTCCTTTAGTTTTTGCTACAACAACGTGTTTCTTCTTCTCTTCCTCCTTTGCCTCCTCCTTCTAAACCCTCACGTCATTTTTTTTTGAAGACTCAAGTAATTCAAGTTCCCTATCCAAATCTTCCCATCCCATTCTCATTTTGCTCATCAGACCAACTACCATGAGGTGTGGGCAGTTATACTTCTAATTTCCTGTGAGGACTATCCTTGAGACGATAGCATGCCCTGTTTGGCACCCAACTCTCACCTGCTAGTTTTAATCTCCATCTGTGGTTTCTATGGTTACTGCCTAAGACAGTTAAAGTCTTATGCAGATTTCAAAATGGTCTCAAGAAATATATTGTGTTGTTACCATTGTGAGAATAAAGAGAAGATGACATGAATTTGTAAATCACATTTTTTCTGTGTGAGTTTTCACTCCTTTTTGTAAAACGTCATTTATATGGATACATATTTATATGGATAAATATATATGACAGTTTATTCACTGTCATAGCTGTCTGACATTCCATTATATGAATGTATCACAATGTGTTTCTGATGGGTAGATTGTTTTCAGTTTTCGCCACCACATACTGTCATGAGCAATCTTGTGTGTTCCTCTTTATGTGAGTGTGTGAGTTTCTCTAAGGCATTGATGCATAAACTGGCATGAAACTGCTCAGTCATGGGAAATGCATAATTTAAACTTTTCTAGATATTGCCAAATAGTTATCCAAAGGGACCATATATATTTCAATATTTATTTTTAAATAATAAAAAGAACTTGTCCTCAGGTGCTATACATGTAAAATAGGCAATCAATAGGTTTCAGAATTGTATTGATTTACTTACTGACATCCATTTCTTTCTGAAGGGGCATTTCTAGCCAGATGAGGGGCTGGGATTTAAACCTAGGACTTCTAGTGCAAACCTCTGCACTTACTGTTGCTTTATGTCCTGTCTCTTTACCTGAAGGCATATAACCTTCTTGCATGTGTGTGTCTTGCGATGGCAGAAACTTTAGCCTAAATGAAAGTGTGAGTCGTCATGTAGCTTGGGCTATACTTTGTTTATGGGACTGTAGTAGAGAACCTGGTTCTTTGGTTTCCTTTAGTTTTTGCTACAACAACGTGTTTCTTCTTCTCTTCCTCCTTTGCCTCCTCCTTCTAAACCCTCACGTCATTTTTTTTTGAAGACTCAAGTAATTCAAGTTCCCTATCCAAATCTTCCCATCCCATTCTCATTTTGCTCATCAGACCAACTACCATGAGGTGTGGGCAGTTATACTTCTAATTTCCTGTGAGGACTATCCTTGAGACGATAGCATGCCCTGTTTGGCACCCAACTCTCACCTGCTAGTTTTAATCTCCATCTGTGGTTTCTATGGTTACTGCCTAAGACAGTTAAAGTCTTATGCAGATTTCAAAATGGTCTCAAGAAATATATTGTGTTGTTACCATTGTGAGAATAGACAAAGCAGCAAGGAAGTTAATGACCATGAAATTCTAGTTGTTAGCATCTAACTCCTGAATCCTGACTCAATATGCAAAAGCCCCCCAGACTGAACAACCCAATCTATTAGAATTAGATTAATCCACCGTCTCAATGGGCTAATACTGGAAATATTCAAGTTAAGATGCAACGTTGTAGAAGGAGTACTAAAGTCGCTTTATTCATCTTCAAAAATATGATTGTATGAGAATTTAAAGATGTGTGCCTCTTAATCTATACTTAAAAAATGCGACATAATTCAGAATAAAACTGCCCCAACAACTTGTGCTTCATCTGAAATAATTTATTTGCTTAAGTTGTTAAAAAAAACCCCAATTTATGCTCAGAAGTGTTTGGCAGCAGAAAGGCCTGTAGGCATCTTCTGGAACCAAGACCCAAACTCAAAAAAAGCAGAGCTTGATCTTTTATTCTAATAGAATCCGTTGGGGGCGGGGCAAGGGTCTACTTCTCTTGAAAAGGAAGGCTAAAATTTCACTGCGCGTCAAGAGATGTGTTCCTGCTTCTAATCCTCATGTTTAAAAACATGTATATTAGGGGAAAGAATGGTTCATGTCCTCATCAAGTAGGGTATAACAGAATTGGAAATTGATTCGTGATTTATTGCACATCTGGCGACACTGAAGTGTGTAGTAAAACTAACTTCGGGTCTATACAGTAGCTGCTTGCACAGCATGACTAAAGAAAGACCCTGTGAGCAGGAGAGGTTGCAGATGAAGGAGGCCAGAAATGGAAAGCTTCCACTGGTGCAGGCAGCACAGATGCGTGTTTTTCACATTTGCATTCCGTCTTCGTGGCTAGTAGGAACACAGACTCAGAAGGCCCTGAAGGTCCCTCTCTCTTTCTTCCTGCAGCCACCTGGACCTGTGAAAGTCCATCTGATACAAGGGTCTCTTTGTTGGTTGTCCAGTCAGGGCTGCTACCAGTCAGCAAGCAAAAGAAAGTCAAGCAGAAGTCCAGGCTGCTGTGATACAAGACTGTATTGTTGCAGCCTCAGGCTTGGGAGGCATTTTTTGGCAAGCGGGACACTTTGAACACCCACAGGAGACCTGGGGTTGTGGACATAGCCATGGATGGGGAAAATATTTGATAGCAGAAGCCTTTCTGGAACCTCCCACATGGTGAACAAGGATGTGCAGTGTAATTTTGGTTTTACGTTAAAATTCTTTGAAGCAGGCCTTAGACTGTATCGAGTTCTCAGATTGTTCCCCTTAATGAAATTGCCAAATGCAACACTTTAGCATTAGGATTCCATTGCAGAATGTAAACCAAAAAGGGGCTAATTTACATCTGTGCCCGTGCCATTAATGGAAATTGGTTATTAGCTATTTATGCTAAGGAGCAACAATATAAGCCATAAAGGTAGTTTTATTAACTACATTTTGCCCTCTGAAATCTGCTGTGCATGTAGTTTATCTTCGGTGATTTTTTCCCCCTGCTCCATGCAGTGTGGCATTTACACCACCTAATTAACATATTTATTAACCAATTCCTGCCCCCTTTCTGCAATTTGCATTTTATACAATAACACATCACCACAATGAAGTTAGCTAGGCCATCCCAAGCCCTGCTTCTGGAATGTTGCATTAGCCTTTTTTTGTCTCCTCTTGTCTTCATCTCTTTTTAGGCAGGGGTAATTAAAGAAAAATGGTATTTACAAATAGTGATAATGCAGGAGTAATGGGGATGTAAATAAGTTTTAGTCAGCACGTCTTTTTTTTTTTTTTGGCCTCTTTTATTGTTTGTTTATTTATTTATTTTCATCCACCTTTATTCTTTGGCCTGTGTGGGCCTCCCATTGCAGTGGCCTCCTTCGCTGAAGAGCACCGGCTCTGGGCGTGTGTGCTCCAGAGCTCCATCTTGGCAGTTGGACACACAGGTCCAACTACTCCGTGACACGAGGTATCCTCCCAGGCCAAGGATCGAACCAGCGCCCCTTGCACTGCAATGTGGTGTCCTTACCTGCTGGACCACCAGGGAAGTGCTATTTTAAAAAAATATTTTATTTATTTATTTATTTTTGGCTATTCTGGGTTTCACTGCTGCTGCAGGCTCTTCTCTAGTTGTAGGGAATGGGGGGTTACTCTCTAGTTGTGGTAAACAGGCTTCTTGTTGCAGTAACTTCTCTTGTTGTGGAACTTGGGCTCTAGGGCACACAGGCTTCAATAGTTGCGGCACATGGGTTCAATAGTTGTGGCTTTAAGGCTCTAGAGCACAGGCTTAACAGTTGTGTCTCATGGGCTTAGTTGCTCCGCAGCATGTGGGATCTTCCCTGATCAGGGATCAAACCCGTGTCTCCTGCATTGGCGGGCAAACTCTTCACTACTGAGCCACCAGGGAAGCCCCATATGGTGGTTTTATTCCTATTTTTTAAAGGAATCTCCATACTGTCTTCCACAGGGTCTGTATCCCTCCAACAGTGTAGGAGGGTTCCCTTTTCTCCACACCCTCTCCAGCACTTGCTTGTGGATTGTTTGATTTATTAACCTACATTTTTTTGCCTCTGAATCAACATCCCCATGCAGTGTGGCATTTACACCACCTAATTAACATATTTATTAACCAATTCCTGCCCCCTTTCTGCAATTTGCATTTTATACAATAACACATCACCACAATGAAGTTAGCTAGGCCATCCCAAGCCCTGCTTCTGGAATGTTGCATTAGCCTTTTTTTGTCTCCTCTTGTCTTCATCTCTTTTTAGGCAGGGGTAATTAAAGAAAAATGGTATTTACAAATAGTGATAATGCAGGAGTAATGGGGATGTAAATAAGTTTTAGTCAGCACGTCTTTTTTTTTTTTTTGGCCTCTTTTATTGTTTGTTTATTTATTTATTTTCATCCATCTTTATTCTTTGGCCTGTGTGGGCCTCCCATTGCAGTGGCCTCCTTCGCTGAAGAGCACCGGCTCTGGGCGTGTGTGCTCCAGAGCTCCATCTTGGCAGTTGGACACACAGGTCCAGCTACTCCGTGACACGAGGTATCCTCCCAGGCCAAGGATCGAACCAGCGCCCCTTGCACTGCAATGTGGTGTCCTTACCTGCTGGACCACCAGGGAAGTGCTATTTTAAAAAAATATTTTATTTATTTATTTATTTTTGGCTATTCTGGGTTTCACTGCTGCTGCAGGCTCTTCTCTAGTTGTAGGGAATGGGGGGGTTACTCTCTAGTTGTGGTAAACAGGCTTCTTGTTGCAGTAACTTCTCTTGTTGTGGAACTTGGGCTCTAGGGCACACAGGCTTCAATAGTTGCGGCACATGGGTTCAATAGTTGTGGCTTTAAGGCTCTAGAGCACAGGCTTAACAGTTGTGTCTCATGGGCTTAGTTGCTCCGCAGCATGTGGGATCTTCCCTGATCAGGGATCAAACCCGTGTCTCCTGCATTGGCGGGCAAACTCTTCACTACTGAGCCACCAGGGAAGCCCCATATGGTGGTTTTATTCCTATTTTTTTAAGGAATCTCCATACTGTCTTCCACAGGGTCTGTATCCCTCCAACAGTGTAGGAGGGTTCCCTTTTCTCCACACCCTCTCCAGCACTTGCTTGTGGATTGTTTGATTGTGGCCATTTTGTCTGGTTAAATTATTTCTTTAAGGTAAATAAAATTAAGTTAGTTAAAGAATTTAGAGTGAGATTTTGTATAAGGCCTTGAAATAATTGGAGTCCATATATAAAGATTATTGCTTCTGGGCAGGGACTCATCATTTACATGACCATAAGCCTTGCTGTTTTATACATGGCTTCATTTTAAATTTCACCCTCAAAGCAACATTCATAGCAGAGCTTTCTGATGCTTTATGGACTTAGAAAGACAGGCTGCTTCCTGCATGCATGTTGGTTTCACTTTCTTGTCTACTTTTGGCTCCCTTTTTGCCCTTTTTCTCTTGTTCTAGGCAAGATTTTGTTTCTTGCCTATGTATGTGATGTTCCCTTGCAAATGGCTTGAGATACCCAAAAAAATGTAATGCAAATAATCAGAGTCACTTAGAAAGATCTGATAGCTAAAAAGAGAGGTGAGAGGAAGATGTCACTGTCAATATAATATTAAAGAATCTTGTTGGTGATAGCTATGTTTTTCCTGGGGCTTCCCCAGTGGCTCAGCGATAAAGAATCTGCCTGCAATGCAGGGGATGTGGGTTTGATCCCTGGGTCAGGAAGATCCCCTGGTGAAGGAAGTAGCAACCCACTTCAGTATTCTTGCCTGGGAAATCCCATGGATAGAGGAGCCTGGCGGGCTAAAGTCTATGGGTTACAAAGAGTTGGTCATGGTTGAATGACTTGGCACACAGCACAGATGCTTATCCTGAGAGCTTTCCCCGAGGAGCCTGTCATCTTCTTCTCAACATAGTTTTATCCTGGGCTGAGAAAGTGCTATAGGGAATGGGCGCCATAGTCCCAGCTCTCCTGCTATGCTTTTCTGACCTCATCCCCCATGGTTTCTTCATATTTGACTTAAATCCACATCAGAAGAGAAAGAGTACTGAAGTCAATTGCTTGAAAGATGCGCCTGAAGCCAATGTGCACAAGAAAGGGAGAGTCCTTTCATGATTTCCACTGTTTTCTGGTGCTGAAAGAGGTTAAAGGTGAGAAGTCCCACCTTGTGTGATGAGTACAAATTGATTTCATGACTCTCAGGAGCCATTAAAAAATATTCCTTTTTTTAAAAATCAAATCAGATAGGGCTTAAAAGTTTGTTTTAGTCCTGTAACATCCATACTGTTGGGGAGGTACACTTACTGTGCATCCTGTTCCTAGGGGAGGGGTGGCCCAAAGCCTCAATATATGTGTCTCTTCTTCTCCTTGCAAGGTGTACT